>OX388206.1:20000000-22456110 GCA_947578815.1 Epinotia ramella
AAGAATATTTCACTAGCAAAATCAGGGAGTGTATTCTGGGAGACTGGGCATTCTGAATTCAAGTAGAACTTGTTGTCCTTTTGAAGTAGGAGGTACCTATGAACATATTGGTTCATCACAATGAATTCTCAAACCACCAGGTGAATGGCGAGAAGCGCGAAGTGTTTGGCGAAGCAATGGAAGCGAATGATGTTACTGAGTGTTCGTCACTGGCGTGTCTTTCAGCGCCTTGTCTAAACGGGGGCACGTGCAGCGACCAGGGCGAGGATTACACCTGCTCCTGTGCCAATGGGTAACGTGTAACTGACTAACTAACTAACTATTTCAGCTTAAGTAGTGATCTGAAATGGTCTTGGCCTGCGAAAAGAGAGCACGTCACAAACTTGTAACTTACGTTATTTTTGCCTCTTTCTCGTCAACTGAATATAAAGAGAGGTGTGCTTCGTCTCATGGGACATTCCATTCAGATATCTCAAAGAATTACGAAGCTATAACCGTTTTAATATTGCTTGTTATGCCGGCTGTACACATTGGGCCAACGTTGGCGCGTGAGCAGGATGCAGCTATGCAAACGCATGAGAACAATATAAAGCCCTCTTCCTCTAACGCATAGCTGCATCTGCTCACGCGACAACGTTGGCCCAGTGTGTAACGGTTATAGCTGCTTTAGAGAGAGAAAACGCAAACAGTGTGTGACGTCACGTTACGGGATGCTGCCGGGGGGGGCCGCGTCGACGGCGGCACCGAACACGACGGGCACGGCGCGTTGCCGTCTATTAGTGACGTCACAATCTTCAAGAAAAAGGGACAGAACATACCCCTTCTTTTTGGACACTTATAACTTCGTGATTACTTTACCTTTTGCATAATTTTTTTCTCCATTAGACTACATTTTTAATCCTTTTTCGAGAAAATATGATATTATTGATTATTTTATTTAGTGTCTTTATCTATGACACTTTTTATGGTTAGGTGGGTGGGCTTACACTGCGAGCGGTCGGTGTGCACGCACAACCCCTGCCGCTCGGGCGGCAGCTGCGTGCCGCATCCCGGCAGCGGCTTCCTCTGCCTCTGCCCCTACGGGAAGCACGGTATCTTCTGCGAATACAGTCAGTATTACTATCTATATTATTATATCTAGACCATTTTGAAACCATTGTGAATTTGGTTTATCGTTTTTATTTGTATTTTTTTTTTAATTATTGGTTTTTTAAGTTTGTGCATGTCAATAAATAAATGATTTTAAATTTATTATTCAATGGCAAATTATTTAAATTAGAATAGTAAATATTGAGATTTTTTACGCTAGTCGACCGAATCTCCCAATACATAATATACTTAGTAGATATACTTACATACTTGCAAACACAGATATAGATATACATAGATCACGCAAATGCATGTACTTCGCTTGTCAGAATTCGGACTTACATTCCGCGTCTGTTGTGGTAGCCGGTTGTCCGTGAATATTAAGAAAATACTTTATTGCAGAATCGATTTTCCGCGGACAACGGGGAATTCAGATCACTAATTCGCCCGTGTGACGTCAAAGTAGGTAGAAAAACTGACACGGTCGGTTTTCATACAGATTGAGGTGTTTAAGTTATCTAGTGTATATCTATATCTGTGCTTGCAAAGCATTGCTTAACTTTTAAAGAAACACTGATTTTTTGATTTAGTGTTAAGGACCCATTTTACTTTGAAAATTGTTCGGCATGAGGCCGAGCCGTTGAGGATAATTTTATAATTTACGTCACACCTGGTCATAATGCGCGTTATACCGCACGCTGCGCGTACGGTAAAACTCGCATTGTGGCCAGGTGAAGACGTAAAATTGTGTACTTACCACGGGCGGTAATTCGTAAAGCCCCAGATCGCATATTCATGGCCCTCGGTTCGGGCCTCAAACACCTGCGATCTGGGCCATTCACGAATTCACCGCCCTAGGTACGCAATGTACTATTTCGACTGAGTTGAAGATCTCGCCGTCCGTACCGAATGATGAAGACGAACGAAACCAAAGACGATTTTTGAACTTACTGGGCTCTGAAGACTCTGATCCGGAAGTTATTCTACCGGTCATCACTCACTTTATAGTCAGTACAATTTGAACTTGTACCGTAACCTAGTAGTTCCAAGTAGATAGGACCTCAGAGATTAGCAGAGAGCCCATGCGTAATAATTAGGTTTTAGAATTAGTCATTACGATACGATACGCATTACACGTAACCGACTTATAGCTAACGATGCCGCTTGGGTAGGTATCTATCACACGAAAACCGTACTCGCTCCGCTAGGGCGTGAAGTTATATGGCATGGGGGCTGGCTGAGAGATTTCTTAAATAGAAGGTAAGTAGCTGCGAGTCGATTGACCTATCAAACACCTTTTGTTTTAAATATTTTAACAGATGTGGAAATAACCCGTCCGTCGCTCGCTCCCATCAGCAGCGAATTCTCCTCGTACCTCATCTACCCGCTGTCCCAAGCCAGCTCGGAGCGGTTCGACTTGCGTCTGCGCTTCCAAACCACCGACATGGAACAGATCGCGCTGCTCGCTTTCGTGGGACAGAGCGGGAGGCACGACGCACACAGTCAGCATCTGGCGCTGACGTTTGTGAAGGGCTACGTTATGCTGACCTGGAACATGGGAGCTGGTCTGTAACTTTTTCTTACTCAGGTCTATATGAAGTCTCCATTCCCAGGTCTGCTTTGCATGCCATGCCGCTGACAAACAGGATATTTTTGAAGTGAAAACTTCTTTAGCGGCGCTGAGCACTTTTTGGGATGGGCAAAAATTGTTAAATACGCGACAGATTTTTGTGACGTCAGATGTGAAGGAGGTCACAAACTTTTATATTTTGCTGCTAGCCGATTCGACTTCATTCAAAACTGAACGCTATTCGTAAGAGTATAAAGCCGTTAAACACTTTTTGCAATAGCATATTCTGCAAATAAATTTGTAATTTTGTTCACGCGTCCTTCACCGTTTTGCTATTGAGCAAATTCGAATAGTTCGAATTTGGACGTTATTCCTAAAGAGATAAAGCTTTGAAAAATATTTACCAACGGCAAAAACAAATTGATATTTTGTTCACCGCCGCCGTCCACTGTTCTTGCAAATGAAATGAAATGAAATATATTATTAATAACAATTGTTACAAGTCGAGGTACAATATTGAGCTTTCAATAGTTTTAAGTACAATTAATTACAGTTTTTTGTATTAGGTATATGTCAATTATCTACATATCGTATTCGAAGATTTTTATATGTCACACTATATTTTATAGCTGTACAAAATTATTGGTATTGGTAACAAATAGTTCGAATTTGGACGTTATTCTTAAAGAGATAAAGCTTTGATAAATATTTGGCAACGGCAAAAACAAATTGATATTGTGGTCGCCACCGCCGTCTGCTGTTCTTGCAAATTCGAATAGTTCGAATTTAGACGTTATTCCTAAAGAGATAAAGCTTTGAAAAATATTTGGCAATGGCAAAAACAAATTGGTATTCTGTTTGCCGCCGCCCGTCTGCGGCGAGCCGGCGGCCCGTCACACCCAACGCGCCCGCGGGCCGTCCACCTAAATAATTGATAATTGTTTATAAATTTGCGCCAAATTCATTTTTAGGGTGACGCCGTAAGCTGTCACGTGACCTGATCGAAAAACTGTTACAATGTTATTGAGTTTTCACTTCTGCCGGCACTCCCGGAGTGCAACCCGGTGTTTTTTTTTTTTACTTTACTCGTATTGGTTGGTCCAAATGTACACAGCCATTAGCCGGCGCTGGCGTTTTAGAAGGGATACGTTATGATGACATGGAACGTTGGAATTGGTGTTTTTCGTTATATGTACTTATAAAGTACCTATGTAATATCTCTTACCAGTACGGGGCTTGCGTGGGAACTGTACCTCCATCTAATATACAACGTTTTGAAAGTAGTTTAAAATAAGTGTTCCGGGCGTGCCTGCCTTTGCAGCTGGCCGGTGCAGTGCGTTCCTTCTTTAGAATCGAATTATCAACGTTGCATGCGACGACTGTCGTGACCAACTCAGTCCTACCAGCCAGTGACTTGGAATAGCATGTTCATGAGCATTGCGGCTGTCAGGTCCGCGGCGCGTGTTCACCGCGCGCGCCCTGGGCGCGCGGCGCGGCGGGCACGCGCTGCGCGTGTGGCGGCGCGGGCGCGCGGCCGGCCTCAGCGTGGACGGCCGCCACAACGCCACGGGCAACGCGCCCGCACACGACACCAAGATGACCGTGCTGCCGTACCTTTACATTGGTGAGTGTAATTCGCTGACATGATAAGAAGGTACATAGTGTTGTGGGTTGGAACCACGGGTAAATGAGTGTTTCTGCACTTGTGTACGGAATATTTACCGTTAGCTTTTCGGTGAAGGAAAACATTGTGAGGGAACCGGTCTAATCTCAATAGGGTCTAGTTTTCTCTCTGGGTTGGAAGGTCAGATGGCAGTCGCTTTCGTAAAACTAGTGCCAATGCCAAATGTTGGGATTAGATGTTAAAGCGGAGGCTCCTTTAGGGCACAACTGGGAATAACGCGATGAAATATACCTACATACCTACCTTCCTTAAGCATGACTCCACTTAGTAACTGACCGCACCTAGTCGCGATTTTCAGTTTGAAGGATTTTTTTACGTTTATTTACGTTCGTCGCCTTCCAGCGCCAACACGAACCTAACCATGACACGACTTGGTTACCTACAATATTGAAGCTGACATACAATACCTAGCTGAGTCAATGGCTTCGTGCTTTAAGAAACGTTATTATTTCGTTCCCATGCATCCCTATGCCCATCGTGTAATCACCCTTTCCCCTTTTTTTTTGCCCTTCTTTCTTTAACCTCACGACTTGCTGCTGCAACTCGTCCTCAGCATAATATTGTTCAGGCGGCAACCCAATCCTCGGCCTTTCGTTATCTTTCCCCACAACGGCTCGACTACAGCTGCACTGCAATTAGCTGTAATATTGTTCAGGTGGGCATCCATCGGCCGGTTTCCACTCGCTGCCGCACGACCTGCCCCTCCACAGCGGCTGGCGCGGCTGCATCTGGGAGGTGTCGGGACAGGCGGCGGGCGCGGGCAGGCCGCTGGGCGGCCGCGGGGTCGGCCAGTGCGGCGTGGCGCAGTGCACCGCCAAGTCTTGCAACGCGCCGAGAGGAGTGTGCATACATTCACCAGCCACGTATGGGTAAGAAACTTTCTACCCCTCCTCAGGTTCCGGCTAGCAGCTGGGAAGTGTCTGGATGAAGTGGGTAAGCCGCTGGACGTCCTCGAGTTCAATCAGTGCATCACAGCACACCGCAATGCTAAGTTCTGCAACGCGAAGAGAATCCATTATAGCTACGCTAGGTTAGACGCGGGTGTGGTCCTGCAAAACCTCTCGCCCATAACTCCCGCCGCGTGAAATAACCACCCTGTTTTATTGTTTCTAATTTAATATTACAAAAATTAGCAGCGTGCAGCATTGTAATACACTCAATATATAACTATAAATCTCATCCCTGCAGCTGCATCTGCAACGAAGGCTGGTTTGGTGCCACATGCGCATCGTCCCGCAGCCCATGTGACCGCGCCGTCACGCAGTGCCGCGGCAAGTGCGTGCTGACAACCGACCGCGCGCAATGCGACTGCCCCTACGGAAAGACCGGCACCTACTGCGATAAAGGTCAGGCTGGGCTTGTCTTCATCTGTGTCCCCTCCCTCTCGTTCTCTAAGTCTCGGAATCTTATCTAAAAAACACGGGTGCTATGGCGATAAACATGGCCATCCCTGGAAGATTCTATAGCCACCGCCAGACGAGCGAATTTCGCCCGTCTGGATAAGTGCCGGCCAAACCCAGTCACGTTAGGCTTATGAGGGATTACGTCGATTATGTCCGTTCAAAACTCCTTCTTCACTTCTCTTCTTAACTTGCCTTGGCTTTGAAACCGACTTGAAACATTATAAAAGTTCCTTACAGATGCAGTTGATAATTCCTTGTACTTACCTACTGAGTTCCAGATTTGATTCCAACGGACGTCTACTTGACGGGGACCAGGTCGTTCGTGAAGCTGAAGCCCCAAGCCGTGTCCAGCGTCAGCCTGGCGCTCGAGGCAGAAATCAAGCCCAATAAGGAACGAGGGCTCATTGCGTTTGTGGAGACACCGCACTTCTACACGGCACTGTCTTTGCAGGGAGGGCTGCTGGAGTACCGGTGGACAGGTTCTTAATTGTAAAATAATTTGCTTATTGTGCATAAGACCGGTAAGGAGTTGAGCTACTAGAAGCCTGAAGCGAAGTCTTGGTAAAGGAGGAGCCCCAAGCCGTGTTTAGCTTGAGTTTCCCGTTGGAGGTGGAGATCAAGCTGAACTAGGGCAGGAAGGTTAAGACTGCAACTCCACTGGACATGTGCTAAGCTTTGTTTTATATAAGTGGCAGTTAGATACAGTACCTAGTTGGCAAACTTCTTACGCATTAAATTACGTGGTGGGGGAAAGTTTGCGCATCCTACAGTTACGATCAAAAATAGGACCCCACTTGTATGGAATTACATTTCTTTGTGTAATAATGTGTGTGTAATTTTTTACTTATAAAAAAAAAAAAAAAAACGTATTACCTACTCGATTCGTAAGCTACACTAATATTATAAAGAGGAAAGATTTGATTGTTTGTTTGTTTGTATTGAATAGGCTCCGAAACTACTGGACCTATTTGAAAAAAAAAAACCATTAGAAGCCGACATTATCCCTGATGAACATAGGCTACTTTATACCGCGGGAAAATGCTTCATTCCTACGGAAAACGGATAATCCGTGCGAAGCCGGGGCCAGGGCAGCTAGTGTATTAATAAAAAGAAAAAACAAACATCGTAGACCATTTTTGTCTGTCTTTTTACAACTACGTTACTTTGTGGTTTGTAGTGGCATTAGTCTTTACTTTTCGTAAGTAATAAAACTCAACAAACAATTCACAAATTTAACATACTACAATACCTCAATAAATAACTGTGACAAAAAAGTCAATGAATCATTATTTAAGGCGTCACTAATGCGGAGACTGAGTTGCAAGCCAAGAGTTCCGTTTTTGACCCAGAAAATATATTTTTTACAGTACATATGGTGCTACTTTCCCGCACTAGTGCGGAAAAGAGCACTTTTCGTGCATATGTCGAAACTTTAAAGAGCCATATGTACAGTAAAACGTTGTACGATACACGAGCGAATAGGTAATTCGCAACTCGTGTCGATTTAAAACACTCCCTTCGGTCGTGTTTTAATTTATCACCACTTGTTGCGAATTTCCTATTTTCGGCACTTGTATCGTAAATAACTATTACCAAACCCAGTGTTTTATTTGGCCCTAATTGAATGAGCTCGTCAATATTTGCAGACCGTCTGTCTGGCGTGACGTCGCTGGTGCGCAGCGGCGCGGTGGTGGCGCTGGGCGCGTGGCACGCGGTGAAGGCGGGCCGCTACGGCAGCCGCCTCTACGTGTGGGCCGACGGCGCGCTCGCCACCGAGCCCATGCTGGCGCACGCCTTCCCGCACACCGCCGCCCCGGCCAGCGTGCTGCTAGGTCAGTCCTGTCACTTGTCCTGTTCCTTACACTTGAGAAGCTTAAAGCGGTCACTGTCTGTTTGCACCGGAGTGAACGAGAAGCACTGTGTGGCGAACTCCTTCTGTTTGCACCGGGGTGAACGAGAAGCACTGAGTAGCAGACATCTTTCGTTTGCTCCGGAGTGAACGAGAAGCACTGTGTACCGGACACCTTCTGTTTGCACCGGAGTGCGCGAAGCACGTCCAGAACGAACGAGAAGCAGTGTGACGGCCAGGCCGAATGTACATACCACATACCCTATGAAAAAATCAGCAAACCCTATAAGTATGTGCGTGGTGTAATAGGTACTTAGTAGGAAACAGAGCCTCACAATTAGGTATTTATAAATAAGATATGGCTGACTGTCATTCCACTTCAAGCTTTTAGGGGCTTGGAAAGCGTGTGGCGCTGAACCGGATGATTGGTATTGCCAATTTTGTAAACTACTTTAATGAACCGCCGTCGGTGTTTGTTTGAAACATATTTTTTTAAAGATATTCATTTCTTTCCGTATGTGACCGTTAAATACCCTAAATGAAAAAATATTTTACGCAGCGCATTCTTAATTATTTAAATTAAAAAATATTATTTGAGGTGATGTGATGTTCTGAAGGGACGCCCGGCCGGTACTACTTACTAATACTAATACCTGTAGGGTGAGGTCCCTACAATATACTTAATATATAAAATCCTAGCAGGGAGACTGAATGAAACCACCACCGCCTATAGGATTGGATTGTAAGTCAACTTTATTCACGATTCTTACGGTACTATATACATGCTAGATCGACTGCTATACGTGCGTGGCCGTGATTTCCGGTATCACGTACTTTACAGTTGCTTATTAACTATAATTATAACATAATGCATTTTAGAGCACGCACCCGTACAATACCTTCAAGTGTCTATTTAGAGTATTGTGACATGTTACGATACCAGTCAGTAATCTCAGATTGCTCTTACCCAGTTTCAGCAGATACCTGGTTCTTCTGTGATCCATGCCTTCTATCATCATCTTTGTTTGTCTGCATCCAGATGCTTCCCTCCATTCTCTCTCTCCGTCTTGTTCTTTTAGGGTAGCCTTTCTATGACCTCCTTTGTGACTTGAGCCGAGAAAGGAAGGACCGGTTCTGGGCCTATAAATTCCCTAGCCGCTCCCTCCCTAGCCAGTTCATCCGCACTCTCGTTACCCGCTATCCCCATGCCACCTTGACACCTGAGTATACTCCTATCTTGTTGAGCTCCTCCTTACATTCTCTTAGTAAGGTGGATGTTACTGTTGCCTCTCCTAGTGCCTTCAATGCTGCCTGACTGTCCGTATAGATCACTACCCTTCCAGTCTGCTGTGTTGTCTCCTTTATTATCTGTGCGCAACTCATTATCGCGCACACTTCTGCTTGAAAAACGCTGGCATACCTCCCCAGTGGGATAGATACTCTTTCACGCAGTTTGGGTATAAATATACCCGCTCCCGCTAGCTTTGTTGATTTCCTTCTTGATCCATCTGTGAAGCAGACCGTCATTGGGTGTTCAACGTCTAACTTCCAGTTGTCTCTTACTCCTATGTGTATTCTATACTTCTTGTCGAATATCTCTCCTGCCTTTTTAATAAGGTCGTTCCTGGCTATTATCATGTGTAACTTCAAAAGCATCTCCTCCTGTATCAGCTCGTGTCCTTTGTCCACACAGCTTCCTCTCCATTCTTTACATGCTTTCATTCTGTACCACTGTTCCATGGCCCTGTTCTCCACTTAAATTCGCATTGTCTTCATGCCTAGCAATATCTCCAGGGCCTGTGTCGGGGTCGTTCTCATAGCCCCCGTGACCATCAGGCATGCTAGTCTTTGCACCTTGTTCAGTTCTTTTTGATAGCCATACCACAGCCCCGTATAGCACTCTGGGCAAGATGATTGCCTTATAGATCCAACTGATAATTTCGGGCCTCAGTCCCCATTTTCTTCCCACTGCCCTTTTACATTGGTATAGTGTTCTGGTAGCTTTTACCGTTTGCTCCTTAAATGTGGGTTTTATATCTGAGTGTGCTATACAGTGTCACTCCCAGATACTTCACTTCCTTCACCATCTCTAGTTCTTTACTCTGTATCTCTATTGGTTTCATATCGACCTTCTTCCTTTCCTAACTTCCTTCTTCCTTCCTTAGTGAATAACACCAGTTTCTTCTTCGTTGGATTAAGATCCAGCCCTCTCTCCCTGCACCATCCTAACACCTCTTTGAGACTTCTGTTCATTATGTTTCTTATGATGTTTAGAACCGTTCCTCTCACCAGTAGTACTCCGTCTTCAGCGTAAGCCTGTATGTACACACCTCCCCTGTTGACTTTCTTCACCAATGAGTCCAGTAGTAGGCACCACATCAGGGGAGACAGGCAGCCGCCCTGCGGGAATCCCCTTCTCGGACTTATTCTGTTAGAGACCCCTCCCAGCTCCGCTCCAGCCTTATGTCCCTGTCTTTCAGCATTCTGCCTACCGCTCGATCGATTCCCTCTCTGTCTAGACTTTTCTCCACCACCGCAAAGGTTGCCTTGTCAAAGGCTCCCTCCACGTCGAAAAAGCAGCCTAGTGCATACTGTTTTGTATCTAGTGCTCTATCCACCCTGACCGAGAGGTTTTGTAGAGCAGTCCCCGTCAACTTTCCTGCCATGTATGCATGCTGGTTCCCATGCAATGACTTCCTTCCGCATTCCACTTTCTCTCTTATCGATTTATCTATGATTTTCTCCAAGGTCTTTAGAGTAAATGACGATAAACTTATGCTCCTGAGGGATTTGACCTCTTGGTATGATTTTTTCCTCGGTTTCGGTAGAAATACCACCCTGACTTGTCTCCATGCTTTCGGGATATAGCCTATGGCTATGCTTGCTCTGTGTAGTCGTGCTAGATTCTCTTTTATGTCTTCATATCCTTTCTGCATTAGCACCGGGAGTATCCTGTCCGGTCCCGCTGCTTTGAAGGAAGCGAAGGATTTGATCGCCCACTCCACTGTCTCCTCCCTCACAACCGCCTCTGTAGCCCCCCAGTCCGGTATACCCAGCTCTGCCTCTTCTTCGATGTCCACTACTTCTTCGCAGTCCGGAAAGTGAGATCTCAGAATAGTTCCAAGAATCTCACTTGGGTCCGTGATCAGATCTCCCTCTACTCTTAGGCTGCCCAGTTGACACGTTCGCTGTCACGTTATATTGAGGTAGGTACTTAGTTTTTTTTTCTGGGGTATAAAATAGAGTCAGAGCGCTGTGCAGTAATTAACAAACGCGAGGCCTAATTTTATAGGTGGCCATAGAGTCTGGGAAAATTGAATCTTAAAATTCTCTTATAATTAATATTTACAGGGGGCGCAGATGACCTAGCAACACTGCCCTTCGATGTGATGTCCGGGCCTCCAGAGCCATTCACTGGCTGCATTAGAAATCTTCATGTCAACAATGTTCTCTTGCCGCTCGAACGTCAAAATATTCTGGGTAAAATGCATCAATGTAAACTTTATCCCCCTTATTCATAAAAGTTAACATGCCTCTGCTAAATAAAATGTGCTCTGTCCCTTTCTTACGAACACAAATGTCAATGTGACAGATAAGGACAAACGAATTTTAACGCCATTTTAGTTAAAATAGGCTTGTAGAACGTTTATGAATACGGCCGTTAGTTATCAAATCGGAATTTATTTTCTAGATTTCTTAAATAGTTAGTTAAATTATTTTTATCGGGATCTTATTCAGGGCGCGCTTAATTTCGCTCAGAGAACCTGATAGAATAAGACTTTAAATACTGTGAACATTATTTAATACCGTTTAAGGATTGTAAAATCCGTTCCGGTCCGATGCGATGCGTGCCGTTTGGTGGAAATCCTCCTTTAATCAGGCTCTGGCCATTGTTTCGTTCGGCAGCCGGTCAGAACCTAGGTGACTGCGACGGTACCCCGTGCGGCGCGGAGGCGTGCGCGGGCGGCGCGTGCGTGGTGGAGGCGGGGCGCGCGCGCTGCGCCTGCGCCGGCGCCGCGGGCGGCCGCTGCCGGCGCCGCGCCGCCTGCCGCGAGCGGTGCGCGCCGCCCGAGGGCGTCTGCAGGGAGGACAAGTGCGTGTGCTCCGCGGGACACGCTGGCCTGGATTGTGAGCTCAGTAAGTGACTCCTGCCCTGTGTGTTCGCCAGCTACTTGTTACCGTTGTTGGAAAGGCAATGCTCGCCGCCTACTACCTGCACAGAGAGACTGCAGTGTGTGTGGGGGAGATCCAGGGCTATGTCCCTTTACTGTCAGCTCACTTAGGGTGGGTTGCACCAAACTGTCTGTTTAAAAACTCAAACAGACAGCGTCGCCGGCCTGCGCGCGACGGACGGGTGCGCAGCGCGATATTTCCCTACAAACCGCTAGCGTGGTCAAACAGGCTGCGCCCCGTCAGCAGCGCGCCCTGCTTCTGTCGCGCGGGCGCATTGCGCGATGCGACCAATGGTGCAAGGGCAGCGCGATGCGCGCGTGCTCTGTGTGACCGCGTCCCGCCCGCATCACGCGCTCATCAAGCCCCGCTACCGTCGCGCTGGCAGTCTGTTCGAGCCTTAAAAGTCACAGCTCATTAGAGCCACCCGGCACCCGACCCGCACCGCCTCGCCTCGGAACTCCGGAACTACGTTGAGCGCATGCCCATACAAATCTATGTAAAGAATACTGACCGCTCGAGGAAAGTTTATCAAAGTTTCTCATGTTTCTATGGAATGATAGCTGCCGGAACCCTATTAAACCTTGATCGGTCTGTAATCGTAAGTATGTGTAACTCGCCCCAAGTGGCTACTTGTGTGTCTACTCAGGTCTTCTCTGTGAAGGAGCCCGATACCCACTTGTTACCTAATCCCAAGATTTGACCTAGGCACTAGTTTTTGCGGAAGAAATTGCCCTGCGAATGCGAATAATGGAACTAACCACGTTAATGCTATTTTTCATAGGAGTAAACGTGACGATCCCTCAATTCGCGGGCGACTCTCTCCTATCCCTCGGTCGGAGGACGGCCATCCGTCGCGTCAGTCAACAAAGGCTAGGCACCGCGACCACAGTCCCACAATACGTAACGCTCAACTTCACCACTGCCGAACCAATGGGACTGCTGCTCTCTATTATCATGGTAAGATCGCGTTTACAAGCACGTATTCCGTCATCATCCATCAGGTACAGTTCCCGGCAAACATCTTGAACATGCGGGAAGAAGTGGAGGGGCAGCTCGCACGTACAATTCGCCTTTGCGCAGGCAAGGTCATTTGCTCAAGTTGGTTGCCGGGAATAGGGGTGTAGACAGACACTAAATAAAATAATCAATAATGTCATTTTTTCTCGAAAACGGGTTAAAAATGTAGTCAAATGGAGAAAAAAAAGGCCGGGTTGCACTCCGGGAGCGCCGGCAGAAGTGAAAACTTGAATATAACTATTTCACTTGCAAATTAGCGCGTTCTGAGAACTTATTCTGTGTCGGCCGAAAGGGTAAGCGGCATCGGTCCCCCCTTCGCCCCCAAGCCTCTTCCCGAATCTCTCACCATTTACGGTCACGGGACACCTGTCGCGAGTTTTACAATTTTTCCGCATCCCAAAAAGTGCACAGTGCCGCTAAAGAAGTTTTCACTTCAAAAATGGTAATATAAAAATCACGGACGCGTCATTGCTGTGTGTGGTTTGATCTGGTAGTGGGACGCGTCGCAGCTCGCCGGGCCGGCGCCGATGGCCCGCCGCTCGCCCCGCGCCGTTCCCCAACATCGCCGCCGCCAACCATTTTGTTTATTTTTCAAATCTTTATCTTCTTAGGAATAACGTCCAAATTCGGACTATTCGAATTTGCTCAATGGCAAAACGGTAAAGGACGCGAGGACAAAATTAAAAATCCATTTGCAGAATATGCTATTGCAAAAAGTGTTCGGTTTTATACTCTTACGAATAGCGTTCAGTTTTGAATGAAGTCGAATCGGCTAGCAGCAAAATATAAAAGTTTGTGACCTCCTTCACATCTGACGTCACAAAAATCTGTCGCGTGTTTAACAATTTTTCCCCATCCCAAAAAGTGCTCAGCGCCGCTAAAGAGGTTTTCACTTCAAAAATCAACGCAAAAGGTTAAATTAATCACGAAGTTATAAGTGTCCCAAAGTTTTAAGAAGGGGTATGTTCTGTCCCTTTTTCGCAAAACGCAACTTCATATGAAACGATGACACTGGAAGATTGTGACGTCACTAATAGACGGCAATGTGCCGTGCCCATCATGTTCGGCGCCGCCGTCGACGCGGCCCCCCGGCAGCATCCTGTAACGTGGCGTCACACACTGTTTGCGTTTTCTCTCTCTAACAAGCAATATTAAAACGGTTGTAGCTTCGTAATTCTTTTGAGATATCTGAATGGGATTTTCTTCCGTAGGCATATTTTTTTGCCTTCTTTCTCTTGGAGTAATAATAAATTTCGAGTCTACACCCGTATTTTACGGACTTTAATTTAGAGCTCCCATTGTACCGGACACTTCAAAGTTGAACTACTTAAACCAAAACTAGTTGATACCTAATTGGTTCAACAATTAAAGTCCTTGACTTATTGAGCAATCTCACTGCGTAGAAATTAGTAGGTACATGCTATTTGCGACCATCGTTATGTAATTAATTGCTTTAAAATATTTAAGAGGCAAGTATAGCTAGCAGCTCGCGACTGACAATAGGTAGGTAGGTAATTTTTACATGAAATTTTGATTTCGGGAGAAAACGTTTTCCACTAACTAAATCTTAACAAATGACTTTGATTTTGATGTCGATCGCTTCAGCATAATTATATCTAGGTTTATAGGTTTCGCTTTTTTAAAAAAGAAAAAAAAATAGGTAGGTACCTATAATTTTTTATTGATTGCAAATTTTGAAAAAAGGATAGCCTATAAACCTAGTCTTTCATTGTGTCAATAACGTAATAAAAAAATATTTAGAAGTGAAAAAACGTTTTCTCTTTTTGTATGGACGAGTACGTAATATCCAAAGGTATACTTCCCTCTTAAGTTCACAGGGACTATTATGAGGTTATTTTTTTTTCTTAGTAGATATGAGTTCACAATTGTGGCATAGTTCAGAAGTGACAAATAATTCCTTTCTATTTTTTAACAGGACACTGAATACTTAGGCCTTGGAATAGAAAACGGTTACCTCAAACTGGCCTGGTCTAGTCCCAGAGAAGATGTCACGCAGTCAGCCACCGAAGAATGGAGGCTCCCTAAGCCATTGCAAGTGCAGTCCAAGCTGTTACCAAGAGCCGGATTCCTGGCTGATGGAGAGTGGCACGTCTTGGTGCTTAAGTTAGAAAAGACGAATATGTCGATAAATGTGGATCAGAATTTGGTGTACAATGATGAACCGGGCCTGAACGAGTCTAGCTATGATGACGTGGAGTTATTTATAGGTAACATTTGGTTATGCATTAGCTAATGTTTTTATGAAACCATAATTCTTTGACATGCCATTTTGACAGTTTATCACACCCTAAACTGGTTGAGAAAGACCATGGCGAATAAGTAGGTGCCTTTTGTACTATAGCGAGTCTTCAGCTAAGTTTAATAATTCAAAGTAGACCGTGACTTTTTCATTTCACTATTTTTTTTTACCATTTTTTTCTAAAGGTCTATAGCTACAGTGTTCATGAATAAACTGCAAAATGGTCCTTCGAGCCGGATACTTACTAATAAAAATTGGTTTTTACAGGTGGTATTAACGAAGAAGATAGTGCAATTGCAAAACGGGTGTTCCCGCACAATTTTAAAGGTTGCATAGACAACATAGCCACTAAAGAGGAATCGAGTTTGATTGATTACAATGAAATATATAGTGAAAACATAAAATCGTGCCAATTATTTCCCTCCGCATAAAGCGAAAGGCAGGGTGCCATGTTGT
Source organism: Epinotia ramella (assembly GCA_947578815.1). Taxonomy (NCBI): domain Eukaryota; kingdom Metazoa; phylum Arthropoda; class Insecta; order Lepidoptera; family Tortricidae; genus Epinotia; species Epinotia ramella. Next base: position 20,015,502 of record OX388206.1, read on the forward strand.
ACAGGGCTATTTTTGGTCTCCTAGCCGAAATTTTACCATTTATAACAAAAATCTCACTATGTATGGAGTTGGCCTCACATGGACCCACACAAAGTCCGTTTTTTTTGACAAGGGGTGCAAAACTAGCCCTGTGTGCTACTCAGTTTTATTTATACATTCAAAACATCTAAGGAATTAGGATAAGAAGATAACTAATTTGTTTATGACGTGTGGCAAAACTAGCTAGCTAAGTAGCTAAACATAATAACATTTACACATCAATTTTATATGCTGGTTTACATATACTTACTTCTTATTAGCATACTTAAATACCTACTTACACCACTTAGCATGTTCACGGAGCAAAATACAGTGTTATTATATTATGATTGATGACGATTGACTACCAGTTTTCCAATTTATATTGGGTCAAATACCTCTGCAAACAATTATACTGTACTGAACCTCTAGCCATGATGTCAATGATTATGAATCCATTATTTGTTACCTAAGTACTTGGTTTTTAAGATAGAACTTGTGGATTTCGTAAAATTGCCCTGTGAACACAGTATATAAGTTTAAAAGTAAAAAATGCCCCCAAAACTTCATATGTAATCTGAGTATATATAATTAATAAATTATATTTTTACTCAACGCCTTCCAAAACATGTTCATCGCGTTTGTCGCGTGAGTGCAGTTAGAATTAGTTCCTAGAGTAGAAGCTATTAAATACTCATTATAGTACAAAAATTCTAGTCTTCAAATAGGACCAAAGAGTGTCTTAATCTTAACCTTCGTTGTATTTTTACCAAGTTATGTTTGTATACGCTAAGGGAAACGGAAACCCATGCATGTTTATCCCTTATTGTCATTGCAACACGAGCTAATTAGGCACGTGTTTTGTTTTCCTCGACTGTGCTTTGTAACTTATATTAACTTATCTAGTACTTGTTGTATTTATGATTAATTTATGGATATAGGACCAAACGATTAAATAAAAATACTGCTGACAACCGAGCCAATAGCCGTGGAAATTGGTTAACAAAACTTCAATACTAGACATTTTTCTTATAACACGAAGGTGGCAAACAAACATACGGTCGACCCCATATTGAGTTTCTAAAACGTACCATTAGCTCGGTTTTCACTGAATGTTCTTAGAGTTCAAAAAGTATTTGTATGAGATAACTATTTTGTAGTGTTGTAAAGTGAAGTTGGTAATGAAATTAAACATTCATCGTACACAAAATATAGTTTTATTGATTTACTCATGTTTAATAAATTGTATACATAACGTCATCAAATATTACATTAAAAACATATACATTTCGTTATACGTCACTAATTCAAACACAAATACAATATGAGATGTTATCCCCGTAATTTAATTTAATATATTTCATTTCATTATTTTAAAACGTTTAGTCTCAATACAGTGTAGTAATTTCCATTGGCATACATGTTCAGTGCCAAAACATGCCCTTATACATGTTCAGTACCTAAACATGCCCTTATACGAAGCTCATGATTCATAACATCAGATTTATTTACATTTGACAACTAAAGCGCGATGTACAATCATACACGACGAGAGTCCATTAGGCCTATTTACAAGTGGAATAACTTGGAATGCTTGTCTGCTGTACTGTACATTTGTACACAGTTTGGCCGAGTTCGCGTATTGTGCAAGTGTTAACTTATTTAGGAACATCGAATTTTCCCTTCATAATTAGACCACACTATATGTAGAAACTCTATATAATTTCTAAAAATAAATATTATATTAAGCGATACAGAATAAATAAATAGTTAATTGCACACTATTATGATAAACATTTCAAAAATTAATATATTTTTTATAATGTCGTAAGCTGTGCTTACGTTTCCAACAACGCCTTACCAAATCAGGCACAAGTGAATATCCCTCGCCGACATCGTCTATGAAGCTGAAGTAAAATATAGGAATGTATCGGATAACAACGAAGATTTAACAAGAAAAGATACGCTAATCACAGAAGAGGTAAATATTATATATTTACGAGATATTATATTTATGTTTAAGCCTATTGGTGCGCCACGGTAAACATCGTACAAACTAGTGCGGGCGGCGCCGCCGCAGCACTAACAATTGTCATGTATAAGAATAGCCATAGTCTAGTCTAGTCCGTAGACTCCATTTCTGATAACATCGATAGTGAACAATGATACTAACAAACATCCAAGTATAAACATGTCAATTCATAATGCACTATTCATTTATTCTAACTTTTCTGAACGACTGAATACAATAAAAGATATATTTCGCTTATCTACAAGAAATCATCAATCAAAGACATGATAGTAAAATATCTTAAAAAGTTCCCTAATACTGTAATGAACAATTAGTAGCGAGAACATCAATATTTAGTGATGAATACATCATTATTTTCTTTGTCATATTTGGAACTTAAATTCTTACAATAGGTCGAATTTAACAACTCCCTAATTCATTATACCGGGTGGTAACAATCTCAATAATTCGTAATCTCTAGATTTAAAATTATACAAATAACTCTAGTTTACATAATATAATGAATTAATGTCATTAATGATTAATAAAAGTTCATGTCCTACGATATAAAACGTTAAAATTAACTATCGTTGATACAATACGATTACATGAATGTTATCAAATAAGCTTCGGAGTACATGGTCGGACTGTGACGTCACTGGCCGCGGACCGGCGCGGTCGCCGACGGCGGACGGCGCGGACGTGGGCAGCGCCGCTGCACGCTGTGCGCTGTAGTCGTGTGAAGCACAACACAACACAACACACACAACACGTGGCTATTGAAACAAATCATTTATTTAAAATCAGTCTCATTCGCATAAGGAAGTGATCACAGCACACACACTGGAAACTCGTTGCAGAGCGAGGGGCCATGTCCCCCTCTCAACAGAATGTTAATAATAATAGAGCACCTCGGTCGCTATACTAAATCTGATAAAACATGCAACAGACCGATTTAATATTTTATAAAAAATATCATTAAACATTTGGAAAACATAATTACAGTCAGAAGACTAGTAAATATTGGAAGTACATTTCATTCAATATCTAAAAGAATATTTTCCTACATGTATATTATATTGAAACTCGATAAAATATATAATAGTCACTCCACAGAATCGCCGCCGGTAGAACGATAAACGAATATAACAAGTCGGAAAGCATAGACTAGATAAAGATTTTGTGAAAGTTTACAGTTACAACATACAGAGACAATTATGATAGCATGATACGCTGCCATTAAAATTATAGTCGGGGACTGCAACATTTATGCATATACACACGGGGTCACCGCGGCCCGTCGAGTCATTTAGAAAACAATTGGGTATTCAGGTCCAACGTGTCGTCCGTGGCCTAGCGACGCAGCCCGCTGTCGGGGGACGGTCAGACGGTCAGACGGTCAGATGGTGGCGAGCGCGCGCGTGCGCGCCGCCTGGAGCGCGCGTCACGGCCGCGGCTCCACCAGCTGCTGGACCAGCACCGCCACCAGCACGCCCAGCAGCAGGAACGCGCCCGCCATCAGCCACGCCATCTGCTAACATTACTGCTGGTCAACAAACATGTGAGGGTGTACTCGCATAATTACTATTGTCATCTTTTCGGTTGACATACAACTTTATGCCATACAAGTCTTCTGATTATATTAGTAGTTTATGCAATCGTTATATAATGTATGCTTCTTCAGTCGAGTTTAGGCCACGAAGCTTGCTGTGCTGCTAGCAGTCATCTTATAAGCCCAACTCAAATGAAGTTGATTTAGATATCGCTGTCAGTCATTTAATTGACAGATAGAAGTGCTCGAGTAGAAAAAAACATGATTCTGCGCATAATACTTTCAGTCATACTTGTACTATGTCATATTTTTTAAAACCATATATGTTGAACTGAACATCATACAATTTATATTGAAGATCATAATTATTTGTAGTCGTATTACAAACCATTTACATCACGTAATTATTGAAAAAATTGCTTTTCATCACACTTGCTCGAAAAGGGCTTCACAATGCGCAGACATACAGAGCTGTAATAGCCTGTGTTACGCCCACGGGCGTAATGGTTTTTACTTAAATTGTATCTGTCACTCATGCGGCAGTTACAAAGCAAAGAGGTTTTATATCAAATACGATGTCTGAAAACGTATTTATAAATAAATTTAAACTTAAAAAACTACTTAAACAATGTTTAACTGAATTATTTACAGATTTAATATGTAGTTATTTAGTGTCTATGCAAAATGTTTTTAAGTGTTTTTAAATCGTGGCTGTATACCGAAGGGTCTTTGCCATGCGCGCCTCACGTCAAATTCAACAAAATGGACGACTGACATGTTGCAGTTTTTATTACGATTTGTATTCATTTCATCTAAAATGTATTTGTTTCCTCGCAAATGTGATGAAAAGCATTGTGTATAACACGGGCGTAAGAATATTGTGCAAACTCGAGTCATCAAAATATTCCACTTACGCCCCTCGTTAAACAATGTACTATTTTATTACGAGCTGGTAAAAGCCTAAGTGCCGGTTATTCAATCACCAGATAATTCTGTCAGACAAAATTATCATCAGACATATAAAAGAAAACGACAGCTAACATTTATCTGACAGATATGTTTTATTTGGGGGCTGAAAAATCGGTCCTAAATGAACTAACGAAGGAGGGGGATATTGAAGTTTTCAATAGCACCATCACAACTATAAGACGGATTTTAACAGACAGCATGTTACTGTAACGGTTGATGTACGAGTATTAACACTTATTAATAAGTTTTTCTCAAACATGCAATGAAATATTGACGTTCATAATGGGCTTCGAAGTGTCACGTTTCGGGCGGAGCGAGACGAGAGATCCGTAATGGCATTTATGTTCCTTAATTTCACGCTTACTGAGTTCATATTACAGGTTTATATCATGGAGTGAGTTTTCTAACCTAGTTATATCAGCCTGTAGGGTACGGGTATGATTGTCATGTAATAGTAGATTACTGCAGAGGCCGTGAAGTAAGGGATTGCTGGACGAGATTGGGGTAGACGGCCGAGTCGTAGACGAGAAAACATGACATAGTTTCGGGTGGTATAGTTTTTTTTTTTTTTTTAAGTAGCAAGTATGCTTACAGAGTCTAGTGGTGGTTGGCAGTATGTAATTTTTCCTTTGTCAGTTTTAATATTAGTAAGCAAATTTAAAAAGTTAAAGTACTACTGTACAGTAGTATAGCCAGCCCGTCGCGCACGCAGCACACGCGCACCGCGTACTCGCCGCCGTACTCCAGCGACTCTAGCTGGAACTGTGTCTCACCTGGCGCGAGGAGAAGGCACGCGCGGGGCGGGCGCGGCGCGCGCGCTGCGGCGGCGGCGGCGCGGGCACGGCGAGGCGCGCGGCCGGCGACCACGCGCTCGCCAGCCCGTCGCGCACGCAGCACACGCGCACCGCGTACTCGCCGCCGTACTCCAGCGACTCTAGCTGGGACTGTGTCTCACCTGGCGCGAGGAGAAGGCACGCGCGGGGCGGGCGCGGCGCGCGCGCTGCGGCGGCGGCGGCGCGGGCACGGCGAGGCGCGCGGCCGGCGACCACGCGCTCGCCAGCCCGTCGCGCACGCAGCACACGCGCACCGCGTACTCGCCGCCGTACTCTAGCGACTCTAGCTGGAACTGCGGCTCGCAGCCCGAGTAAACCTGCAAACAACAATAATAGTCATTCAATTTTTTAAAGCGCGAATTGATCCCTTTTTAAAATGAGAGATAAAGTCAAACATTCTTAGAACGGCCACACATTGAGCCACCAGTGGCCGTAACAAGTTGCGCACGAGTTCTATCAAACATTTTATATAGCATCGGCGAACACCGAGCGTCTGAATGACTGTGTCCGAGCCACAGGCTGCGGGAGCAGCCCGCGCTCGCTACTAGTGGTCGCATTAAGCGCCTATTTTATTTTGAACTGCATACTCTCACCTTCGGTTCGGGCCACAAACACCTGCGATTCACGCATTCACCGCCCTAGATACGTAATGTAGTATTACATCACACCTGGCCATAATGCGAGTTATACCGCACGCTGCGCGTACGGTAAAACTTGCATTGTAGCCAGGTGAAGACGTAAAATTGTGTACTCACCACGGGCGGTAATTCGTAAAGCCCCAGATCGCATATTTATGGCCCTCACCTTCGGTTCGGGCCACAAACATCTGCGATCTGGGCCATTCACGAATTCACCGCGTAATGTACTAATTTATTATTCGGAGACCCTGTTGCTAACAATATTAAGATATTAGTGCATTTAGCCATTACCCACCTGTTTGAATATGGCATCCTTCCCCCTCGCGCACTGCAGCACGTAGGTCGCGGGCTGCGCGTGCGCGTGCGCGTCGCGGAGCGCGTCCCACACGGCGAGCGCCTGGCGCGGCGCGGGCAGGCTGAGCGCGGGCGCGCGCGGCGCGGGCGGCGGCGCGGCCGGCGTGCGCGCGCCCAGCGCCGCGCCCCACGCGCCGCGCCCGCCACGCTCGTCGCTGGCGCGGATGCGAAACCAGTACTCGCTCGCTTCGCGCAGTTTCTTCACCTGAAGTCGATACAATTACTTTTTGAAATTTAAATTTTGATAAAAGCTTTTATTGCCGACTGTATTTTTCTGTATACATACCGTCATCAACTCATTGAGACGATTCTAACGAGCCCAAACTCAACGGCGTTACGTTGGTTAAGTACTCAATTCTCATGGCCACCTTCTGTCTCCGTCATCAGATCAGGTCGATGGGACAATAATATTGAACTGTTTTTTTTTATTTTTTTTTATTTATTTATTTAGAAACACAAACAGTCATAATAAATTTGTTACATATGTTGTACACAATGTACAATAACTGAGAGGTTATACAAATAGACCTGGAGGTTCATAAAACATAATAATAATTATTAATAAAACCAAAAAGGAAGGTAAGAACAACGTAGTAAGAAGTATAAGAATACATAACTAAGCATACAGTCAAGGACAATGAAAATGGGCCACCTTGTGTAGTAATTGCCACACAACCAGACCCATCCCCAATGCCCGTGAGTGAAGAAATACAACAAAACTATATCGAAAATATGAATTAGTCCCAGGCAATTCACATTGCTAAATTATCACATTCCCAGGCAATTCACATTGCTAAATTATCACATTCCCAGGAATTCACATTTCTAAATTATTAATTGGACTAATTCGGTGTAGGTACGACGACGAGCGAAGCGAGGAGGAGTGTTAGGTGAACCGCGACCCTAAAGCGCGCAAGCCGAGCGAGCGAAGCGAGCGTGCCGCGGTAGCGGCCGGCGAAGCGCCAGAAAAGAAAAGATGGCGTTGTGAAGAATTGGGACTGTTAAGAACTGGGATCGTGAAGAACTGGGTCTCTGAAAATTTGGGTTTGTGAAGTACTGTGCCTAATTGGAAAATATACCTAATGCTACAGTTAGGCATTACTAAAACTAGTAAATTTACAAAAAGAGTTTACGTCTCAACTGCATTTTTAGACTAGACAAGGAAGCATTAAAAGGATCAATATCGCACAAATGTTTATTATAGAAACTGGGGACTCGTCTGAAAAAGGAATGTCTAGCATAGTTCTTGCGAGAAAAACTCACATGAAATAAGGATCTAGGTCGTAAGGGGAGATGGGGACAACCAAACGTCACTAATTTTAGGAGATCAGGACTGTTGATATTACCTTTAAGAAGTTTAAACAGAAACATAATATCTAAGTAGTTTCTACGATGAAGGAGAGAAGGGACACAAAAGTGCTTTGCCGCTAAAGCTGAATTCTCAAAGTATGTACCAGTTCTGTAAGCTAAAGATATAAGAAAATGTTTTGTATCCTCTCCAAACGGTCAATGTGGACTTTGTACTGAGGTGACCAAACTATGCTACCAAATTCAAGGATACTTCTAACTAGAGAATAAAATAATAACTTATAGGTATTTGGCCGTTTGAAAGGCTGCCCAATACGAAGGATCATCCCTAGCTTTCTATAAGCACGTTTACATAGATTATCTATATGCAAATTATAGTTTAATTGAGACTCCATGGTAACTCCCAAGTCCCTGATGGATGATACCCGTGCTATAGTATTACCGGAAAAAGTGTAGTTGAAAGTGATCGGATCTAGTTTGTCATCCAAACTATATTGATGATGAAGGTTCTCGGGTAGCGACCACGTACCGGAAGGCGCGGCGTGGGTAGACCCCCCACAAGGTGGACTGATGACCTGGTAAAGGTCGCGGGAGTCCGCTGGATGCGGGTGGCGCAGGACCGGTCACTTTGGCACTCTTTGGGGGATGCCTATGTCCAGCAGTGGACGTCTTTCGGCTGACATGATGATGATGATAATGATGATAGCCATCCAACAAAGGCTTTGATTCCGCACAGTTGCATTGTGTCAGTTACAGTCAAAATCGTAAATATACTACTGACAAATACTCTATCGTCTTAGCCATAGATTCAAAATGCAGTTACCTTGCAGCCACGCGCCGAACCGCGATACACCGGGCGGAACTCGCGCGCGTCCGCCGCGCGCATTTCCACACAGTAGTGCGCGCCCTCACCGCCGCTCGGCGTCCACTCCAGCCGCAGGTAGTTGTGCGCGGCCTGCAACACGCGCAGCGCGGGCGGCGGCGGCGGCGGCGGCCGCGTGCCCGCGCGCGCTTCTTCGCTCCACGCGCCCAGCCCCAGCTCGTTGAGCGCGGCCACGCGCACGCGGTACACCGTGTCCGGCGCCAGACCCTCCACCAGCCGCTCCGCCGCCGGCCCGTCCGTCTCGAACGCGGCGTCGTCCACCTGCACGCGGTAGCGCAGCACCGGCGCGCCGTGGTCCGCGGGCGCGCGCCAGTGCAGCCGCAGGCTGTCGGCGCCCGCCTCGTGGCGCGGCGTACCCGGCGCGCCCGGCGCCGCGCGCGGCGTCAGAGCGTCCCGCGGCGCCGACCACGCGCCACGGCCCGCCGCGTTCGTCGCGCACACGCGGAACAGGTACGGCGAGAACGGCACCAGCGTCTCCACCACGCAACTCGTGTCGGACCCACGGTACACCTCCGCATACGCCGCCTCGTCGGCGCTCGCGGCGCTCATCTCGAGCCGGTAGTCCAGGACGGGCGCGCCGTTGTCGCGCGGCGCAGTCCAATCGAGCCGAGCGGAGCGCGCCGACAGGATCTCGGCGGCGGGCGCGTCCGGCGCGTCGGGCGGCGCCGCCGCGGTGGTGAAGTCGAGCGGCGCGGACGGCGGGCCCGCGCCCACGCGGTTGACGGCGGTGACGGTGAGCCGGTAGGCGCAGCCGGGCGACAGGTCGCGCACGTCGCACTCGGGGCGCGCGCCGCAGTAGGCGAGGCACACGCCGTCGGGCGCGGTGAGCTCGGCGCGGTACTCGGTGAGCGGCGCGCCGCCGGTGCAGTCGGGCGCGCGCCACCGCACGGCCAGGGCCGTGGCGCGCGCTGGGCCGGCCGGCTCGGGCGCGGCGAGCGCGCCGGGCGTCGTGGCCTCGGTGGTGACGGTCTCGGCCGCGGACCACTCGCTCTCGCCAGCCTCGTTGGCGCAGCACACGCGCGCGCGGTACGGCGTGCCGGGCTGCAGGCGGTCGCAGTGCGCCTCGCGCTCGGGACCGCAATAGGCGCGCCGGTAGCCCTCGCCGCCGTCGAGCTCGAGCGTGTAGGAGGCGATTGACGCGCCGCCGTCGTCAGCCGGGGGCTCCCAGCGGAGCCGGAAGGTGCGCGGGAGCACCTTGCCGCGCGCCTGTGGCCGGCCGGGCGGCGCGGGCCGCTCGGCGAGCGTGCGGTACGCGACCTCGGCGGACCAGGGGCCCTGCCCGTCGTCGGTTTGCGCGCACAGCCGGAAGCGGTACTCGGTGGCGCGGCGAAGGTCGGCGCAAACGTGTTCGTTGTTCTCGCCGACGTAGGCGGGTCGGAAGCCGTAGCCTTGGGCGGGGTCGTCGACTTGGAGGGTGAATGTTTCATCGCCCTTGCGGGGTTCCCAGGCGAGAGCGAGAGCTTGGGCGGCGGCGCGGGCGAGGGCGGGGGCGGCGGGCGCGGGCGGGGGCGCGCCGGCGGTCCAAGCGACGCACTCGTCGCTGGACTCGCCGCGCCCACACTCGTTGACGGCGGCGACGCGGAACGCGTAGCGCGTCTGCGGCCGCAGGTTGGCGGCAGTGTGCTGCCGCGTGCGCGGCCGCGCCACCTCGCGCCACCCGCTCCCGTCGTCCATCTCCAGTATGTAGTGCGTCAGTCGTGCACCGTTGTCCTGTGAACAGGTGATTGGATATAAATAATGATTACGCGATAATTTTACACAGATCCGAGTAAGTTGCGTACAAATATTGATGGTTACATTTGGCCAGTGGCATAGTGTCTAGGTATACCTGCGCCTGCTGCCAGCGCAGCAGCAGCGAGGTGCGCGCGCGCTGCGTGGCGCGCGGCGGCGGCGCGCGCTCGGTCGGCGCGGCGGGCGCGCGGAACGTGACCGCGTCGCTGGCGCCGCCCGTGGTCTGCCCCGCGCGGATCTGCAGTGGCATAGTGTCTAGGTATACCTGCGCCTGCTGCCAGCGCAGCAGCAGCGAGGTGCGCGCGCGCTGCGTGGCGCGCGGCGGCGGCGCGCGCTCGGGCGGCGCGGCGGGCGCGCGGAACGTGACCGCGTCGCTGGCGCCGCCCGTGGTCTGCCCCGCGCGGATCTGCAGTGGCATAGTGTCTAGGTATACCTGCGCCTGCTGCCAGCGCAGCAGCAGCGAGGTGCGCGCGCGCTGCGGCGGCGCGCGCTCGGGCGGCGCGGCGGGCGCGCGGAATGTGACCGCGTCGCTGGCGCCGCCCGTGGTCTGCCCCGCGCGGATCTGCAGTGGCATAGTGTCTAGGTATACCTGCGCCTGCTGCCAGCGCAGCAGCAGCGAGGTGCGCGCGCGCTGCGGCGGCGCGCGCTCGGGCGGCGCGGCGGGCGCGCGGAACGTGACCGCGTCGCTGGCGCCGCCCGTGGTCTGCCCCGCGCGGATCTGCAGTGGCATAGTGTCTAGGTATACCTGCGCCTGCTGCCAGCGCAGCAGCAGCGAGGTGCGCGCGCGCTGCGGCGGCGCGCGCTCGGGCGGCGCGGCGGGCGCGCGGAACGTGACCGCGTCGCTGGCGCCGCCCGTGGTCTGCCCCGCGCGGATCTGCAGTGGCATAGTGTCTAGGTATACCTGCGCCTGCTGCCAGCGCAGCAGCAGCGAGGTGCGCGCGCGCTGCGTGGCGCGCGGCGGCGGCGCGCGCTCGGGCGGCGCGGCGGGCGCGCGGAACGTGACCGCGTCGCTGGCGCCGCCCGTGGCCTGCCCCGCGCGGATCTGCAAGCACACCGAGTACTCGCAGCCCGGCCGCAGGTCGCGCACTCTGCAACAACATATTACTTTTCTCAAAAATGGCCCGCGAAGTGAACATAACTCGCTACATATTGGAAGGTAAAGTGTATAGTTTAAGGTCAGAACTAAATTAAAAAATAAAAAACATTGCAGGCCGCCTGGAATGTTATATATAAATTACTTTATTTGTCGAGTAGCATTTTTTTTTAAAGGAGAAACTGGCATATAAAAGACGGCACAGCTCGTATTCAGCCAATAGGGAATATTCATGATTTTTTTTTATTTTTTTTATCTATTCTATAAGTAATTATATAAACGGAAAAAAATATAACACTATCAAAATATTATTAAATAAGCTAAAAATAAATAATTAAAACTACTATAATTTTCGGACGATCAAAACGCCACCATTTTGGCGCGCTCATTTGTGACGTCACCGTGCAGGGTGCACTAAGAACAAATTAACAACAAAGTGTTTGATTCACACTTTTAATAAATGTGAGTTCTTATTAGACAGACAGACAGACAGACACCCTTTCGCATTTATAATATTAGTATGGAAGTATGGATTAGTATGGATAGTATATAGTATGGATAGTATGGATGGAAGTAGGGATAGGTATAGTTATAGTATATAGTATGGATAAATATGTACTAGTTTTTTATTCCACTTATTTAACAAAGACACCTATTTGAAGTAGTTTAAAAGTCTAGCTATTTGAATCGCCAAAATAGGTTCTAATTAGTAATTACTTAATTGACCAATCTCACGAGTATAAAAAAAGCAAGGAATATGAAAATTTATTGAATACTAGCTTCTGCCCGCGACTCCGTCCGCGTGGAAATCGTTTATATCGCAGCTCCATACAAACTTCAATCCCCCATTTCATCCCCTTAGGGGGTGATTTCTAGGATGAAAACTATCATATGTCCTTCCCCGGGATTCAAACTATCTCCATACCAAATTTCATCGCAATCGGTTCAGCGGTTTAAGCGTGAAGAGGTAACAGACAGACAGACAGACAGACAGACAGACAGACAGACACACTTTCGCATTTATAATATTAGTATGGATATGGATCTGTAACTTATTTACCTTGTGCAGCTTTTACTCCTCTTAGTTCAGCGGACGTAAAGTACTATACTATTGAGAAAATGAAGCATTTGTCTGTATTTAGAAATAAGTTATTTGAGGTACAAAAGGCCTGAAAATTATTTAAGTCATTCTGCAAGACAGTACAGTCGTCCATATTTTTGATGAGTCTGAATATTTTAGTGTCGTCGGCGTATAATAGCATTTTTGAATTTTTTATACAGTCTGTGATATCATTAATATACAGCACGAACAACAAAGGGCCTAAATGTGAACCCTGCGGTACACCGGAAGTAATAGGTCTATAACGAGAAGTGTGTCCTTGCACAGCCACCGCCTGTGAACGATTCTCAACATAAGATTTTATCCAGCGGAACAGGTCGCCGTGTATACCAAAATGCCAGAGTTTCAAAAGTAAGCGCTCATGATCAACCTTATCGAATGCCTTGGCAAAATCAGTATACACTGCGTCCACTTGATAGTTGTTATCTAATGCATCTAATATGAATTCTGTGTAAGATAAAAGATTCGAGTCAACACTCCGACCCCTGAGAAAACCATGTTGGTTTGGAATGACATGACGACGCATTGCAGAAGAGAGTTGATCACTAACTATTTTCTCAAGGATCTTACCTAGTTTATATAAATTTAGTATTGTTTATTCCCCCACTTATGAGAAAAGCACTATATAAGCCTCGGCCGGAATGGCAATTGCAGGCTTCGTAGCTCGTCCGTTTAAACAAATACTCAGCCTGCAATTGCCTCCTTCCCGGCCACGGCAATAATGTACTATTTCTCAAAAATAGTACGAAATGTTCCCATAACACCTGTGCACTTTTTAGAAGTGTCCAGTAAGTAAGTATGAAATCCCATTACATATCATAATATTTAAATAGTATAGAACAAGAGTGTCCAGTAAGTAAGTATGAAATCCCATTACATATCATAATATTTAAATATAGAACATTTATGACGTCAGATGCGTAGGAGCTAGGACGGGGAGAGATTCGGGACGAGGCTTGGGGGGGGGAAATAGTTTGATGTAAGACGTACTTTTTTTTTCTTTTTTTTCTTTTTTTGTTCTTTTTCTTTTTTTTCCTTTTTTTCTTGTTTTTCGTTTTTTTTTTTTTTTTTTTCTTTTTTTTTTTTTGCAAAATTTTACTTCTACTGCCTTTGTTATGGCATATACTAATGCTGGTGACTGTACCTATATATTTTTTATTCTAACTTTTATTCAAACGTTTTATTTTTGAGAAAAGCACTATACACGCTTCGACCATAAGTGCCATCCTGGCCTCGTATTATAGCCGGACCTCGCTTACTTACTGGTCTCTGCAGTAATGTACTATTATCTAATGTTGAACACTTCCGGGCTTGGCCACGGCTTCGAGCAGGTTGACGCGACGACTCTTGCGTCCGCTTTGAGAGCGAACAATGCAAGATCCGAGATGAATCTCTCGTCGGAAAGTCTCGCTCATCGGAAACGCAAAACACGTCGCTTTCGCCAATGTAGCTGTCTCTTTAGTTGCAAGGCGGAAGACAGAATATATATACACGAAATGTCATTCAATAACAGTAGCGTTTCCAGAAACCGGTGCAACCCCAAACAAGGTCTAACTTTCCCTCTGGGTTAGTAAGTCAAATGGCGGTCGCTTTCGTAAAACTAGTATTCTACACCAAATATTCAGATTGGGTGCCAAATCGGACCTGAGGGCTCCTTTAGGGAACAAACGGGAAAACGCTAGGAAAATAACTGGTGTAAGAGCGTTTCCACATTATCCGATCCGATAACGGTATCGAACGCCGATACGATATCGGAGGGAGTTAAATGTATGAAATATGTATCTGTCTTTCATATTGTCCGACTCGATATCGGATATCGGAGCCGATACCGATATGCTGGCGGCACCATCGGATGCCCGTCAGCCGTCGGACGATAATGTTTGCATGTGTGCTATACGTGTATCTACATTTTCTCTGTCTGCGCAGAGCCCGATGCACGGCGGCCATTTTCAATCGAAACGATTTTGTCGGAATTATGTGAAAACGTTGGTGACGGCTATCGTCGTCCGACAGCGATATCGGATCGGATAGTATGAGAACGCTTTGACAGTCACTCACCGACAGGACAGCGAGGGCCCGCTGTAGATGGCCTTGTACCGGCCGCGGTCGCCGAGCAGCAGGTCGTACGTCAGCTCCACGTTGGGGAGCGTCACGCCCTCCGGCAGCGGGGAGTTCCACTGCACTAGCGCGCTAGTTGGGGTCATGTCGCTGACCTGTTTGATGAACAAGTAACTGGAGTAAAATACATAACGGACACTGGCAATGGCAACTGGTTTATGCAGGATGATCATAGGTATTTCTATTTAAATGCGGTCGGGGTGAACTTCGGCCGTGAAATAATAAGTTATAGTTGATACAATAGGAGTAAATAATCAATAATGTCGTATTTTCTCGAAAAAGGAGTAAAATGCAGTCAAATGGAGAAACAAGCAACGCAAGAGGTTAAATAATCACGAAGTTTTATAAGTATCCAAAGTTTTAAGAAAGGGTTTGTTCTGTCCCTTTTTCGCAAAACGCAAATTTATATGAAACGATAACGCTCGTAGTTAGTGACGCCACTAGAAGAGGGCAACGTGCCGTGCCCCATCGTATTCGGCGCCGCCGTCGACGCGGCCTGCCTGCCGTTGTGACGTCACACACTGTTTGCGTTTTCTCTCTCTAACAAGCAATATCAAACACTTTTTGCAATAGCATATCCTGCAAATAAATTTGTAGTTTTGTTCAAACGTCCTTCACCGTTTTGCTATTGAGCAAATTCGAATAGTTCGAATTTTGACGTTATTCCTAAAGAGATAAAGCTTTGAAAAATGTTTACCAACGGCAAAAACAAATTGATATTTTATTCTCCGCCGCCGTCCGCTGTTCTTGCAAATTCGAATAGTTCGAATTTGGACGTTATTCCTGAAGAGATAAAGCTTTGAAAAATATTTGGCAATGGCAAAAACAAATTGGTATTTTGTTCGCCGCCGGCCCGTCGCACCCAACGCGCCCGCGGCCCATAATAATTGATAATTGTTCATAAATCTGCGCCAAATTCATTTTTAGGGTGACACCGTAAGATGTCACGTGACCTGATCGAAAAACTGTTACAATGTTATTGAGTTTTTATTAATTTACTTTTTTTATTAATTTCATAAGTACTCAGTAACTAAAGAAAGCCTTTATCATAAGTCGGTGGTCAGAAGGAAGAATGAATGATACCTGTGGCGTGCGCGTGGCAGACAGCAGGTCGAGCACCGCCTGCGTGTCGTTGTCGTCGTCGCCCTGCACGGAGGCGCCGGCCGAGGAGCCCTCGCCCTCGGACCAGGCGCCCGACGACGCGCCGCCGCTGCCGCCGCTGCCCGCGCCGCGCCCGTTCAGCTCCTTGCGCGGGGACAGAGACGGCGTGCTACCACCGGAATTCGCTTCTGGAAATAACGACTATGCATTAAGGGGGAACGACAGCGTCAACTTACCGTACGAACGCTTTTCGGACTACTTTAATGAATTACATTTTATTTAATCAATCTTACCACCTGATTCCCGCAAAATTAACGTAACTCGTAAGACAGCCATGAATAAATTAGGTATTATTTCTGCCTTTTTTTATTTTATAATTTTACAGTACATATGGTGCTACTTTCCCACACTAGTGCGGAAAGAGCACTTTCCGTGCATATGTCGAAACTTTAAAGACCCATATGTACAGTAAAACGTTGTACGATACACGTGCGAATAGACAATTCCCAACTCGTGTCGATTTAAAACACTCCCTTCGGTCGTGTTTTAATTTATCATCACTTGTTGCGAATTTCCTATTTTCGGCACTTGTATCGTAAATAACTATTACAGTACATATGGTGCTACTTTCCCGCACTAGTGCGGAAAAGACCCATATGTACAGTAATACGTTGTACGATACACGTGCGAATAGACAAATCGCAACTCGTGTCGATTTAAAACACTCCCTTCGGTCGTGTTTTAATTTATCATCAGCATCACTCGTTGCGAATTTCCTATTTTCGGCACTTGTATCGTAAATAACTATTACAGTACATATGGTGCTACTTTCCTGCACTAGTGCGGAAAGAGCACTTTCCGTGCATATGCCGAAACTTTATAGAGCCATATGTACAGTAAAACGTTGTATGATACACGTGCGAATAGGTAATTCGCAACTCGTGTCGATTTAAAACACTCCCTTTGGTCGTGTTTTAATTTATCACCACTCGTTGCGAATTTCCTATTTTCGACACTTGTATCGTAAATAACTAGGTATTCTATTTCTGCCCCAGTCCAAGTAGGCTCAGTTCGGGTTGCACAAGGCGGTTCCAAAACACAGTTTTTTTTTTTGGGACAATCTTACACAAATCCACCTAGTCCCAAACTAAGCAAAGCTTGTACTATGGGTAGTAGACGACGATATACATACTTATATAGATAAATAAATACTTAAATACATAGAAAACAGCCATGACTCAGGAACAAATATTCGTGCTCATCACACAAATAAATGCCCTTACCGGGATCGAACCTAGGACCTCTAGCTTCGTAGGCAGGGTCACTACCAACTAGGCTATGCATGTCGTCGGTTTGTATGAAGTGTCATACCACTCAAAAGCTACATTGAGTCTGTGATGAGCGCAAGACGTGTCGCGTTATCGTGGCTTTTGCCAAAAACAGGACAGCGCGATATATTTTCCATAAAATTAAATTTACATAATTCTTGTCACTAACTAGGTACAAAGTATATGATTACTGGGGCGTAGGCAACGAAAATTCCGATAAATATTTACCTTAACTTTGGCGGCGGCGTTGTTGCTCATTTGTACTTATTTGCATTTTTGGAGAGGAACAAATGTTTCATACTAATAGACGTAAAAGTATGACGTCACACTTTGCAATTTGTACTAATCGTTGTAGGGAAAATCAAGTAAATTGCTGTTTCGAACGTTTAGGTCCACAGTTGTCATACAATTTTGTTTCTATAAAAGCGTAAGGATTGTATTGGTAGCTTTAAACTAATTCTTGGACTTTTTATGATTTTAATTATATTTTGTAATTTATACTAATTTGATGGTTTACTATCCATTTAGCAACACTATGTATATTTTTAATTTTAACATGATGCAACTACCCTATTGAGCCGCTATTGATTTAATAGCTAACACTTATGTAAATTTGCCAACAGCAAAATCAAATTACAAGAAAAATAACTGCAACTTGGAAATAATTTTGAAGATGTTCAGAACCTCTGACCGAAATCTCTTTAACTCAAAATCCTCTTTAAGACAAAACCAAACATTTGAGCGTTTCCCTTGAGATTCGTGTTACCGAGGTTTTACTGTATATTACTGTATGTATGATAATAATTTTAACTCACCTATCCCATTATTTCTATTAGTCTGTTTACGCTCCAACTTTTGTTTGAGCTTGGAGTGCATTCGCTGTGTCCGTTCATCTTTCTGATAGACGGGCGGAGGTGGGGAGTGCTGCATGTGGTGGGGGGGCACGTGGTGGAAGTGTGCCGGGTAGCCCGGCCCGTAGAAGTGCTGAGGCCCACCTGCACCATTCGCTGGACCCTGCAAGCGCACAAGCGTCTTGTTTACATATTTTGATTACATTTCTTGTTGATTACCTCTTCATTTATAACATGAAATTTTTTGATTTTTAACCATCTTAATACCATTTTGTAACAGTTACACAACACAATGTTTCAAAAAATTACAGAGAGACTTTATAACTGAATGTCCCAACATTCCAAATCATGAAATTTAAATCTTATCAAACTCAATAACATGAATCAAACCTTTTTCGCCTTGACATATGGTATTGAACAATGGAATCCAATCCTAAACAATAACAATGCAATGTTAAAACTGACCTTTGTTTTACTAGAGGGATCTTGAGATTCTTCTGGATTACTCATGTTAACTTAAATTATATAAATGTATTTGATATTTTGTGGAGGACGTCAGTGTGCCACGTACCGCTGCCTCGATCGTTCGCCGGCGATAACGTTTAAGTTCCCGACTAGTTACTATCGCAATCCGCCACCGATATAACGTAGCCACGATATGTTTATCACCAAGTACAGTTCGGAAGTATGCGCTATAGAATACACTCAAAATGTTCGGATTATTCCGTCGTAATCGTAAAATGCATGAACAGAATTTAACACAACACTGCCACGCCGAGGACTTGTGTGTAAGTTACACGCGAAATGACAAATCAATGGAATTTGTTTACACAGAAGGTGAACACGTATACATTTTTAACGTCAACTATGTCCCGGCTCGAAATTCGGATCGACAAATCATTGCACTATCATTATTGTCAGTTTCAAAACATATCCTATGATCGAGTCGAAAAATGTCTTTATAATAATAAGTGATAGTCACCAGCACAGCGAGAACTGCTTCACAATACAAAAATCGATATTTTAAAACCGGGACAATATTCTGATAGAACGGGGGCGAGAAGCGAAGCAAAACATCAATATCAACAAATCGAATGACGATTGACGAGAAACAAAAAACCAAACCAAGCGCTTTTAGTCCTGTCAAAATGACAACCTGTCACTGTCAAGTGCAAATGTCAATGTCAGAAAAGACTAAGAAGTATATTTCTATTTATATTCTCCTGCGTAAGTTAAGGCTGCCATTTCTCTATTAACCATCTTGCTTATGTTTTACTTTGATTATAATAATTATGTCTTCTACTACATGTATATTGTGTGTGGTTGAAACAATGTTAAGAGGCGAAAAATGATCATTTCAGCATGTCATTGGAATTGGAATCTTCTACAATGGACGGTGAGTTGCTTTTTGAATAGACTACTGTGATGTTATTCGACCAACTCAAATAAACCAATCAGGTACTTATGGTTTTAGCGTTCCGTACCCAAAGGGTAAAAAGGGACTCGATTACTAAGACTCCGCTGTCCGTCCGTCTGTCTGTCTGTCTGTCTGTCTGTCTGTCTGTCTGTCTGTCTGTCTGTCTGTCTGTCTGTCTGTCCGTCTTGGGCTTAGCTCAGTAACCATTACAACTAGAAAACTGTAATTCGGCATGCGTACTTATATAAATCAATCACGCCGACAAAACAGTACAATAAAATCTTGAAAAAAATGTTGTCTGTCCGTCTGTCACCAGGCTGTATCTCATGAACCGTGATAGTTAGACAGTTGAAATTTTTACAGATGATGTAGGTATTTATGTTGCCGCAATACTAAAATAATACTAAAAAACAGAATAAAATAAATGTTTAATGGGGCTCCCATACAACAAACGTGATTTGCCATTTTAATAGATAACTAGCTTCTGCCCGCGACTCCGTCCGCATGGACCTCGTTTATATCGTAGCTCCATACAAACTTTCACCCCCCACTTCATCCCCTCGGGGGAGGATTTCCGGGATAAAAACTATCCTATGTCCTTCCCCAGGACTCAAACTATATCTCTATACCAAATTTCATCCAAATCGGTTCAGCGGTTTAAGCGTGAAGAGGTAACAGACAGACAGACAGACACACTTTCGCATTTATAATATTAGTATGGGCGGTCTGACTCGCAATTGGCCGGTTTTTATTTGTTTGTGGCTACAGTCTTATTAAATTCTTCAAGCCGCACGCATTCAACCAAGAACAATGTTTATCCAAGATTTGTCCACACTATTTCCACGTGTACCTTCGGATTAAATTAAAACCTTATTCCAGTTTGTAGTGCGTTCGATGAAGGAAAAATAAAAACAATAAATCGTGTAGTCTGGGTTATTGTTTCAAATGGTTGGGGTGATACCCAGGTAAACATTAAAAGTCCCCAGCGGGGGGGCACTTGCTTTGGGCGGGAGGGGAGCAAATAGATCCCATTTTTTGGTTTCTTGTGATTCTCTCAAAAACCATGCGTTTTAGAAAAGAGAACCTTTTATAAAAAATAAAGCTGATTAAATTTTCTACAAAATGCCATACATTTTTTTTAAATATTTATTAACAAGGGAGACACGGGTGAAAATGTCAAAAAAATATTTTTTATGCCCAGTTTATCTAGAAATAAAGGAAAAGGTTATTTAAGGTTTCTAAGAGGCCATTCCAATCACCGCGGCGCTTACAATCTATGAACTTTTGCCATCTAGGTGACCATTTTGAAGTACTGGATCCACAACGCAGCAGTAGGTCCATAATTCTCGATACGCCTTACCTTATTCTTGAATTTATTCGAAAATGGATGACAAAGAAGAATAACGTTATCACTGGTAAAACACACTGGCCAAAGACTCTCGTCTTGAGACACTGCGGAATATTGGACGAAAAGATGTGCCCTAGCCTCCCGAATGCTGAGGGCCTACCGCGAAACGAAAACGAACTTCGTTCGTGTATCTCCGTCTCTATCGCACTTGCAAAGTTGGGACCTAACTAACTGGATATAGTCTGTCCTAGGTATATATAATCGTCTACAACTTCGAGCGTAAAGTGTCCGATTGTAATGGGAATCGCCGGCACTATAGTACAACTCGTGGGACTTTTAGTATGTTATACCTGGGGGTCAACCCTATTATAAAAAATATTAATCCAGACTACACGATTTTTTGCATTTATTTGCTAATTTCGGATCTTCGTTGATCGTACTATTGGCCAAATCCGGCTAAATAATATTTTGAAGATTAAAGGATCTGAAGGACATCACTTGAGCATGGAGGTAAAACCGATTAAGGTAGTAGGTAGGTACTCTTCATCCCGCCTTCAATGTATTGCGATTTGCGAAATGTAAACACTTGTCCGCGAGTGAATTATAACTTAATTTTAATTCTTTCAGATCCACCAGAAGCATTATTTTCCTAGCAGGCTGCAGTCTACGCCTAGCTTGTGGTACTCGCTATATTTACAAATGGCATCAATGACATAGGTATGTACAGCTACAGTCTATGACATTTTAACGGATATGTACCTTCGGGTTTCGGATTAGGCATCTCACAGACTCGCGCGACCTTGTCATTAGCTGTCAAATTTACTAATTGACCGCCACCGCAGGCCGCGACAGTGTGTTACAGGCATGTTACAGGCTTGCTGTTGGTTAATTTTGACGCACTACAGGGTCTACAGGTAACTAACTTTTACAGTTTATTTTATACGCCAGCTATATGCCCAACTTATTAGTACCCATATAATATATGTTGCTTTGATAGGGTACTTAAGAGGCTCCCATACGCCAATGACCTTCGATCTGAATCCCTTAGTTTTCTAATGTTTTTTGTAGCTTATTATATTAACAACAACGGCTTTAAGCAATATAGTATCCCATATTTACTTCAAACTTCATTGTTTTCGAGATATTTGGCATCAAAGTTGAACAATTTTAGGCCAAAAAACTGGTTTTCTGGCCATAACTTTTGTGTTAATTGGTTTAAAATTAAAACCCTCTGCCAGTTTTTAGAGACGTCATAGACGAACCCAAATTTGTAGATTTCGTATATGTTAGATCTTTCACGTCAATAGAGATGCGAAATAAGTGTTTTTTTAGACAATGTTTAAAAAAATCATACAAAATTAAGTACTTATTAATTTGTTTCAAAATCCGGTCTGTCAAAATGGAGATAAAAGATTGAAGAACCGATAGCCGTTTGATTTATGATTCTATCTGTAGTGCAAAAGTAGTAGATACGATTCAAAACTTGTCAAAAATCGATGAAAACCTCGGGTAGCCCCTTAAATTATAGTCGTTCTTGGCGACAACTTGATCGGTGTTGGCGGCAGTTTTTTTAAAACTTGAAGTAGTTTTAGCAGCTCACGAACTGTATGTATTATTTTTTCACATTCCGGTGTAACTTTTATGATTAACTAATTATAAGTAAGCAAACCAGACAAAGACGGAGTCATTATTCGTAACATAAAACTTACCCCGCACCATATAATGCCATAAAATCTTAATTAGAATTGTGATACGTGGAGCGAGTGTCCTGTGATTATCATCTATATAACAAGCTGATCTCTATTATCAGTACAAAGTGGACGGATTGTAAAAAATATGAATATAGCCCGACCTTGCTGGGCCAGTGAACTTGAACATGGCTGCCGACGAGAATATCCGCTGCCAACTTAGGTACCGATGCACTAAATGACAGCTTTAGGGCTCAGCTTTGCCGAGAAACCGGCTAAATGGTTTTTGCATGAGAAATCCACTACTCGTTTTACAATGCAAACCGCATAACCATATATTTATTCGAGATAGCAATCTTGACGTAAATCTAGAATGCTGTAGGTGCGCTATCGTGTCTGGTTGGTCATGGCTTGCAATTTATAATTAAAGCTGTGGGTTATATCACCGTGCAATTACTTTAGATGGCGCCTAAGTATTACAACTACTTCTAACCAAAACCAGATCCAGTTCATGGCAAATCTAGCAATAATTTCTCATTCCTCTCTTCCGGATTTACGAGTACCTACGACACCTACGTGTAGATATAGGACAACTTTGATTTTGAAAACCAGCAGAGCAATAAGCTAAAAACGTTTGATAAGAATTCCGAACGTTTTCGGCTTAGATGAGCCGCCGTTACTTTGCATGATGCCTTTTTCCGAAATTATTGTGCATGACGAATATCAAGATAATTATGTACTTGTGTCGATCTCAAATCTTGGGATTAGGTAGGTGTCAAAGCGGACCCCGGGCTCCTTTAGAGCACAAACCGGGATTAACGCTAGGAGGATGACTATATACTTATGTCCATATTGTTTTTATAAGTATAAGATTCAAAAGGTAAGAGCTTTTCAATTATTTTCTCGTTCTGGATAATCTAGATTGAAGTAACACTGCACGTCTGGGACGATGTAACGATCGAGTAAAACTTGCATAATTTGTTATGATGAGTCATGTCGTACTTCGCGAGTTTTAACAGTGATCCTCTAGCCGCCCAAAGCCCTAATAAAAGGTGGTCTATGCTGTTATTACAGCTACGTTAATGCGCCTTTCCTCACCTACTAGACCTCTACCTACGCTTAGTTACTACGAATCGCGGCTTCAAGATATATTTGTATAGGCGAGGTTAAAACAAGTTACAGAAAAAGAAAAGGCTGTTTGTTGAATGGAATTAATTAGAAATTGTATCATTCTAAATTGGAACAGAGTTGGATTTGATTTGTTTCGTTCGATTTCGTGGGCGGCCGGACAATAACGGCTGTCATGGCGGCCATGATAGCCATATCATATCGATGGGACTGATTGGACGCATAGATGCGACTGTTAAAAATCTCTCTAAGTGCTCCAAACCCACAACCTATCATTAAATTGTGCAATACAGCAAAAGCGCATTTTTTCGCTCGGGGCATTCAATTAAGACCCACGGACCTCCGTTACATTTGTTATTTTGGAGGGAAAAGGGGGCCGAGAAATGAGACACGGCCGTACATTGAGGTGCTATATTCCGACTAAATACCTAGTCGGATGTCGCCGGGCGCAGCCGGCTCGCGTTCCATTATCAAAACTACCCTGTATCTTAAACCTAACAACATTGAATGTTGTAATGCTGCCAAACGTACAGTTAATTCTACAAAGGTTCTTATTCATTCACTGAACGGTGCATAGCTTCGGCAATGAATGATGCATACGCGGTGCACTGACTGACTGCATCAGGGTATCCTCAAAGGCATACAAATTAGACAATTTAGTAAATTAACGTGCCATTCAATATTAATCACTAGCGACCGGCCCCGGCTTCGCACGGGTACTATATTATACATATACCCTTCCTCTTGAATCACTATATCTATTAAAAAAAACCGCATCAAAATCGGTTGCGTAGTTTTAAAGATTTAAGCATACATAGGGACAGACAGCAGGAAGCGACTATACGGACTACAACATCTAGCGCGGTGTGTATTGCCTACCAAGCATTGAAAGTTATTAATGACTTACAGAATAAAAATATAAGTGTTAAAATTTGAATCAGAGGGAATGAAATTGTTGATTGTCTAGCTATAATGAGTCTATTGATAAAGGAATTGATCTCGCATGTAAGCCCTATGCAACAGAATTAATTCCCATTATAAGAAGAGTATGTCTAGTCAACGGGGAAAAAAAGTTTGAAGAAAATTCTGCTGCAAAGGGTATATGGTATGGCAGAGTGCAGGGACGACCCAGATGGGTTCCATAGTTTGATAATTCCAGGCTTACTAGGAGAATACTAACAACCGCTTTAAGATTACGCTCGGGACACATACCATGTAATAAATTCTATCACTTAAATGAAAAGAAAAGATGATAATCTATGTGATAATTGCGGCAAAGTAGAAGATCTAGTCCATATTTTGATGGAATGCACCAGGTTTAGTTGTGAAAGGCAAAGAATGTTAGGAAATTTACTGGAGAATGCTTCATCTATAAATTTGATACTTGCTGAACCTATGTCTGATGATGCCATGAAAACCTATATGTTCTATATTAAATGCCTAGAAATAAGTCTTAACTGAAAGGTATTGAAGGTGTGTTCTCCTATGAGGCTGGCATTGTCACCACGAGTGTTCAAAAGCCTCTTTAAAATATATAAAAAATAAAACTGCTGGACATATAAGGCCTCTCACACACTGGAGCGGCCTGCGGTGGCGGTCAATACCAAATTTGACAGCTAATGACAAGTTCACTATTGTCCGCCGCGGCCAGGCCGCGCCAGTGTGATGCAGGCCTCCCTCAAAGAGCGTAGGTATGGTTGACTTTTTATAAATCTTCTAACATGGACGATAGAGTTGCTTTTTAACCGACTTCAACAAAGAGGAGGAGATTCTCAATAAGGTTGTTTTTTTATTTTATTGTTTGTTACCTTAGGACTCCGTCATTGATGAGCCGATTCGTAAATATTTATTTTTGTTTGTAAGTATGCTTCCAGTGTGTCCCATATTTTTCAAAAATTCAGTTGGATGATAGGATCCATGAGGAACTGAGGGAACTCCTCAATTATATTAGGCACGCGTTTAGTGATTTTGGTATTTTCTATTATAACTCGTGTATTTACGCCCGGAAATCATAAATTTGGTGGAGTGGAATTGATGATGAAGACCACAGATGACTTATGGAATTCCTCAATGATGTACTTAAAAGTACAAAAGTACGTCACAGATTCTGATAAGATTCCGTTGAAATAGCAACTAATGAAGTGCCAAAGGTGATCCTTGTGGAATCGACGGAAGTCCTCAAATATTATCGGGCCACATACAGCGATTGGGTTTTTAGTGTTCCGTACCAAAATTGGTCCAACGGAAAACTTATTTTCTCTAATAATCAACTCATTTGCTCTCGGACATCAGTTCATATAGTAAATTGGAAAATGAATGTGGAAATGTTCTTGTGACTTGGCGGAGTACTAAATTGAAGTCGGTTAAAACTTTGTTTTTAAAGTAAATGATTGAATGGACTACTTTGATGCAACTTGGCCATCTCGAATAACTTCAAGTATCGAGGTACCGAATAAGCGAACGGTCAAATAATCTTTAACTGGCGAGAAAGAAGACTGGTATGTTTAGCTAATTCTCATCTGCAATATATTACTGTTTTGTCACACTATTTATTCCCAGGCAAGACAACTACCTTGACCTTTGTTTTTAAAAGTGTAATGTCGCTCATTCACTGTGAATCCTCTGAAGCAATTATTGCAACACAGAAATGACTAACCATGTTCTATATTCTAATGCCCTTAATTAGGGTTTATGACCGAAAACCAACAGCACAATGATCCTCCTGCTACTGTTTTGACGATGATTTTATAAGATAACACAATGTAGGTACCAACTCGCAAGTAGCTTGATCTCAATGTTTTCTTAAGTAAGTAGTCTGAACTTTAATGCCAGAGCGTTTTTTAACTAGTCTGTGTGGAATGTGGTTTACGTTTAATTGTATAAAATCGTGCCAAAGCCATAAGAAAATACAAATTGTTCTCTCTGACTAACAGGGTCCAGTTAATAATGCTTTGTCTTGGTTCTTTAATTATTGTGATATTGTTAACTTGATTGATGGACTTTAATTATTGTGATATTGTTAACTTACTCTGACAGCTGCCCTTAAATAAACCTTTAACCATAGTGCTAGCCTGCTGGTGACATAGGTAATTAAAATCTCAAAACTTCACATTGCTGCAGACTTGTCACGCTCACGCACACTGCATGTCCGCAGATGAAACTTCCAGAATAAGGGGTACAACGTTAGCAAAATAGCAACAATACGAGGCCTGTCCCTCTTGCCACTTCTGCTAAACTCGGCTCTCGCACACCTCTGAGGTGAAATTCATCCAATTCCATTAACAGGCTAACACCGTCGAATGACACCATTGTTCGCACATAGTCGCTGTGACACATAATGCGGCAACCTTTAACTAGTCGAAAGAGCACGTGCTATGCAGTAGAGCAGGGGGGCAGGATTTGAGTTTTCTAGCTGTCCAACATCGGCTTTGTCAGATAGAACACCTTCTGTACGTATGAGAGTATGAGAATACTAACGTAATGCGGTGGCGGCTGATGGTGCTGCTGGTGGTGGGGCTGGTGGTGCTGTTGGTGGTGCGGGTGGTGAGGATGCTGGTGCTGGTGCACCAGGTAGTGGCGCATGTTCTCGTCCAGCACCGGCGGCAGCATCGGAGGCATCATCGTCGCGGAAGTCACCACCGGCATCGCGCCTGGAACACCACAATCATGCTGTTAATGGATCTACTTAATAGGTCAATATTATTTATTTAAGCGAGACGAGATCAAGGCTCGTCCACCAGTAGCCATTAGTTACAATAGGCTTGTTATCTAAGATTTATTTACGATGCCATTCGAACAAGTTTTTGGAGAGGATGAAATATTTGTATGGGACCAACTACAATTAAAGAACATAAATAGCGAAAAATTTGAGTTGAATTGAAGATGCATTGCCGGCAGTGAATGCGTAAAGAAACTTTTTTTACTACTATAACTTGTTTTGTATTTTTTAACCCACAAAGGCAAATTAATTTAAAATATTATCATAATTGTTGTGAATAAATATAACATAGGTATATATGTTATCTGAACTAAAGTATTATTTCCATGTTTAACATCCCGTTAAGAATTTTGAAGTCCACAAAATTAGTGCAATTAGGTTGAAAACGAATGTCAATCAACAGATTACCAACTAAAGTTCGGCAACCCAATCCCATACATTTTTTCCCTAGTTCGGAGACTTATGTGCAGTGCAAATCACGTTTCTTAGTTCGGTATATGGTACAAACCGCGGTAACCGACCCGAAAAACTAAAAAAATGTTTTTAGCATATCTATAAGTATGTAATAAATTTCAAGGTACTTACATTTAAATGGTGACGTACTATTGTCTGACTTGCTATTTGTACTCTTGTGCATAGCTCTATGAAAATCGCAGACCTTATTAATAGTTATTTGTGCAATAAGAGAGCAAAGTTTGTTTTTGCTGCGAAAGATTCTAAAATTGAATCATGAGCGTTGCGACTGATTCATAGTTAGAATCTTGAGCGCAGCAAAGGACTCAAAAGCACGAGATGCAAATACTTTGCTCTTGAGTAACACATACAACTTTTCACCTCAGCAGTGAGAACATTTTCGCATAAAAAATATATAATAGTACCACGTACCTATTCGTCTCAAGATTATTCAGGAAGAAAACTTAATTAGAAGTTCGTTATTGCTTGTTTTAACTCCTCAGCGCTTAATTATTTTGGTAATTTCAAACTATTAATTTGATAGTTTTGGAACGTGTTACTTGTTTCGCGCTTTTTTGGGGGTCTACTTTGAAATTCGATGGTCGAACTATGGATCGACCTATGTCTGCCATTTTCTTTTTTCGTAATGGAATGAAAGAGACGGCGCTAATAAAGTTCAAATATTCTGAACTTGTAATAGACCCCATACGACGAAATGTCAGTGCTCCGCATCAAAATTAAAAAGCTACTTTGTCTCAGGGAGCGAGAAAAATCGCATTTTGCACACTGTTTTCACCGTGCGCGTAAAGTAAGCACCAGATGAAAACGATAAAAATGTAAACAAACAATGTATTGAATTTGACATATTAAATGTAACCTGAAATTCTTGCCTGTGTTGTACGATCCTTGTATGTTACTAACATTAAATGTGTAAGAGTTTTGTACATACTAACATTTTATGGGCACTGCCTGAAATAAATTATTTATTGTTATTATTATATAGGGGGGGAGCCGGGTGGGCCATGAATTAGCGAACATGCAAAATAACATTATGGTAAAGTAAACGTAAGGACAGGTCACAATAATATGAGATGTAACCGATGATAGTAGTCATTATAGATTTTTTAACCGTGAATAATTAGTTCTTGGATGTTTTTTTCGTAGTGTAAATTCAAAAAATAGACTGAATCAAGCTCCTGTGTATTCGAAAAAAGGTTTTTCTTGAATAACTCGGCCATTTTTGATTTTACAGTAAAAACGTGAGGACAAAAATTGTAGGAAATTTGATTCTCTACAAGTTTGGTCCTCACAATTTTTCTTCTAGGATCGATTTTGGGGAAAAAAAGGTGGGAACCAAAATTGTTCAGAATTTGATTCTCTACAAGTTTAGTCCTCTTCATTTATGCCGTAAAGTTGAAAATATACGAGATGATGAAAATATTTTGAACTTGTCGCTTTTTTTTCAAATTTAATTTCCAAAATATCGATCCTAGAAGAAAAATTGTAAGGACCAAACTTGTAGAGAATCAAATTTCCTACAATTTTTGTACTCACGGTTTTACTTTAAAATCAAAAATGGCGGAGGTATTCAAGAAAAACCGTTTTTCGAATATACGCAGGAGCCTGATTCAGTCTACTTTTTTAATGTACACTCCCAATGATCCCCCCGAGGGACCTACGAAAAAAAAAACGAACTAATTATTCACGGGTAGGGTCGGTTTTTTGGATATAATGACTGGACTATAGACCAGTTGACAGAAATCCGTCGGCATTGCTCAAGCACCACTGTCATAGAACGTTGACTATGACCGCCATTTACGTTATCATTCTGTTGTTCATGCGTACTGCGCGGCTAGCACGCGACGGCGCGCGAGCTCTCTCGATTTTTCTTGCACTATCCGTCTGTCTCTTATTAGAACACTTAGAACAAGAGGTATAGTGCGATAAAAATCGAGAGTATGTCGCGGCCGTCCCATGCTAGACGTGCTGTAGTAGGGGCTACTGACATTCACAATGTTAAATTCCACTAATTTATCGAGTGTTACACTTATTATCGTTACCGTGACTGTAAAGTGGCCCAAGCTTCACCCTTTCTGCTCTATCGAGTAACTCGTAAGCAGGGTTTGCAATTCGAATATTCACATTATTCGAATATTCGCCATGAAAATTATTAGAATAACGCAAGGTTTACTATCCGAAAAAAAAATATTTCGAGTAATATATACATAATATATTCAATAAAAATCACATATTTTCTAGGCTAAATTCAAAACAAAAACAGTGAATAAGATTATATACCAAGACCATGTCATGATTTAACGGGTCGCAAGAACTTTCTAGCAGTGATTGTCCTCTCAATCCTGGGTTCAATGCGGCAAAAGACGACAGGTTTACAAATCCACACATGACACACGATGATGAGGATGATATGATTTCGGGAGTAAAAGACTCTTGACAAATCAAATGGTAAAACAATTTCGCTGCAACCATCATCGGGAAAAGGTGTTAGCTTTTCCCAAGTCTATCTTACGGTATCCATCCAATGCGGTGTGAGACAGCGGAGGGGTTTGCGAGGAAATCAGCCACCAATAGCATTCTTATTCTCTTCTTCAGCTCTCGCTATTGGTGGTTTTTTTCCTCGCAGACTTCTCCGCTACTTCGCATGGTTCTGGTGGATCTCAGCCTAATCGTTTACACTTACAGCATGAAAGCACTCGCTTCGACTATTCTGAAAGTAAGTAAGTAGGTATCTTTCTTCTTTACCAACTGAATTAAACTAGCTGTGTACATAATTATCCTTCGTAAAATGTCTATGGATTTTCTCACGGTCACGGTGTTTTCATCACCTCACAGCAAACTAATGTTAAATGCCAAATTAAAAACCTAATACATCCGACCCTAACCCAGAAAAAAAAACATTGGTCAAAGCGCGGCTGTCGCAAAACGTTCTGTATTAAAAGTTGATTGTGAGCTTTATCCTAGAATTTGTATATAGGTTGAAGACTTAAATCCAAAAGCAATATTTTTAAATATAGATACTTATGTATGCCTGCAGCGGCTGCAGCGAAGTGGTTGATAAAATTTGTGAAATACGACAACGACCTTTTATTGAAGAATTGCGCGCCTGAGTGACACGACACTTCCGCTACCATTACTTTCATAAATACAGATGATGATTTCATTTTATACTGTATTTAATTACTGTTAAATTTAACAAATGTGTATTTATAATGATTTTCAGTTTGTTTTATATCTTTTTCATCACACTTGCTCGAAAAGGGCTTCATAATGCGCAGACATACAGAGCTGTAATAGCCTGTGCTACGCCCACGGGCGTAATGGTTTTTTTCTTAAATTGTATATCTGTCACTCATGCGGCAGTTACAAAGCAAAGAGGTTTTATATCAAATACGATGTCTGAAAACGTATTTATAAATAAATTTAAACTTAAAAAACTACTTAAACATCTTTAACTGAATTATTTACAGATTTAATATGTAGTTATTTAGTGTCTATGTAAAATGTTTTTAAGTGTTTTCAAATCGTGGCTGTATACCGAAGGGTCTTTGCCATACGCGTCTCACGTCAAATTCAACAAAATGGACGACTGACATGTTGCAGTTTTTATTACGATTTGTATTAATTTCATCTAAAATGTATTTGTTTCCTCGCTAATGTGATGGAAAACATTGTGTATAACACGGGCGTAAGAATATTGCAAACTCGAGTCATCAAAAGCCCTCCGCCTTCGGCGTCGGGCTTCTGATAGACTCTTGTTCGGAATATTCGACTTACGCCCCTCGTTAAACAATGTACTAATAACACAGTGTAATTTATTATTTTGGTTTAATACCGGAACCGGAATTATTCGAAATTATCCGAAATATTCGAATAAGTGAAAATGTAGGTACTATTCATATTATTCGAATAGTAAAAATGGACGGATATTGCAAACCCTACTTGTAAGTTAAGTACGAAGTAATTACTTACGAGTAGATATCATACCAAACTGGCGAGCTCTATGTTACATAGTAGACCACAACTGCTAGCTACTTAAGTATTTGTACTTTTACAAGAAAAATGGATATCTTTCATTATTTTGCCATTAACCAACCTTTCCTATTTCTTACCCCCACCGCAACAATGTATTGGCGTTCGCGCCTGGTTCTATTAATAAATAAGTTCTGATATAAACATTGACTTGTCAGGTAGGTACGGTCAGGGACTTTAATTGTTGAGCCATTTAGAGCTCACTTTAGACTGGACACTTCGAAGCTTAGCTATTAAAAAACCAAAATTTGTTAACACCTAACTGGCTCAACAATTAAAGACCTTGACTGTACCATCAGAGGCGTAAGTACACTTAGGTATCAGCCGTCTAAGTAATTAAGACGTATAGTATTAAGTACATAAGTATAGATGCTAATTACATTTCCAGCATTAACCTAGCACTATTTTCAACCATGCGTTACTCTACCGGTCGTTATCGTCCACGACGTTTGTTTATCATTTACGTTTTATTAAAATAGTGATGTCACTTTCTATTTTACACCACATAATAATAGTCATAGCGAGTAGGCACAAAACAAACACGGTGTTTATGAATCACGCCGTCACGGTGCTGGGCTCGTGGACTTCGCCGTTCATTCCGATTTTTCAGTGGGTTTGGTTGTAAATATTATCACAAACTATAGACCCTATAAGATTTCATAAGCGTAGGTACATTTATAGGGTAAAAAGGTAAAAGCGGCCAAGTGCGTGTCGGAACACGCGCAGTGTAGGGTTCCGTCCGTAATTGCCTCTTTGACTTTACTACATATTAGTACTTGTACTATTATCTATTCTGTGATATTAGACATGCGCCCGCCAAATAAACGATGCGGTTGCATCGCCCGAATTTATAATGACTAAACGTGGTCTCTTCAAGTAAATTGGTCGACTATTACTCGTTAACTATTTATGCCTACTCATCTATGATAAGTTATCTATTTAATTAATTATATGTACTTACTATATTATTGCCATGATACCCAGTAGTAACCATTTAGCATGCAGAGTGCCGGACACATGACTCTAATAAAAATCACTGAACGAACACAGCCCAATATCAGGCAATCGCATCCCTGAATTGAAAAATAGTTTTTAAAGACTAATCTTATTTTTAAACAAGCTATATACTGGGTGGAACAGATCGATGGACTTTTAAGCAAATGGGATATAGATCAGGTTTAGTGCTTTACTTCTCACCTAGTAACCATATTAATATTTCTAACGGTTACCGAGATACAACTTGTTAAACTTTGGTGAAAAAAACTGTATGTTTCAACCCTATCCAGCAGATTCAATGACGTGAACATCGGATGTGAACTTTTCTTGTGACTTGTGACATGTGTCAATTTCAAATGAAAATAATAACTATGTATAGTATTAGGGTTGTCACTAAGATAAAATATTTCGATTTTTATGTTTTTTTTTTCTTTTAAATCCAGCTTAACATTTATAATAGATCGTTTGTACGTCACTTATATAACACTGTCCTTTCAGCTTAGTCCAAGGAAATGTTCCTCCCTGTATATGTATAATGCTAATAATTACACGTTTCTATATACTTACGTATTAAAATGCAACTACGGGCGACACAAGCTAATATAGGTATCCCAAACAATAGGTATACCGAGAAAAAAATTACATCTTCACTTTATATGTGCAAGTAGTAGCTAATAAATATTTTTTACAAAATTGTATTCTACCATTTTGTTGGCGTAATTGATTCATGCCGAATTACAGCTTTCTAGTAGTATGCCAACTGAGCTAAGCCGCTGACGGACGGACGGACAGACGGACATGGCGAAACTATAAAGGTTGTTGACTACGGAACCCTAAAAAAGGAATCCTTTTGGTGCGACTATGTTCGTCCGTCACATCGCTTAAATATCTCAGGAAGTAGTACCTACTTAAGCTGTCGATTTGAATTTGGGATTGGTTAAAAACTTACGTTGTGCAACTGAAAAGTTGAGATATACTCGTACATATTTGTGTTTTCTATAAATAATGAATGACCGATATGAGGGGGAGACAAAATCTATTCTTATCGCCATATTTTCTAAAACTATTGTGATTCACTTGTGTGAAAAGTAGACCTACAACCTTATCGTAACACATCAGCAATCACCAATTACATTACAGTTATGATTACTACGCTTCAAATTCGCGTGCAAAAAAGCGGCGCCTTAAATATGAAGTAACGGAACCTCTTCTCGGATTTGCATTGATCCAATTAACTTTTTGTTTTATTTCGACACTGGCACGGCGCGGCTCCCCGTTCCGGGCCGTGGCGCTGCGCTTTATGAATGAACGTGTTTTGGATGTTCGTAGAAATCCGTCTGCGGGCCTTGGATAATGTCTCTTTGTGGGATCATCCACTTTTGTTCGCGCCGCAGCCGCCCGCCGGCGCTCGGAAACGCGCCGCATAGTTTAGATCAGCAATGCAACGCAACCGCAGGCTCTTGAGCAACGCTGCGGGAATCCCACGACAGCCTTGACGCGCTTTGTTTCACTCGAGTAAAAGGATCTTTTTTACTTCGCCATCAATTTGAATACAGCCAGCTACATTGCACGCGTTATTTATCGTCCACGCAGCTGTAGTTGCGCGCTTCATAAAATTATTAAGGTCACTTTGCTGACATTTAGACTAAGCATGAATATCATTTGTTACGGTTGAGTTCGTTTTATTAGTTCAGAATTACTTTGTTCAGAAAAATATTCAAATTGCCTATACGTAGATCTAAAGCTTTCTAATATTTTTATATTGCCGTTAATAATCACTGTGCGTGTTGTGTGCGTCAACAAAACGCATATCTACTATCTACCTAGCAACGTAGGCTATTTTCAATGCATGTTGACTGCGATGACTTTGTTCAAACTTGCTTTCATCCTGATTCATCCAATCTAACCGAAACCGAAAAAATATAAATTACCTTATGTTTGTGATTTCTTTTTTTTTAATATGTAATAAGAACCGATAGCACTGGGCCGACAGCCCAGATTTCCGGGCGACGCATTAATTCCGGATAGGACCATAAGCGTTTATTACACCTTGCTGTAGGTATTTAGCCTAAATAGGGAAAGGAGTTTGACGCATCTCATTCTAAAGTATTGTTGCGTCCCTCTCGTAGGGTGCTGAATTCGGGAAGGCGTAAGCTGTGGGCGTAAGCAACGCTGCAGTAAATAGACACATTGATATCAATATCACCAACTATGAGCTCAAGCAAATATTCATGACTTAGTTATCCAGGTCCGGCAAATTAAAATAAAGTATCCCGCGGTGATTTCTTCGAATGTGACCACAAATACAAATATGAAAATAATACGTACCTATATGTATGGTAAGTCCCAAGTCGTTAGAATTAATTATAGGTTAAGTTACAAAAGTCGTAAAACGTACAACAGCGCAATTAGTACAATACCTACTTGGATATAAATGCTTTGTTGCATGTTAAACAAAAATATGTACCTACTCCCTGAACAATCGAGACGTCGCAAAACCACTGCAAAAATAAATGTTATCACTGGGGGTACCTATGTGTGCAATTGCAAAAACATGCAATCAATTTCCACGCAGAAGATAATGGTTGGTAGAATATTTTCACTACAAATTTCTCTGCAAATTAAAAGATGGATTCATTAAGACATGATCATGAATTTAACGAATTCTATTGCTTATCTACCGGGAAAACGCTGAATCCTGCACGGCTACCACAAGACGGCGCGCGACCTTTCTCGATTTTTCTCGCACTCTCAGTCTCTCTCTTATTAGAACACTTACAGAGATAGGTATAGTGCGAGAAAAATCGAGAGAGCTCGCGCGCCGTCTTGTGATAGCCGTGCTGGCAAGTCTAATACTAAGTAATAATCACGAATTTTACTATTAATGCAAATGTACCAATGCTCGACACCTTCATTCCTAATAGTTGACACCTGGTCTATTGTTCACTGCTATTGTTTTACAACATTTTATCAGTCCATATTGTAATTAGTTTTGGCCCAGAGGGGCTAACGCGAAATGAAAACGAACTTCATTCGAGTATCTCTCTCTCTGTCGCTCGAACCAGCAGTGCGACAGAGACGGAGATACACAAACGAAGTTCGTTTTCGTTTCGTGGTAGGCCCTCTGGTTGGGGTCATGTTGAACTAAAATCGGCATAAATTAAAAACGATAAGACTGCATGAATGCATTCAAATCCACAACCGTCGATGTTGTTCTTAATGCTTAAGCTTTGTTTTTACCTGGGACCGAAATTTTCTCGGCGTTAATATTACGAAAAATCGATTTCTATACAAAATGAAACCTAAGAAATAAACTGATAAAAAGAAAACAAAAAATCTTCTCATCGCTGGGGTTCGAACTCGTAGCCATCAACAAAGTCTTAGTAAACAATGGTCGTAGTCGGAGAGTAAGCATACCTACAGCCAGCTTTTTGCGAGAAAATACAGATTTTCTCGAAAATAAGACCAAGCTAGATCAGTTTCTCGGCCCCGTAAACCCATATACTGCAAATTTCATCAGAACACGATTAAAAATATATATAAATATAGGTATATTGTTATTCAAATATTGCTCGTAAAAGCTTACGCTCGTAGCAAGCGCTTACTGGTTAAAGTATCGGATAAGACCGGTAGCGCCATCTATTATGGAGTTCTTCACTCTGGATTTCTACATACAAACTTTCTAGCAAGTTTTAAGATGAATTTTCAATAACGGTGAAATTATTTTTCTTGTATTTTAATATGAAACCATTTTACGAAGTTTCAAGTCCCTAGCTCGAAAAAAATACTGTCTATACAAGTTTCAACCCATTTTTGACCCCCTTAGGTTATGAATTTTCAAAAACGCGGAATCTCTTTTCATGTATTTGATTAAAGAACCTTTTTACGAAGTTTCAAGCCTCTATCTTAAAAATATAAAGTAATTCCCATACAATTTTTCAACCCTTACAAAGCCCTCTGAAGCATTGAAATAAAAAAAAAAACTTAACTACAATATTAGAAAGTTTCATCAAAATAGTTTTTGCTAAAATTTGCCACGAACAAATACACTGGTTGTCATCGCCGCCACGCGGCGTCCACTTGACAACAAGAGATGCTGTTACGTATACACGACTTTATACAATCGGTTATTCTCTAATTGGTCTGCGGGTCACCTTAACTCCATGAAACGTTTTTATACGTTTCATATGGTTTAACGGAGTTTAGTTAGACGCAGACAAAAATCTGGAGAATGACGGTTGGAATATCCATTCCATTACGTGACAAAAAAATATTGTGTTTTTTTTTTTTTTTTTTTATGAAAAAATGATTTATTGGGTAACACTAGGTCTATGTAACAGATAAGCAGGTTGGTATCTCTTTTTAAGTACCGGGGTACCTGTGTCAAGAGACACCGCACTTCACATGAAGGTAATTTTGAATAGCAAACAAGAGGTTTAAGCTTAAACTATACATGTAAGGAGGAGTGAACAGAAGTTTTATTTTAATTATTTGTTTATTTTTGTGCATTCTTTGTCACGAATACATGTTTGAATTTGAATATGCGTGGCAATTGGTGATGTTCTGCATTGCGCTATTGAAGTTTTTAATATCTGTGGTACTTTATATATACAATTTACTTCAATATTTTCTTATTATGTCTCTCTGACCACATGTATGAAATTTCGCATTTATAATTTATAATATCAGTGTGATAGTAGGTAAGTACTCGTACTAGCTTCTGCCCGCGACTCCGTTTGCGTGGA
This sequence comes from Epinotia ramella, assembly GCA_947578815.1. NCBI lineage: Eukaryota > Metazoa > Arthropoda > Insecta > Lepidoptera > Tortricidae > Epinotia > Epinotia ramella. Next base: position 20,052,953 of record OX388206.1, read on the forward strand.
AGTGTATATATCGTAGCTCCATAGAAACTTTCTCGCCCTATTTCACTCCCTTAGGAGATGATTTCCGGGATAAAAACTATCCTATGTCATTCCCCGGGACTCAACCTATCTCGATACCAATTTTTATCTCAATCGGTTCAGTGGTTTAAGCGTGAAAAGGTAACATCCAGATAGACAGAGTACCAGTACCAGTGTAGTAGAGCTTTCGCATTTATAACGACTGGTGACTGTCAGTAGGTACCTGAACCATTGCCACATGATTCATCTACTGACAGGCAAACCAATTTACTGTATGCAGTGTCTTTGTTTTGTTTTGAATGTCCCGTTTTTAACCTTAGACTTAAGATGATTATTTGTATTTTCTATTAATAAATAATGTAGCAATGAATTGTAATATGGACTAAATCTGAAAGAAACGTTTATTATTATTATGTATATTAGAACGGATAGTAAGGCAAATATATATATCTAGTAGCAATATATTCCCTAATTATGTTAGTAGCAAATAATGCCCGGGGCGAATGGTTCGAACCAACACTGCCACTTTGCCACTTTTACCAATCATGCCACCGAAATGATCGCCCGCAGGGTCGAATAATATTTTCACCTCAGCGCAGCCTAAACAAGCGGCTTTGCATTTATTTGAATTGAAATTTCTCTTGGAATTGAATGTAGGTGAATTTTTTTTCCTGACATATTTTCCTACCTTTAATTCAATTGATGTTTTCGGTCTAGATTACACACGAGAGAAAATGTATTCCATTTACTACTTTTGAACCCCCGGCACACTCAATATTCGAACTTAGAGTCACAGCTATTACGCTCGCTTGAAGGTACCCAGTTTAAGAGGAGACTTAAAGAATGGCTAGCTACTAGATGCTTCTACAATTTAAATGAATATTTTAGTACAGATAGTCAAGTTAAGGTTATTTTTAAGTTAAATTGGTATTGTACGTCCGAAATGGATAAACTGTTGGAACTATCATTCTAAAATGTGAGCTTTTGTACACAGTCTTGACAATAAAATAGATTATGATTATGCTCTTAGAAAATCTTTTGCTTTCTCTGTTTTAACTTTCGCAGCTGCACAAATAGCTATTGTAAATACATTCAGCTTTTCTCTAACGATAGGCAAATTGATTTAGTTCCCAAATGATGTCATTGTCACAGACTCTGTGCTATTTGTGTGACGCTCGTCGCTCGCATTTCAAGTGTGCTCAGAGAATGGCATCCCGATTCAACTTCCTAATCCAGACGAAATCAAATTCAAAATCGCCTTGTGTAACCGTGTTGTGTGTAAGCGCCCGAGTGTATCGCGACACTAGCCATAGATCACATATGTGCATCGATGGATGCTGTATCGCGTTCGCATCGCAAAAAGTCACCACGTATAACCGCTTTTAGGATTACAAAGTTAGCCTCGGTAGAGTAGTTACTAACCGTATTCGGCATGCACAGTGCACATGTGCGCGTGCTGTGGGTGCTGCGGGTGCGGGCACATCTCGGGCACGTAGTACGGCTCGGGGTACCCGTACTCGCCGTAGTAGGGCTCCGCGGGCCCCGGCCCGGCCCCGCCGCCCTCCGCGACGCCCACGCCCACCATCGTCTGCTCTAGCAGCGCGAGCGCATCGCGCGCCACACCATCCGGGACCGCCAACCACTACCACTGAAACAAGAAAATTTTACCATTTAAATTCAGATATTTAGACACCATAGGTATCACTCCATCGTAACACTATGCTTTCGATTAAATCACGATAAAAAAACTCATTAATCCCTTATTTTGTCTATCTAGTGCCATAGACACTTCGTACCTACTCTCGTTGTTTCTATTTTGGCCTGCCTGCATGTTTACTCGAAAAGTCCTAGGCTGCGATTTGAGATTCATATCGAATATACATCCCCAACTTACTTAAATGTCCCCGTTTTTCAAAATCAGCATGACAGACATGACATGAATACCCATAAAAAAACATTCCATGGAAAAAGAAGAAAGTTGTGAGATATTTCGTAGAGCCAAGTCAGGCATTGTTATTAATCTTTACTTGCTTGCTAAATAAAATTCTGCAACACAATCACACTTTACTGCATTTATAAATTTTTGCATACCTAAAACTATGTGGCATTGTGTGATTGCCAAGTCACAAAATTAGATTTTTATGGGATCTCACTTCTTTTTGTAGGTTATTGTGTTATCAATACATACAAATTATGAATGCAGCTGGGAATAATATTTTTGCATAGACTTCGTACGCAAATGTTATTTTACGAGTAAATACTACCTACAATTTTGACGCTACAAAATTGTAGGCACTTACTTTCTGCCGATAGAATCGTTTTTTAATTGTCTGTTATTTACAACTTTTTTCAAAATAGCATTTCATAGTTTATGTCGCGTGTCGAGTAAAATAAATCACCCTCCGGGTTCGCCAATTCGGTGGGATGCGAAAGTGCATTCTTCCTACGTTAATAAGTTAGTGAGTATATATACAGAACAACCTTACCTACTCTTTACGCGATAAATATTTCCATCTTTTTCTGTTTATTACGATGGAGTCAAGGGATAGCAACCAGCGAAGACTCGAGTGCCTAATTATTTATTTGTCTTAGTCCTTAACCCCTTCAGTTGAGGATGAGTGGCATTGATTGATTTTGCTCAGATGAAAATGAAATCAGTCATGGCTCTCGGGGTCTTTGATAATCAGTAGGTATGGCTCTTACACTTATTTCAAGTTATCTCAAAGAGAATACACCATAGACCTCCTTTTCGTTACTTAGGAAACTAACTTACTCCTGGTTAATTGGTAATGCAGGTAGCTGACCTGACTTTGTATTGTACAATACACCGGTAGAGAAATTCTTTGGCGCCATATATATATTATTGCTTGGTCACTTACAGTTACGAGAAAGGAGAAAACTCGCTAAGAATTATGGAAAAGAGAGATCTTTGACCGTTTTTCCAGCTGGCAATGAAACAATAGGCAAATTTGCTTAAACGCGCATACATATAATAGCATAATAGTAAAAGTAGGTACTCTTATAGATCAGTACGAGAGGTTAAAAATCACACAAAACCGAGTTATAATTACAGGGGTTAAACAAACATGTTCCAGACTCTACGTTGAGTCTACGTTGCATTATAGAGCAGCCATACAACAAACTTTGTAAACTTCTCTCTGACCTAAATTGTACGCTAACTCACACAAAATTTCGTAAAGTTTGAACAACTTTCATTGGTCGCGTAATTTCATAGGTAGGTACCGCAAGTTTCTCAAACGACTAATAGGTACCTAGATGGTTTCCTAACTTCGGCTGTTTTAATACCCGCACGATATCGATTATGAAAACCAATCCAGTTCTAACTTTGACCTCCAAACATTTATCCCACCGAAAATTCTGTGAAGCGGCGGGACCTCGCGATGCTTGTCGTGGCCTATTGCACAAGCGTGAAGCCTCGTCGATATCTGCATGACATATCCGCATCAGAGCATTCGTGACCGCATTTGCCTTTTAAATGGGCTGCTGTCATGGCGACTCACGAGCTGCGTGGATGGGACCGTAATCCGTGTCAGTAATTTCCAAGGAGCACTGCTCTTCGTCTACTCGTTAATGGCCGCTCCACACGATAAGGACGCAACTATGCGTTAAAGGGAGTAAGACATACTTATGTCTCGTTCTACCGCATACCCGCATCCTGTATGATGGGTCAGGATGGCCCATCGTGTGGAGCGGCCATAAGAAAGCGTACCTGGTCTACGTAGCAACAGAGTGGCATTACGAAAATAGCGGCGGTATGTACAAAAAAATGTTAATAGCCAGAGATTGCAAAGGTCAGGGTCCATGTCCAAGCGGTTCGATACCGGTTGACTTTAAAGAACTTAAACTCGCTGATTATAATCTGATTCAGACTTACATATTATGTATATTTTTTAAAGAAGAAGGAAAATAAAATAATGTTTATTCATGACGCTTCAATAGGCTGGTACATAACATAAGAAAAGTAATAGGTATTTAAAATCGTCATTAAAATGGTCTCCAATCTTTTTGTCAAGGTACATACCCTGTGACTACATACCATATTGATGCTGCTCTTCCGTGGATACACTTCCAAGAGCGCTCTACGCGGTAAACATAATTTAAAGGAACATAAACATAGGTACATCTATATGATATGATATATAATCTTGGACTTTTTTCTTATCCGTTTTAAGCTTCGTGGGTTTTAACGTTTTATCAAATTTATCAGTAGCATAATATTTACCTTATCAAAGAATCGGGTATCTTTACCGTGTTAGGTGTAAGCCTTAGATACTTGTCGGGGATTCCCCGTTTCAATACTGAAGTTGTATTCTTGTGTAAATAACCCAATCGGAATTATCAAGAAATGTATGTGCGTCAGTCGGAAAAAATAGTGACGTAGTTTTGATAAGTATACATTACACAATGTGGTAAAATTTATTGCAGAATACACGCGTTCATGACATTTGTACCTACCTAAAGCCTGCTGTACACATTGGGCCAACGTTGGCGCGTGAGCAGGATGCAGCTATGAGCTATGCAAACGCATGAGAACGATATAAAGCCCTCTTCCTCTAACGCATAGCTGTATCTGCTCACGCGCCAACGTTGGCCCAATGTGTACAGCCGGCAAATAAGAAAAATATTGTTCGAAAGGCGAAATAGGTATAGTGGGGACACGGCGTAATTTTGTATTTATATGTTTCATTTTACTGATTCGTGTTTTTATAGGCTACTTGTTTATTGGCTTCCGAGGTAGAGGCAGACCGAAAAGGAGATGGCGGGACGATCTTGATACGTTTTGTACAGAGTGGCGGAAAAAAGGGGAGGCTTTTGCCCAGCAGTGGGACACAATATATGCTAATAAAATAGAAATAAATGAACTTGTTTATTACATTATATAATAATAATAAGGAATAAATGGATACATAAGTTAATGCAGAAAATTTTATAAAAATAGAATGGTACGAGTTTTAAATCAACCCGACCGACCAAAAACGCAAAATCAAAGCTGACTTTGTGATTTTATTCTATCAAGGCAAAGTCATCTAATCGTGTATTGCGGGCCTAAGATGGTTAAAGTCATCTAATTGTGTATTGCGGGCCTAATATGGTTGCCAATTTATCACTTATTCACAACGATAAGTAATAAATTGACATTGGGCCCCATATAATTGTAGCCAATATCTTAAAATTTATAGTAAATAATAAATCCTCCTAGCGTTATTCCTGGTTGTGCCCTAAAGCAGCTCGGGAGTCGGGGTCCGCATTGACAGCTAATCCCAAGAATTGGCATATGCACTAGTTTTACGTAAGCGACTACCCTCTGACCAAGATGAAACATCAACCCAGCGGGAATAAGACCTTATTGGGATTATAGACCGGTTTCCTCACGATGTTTTTCCTTCACCGAAAAGCTAACGGTAAATATTCCGTAAGTACATAAACTACATACATCCCGAAAACTCATTGGTACGAGCCGGGATTCGAACCCACGACCGCCGCTTGACACGGCATGTCTGAACCACTACGCTAAAATAACATTGAAAAAAAAAAACCGTTTCTTTAGATTTGGTGTACCTACTGAAGAAGGAAGATCTAAGCCCCATTTTACCCCCTTGTGATAGTTTTCTGAACGGATTTCGCCTTTAACCTACAAACTAAATAATACTCAGTATGCTGCTTATTATATACTGAAATTTAAGGCGTCCAGCTACCTAGTTTAGGAATGGAGTATCATATTTAAAATTCGAAAGAATACCTAATTAAAATATCACTTATTATGTAGTCTATATATAAAACGTACGCCACTAATCGGTTTAAAAATGTAGATAACCAATTCAGAGGTAATTAAGTATGTAGGTAGGTCTACAACCGATCACAATTGCAACAATCCACTAACGGAAATATGGAAAAACAAAATGTGTTTTTTTTCGTCTGACCGTAACTTGCGTCGCGCGTAGAGTCCCAGTCCAGCATAATAAGTGAGATCTGTTTATCTATAATCAGGTTACTTACAGACAAATGACATTGATGGATACGACTGTACTTATCATAATACGGCATTATCATGAAGATTTTTATCTTTATAATGAAGAATTATAGGAATCAATTGAGTTTAACATTCGTAGCAAATGTATGAGGTATCGAATATGTAAATATTTATCGTCTTATTACATTGCAATTATTATCTTTATACCTACAAAAATATGTATCTAGGTAGTTTGCAGTTTTTCTCGGAAGCACTTGTGTTGGTTCAGATTACACCAGTGTGATTACCACCAGTACCTATATGATTTGATCTATCAATCATTACGGTAGGTATAGGTAATAATACGCATTAAATATATTTTATTGAGGATATGGCATTTTTTTTTTTCCTTTCCTATCTTTCCAATAGCTAGCTTTCCAACTATTTACCTATAGGAGGATATGGCATATATGATGTACCAATAGATTATTTGATAAGTACAGTGTTTAGAGGGAATATACATGGGAAGATGCGTGTAACACGGGATTTAATTCTTAATAAACACTTTGCCGGGCTTCATCTCTGCTAAACTATTCACAAACGTCTTTATAATCATATTTTATTTGAACTTTAAATTAGGAGCATCTATTGTTTATTGAACTTTGCATTCGTAACAGTTATTCTTAATCGTAGGTCAGAGTGTAATGGTACGGCAACAGAGCATGCAGCTTAGATAATACTGCCCGGGCCGCGATGGACAGGAACGGAATGGACCCTCGAGACGTTATTCATCGCTCTCGATCATGTCCAATTGAATAAACACGCAGTTGGCGTCGAGTTTGCTATTAAAGCCGGATTCTATGTGCGTTGTTATGTAAATAAGAGACTTCTAAAATAAGTCGAGGCTTCCTGATTCTTAATCAGAATACGTGACCAGACTCTTTCGGTGGAACCAAATTCTGAACTTGGTGTTCATTTGCAAGCATGTCTAGATTATCGATATAACTGGTACGAGTAACTCACCTAAATTATTACCTACATATAATCGTATTTTACGATTGACATCGGTAGTATCGGTACTAACAGAGGTAGATGGCACTTCTTTTGGCCAATTAGCAATTATCGAACACACCTGCGCCATAATTCCAGTTGGGATTATTTCAACGGACACAGTTGGCATCAATCCACCTACGCAAACATAAGTTAAGTAAAGTTTATCGATTTTATCTCATGTTACATGCCACGCCTACAGCTCTCGTCGAGCCGCCATCTCGGCCGCCAACAGTCCGTTGTCCAAAGACCGCTCGGTTTATCGATTACACGGGCTAGTCAATTAAACGAACATGTTTTTACGATTTTCATATCGGCGGGTGGGTAAATGAAATGAAACAGAATCTCGCCGGTGACGCACGTGCGCGAATTCACGTCACTTCACTTTTTGATACAAACAATACCATATCGTACATTTTTGCATTAGGTACTTACCTAATAGCTCGATGGAAAATCCGAGTCAAAATGCGATCAATTTCATTCCAATATATTGATTTAAACTTTCACGATTCTCTTACATTATTTATACTAAACGGGACTTAATCGCATAATGAACTTATTTATTTACCTCACTGAGGTCTCCCGACGTTTCCGATGTGTTGCAACATCTATGTTCACGGGACAACTGGCTTGAGCTTATCAACATTTTCTTGCTGCGCGGGTTTTCCGAACTACCCGCATTTGGTCTTTATTAACCACTTGTACACTAGGGTTGTCACCCGGCCGACACACAACACTAATTATGTCCGGTGATATAACGGACGATGTTTTTTTGACGCTGGCATTCAGTTATGATAGGATTCCACGAAGATGAAATCTTAAAACCGTCATCCCGGTTGATATTACGATGTTTTCTGATTTCAACGGCTTCACGTATTTTTCTACTATAGAAATGACGTTCCGTAGACAGGACTTTCGGTTTATGGAGCTCAATCCAGTGGTTTGGTCCTGACTCCAACAAATGCTCGGCTATGGCAGACTTATTCACCTACATAAAAGCTGGCTGCTCTACGTTATGCCGGCTGTACACATTGGGCCAACGTTGGCGCGTGAGCAGAATGCAGCTATGCGTTATGCCGGCTGTACACATTGGGCCAACGTTGGCGCGTGAATAGGATGCAGCTATGCAAACGCATGAGAACGATATAAAGCCCTCTTCCTCTAACGCATAGCTGCATCTGCTCACGTGCCATCAACGTTGGCCCAATGTGTACAGCCGGCTTTAGAGGAAGGGGCTTTATTTCGTTCTCATGCTTTTGCAGCTGCATCCTGCTCACACGCCAACGTTGGCCCAGTGTGTACAGCAGGCTTTAAGGGAGTAACGGACAAAGGTGGTTATCCAAGGGCGTGTGACATCTAAGATCACCGAAGGATGTGATGTACAGGCAAACTGTTACAATTTTTATAGCTAAATGCCGCGCAATGGGAGTACATCTATTGTATAGTATAGGTAAATAGATATTCTAAGATTGTATGTAGAGGGTAATCTCCTGAACTAGTCATTCGATTTCAAAAATTCTCTCACCGATGCATAAAATGAACCTTCGGGATGCATATGACCATATGGGATTACGCGGCTGCGTCAATATCTGGGTTCTTTCTAATGTCTAATATAATGCCTGAAACACAGGGTATCCTAGTCCAGGCCCTCGTAAAATGTATCCCTTAATATAATATTTTAGTATTAAGACATAATTCTGTAAAATACGTTTTTAATAATAAATGAATTGTGAATTATAATTATAATAATTATCTATGACTGTCTACTAATGTGGGCAGCTACTCGTAGTGCGTAGATAAAATATACCACCGAAAATCCCAACTACTGGCCTGGGATGACGCACTAAAAGCATTATGCGTATTACCTATATATCATACTACCAATGCTTTACTGAAATAATTCACAGTATATTAAGTAGGTATAGATCTCTAGTATGATGGATGCATAATTATTTTTATTCCAGGATCGGCATAACGATCGCTATCAAAACATGTTTATCGGCGTCACGAGAAGACACCGATTGACTGGAAAACCCAGCCGGGACGAGGCAAAACGAAGATTAGTCGAGTAATTCTTAGTTCCGAGAACTCATTTACGTAGCAAATGTATGGCCGACAAATACCTACAGTGATCAGACCATTTGTACTATCTATTCGCCTTTAATGGTTTCCCCTAATTTTGACTGATAATTATTAGTAAGTAATTCAATGACTAAACTCGGAAAAATCTTAGCTACCTACTTAAACGATTTGTCATCGTTTTAGGGAACCCTAACCCCCTCAAAAGGAAAAAACGTAACCCTTATAGGATCACTTTGTTTGTCCGTCTGTCTGACTGTCAAGAACTTTTATCTCGGGAACGCGTGGAGGTACTCAGGTCTACATTCCCTTGAAGCTGAGAAAAAAACAAACTTCTAAGTTAACGTAAAAATCGTTTCTTATACAAAAATACTATATGGTAAGCAGGTGTATCCATCTCGCATTTTTTCTGCAATATGTGACAATGAGTAGTTTGTATAATATTAGTGCTAGCGGTACACCCCGAAATTCAGTAAACAGCTGCAAATGGTGTTAGCATGAAAATCGGAACGATTGCTCTTTAGGCCCGTAGCAGAAAAAAAAACAAAAAAGGAGAGAAGTTAAAACATCTTTTTTTTAAACGAAAAAAAAAACAAGATATGAAGATTGAGCGGGATAGACTGCTGAATGAGATTGAAAAATTTATTTGTCATCAAAGTAGATACCAAGGTCCCGAATAACAGATATATGCGGTTAAGCGTAAAATTATTTAGGTAATAATTAAAAATTAACTTTTGTTTAGATGATTGATTTGTGAAACAAGTAAACTAGTTGAAGAATATTAATTTATTTATCTCGGGATTTAGATGGGTTCTTATTACTTATTACTTATTAACTTTTAATATTGCGTAAAAAGTAAAATAATTTAATTCGAGCTTTATTTTGGCCTGTCGACAACTTCTTACGTCATCGTACTCTTGTATTATTAATGGCAAAAAAAAAACCAGCTACCTACTCGCTAAGGCACCATCTGTACCTACTATTCATTATTTTGTGATATTAAGTACCTATATCAAGTGAATAAGGCAGTAGACCATCTGTACCTACTACTCATTATTCTGTGATCAATATGTATGCACATCAAGTTAACACTGTTAATAAGACTAGGTATACCTAATTAATTATACCCGCCTCTGGCTCTGGGCATAATCATATTGTGTCTGGCTCTGTGTCAAATAATGCATTCATTTCATTAATCTTATTCTTTATGCATAGGTTGTGATGGATTACGAGGTCAATAAATCTAGACATTCCTTTCTCGCTCACAGAGCAACATTGTTAGGAACGGGCCCAGTGTATTTTTTGCTATTTTAAAGTCGTCGGTGGCGCCTCTTCGGCGATGAACGGGCTTGGAGCTCGTATTGGCCCCAATCCAGGACTAACTCTCCGCAGTTCAAGTGTACGCCATTTCCGGCCCCCAGCGTACCGTCGGTAAAACAGTCTCCTCCGTATGAGATACATCTTTCTTTCGACGAGGGAGTGGAGTTTTATTCCCGTCGCGCTTACTGACGACGATGTTTGTAGTAGGTCATTGTAGTAGAATGTTTCATTCTCAATCGCTACCGATCGCAAACATTTGTCGTAACTTTTGATACTTTGTTTCTACCTCCTTTTACAAATTACTAGTGTTCGGAGTTTCGGTGGCAAATTTCACAGAGGAGGAGTGGAGTCGCCTAACTATTTTTTTGATTAAACGAATAACGATTAAATGAATAATTTTGCATAATACTCCTTATAAAATATCTTGCGAGCATTACCTACTTATACCACGATAACACTGGACTACTAATAACACAAGTATGTAGGTAAACATTGTTGAATAAATTTATTTATTTTTACTTATTACATACGTACAACATGTCACCAAAACAGTCGGGACAGTATAATGTTTGTACCTGCCGCCAATTAATGTCATACTAAGTACTTCAGGTAAATGAATAATTTATTTATTCAAATCTTAAAAAGTTAATCACAAAAACGACTCCATTATCCACTGTGTGAAAGCCACCGAAACTCCGAACACTACAAATTACAATATAAGGTATATCGCCAATAACTAAACCACCCACTCACTAACTGAAAATTAACTCTGTTCCCATACAAACAGAATTCAATTTAGTATAACGTGGCCAGTTATTGAAGCATGGCCGTAATTAACACCTTGTACTAAAAAATAATTATATTGTAGACGAATAGAGTTAATTTTTAGTATGAGGTGGTCGGTTATTGAACGGAGGCCAGTTATTGGCGATTTACCCTATAATAGTACTTGATTTTTTTGTCTCACTATTCAGAAAAGATTTTGTACTTGACCGTCAGTTATTATTATTACTCACTAGCAAGTAACAATGCAAGTGCAAGTGAGACGACTGCTTTATCATCATCATCCTCCTAGCGTTATTCCCGGTTGTGCCCTAAAGGCGCCCGAGGTCCACTTTGACATCTAATCCCAAGATTTGGCATAGGCACTAGTTTTACGAAAGCGACTGCCTTCTGACCTTCCAACCCAGAGGGAAAACTAGACCTTACTGGGATTAGACCGGTTTCCTCACGATGTTTTCCTTCACCGAAAAGCTAACGGTAAATAATCCGTATACATAAGTTCCGAAAAACTCATTGGTACAAGCCGGGATTCGAACTCACGACCGCCGCTTGACAGCCGTAAGCCTGAACCACTAGGCTATCGTAGCTAGTAGAGAGAGCGTAGTCGAGACGAATGCTTTATATCGTCATATACGCGATCATGCTATCTAAGTTTTTCCTCTATCCCTGTATTTATACTGTTTATACTGTTCAGAATCAGGGTATATCGAGGAATATTATTTATTAGGAGCCTATGGTATCCCACTGCTGGGCAAAGGCCTCCCCCCTCCGTTTCCAGGCATCCCGATCCCGAGCAGCCTCTGGCCAATCTAATCTTAATAAAGGTGTTATCTAAAAATACACAATTGGGGGACAACTGTTACTCGCGTCCGCAGGAGCTACCTACCATAACCCTGCACGTGTCCCCTGGGTGGTACTAAAGAGTGACAAACTTTAAAAGGCCAAATAATGTATGCCATACGATTAAATAAATCTAAAAATAGAACAGATATTTAAATAAACCTACAGTTTTCATGAATGAACATTTGATAGGCGACTGCGTAATTGCGTGGGCGCCGCCCGCCCCGGCGTCACCGGCGGGCGGAGGCTGAGGCCTGCACCGCCTACGGTCTTCCTAGGTGCCCTAGGGACATTCGCCCTTCGTCCACGAAACTCTAACCGGATTACTTTTAGTATTAAAATACGCTGCTTTGAAAACATCTATCTAAACGACTTGTTGTGACAAATGTTCTCCGACTTATGTATTTTGTTCGTCCTTCATTAACCCTGGCTATCGACTAACTTGATTAATTCTATTAGTTGTAGTTTGATACCCCAGTCATAAGAACAAGTGTTTTTTTAACAGGACAATATTCGGTATACTATAAGGAAGCATCGGTAACGAATAACGAAGTTAGCAACATTTAGAATAATTTAAAATTCTATGCCAAACCTCACTAACACGGAGAATGAAAAAAAGGCTTCGTTTATTAGGGTAGGTACTACGATAGTCGACAGCGGCACCTGACGTGCAAAAAATACGAATTACCCAAACCACCAACGCATGAAACCTACCTAATGTAATGTCATAGCAGAAACCACGACCGCTAGGTAAATTCCGAGCTTTGTTTCTGGTTAGTAACGAAATAACCGTTTATTCATTGCTACATGTGAAATTACTGGGTTCACTTCACGCATTTTTCCGCTAACATACCTTATTACTTTTAAGTACAAAACTGTATTGATTTACGTATTTTATTATGAGTAATATTGAGGTAACGGCTAGTCCCGTGAATGGTAAGTATCTACCTGCTTCGGTGCTTTATAGCCAAGAAAAGTTATTCACAACGATGCGTGATAAAATGTTAACATTTGCAAGCCCGCTGAGATGAAAATTTAGATATCGAAAATTGAATGAATAAATTGTTACGATTGTTGGGTAATCTACGTAGCGGTGCATTAACGCCATTAACAGCACTGTCAGTTGTTTCGATTTTTGCGAGTACAAAGCCCGAGCGGGAGGGGGTCGGGGAGGGGCGTAGGTGGCGCTATCGGCGGAAGAGGCGCCCGTATCCTGCGGATGATAGCGCTCAGCCTCATCTCTGTGACACCGCGCTCAATCGACGCTCGATTGTTTTTACAGTCGACGTTATCACTACACGGCGGTGACGCGACGTGCCAGCTTTCTAATATTAGGTATAAATGTTCTCTGCCCTCGCTAATTCCATACTAAAATCCGTATGAGATAATCTTAGATTTTTGACTTCACTATATGCAAGCAAGATATTCAAATATAACTCTCCACCTTACTTATTTTTGTAGCTCATGGTTTAAAGGCATTCTTGTTTCAATCAACACTATACGATTGTTTTTAAGATCAGTAGACATAACATCCATGACAATGTGGATGGTCGAATATCAAATTCATACTGTCATTGTAACATAAATAGTTGACAATTGTTTTAATTTTACATTCGATAATAATAATAAGTAGTTTCAAGACTGCTAAAAATGCCTCGCCTCTGTTACGCGTAATCTCTCCCCATTATAGGGTTATAGGCATGTGCGTAGGCGTGTTCAACATTGAATCTATACACGTCATTTCCGTTTATTATACAAACCAAAGTAACGCCCCATGCTTCCAGCAAAACCGCGTAAACAAAGCGTAGGTACGTATAAGTCCTTAAAGCTGGGGAAAAATGGTTATTATCGCTAGTTTCATGCGCCATGTAGTTTGCTTGTATCTAGTTACTTATCATTCGAAATTAAAGCGATTTCAAAACTTATATGTCGAGCATGTCAGTTTTAAAACTGGGTTTAATGCTAATGTCATTTTTTAGTCGGCTCCATGTGGTTGCGCGGGCGCATTCCGGCGTGCATTGTGGGTAATATATGCGCCAGTTCGCGCTCTATTTCAGTTATCACGATGGTTAACTACTAGTTTATTATTTACGACACGGCATACGAGCGGGATTCCCAAGTATATGTATTCGTTGGACTTTCCGAGTTTCCGAAGTTAAAATTAATTTAATAATAGATTTAAGTATTATTAGTGTCTCGTCTCGACGATGATCATGTCAATGAAAATGTTAGAATTCTAATATTTTTAGAAATCGTATTTGCACGATCATCTTAATTTGAATATCTACCTAATGTTTTAATTACGTTGGAACGTTCCAACAGCATTTTCTAAAGATTGCAAGCAGTCGGTGCATGGCGTAAATAAAAAGTCAAGTCGTTAGGTTAACATTAAGTAATTGGTTACTTTGCCGCATTCAACTCCCCTGAACCACGTGGTGACGTGACAAACATCGTTTTATTTTGTAATAAGATCCTGCAACAGGTGCTGTTGTCGCCCAACATGTATTTTTTTCTGAATTCTACGAAAACTTATAAGTTATCGTCCTGTAATTGACACTTCGCTTCATTGTAATGAAGTGTCGTTATTGATCGCTTAACTTAAGTATTCATTAAGTAATGATTCACCAGGAGCGACCGTTACGGCGTCTGAAGGCGAGCATTGACTGATGTGGCATTCGCTTGTTTATTATTCAGTTCAGCCGCGGGACGTGATGTCTTGTGCCGCACTACCCGCCCGCTCTATCGCGCGTTGATTCGGAGGTCGACGGACGACCCTCGCTATCGACTCCATGCTCAACCACTGTGACCAACTACAGATACGATTAGGCATAACAATAACATTCGCCGCTTGCGTTACCCACGGCGACGTTTGTTAGATCGCAATTTCGAACGCGACAATCGCGAAATCTACCCGCAAACAAAAGAATGCTTGGGTGTCACATACCTGGTTTGTAGCCGAGGAATGATTCACCAATGTTTAGACAGTAGATGCCTAGACGTTAGTCATGTTTTCAGTGTTGTGGCCCGCGCCACGAGGTTGGTCAATATAATTCTTTATCGGTGCCCCACTGACCCTGCGCAGGCGACGCTTCGTTCATTCACTGTTTTACATGATTGTTATGTGTTCGTCTAATTATTATTAGAATGGGATACAGTGTACGTTGACTTTTGGACTTACTAATAGCAGCGTTACAAATACCCTCACGAGTTTGGTTTATACCATTTTAGTATTAACCTCTTTAAATTAGACGCACACCTAGGCCTATTTTTCACTGCTCGTTGCTGCCTGACTACTACTACTGCACGCGGAGAAATAGTGCTATCATTATTTGTAAATGAGCCCTTAAAATCCCGACAACGTTGGCCTAGCATCAGTGTTTCGTGCCCTTCCCATCGTATTTCCCCTTCCCGACATAACAGGGCATGTTTAAGCAGCTCAATCATTGCAACACGGAACCCGTCGCCAAGGCGATGCAGCGACAAATTTTCCGGCGGGGAAGTCCAAAATACTCGTAACTTTTGTAACGAGTTTACGAGCGTCAATAGGGATGCGGACTAAGATTTTTTTATAATGTCATTCGAACCAGTTTTTGGAGAGGAACAAATGTTTGTATGGGAGAAACTACAATTAAAGAACATAAATACCCAAAAATTCGAGACAGAGATTGACCTCGCTGGCGGCAGCACAATAAACGCTGAATACTGATAGACACCCACGTATGACGTCACAAGTGGCAGTTGTACTAATCATCGTCTTCATCGTCAGCTTCTGATGTCAGTACCTGAATGCGACTTTTTTGCATGGCGATGGGCACCTGTTTGTTGTGCATGTTTAAAGTTTTGCGAGATGATGGATAGCAGGCAATCCAGTGTTCCAATATAATTTATAGTTTCTTTTATGTACCTATGTTTACCAGTGCATTGGTTAAGTTACAACTGTAATGCTGTGTAAATAAATATTATAATAAATAAATAAATAATCGTATGGAAAATCAGGTAAATTGTTGTTTCGGTCGCGAAATACTGCGTTTAACTACATATTTGTCATACAATTTTTAAATTTACTATTGGACAATAAAAAAAATGCATTTTTTTCCTCAAGGTTAATATCTTTTTATGATTTTAATTATATTTTATAATTTATACTTTATTACGATAATTTGATGGTTTACTATCCATTTAGCATCACTACGTTATCAATTTGAACATGAGGCCTATTGCCTATTATGAGTTTGGTGTGGTTTGGTAGAGCGCACAAAAACGTATGTATCAAATGCCTAATAACTTTTTACGCATATATAGCTACCGATATAAGAGCTGTATAGCCAACTATACACCACTTACCAACCACCACCAACTTATACTCCAGTTTGAATTTCATACCAATATCAAATTCAAATTGGAGTAGGTATAAGTTGCAAAACTGAGACCCTGTTTAGCAATTTACCTACATAAGTTCTGGTCACGTCTATGTAATCGTAAAGAAAATGAACATTCGTTTTTGGATGTGACGACCTCTCTGATACAACAGCGCAGAGGTACATTTTGGATAAGACATATCCGTCACTCTCGCACTCGCATACTTGTCAGACCGTGATGGATGTCTTATCGACAGGTATCCACTATCCACGACGAGGTTTCTTGTCTGAAATAAATGTATTCATGATTCATGCACTCAAAGAAGACCACCAGATGCTGCAATAGGATTTGAAATGAAATATAAGGCTTAAGGCAATACGGTTAGGGGTTTAGCCCATTCAAACAGAAATAAACTATATTTCGACAAATAATGTACCTATGAGAACATTTAAGTGCCTATTTTATTAGTAGGTACAATAATAATAATACACACATTTATCGATGTCTTCGTCATACTTTCCTAACATCACGCTCACGCCTTGTAAGAAGCATTTCACATTAGACCAAGCAAATTTTAACGCAAACAACATAAGCACTCATAAGTAGGTAGGTACTGAAGAAGAGGTGTTAATCTGAAAGATAAATAACATTTACACATAGGTACAGTACCTACTTATTGTACACTAATACAGTTTCTACTTACACAAATACCCTTCTTGTTGGTTGCTTTAGAATCTTTAGATATTCTGACTTAGTTAGGCCTACATGACGCAACGGGGAAAAATCACATCACGCCTTAACTAATAATTAAAGGAATATAGCTAAGTTCCTACACTTAAATGGAATAGCTTAAGTTGATTCAATTCAATTTCAAATTCTAAATTCTAATAATTAGACAGGTGTAACAGTCTGAAATTAGCTAGATATGTATATATACGAGTATATGTGTTCATCTTGCCAGTCTTATTGTAGTCTGTCAGACTTGCTAAATAGGTACCTAGATAGTATCGACCTATATATGCACAGCCAATGCACGGCGTCCATTCATCGAGATTAGACCCTAATGTCCAGAGATAGGTAGATAATCGAATAGTAACTGCCAAATTCCATAATTATGAGTTTATGAGTTATGACGAACAATTTCTTACCAACATATTCCTTATCTATAATTATTTAAGGATAGATACCTACGCTGTCGCGAAAATCCAAAGGGGGGTAATAAATTGTTATTGACCCTGTACATCTCTGACAATATTACATTAATGTTCCTTTTTTTTGTTTTGACGCTTAGAGACCGTATACATCTCTTAGAATATTATAATAATTATTATTTGTATTTGGACGCTCAGAGAACTTAGTTATACATCTCTGGAATACTGAATTAATATCATTAACTTCTTGTTATATCGAATGTAATGGTCATATTTTGCAATTTTGTTTTGTTTACATTAACTTAGTGACATTTAGTTTGTTAACCTTTTATATATCATTTTAAATTATTATTGTGTAAGATTATTATTATTTTATTGTAAATTACCGTTTGACATGTGAGACATAAAAGTGCCCTTGTGGCCTATTTGCAGAATAAATAATTGATTTTGATTTAAAATCACTGCCCATTCATTCCACCAATTCCGTGACCAAACGTCAAACATTACCTGTCAGCGACATGTGAATGAAATTGCACTAGACAGGAACTGTTGAGAATGGTTTAGTTCGCGACAATCCGAGTAAGGCTTACAATAGCGTGGCGTGCGCCCTACGTTATGCCATGCCAGCCGCTCAATTAGCGCCCTAATGGACCCCATTCACGCGACCCGTCACGCTTCCATGTCAACATGGCTTAAACGACATAGTATCGACGAATATGTTGACATCTATTCGACACCTGCAATACTCGTAGCCTTGCGTCTATTCGGTAGCCCTATGTGATCGGCTCATGTCTTGCCTTATAATCTGACATGATGATAACAAATCTGAACCTAATTTATTATCATATAATGATACTAGCTGTTGCCCGCGACTTCGTCCGCGTAGAACTTGTAACTGTCTTAGAAAAATGATTGCTATTAAATTATTGTGGGCGAAACCTCAATAATCGCCGACCCAAACAAAGTTCTACCATCTTAAGGGATGATTTCTGATATAAAAACTATCCTATATCCTTCCAAGGGTCTCAACTTATCTGTACGAAAAAAATCATTTAAATCCGTTCAGGGATTAAGCGTAAAAGTAACAGTGCGATGAGTTCATTAGTTTAAATTGCAAAATTTCAATTGAAAACTCCGTTATTACAAATATAATATCTTAAGAATCATCAACACACGTTTCTGCTTAAATTGTATATTTTTTCATAATCTAGGTTTTAAAGAAAGCTAAATTACTCACGTTAGCCCGGGCTACCTGTATAGTATTGAAAGCAAACTTATCTAATGCTAAAAGACGTAGAACTTTCCATCTCCATTCACCGTCCCCATTTAACGGCGTTAGAAAATAAATTATTTTGATTAAGCCCCTTTACCCCGTTATTTCACCCCTTTAGGGGGCAAATAGATCTACCTACATATTATAAAAGAAACCTGCTGTCCTGCTTTCATGATTCTAGCCACAGTTTATCATTAACATTACTTATGTGAACTTTCAACCCCCTAACCCAACCCCTAACCCTATCTTAACCCCTTCAAGGAATGAATTAGAAAAAAATCCCTTATCAATGTTTTTGACTGTACATTAGGATCTTGTGACCGAAGTTTTAATCGCCTAACTTTAAAAAACGGCATGTTTCCCATACAAACTTTAGGGGATGAATTTTAATAACAACGCTAAATCATTTATTTTGCTTTTTAGTAAGAAACCTTCAGTCTATAACTTTCCAAATGAACGATTTCCATACAACGGTTCGACCCCTATTTCACCCCTTTAAGGGTTGAATTTCAAAAAATCCTTTCTTAGCACACGTCCACGTCCTGTAAAGAATATATGTTCCAAATTTCACGCTTATATCAGTTATATCTTTAGCGGTTTAGGCTGTGCGCTGTCTGTCAATAGATTAGTAACGCAAGAGTTTTAAATATATGCAAAAGTTCAACGCAAAAAACGTGACTCGATATAACTTAAAATGATTAAAAGATTCCTTATAATGTCTCATAATCTGTTAAAATGTAATACAGAAATGTCTCATATAACGTTTCGCTTTCAAGCGGCGCATCGCAATCATGAATGAAGAGTAGGCGCGTGGAATTATTGATACTGAATAGATCAATAGTGGGACCGGATTTTTGCCCTAAAAGTTTTGATAATTCTAAAGATGGAAAAGTGATGCTTATATGACATCGGACATATTTTTAAGTATATTTGCAATATATGATGAAAAGTTAGAACGAGCGTTAGGTATAAATTAGGTATTTATATATTTTTATTTATAATTTGTGAATATTGAATTAAAGTGCAAACTTTTAGCTTCATCGTTTATAATATGTATGACGCTATAAGTTATTAAGTTTGTAGAACTTTTTTTACGCAGCTTCTTTGTCAAACCAGAATTAGGTTATTACTTTGTCGATATTGAATTAAAGTTTAAAAAACCTCAATAATATCTATAATTTCTTAAGTTAATAGACAAAGCTAAAAATGTAGAAGAATAGGCTGCTATAAAAGTAATATGCGTTTTTTGTCCTGTAAGATCTAATATTGAATTAGAGTCTGTAAAAATAAGTCTAATACTATAATAGTAGATTACTGCAGAGGCCGTGAAGTAAGGGATTGCTGGACGAGATTGGGGTAGACGGCCGAGTCGTAGACGAGGCCGAATACAACGAGTCCAGCAATCCCTGTTCCGGCCGAGGATTGTATAGTACTTTTCTCAAACGATGTGAGGAAATATTAAAATTAAAATAAATACTAGGTAATCAATTAAATAATAGGTCATTTGCGCCTTTTTTATTTTTTAAACATGCCATTTGAACAAGCCGTTCGAGCACCATGTTTAACCGCACATAAAGTATATTACCATAGATTATTTTTATTTTTTTTATGAAGCAAGTATGCTTACAGTGTCTAGTGGTGGTTGGCAGTATGTAAATTTTCCTTTGTCAGTTTAATATTAGTAAGCAAATTTAAAAAGTTAGAGTAGCGGACAATAATGGTTTTACTTAGGGTTTTCATACATTACTTCTTGGCCTAAGGCCAAGAAGTAATGTAGGGAGCCATAAACAAGAAACTTCACGTCTTCATTTCGTGATATTAACGCGTACATTTCCGAGCATGTTTGAGAAAAATAATATATGCCACCATATTATGAAAAGTAAGAAAATTCTGTGTATTGCTTGCATTAATAATAGTATAATTTATTTAAAATGGCGCGAAATTCATAACCACGCCGCGCTGGCCCTTCAACGGCGGCGCGCGGGGGCCGATCGTAGCCGACCTAGCGAGCGATGCCTCGCCCCGCCCTCCCCGCATTACCGCGCAAGCGCTGCTGTTGTCTTTCAAATCATTCATTAAATGAATGATTTGAAAGACAACAGCAGCGCTTACGGTAAACGGTAAACAAACAAATTTTGTTTGTTTACCGTGCACATATTAGATGCTATTTTTAATACATTTGCTCAAAAAGTGCTACTTTTACGTAGCTGTTTAGCGTGCGGAAAATTGATTTTCACGAACTAGTACTTTTCACTTTTCCCACTCAATAATCGTACAAATTGTACCATTAATTATTATGTCAATAAAAAATAAATAAGATAGAGCTGTATTAAATAAAATGATTTTTGAACATCATCATTTTTCAACTGTATTACAATGACGTTACAGAATTAATAATATAAAAGTTTCGAATTCCTTACTTGTTGTTTTTCTTATTTTTTCGCAACTGTATTAAAAAACGTCGTTGTGTAGATTACTATATATACATTGATTCGAAGGCTATATCGGCGCACAAAAGAAGAATGGAGATGGAGGCACCAGTAGCACAGCCTAGTGACGATGAGGAATGCTTTGATTTTCAAAACTTTTGTTTTTTTTTGCAACGAAGCTGTCAACGAAGTGTTTAAACAGGGTCAACTCAAACGCCCTGTTCAAGTTAGAATCACTGTCAGCGAAATAAAGAAATGTACTACACAGATGTCGT
Organism: Epinotia ramella; assembly: GCA_947578815.1. Taxonomy (NCBI): domain Eukaryota; kingdom Metazoa; phylum Arthropoda; class Insecta; order Lepidoptera; family Tortricidae; genus Epinotia; species Epinotia ramella. The sequence goes on from OX388206.1 coordinate 20,074,501, forward strand.
TAAACGCAGCTATAGCTGCTCGCCGCAAGCAAACCAATGTTAGTTTGCCCCTGATTACGGATTGCTGTTACGAACACCAGGGTCATGTTGCAGGGTAATATCGCCGGTTAGCGACCACCTAATTTATGGTTCCGGTTTGCGACCACTCATTTCAATTGGTGTCAGGAATCTACCACAAAAAACGACGACATATCCTTTCAGTTTTTTCAATAGATTACATACATACATACATATACTCACGCCCGTATCCCATTGGGGTAGGCAGATACTAAGGAACGCCAAATACTACGGTCCTTAAATACTTCTTCAATAGATTCCTGTTTAATAATTATTTTAAATAATACATGCGGGGCACGGTTTATTTAGAGTGCGATGTAATGTCATTTTATTAGGTATATTTAATTGAAAAAAAATACGTGGTCTTTCACGTGGTCGCTAACTGAAGCTGGTCGCGTAACCGGGGCGGCGTATTGACCCAACGTTATTAAATTAAACATTCCAATTTACGTTAACCTGAAATAGTACCTGATTAAAGAAAACTTAGAAAGTAGAGCATAATTTTACCAAAACAGTGAGAAATATATTCTTTGATTACAAATATTATTTGTATGCAGAATGTAATGATAGTGAATGAAGCAAGAAAGGTTTGTCAAGATCGTAGCAAGTGGAAATCCGTGATCTCTGCCTATCCCTCCGGGAAATAGGCGTGATGTACATTTATATGTATGTATGTATATTATTTGTAGTAAGGTAAATCTCCAATAACTGGCCACCCTTGAATAATCGGCCCCCTCATACTAAAAATTAACTCTATTCACGTATAATAGAATAGATATAGATAGTATTTGGTGGCCAGTTATTGACGATTTACCCTACTTGTTAGAAATATTCGAGACAATTAAAGGTTTACTAAGCAGAAACGTCTGCTAACGAAGTTCTAAAGGACAACGCTCCCTAGGATGAAAAAAAAGTTGAATATTTTGTTGAAAAAACTATTTTGCGTATTAATGTGTATTATTTCAAAAAAAGTGAGTACCTTTACATTTTGAGGAAAAGAAATATGAATGGTGACCCAGATTTGAGCTGTATAGTAAAATGTATGGAGAAAAAAAAAAGTGGTCAGATTGAAATGAAAATAATGTATGTCATAAGAATCGTTTCAAAAACAACTTGAAAAAAAATCTTACTGGTAAAAGTAGGAAGAATCTAACCACTTATTTTTTTTTCTCTTACATTTTACTATGAAGCTCAATTCTGGTTCAGTTAACAGTTTTCACAAAATAAATTTTATTGAAAAACTAATCCTTACTTAAAAAGTTTTTGCACCTTCATTATTTTTAAACATACTTAAATACACAAAATAGTTTTTTTTTATTCAAAATATTCACAGTTCTTTTTTTCCATACTAGGTGTGCGGTGTTTTTTCGATCAGAATAAAAAAAAATCGCCAGTAGCCTTTTCAGGTTTGCGTAGGCAACAAGGAACCCTTATTCGCCATGTCCGTATGTCCGTCTGCGGCTTAGCTCAGTCACCCTTGCTACTAGAAAGTTGTAAGATTAGAATTGAAGACTTTATTCTATTGCACTTCGAAGAATCGAGATTAGACTGTAAAAATAAGAGTTCAATTTGAATAGTAATGAAAAAAAAGTGCCGATGAATTATTTTAGTTATTTTGTGAAAAAAGCTGCACAGAATAATGAGAAGTCGCAGAAGTTCACTTAGAATAATTGTCATTAGGTGTAAACAAATATGAATGATTAATACTTATACAATACCTACTTGCAATTTTATTATAATGCTGTCGTAAATGGTTGTATTTTTTGTAATTTTTTACTATTGTGTTAGCCATCCATACTGACTTTAATATAAAACAATAAGTACCTACTTTATAAAGAACTTAACGTTGATAATTTATAATATTTCGACTGAATATTTTATTCTTTGACACTTCGAATAATCGAGATTATACTGTATAAAAGTTCGCTGTCAGTTATATTATAATGTGAAAAAAGTTACAACTAATTTTTTTGACTGTTATTGTAATAAAAATATACGAGCTATTCACAACTATTTTTATTATTTCTGTTTATCCTGGTTCCTATTGTCATATCTTGTCCAGTCCTATTCGCGGTCATGTATTATATTTACCCCACCATATTATACGGTCATTACGCCGGTTACGTGACCAACTTCGGTTAACGACCACCTTAAGGACAAGGTTTTTTTTTTCAATTAAAGATATAATAACATTTAAACAGGCTGTAAAAATGCCTCGGTACGTACGCAATTTTTAAAGCAGATATAAGCAGGAATCTACTTAATAAAAGAGAAAATATCCTCTCGGTTCACCATTACTCCCGAGTGGTCGCAAACCGGCACACTAAATTAGGTGGTCGCTAACCGGTGAAATTACCCTACATCCTAAATATACATAAAACAATTTCATCTAAGGTAAATTGAGTTTAACTATAGCTTACTGCTGACCACGTCGCAAAAAAATAAATGTAGGTTATTTGTTAGTAGGTATTTATGCAGCTGGCTTAAAGGAGTAACAAAACATGGAAGAGTGGTCATTTGTATAAGGGGCGATCCCTAAAATATTTTTAAATTATGTGTATAACGCGATAACCAGTTCGACGAAACCAGGGGCAATCCCTAGTATAGTTGGTAATAAATAAGGATACATTTCTTGTATAACAAAATAACATGTGTTTTGCCATTGATATTTATTCTTTGTGGATTTTTTTATGGATCGTGGACGCAATCAAGGGCACTCCTCTACCGTTGCGTTGATCGCTGCCTGCTGCCACAGCGCACAGCGCGGCGCGCGCATACATGCCGCGCTTTTTAAATGTATTCACTTACGCACGGAGTACTTAGGTATCAATATTTAGTGTCGCCGTAAGTTTATTTTTCTTAACTTTTGTTTGGTAACTGATATCATTGTCATGATCGTTTACTATTAACTCTACAAACTTTAATTCAATATTGGCTATACTGTTTAACCGGAAATCAATATCTAGAAAAGCCGATTGTCTACATTTCTAACTTTTTTCCAATATGTTAAGTCGATCGACAATATCGTAACTTTGCAATATCAGCTACTCTAATTCTTTATTTACAAAATTATTTGCATTTTTACGTTCACCAGGATGCAGAAGTCCCAGATTTCTAAAAACAGAATATCGTATATAAATTAAAGTGTTATTGGATATGTTACAGTTTTTTGTAACTCTAATTCTATATTGACATAGTTATTGGCAAAAACTAAAATATTTCAATATAGCCGAAAGCTCCACCTAAAATTTTCTAACTTTTTACATAAGTATTATTTAACATGCCTCCAACGACATATCAAAAAAGAAAAAACTTTAATGTTGTAATAACCCATTTTTGTTCAACCGCTGGTCTATGAATACCCACACAAGCTTTTAAAATTACCCCCAGTGGCTTTGATGTGGGGCGTGGGCGTGTACCCGATACTGAATCGAAGTATTTAAAGGATTAAATTAATTAAGGATAATTATATAATTTGAGACGTTGTTGGTGCCGTTCAGAAAGCCTAAGTCTTCTGGTAGATGTCGCTACACGCCTCCCTATATAAGGCGTTGTAGGAAGGAACTGATTGAAAGATTTAGTGGCCGAGACAGATTTTTCCGACAGCTCAGTTGGTTAGTAGCGACGGGCCATGAATGCCTGTGGTCGCCGGTTAGAATCCGGCTCGGAGTATACATTTTTAAAATTTTTTAAAACCTTAGTATGGGATGGCGCATCGTTACTGACGATTTCTCAATATAATTTGAGACGTTGGCGTTGGTGCCGTTAAGACGCCTTAGTCTTCTGGTAGATGACGCTACACGCCTCCCTAAAGCGTTGTAGGAAGGAACTGATATAACACTAATTTTGCTCGGTTAAATTGAAAGAGTGATAAGTTATGCAGTATAAGTGTAGTAGAATAAGTACCTACATTCGTTTTAGTAATCTGTGGAACCTGTATTTTTGTAGCTGTTAAATTGATTCATACATAATATAAATAGGACGAGTAAATGTGTAGTACCTACCAAAGCTATTTTATGAATGGAATATGATTAAGTATGTATATTACATATTACACATATTATTCTAACCACTCAATACCTAACGGCTGACTTATTCAGTAGGTATTTTCAGGTTTGTGGTTTTCCTGATATCTTTTGGTTTTAAAGGCATTATACCTATTAGGTGTATTATATTATATTATTGACGTCAATTAATTACTACTGCGATTAGTTTATTAAAGGAATAATTACACTCAATTCAATTAAGATATGCTTCATTTTGAACTGCATATTTTAGGTACGTAGGTACGTTTATTTACACACATTTGATGATTATGTTATAACGAAATTATATGCTTCAATATCTATACAAAGTCACGAAGAGGTAGTCAGTAAAATGTAATTTTGTAGCATATTGTTAGTAAGTTCTAGTAGTTTTAAGTGAATGTAAGGTCCGATCAAAATTGCAGCTGTCAAACAGACGCGGCCAGGAAATAAGCGTTACGAAAAAAAATGAAGTGATAACAAAGGAAAGAGAGAACTTTCTTATTTTCACTAGGACGATGATCATGAGGAAACTGTTCTCAATTGTCAGTGTGTAGATAAAGCAACTAGCTCGAGTTAAAAAGCGATCGGCAAAGTCCCAGACGTAAGAACGAGAGAAGACGATGGTATTTGCCTAAAATCTCGCTCCGGAACCTTTACGAGCTGAGTGAATTGATGAGTGTGGGCACTGTGAGCAATCAGGGGTTAATTACGACGGCTTAAAGCGGAGGGCCGCGGCGGCGCAGGAACCGTCCGACAATGACCTTCGACACGCTCCACCCGGTCGGTTCACCACCTACTTACGGGGAAAGCTTTGCTCTAGTATTCCATAATATGAACAAGCCTACCTTTCTTTTATTTCATTTCAGTACCTACCTATATGGAAAAGAATTAGAGAATCATACGTCCAATTGTGGACGCTTAGGAACCTACGAGGTGAAAAAGGAGAAAGCGATAGAGAAGAATTTGGTTCGAAAGAGCGTGTCATGTGTCATATATTTGGCAAATGCGAATATAAGTACGCACCTGAACACAGATATTATTGTAAAATGTTATACAAGTCAGAAACGGTTTAAATTGCAAAGAAAATCGGTGACGGGACATAAACATATTGTTCGTATCCAGTCGGGTCGGGACAGGGCATGTGAAAGATGAAGAGATAAAAATCCACGCCAGCTCGCAAACAAGTAGCTAAGTAATGTGGCTGCAGCGAGCCGAAACTCATTTGAATTTCACACATAACATAATAGATATCCAACTTGTCTGCTGTTTTATTCATAGACCTAAGAGCATTACGTCATCTACAAGACCTCCAAAAGAGAAAAGAATTCTGCTTCCACGTTGTTTTCTCTTATTTTCTAGGTTAAATGAAACTGACTCATTGAAAAATAATTTAATCTAAACCGTATTAATTATCGGATAGAGGAGATTACAAATCTGGTTTTGTGCTTCAATATTTATGGAAGCAGAGCACAAGTGGCGAGAATTAAGATTGAGAATGTCAATAAACCAGTTAACGCGGAGCGAGTCCCCGGCCAGTTTAATATAAAGCGACAAGAGAAATGTCGTCTCCGCCGAAAACGTAATTTTTTAATTTATAATGGCGTAGCATAAACAACTTTGAAAATGACACGGAACGTGTTATCACTTAGTTTACATACAATTTACTTACATACCGTTTCATAATAGCATAGCATTAATGTAGGTATATTTGGTTTAAGTACCTACCACACGGGTGCACATGGGTATGGGTATACATATACATGGGTATGGGTGCACGGCTTAGTTCGAAAGCGACATTCGAGTCGAGTCTAATGTCGCGTTGGTATAATGATTAGACCAATGGCGAATGGATGTTCGTTAAGAGCGCTTAGAGGATTTAATTTAAAGTATATTCCATGACGAAATATATTATGACAGAAACAAAACTCGCTCGCCGCGCCCTTTCCGAATACACTCGCCTTCTGCAAATTTGTCAAACGATAGGTACGTAGGCCACACCAAATAGTTATGGAGGCCGGCCATCCGGCAAAAACTCAACAACTTGTATAAACGTCAAACCATTTCTAACCAAGTTCAAAAAAGGAGGTTCTATTTTCCACTGTATGTTTTTAATTTTTATTATATACCTATATAATATATGTTCACCAATTTCTCTGTCAATTGTGGACCGATTTTCAAAATTCTTTTTTTATGTGAGAGTGTATACTCCTAAGGTGGCCAAATTGTCACCAAGTCAGGACCCGATGATGGGATGGGATCTCAGGGAAAACGAGGACAACCTTCAAATTTTATACTCGCGTATTAAGTACTTACGTCTTTCATATATTTTCTAAAGGTATTCAAGTAGGTACCTACCTATTTGCGACTGGTAGTCATCATCAAAAGTAGCTATTTAACGGTTAGGAGTTGGAGGATAATTCTTTAAATATTACGTAGTACAGACCGCGATAGTTGTATTTATTCAGGTTGTTCAGGTGAGCTAAATGAACGGTCGGATGAGTCGGTTCATAAATGAACCGATTCGTACAATTCTTTTTTTGTTTGTAAGTAAGTATATACTTCCAGATTGGTCCCAATTCATATCAAAAATCCAGTTGGATGATGGTATCCACGAGGAATGGAGAGAACTCCTCAATTATACTCGTATCAGGCACGCCTTTGGTATTTTCTATTGTATGTGGTTTGGCGAAGTACTGAAGTGAAGTTTTTTAAGTTAATTATGTATGTATGTATTAAGCTTTATTGTACTTATATAAATCAGGTGGAATACAGCAGGTACCTACAAAGAAAAACAACATAATGTACAAAGGCAAACTTATCCCTAAGGATCTGTTCCAGCTAACCTTTGAGTAAATTAGAATTAACGACGATACAGAAAATTAAGTAAATGTTGACTGCTGCAAAGCTAGTAATAAGTAAATATATAAAAATCGGATACACAACCGATGTCATAATAATAAAATAAAAAAATCGGCCAAGTGCGTGTCGGGCCACGCGCAGTTTAGGGTTCCGTAGTTGCCTGTCTGTCTTAGTTACATCGACACGCGCGCTCCAACTAAATGGTGCAGTTGCGTCAGCCGAATTTGTACGAAAGTTGGCGTTTCTAGAGCTGCTTGAACTTTTTCAGTCTCTCCTTGAGCGAAGCTGCGTACCTACTGCGAATGTCAGGACATTGGTAACTCATTCCACATCTTGACGGAATGTACAGGGAACGATCTTTCACACGCACGTGTTTTATTACCTACGAGTACTTGGTATGGCAAGACAGAGGTTAATACAAATAGTTTATTTCTCAAAACATATAATAATACTGACCCCCACACTAGGCAATGCCTGTCCCGTGGGGGAGACTACGTGGGGGTGTACTACAGTTGACGAACAACATTTAACGGCTACTGGCACCAGTAAAAAAATACTTAAACTAATAAATCTGTAATCTTAATAATAACAAAAACATAAGACTCAAAACAAACAAACAGAATGTTATTTAATTCAAATTAAACCTATTCTAAGAAAAGGGAGTGTATGTGTGTGTGTGTGTGTGTGTGAGTGTGTGTATGTATGTATGTATGTATGTATGTCAGTACTGTATCTTTACAAAGTTTTCTGTGTCTAAGTCTAAAGTCTAAGATAAATGCATCATGTGCTTTGTCAGCAGCTTCTTTGCCTCGATTACGGAGTGTTCTTTAAATTTGTATAACCTGACTAGGCGGTTGTAAAACCTTGGGTATATAAAAACAGCGAAGCGACGAGCAAATGAAGTTTTAACAGCGGTGACAGGAATTTTGAATGTACGGCTAAAAAGCCGTTACTAAAAAGTAAAGTTTTGTAGTCGGGAGAGTTTAGAACTGTTTTGTGTACATGTGCTGCCACCCTAATTATGTATAGTTTCCGAACGCTGTGAGCACGTTTGCGGTACAAATCGTTAGTAGGGTATCTAAATGGTTAATTATCATTAGTTAACTTTATATGTACCCTTATCACGAAACAAATTATTAAATATTTTTGTTTTCGTGTTATTTTTAACGAGGAAGTTACCCCGATCATTTTTTATAAACGATATGATACAGAGAAATAATATAATGGAAAAATAAACCATCTTCGTCTGTAGCCCCCGACAGGATATGGAAGATGGTTTATTTTTCCATTATATTCTTTCTCTGTATCATATCGTTTATTAGTTAACTTTATTTAATTATAGAGGAAAATTATATTTCCGAATAAGATTTAGATTTAGATTTCTTTATTTCATAAAATAAATTTACATTATAAGTTAACTTAAAGCTAATTTACACGAATTATTTAATGATCGTCAAATAATGAATATTAAGAGGGGGCGTATCGCCAGGGAAAAATCAGAAATCACCCGCGCGCCCCGTACCTGCCGCGCTGATGCGTCTATTGCTGCCCCGCTCCTTCTCGCATAGTATATGCCCCGACAGTCAGATGAAACATGATGAATACCTATAGATAATTATAATAAGTGGAAAGAAAGACAAAATCTGGAAGTACCTATATTTGAAGATATAATTTTCGCTAGTAGCTAAGTCAGTTTCGAGAGCTATAACTGAAATATGACCTTCCGTTTTTTTACTAAATCACGTAAGGGTTGTAATTTAGCATAATAATGTCTCGTAAAAGGCTAAAGCAAAAAAACAGCTATAATCGAATTTAAACTTTTGTGAGACATATCTAAAATACTACTAATAAATCCACGGTTAAAAAATTAACGTAAATGTCACGGCAGGCGACATGTTTCGAACTCTTCGGGAGTTCTTCTTCAAAACAAACATCGAAAACACTAATCCTGAAGAAGAACTCCCGAAGAGTTCGAAACATGTCGCCTGTCGCGTCATTTAATACGTGAATTTATTAGTAGCATTAAAAAAAAACTGTAATTTATTATGAAAACTTCGATCATGTTTATGAAAGCTAGATTTTCAGGCCACTGTGGTGGCCAAATTTTTCAATTCTGACCCCGTGTCATGGTCGGCCTTATCACGCGATAAGTGACAGGATAGAGCGTCCGTCACTGGCTGACACCGTTTGATAAAACGAGACGATGCCCCTATCTTGTCACTTATCGAGTGATAAGGCCGACCATGATACGGGGTCTGATCTCGGATTCGTACTTGGAGACAATGGAGACGCTTTGGCCCTTTGGTTATCAATTTTGAACATACTCGTATTAAAGAAAAACTGCAAAATTGTGTTCACTTTTTTTAATATAAAAATGTCCAACTTCGCAGGCAATAATTCGGGTGCAGACTCGAAAATTATTATTACTCCAAAAGAAAGAAGGCAAAAAAATATGCATAGTGATGAAAATCCCATTCAGATATCTCAAAGAATTACGAAGCTACAACCGTTTTAATATTGCTTGTTAGAGAGAGAAAACGCAAACTGTGTGTGACGTCACATTACAGGATGCTGCCGGCAGGCCGCGTCGACGGCGTCGCCGACCACGATGCGCGCGGCACGTTGCCGTCTTCTGTGACGTCACATTCTTCCAGCGTCATCGTTTCATATGAAGTTGCGTTTTGCGAAAAAAAAAACTATAATATATTATGAAAACTTCGATCATGTCTATGAAAGTCAGATTTTCAGGCCACTACTGTGTGGCGGCCAAATTTTTCAATTCTGATCTCGGATTCGTACTTGGAGACAATGGAGACGCTTTGGCCCTTTAGTTATCAATTTTGAACATATTAAAGAAAAAGTGCATAATTATGTTCACTTTTTTAATGTCAAAATGTCCAAGTTCGCAGGCAATAATTGTTGGAATCTGCACTCTCGATAACCCTAAAAGCAACACCCGTGATGACTTTAAAGAAAAACAATGTCAATAATGTCACTACGGGCGACATGTTCCGAACTCTTCGGAAGTTCTTTTTCAGGATGAGTGTTTTCGCGGCGGTGTCGCTTGAATCACGACAAGATTCAAGCTACACCGCCGCGAAAACACTCATTCTTAAGAAGAATTCCCGAAGAGTTCGAAACATGTCGCCCGTAGTGACATTTAATACGTGAGTTGAACCGTGTAATTATTAGTACCTGTTTCAACACGTCTCACGAAAGTTTAAATTAGAAAAGCAATGTCCGCCATCTTGGAATTCAAAATGGACATCATTTCTAGAATCTTCACCCTCGAGAAGCCTGCCAATGTATGTTGTTCTTTAAAAAAACGCGCATATTAATTTACAACGAATGTTTCAAAAATTTTAAATAATGCGACCACTTTTTGAAATATTTCTGACTATGAATTCGTATTTAGACCTCTCAGACATCGATTTTGAACATAACCGGATTTATTCTCAACTAGCGATCCGCTCCGGCTTCGCACGGATACTATATTATACATATAAACCTTCTTCTTGAATCACTCTATCTATTAAAAAAACCGCATCAAAATCCGTTGCGTAGTTTTAAAGATCTAAGCATACATAGGGACAGACAGCGGGAAGCGACTTTGTTTCATACTATGTAGTGATAGTGATAGTCATAGTCATAGTCATAGTCATTTATTTTATAAAGCCAATTTACATGTCAAAAAAATATCATCATAGTATCAGTAGTCAGTGATAGTGATAATCTTTCATAAAGTAAATACACGATCGACAGAAAAATGTTCGTCTAGTTTTGCATGTACTGCACAAATTATTCTAAGAAGCCGGTCACCCGCTGATCGCTGCGTAATCTTATAGTTGTATTTTGAACTTTAAGATCTATATGTTAAGGTCGACTTTTAAATATATTATTTCAAAATATAGCAAAATATCTACTGGAATGTAATGATACGTTCATTCACTGGACGAATATACTGGGTCACAATATTATTGAAATAATTATGTTCATCGTGCTGTCGTGAGAGCACAGAACGTAGTCCTCTCGTCTCAGCGGAGCGATTACGACTGACTCCGCCCGCGAACGGCAACAAAAGATATACAGAACCGCACGAAACACGCGACGGGAGAAAGGGTATCGCGCTAAATAAAAAAGGCCTATACGCCAAATACGTTTCACCTCAATAAGTCTGAAAAGGGACTACATAAAAATACCCCGCTAGTACTTTCATTAGGTAATGTGAAAAGCTATTATACACTCAACTTTTACTTAATTTATATGCACGGGAACCTCACACTATTGAAATTGAGTAAAAATAAGACATGTTTTGGCGGTTCTTTTCTATCGAGGCAATTTTGGTTTTGTATGGTTTTGTTCAGACGATTCAATTGCAAATATGATGTAGTTTTGGTATGTTCTTTTTCCTGGCATTCGCTTTAGTTTGTCATAGGTAAATATTCAATCTTAGAACCCCGATTTCGCGGAGCGCCCCCTCTTAATTGAATGAAATGTCACAGGTACAATACAACATTATTTATTATGGACATGTAATACAAAATGATTATTGATAAAGTCAAAATCAAATTGAGGACATATAAATATTGATATTAATATCTCGTAATAATCGTCAAAATAAAAACTAGAACGTTATAAAAATTTAAAACAATTTAAATTAAATTAACCATTTCAAATATATTATATGTCCATATACTCACATACAGAATACAATGGATGTTCTAATAAAAAGATTCTCAGCTGACGTTTGAATGTTTCGTTCGCAATTTGGCGGGTAGACGCTCGTAATACGTTGGGCCAATTACCCTAGGATTTTTTACTGAAAGTGCCATGCGACGCGGTACTGTTCTTAGCCTTCCAGTGGATCGGAGCTGTTTACCTGGTACTTCCACCCGTTTAAACGTTCGTATATTGGTTCTCACAAACATTAGTACCTCAAACATGTATAGGGAGTAGTGCGTCATGATGCGGTAGGTTTTAAATAATTCCTTACATGGATGCCTGCTGGGTTTTACTCCAGCCAGCAATCGAAGCGCACGTTTTTGGAGTAAGAACACTCGCTTAGCATCGGTCGAATTACCCCAAATGACTGTACCATATGACATCAACGAGTGAAAATGAGAAAAATAAACAGATTTTAAAGAATTTCGTGATATCAATGGTTGCAGCTTTTTCAGGGCAAATACAGAACCACTCAGTCTGTTACATAGTTGGTCGACATAAGAAGTTCACGAAACCCAAATTATGCAATGGAATTTATTTGGTTTAATTGCCTAAAATGCGGCAGGGAGATATACCTATACATTATTTTGAGTGTTTGTTTTTAAAGTTGATTACGTATGAGAGATTTCCAAAGCACAAGAAGGAGTGACACAAACCGGACGTGGCAAAATAAAGAGAGAGATAACTAACGCACGCCCTCTGGCTAACAAACAGATCAGTCACGATCTGGAGCTGCCTGCGTTGCATTGTTGCATCACTGTACTTTCTAACAGTGACGACGTACTACAGGATTTATATCGACGTCGGTTCTAATTAAAGTGTCCGTCCAACGGGAGTTGATGCCGCTCGAGCGCTCCGATGAATTACATGCCGCCACGCCATTACCACTCATGTGGGAGCCGTATCTATGGTGAGGACAATAGAGTTGTGCAATGCGCCGCATCGCCTTACTTTCCATTTCATTTATACAGTTATGTTAGATATTATGTACATTTACCAATCTCAGACAGAAGAAATCATCATAGTCTGTATGCAAGTTTCTAAAACAAGTTCCATATGACCATATAACGTACCAACTTCTTTACATTTCTATAGAGCTCTTATACTAACGCGTCGAAGTACAATCAAGGATGACGCGCCGCAATCGGAATGTTGATGTAAAATGCAGTCGCAGCGCACATCGCTCGTGGATAATTAGACCGCGGTGCCAGGGTTTAACATCCGCATGGAAAACGCCTTAGCCTAGAGCGCTGATACTCGATCTATGAGAATGAAAATTGAGAATGTCACAGAAGCGTGAAGGGAAGACGAGGAGATGCAATCGTGGGGTATATAGTTAAGGTAGGTATAGAAAGTACATTAGAAAGGAATCGAAGGTGCGCGTGACCCGCAGACGGCGAGGTGAGCGGCCGCGCGCCCGCGCCGGTTGCGAAACCACACGGAACTGGCGGCCTTCGTTGTCAACCTTTTAATTACTCACTTTTTCGCATGCGTCACTCACATACCGACATAGTCAAGTGCCTTTACGACATTTCATGTTTCGAGCATAAACACTCCATACAGCCACATAACTTGCAAGGTACCTACCTATGTATAATGAAGGCACCTTTATCCCGGTTATACATAGTTTTATTTAAATAATAATATATATACCGAGTACCGACATTCGGGTACTGAGTAGGTATATGTATAATGTCGAATTATATGCAGGTAGGTACTATGCCAATATCTAGTTATTTACTGTGCCTTTATGACCCCTACAAAGAAGTAATGTCTGTGGTATTCGGTATTCGTGATCATTAACATAACATGATCCTAAAAGGACTATGAAATAAAGATTCCCACGGTCTGATCGCGTCATGGCTTCACCGCCGAGGACGAATGTTTCAGTTATTAAATTTAAACCAACCATACATCTGCATACACATTAGGAGCAATATCGTATGCAACATCTCAAAATAGGTAACATTTATGCTAGCTAGGTTACGTATTATCGTCTGCACAATCGTACGTAACTACACAAGGTATTTGATTGCACGCTGACGGACGAGATTAAACCATTCTAAAAGACTTTCATTAGGTTATGCGCAATAGCAAACGTTGTAAAGGCGATCTTCAATCGACGTGGCCCCTCAATTGTCGTGCGCGAGCGCACGTCTGGCGGTACCGCTTCGCAGCCCGGGAGCTTGAATGGCCGACATCGACAGTGCGCTGCGCAGCACTGTAGTTAGCTCCACTGTACGTCTAGCACAACTTACTGCTCTGTCGCTTCCCGCCCGCGCGACTGAGCGTCTCTTATCTCACTCGCACCGTGCAAATTAGAAAGAGGAGGGTAGATCTTTGTCGACTCACGTCGCGGCGCGGCGTCAGTTAGTCGACTATCTGTATATTATACAGTGTACAGTCGCCAGCTGATGCTCAGCTGTTACGTTCATCAACGCAGCCTCATGTTTTGATAGTCACATGAACACTTCACGATGTGAGCGACCTCGTCGCCAATAACACAGACGATGCAAACCGTTTCCAAGTCAAAGCAGACAGTCGTTGCGCTAGTTAGGAGTACATTGCCCATAATGATTAGGTGCTGAAACGAAATAGTGTCTATTGTTTATCATCGACAGTCGCGAGTGTAATGTAAGGTCGACGTACGTAGGTAATGAAGAAATCGCTCAGCTCATTTCACTCGGAAAACGTTCATGACAAGACCAATAAATGTCAATCGCGAGCCGTAGGAATGTGCCTTAGCGACAGATCATTAATTGAAGTTGAATTGATACGTAACTGACAGTCTGATGAAGAGCAACAGTATGCAGTGCAAGTGTCAACGATCACAACGAATTGTATCCCGTAAAAAAAAGATAAAATAAAATGAAACCTAAGCTGAGAATAGTAAAGAATAATTTACTTTAAAAACAAAGTTTTAACCGACCTCAATTTAGTAGGTACTCCGCCAAGCCACGAGAACAATCCCACATTTCTTTTCCAATTTACCACATGAACTGATATCCGAAAGCAAATGCGTTGATTATTAGAGAAATATTTAATTTACTTTAAAAACAAAGTTTTAACCGACTTCAATTTAGCTCCGCCAAAGCCTCGAGAACATTTCCACATTCCTTTTCCAATTTACCACATGAACTGATTTCTAAGAGCAAATATATATATTTTATATATATTTTGGGGACAATCTTACACAAATCGACCTAGTCCCAAACTAAGCAAAGCTTGTACCTACTATGGGATCTAGACCACGATATACCTACATACTTATATAGATACTAAGATAAATAGAAAACATCCATAACTCAGGAACAAGTATTCATGCTCATCACACAAATAAATGCCCTTACCGGGATTCGAACCCGGGACCACAGATTATATAATAGCCGGGACCTCCAGCTTCGTAGGCAGGGTGACTACCAACTAGGCTACAGAGGTCGTCAAAATGCGTTGATTATTAAAAAACCGAATCGCTGTATGTGGGCCGATAATATTTGAGGACTTCCGTCGATTCCACAAGGATCACCTTTGGCACTTCATTATAGTTGCTATTCCAACGGAATCTTATCAGAATCTGTGACGTACTTTTGTACTTTTAAGTACATAATTGAGAAATTCCATAAGTCATCTGTGGTCTTCATCATCAATTACACTTCACCAAATTTATGATTTCCGTGTGTAACATGCAACACGAGTTTCTACACGCGTGCCTAATATAATTGAGGAGTTCCCTCAATTCCTCATGAATCCCATCATCCAACTGGATTTTTGAAAAAGATGGGACCAACCTGGAAGCATATACTTACAAACAAAAAAAATATACGAATCGGCTCATCAATGACGGACTTCTGTGGAAACATTGAAAAAAAAAACATGATAAAAAAATATATATAAGTAAGTAAGTACATATACAACCGAATTGAAAACCTCATTTTTTGAAGTCGGTTAATAAAAGAGCATGGTGGAGTTGAGAGGGAAAGAGTCCGCGTTCGACCCCCGACGACGAGTCACGATCTACTCGCAATGGGCCAAATAATATCGAACCTACTTGCTTGCAACAATGTACATTAATTCCATCGTTTTCGTTTTATCTAATAATGCAATCTTCATTTAGAGCAGCTACAAGAGTATAAAAGGTTCACCTATAGCAAGAATAATAACGAATTCGGATGAACGTTTAGGAGCTGGTGAGTAAATTACTGCCGTGAATTCGAATCGAATGATTGTTTATTTTTTATTTGGGTTCACTCTTGCTTATACCTACTTACGGCCAAATACAACTTTAGGTCGTTTCAAAAAAAAGTGCGAGTCAACTCGCAACCTCCCAAGGATGAGAAAAATATAAAAGAAGTTTTTGAGATATTGATAACAAAAAGAAAAGCGGTCAAGTGCGTGTCGGGCCACGCGCAGTGTAGGGTTCCGTAGTTGCCTGTCTGTCTTAGTTACATCGACGTGCGGTGCGGTTGCGTCGGCCGAATTTGTTGTGACGGACACATGACTCGAACAAAAATTAGGACTTTAAAGCCCAATATCTCGCAAACTAATCAATGATTTGAAAAATGGTTTTAGAAAACCCATAATATTTTTGAACGAGCTATCCAACGATACGTGTAGGGGAAGTACCCTAAAAAACAATATTTTTTAAGATTTTATTGTACTGCTTTGTCGACGTGATTGATTTATATACCCATGCCGAATTACAGTTTTCTAGTAGTAATGGTTACTGAGTTAAGCCGAAGACGGACAGACAGACAGACAGACGGACGGACATGGCGAAACTATAAGGGTTCCTTGTTGACTACGGAACCCTAAAAACCAACCGAATGCCACTCACACCGAATAGGGCAATGAACTGACAACTTGTATGGAAAAAATGTCAATTTTGGAAATAATTTATAATAGCTTATTTTTTATGTATAACGGATATATTATCAATTAAATAGTTACCCAGCGACAAAACCCGACAAAATTTCAGACATCGAAAAAATGATAAGTTAACTGGCTTCTAAAAAGTCAGTAAAAATATTAATAAATGTTTTTGTCTTTATTTTGGTTTATTTACATTTGCTCTATAATATTCAAGGTAAATCGTACAAAAAAAGATAATGCATGCTTCATTTAAATCTACATAATTACTTCCGGGTGGAAAGTTTGTCGGATTCTTGACTAAATCATCTTAGAATAACATTTTCAAATGAAATCAACAAAAAAAACGCTATTATAAATTAATGTTTTTCAAACCCGTATTTTGCCTAGTAGAAGATTAACCACGACAATGTTAATATTATACATTCGGACAATTTCTAAGTTGCATTTAGGTACCTACTTAAAATGTGTCGTTTGTGTCCAGGAATTGATGTCTTTAACTGGCTGCGCCAAGGAGTTCTCCAAGGTCTTTGAAAACTATTGAGACTGTTTAAAAACGTCTCCATAGTGGCCGACAGCAAGCGTCTCGCGTTCCTTTGACGTACGAAACCGAACAAGATTCAAACCGAAATCAATTTCTGCCTGTTAGAAAAAGTGGTGAAAGCAAAGCTTATAATTCTTATTCAATGGCCTATAATTCTAGATTTTTCCAGAACGCACGGATTACAAATTAGAAACCGCGATCGCTACAGCAGCGCAATTGTTCACGAATCTTAATCAACTCACGCATTCATTGAATGGCCGCACGGTGGGCTGGATGGCTCGAAAAGAGGACATTCGCACTTTTTTCAGAAAATCATTTTTTGAAAAATGCTATCCAATAGAAAATTATATGAGGAACAATAAATGTGGTATACATTTTTGCGAAATAAGGCATATTGACAGCAGAAAAAAATAAAGTCTGTTTTTTTTGTATGGGACCCAAAAATAGGTATCTTGTTTCTCAGAAACTAATTAGAGGTCCCGTCTTCTACCTTTCAAGACTTTGTTTTTCTACTTTTATAGAGTAAGAAACGATAAGCAGATTTTCTATTCAGGTGCTGTTTTTTTTTTTTTATAGTCCAGTAAAAGTTAACACATTTTAGATTTTTTCGTTTATGTCTTTTTTGGGTTTTTACATTATATTTCGATAGTTAAAAGTAAAAATGATAATAACACATAATATATGTAACGTTTATTAAGTTATAAATAATCTTAAGTACATTTTTTACATTTTTCATACAACTAAAAAGAAATAATCTAATGTTTTACAATAGACACATGTCATTTAAAATAAACAATAAACAACAAACAGTAATTACATTTATTGTACTGTTTTGTAATTGTTTATATGAATAAATTATTAAATAAATAAATAATATGGTTATGGTATAATAATTACGATACATAAATAACATTTCTTAAAAAGATACATATACCTAAATACAAAAATTACTACACTTAGTGAAAAAGTTATTCATTGGTATTTTCTAACATTTCAAAAAGATTATATTCATGGTCGTCGCTCGTATTATTTTCTATAATTAAGTGGTGGCCTATTAGTTAAATCGTTATTTTAAATGAGTCTTATTTGACCATATTGTAAAATATAATTAACATTTTATGATTCATTTTGTTTTTGCGAATAATAATTGTTTCAAGATAATTTAAATTAAATTTGAATTAAATTTGTTTCGTCTTCCATAAAATGATTGAGTTGTAAATAACTAATAACAAATTTGAACCAAAATCAACTGTTTCCCAAAAAAAAAATGACAAAAATCGTCGCATCTGTAACTTGTTATTAATATTATAGAATTAAACTATCAAAAAATATTGTGGCATCCCAAAAAAGACATAAACGAAAAAATCTAAAATGTGTTAACTTTTACTGGACTAAAAAAAAAAACAGCACCTGAATAGAAAATCTGCTTATCGTTTCTTACTCTATAAAAGTAGAAAAACAAAGTCTTGAAAGGTAGAAGACGGGACCTCTAATAGTTTCTGAGAAACAAGATACCTATTTTTGGCTCCCATACAAAAAAAACAGACTTTATTTTTTTCTGCTGTCAATATGCCTTATTTCGCAAAAATGTATACCACATTTATTGTTCCTCATATAATTCTCTATTGGATAGCATTTTTCAAAAAATGATTTTCTGAAAAAAGTGCGAATGTCCTCTTTTCGAGCCATCCAGCCCACCGGCCGGCGCTCGATACAATGTGTCCTGACCCCGTATCATGGTCGGCCTTATAACGCGATAAGTGACAAGATAGGAGCGCCGTCTCGTTCTATCGAACGGTGTCAACCAGTGACGGACGCTCTATCCTGTCACTTATCGTGTGATAAGGCCGACCATGATACGGGGTCTGGTCACTAGTTACCCACGCATGAACATTGCAACCCTGTTATTACGTACCTCCCGTTACCTACTCATGGTTCGATTACTTAATATAAAAATTGGTAACACTGCTGTTACAGGTGCATATTTATTCTCCTGTCCGGTTCCAATAATCAATCCACCGATAGTTTTCCTTACCGGCAGTTACATTTTGACAGATTACCCGTAGAAAATGTGTCAAAATGTAACTGTTGGTAAGGAAAACTATCGGTGGACTGATTATTGGAACCGGAAATTAGCCGCCCAGTTGGTCTATTAAAAGTTATCCTCCTCTTCAATGAAATGTACCTACACCTATTAGGTACCATTCTAAATTGGAACAGAGTTGCATTTGTTTTGATCGTTTTTAGGGCGGCTGGAGGTTATCAGTTATCACTCAGTGCTGAAACATGATTCTAATGGCCGCTCACGATGGGCCATCCTGACCCATCATACAGGACGCGGCTATGCGGTAGAACGAGACGTAAATATGTCTTACTCCCTTTAACGCATAGTTGCGTCCTGTATGATGGGTCAGGACGGCCCATCGTGTGGAGCGGCCATTAGAAAATAATAAAAGACAGACTAAAAACAATCTCTGCGACATACTTATATGGAAATCCCGACAAGCAAGATAGTAAACTAGTACATGAGGATGATAATAGGTCACACACACGTGGCCTACACATGCCCACTATCAGCCGCTATGAATATGAACAAAGTACTTAGGTATATGAAATGCCGGCATACCGAAGTGATTCATTATTTTGCATGCACGATGCAAGAAAAACAAGAAAAAATATGATACATACGCAAGGCATCATTAAATTCGCCGAGGTAAATAGCGATAAACTTATTTATAAATATGTAGTGAAATTTATGTAATAGTAATAAGTACTACTAGATAATCAAAACATGCTCCTTTGTCTAATTTAACATCACCAAATCAAGATTTATTTATCAACAACTATTCTCCTTCTCAATTTCAATATTGTGTTTCGTGTTACTTGGAAGTATGTAGGTAGGTAGTCAAACGCTCAATACAATATTACCGGTAGATAATGCATGATAAATAAATAATAAATAAATAAATAATTTGAATCAACTGGTGGAGGTAGCGTGCGATGGTTATTTGTCGACATTGTGCGAGACACAGGAAAACATGAGCGGTGTATGATGCGCCGGCGGATGGGAACAATGAGGTTTTTTTTAAACAGCGCAGCCGAGACATTTCAATTGTACCCACATTAACATACAACAAGATCCAATACACACCCATTTTATCTGCATAGGTACGTACCTGCGAAAATTAAATGAATACGTAAGTGGTGTATTATTATTATTTATAGGTAAGTAAGTACAGGTAAAATACTCTCGAGACGTTTTTGCATTTGTAGTTGTTAGTTGTTACCTCAGCCTCACGCACGCACGCACGCTGTAAATATACAAATACTGCAAATGCAAAAACGGCTCGAACGTAATTTACCTGTATATGCCTTAATATTATAATATTTTTTTGTATAAAATGCCTAGTTAACTATTGCTCGCCATGTAACATGATCTGCACAGAAGCTGACTACTTAGTAAAATACAGGTACAATATAATCAGAGATCGGAAAAAATTGCGACATTGTTTGCAATTATGTGGACATGACTCCAAAATGAATCAAAATGTTAATTAATTATTCATTGAAAGATATATAATTTGAATTCTTGGAGATAATAGTTTATTTATAAAGTGCTTATAAGCACGTATATACTATAATAACTTAAAAAAATGACGTTACGACGACGATGAATTACATAAATAATTATTAGCAAAAGGTTCGTATTTAAAATGGGTATCGTTGCTGTTGTCCACGTTAATCCCCTAGCCTGATCCCCCAGGGGAAAAAAACGGTTAGGTTGTTAGTTGAACTGCGACCCTACAGCGCACGAGCCGAGCGAGCGAAGCGAGCGTGACGCGGTAGCGTCCGGCGAAGCGCCATAACCGAACATTATCATTTTTTCCTAGTTGAATATAAAATAATTGCCGCTAATTCCCCTGGGGGATCAGGCTAGGGGATTAACGTGGATAACGTGGTATCGTTTCCGTAAATATTTATATACAATAAATAAATAACGATTTTAAACTGACACGATTACTTACACTAGAAAAAAAATTGAAAAAAATACTGATATTTTTTTTTAATAAACCTATACTTTAACAAACTTTTGTATTTATTGACTAGGAATCAAATTATATGTCAAGTAAAAAATTAATTAACTGAATAACATTTTGATTGATTTTGGAGTCATGTCCACATAATTGCAAACAATGTCGCAAATTTTTCCGATCTCTGAATATAATACAGATATGATATAATTTAGGTGTCAAGGAACGTTAACTACACTATTCAATCGACTGTGAAGTCAGTCGAATAGGAAGACCGCTTTTGTGTAGTATAATATCATATAATAAATTTAGACTGTAACACTTCAAGGAGCCCTGTGATTACGTTATCAATCCAGCGATACATACAACCGAAGACCTGTTCCAAGTTGCATACGCAGTTTACACTACAAATTAAAGTTAGCTCGAGAAACTACGACGTGAACCGCCTGTAATAGCGAACTAAGGAGGACTTTGTACAGTATGTGTAGCAGAAAATGATGGATATCCTGTCGAGCAGCATTAGCAAGGAGCCCAGTCCGTGGGCGGCGCCCGCCCTCGCCCTCACCCCCCTTATCGATCGCCGTTCAAGTCGCATCTCGATCCTAGCGCCAATGCATTGCTTGTGACGGCTCCATTTTTTTACCTGAATGCTGCGGAAGGGTAGAGGTAATGTTTCTCTTTTTATTTGGGAGAACAAGCACAGATGCATTGTGAACTCGGATACCACGTCCAATGTTAGAAGTCAGCAACACACACATACAGATGTATGCTGGTAAATTCATCGGTTGTACTACACCTAACTGGAACACAACATTGCGAACACTGCTGATTGGTAGTAGGTAGAACGTTTTCCATAAAACGTTACGTGTATCTAATACATATAAAGATTAGGTAATGCAAATTATTTGACAAACCCGATAATATTCCAAAGAAAACGTGCTCACAAACTCACAATACAACTTTTCACAAACGCACGTTTGTCGTTTATCGTTAATCTTCAATAGGGCGATATAGCTATTAGGTACTTGTATAGGCTTCGATGGAAGAGGTGGGAAGGGGCGGCCCTCTCGTCTTGAAGGAGCTGGTAAACCCAATTAACGTTTCTGCATCCGGGAGTTACATTGAAAGCGGCGCTTGTGCTAACTACGGTTGGAACTGTATAGGTAATTCAGCTAAGCTAAATATTTAAAAGCCATGAAGAGGTGACCTCCGTTGCTCGTAATAAGGCAATCTACACGGCCGGGTCGGGAAACTTGTTTGCAAATGGCATCGTTTGATTTGATAAACGAAAGTAGTTGGAGTAATCTAGCTTCCAGCTTATCTCTTCCGATAACGCGTGCCGTTGACTCGCTCCCGGCGAGCCACCGTCGGCGTTGCGCCTGCGACTAAGTACCATCATACCATGTACTTATACAATTTTCTTGGCTTATTTCATTAGAAGGTGTTTTCGTTATGACTATATTTTATATTATTAATGACCATAAAATAGAGCGACGACAGAGATCTGAACTTTAACATTAATTACGAGACTAGGTACTACGTGATGGATGAGCTTTGCTTTTAAGAGGCTCAACAATAATATTCAGTTAAAAATCACAGGATTAATCGGCCGCATCAGTCAGTGTACATTACACCCGTGTGGTGTGTTACGCAATGTTGATTGTTTGCAAGAGCGAGGTCGTGAAAATGCTGATAAAGAAACGCGCCGCGATAGGAGCGGTTATTACATAAATCCACTTAAAAATAGTTCCTTGCAATACTTATTTATTATTTAATCGCATGGCATACATTTTTCGTCTTTAAAGTTTGTCACTCTTTAGTACCACCCAGCAGGGGACACGTGCAGGGTTGTGGTAGGTAGCTCCTGCGGACGCGATTAACAGAGGCTCTAGTATAAGTTTTACCGAAACAAAACTTAACGATCGCGTTTGCGTTTTACCCATACAAATTAAGTATGGGATTTGACAGCTAAACGCGAACGTGGTCGTAACGTTTTGTTTCGGTAAAACTTATACTAGAGCCTCAGTTGTCCCCTTGCAACACTACAGGCGGATACTCGTAGCATGTTTTGTTAATTTTTGTTAAACGAACGATCCAAGAAATTTGTTAAGTGTAAGCTTACATTTAATATTCCCTTACCACCACGCAAATTTAATTGGCTACTAGCAGCGAAGTGGCCAATTTTTCTACTACTTCTACCAGTCAGACCGATTTTGATTCCGAATCACGAAATCTGCCGTCAAATAAGCGTTGTGTAATATTCCATTGTGGGGCCATTAGGTTAAGCTATTTCCCAGAAGAATAATTTACCTATTGTTGACATACAATATAAGATATTCCCTGTAAAGTTAGGTTTTCATAAAATTTACATGAATATTATAATATAATACTAAGTACCCTCATCGTATCGTATTGTAGGTATGGCGGTTGGCGGTACTTGCTACTAAACTTTTAATTTTTCTTGTTGTGTTTTGCTCGCAAATGTTATAGTGTACATGTTAATTATAAATATTTTTATTAAATGTATTTTTTTGTTACTTATGTTAATTGTTTCGGTTTATTTTGTTTCTCTTAGTTAATACCAGTTGTTGGCATTTGTGTCGCCACTTATAATATGTAGTTTTAAGTTAGGTCTCCACCGAAATTCAGCGCCTCAGCTTGCCGTGTCTTTTACTAAGTGGGGATCATAACGTCCTCGTATTTAAGTCTTTACTTTTGCTTGTTCTTTTTTTTATTGTGTAATTTGTGACTTTACATACATAAATAAATATATTTTCTTTCTTTCTTTAGTAACATTTGCATTTATCCTGTGGAGAGTAGGTAGAGATCCATAGCAACATTTGGACGAAGAAAAAGCGGTCCCCGTACTTAGCATCAGCTAACGATGCAACTGGGACTTACGCTAGGAAGAGATCTAAAGAGAGATTCACAGCAATATTACTAGAGATATGCAAACATTATTGGAGCGATTACATAAAGCAACGATCGAACACACTGCACAGTCCGGACGACAACTTGATATCTCTTCATTAAAGTTGTTAGATTTGATTGCGACCACGGAGAGAAAGTGCTCTTGGATAAAGTCCGATGTCGGATTGCGTGACAATATGGTGTCTAGCCGACGAATAGAAACGTACCTAGTGTGTTTTGCATGAATGAAATAGTACAAACATTAAACTGTATTACACTGAAAGTTTAATTGTTAATGCGTGACGACACGGCAGGTAATATATATACCTAAGTGTCTAACTTTAGTGCCACTTTAGGTAATGTTTTCAATGTGGGCTTGATGATAAGTAGCTCCATTAGCTATATGTACTCGTAAGATCGTGTCTTCCAGATAAGTAACAACAGTTAATTTAATTTGATAAATATCTTATTGAAGTGAATACTTCTTTAGCGGCGCTGAGCACTTTTTGGGATGGGGAAAAATTGTTAAATACATACAGAGTTTTGTGACGTCAGATGTGAAGGTCACTTTTTGCTGCTAGCCGATTCGACTTCATTCAAAACTGAACGCTATTCGTAAGAGTATAAAGCCGTTAAACACTTTTTGCAATAGCATATTCTGCAAATAAATTTGTAATAATACCAAAGCGTCCTTCACCGTTTTGCTATTGAGAAAATTCTAATAGTTCGAATTTGGGCGTTATTCCTAAAGAGATAAAGCTTAGAAAAATATTTACCAACGGCAAAAACAAATTGATATTTTGGTCGCCAACTCGCCACCGCCGTCTGTGTTCTTGCAAATTCGAATAGTTCGAATTTAGACGTTATTCCTAAAGAGATAAAGCTTTGAAAAATATTTGGCAATGGCAAAAACTAATTGGTATTGTGTTTGCCGCCGCCCCGTCGTCGGCGCGCCGAGCCGGCTGCCCCAGGCCCCGTCGCACGCAACGCGCCCGCGGCCCGTCCGCCTAAATAATTGATAATTGTTTATAAATTTGCGTCAAATTCATTTTTAGGGTGACACCGTAAGATGTCACGTGACCTGATCGAAAAACTGTTACAATGTTATTGAGTTTTCACTTCTGCCGGCACTCCCGGAGTGCAACCCGGTCTTTTTTTTTTCTTGCCGTTTTTATAGATAATGGCACCCGCACTAGTGCGGAAAAGAGCACTTTTCGTGCATATGTCGAAACTTTAAAGAGCCATATGTACAGTAAAACGTTGTACGATACACGTGCGAATAGGTAATTCGCAACTCGTGTCGATTTAAAACACTCCCTTCGGTTGTGTTTTAATTTATCACCACTCGTTGCGAATTTCCTAGTATCGGCACTTGTATCGTAAATAACTATTTCAAGATTTTATTGTACTGTTTTGTCGGCGTGATTGATTTATATACCCATGCCGAATTACAGTTTTCTAGTAGTAATGGTTACTGAGCTAAGCCGAAGACGGACAGACAGACAGACAGACAGACAGACAGACGGACGGACATGGCGAAACTATAAGGGTTCCTTGTTGACTACGGAACCCTAAAAAGCCATCATTTGTTAATACGATATTCTGGTTAACCTAATAACAAAATAACTTAGTTTTTCTACTTTTTGTACTTCAATAATCCTTGTGCATCCAGTAATAAAACTAGACTTGAAACATGAAACATTTGAATATTTTACTAATAACGAAGATAAAAATAACCGCAAACAGCACGGCACGTATCACTTACGAGCCGAGATACCTCGCCATTAATGTTGTACGTGTCGCCGTCGTGTCAGCGGCCTGCAGCCCAGCCAACGAGGAAAATCCTTAACGCATCTTGTTTGTATGCAACTACGCTCGTGTTTCGAAGGAAAGGCAACCACAGATAAGCAAACAACAACAAATAATCGGACTTAGTCATATCATAACCATATCTTTATGAGGGAATGACAACGTTTATTTTGGGATTTTGATTTTAGGATTAGAAAATCCAGACGCTGTAATAGATTATTAAAATGTGATTTTGCTTGGCTGGGCGGATAACATTCTGTAATATAGTTCCCTACTAACATAGTTCTTAAGACCTTTATTACTAACGAATTATGGAAACACTTCCGAAATAAATTATTTGATTTGATTTGATTTGAATATAATTCTTGCAAACTATACTCGTATTAAAATGTTTATGACGTAGCACGTTAGGAGTCATTGCTCGCTGTGGCGCCGGCCGCCCGTCGGGCCTCAGGTACCCGCTATGGCAAAAATAATGCAGCATATCAGACACTCGCTTGTTTTGGCGATAAGTATTTTAAACAAATTATGCACGTTATATGACAAAAGACGGACAGCCTTTAGTAGATACGACATGGTTTAATGAGTCTTCAAAACGGAAAAAAGTAGAGACTTTTAAAGACTGGTCCCGCCTTCGTGCGTGACATTAAAACATTCGCCGCCCACATATCGATAACGCGAATAAATAACCAAACAATCGATAGTAATTATAAGTTATCGATATCTACACATCAGCGGCTATTTCCCAGAGCGATGATGTTTATAATAAATTAGCGAGAATGTATGCAAATAAATATGATCATAAGTACCTAACTAAGTACCATGAAACATGTACGGTCTTCATAACTGCCATGATTTGTTTTCTTATAGGGTCATTTCGCTGGTTACGCGACCACCTTCGGTTAGCGACCACCTGAAGGAGTAGGTTTTTTCTATTGAACACCCTATTGAGACAATTACTTGTACATGCATTTTTTTGTTGTTTATAATAGAAATCTACTAAAAAACCGAGAAAATATCCTTTCAGTTCACCAACTCAGCTTAAGTGGTCGCCCACCGGCACATGAAATTAGGTGGTCGCTAACCGGCGAAATGACCCTACGTAATTAAGACACAATACATTCTAAGTATCTTCTTCATGTTCGAGTATTATTTGACCATGACCATGATAAGATGTCAAATAGGTAAAATGCTTAGATTTGGTTTTTCACTAACAAATAAAAAAGTTTACTACATATAACTAATTCACGAGCAGTTCATTCAACAAAGGCTGGGAAGATTTAAAGAATGCGCTTATTTCTATTTCAATTAAGAATTATCGAGACGCAAACGAGTTGAGGTGGGCATGAGGGCGCAGGCGCGGCTGGCGGGGTGCGGGGTGCGTTCAACGAACGTCCGCGCCGGCGCAGGCCCAAGGTCGCCGCGTTCTCTCGCCACCGGCCACTGCACCACCGTCGCCACCTAAGGGTATCATAAATTAAATGCCTTATTTTAAACAGCTAGTCTCTTATCACCACAAACGACAATAGATCAGCCGCTATTACCGCTTACAAGAAACAGCAGGCCAGTTGCGAGAATACTGGTATTACTGGTCGCTAGATCTGCACGACACCAAACAGTTCCAATAGTAAGTTTGTCATTTTGGATCCTTGAAAGCGCCGATTGTTATCGTTAAACTTCGCCGGTCCTTCGAGCCGGATGTTTGTGCAACGTGCATGTAGCTCATGTGCAGTGTCGAAACTCTGAAAGTGAACGCTCAATGATGCAACCTTTTATTATTAGTAAAACTAATGGGCAATGAATGACGAAAAAGTATTAAATTTCAAATGACACTACCATAGGTACCTACTAAACTTTACAATGTTTGCAAATTCAGTGTAGTTATACGTTTGTTTGTTAAATCGACGGGTGTTGACCTTTTATCTAAACGTAAATTTATCACATGTTAGGTACTCGGGATGTTTATATAAACTTATGACCCCAGTGTAATGGAACCTTACATTGGCCCAATACTGTTTTTTTTATTATTATAATAATATACATTTATTCAACATATTTGCAAACACTATGACCGTTTAACAGAACAATTTAGTTTTACTTAAATAGTAAAACATACAAACAGTCGAAAAGGAAGGAGGAGGTAATCGTTTCATTCTCCCAGAATGTCCACAGTAAATCGACATGAGATAACTGCATTGATCAACATTGATGACCCGATGAGTCATCGATTATATATGATAATAAAGAACACCGAACTGTGATATATATATAAAATGACGTCAATACGGCACAACAAATTTATCGGTGATTTGAAACATTTGCCCGCACCCTAGACTGGTATGCGGGCGATTGCGAGAACATTCGCACACGTGCCTACGACAAATCATTGCCTCCAATCCAATACCTAGTAAGCTCGATCATGGTTACAAAATAAGTTTTAAGTCATTTCATAATTTTATATCGACTCCTTCTACCAATCATTTCAATGCGTCATTTCATCACGCCATTAACTCATCCTCAGCCCTGACTGACACCCCTCCAACAGCCGTAATTTCCTTCATCGTCTACAAACGGAGCGAGCGCTGGAGAAATTCCTCGAGCATTCGGTTCAACGGCCGAGCTATGGCGTGAGCGCTTGCGTCTGTGTTTGGGCGTGAGTGGCGCACACGCACACACGGCTCAGCAGTGCCTCTGCAAACACGAGGGAACCGTTACCCCGCTATGCTCGATAGCTGCTTCATCAACCGCCCTATTACCACCAAATCACCCTAAACAACTATACAGGATCAACTTTATAATAATCGAATTTTGTAAACGTCAAAACAAATGATAATTCGATTCGGATTAATGTAAATCGATAAAAACGATATGCAGATTGTATTAACTAAATGGTGCGTAATCGATGGTACAAAATGAGTGGAGGCTGCCGCATCAGCACCTTAGTGAAGGTAAGTGCAAAACCCACTTAAAGAACCACTCGCCCGTGCGGCTGCGGCGGCATGCAATAGACGCCGCAAGAAAGAGGGGAGGCTCACCGCGGAATGCGATTATATCTCTTTAAGATTTCATCACTAGAACAGACGAGCATCTCGTCATTCGCTTTACAAAATGTCTAACGCAATGTCTATTAGCAAACTTACAGAAGTGATCATCTCGGAACGCTGAAAAGAAGTTTTTCATTAATTACGAATATGTCTACATACGTAACCATCAAACTGAAGCAACGAAGACATGTTATGAGAAATATATTTCACCTCGGTTGTTATGAATTAAGATTGAAAATGCCAAGTATTGTGCCAGTGCACTGGCAACGTGTACCTTCGAAACGCAGGTTACGGTGCAGCAGGTATTCAATAATGTCATAATACCTATTTACTTTCTCTTTGTTTATCAGTTTTGCCTGCCTTTTGCAAGTCCTACTTAGTTACGACTTACGAGTATGACCTCTTGTTAGGGTTCCGTACCTCAAAAGGAAAAAAACGGAACCCTTATAGGATCACTCGTGTGTCTGTCCGTCTGTCACAGCCGATTTGCTCCGAAACTACTGGACCGATTTAGTTGAAATTTGGTAAACATATGTAAATTGGTGACCCAAAGATGGACGCGTAAAGTAAATTAATAAATTCTGAACAGATTTGAAGTAATTGAGAAAAAACGACGAAAATTGACCATTCCCCCCCCCTTATCTCCGAAACTACTAGGCTTAAAATTCTGAAAAAAATATGGAAAATAGTTCCTTGCCTAAAGATTACAGGAAAACCTATAAGAAGTTTGAGTATTCAAAGTAACGGGAAAATTCTCAATATTATTGTGTATTTTGTATGGAGCGCCTGATGATTGAGCATATCAATTTTTACGTCCGATTAAAAAAACACTTATGAAATTTAGACTATATACGGAACCCTCACCACGCGAGTTAAACTCGCACTTGTCCGGTTTTTTTTTTAATCATTTGAATTGTATTATTATAAAAATGTTGGTTAATAAAGAATATTTTGAAGACCAAATATTTTTCAGTGTGACCCGTTTTACGAATATATTCCAGATATAAATAATACATTGCTTATACCTACAATCGGATAGATAAAACGGCCACCGGCCAATAGGGCTGGCAGCTTCCTCGCTCAGCAGTTCAGCACATCTGCATCGGCATAGCAATTCATTCGAAAATGCTATCAGAATCACTGGAAGTTTGGAACGCTGCTGGTGTATAGTTTTTAGATATCTGCATAGAACATTATTAGAAATATTATTTTTATTCGCTTATTTAAGTAGTCTTAATGAAATTATATTAAGAGGAAAGATGAGTGGTCCGCAGAAGCAGACGAAAACTTGTGATTTGCGTTGTGTATAATTTATGTTTCTTTACAGCAATAATCTTTACTTACTCGGACAGATAACATAACACTTACATGAAAATAATAAGGATAAAGTCATTCATAATAGGTACCTATGCAAAGTAGAAGCAAAATAATAATAACATTATTACTGTTGACGTGGAGTAGTGAAACAAACAGAGATATGATTATCGTTCTGAGAATACAAACATTTATCTGAAACAAGACTAAAAGTCACAGATATTGTGTAAGTTTGATTGACCTTACACCCGGCTCTAGATAAAAAGTTCAAGTTAGAATATGCATAGGCATTTACGAGAATGATAACTTCTGTGATATACATTCGATTAGAAGCAAGGGCCGAAACAGTATCTGCATCATAATAAAACAAGGCTGCGCGACGGAAGCGACCGCGGCCGAGTTTCGAAATGTGGCACGCACTATCGACTCACAAATACTTCACGCAGTAGGTACTAAGTAGCACCAGAAAACGAATCTTGAATAACATATTTGATTTATAACAATAGTACATTACTGCAGCCGCCGGGAAAGAATACAGGGTGCAATCTTTTACGTGATACAAAATAGCAAAATGTGAATCTATCCATGATTCTGAGCAACTTTTATTATGGGACCAACTTTGTGTTATGCCAAAAAAAACACACCTGTTCATACATTCTTGTCAGTCTAAAATGAGCAGAGTTAATGAAATAGTTGGATTTTTTTGGCATAACACAAAGTTGGTCCCATAATAAAAGTTGCTCAGAATCATGGATAGATTCACATTTTGCTATTTTGTATCACGTAAAAGATTGCACCCTGTATACGAAGCCGGCAAGCCCTTTCACGGCTAGGCATGTATAGTGCTTTTATCAAACATAATGTAATGAAACAAAAAAATATCACCACTCAAAAAACAAATTTAATATCGCCGTAACCGAAGACAAAAAAAAACAGTAAAAAGAAAACAATATTTCTGCATGTATGCATATGCATGTCGAGGATTTTTTGGTTCTTGCCAGTTCCGTAAAATAAGACAGACATACATTATCTGAGAAACCGTGGGCATTTTTGTCAGTCTTCCAGCTTATAAAATTTTGATATGTATTTATGTATTTGTCCTTCGATTTTGGCGGCAACAAGTTATTCATTGCTAATTCAGCCCCCGCCCTCAATTCCGGCGGAGTACAATTAGTTTCTTCGTCGCTGTTATCATCGGAGCTCATTTTGAAATTTTATTTATACTTAACCACAAATATAAAATCCAGCTACACGACAAAATACTTTTAATTGTCCCTCCATAATGTTTTTTCATGTCGTCCGTATTTCGCGTATGTAGTGTTCGAACAGACCCTATTAGGGCTATTATACACAAACTGATAATGAGAATCTTAATTTCTATTATAAATAAAATAAAATAAATGCAGAGGATTTTAAATATTGTCTATGGTCTCTGGTGACTTACGAATAGACAATATTTTAAATTAATTCATCAACACATTGAATCATACAGATTTATATTCTGAATACTGAGTATCAGTTCGTGTGTAATAGGCATTAACGCGGATATTTTTGTTCCGATAACCATTCAGCCACTCGAATAAAATTAAAAAAATATAATTTAGCTGTTTAGCCTGTTCATGAACACAGACGCCATATTTAGATAAAAAAAAATAAAAAATTACTTTCCGGCCTAGGCCTTCATGTTTGTATGAAATTCCTTTACAGTTCTCTCGAATTGTTCCGCCTGAAATGTGATACTTCGAAGCCTGTTATGACGCACGTAACGACGACATTTCATTGCATGTTTGAGAAAAAACTTATAACGTATGTGGAAGCTGACATAAGTGGAATGAACCATCGATCTCATGTATACTGATGCTATTCAGGATACAATCGCTCGGCTTATCTGATTTAGCCAATGACGTCCATGTTGAGTGGGTAGTTGGGACATCACAAGTTTTACTCAATACGGTTAAATGTTTAATGTTTTCGTACCACGCACACTCTAGTTGATAATACGCATTATCCGCATCCCCAAAGACGCCCATACAGTGCGCACAGAACATGTTATTGCTGCTGTGGAGCCTAGTGTTGAAGAGGACCCAAAGGAGTCGATTCGCCATCGTGCACAGCAATTGGAGTTGTGCCCATCCACTTTGTGGAAGATTTTGCGGAAAGATCTTGGCTTGCGAGCTTAGAAAATCCAACCTGTGCAAGAACTGAAACCGCGTGACCATTATACGCGCCGTACGTTCGGTGAATGGGTCGAAAACAATATTCAGCTTGACCCACGTTTTCAATGCGCGCATAATTTCCCGTAATGGCCCTGTGAACTGGCCTCCGCGATCGTGTGATCTCATACCTATGGATTACTTTCTTTAAGGATATGTGAAGCATTCATGTGAAGTCGCAGGTCTACGCAGATGGAAGCCAACATTCGCCGCGTTATGGCCAATATACATTCATTTTTTTTAAGACCATAAGAATATCTTTTAAATAAAACCAATACCATGATAATAAAAAATATTTTGACGTGTTTTATTTCATGGTGAATTTGTATACCTTTAAAAAAACACTCTTTATTTCATGTTTTTCCTAATAGTAGGTACCTAACGAAACTCAAGAAAAAGTAATGTAAAGTATCAAAACGGCCAAATGGAAAAAGATTAAAACGAAATGTGAATGAAGATTCGAATTAGTAAGGACTAATCTTGGAATAAACTTTATTCTTGTTTAATCTAATCTGGCCGTATGAGTTGAAAACTATAGTTAGATCGCCAGGCTAATAAATTCACATCGGTGTACTGTCGAGTTATGCAATATCTAAGTATACAGACAACCTTTCAAAAATATCTATAAGTAAGTACACAGTTTTCATTGTTACTGACATAACATAAGACGCAAGTCAAACGCAGGCTTTCTCAGCATGGTTAAGGTTATTTTTACGGTAATCCTGAGATCTATATGTTCGAAATCAATCATGTTATATGAAATTATGAAACCGTTTACTTATTTAACTAAGCTTTGTAATGAAATCAATCTGATTCCTAGTAATTAAGTACCTAATGCCTAATCATCATCATCCTCCTAGCGTTATTCCTGGTTGTGCCCTAAAGAAGCCGAGGTGCACTGACATCTAATCCCAAGATTTGGCATGGCTAGTGCCCAAAAAGCGACAGCCATCTGACCTTCCAACCCAGAGGGAAAACTAGACCTTTTTTTTTTTTTTTTTATTTATTTATTTCCAAATACAAGTTACATGATAAATTACAAATATACACTCGCCAAACTATTAAGTTTGATGGCGAGACGCGCTCATTTACTACAACTATTGTAACTTAACCTAATTTGCTTTTATTACTAACCTAATCTCTTCTCTAAACTTTTTACAGATTTAGGTAGAATGGCAATTAAAAATATTAGTAATAATAAACCTTACTGCGATTAGACCGGTTTCCTCACGATGTTTTCCTTCACCGAAAAGCTAACGGTAAATATATTACGTATATAAGTTCCGAAAAACTCATGCCACCCTTATTGTGACTTTACTACAAATTAACTGTTACGTATTATCTATACGCTCCTAGGTTAACTATTTCAATTATTGCCGCCGAAATCATATAGATCACAATTGTACTTAACTGTGTAAATCAGCTTATACACATATACGTCCACTTCTGGGCTCATGGATGAGAGGGACCAGGCAGCAGTCCCCACGTTGGCCCAGTGCGGATTGCGGACTTCACATACACCTTTGAATTTCTTCTCAGATGTATGCGGGTTTCCTCGCGATGTGTCCTTCACCGAAATGCTAACGGTAAATATCAAACGATATTCCGTACATAAATTTCGAAAAACTCATTGGTACGAGCCGGGATTTGCAACTAGGGTTTGCACCCGGGACGTCCCGGAACCGAAAATCCCGGGATTTCCCGGTTTATTTCACCTAGTAAAGAACCGGGCCAAGAAAAAAAAAATCCCGGTTCTTTCATTTTAGCGTTTCTTTTAAAACGAATAAAAGTACGTAACGTAACATTCTAGCTTATAACTTCCTACTGCTCGTGCCGTCCGGCGCGCTCGAACGTTTGGCGTCACCTATCCTATTCCCTAGACCTTTCCTAGCCATGGCCACGGAAAAAGTTGGCCAAGTTTTTTTTTTTTTGCTTCTCACCGACCGTCCCCTGCCACTGACGTCCACGTCACTGCCCAAGTACCAAGTCATTATTCATCGCTCATCAGAGTGGCTTCTTAAAGTACGTACTTATGTGTGTTATGTACCAACTCCCATTATAATCGACACGACATAGTCGATTATAATGGGAGTTGGTACTACATGGGTATTTGACATGATCTCGTCTTATCCATGTTCATTCTTAGACCAACTCGCTCGGAAGCTTTACTGAGGTCATCGAGCATCGTACTTAAGTCCTCCATGGTCTCAGCCAAGACTACTATATCGTCAGCAAACCGAAGGTGAGTGATGTACTCGCCGTTGATGTTGATGCTTAGCCTTCTCCAGTCCAGAGTCTTGAAAACGTCCTCCAGTGCAGCATTGAACAGTTTCGGGGAAATAACATCTCCTTGCCTGACTCCCCGCTGCAGCGGAATAGGTTTCGAGTTCTGGTCCTGGAGTCGGACCGACATAGTGGCATTAGTCGCGTTCTCGTACAAACACTTCAGCACTTCGATATAGCGATAGTCAACTTGGCACCGCTGGAGAGACTGTAGTACGGCCCAGGTTTCAATCGAATCGAAGGCTTTCTCGAAGTCCACGAACGCTAAGCAGAGGGGCAGGTTATATTCCTCGGTCTTCTGTATAACCTGACGGAGCGTGTGGATCTTGTGAAGTTCTCCCTTCCAGTAAGACGGAATCGAACAACTTCTGAAGGGCCGGGACCGGTTTTCCATCCGCCTTCAGGAGTTCGGCTGTTATTCCGTCTTAACCGGGTGCCTTGTTGTTTTTGAGCTGTTTAAGAGCCATTACAATCTTGTACAGGCTGATGTCCGCGATGTCGTCGGTATAATATCGGGTTAGTCTAGCTCTAGGGTCTTCCACCCGACCAACTTCGGGTCTGCGTGTTGACGTGTATAGCTGTCCATAAAAGCGCTCTATCGCACCCAGAATCTCGGGTTTAGAAGAAACGATTCTACCATCTTTAGTTTTTAACTTCACGAGCTGGCTCTGCCCAATAGACAGATCTCTCGAGAACTGAGAACACTTTAGAGCCCTTATTACACTGGATGGCCTCTTCAATACGATATGTATTGAATTGGCGCAGATCGCGGGGAAGGGACTTGGAGATCTGTTTATTAAGCTGCCGGTATAAGATCGCATCGGCTGAAGACTGTAGAATCATTTCACTCCTTTCCTTCATGAGCTATATTTTATTATTTATATATAAATAGTTACGGGACAAGCTACGGTAGCCTAGCGGTTCAGGCATGCGGCTGTCAAACGACGGTCGTGGGCTCAAATCCCGACTCGTACCAATGAGTGTTTCGGAACTTATGTACGAAATGTCATTTGATATTTACCGTTAGCTTTTCGGTGACGGAAAAACATCGTGAGGAAACCTGCATACATCCACGAAGAAGTTTAAATACGTGAGTGAAGTCCCCAACCCGCACTGGGCCAGCGTGGAGACTACTGCATGTTCCCTCTCATGCTTAATACTATATGTATGCAGAAAAAGTGGAATATACCAATTTCATCTCGTACGCCAGATATTGTTTTAAGTGGTAGTAGTGATCTATAGCTGTGGAGTGTCGATGAAGAATGGTGATTGGTGATGATTAAAAGTATGAATAAAGCTGTATATTGATCGCAATGCGCTCTTTTTATTAAAATATAACTAACCCATCAGTTTTATCTCGTAAATTCTATTGATATATGTGTTTTATTATTAATTCTTGAAGTATCGATGAGTATTGAAGGTTAGTCCCGAAAGTCCCGAAAGAACCGGGGAGTCCCGGTTCTGATTTCGGCCAGTCCCGAAAATCCCGGTTCTTTGAAACAGTACCGGTTCTGCATTCCCTTTCGAACCCACGACCGCCGTTTGACAGCAGCATGCCTGAACCGCTAGGCTACCGTAGCTTCTACGTTCGTAGGCTACCTATACTTTATTTAAGAATCTAAATCCAAAGTGAAAGCCCTCTTTATTCCAAAAAATAAAAGAAACATGTAGATTTAACACGAGGTACCCTTCAAGATTGGTAAAACCGCCAAAACATTCACTCAACTCTGTACAAAAATAATGATTGTATGGCAGTTGGCATAGTTATTTGTTATACAAGGGTGCAAAGTTGTATTTTAACCGCGAGTGTGGAATTCAAACATGAACTAGCGAATGGATTCTAGGGTTGAACCACGAACTACGGAATGGATTCCATGGTTGAACCACGAGCGTAACGAGTGATTGGAAAATAGAATCCGGAGCGTAGCGACTGTTACAACACACGAAACGTCAAAATAACTGCACCCGTGTTAGACACACAAATCTTTTTACTAGTTCAAGGAAAATAAAGTACCTATAGGAAAAAAAAACATTGAAATAAATAAAAACAAATAAATACAATTAAAAAATACAATAAAAAAACCGGCCAAGAGCGTGTCGGGCCACGCTCAGTGTAGGGTTCCGTAGTTTTTCGTCCAGAAATTATTTTATAATTTTTTTCAAAAACTATTCAACCTATCAAGTTCAAAATAATTTTCCTGCAGTCTTTATAAGTTCTACTTTGAGATTTTTTTCATATTTTTAACTTATGGTTCAAAAGTTACAGGGGGGGACACGTTTTTTTTTTTACTTCTGGAGCGATTATCTCCGAAAATATTAACATTATCAAAAAATGATCCTAGCAAACCCCTATTCATTTTTATGCCTTTGCATGTTATTATGTTATAAGAAGTATATTAGTTACTAGTTCGGATATCAAATTTAATATTCTTTGCACTCTTGTGGATTAAATGCAGTTTTGCTATCTGTTTTTAAAGAATAAAAAGGGCTTTCCGAGCTAGTGGGTTAAAATATTGAATCATGTCCCAACAGACATAACATGCTTGCCATATAAGGCGTGTATATCAAAGATGCATAATTGGCTTCTTCAAAAAAAAAATGTATTAAGAATTTCTTGACATTACCGGATGACTTAGCAATCTTAGCATGAACAAATATTTCACACATTTATTAGAATTATATAATTTATATTGTATGTATTTCGTTTGTCAATCATGTGGATATAGTATTGTAAATATTCAACAATGTAATGGTTTCAAGTTAATAGGTAATTAGTGGCAATAATGGACATTTTCCGCAAATCGACATCCAAACTGCCTATTTTGCGTGAAACGGTGGGGTAACGCTACTCTAACCACCCCAGCTCCTCTAGAAAGTTAGTGAGTGCATTGGTGTTGCTGACTGCGTCCCGTAGTGTACCAGGAGACCCTAGGTGCTTTTTTCTGTATACTACTACTTGCTTGCAATATATTGATTTAAACTTTCACGATTCTCACACATTATTTTTACTAAACGGGACTTGATCGCGTATAATTAACATATTTATTTACCTCACTGAGGTCTCCCTACGTTTCGTATGTTTCGCATGTTCACGGGGCACTAAATAAGTTAATTATATGTGATTAAGTCCTGTTTAGTAAAAATAATACTTGCTTGCAGTACAGTACAATCTGTTTAGTCGTTTCTTCTGCCTCCATGCGAGCTCTGCACACGGGGCTGTCTGTGATTCCTAAATTGTAGAGGTGTCAGTTAAAGGTGTTGTGTCCTGTTATTATTTATCTTGCGTGGTTGATTGTGTCCTCAGTAGTGCGATTGTGAGTTTGTAGTCGCGTTCCGACAGAATCTCTTTGGTTTGTCTGCATGTGTCTATCTCCTCCCAGTATCTTTGGTGTAGGTCTTTGGTGTTTTGGTCCAGTTGATTATGTATGTAGCTTTGTGGCAGGGGTACGATTGGCTCCGGTCTGTATGCCACGTTGTTTCTGAGCCTTTCCTGGACAGTTCAACCGCTGCATCGTTTTCTCTTGAGCCGATGTGCCCCTTGATCCATTGTATAGTAACGTTATTTTTATCTGCGCACACCTCTGTGAGATTTTGGTGGCATTCTTATATCAAGCTAGATGTGATATTGTCACTGCTCAGTTCCCTTCTTCCCGTGTGTGTCGTAAGAGTACACTATGGAAATACGGTTGAAGAGTGTGGACGGCAGTAGTAGCACCTTAACCCTGCAATATCACATTTTGACCAACTTTAAGTATAAATCGCCCGAAGCGATACTGAAAATAAGATTGTATGTGATATGCCTACCTACTTTAAGGAATACAGGCGCGAATTTATGTATTTATTTTAATTTATAGATAAACAGGGTAGCCCTCCATTGTCACAATAAATTCCAATAGGGGGAAATCCTATTTACTCCTAAGAAACGAGGTAAGCAAGTCTATTTTTGAACGAGGCGTCAAAGAAACAAAGCACAAGTTAACGATTATATTTCTATGACAGTTTGCGAGTAATGTAAGTAGTAGTATAGACGTATAATGAATAGCTTAGGGGTAATGTTTACGAGGTAACTTAACACTTTGATGGACACTATTCCAGACACAATAGAATTACGCCTATAGGCGTCTACTGTCCATCAATGCACCAGGCATATTACATGAGTGTCAGATATGAGATAAGATTTCTGCATCAACAAATAGGGGAACGAATTAATATAGATATATATATACCTATATATATTATTTATTTATCTAAGAGTATAATATGAATAAGGTTACCTCATCTATAGGTACTATTATTATAAAGAGGTAAATTTTATAGCTTTCAGATTTCGTGAAATGTCAGCTTATTTGTAGGGGTACCTAATCTCCGGAACTACTCATACGATTTCCAAAATTCTTTCATCAATGTATAGAAGCACCCTTCGAGATGGTCATAGGCTGTATTTTGTTCCGTGGCTCCGCCTGCGTTCTTAGCCAACATGGTGTTATTACACATTTGCATTGTGATCGGATCTGCATATTATCCTCACCAAATTTCGCGACAGAGTGGCTAAAAATCGATTTGAATGATTCAATTTCGTAGTTCCTTAGTTACCTACAAGTGGACTTAATACAAAGTTAAAAAAAATAAGCTGCCTAAAATGCTGCGGAGTTAGAAGAAAAGGCGTTTATCGTTAGAAACCAGGATCAACTCCGTCCAACAGGTGGCCGTTTAAAACTGTGTGTATTTTTTAAATCCTAAGGTACTTTTTTACATCCAAGAGTTTGCGCACGTACCAAAGTGCTTAAAAATGTTTACCAATATGTATGTCCCTACAGAAGCCTTTGTAGTTGTTCTCGCAAGTTACATTGTTGTGAATTTGCAACGGGCAGTGCATGGCGCAGGCCGCGGCGAACCCCGTCACACTGACATTGCGTTTAATCCGGCATTCCATATGGAATGCGGTCGCCGGCCGCGCACCGCCCCGCGCCGAACGTCGCCTCTCTCCTCCATGTTTTCTTATCCACTCGCTTCCGGCCACCATATGGGATAGTGGGATAGGACCGATCTAATAAGAATCTAATCAGCAGAATACTTTATCAAAAACTGGTATTTTGATCCAATGTACTGTCTGTACCATTCAATTGATTAGGTGACGTCATAATGTATACAACTACAAACGAGAAACTGTTCTTTTGATAAATGCCAGAGCACGATTAGCAAAACAACTGCAAAGAAAGTGATAAATCGAGCAGGCTTATTAGTAACCGATTGTTTATATGGGAGAGTTATCTTTTGCGCTTAAAATATAGGTAGGTAGTTTTGGAAACTATTCGTTTGCCACGTCGCGGCGAATTTTCGTTATGTCCGTATGAAGTAAACAAGTTTTAGACTCACCTTGGTGAATATGCCACCGATTGTTAAAAATATCCACAAACTATAGCACAGATAATACGGTTTTCGTCCGTATAACACAATATTCACCACACCAAAACGACAACATAAATAAACGCAGCCACAAAATCCCACCACGGTTCGGTTTGGAGCAGCGCTCTCTCGTGATCAAAACGCAAGGCGTCAAGGGAAAATGCACTTGCACAGGGCGGGGTTGTCGAATGTCATAAACGGTCGGGTACAGTGGTCAGAGACTTGCAGTGCGAATACGGAAAAGCGCGGCACTAGCACGCGACTCGGCGGCGCGGACGGGACTGGGCTCGCCGGGCGCCAGCGGGGGCGGAACGCGGGCGGTGTCGCGCGCTATATTGGCCGGCGGCGCGCCGCGCCGACTACGACGTGGCGGGTAGACTCC
Source organism: Epinotia ramella (assembly GCA_947578815.1). NCBI lineage: Eukaryota > Metazoa > Arthropoda > Insecta > Lepidoptera > Tortricidae > Epinotia > Epinotia ramella. Next base: position 20,114,969 of record OX388206.1, read on the forward strand.
GACTAGCAAGTAGCAACTATTCTACCATAGGCTTAGAAGAATTCACAATAAAACGAAATAACTTAACCTTATCGACTCCTAGCCAGCAGTTACAACGATAAGCAACAAACTTGTACTTGCCCACAGCCTTACATGTACATTTATTTGAACGGAGCGAACTACGCAACACGAGTTCAGCAGACTGATAACAAACAAATTCAGCGCCCTCTAAAGGTTCACCTAAGCAGACGCGTATTATTTTTATCAATATGACTATGACAGCAGCTATACGATGTTCAAATCGTACTTAGGAAGACAATGCATTATTACTACAACCAGTTTCTCGAGGATGTTACATCTAGTTGCAAGAAAGATTAGGCACCACTAATATAGTGCAAATGAAACTTCTAAGTTGGGAACTTGGGAGAACCTCAGCAAGACAAGTCTTACAATTGCCGCACTTTCTTTCCCATTGTTGGCGCGATTAAATCAAACGTCTCCAGTGATTGAGCGAGATTAGCGAATGCGCCAGCGCGGTGGGGGCTCGTTAGCCTGCACTTGCCGCGGGTACTTTCACCTATGCAACTTGCATTGCTGTCACTTGCACATGCAACCCACTCATTCACACGCCGACGCGTTGTTAACCCTTTTCTAATCCTTTTTTTAACGTGAAGGCAATCTTATTATCAATGATAGCAATGCATTTTTACCTTTTCAACGCCCATAACGCTAAAAGATGGCGTGATTTGTCATGCCCACAGCTCTACGAATAACTAACGTTTTTTGTATGTGGTAGGCATCCTTTTCGACGCATACATACGCACCGCAGGTTTAACGCCAACGACTGATATATTCGTCAAGGCGCCCAAAGCGATAGCAACCTTCTTGCATTGACATAAGGTTTAACCCCGCTCTAAATATCTTGTTGATTTGGCTCGTGGTTGTCTACTTATCCCTTTGTTGAAAAGGTTAAGGGGCTACCCGAGGTTTTCATCGATTTTTGACAAGTTTTGAATCGTATCTACTACTTTTGCACTACAGATAGAATCATAAATCAAACGGCTATCGGTTCTTCAATCTTTTATCTCCATTTTGACAGACCGGATTTTGAAACAAATTAATACTTAATTTTGTATGATTTTTTTAAACATTGTCTAAAAAAACACTTATTTCGCATCTCTATTGACGTGAAAGATCTAACATATACGAAATCTACAAATTTGGGTTTGTCTATGACGTCTCTAAAAACTGGCAGAGGGTTTTAATTTTAAACCAATTAACACAAAAGTTATGGCCAGAAAACCAGTTTTTTGGCCTAAAATTGTTCAACTTTGATGCCAAATATCTCGAAAACAATGAAGTTTGAAGTAAATATGGGATACTATATTGCTTAAAGCCGTTGTTGTTAATATAATAAGCTACAAAAAACATTAGAAAACTAAGGGATTCAGATCGAAGGTCATTGGCGTATGGGAGCCTCTTAAGCATACGGTCAGTGCCGTAACTATACCGTACGAAGCCAGTGGCGATATTATCCCTTCTTTAATGTTAGATAGGTTCCTCAAGTGCTCACGGCCTCTGGCCGCGGGGCCCCTCGGGCTAGGCCGGGGGCCCGTGGCACTTTGCCCGGTCTGCCACCCTATAGTTACGCCACTGCATACGGTCTGCCTGGTGTAAACCAGACACCGTAGCCTATCGATGCTTGCAATTCCAGATGAATCCGAAGCGGTTGATGCTTTATTGATTTGAGGATTTGTTGTGTTGATAGCTCGAGATTTTATTTATTTTGAATATTTTTAACGAGGAAGTTACCCCGATCATATTTTAAGCGATATGATTATAATCTGGCTCTCTGTATCATATCGTTTAACTTGTATGTGTAAGTATTCAATTTAACTTTGCTTTCTCGGAGGGACGATTATTAAGATTAAGGAGAAGATCTTCCATAGCACGCTAGACATCAACAATCATGTATGTTTAGAAAAAGAAGAATGCTTTATGTTCGACATAAAATATCATTCCGACACTATGTATACCCAATAAATTTTCGAAACCGATTAAACATATACTCCAGGAAATAAGAACCCAAGAATAAAACAACATGATTTTTATATTTTATTACTCTTGAAACCAAGAGAAGTTTTTCGTCAGTTTTCCGTCACATGCAGTCTGAATACTTGTCACTTCGTACCATCTGAATTAGTCAGCTTAGTTCATTTATGAATTCTAATTCGTTGGTATTTCTTACTTCTAAATGAGACACTTAAAATAAAACTTATCCAAAAACGCTTCAGTTAGTCTGAGTAACTAAATAGTTTTTATACTTGTATAAACATAATAAAGACAATAAAACTATGAGAGAAAGCCGAGTACAGTTATTTAAAAAAATAACTTATACTCTTAAAGAAATTGCAAAATCTTTAACACAATTCTTTCTAATCGAATATTACTGTAATTGTTTTTAAAAACTAACTAAGAAAATGTAAAATCAACTGATTTTATTCAATCTACGGGGGTTCATTCGGTCCGTAAGACCAAATTACGTTATCACAACAGTACTTTTATTGCCTAACAATTAAATAACAAGATTGTGTAAAACCAATTAATTTTACGCAATCCGGCTCAAAGGAGCAAGTGTGTATATTTTACAGCCACGGATGCCAGGCGGGGTCCATGCGACAGAGGTTGTCGAGGCTGCTAGCGGCCGTGACTAGGTTGGCCACCTTGCTGTCGGGACCGTCGAACTGGGTCAACAACGTGAGCCGGTTCGTGATGGCCGTCACGGCCTTGGTGACCATGTTGATGATGGTCTCGTTGTCCATCTCCATGGCTTTGCTGTCTGCGGAGGTGCCCGCGGCGGCGAGGCCCGGCTTGTCTTCCAAACGCTTCCTGTAGCCGGTCACCATCTCGTCTCGCAGGATCGTGCGAAGGATTGATTGTATCTGAAAATAAATTTGCGTCAGAAATTGTTTAAGTAATGTGTATCCGTCATCAGCAACTCTCATAGGCTGGTTAAAATAATAAAGTATCTATAGTTACTTTGAAGTTTGGTGTGACGAGGCACCGGGCCACGGCGATGGCGGACGCCGTCAGCGATCCCGTGATGCCGACGGCCGTGAGCAGCTCCGAGATGTTGGGCGTCAGCCGGAACGGCACCGGCCTGTTCCCATCCAGCTCGCCTGCGCAACAATCATCCACTAGTTCATCAATTGGAATCCGGGGACAACGACATCATATTACAAGCGGGTTAGGCAAGCCAGGCAAAAAAACTCACAATAAGATAATGGGGTCATTCTCAGGGAATTGATAAAAGCGAGAGAAGATAAAAACATGCTGTGTTATCAACAAAGCTGATAGACAGAGAGATGTTAAATATTCATTGAATACAATATTAAATTTATATTATTGAATATGCAGATTAATTTAATCTTATGCAAGTTTCCCATCGGAACAGGCAGATACCACACAACACACTTTATCACTTACCTACGTTGGCTCCCAAGTCCCAATCTTTAACAATTATGTAATTGCATAGAGTATGATTTGATATTCCATGCAACCTCAAGATATAAATAACTAATAGCGCCGAGAGTTAGTTCTTCGGTATTTCCTCCACTTAACCCCATCCAGTAGCGCTCTCGCGTGCGTTCGCATTCACATGCGTGAATTAGTTCAAGAAAAAAAAAACAGCAAGCGATTACGAGCCCGCTCACACAGTGCCTCCGTGTATCCTAGGTATTTTTTAGCAGATACAGGGTTTACTTGTAAAGAATTAACCACATCAAAGCTTACACTGACGCCGCATTCACGCAGACATCAGTAGGTTAAAATCGTGACGCGCAAGACGCGCCACCGGCCATATAATAAATAATATATGCCGCGTCAAACTTCGGTGTGGTTGGTCTTGTAAAGGAAGTCTCCCGCAGTTCACCGACGAAATACTAAACAGATTCATCAATAACGCTGACGGGAGTGTTTGTGTGAACGAACTCTGAACTTATCACACCCATGCTCCAAGCTATACAAAAGGGCGTACCTGTAGTATCGTCGACGTCGAACTTAAAGTATGATATGTTGAGAAGGCCGGAGTCCTGGTGGACGTACATCATGTCCGGGTTGAGCCTCGTGAGGTGCAGCACGTACTCCGCGAAGCCGGCGAGCGAGAGCTGAAGAGTGAGCATCTTCCTGAACGTCCAGTAGTCGGTGGGCGCGGCGAACGTCGCCGCCGCCCACTCGCGGACCATGCCTTTCGGCACCATCGTAGATTGCACCTGGTGGGTTTAGTGAGAATATTCAATGTTATGGGCTTTATTCGACGACCGCTTTAGCCTAGTTGGTAGTGACCCTGCCTACGAAGCAAGAGGTCCTGGGTTCGAATCCCGGTAAGGGCATTTTTATTGTGTGATGAGCACGAATATTTGTTCCTGAGTCATGGATGTTTTCTATGTATTTAAGTATTTATTTATCTATATAAGTATGTTTATCGTCGTCTAGTACTCATAGTACAAGCTTTGCTTAGTTTGGGACTAGGTCGATTTGTGTAAGATTGTCCGCAAATATTTATTTATTTATTCATCACTAGCTGCCCGGCCCGGCTTCGCACGGTTAGCTATGAAGCATTTTCCCGCGGTAGAAAGTAGCCTATGTTCATCAGGGATAATGTTGGCTTCTAATGGTAAAAGAAGTAGCCTATGTTCATCAGAGATAATGTTGGCTTCTAATGGTAATAGTACATTGTAGTAAAGCTAGAAAGTAGGCAATAGATGGACGAGTGGGTTCGAGGTCCGAGCCGCTAGGTGAGGCATTGCCACATTTCCGAACAGTGGCGTGAAAAATGATTGTTCAAATCGGTCCAGTAGTTTCGGGGCCTATTTAATACAAACAAACAAACAATCAAATCTTTCCTCTTTATAATATTTACTATTCATATATTTATCATAAGCTCCTAGTATTGCAAAGAACGCACGGGATAAAATATATCTATATCCAATCCAAAAGTCCATTTTATATACAGTTAAAAGAATCTTTGAAATCGGATAAGTGGTTCCGGATATGTGAATATAGTCCGTTTTTAGGGTTCCGTGACGTCCGTAGAATTCAAGCTACTAGCTGATCCTGGGAGGGCTTCTTCTAGGGCCTCCTGACAAGTTAGGTTCGATATGCAGGCTAATGTAAACCTTCTACGCTTATTTATTAAATTTTAGCATGCAGTACTACGACTCGTACTAACGGTTGAACGCAACATCTAATAAAAATAATTGTACAAACTATCAATATAATCAATCGAACATGTTCAGACACTCTGAGCCGCCAAAGTCAAATCTTCGTTCGACCTGACCCCGTATCATGGTGGGACGATAAGTGACAGGATAGACCGTCCGTCACTGGCTGACACCGTTCGATATAACGAGACGACGCTCCTATCTTGTCACTTATCGCGTGATAGGCCGACCATGATACGGGGGCAGGATACACTCATATCGCTAGTCTTTCAGTGCCAGGAAGCCGTTAGGTAGGCGCTCTGCCCGTAGCCGCTTTCCTCTACATACAGAGTTCCGCATGTTATCGGCTACGAGCGTAGCGCTACGCGATCTTTGGCACTGAATGTGTAGACGGTGGCAGTGGCAACATACCTCCCGTAGAATGTCTCGCAGCACCTGTTGCGAGGCCTGCGAGCCGCGCGCCTGCACGGCCGCTAGCCGCTCGTAGTAGCGCGCCACGGGCGCGTCGTACTCCACGCCCCTGCGGGGAACACAAGAGGCCTTTAGCCTTCTCCAACCTCTCTCAATAGGCATGATGCCTCATGTTCAAATTGATAAGGTAGTGATGCTAAATGGATAGTAAACCATCAAATTATCGTAGTAAAGTATAAATTATAAAATATAATTAAAATCATAAAAAGATATGAACCTTGAAAGTTTAGAAAAATTGTGCATTTTTTTTTATTGCCCAAGAGTAAATTTAAAGTTGCCAATAGAATTCCTACACTTTTATAGAAACAAAATTGTATGACAACCATGTACTTAAACGCAGTATTTCGCGACCGAAACAATAATTTACAGGATTTTCCATACAACAATACAACTACTTTGTACAATTGTGACGTCATACTTGTGTGTCTATCAGTATAAAGCATTTTGCGCTGCCGCCAGCGACGTCAATCTTTGTCTCAAATTTTTGGGTATTAATGTTCTTTAATTGTAGTTGCTCCCATACAAACATTTGTTTCTCTCCAAAAACTGGTTCGAATGACATAATAAAAAAATCTTAGTCATCGTCCCTATTGTAAATTGCTGGTTAGGTACTCACTAGCCGGCTGTAACTGTTTGTATCAGCACAAACAGTCCACAGCCGTCAGCAATCTTACAGTCTAGTAATCCTCTGATGCTGTTTTAAAATAATAAACGAATCTACAACTTGCCTATACTCAAGAGGAATGAAAACTATTTTCTTTGCTAGAGAATGTAGCTCCATCAACAAAGTTATATTTTTTTAAAGGACTATAGCCACCAACGTAGATGCGGCAATCCATAGGCTCCTAAGCACTGCAACAATCATCTGTCATAGATGCTGTGGCCAATGATGGTGATGATGGTACTACATGTCATAAATATGTGCCTACACCTGTAGTCAAGAATAAATAAGCATCTATAGAGCATCCTTGCCGTCAAGTTTAGAAAAAAAAAACAAATTCTGTGTTGACTATTTCCTATCAGTGAAATAAAACAACGCAACATACCTATTAGCGCACTCAGTGCGGTAAATATCCAAGAGCGATATCGAGCTGGGATTATCTTCTACGAGACGCATCTGCGGTGATACCGAAACGACGCGCGGTACTGTGAAGTGCAGGAATCTTCTGGATGTTTCCTTCTGCTTGCCCAGGTAGTGGTTCAGCATCCTGAGCAGTTGCAGCACGCGCTCCTCTCGCCGGGCGTCGCCTAGTCCCGAGTCATTCACGACTAAGTAAGGGTAGATCTTCCCATTGTGGCCTCGGATGTACAGTCGGCGCGCGGAGGTGTTGTGTTTCTGGACGATCTCGACGCGCGGCATGAACCGCGCTATCCGAACGTGGTAGTGCGAGTGTTTGGGGAGCAGGAACTCGCCCGGCAGCTCTACTTCGGCCGTCTTTAGGCTGAAGTTGGATAGGAATCGGCACTTTTCTTCTATGAGGAACGACCTGAAAATACATATTGAATTGGCTTAGTTTTTGTTTTATTTATTAGTAGTAATTATTTACGTGTTTTTGAGTGCAGCTAGTTTAGACGCAATATTGATGTCAGCTAGGTTACTCATTAGTGTTCCAAGGAACTGTTAGTTAAAAAAACATTTTCTACAAGCCAGGCGAAAATCAAACTTATGTCAATGTCATGAAGGCTGTGATAATGAAACGCTTTTTCACTATATAATGTAAGACAATTGTCTGTATCGTACCTAACAAACGAAAAAAATATGTAGGTAACCCAAATGTGTAAACTAAAAGACATCTGGGGCATGTTACCCGCCTTTACATTACTCTGCGGCCATCCTATGCACGACAAGATGACAAATAAAGATCACTTGAGTGTTTACTTACTTAGGCAAAACCTTAGTCTTGGCCTCCAATATCTTGACCCATTTCCTCAGCTTCTGTATGAGGTTCTGCAACTTCATGGCGTTAGGCTGCGTGAAGTCGAAGTCCGCGGTGAACTGGGTCTTCATCTTCTGGAACACCGGGTCCTGCACGGTGGCCTGCGCACGGCGCGCGAGGCTCTCCGATGCAGCTGAAGAGAATGTGACACTTAGTGATGGGCAAAATGTAATCGATTAACGATTAAAATGACGATTGATCAATCTTAGTCGTAAGAGTTTCGACTAATTTAGTCACGATTAAATACGTTAGCGCTCTCAATTTTCTACCTGAGCTTCATCTAAGCCGTAAACCCTTATCTAGGACACCCTTAGAGTACTGCACTGTAAAAACCATCTTGCTTGCGTTATTAGAACAAGTTTATATCACACAGCATACCTACTAGAATGATTTGCAAGTGTACAATACATGACAAGACATATTGCATTTTTGTAATGTGCTGTGTTCCAATTTTTATTCGAGATTTAATCGTGAAATTTAGTCGATTAAAATGACGATTAATCAATCGACAATCGAACTCTGCGACGATTAATTTTGTGACAATTGATTGTTTAATCGATTAATTAGTTGATTAAAAAATTCATCGATTAATGCCCATCTCTGGGAAAACATATTTTTATTACAGATAATAATAATGTATGACAAATCATAATAATAAATCACGTCTCTGCAATGCACAGTCAGGTGAAGTTTAGTTAGGTAGTGCTTGGAATGGCTGCTCCGTCGTCAAACCCCACCAGTATCGCTGCAGGTTTGAATTTGTGGCGTGTGCCTCGTATGCCCATCTCTGCTTTCTAGTTACTAGAAAGATTTTGTTGATTGTTGACATAAAGAAATTGTGTACCTACTGTATAGATACGATCTCGCAAAGCCAGAAAACTAAGGTTGGTATTAATACCATACATACCATTTCCTTCTGAAAGGAATTCAATTTTGCAATTGCAAGTGGCCATCGCGCTGCAGTACATGACACAAAGAACTATCGCTGACTATAAATAAATAAATATAAATATTTGCGGACAATCTTACACAAATCGACCTAGTCCCAAACTAACCAAAGCTTGTACTATGGGTACTAGACGACTATAAACATACTTATATAGATAAATACATACTTACATAAATAGAAAACATCCATGACTCAGGAACAAATATTCGTGCTCATCACACAAATAAATGCCCTTACCGGGATGCGAACCCAGGACCTCTTGCTTCGTAGGCAGGGTCACTACCAACTAGGCTAAAGGGGTTGTCAAGTTATAAATTGCGAATCTTCTCTTTGACTAGCTGGTTAAGAGGCTCCCATACGCCAATGACCTTCGATCTGAATCCCTTAGTTTTCTAATGTTTTTTTGTAGCTTATTATATTAACAACAACGGCTTTAAGCAATATAGTATCCCATATTTACTTCAAACTTCATTGTTTTCGAGATATTTGGCATCAAAGTTGAACAATTTTAGGCCAAAAAACTGGTTTTCTGGCCATAACTTTTGTGTTAAATGGTTTAAAATTAAAACCCTCTGCCAGTTTTTAGAGACGTCATAGACGAACCCAAATTTGTAGATTTCGTATATGTTAGATCTTTCACGTCAATAGAGATGCGAAATAAGTGTTTTTTTAGACAATGTTTAAAAAAATCATACAAAATTAAGTATTAATTTGTTTCAAAATCCGGTCTGTCAAAATAGAGATAAAAGATTGAAGAACCGATAGCCGTTTGATTTATGATTCTATCTGTAGTGCAAAAGTAGTAGATACGATTCAAAACTTGTCAAAAATCGATGAAAACCTCGGGTAGCCCCTTAAAAATCTTTTCAAGCAAAACTCGCAGTCCAAATGTCCTTGTTTGGTTACTCAAACATTGGTCCTAACTAGGATTCGAAGCCACAATTTTAGGAGAATCAACTTTAAATAGACTATTTGACAACAGTGAAAATAATTTGTTTTTTCATTAGCAACAGATAAAATAACGAAAATATTGAGAAACTATCAATTTTTCACTTAAGTTGTCAATTTTAAAATATTAAATTCATAAAAACGAACAATAAGGACGTTGTTTCATTGTGACGTCACAAGCCTGTAATCCCTACAGATTCCACACTAACGGAGCGTTTTTGACGTTTCATAAAAATAAGCTGATTTGACTTTTGTGAAATAGCGTATTATTTCTGAGCAAAGCGGCGTACTTTCGTATCGCCAAGGTTAATTATGGATCGCCTATGGGCCGACAGCAAGCGTAACAAGTTGAATATAAGTAGGTAATGGATAGTGACTTATTCCGATGCCGATGCAGATGCCGAAGGTGGAGACGACCTTCTTGACGAAGTTGAGCGTGTGCGGCGTGACGGTGGCGTCGGCGACGGCGCCGCGGTGGTGGAAGGCGACCACGTGGCACTTGGCCAGCCCCGCGCGCAGCTGCCGCAGCACCTCCTCGTACCAGTTCTCGCGGAACCACACCATCTGTGCCCAACGTGCATACACATACACGAAAGTTACTATACAAAGCTACTGCATTATATTTAGGGTGTGCTCTTTGTGAACAATTAGGGGCCGTTTTTACAGAATACATCTCATGAACTTTCTCATCTCATTTTAATTTTGACTTACCATAAACTATGCACTTCACGTCCTGATTTTTTACCGATAAAGTCAACTTTGCCGATCATTTTTGAGAAAATATCAATACTTACCCCGCCACTGACAAAGGGAAATAATTTTATTCTTACTAGTTCATGGAATGTATTTTATTAAATATAAAATAAGTTTATGTTGTAAATTGATTACTTTTCATTTAAACACAAATTTGACGAAAGCGAAGGTGACAATCCATCTGAACTTCCACTTATCGGACCGAAGCACAAATCGGGAAAAACCCCAGAAGACCTTTGGCTCTGACATCAGATCACTCTTCTACTAGCGTCTGAAAACTTGCCATTTTACGAACAAAGTTCATACAATTCAGTGCTTACACACCGTACCCGTAAGCTACGGGAACATTATTTTCTTGAAAGCACTACGTCGCATTAACCCTTTTAACGGCACAAGCGATGGCGGAGCGGCGCGGAGGCGGTACCGGTTGTAATGTTCGAGCTAATATGAAAGGGTCCGCACAAAATACCCTCTGTGCGGATCCTTTCATATTAACTCGAACATTACAACCGGTACCTCCTCCGCGCTGCTCCGCCACCGCTGTCAGTGCGTTTCGGCCTTTAATGCAACGTAGTGCTTTCAAGAAAATAATGTTCCCGTAGCTTACAGGTACGGTGTATAAGCACTGAATTGTATGAGCTTAGTTCGTAAAATGGCAAATTTTCAGACGCTAGTAGAAGAGTGATCTAACGACAGAGCCAAAGGTCTTCTGGGGTTTTTCCCGATTTGTGCTTCGGTCCGATAAGCTAGGCCACCTGGTTCTGGGTTGGAAGTTCAGATGGATTCGCATCTTCGCTTTCGTAAAATTAGTATACAGTCAAGTGCAAAAATATGTATCGATACATCCTCTTATAAATAAGTACCAAAAACTTAATCAGCTGACATAAGAGTTATGGACATATGTATGAGTAAGTCGTATGCACCCATACTTTTACACTAGACTGTATATGCCAAATCTTGGGAAGCCAAATCAGACCTCGGGATCCTTTAGGGTACAACCGGGAAAAGCGCGAGGAGGATGATGCTAGGTGACCTAGTCGGCTCCAATGCGCTCAGTATCAGATCCTGGTGTACTCCACATGAGAGCGCAGACGGCGGCCGCTGTGGAACTTTTAATGGCCAGAAATCCCCCGATGGCCACCTGGTACAGTAGTACCACACATATAAGTTACAACGATGTACCTGCGCAGAAGGCAGCGCGTTTGCGCGGGTAAAATCATCAACGCCCATTTGCCGAAATTATGCGCGCGACGCCGGCAGCTGCGGCGCCCGCCATTTTGTCTGGCGCCATGAGCGGGAAAGCATGAGTTCACCTGTCATTGCATATTGTACCTTACGTATAGTGCAACAAGGTCTTTATAGAAATGGTCATACGTTCGATTTCATTCGGTACTTGTCAGCACTCGTCGGCGTGGACGAAGATTGCCGATGTAACTCATATTTAAGGTACCACTACGTCGGTTCCCCTCGAAAAAAAAACCAGTTGACCTGGTCGACGATGCCCTCGAGCGAGGAGAGCACGGTGGGGTGTATCTCCCGCTGCAGCTGCATGATCTTCGAGCAGCGCCACATGGGCAGCGTGGCCTTGATGGGGCCCGTGTCGCCCGTGGGGCCGCCGCTCGCCGACGATGCGCCCTCGCCTGCCGACCTGCCCGCCTGGAACAACAGCTGACCTGGTCGACGATGCCCTCGAGCGAGGAGAGCACGGTGGGGTGTATCTCCCGCTGCAGCTGCATGATCTTCGAGCAGCGCCACATGGGCAGCGTGGCCTTGATGGGGCCCGTGTCGCCCGTGGAGCCGCCGCTCGCCGACGATGCGCCCTCGCCTGCCGACCTGCCCGCCTGGAACAACAGCTGACCTGGTCGACGATGCCCTCGAGCGAGGAGAGCACGGTGGGGTGTATCTCCCGCTGCAGCTGCATGATCTTCGAGCAGCGCCACATGGGCAGCGTGGCCTTGATGGGGCCCGTGTCGCCCGTGGGGCCGCCGCTCGCCGACGATGCGCCCTCGCCTGCCGACCTGCCCGCCTGGAACAACAGCTGACCTGGTCGACGATGCCCTCGAGCGAGGAGAGCACGGTGGGGTGTATCTCCCGCTGCAGCTGCATGATCTTCGAGCAGCGCCACATGGGCAGCGCGTGGCCTTGATGGGGCCCGTGTCGCCCGTGGGGCCGCCGCTCGCCGACGATGCGCCCTCGCCTGCCGACCTGCCCGCCTGGAACAACAGCTGACCTGGTCGACGATGCCCTCGAGCGAGGAGAGCACGGTGGGGTGTATCTCCCGCTGCAGCTGCATGATCTTCGAGCAGCGCCACATGGGCAGCGTGGCCTTGATGGGGCCCGTGTCGCCCGTGGGGCCGCCGCTCGCCGACGATGCGCCCTCGCCTGCCGACCTGCCCGCCTGGAACAACAGCTGACCTGGTCGACGATGCCCTCGAGCGAGGAGAGCACGGTGGGGTGTATCTCCCGCTGCAGCTGCATGATCTTCGAGCAGCGCCACATGGGCAGCGTGGCCTTGATGGGGCCCGTGTCGCCCGTGGGGCCGCCGCTCGCCGACGATGCGCCCTCGCCTGCCGACCTGCCCGCCTGGAACAACAGCTGACCTGGTCGACGATGCCCTCGAGCGAGGAGAGCACGGTGGGGTGTATCTCCCGCTGCAGCTGCATGATCTTCGAGCAGCGCCACATGGGCAGCGTGGCCTTGATGGGGCCCGTGTCGCCCGTGGGGCCGCCGTTCGCCGACGATGCGCCCGCGCCTGCCGACCTGCCCGCCTGGAACAACAGCTGACCTGGTCGACGATGCCCTCGAGCGAGGAGAGCACGGTGGGGTGTATCTCCCGCTGCAGCTGCATGATCTTCGAGCAGCGCCACATGGGCAGCGTGGCCTTGATGGGGCCCGTGTCGCCGGTGGGGCCGCCGCTCGCCGACGATGCGCCCTCGCCTGCCGACCTGCCCGCCTGGAACAACAGCTGACCTGGTCGACGATGCCCTCGAGCGAGGAGAGCACGGTGGGGTGTATCTCCCGCTGCAGCTGCATGATCTTCGAGCAGCGCCACATGGGCAGCGTGGCCTTGATGGGGCCCGTGTCGCCCGTGGGGCCGCCGCTCGCCGACGATGCGCCCTCGCCTGCCGACCTGCCCGCCTGGAACAACCCGAATAACTAAGCTCCAGATTCATTTACAAATAATAGGGGGTGTAGACACTAAATAAAACAATCAATAATGTCATATTTTCTCAAAAAAGGATTAAAAATGTAGTCAAATGGAGAAAGAATCAACGCAAAAGGTTAAATAATCACGAAGTTATAAGTGTCCAAAGTTTTAAGAAGGGGTATGTGCTGTCCCATTTTCGCAAAACGCAACTTCATACGAAACGATGACGCTTGTAGATTGTGACGTCACTAGAATACGGCAACGTGCCGTGCCCATCGTGTTCGAGGCCGCCATTGACGCGGCAGCCTCGCGTATCGTCACTTCACACACTGTTTGCGTTTTCTCTTTCTAACAAGCAATATTAAAACGGTTGTCGCTTCGTAATTCTTTTGAGATATCTGTATGGGATTTTCGTCATTAGGCATATTTTTTTGCCTTCTTTATTTTGGAGTAATAATAATTTTCGAGTCTACACCCCTATTGGCTATCCAGTCAAATAGCTACCTTCTATTACAGTCTGCAAGGTCGGCGCTGCGCGGGGGTACGCCGGGAAGGCATTCCAGGCGAGGAAATTTAGTAAGTTTGCGCTAACTATTCTGAACGGGTGTCAAGAATCCAACCAACTTCGAAAAGGAAAGGTTAAAATTAGATTTGAGTGTCTTTTTAAATCATACCACCAATCTGACACAAATCGACCTAGTCCCAAACTAAGCAAAGCTTGTACTATGGGTACTAGGCGAGTCGTCTAGTACCCATAGAGCAAGCTTTGTGTTTTTATTTATCTATATAAGTATGTTTATCGTCGTCGATAAACATACTAATATAGATAAAAAAAGACCGGGTTGCACTCCGGGAGTGCCGGCAGAAGTGAAAACTCAATAACATTGTAACAGCTTTTCGATCAGGTCACGTGACATCTTACGGTGTCACCCTAAAAATGAATTTGGCGCAAATTTATAAACAATTATCAATTATTTAGGCGGACGGGCCGCGTTGGGTGGCAATACCAATTTGTTTTTGCCATTACTAAATATTTTTCAAAGCTTTATCTCTTTAGGAATAACGTCTCAATTTGAACTATTCGAATTTGCAAGAACAGCAGATGGCGGTGCACGGTGGCGACCAAAATATCAATTTGTTTTTGCCGTTGATAAATATTTTTCTAAGCTTTATCTCTTTAGGAATAACGCCCAAATTCGAACTATTTTGTTCGCCGCCGGCCCGTCGCACCCAACGCGCCCGCGGCCCGTCTGCCTAAATAATTGATAATTGTTTATAAATTTGCGCCAAATTCATTTTTAGGGTGACACCGTAAGATGTCACGTGACCTGATCGAAAAACTGTTACAATTTTATTGAGTTTTCACTTCTGCCGGCACTCCCGGAGTGCAACCCTGTTTTTTTTTCTCAATGTTTGTTACCTCAGAACTCCGTCATTGATGAGCCGATTCGTAATTTTTTTTTTGTTTGTAAATATATGCTTCCAGGTGGGTCCCATTTTTTTTAATTCAGTTGGATGATGGGATCCATGAGGAATTGAGGGAACTCTTCAATTATATTAGGCACGCGTGTAGTGATTTTGGTATTTTCTATTATAACTCGTGTATTTCCCGGAAATCATAAATTTGGTGGACTGGAATTGATGATGAAGACCACAGATGACTTATGGAATTCCTCAATTATGTACTCAAAAGTACAAAAGTAAGTCACAGATTCTGATAAGATTCCGTTGAAATAGCAACTAATGAAGTGCCAAAGGTGATCCTTGCGGATTCGTCGGAAGTCCACAAATATTATCGGGTCACATACAGTGATTGGGTTTTTTTCTAATAATCAACGCATTTGCTCTCGGAAATCAGTTCATGTCGTAAATTGGAAAATAAATGTGGAAATGTTCTCGTGGCTTGGCGGAGTACCAAATTGAAGTCGGTTAAAACTTTGTTTTTAAAGTAAATTATTTATGGTTTCCGCTCCTTAACTTAATTCCATTTAAAGATCTGAGTGAGTGAGAGTGTTCATAAAATAACATCATACCTACTTATGAAATGCTTTAAAATTATATAAGAAAATTAATATATCTCTCCAAAGTCCAAACATATATTGAAAACCCTCACTAAGTTGTTTTTTAATAATGATGTTCCACAATTTGATATTCATCATCATCATCATCATCATATCAGCCGAAATAAGTCCACTGCTTGACATAGGCCTCCCCCAAAGAGTGCCACAATGACCGGTCCTGCGCCACCCGCTTCCAGCGGACTCCCGCGACCTTTACCAGGTCATCAGCCCACCTCGTGGGGGCCTAGCCACGCTGCGCCTTGCGGTACGGGGTCGCCACTCGAGAACCTTTCCGCACCAACGGGCATCGGTTCTATGTGGATCGGTTACACGTACCGGAAATCAATATTAAAGCAGAAGAAAGTCACTGTGCAGGTCGAGGCCTAGTATTACATTGCGGACATCTTGTCTCGTCGCACCCGAAATGTGATTATACGTGCAGCAGTAAAGGAACAATCATCAATATTTCATTGCGTGTTTGAGAATTAGTACATTAATATAGAGGCCGGGAAACGAAGGGTTGCCATGCCAAGTAGATATATGGATACGCGGCCGGCAACCCCGTTTCGCGCCGAGATTTGTATAGTGCTTTTCTCAAACTTGCAATGGAATTAAAATAAAAAGTCTGGCTTCTGATAGACTCTTGTTCGCAATATTCCACTTCCGCCCCTCGTTAAACAATGTACTATTTCATCACACTTGCTCGAAAAGTGCTTCATAATGCGCAGACATACAGAGCTGTAATGGTCTGTGTTACGCCCACGGGCGTAATGTTTTTTTTCTTAAATTGTATCTGTCACTCAGGCGGCAGTTACAAAGCAAAGAAGTTTTATATCAAATACAATGTCTGAAAAGGTATTTATAAATAAATTTAAACTTAAAAAACTACGTAAACATGTTTAACTGAATTATTTACAGATTTAATATGTAGTTATTTAGTGTCTATGTAAAATGTTTTTAAGTGTTTTCAAATCGTGGCTGTATACCGAAGGGTCTTTGCCATACGCGCCTCACGTCAAATTCAACAAAATGGACGACTGACATGTTGCAGTTTTTATTACGATTTGTATTCATTTCATCTAAAATGTATTTGTTTCCTCGCAAATGTGATGAAAAACATTGTGTATAACACGGGCGTAAGAATATTGCACTTACGCCCCTCGTTAAACAATGTACTATTATAGCACACATTTCTGAACTCATAAAATCTTTGTATGTTTTCATAAAGTACTTCATACAATCCAGAGATGGAAGACGAGACGGGGGTACTTGTACTTACAGCAGCAGCGGCCGACTGGTGTGGTAGATGCGCGGCCAAATTTTCCGCGCTTTTGTGCCTCTCTCGTTGCTCTATCTTCAGTGTTAAGTACAAGGTCCGAATAGGGAAATACACCGCTTGCGGATACAACCGTCCGACCTGCAATTGAGAAGTAAACGTAAATTGTATGCACTTCATTCTTTGTTTATAAAAGTCAGCTTTAACATCAGAAAAATAACAGTCCAGTGCTGCAACCTAACGCCGACTATAGCTCTGTTAGGACGATTTGCATCCACTTTACATGCATGTAAACGTTAAATATGGTGCTGGCGGATTTAATAGACAACTGTCATAATTCCGAAACAAACAGATTTTAACGGATTTAAATCACGATTACCGATGGTTTCAAACAACCAACCCTCAGTATGTCAAGGGGAAAGATAATAATCATCATCATCATCGTCGTCATACCAGCCGAAAGACGTACACTCCTGGACATAGGCCTGCCCCAAAGAGTGCCAAAGTGACCGGTCCTGCGCCACCCGCATCCAGCGGACTCCCGCTACCTTTACCAGGTCATCAGTCCACCAAGTGGGGGGGCCTACCCACGCCGCGCCTTTCCGCCCCAACGGCCATCGGTTCTACATGCTATGTGCCCCGCCCACTGCAAAAGGCAATCTATTTTACGCAATAGCCCGAGTAGGGCACATGGTGAGGCAGGGCACAGCGAAATGTCATCCCGCTCGAATTTCGAGCAGCTCAACTGGGGAAGTACCTCCGCCTTTCAGAAGACCACAGCCATAATAACATTAATACTGGCTCTGTAGTAGTGTTGTGTTTCTGGAGGTGAGCAAGGTCGCCAGTGTCACTGTCAACACGGCGAATCCTCAGACATATGAAGGGTCGGCAACGCCCATGCTACTCCTTAGTCCGCTTACCATCAGACGGGCCGTACGCTTGGGCAATACTCACGTGGCTCAGCAGGTTGAGGATGACGTTGCCGTCGTACTGCACGAGGCAGGCCAGCAGCTGCGGGATCCACGGCAGCCACTGCACGGGCGGCACGCCCACTGAGTACTTGTCCAGCGCGTCCGCTAAACTGTTCTTCTCGTCGTCGTAGCTTAGCATCCATAGAACCTGGAATTATACCGGTGCAATATAGCCTCCAAGCAACTTATCATTCTTAAGAAATCGATCAGCAGTATCAGAAATTCTTTCATTGATCTCTATTCATTCACTGTGTCTTTTTAGGGAAATATAAAGGATATTTGGTTCATCGTTTACCAAATTAAAACGGCAGCGGCGCTACCACGAAAAACGAAACTGGAAGTTCGTATACATCCCTGTCACTCGAGTATTGCGAGTGCGATAGAGATGGAAATACCCGAACTTCGAATGTTGTAGCTCAGCTTATTCGGAATCCAATTATTTTTTGTGTTTTCTAAATTAATTTTGAAAAATCCAAGAACGTACGCGTTTCACCTTGTATTAAAAAAAAGTAAGTGGTAGAGCCTACATTTTTATATAAATTGTAATGTGTAGGCTCTATCAACTAAGGTTGTACGGCTCTATCAAAGTCAAGTTATTTGCAAGTAACGTCTACTTATTTTTTTTATTTATACGCACAAATTTTTTTGGAGGCCGGAAAAGATTACAAATGACCCAACCTGCCTTTTTATTTGGCAAACAATGGACGAAACACCCTGTATATACCCAAAAATCTTACCTTAGCGCAATATTTCCTCGACTTGGATTCATTCTGATGCCGGCAAGCATGCAGGAAGCACGTCATGGCCGACACTCCCACCGCTATCTGTCGCGGGTCCCTAATGAATATCTGCTCCAAGTAGTCCCCCCAGAGCGCCCACGCTTTCACCAGCGTGTCGTGCAGCTGCACCGCGGCCGCAAACGCCTTGTTTGCGTCCTCCGACCGCCCCAACTGAGCCAGCAGCAATCCTTTGAACGCGTAGAACTCAGCAGTCATTTCCTTTGTGAAATATTTGAAGTTCGTCGACTCGATCATGTCCAGGCCCTCCTGCAGCTCGTCCTTGCCCTCGGTCCACGACATTTGTATGTGACATTTGACCTGCTGCCTGATCTTCTGGAAGCAGTCGACTATGGGGACGCTCGGGATCGTGTATATGCGGTGCAGCGAATCCAGGCACACGCCGGATAGACCGTGCTTTCTCGCTATTTTCGCGAAGTGGATTATTGCCTGAAATATTTTAAAAATAAAAATGTATTGACTTTTTTCATGTTACTAGTAACAATATAACTAAATTGCATTCGACCTTAAAGCGTTTCTAAAATTTAGAGCGATTACATACGGCGACTTTTTTGTAGCGATAAAAGGCGCGTTTCACGATTGTGCGACACTAGCAAAATCACCTGTATCCCTTATAGGTTATTTGATTACTTTTTCAACACAATAGGGGATCGTAGACTCGAAAATTAGTATTACTCCAAAAGAAAGAAAGCTAAAAAATATGCCCTAGTGACGAAAATCCCATTCAGATATCTCGAACAATTACGAAGCTACAACCGTTTTAATATTGCTTGTTAGAGAGAGAAAACGCAAACAGTGCGTGACGTCACATTACAGGATGCTGCCGGGGGGCCGCGTCGACGGCAGCGCCGACCACGATGCGGCGCGGCATGTTGCCGTCTTCTGTGACGTCACATTCTTCAAGCGTCATCGTTTCATATGAAGTTTTGCGAAAAAGGGACAGAACATACCCCTTCTTAAAACTTTGGACACTTATAACTTCGTGATTATTTAACCTTTTGCGTTGATTTTTTCTCCATTTGACTACATTTTTAATCCTTTTTCTAGAAAACATGCCATTATTGATTATTTTATTTAGTGTCTACACCCCTATTCAAACCCTCTTTCTGGAGTATTACTTGGATTATATCCTACATGAGGAGTTTAATAGAAAATAACCTTTCAAAATGATCCTACTGACCTGCGCACTAGCGTGAACGCCGAGCATACTGTGATTGCTCGCGTGGTCGGTCTGCGAGTCGTAGTGGGACGCTATGAACTGGTAGTGGTGCTGGCGCCAGGTGAAGATGGCGCCCCAGTGCGACAGCGGGTCCGCGACCACGGGCAGACGGTTGCGCCACGTCTTCACGATCGCCTTCATGTCGTGGAGGGACGTCGGTCGGCTGTGGAGGAGACCCTGGGGAACAAATTGTATTGAGTTAAAGACGGTTCTCTCCCACGTAAGCGTTGGTCCCGGATGCATCGACAGCTTTTTGCTTCGGACGAACAAAATTGAAAGAGCTGTTTAACTTCACAAACCAATTGGTACTAGGGGAGAAAAACTCTCATACAACAGACGCAGCCGGCTTAACTAATTTATTTATAACGAGCTTCAGTTTAGCTCTGGGGCGAAACCGTAAAAATATTTAATACTAGAACCGCTTTATTAATCTAAACGATGAATCGACACTCACTCTTCTTGGTCGACCGAGTATAATACCACCGAGTTTCCTCCTACAATGAAACAGGGCACTTTTTTCTGTTATAACATTAATTTAAGTAGTAGCATTCGTCTGACGTTAACTGATTCGAGCAATGAAATAGAAACGAATGCTTGCTAGAGTTTCTCCTCAGCGCCTTCCTGGGTGTTAGGCGGTTCCTTCTGCGCTGAGCGCTTCTGCAGCTACAGCGGGTCGCGTCACCGCGACGGTGGGACGGGCTACGGGTCGTCATTTCGGGAACGGCTATAGACAGGAATGTATTCACTCACCGTGTGTATCTGCGCGGCCTCGCTCAGCTCCATGAGTTGTTGCGCGGCGCGCAGCAGCGGCAGGTGCGCGTGCGACACGACGCGCGGCAGGCGGCGCCACTCGCGCAGACACTGCGCCGCCGCCGCCTCCGCGTGCCTCTCCACGCCGCTCAGCTGCTGCTCACCGCCCGCGCAGATGCATAGGTAGCCGCGGTACAGGTTCACTAGCCACGCTGCAACAATGCCACGTTGGTCTCACTTATGTTTCCATAAACGAACCTTTAGGCCGAGGACTGGACGCCGGCGACATAATTAGTACATTGTGCCACAAGTACGCTAAGAGATGTTTTACGAACGAAAGTCTATTAGAAGCCCGACGCCGAAGGCGCTGGGGTTTGATGGCTCGAGTTTGTAAAATTTATAGCGTACGTGTCGCACACAATGTTTTTCATCACATTTGCAAGGAAACAAATATATTTGAAACAAAAATAAAAATACACTAAATAATTAATACTAAACGGAATAAAAATACAAAATGTCGATCGTCCTTTTGTTGAATTTCAGGTAAGGCGCCTAAGGCAAACAACCTTCGGCATACACCCACGACTTAAAATCACTGTTAAAAAGATTTTACATAGACACACAATTACCACATTCGAATTTTTTGATTTTTAAACAATACGGGTGTAGACTCGAAAATTATTATTTCATCACACTTGCTCGAAAAGGGCTTCATAATGCGCAGACATACAGAGCTGTAATAGCCTGTGTTACGCCCACGGGCGTAATGGTTTTTTTCTTAAATTGTATCTGTCACTCATGCGGCAGTTACAAAGCAAAGAGGTATTATATCAAATACGATGTCTGAAAACGTACTTATAAATAAATTTAAACTTAAAAACCTACTTAAACATATTTAACTGAATTATTTACAGATTTAATATGTAGTTATTTAGTGTCTATGTAAAATGTTTTTAAGTGTTTTCAAATCGTGGCTGTATACCGAAGGATCTTTGCCATACGGTCCTCACGTCAAATTCAACAAAATGGACGACTGACATGTTGCAGTTTTTATTACGATTTGTATTCATTTCATCTAAAATGTATTTCTTTCCTCGCAAATGTGATGAAAAACATTGTGTATAACACGGGCGTAAGAACATTGCAAACTCGAGTCATCAAAAGCCCTCCGCCTCCGGCGTCGGGCTTCTGATAGACTCTTGTTCGCAATATTCCACTTACGCCCCTCGTTAAACAATGTACTATTACTCCAAAAGAAAGAAGGCAAAAAATATGCCCAGTGACGAAAATCCCATTCAAATATCTCATAGAATTACGAAGCTACAACCGTTTTAATATTGCTTGTTAGAGAGAAAAAATGCTCGCAGTTAGTGACGTTACAATCTGCGAGCATCATAGTTAATGACAATCGTTTCAAATGAAGTTGCGTTTAGCGGAAAAGGGACAGTTTTCCTCTTCTTAAAACTTTGGAGACTTTTAACTCTGTGATTATTTAACCTTGCATTGATTTTTTCTCCATTTGACTACATTTTCAATACTTTTTCGATAAAATTCGACATTATTGATTATTTTATTTAGTATCTACACCCCTATTCAGTTAAACATATTTCGTTAGTGTTTATACGTTTAGAATAATTTATAAATAGGTTTCAAACATCGTATTTGAGTTAAAACCTCCTTGTTTTATAACTACACATCGGTAACTCGTGGCATTTAGGTAGCAATTAGAAATAAAAGTTTATTTAAATCACTCAAACCAAGTCATTATGAAGCCGTTTACGAGGAAAGGTGATAAAATAGTATTTTATGCAACCGTTTTATAAGAAGGGTCTTAAAACGCGAGTGTCGTAAGGCGAGCATCGCAATTAAAGACGCCACGAGCGTTTTTAGACCAGTTATACTTACACCGTTGCATACAATACTTTTCTACCACAAATGGTAAATAAATTGCATTATTTAGACTTTTCAGGCAGCAAGTTTTCTATTCGTCATTTTGCTACTCACGTAATTTCTTCAGAAGTGCATTTGTGAATTCCTTTGACTATTTTAAAAGGAATGTACACTTTTGCCTTTACAAACACGAATAAAATCTTAATAGTTTAGGAGTTATAGTTTATCATCTTTCGCCTTTTCATTTTGAACCGTATTTTGGTGGGAAATCAGAAATATGATACCTCTTGTTTATGGTTTGTTTTGTTTTTAATTCGTTTGCACTTGCCATCCGAACCAAACCGAGTCCGAACTGTTTATAAATAATACCAAGAATCTATAAAACATGTAAAATAAAAAAAATACGAATAATAAAAGTACAAATGTTTACTGCGATGCTATCGGTGGGAACCTGTAATTGGCTTTTTGTATTTTATCTATATAATCAATGTGTTTCTGTAGCTGTTGGTTCTCCGAATAAATAAATATTTTTTACCAAGTGGACGAATATGCATTCTGACACATTCGTCCACTCTTATCTATTTATTTATTTATTAGGAGAATATATTCACAGAATAAACATTGACAGTGGATACAAAGAGCATAGTACATATATGTACTAGACGACCGGTTAGTCTAGTGGGTAGTGACGCTGCCTACAAAGCTGAAGATCCTGGGTTCGAATCTCGCTAAGGGCAAATATTTGTGTGATGAGCATGAATATTTGTTTTTGAGTCATGGTTGTTTTCTATGTACTTAAGTATTTCTATCTATTAAATGTATCGTCGTCTAGTACCCATAACACAAGCCTTATTGAGCTTACTATGGGACTAGGTCGATTTGTGTAAGATTGTCCCCTAATATTTATTTATTTATTTATATAATCTGTCAACTCTGCAACTTGCAGGCCTTCCTGTTTAAAGACCTAGATGGGAGGTTTCTGCAGTTATTTCTAAGTTAAGAAACGACAAGACCTGTTTTGAAACAACGGTACTTTCTTACCCAGCTCTTTCGGACAGTTGTACTCCACTTCAGCGAGAGCATCTTTCATGGTGGGCCAGTTAGGATTTCTCCACGAGCTCTCCAATATGAGGAACGGGTCGCGGACGCTCCGGGTCAGGCCCAGCTCCAGCAGGGAATCCCACTGGTTCAACTCCTTGGCACATTTGATCCAATGCTGGGTCCATAGTGTGCACTCCTTGTGCGTGTTGTATGACGAAGGATTTCCGGCATATTCTTGTTTTAGCCTCATCATCGCTGTGTCGTAAGCGCCCTGCGGATTGAGAGTACTGTCAATAAGAAAGCAAACGCATAAATCTTGAGACGCTTCTACATTCAGCAACAACGTCAGCAACGCGCATGTGGGTCCATTGGAGTTGAAAGCGTCGATAGGCTACAGTAATAGGACACCATCTGGCGCTGTACGCTTGTTTTCCACCGACGTGGTACAAAAATTCAGAAAGTCGCGAACACTGGCCGTACGACTTGACCAATTCAAAAGGGAAGTATAGCTAGCAGCTCGCGACTGACAACAGGTACTTTTTATATGAAATTTCCATTTGGGGAGAAACGTTTCCACTAACAAAATCTTAACAAATCACTTTGATTTTGATGTCGATCGCTTCAGCATAATAATATCTAGGTTAACAAGTTTCATTTTTTCTTTAAAAAAAAACAATTAAGGCGCCTATAAATTTAAATTTATTGCAAATTTTGAAAAAAATAAACCTTTAAACCTAGTCTTTCATTGTGTCAATAACGTACTAAAAAATCATTGAGATTGGAAAATATTTAGAAGTGGAAAAACGTTTTCTCTTTTTGTATGGACGAACAGTACGTAGTATTCCAAAAGTATACTTCCCTCATAAGTTTGCGTTTTAGATGCCCATCGTAAACCATCCGGAGTTTCTTCGTTTTGAATTGATAAAGACTTTTACCTGTGCAAGCTCGTAAAACCCTTGCTGCTCTAACGCGATGGCGAGATTAGTTTCACGGTAACGGGCGTGCTTTTGCCACAGCCCGGACCACATGTCCTCTTCTTGCAGCAACTCGTACATGTCGCTCAGGGAATCCAGTATTTCCTGCACGCCAGTGAGATATTTTTATTATGAAAATAGATATTATTATCTAGATTCTAGATCTAATACATAGGAAGATCACTGTCATGCAAATCGAATATTTTCGGGTTATTACCCGAATCTTGTTTTCTTTAGGGCTATATAGTCGCACGTCTATATTGTCGGCGTCACGCAGCAATAATTAACATTTAACAAAGTATTAATAAATACTTAGAGGCCTATAACTTAATTTTCTCAAACATGCAATGAAATATTGACGTTGAGTTCTTCAATCAATTCCGCGCGCAGCGAGACGAGAGACCCGTAATGGCATTTCATACAGAATTGGAGGCCTAGGCAAGCAAGATGGTCTTTTTAGGGTTCCGTAGTCGACTAGGAACCCTTATAGTTTCGCTTTGTCTGTCCGTCCGTCCGCGGATAATCTCAGTAACCGTTAGCACTAGAAAGCTGAAATTTGGTACTAATATGTATATCAATCAGGCCGACAAAGTGGTAAAATAAAAAGTGATTTATTTTATTTTATTAGGTTACCTCCCCTATACGTAACGTGGGGAGTGTTTTTTTTTTTCATTTGAACCCTAACGTGTGATATATTATTGGATAGGTATTTAAAAATGAATAGGGGTTTGCTAAAATCATTTATTGATAATGTTAATATTTTCGGAGATAATCGCTCCAGAAGTAAAAAAAAATGTGTCCCCCTCCCCCCTCTAACTTTTGAACCATAAGTTTTAAAAATATGAAAAAAATCTCAAAAGTAGAACTTTATAAAAACTTTCTAGGACAATTATTTTGAACTTGATAGGTTGAATAGTTTTTGAAACAAATTACAAAAACTACGGAACCCTACACTGAGCGTGGCCCGACACGCTCTTGGCCGGTTTTTTAATTTCAATTCGACAATTTGTGGCACAGGATCACGACGTTCAGCCATGAAAATTAAAGTTTGATTGCTACGAGTTTTTATAAATTTATTTCATTGCATGTTTGAGAAAAACACTATATATACCTCGGCGTGAAAAGGGGTGGCTGGCAACCCCTTTTCACGCTACGCTCGGCCGTCTATATGTACTCGGCCGGCAACCCCTTATTTCCCGGCGTCTGTAGTAATGTACTATTACAACTCAGAGCTGCCCGACTGCTGCTGAATTCATTTCCTTCAACTACCATTAAAGTTAAATCTGATCTGCAACCTGTGAAATGACTTTGTCGCGTGATGAACAAGGCATGTTGACTAATATGTCGCACTTACGGTAGGAGTTGTCGTTTCAACCTCGTAGTCGTATATTTCCAACTGGTCCTTGGGCACTCGGCCGCTGGCCTGGTCGATCGCCATCTGCTCCAGGTTGAGAGTCATGCGGTGCCACAGGTTGTGGGTCTTGCCGAGGTATTTCATCATGGGCCTACGAACAAACACAAATCCATACTAATATTATAAATGCGAAAGTGTGTGATTGTTTGTTTGTTTGTCCGTCTTTCACGGCAAAACGGAGGGACGAATTTACGTGATTTTTTAAGTGGAGATAGTTGAAGGGATGGAGAGTGACATAGGCTACTTTTTGTTTCTTTCTAACCCCCCACTTCCCTAAAATGGGGAGTGAAAGTTTGTATGGAGCTACGATATAAACGAGTTCCACGCGGACGGAGTCGCGGATAGAAGCTAGTAATTAATAAAAAAGGGGACAATCTTACACAAATCGACCTAGTCCCGTAGTAAGCTCAGTAAGGCTTGTGTTATGGGTACTAGACGACGATATATATAATAGATATAAATACTTAACTAGATAGAAAACATCCATGACGCAGAAACAAATATTCATGCTTATCATACAAATATTTGCCCTTACCGGGATTCGAACCCAGAACCTTCAGCTTCGTAGGCAGCGTCACTAACCACTAGGCTAACCGGTCGTCAAACATGTTAGTAATAAAAGTCCTCGTGTCATGCTAGGTGAGGATGGAGCTGGTGAAAGGGTGCTGAAAACAATCTGAAAATGCAGTCTAACGGATATATTATTTGAATTGATGTTAGTCATGTTCATTGTGAGCACCATGTTTGCTTCGATATATCTGGCGGCCGCTGTACATCCGAACATCCGTAATAAGTTGTCTTAAATCCTACAAATATTTGGTCGATAACATAGAGTTCTTTCATTACTTAACCCTTAAATGCATAGTGTTGCCAAATGTCTACAAAGCTCACCGATAAAAAAAAAGGCTAGATCATACATACAATGAACTAAACAAAAACATTTTTTTTTTTACTAAAAATAAAAAATCATGCATTTAAGGGTTAAAATCGTGTACGGTATCCAGATGTAGTGCATAAGCATTTTTACGGAAACGTACGAACGTGTCTTGCTATTTCAGTCGGTCACAGTAAAAAAGTACTGAGGTTGACTGAAGTAGCATGACAAATACGAACGTATCCAAGAAAATGAGATGGAAAACAATTATGCACTACATCTGTACACGTAAGCATGCGTTTTAAGAAAAAAATACATATAGACGATATCTTTTATATGCGTCGACACTGCCTGAAGTTACAAATATAGTCATCCATCACTTACGGCTTAATACTGACAGGCGGGTTACATCTAGCCAGCGCTTCTATGAATGTGTTGAGAGCGCTCAATGGCTGGTCCCTTTGTGTCACGTGGATGCCGGAGATTATGAACGGGACGATCTCGTTCATTATTGTCTGAAATTTAAAGGATTGTTAATAATTTTTTTAAATATATCAAATACAATAGCAATATAGATAAAATCAAGACGAGACGAGAGTCTTTGACCAGTGTGTGTTGCCAGTGATGACATATGGCACTGAAACGTGGTCGCTTACTATGGGCCTCATAAGAAGGCTCAAAGTCACCCAAAGGGCAATGGAGAGGGCCATGTTGGGAGTTTCTCTGCGTGATCGCATCAGAAATGAGGCTGTCCGCAGCAGAACCAAAGTAACCGATATAGCCCTCCGGATCGCTAAACTAAGTGGCAGTGGGCGGGGCACATAGCACTTAGAACCGATGGCCGTTGGGGCGGAAAGGTTCTCGAGTGGCGACCACGTACCGGAAGGCGCGGCGTGGGTAGGCCCCCGACAAGGTGGACCTGGTAAAGGTTCCGGGAGTCCGCTGGATGCGGGTGGCGCAGGACTAGTCACGTTGGCACTCTTTGGGGGAGGCCTATGTCCAGCAGTGGACGTCTTTCGGCTGATATGGTGATGATGAAATAAAATAGCGGACGGATTTGAATTTATTTAAATTTCCGCATTTATGGACAGACAATGCACAGCGCGGTGGAAGATGCGCAAACCCAAACATAAGAGTGTGGTTTTTAATACACGCGTGTAGCAATGCGCATTTTACTTCCTAAGGACTGCGAGTCCATAAATACCGGAGATAAAGCATATATTACGTCAGAACTATATTGCTAAAAAAGCTTAGCGATTTTTTAAACGAAGGTTTGGTATTTCAAGCTTCTAGAATTCTATTAGGACGTTATTTCTGAGCATATTGAGCCAACTTTGCATGCGTGGTATTCTACGTCCAGGAAAACTGGGACCGTTGAGTCGGAGATTGAGAGGCTTGTCATCATACTCCTAGCGTTATTCTCGGTTGTGCCTTAAATGAGCCCTCGGTCCGCTTTGACAACTAATCCCAAGATTTGGCATAGCCACTAGTATTAAAGCGATTGTCGGAGATGAAGACGATGAGCGTCTTTATCTCCTAAGAGGCTAAACATCGATATTTTAAGCGTTAGTGAAACACACTATGGACAATTTCGACACCATAAAAACAGACATATTGAGCGGGATAGACGCCTTTGAGACGTAGCGCTCTTACATATCCCTTGGACCGCCATGAGAACCAATGTGTGTAAATAATAGATGAACTCATAATCCGCACACGCCTGTCGACATTTTGCCAGCTACGTATACTTTAATTTTTTGGATATATCGCACGTCGTCCCAATTGCCTCGAATACATCATGTTGACGGGAGGGTAGAGGGTAGACGAGCTCGTGACAAAACGCCAGCCCCTCCCTTTGGCTGGCAATGATCGAATCACAAAGCTCACCGGAGTACGTGAACACCAGGCGAATGCTAGCCACCGGAGCCATTGGCGAGCCATCTGCACTGCCCGACAGTGACATAGCGGTCATGATGCTCAGCATCGAAGGACAGACTGAATGAATGAATGAACTTTCGTTGTGTACTGACCGGCAGCTGCGCGGAGTCGAGCGCGCCCCACAGCGCGGGGAACAGCCGCAGCCACGTGTGGTGCGCGAGCGCGTCGTCCATGTGGCACAGCTGCGCGCACGCCACCACCAGCTGCTCCGTGCGCACGCGCCGCGCCAGCTCCAGGAACTCGGACTGCTTCGCTACTATTTGGTTTAGGGAGCGTTGTCTGAAACAAACGCATCTTTTAGTACAAAAACCAGCCAAGCACGAGTCGGACTCGCGCACGAAGGGTTCCGTACCATTATCTATAAAAAAGGCAAAAAAAAACACGTTTTTTTGTATGGGAGCCCCCTTAAACATTTATTTAGCCGCAACTGAAATACATCTGTGAAAATTTACACCGGTGATAGACGGACAGACAGACAGACATACGGAGTTCTTCTTTTTATCGGCTACGAGCGTAACGCTAAGAAATCTTTGGCACACAATGTGTTAACTCAGGGATAGATCACATTGAGTGCTAATGCTAAGTTTTGCAGACTAGAATTGGAAGAAGAGATTCCATGTCCCTTTTTGATGATGCAACCAATAAAAGCACAAGCACCTGTTGGTCCCCGAGACCGGGAATTCGTGGCAAAAATGGCGCCCACCTGAGTTCCCAAAAAAATTGCACAGATTACCCCGCCGGTCCCCGAGACCGGGAATTCGTGGCAAAAAAACTTGCACCTATCTGTCCCCGCTGCCACGAATTCGCGGTTTGGTTCCCACATTTGAAAAAGGACTTTAATGCAAAGATTATACAGTTCCTATTCTATTGGGCGATTTTCTAATTTAACGCGATGAAATTAGCAACACATTGGTACCAACCGAAGCTTGACTGTCAATACTGACGCCAAGTTGTGACGAGTTGAAAAACCGTTACTCTGTATTCACGGTTTTCTAAGACGAATAAAACGATATTTTTACGGGTATTTCTTCTAGTAATTTCCAATTATAGATAGCATGTATCTTTGAGACCCAGAATAAGTAAAAAATGTTATAGTTATAATTCAATATCTTTATTTTCTGAGCGTATCTTTGGAGAATGACCATTATTTTTCCTTCCTGTGAAAGAGCCATGGTTTCTACATTGTAATATGTTGAGTATGTAACACAATGAAGTCTGTTTCACGCCCTTGTAAAAAATGTAAACATTTACATTCCTAAGTATAAATACTACAGACATACGAGCGATAACATTGAGTCAAGTGGTTTGCTCGCGTCAGCTCAAATTACCTCGCTACGGGACTCGCAGGACCGCCTACGTGACCACGTGACCGGGAACAGCGAGTAGCAAAAAAGCGGCCGCGAATTCGTGACAGCGGGACTCGTAGGAGACATATTCGCGGGAGTGTGGGGGACCAACAGGTTAAATGTCATTAGAAGAGAAAAGTCAAACCTCCCATGCAGCAATATGATGAATGACCATAATTAACAGCAAGGCTAGTTTTTGGTGATCATCATCAGGCCGTAACCAAATGGCCCTTATTCATAAACGATCATCAAACCTATTTTAGCTGAAATGCCGTTATAATTAAATTGTCTTTATCTGTGTACTTTGACATTTGTGTTTGTGAGAAAGGAACAAAATATTTTTCTCAAACATGCAATTAAATATTGACGTTATGTTCTTCATAATGGGCTTCGAAGTGTCACGTATCAGGCGGAGCGAGACGAGAGACCCGTAATGGCATTTCATAGAAAATAGGAGGCCTAGTCCTGCAAGATAGTCTTTTTTAATTTCCATTCACAAATTTGTGAAACATGATCACGGCGTTCAGTCATAAAAGTTTAAGTTTGATGTCTTGGAGTTTTTTAAATTTATTTCATTGCATGTTTGAGAAAAGCACTATACATACCTCGGCGTGAAAAGGGCTCATAACTATCCGACCTCGCTACGCTTTTACTTCCCGGCCTGTGTAGTAATGTACTATTATTTACCAGAAGTCGCTAAGTTATAAGAATAAGTCTTTCAGCCTCACCTGTTCGGTGCATTCTTGGTCTCCTCCTTCTGGTTGGAACTGGAGTCCAGGTCCATATCAAGCACATCCTCTTTATCTGGGTCCAGCGAGCTGTCTCCATAACCGTCACTCGACTCTTCCTTCACCGCGGTGAGGCTCACGAAGGATTTGCGCTCCTCGCTGTCCGCCCAGTAGATCACGGCCGATATGCTTGGTAGGAGGTATTTGGTGTTGGAGAGGCGAATTTGGGTATCTAAAACGAAGATTAATTTTTATTGTGATTCAGATAATCGCGCAATTAGATGGCAGTTTTTGTAGCATGCATATGATATGAACATTATGAACTGCAGTAATAACTGTAACTTTTTGGTTTTAACGTAATGGAAATGCGTTGTTTACTTGTTTAAGTTTTCTGATAATACCTGTAACGTTGACTGAACATGTAAATCGTGCGCAACAATCGGTCAGAATAGGATGATTATAGTGACTATACTCACTGGAGACACAGGTAACTAGCAGTAATTCCAGACACTGTTTGATCCAGAAGTGCTGGCCGATGTGTTCCCAGTTCTGCGAGCATATGATGTAGAGCAGCCGATCGAACACTCGGCGGCGCACGCTCTGGTCGTACACCTCGAAGAACTTGGCGCGGATGTGGGGTTGGGGGCAGCGGAGGCCGGCAAGGAATGCGGGCTCGAGTTTCATGGATAACTCGGTCATCTTCAGCTGGTCGTCTCTGATGGAAAGGATAGTATTGTGCCGATTAGCATACTACAATGATAATCAGTCTCGTGAGACCATTGCGATTCTTTCTCGACTTCGAGATATTTATACGCCGCTATACTATAACACGGCGCGCATTAAATGTTGGTTTATCTTCGTGCGTGGAACGAAAAAAAGTGCGGACTAGTTCGGAAGTCAAAAAAGTATCCAAATTTCAAGTTTTCAAAGGAGGGCTTCTCGACATCAAACATTAGCTTGACCAGCACTGTGATTTTCTCGTGAAATGCGGCATCTATGTAGCCGCAGCGCCCGCGGCACTCACTAAATGTCGACCTTCGATTTTCCTTTTCGTATGCGAGCGTAGTAAACACATTTGAAATCCGTTGATGCTCTCGTGGTCTCCCTAAATAGTCCTATATGTATCGTCTACTCACCTATACACATAGTTGATCAGTTCAAGGAAGTGCGCATTGAGCTCCAACTCCTCGGGGAAGCGCTTCTCGACGTACAGCATGAGCT
This sequence comes from Epinotia ramella, assembly GCA_947578815.1. Lineage (NCBI taxonomy): Eukaryota > Metazoa > Arthropoda > Insecta > Lepidoptera > Tortricidae > Epinotia > Epinotia ramella. The sequence goes on from OX388206.1 coordinate 20,146,875, forward strand.
TGGCGAGCAGGATGGACTTCTCGCGGAGCGAGGGCGCCGCGCCCACGCCGCCCGGCGCCACGCGGCACTTCACCCACTCCTCCACCATGCGGGTTATGGCTTTCATTACCTGCGTTGCGCAAATCACCATGTATAACTACAACTTAGAAAAGTTGTAAAACCCCCGACATTTTCATTTCAAAGTCCAATATCTCTAAAACGGATGAACAGATTTTCATGAAACATGGCTAGAAACACTCGGGATAAAATTATCTATGACACAAAAAAACCGCGTTCAAATCGGTTCATCCGTTTGGGAGCTACGATACCACAGACAGATACACAGACACGTTAAACTTATAACACCCCTCTCTTTGCGTCGGGGGTTAATAATCAGCTAACTTTACGTATTCGTTATCTCAGGTATGTATGGGAGTCATGCGACCAAGGGGAGAGGCCTTTACCTAGCAGTGGGACATTACGGTATAAGTTACTAATATTATAAAGAGGTAAAGTTTGTAGCTTTGCTAGTTTTGAAGTTTTTATGTGGGATGTAATTTCCATAATTCATCATCAGATTTCAAAGAATATTTTACTAGTACATAGAATGTAGTATATAGAATGGCCCTTCGGAATGACCATAGCTTCGCTTGCGTTCTCTGTAATACACGGCTCCGCGCGGTTAGCTAGTCATAATATAAATTCATGTTTCTTACCTTAGCATCTGTAGTTTTCTCGATGAGTCCAACCAAGACGCTTCCGATGAACGTCTTCCTAGTGTCGCCGGGCATCACGGACACGCGAGCCTTGAGGAGATCTAGCGCTAATATCTGTAAGAAAAACGTTATGTATACTAACTACAAGTCTATTGGTATGTATATGTTTATTTTACGACTTTGGCGATGAGTGTTATATTTCCTCCTACTCCTACTCGTTCAGTATTGGATTTTATTTTAGGTACAATTCCCGGCAACAACTTGAGCTAATGACCTTGACTGCGCAAAGGCGAATTGTACGTGCGAGCTGTGAGCGCATGAGCGCTAACTCGCCAACGCTAGCTGGCAAAGATTTGCGAGGGATCGGAGGCCGAGAAATCTTTTTGGGTTGTCGTGCCAGACCAATTAGTCGGTTAGTTCATAAGGTAGCGAGTAAGGAGAATTAAGAGTGGTGTGTGCATACCGCAGTAAACATGTACCCTATACACAGTGAGACTCACCAACAAGTCGGAGGTGGAGGCGTCCGGACTGGGCGCCACGTGGTCGCGCGCCATGCGCTGCAGCACGCGCATGAGCGGCAGCAGCAGGCGGTCGATGTAGGCGGGGTTGGAGGCGCAGCACGCCTTCAGCATCATCAGCGGCCCGAGCAGGGCGCCCGCGCCGCCGCCCGCGGCGGACTTCTCGTACGTGGCCAGTCCCTCGAATGCGTATTTGCTGACGCAGGCGTATAGGGATTCCAGCTCTTCGTACTATAAATAAAAAGGAGATCAAAATTCAAAAGATTTTTTCACACAAACCAACATTCTCCAAAAATGTGATATTCAAAGGAAGCCGCAAAGACCGCCTGCCAACGTAGGAGCGGTTTGGAAGCGGCCAAGGTTTTTGCTCTCAGAAGAAGCTTGCGCAACGCCCGACGGCTTCGAAGCGAACAATACAGGCGAAGGATCTTGGCGTGGAAAGCACGCCAACCGCCAGCCCCTGTTACCGCCTTGAACGTAGTTAAAGATCGAATGAGTTCGTACAAAAAACTCACTTTAGAAGCTTGCGCCGCGCCCGTTGGCTCCGTAGGGAACAACGCAGTCAATTTCGCCAGCAGATTGTGCGTCAGGCGCACGATCTTCGCGTTCGTGGAAGCCACGCAGGCCGCTAGCCCGCGCTGGAGGGGCTTGAGCGCGGCGAGTGTTTGTTCCCGTCGTAGAACGCCCAGTAAGAATGCGAGGAGCTCGAGGGCGGTGCAGGCGTTTGCACACGCTGCCGCGTTGCTGTCCGCTGTCGCGAACACCTGGACAGGGGCACAGGATTAGCGGTGAAGTAAAACCGTGTCAGCGCTTTGACAACGGAATAGGCAATAATGTACAGCAGATATTTGAAAACGAAGCGATACAACTGAGGGAATATTTTAAGCTTCTTCTAACTCATAAATTAAAGTGAAAGGTTGGTAAATGCTTCTATCGCTCCAGCTGCTGCAGCTGGATTCGAACCTGCGACCAGGCATACGCTACCCGTCGCTAGAAACCACTGGCGCTATCGGAACCATCTTGCTCGGTCGATAAATCTTTCAATCAGTTCCCTCTTACAACGCCTCCAATCAGTTAAAGCCAATTCAGGCTTCGTCTAAGTTGATAAGTGTCGGTGGGTGGAGTTACGGTACCTTGTCCAGCCAGACCAGCTTGGGCTCGCAGTGGTGCGGCCACACGTCGGGCTTGAGCGCGGCCTTGAGCAGCTGCACGCAGCGACGCGACAGCTGCTCGCCCGGCGACCCGCCCGCCGCGCCCGCCGCCACGCTGCCCTCGTTCACCTGGGTGGAAACCATACATTAATAACTACAACTTAGAAAAGTTGAAAAACCCCCGACATTTTCATTTCAAAGTCCAATATCTCAAAAACGGCTGAACAGATTTTCATGAAACATGGCTAAGAACACTCGGGATAAAATTATAGATGACACAAAAAAAACCGCATTCAAATCGGTCCATCCGTTTCGGAGCTACGATACCACATACAGATACACAGATACGTTAAAGTTATATATTATAACACCCCTCTCTTTGCGTCGGGGGTTAAAAAGCTAAACTGCGCCAAGTCGCTTCATCTTTGTAGCCAAGTTTTGGCGCGACGCTTAACCATCTCAGCCGAATATATGGCGCACTCACCATCATCGTCATATCAGCCGAAAGTCGTCCACTAGTGGACACCCCAATATTGAGCCACAATAATAAAAATAAACCATTTATTTCAGGCATCTAAGCCACATAGCAACAAATACCTTACAGCCTACAATACACACAATAAGTACAATTAATTATAAAATAAAAATAAGAACTAATTATTTAGGCGATGAAACAGCGTGGCTCCGTTGCGTCGTCAAGTCCGGTGTAGAATTTTTGGTAGGTTGCCCGGAACCGCCGAAACACGACAGCCTTCGGCCAGAAGTCAGCGCACGGCCGCGGCACGCGCACCACAAACAAGCTGAAGTGCACGTAGTGACGCGAACGCAGCTGGAAAACCATCAGCGCATAGCCAGTCTTCTGGTGAATAAACACCGCCATGTCATCAGCCGTGGCGGAGTAATGCAGGATTGACACGTACAGCGCCTTACTAGGTGTGGCAACTCGCAGACCAGAACTAACCGGCTCTGCTGTACCACACTGAGTCTTTCGCGGCTTGCGCTTTCTTGACACCGACGTGAAACCCTCCTTATCCACATCGGTGCGGGAGCCTTCTCTTTTGGAGGGCCCCGAACTTCACGCACTCTGACCACAATGCGGTCATTGTGGTCAGAGGGGACCGGTGTCCTGCGCCACCCGCATCCAGCGGACTCAAGGACACACTATGTCGTCTGCTATGACATCCTACGACGCTTTAGTCTATTACAACTCTTTGATAGTTGTTACAAACCTGACAAGCGAGCCGTAGTAGCAGATTGACGACAACATCGACATGTTGCCGGTTGAGCGGCTTGGCAGCGTCGGGCTCGGGCCTCGCGCTGGCCTGCGGACTGGCCCAGCCCGTGTTGAGCGCCTTGCGCGCCTCGCCCGCCATGTCTTCTGACGACGCGCGCTTCACCGCGCCGCTGGGAGATGTCGCCACCTGTTCAAATCATTCATGTAATAACATCGGTTACGAAATTATATATACGAGTCAAACTGTTCTGAGCAAATACAATTATATTAATAAAAAAATGGATCGGCTGCAGCTCCCACTTGAGACACCTCAGCCAGGTCGACGGCCACGCTGTGCTCCAGCGAGGCCGTAGCGGACAGACCTAGCCGCTGCATAGCGCCCACCATAGACAAGGGCATAAGACTAACTCTACAACGCTTCGAAAAACAGAGCACCAAAACAAAAGAAGCGTCGTAAGTAAGTAATCCAAACAGTCTTCTATAGTCACTAACCACATCGTCATGCGTGTGGTCTCGGATCCGCTGCAGCTCCCACTTGAGCGCCACCTCGGCCAGGTCGACGGCCAGGCGTCTGTGCTCCAGCGAGGCCGTAGCGGACAGACCGAGCCGCTGCATCGCGCCAACCATGTGTACGACTAGTGCGTGACGTACGGGGTAATACACCTGGTGAAAAAAAGTTGTATTTGTATTAATTACGTAATGTAAAAAAATATGAGTAAGTTGGGAATCGGACCAATTAGTAAAAAAGTACTGCCAGCTTTGAAACCCGTCTGTCAGCAGAACTTATTCGTGGTTACTCTAATTATAAAAAAATGTACTTAACTGATAAACATAGTTAAGAGAGAGATGGTTCATTTTTCATAGGTTTTCTAGGTAAGTACAACAAAATATGCAAGTTTGTAATACGAAAGATATTTTTTTAAATGCACTGTATTTTGTACAGAAACAAATAGTTAGTATCCTCTTTTGTTCTTCTTCGAAAACTATTCCACTGGAAAGGAACAGCCTTAAACTGTAAAGTGAAGCGTCGAGATTTTATTTAACACTAAAACTCTGTATGACGAATGTGTTTACCTTATAATGTCTCACAACCAACTGCAGAATATGGAACAGTTGCTGCACCGAATGTCCGTCCTCGACTATGATCTTCTTCGTCCAATGTGTGAGCATGGTGTTGCCGTCCTCCATTCGCTGTGGCATCGCCGGTGTCAATATTTCTAGTGCCTGCCGTACAACAGATCTCGCTTCTACTGCGTGGGCTTTCAGAAGGCTATGGAACACTGGAATAATGCGACGGATTAAGACTCAATAAAAGACTGATGGGAAATTAATGTTCGACTAACAAATAACGGAAATAACACACCAACCTTGCAATACGATTCGCTTGTGTATAGCGAATTTAGCAATGATGTGGCTGAGCAATAGGTGGCCATGATACCTGCAAGAGAAAAGTGAAATAAGTAAAATAAAAAGAGTTATTCAAATTACCATTCTTCTATCTCCTCCTATCAGTTTATTAGCCGGGTCAAAAAAAGCTGTGACAGATACACACTGCCGCCAGAGTGCAGCACTAGCACAAACCGTAAACCAGTAGAAGAAGATAGGGACTCGCACACACATGCACAATTGATTGTCAAATGAGTGACAAGGGTGCATGCATAGACAATACCGCAAGTGGGAACGAGATACCATACCAACTGTGGTAGTGTCGCCCCCTACGCGTAATGTTCCCTGTTGAGTCGCCCCGACGTGACTTAATAGCTAAAGATAATCGCCACAATTGTAGCCCTCACGTCTATTAGATGGATCCGCCTGAACGTGTACGCCTTCAACGTATGGTGAACAAATACAGAAGATTTATGCTCGCCTGGTAGCCGGGTCCACATAGTTCTTGCCGAGCAGACAGGGCCAGGCGAAGGTCATGAGCCGGCGCAGCTTGTTGCCCTGCTTCTTGTTGTTGGCGTCGTGGATGTGCGCCGACGCCTGCTCCAGCAGCAGACAAGCGAACTGGAGGAGGGAGATGCGCACCGCGTCCGAACACGCGAACGGATTCTCTGGATCGATTACCTGTGGACATATTAGCTTTACTAAAGAGCTGTATTTTCTTAATGCCAGGGCTTTCCCGAGGATCGCCACAACGATAGATCCATTACTACCGTTACTTTCATCTGGTTTTATCAAATTTCAGCCCCAACGGCAACGGCCAAAACAAAAGACGAACCAATTTACGTAGGTACAAAAAAATACATATTTTTTCCGGAACAAGATATTCCTTTTCTACAGCTTTAGCGAAACAGCCAAGGAATATATTATATTGATTTAAACTTTCACGATTCTCACACATTATTTATACTAAACGGGACTTAATCGCGTATAATTAACTTACAGTGGTCCCGTGACCACGGATGATGCAACACATCCGAAACGTCGGGAGACCTCAGTGAGGTAAATTAATAAGTTAATTATACGCGATTAAGTCCCGTTTAGTATAAATAAAGAATATATTGTTCTAGAAAGTTATGTTGAAATTCCGCAAAGTAACCTAATGTCCATTTACCAACTTTTAATGGAAACACTCACATTATTGATAAACACCGACACGACATTGTCCGAGTTGTCCTGATAGGGCGCGGGCGGGCCGCCCACGATCTTCTGGCCCTTCTCGAAGCTGACCGCGAAGCATGGGATCAGGATCATCTGCAGCACCTTGGCCTTGAGCTCCTGCGACATGTTGTCGCTGGAGAAGTGCTCCACGAAGTGGAAGAACGCTAGCCGCTTCCAGTCCGCCGTGTAGTTCTGTGCGACGGTGTTCTCGAGGAAGTCTCGAAGGAACTGTGAGATGGAAGGGTTCAATAGAATGATACTGTATGTGAGTCACAATGGATAAAATAAATGGTTTCATTTTGTCCTGTAAGTCATCAGCCATCCGTTGATGTTAGGAACCAGTATTACCGGTTTATTACAAAACTAATAACTCAGGAGGCCAGGAGCCAATAATCTATCATGCATGACTACAAACGATATGACGACAAAAAGTAATTTAGATGATATTACGGTGATCTCGATAGAAACTCACAATGAAAGAGTTACCTAGAAAAAATAAATTAAATTTACCTGGAAGTCAGGAATGAAGCGATCACACAATGCTCTCAGCAGTTGGAACAGCAAGTTGATCTTGTCAGGATGGTGGCAGAAGTAATGCAGCAATATCTTCACGATCAATTTCGGCTCCTTCCAATGAGTGCAATCAACATTCTCCACCTTCTTGTGCGTTTCCTTGAACAAAATTAATCATACATTATACACACAAATCAGCAGTTTAGAAGGAAGGCAAGCAGACAGTTGTCAAATATAAAACCTAATAGGCATGCGGCCTTATGTTCAAATTCATAACGTAGTGATGCTAAATGGATAGTAAACCATCAAATTATCGTAATAAAGTATAAATTATAAAATATAATTAAAATCATAAAAAGATTATAAACCTTGAAAATTTTGAAAATATATGTTTTTTTTTTTATTGACCAAGAGTAAATTTAAAGCTACCAATAGAATCCTTACGCTTTTATAGAAACAAAATTGTATGACAACTATGTACTTAAACGCAGTATTTCGCGACCGAAACAACAATTTACCATACAACGATACAGCTACTTTGTACAAGTGACGTCATACGTGGGTGTCTATCAGTATGAAGCGTTTTGCGCTGCCGCCAGCGACGTCAATCTTTGTCTCAAATTTATGGGTATTTATGTTCTTTAATTGTAGTTGCTCCCATACAAACATTTGTTCCTCTCCAAAAACTGGTTCGAATGATATCATTAAAAAATCTTAGTCCGCATCCCTATTCAACTTACATGGTACTGGTCGCTGCACCAGATCCTCTTCAACAGCTCAATCAAGTCATGTTGTGTGGACATCCACTGCTCATCAAACTTGATCAACAGCGAAATCACTCGTATAGCCTGGAACTGCATTTCAGCCTTGTCCGCTTGAAGAATAGTCGCGGAGGCGACGCCAGTATTGGCCGCTAAAAGCTGCATGAGACGAGGTTTCTTGGTAGTTTGGAGAGCTTCGCGGTAAGCTGCGCCCGCTTCGGGGTGCTTTACGAGGAAGATGAGGAAGCGACTCCATTGTTGGTCTTTTATATTGTTATCACTCATCACTAGATCGAGTGTCTCTTTGGGATATCTAAAAATAAAAATAAGCTATTGTCAAAAAAATCATTTTTGGTACAAGCTTTTATTGCCGACTGTACTTTTCTGTATACCATCATCAACTACTCATTGAGACGATTCTAACGAGCCCAAACTCAACGGGGTTACGTCGGTTAAGTACTGAATTCTCATGGCCACCTTCTGTCTCCATCATCAGATCATTTCAGCTCAATCGGTCACCGGGAAGTAGGTCAAATTTAACTTGCAAGATTTTATTACAGACAGACAGACATAGTTCACGATTCACGTAAATTTGCTTGGAAGTGGAAATACGCACACATGTATTCCCCCAAAGACTGTCAGCTTATTGAGCAACACGTGATACAGAAACTTAAGGTGACGGCTCCATCAGCGCGGATGTATTGCGGGCCTAAGCTAAGCCTGCATTAATGAACACGCTTGGCGTGGCACAAAAGAATCTGGATGGCCCCGAATTCAAATGTATAGTAATATATGACCGCGAATGTAGAAACATTTGTGTAACACAATACAACGCGCAGTGTCTCTTTGACAGGCATTTTGATACAAACGTGATTTACCTCAACAAGAATTTGACGAGTGGCTCCCTGAAGGGCGAGCCGGCCTCGATCATGAGCGACTTCTCGGTGTGGAAGATGAGGCGGCACAGCACGTCGATGAAGCGCGGCGACGCGGCCGGGATTTGGTGGAAGATGCCGATCAGGATTATGATCTTCTGTTCGTTTTCCATGTTTTTGGAGACGCTTTGTAAGAAGTTGCCGCCTGGGAACGAAATATGATACCAAATTTAACACAAAAATGTTAACCCCTTTTTTGTAAAATAGTAAAACTTAAAAAACTAAAATGTGTTATCGCTTTCTCGCAAACGCAAAGTAGAAATGACAGCTAAAGATAAAATAATTGACAGCTAAAATTGGGTGTTGGTTAAATTGGTTTGGATTACGAAAATGGGCATTAGACTTCAATATAGCTGAACTTACTCATATCGTAAGAATATTTGTCACTATCTGTACAACATTGATACAAAAACCGACAACAGCATGCAGGAAATCAACATCTATAACTAAAAAGCAAAGTGTAGTATTAGCAAACATACCTCTATTTGTTTGTATCGAATAATCCAACAGTTTCTTCAGTAACTGCAGCAATTGTTCACATAATTTTTCACTAAACGTGGAGGGGAATAGCTGCGTTAAGTACGAGAGTCGCTTGGCACCGTTGACGCTGAGGTTGCGGTGGTCGCCCAGCGTGAGCAGCAGCGGTCTCATCACGGGGTGCACCATTTCCATATCGATTTGGAAGCCGGAGAGGAATTTCTGCATACATTCGAAGCCCGCCTGAAAGAATAATCACGATATTGGTGCTGTATTTACCTACGGATCTTTACACGCATGTTCTACTCTGCAGCCTACAGGCATTGTAGTAACATCTAAGAAATAGTGTGTTTGGGGATTTTTGTTATGCATCAGTCGTAGCAGTACGAAACTTGAAAAACCAAAGATGGTACTGAGGCTCTAGTATAAGTTTTACCGAAACAAAACTTTACGATCGCGTTTGCGTTTCACCCTCAATTTGTATGGGATTTGACAGCTAAACGCAAACACGGTTGTAACGTTTTGTTTCGGTAAAACTTATACTAGAGCCTCTGATATGTCGATGCGGTTTACAGAGAACAAAAGTGATAAAGCATGCACACATTGAACGTACGGCGCCCCAATCACACGAAAAAATACTCGGGATTTTCATCTACAAATATGCGTCCTCGCTTATTTGCTGCAACTCTTGATCGATTATTCTTATCCAGCCACTGGTATATAAGCACTTGGAAGATCTTGCGACGGTTCAACCTCGCAACACGGGCCGCAGCGCGCGCCGTATGAGACGCACCAGCACCAAGACGCCGTCCGGCTACACCGCCGCCCGCATGCACCGGAGCTGACCGCAGCACGCTAAGTCACGGTCCGGCTACAGCGCGCTACACGAACACATGGAGCCGGCCGCATCGCGTCACACGCACACACAGGCGCCGGCCGACCGTACAAAAGGCAGCACGCGCAGCGACGCAGCCAGTCGGATTGCCACTTAGAGCCTACCCGAGTTCGGACGCCTACTTTCCTGCTTCGCGCATTTCGCACTTTTGTTCTGCCGAATAAAACGTGGAAATATAGCGGCCCGGCTATCTAGCCGGAGGGGATTTACACCAAAACTGCATCACCACTGTCGGTCGTTACTATAAACGCATATCCTGGAGGCGAAGGCCAAGAAGGAATGCGGATATAGTCTCACCGGCAGCGGCTAGCGTCACTGGCCCTACGTCGCCCTGATGGGCAAAGGAAAACCTGCAGGGGGTAGACGGAGATCTCTTGATCGAAATCTACCCTCCACCAGCCGCTCGGAAAACCGAGCCCCCGCACAACTGCGTGAAACCTCCCAACTGCCAGAAACCAAGATGGACGGTAGTTCGGAAAACCGGGATACAGACCCACCCGCACCCTGCGTCGAATTTTTAAATTCGACGCCCACCCCGATGCCGCAGCCTACGGACGCCGACGCAGAGTTCGCCGAGCTACCGACGCTGCCAGAGCCGAACGCGCGCCCCTTCTCGCCCGAGTCGCCCTCCAAAGAAGTCTCCCCGATGGAGCAACTGCGATCAGACACGATCGTGGTTGCCCATATCATAGGGGCGGACCTCCCTTCGGAGGACCTAAAAGCGTGGATGGCCGCGTACACGCGCATTACCAGCCACCAGCTAGGGCTGATGACCGAGCTGCTGCCCGAGGACGGGCCCTTTCTCGAGTTCCTGAGATGCAACCCGACCACCCTCAGGCCGGGGAAGCGCCCCAGAACGAGCCCGCCCACGCAACAAGAAGAGGAAGCCGCCAAGCGGGCATGCCTCCTCCCAACGCCGCCCACACCAACTACTGACGCCCCCCCGCACCCGCAGATGGAGAGGGGGAACGAAGCCCCCGCGACACCCTGGATAGCCACCTTACCATCGGACACGCAAGTGCTCGATGGGAAGAGGGCCGCTGCGCGAAAGCTCTTCCCGCAGCGACCTGTAGTCCAGGGTGCCGCCCAACCGCCGGCGCCCGCCGCCGTCGCGACCACGGCGAAAGTCACGTTCGCCGCAGCCGCCGCCACCGCCGCCCCCAAGCCCGCCCCACGGACGAGCAAGGAGACAGCCGCCCAGCAACAGCAGCCACAACAGCAGCAACCAAAGAAGCCCCCGCAGCCCCGCTATCCCACGATCGTGGCCCCAGTACTGCCGAACTGGGTCAAGGTCGTGGCGGGAATCGCCCAAGAGTTGGGGGAAACCCCAAACTGCAAGGCGATGGGCAGCGGACTGCGCTTCACCCCGCGGAGCGAGAGGGAGTACCGCACGGTGGAGCGCCACCTCGACGCCCTGGAGAAGGCAGGCGAAAATATAGAGTGGCACCTCTATCAATTGGACAGGGAGAAGAAGATGAAGGTGTCACTCCGCGGCCTTCCCGCTAACACGCCTACACAGGACATTGCATCCGCCTGCCTGGCGCTCGGCTACCCAGTCGAGTACGTCAGGCAGATCAACGCCAGAGGAGGCAGGAGTGGGTGCACCTACTTCCTACAACTGGCGGGCCCACCAAGAGAGCACACCGGGATCTACGGCCTGAGGCAGCTGCTGTACATCCCGGAGGTCAAAGTCGAAGCCTGGCGGGGCAAGAAGGGCCCCGCGCAATGCCACAGGTGCCAGGGCTTCCGGCACCACTCGGAGGGCTGCCACCGCCCGCGTAAATGCGTGCGCTGTGCGGGCCCCCATGCGGCGAAGGACTGCACGAGACCCAGGAGCGAGCAGGCAACCTGCTCCAACTGCAGCGGCCCCCACACGGCCAATGACACCAAGTGTCCGGTACTCCGCAAGGAGGCCCGGAACACCAAGGCAGGGACAGCGGCACACACCGTCCCGCAACGACCCGGACCGCAGACGAGGGCTACGGTGAAGACGCCAACGGTGGACGAGTCGGCGCCGGCTACGCTCATGGCGCCGGCGAACGCCCCTACACCAAGGGGCGAGGCGACCGCACCAAAGCCCCCGCCGAAGGCCAACAAGAAGAAGAAAAAGAAGCCTAATAAGAGGCCCCCACAGGCCCAAGAAGAGGCCCCACGGGCCCAAGAAGAGGCCCTACGGGCCCAAGAAGCACCCCCACAGGCCCTAGAAGAGGCCCTACGGGCTCAAGAAGAGGCCCCCCCTCCTGCCGCACCCGCAGTAAAAGAGAGCCTCCCCATGGACGTTGTCCGGACCCAGAGGGCGGAAGACATCGCGTACTGGAGAAAACATCAAGAAAAAATAAACATCGCCCTGGCCAATTGGAGAGCCGGGGCCGACGAAGAAAGTCTGTCCACCAGCAAAGAAAGCATTAGCTAGATAGCGAAAGATTACCGGCCCATTGTTATGGGCTGCGAAAAACAAGCCGACTAAAAATGCAAAGAAAGCATTGATAAGTCCCCCACCACACTCCTAATAAGGAGTGTGTGATGTCACGACGACGACGCAGCCAGTCGGTCTTTGCCGCGGTCTCGAGGCGGTCGCAAGGGTCGACTGCACCTAGAGCGCGGCCTGGGCTTACCGAGTGCGTGCCTAGGTATTTAGGGATTTAGGGACTTAGGGACTTAGGGAGTTCTCAGCAGGCGCGGCCTGGGCTTACCGAGTGCGTGCGGCTGAGACTCCACCGGGGAACCCCTGAAGGGCGCGGCCTGGGCTTACCGAGTGCGTGCCTAACAGGACTTAGAGTAGGGAGCTCAGCAGGCGCGGCCTGGGCATACCGAGTACGTGCGGCTGAGACTCCACCGGGGAATCCCTGAAGGGCGCGGCCTGGGCTTACCGAGTGCGTGCCTGACAGGACTTAGAATAGGGAGCTCAGCAGACGCGGCCTGGGCGTACCGAGTACGTGCGGCTGAGACTCCACCGGGGAACCCCTGAAGGGCTTAGAGTAGGGAGCTCAGCAGGCGCGGCCTGGGCGTACCGAGTACGTGCGGCTGAGACTCCACCGTAGAACCTCTGACAAGCTATCCGCGACCACGTCCACGAAGCGCCCCACGGGGCCCGTATTTTACTGGTGCATAAGCCACCTATCTCGCGCCTAATCTTAAGTTCAGAGTCTATTTTAATAAACGGGCATAAAAGACCCATATTTGTTACCAAGTCAATCAGTGTTTTCCATTTACCCTAGTGGACATCCCTTCTACCCCTGAGTTAGCCTGGAAACCTTCACTACGCCCTTCAGGCGGAAGGATATGTATGGCTCGCCCCAAGCGACGACCATCACAATCTTATTATTAATAATAGGCTGCCAACACTCGAAGGTCCGAGACGCTTAATGGCACCAAAATCCAAATTGACATCCTCATCCATCCATCATTCAATCCAGGATCTACACTATAATATCACTTACTTGCTGCAGCTCCTGATCGTTCTTCTCCAGCGACTTGTACAGCACTTGGAAGATCTTCTCGCGACAATGCTTCTCCTGTATGTAGTGGCAGGCGGCCAGCGCTCTAAGGGCCGAGGCGCGGAGAGGCACCAAGTTGACACCCTTATAGCACGGCAGCTTGCCCAGGACGGCGTCCTCCGCCTCGCAAAGGGAGAGCAGCTCGCGGAAGAATACTTTGTGCTCGTTTATATTCAGATCTAGAGTGTATAAATAGAAAAGCGTTTTTTATTTTCAATAATTCGAACAGGTATATATGAGAAGAAGGTATTTAAAATAAAAAGTTAGCAATATCGAAAAAAATATCTGCTCGAACCTCACGGTGCCGATCTATCACCTATGTCACTGTGGCATAATTATCGAATGATGCTGTAATGTGACATATGACCTCAATTTAAATTTTATGTGTGTCCTCCCTTCATCGATTTCTAATATATTATTGATGAGCTTTGATATGGCTGTGTAGTGAGGGCACACGGCACACCTGATGGAAAGTTTATACCTATTTTCCATCAGTACTTAATCATAACAAACTGTAACATAATACCACGACCTCGGCATACCGATAGGCACATGACTGGACTTTGTACTATCAACCTTGATAGCTGTTTCCACTCATAGGAACACAAGGAAATGCACTAGTATATAAGACATACATTTTCTCTGAATAAAGACAGTTATTACCCGAGTCTCGACTTGTCATTACTACCTAGAACCTTCAGCTGGTTAGGCCATACTTGCTTTTATATACTACGACAGCGGCAAACAAGCATACGGACTGTGTGTTGGTAAGCAGAGACCCTCGCATATGGACGCCTACAACTCCACAAGAAACCGCGCTGCCGACCGTTTACTGATTTGAGGATAATAAATAAATATACGTCATAATATAGAATATAGTTATTGACTGGCGACTGACCTATAGTAAACAGCCTCGGTTTCAACGTGGTGCAGAAGGTGGTACCGTCCATGAGACCCATCTGCGCATTTGCTGGCTGGTGCCGAAGCAGATGCTTCTTTGGCGGGATGATGTCGGCTAGAACCTCGCGGTGCGGGTCCATCACCTCCGTCACGGTCTTGCCTTGCAGATCTGCTATCAGTTCCAGGGATTTCATTGCCTGGAAATACATTCCTAATGTGATTTGGAAAACAACTGTTACACTGTAACGTTTGACCACAACCGTATGATCAACTTGAAAAATGTTCCAATGATGCTAAAAAAGGATGAAAGTTTATTTCCGAAGAAACATTCATTCGGGTTCAAAACGCTTACGCTGATGTTGAGAAAAAAGGCTCAAAATAGAAACCAAGAATATGGTTTTAGAGGATCAAAATTAAACTGACAGGACGACTGATAAATTCATTAGAATGCCGTTTTTAACATAATTTATAGTAAAAAGAGCTTTATTGTTTCACGTACCTGCTGTCTGACCAGCAAATGCGGACTGGTGACCTGCAGTACCAACTCTTGCAGAACATCGTGCAGCGCTCTTGCCTTAGCTGCCGCGACCTCGCCCTCGGGTTCGACGCCCGACACCACACACACGCGCACTAGTCGTTCCAGGTTCATCGTCGCCATATCTATAGCTCCTGACGACACCTCCCCAGTCAGATCCATCATCACAAACAACACTGCTTTTAAGAACGTGAACACATGTTTGTATACCCATTCGGGCGCCATCTTCTCGAACATGAACTTCACCGCGATACAACCGCCGAGTTTAGCGTACCAGGCTCGCTCGTAACATAGCGCTGACATGCGCTCCGCTAAGTATTCCATTAGAGGCAGGCGGCAGGCGCGCTCTTTACTGCCGAGCACAGTCGCCGCGGTCTCTATCATGAGAACAAGGGCTAGATGCCCAGGCTTGCATAACTCCTTCTCTTCGTGGCCCATCACGACTGCTATAGCGTCCACTAGCACCAGAGCATCCAGCCCTTCTTTAGGATGACTGGCACCCGCGAACGGCCCGGCCTCCTGTGCTATAGCCACAAGAGTGTAATGTCGCACAAGAGATATCATCGTCGGTAGCACGTGGTGTCGTAACTCCTTGATGGCCGCGGCCACAAACATCCCCGTCAACGCAGTACGGTGCGTGTTTCGCACTATGGAGTTGGTGCATTTGTAATACGGTCCATTTTGACTCTGAATCTTGCCTTCGAGGAACGCGGGGTGGTTGAACAGTTTCTGTAGTGTCGGCTTGGTGTCGTCCAGATTGAGCGAAGCGGCTAGGTAACACCTAAGCACTTCCCAACATTGACGTCGGTAGAACGGATCCGTTGTACTCGATTTCAAAGCGGCAAAGGCAGTGTCGATAACTTTGTCGACCTCGAAATCTATCGGTTTTGGTTGGTCTTGGAAGTAGGCCTGCACGGCGGGCGGCGGCGCGTCGGTCTCGCGGTACTCCAACCGCTGTGGTTCGATCATCATCTTCCGGTTGCCGCCACCGAACTTGCCCAGAACTCTGAAGGCTATTCTGGCCACCTCATTGTTCTGAAGCGTTCTCCATAATGCTTGCATCAAGTCGGCACGGACCGGCTGTATATGCTCATATAAAAAGTCTGGCTGCAAATTGTCTACGCAAAGTTCTAGGGTCCGCAGCCCCTGAGATATCAACGTGTGTGAACCGTTCAGAGCGGACACCAGTGGATCCATCAACATTGGTAAATAAGGCAATAGGCTACTCAATCTTACGGGAACAGTCAAACACAATTCTACGAAGAGATCTTTCATATGTTGCTTGTGGAGACCACTCTGAAGGCGGTTGAGGCCTTCTAACAAATTAGGGAGTAGCGGAAGGAACTCTTGATAAAGCAGGTCGTGACTGCCGCCGCCGATCGAGCGGAACAGCGCTCGCAAGAGCAGGAAGTAGTTGTAGGGCTCCTTCGCGGTCATGGCGTAATCCATTGCCTTATTAACGATACTATGTAGGTGAGGTCGCAACATTTGTTCGTTCTCGGTCGGGAATAAGCTGACTGAGCCGAATACCAGCTTAAATAATCTCAGGTACAAGTTGGACCTCTCTAGGTTGGTCCCCATTTCCTCCATTCGTTTCAGAAGGTACTCGACCAGTACCGTCGCGAATATCGGCGACGTCGCTGGATTCGACAGAAAGGTGTTCGCAATTATTTGCAACGTCATGTTTTTGTTAATTCTCTCAACCATATGTGAGATCGTCGCCGTAAATATTTCTTGGAAAGTTTGCGGATTCATCATTGAAAACTGAAAAAGAAATAGCGGAATGTATTTTTGTTATAACATCCTTATGAAATAAATAACACAAATTATATGAAAGTATCTTCGTTCTTATTCACATTTTGCTGATCGTTTTCAGTAATACGGTATTTGCTTTACTTTACTTTACTGACTGATCGTTAAAGCAACTTTTTATGCAAAATTAAAAAGCTTTGTTAATACGGAGCAAAGCAGCAAATGGCGTCACGATTTTCTATGGTCAAACAGCGTCCGTTTTTAAATCAATCTATAAAATAGCACAAATAAGCTTTATTACCGAGTATTTTCGTAAGTTTCTGTTATTGGTAACGTTAAAACAATTAATTTCTACTATTCTCAAACACCGTATTGAGCAAAAGATCGGCAGAGCAGTACTCACGACCCCGCTGAAGTGCTCCAACACCTCTTTCTCCTCCTTGGAGCGCACGTGCGGCTGCGCGGGCGGCTGCGCGGCGCGCGGCGCGGACAGCGTGTAGATGTCGAGCGACTGCAGCCCCCAGCGCACCAGCCGGATGAACACCAGCGTCTCGCGCGCGGTGAACTGCTTCTGCCCGGCTATGGTGCTCGATGCCGCGCCCTCTGCGTTCGTTGTACTCTGTAATAGTTATTTGTGTCACAAGGGAGCAAAATAGTATATCTATTTAAATATTACGGAAAATTCATATAATTTCATATAACGTTGTTAAAGTTGAAACTTGAAATATGTTCGGTTTTAATCGATTACGATAAAATTACAATCGATTATTTTATTAAAATCAGATTCAATTGGCACATTGCGTAAATGCTACATGCCAATGAATAAATTAAAAAAGTAGCTTGAACAGAAAAGTAGCATTTTAATCCCTCTCGTCGTGGAGCAAAACTTACTTTACAATGCATGTGCTCGAAAAGAGCGTTTTCCAAGCACCCAAATCGTGCGGAAAGTGCCACTTTTTCGCACTAGTGCTTTTTACTTTTCAATTTTTTTTTAATTTTTACGTCCGTCGTCAGCCTTTTATTACTCGAGAAAAGTTTTACAAATATTTCAATTACACGTTTTCTTTCAATATAAAAGGTACATAAATACTAATAATGTATAAAATGATTTATTAATCTTTATGAAATTTGAATTTGGTCAATAAATTAATTGATTTTAAATATTCACTTAATGTGTTTGGCTGAACGCATCTTTCTTTTGCCTTTTGCGATACGACAGTATGGCGACTTGCACATGCGCATTGCGCATGTGTTGACCGCGCATGTATTTAAAACTAAAAAGCCCGCCATTGTTGTGATTGTTGTTTACTTTGGAGTTTATTTATTTATTTATTTAGCCTTTTATTCTGAAACATTGGTTTATCTTAAAATTACTCTTAATACTAACACATCTTATAATATATCCCTTATTTCAGTGTGCCTTTTGGCATAGGCCTCCTCCAATGACTTCCACTGACTTCTATCTTGCGCAACCCTTCTCCAGTTAGGCCCCGCCGTTAGTTTTAAATCTTCTTCCCATTTCATGATCGGTCTCCCTCGACTTCTCTTTCCGTCTCTTGGGTACCATTCGGTTAATGCTTTACTCCATTTTTCTTTAGGGTCTCGTAACATGTGGCCAACCCATCTCCACTTTTGTTGGTCCACTTTGGAGTTATTTTATGTAAATAAGTTAAAAATATCGAGTGAAAGTGAGTAATCAATAATAATAATGATTTAGGTATTGCGTTTCAATAGTGTCAGTATGTTTCTTAGAACTACGACGGTACAGCGTCTTTTTGTTGTTAAATATATTGAGTTACTCAAAATTAATTTTGTTCCAAAACCACAATACAATGGATTTAACTTTTAAGTGAATAAGCTTGACAGCAAAAGATGTGGAGAAGTTGTTAAATGCAGTTCCAGATAATAAGTAGGTACCTGACAATCTACCTCTTCTTCAATTTTAACCTATCTATTTTAAACCGACATTTCACCATTTAATATATTTCCTAACACAAGGCATAGTAAAACGTTGTATGATACACGCGCGTAAAGATGATTTCCGACTCGTGTCGAATTATACATTCGCTCGCTTCACTCGCTCATGTATAAAAATGAGACTCGTCGGAAATCACCTACTTTCCACACTTGTATCATAAATAACTATTACAATGCATGTGCTCGAAAAGAGCGTTTTCCAAGCACCCAAATCGTGCGGAAAGTGCCACTTTCTCGCACTAGTGCTTTTTACTTTTCAATTTTTGAAGTGAAAACTTCTTTAGCGGCGCTGAGCACTTTTTGGGGAAAAATTGTTAAATACGCGACAGAGTTTTGTGACGTCAGATGTGAAGGAGGCCACTTTTTGCTGCTAGCCGATTTGACTTCATTCAAAACTGAACGCTATTCGTAAGAGTATAACGCCGTTAAACACTTTTTGCAATAGCATATTCTGCAAATAAATTTGTAATATTAACCAACGCGTCCTTCGCCGTTTTGCTATTGAGAAAATTCGAATAGTTCGAATTTGGGCGTTATTCCTAAAGAGATAAAGCTTAGAAAAATATTTATCAACGGCAAAAACAAATTGGTATTTTGGTCGCCACCGCCGTCTGCTGTTCTTGCAAATTCGAATAGTTCGAATTTAGACGTTATTCCTAATAAAGCTTTGAAAAATATTTGGCAATGGCAAAAACAAATTGGTATTGTGTTTGCCGCCGCCCGTCGGCGCGCCGACGGGCGAGCCGGTGGCCCGACGCGCCCAACGCGCCCGCGGCCCGTCGGCCTAAATAATTGATATAATTTTATAAATTTGCGTCAAATTCATTTTTAGGGTGACACCGTAAGATGTCACGTGACCTGATCGAAAAACTGTTACAATGTTATTGAGTTTTCACTTCTGCCGGCACTCCCGGAGTGCAACGTCGTCAGCCCGACGCAGAGTTTTCATTACTCGAGAAAAGTTTTACAAATATTTCAATTACACGTTTACTTTCATATAAAAGGTACATAAATACTAATAATGTATAAAATGATTTATTAATCTTTATGAATAATGAATTTGGTCAATAAATTAAGTAATTTTAAATATTCACTTAATATGTTTGGCTGAACGCATATCTACTACTAATAATAATGATTTATTGCGTTTCAATACTATTCTAAGTTAGAAATGCAGTTCCAGGTAATAAGTAGGTCCTAACAATCTACCTAGGTTCTTCAATTTTAACCTATCTATTTTAAACCGACATTTCCACATTTAATATATTTCCTCACACAAGGCATAGTAAAAAGTTGTATGATACACGCGCGTAAAGATGATTTCCGACTCGTGCCGAATTATACATTCGCTCGCTTCACTCGCTCATGTATGAAAATGACACTCGTCGGAAATCACCTACTTTCCACACTTTGTTAAGTCACAAGACAAAGGCGGGTCTGCGAGCTGGACTGACCATCTGGTGAAGGATGATGGGAGTAGTCTATGACTACTATCCATACTAATATTATAAATGCGAAAGTGTATGTGTTTGTATGTTTGTCCGTCTTTCACGGCAAAACGGTATGGAGCTACGATATAAACGAGTTCCACGCGGACGGAGTCGCGGGCAGAAGCTAGTTTATTATTGTTTTTTATTCTTATACACTGACGATCTTTTTGTGAATCCACTCTATTTTAATTTAATGAAATGACATGTAAATCTTCAAAATGAAATAAAATAATCTAATCTATGAGAGCCGATCTTTGCAGTCGGCAAATATGCAGCTTTTCAAATAAGCAACACAACCCGTCCTCTCCCGGAGACCCCGAAAGTGGAAGGGTGTTTAACTCCCGGACGTTTCCATGTTGTTGTTTAAATTAGAACTTTGATAAATAATAATAATTGAGTACAAATTATTTTGAAAAAAGTGACCCATATGTGGGTCAGCGGGAGCCCACGGAGACAAAATCTGTGACCCATATATGGGTCAGCGGGAGACAAGGGGGGAATCCAAATATACACGTATATTTTTAGATAAGCATTAAATTCATGCCAAAATAGTTGTATGACTTTCATTTAAGAGATATAATATAATAGTAATTTTACAGTACATATGCTGCTACTTTCCCGCACTAGTGCGGAAAGAGCACTTTCCGTGCATATGTCGAAACTTTAAAGAGCCATATGTACAGTAAAACGTTGTACGATACACGTGCGAATAGGTAATTCGCAACTCGTGTCGATTTAAAACACTCCCTGCGGTCGTGTTTTAATTTATCACCACTCTTTGCGAATTTCCTATTATCGGCACTTGTATCGTAATAGTTATTGTATGTACTGTAAAAGTAAATTCTAAAACAGTAGTATACTTACTTTACATGACGCACAGCCCCATGTAATTGTCTTCACGCCACACACCAAAGTCTTAACCAGAGTCCTATAGTCGCTCACGTTGAGATTATTCATTTGTGAACTCGGGAACCCTATCTTAGACTTTTCCTCAGGCTTGGACAAGCTGTCGAGGAAGTCTGGCGCGGGTTTCTCGTCTTCGACTTTGATCTCGGTGACCGTGGCGGGCGAGGGTGTGGTCGGGGTGTTGGGTGTGGTGCCGTTCGCACCGTTGGCTGGAGTCATTTGTTTGCTGAACAATAAGACAATTACAATATCTCGCATAGATCCAACTCCAGCTTATTTATTTTTGAAGTGAAAACTTCTTTAGCGGCGCTGTGTACTTTTTGTGATGGGGAAAAATTGTTAAACTCGCCACAGGTCAAGTGACCGTAAGATTCGTAAGACGTGAGATTCGAGACAGGTCACGTCAAAACTGTTACAATGTCATTGAGTTTTCACTCCCAGAGTGCAACCCGGTCTTTTTTTCTATTTATATATAGACTAAACACGTTTAAATCTGCCTTAACAGTAAAATATCAATGCTTCAAGAATTTAACTAAAATTATGTATGTTTCCGGAGGCATAACACTGGGATGCATTAACAAGTGGCGAATATTTACAAGTTTTGAATATGTGCGAGACAAGTGAGAATACTGCCTACTAAAAAAAAGCACTGCTATTCTTGGATTTTATATTCTCACCACTTGGCCATTAGCGCTGGCAGCTGCAGCTTCGAGATGGTCTTAAACTTGAGCACGAACACTTCGAGAATGCGCATAAGCAACTGTCTGCCTTGTGGCTGCGCGCCTGCGCCCGGCGCCGCTTCGCTTTCAGAACGCTGTCGTATGCAGTCCACCAGGTTCAGTAGTAGCTTGCATGACATTGTTTGAATGCTGGAAGAAAGTAAGAATGAGACCAAGAAGATGGCATGTGCGTTTCGCGCCAGATATCGGGCGACACGGCTACTGAGACGAACTCATTGAATGCTATTGAGAGGTCAGAGGCGCCAGTTAGTGATCATGAACGTAACGAATATACATTCATATTTGTTACATATAATTATGGTTTATGAAACTACAAGCTGCAATTCTACAAGTCACTGACATTAGCGAAACACATGACCAGTGAGGAGTGTCCTTTCTATCTTGCAAATTGCATCCTGGTGTATGGACCAAAGGTGTTTTTTACTAGAGTAGAAAGTTCAGGAATTTCAAAGACAGATTCCATTTCTAAGTGCTCTAAAACTGCCAAACACTGGTGAGTAGAATCCCGGCACCGATACCGGAGCTTATTTGATAGTTTTCCCACCATAACAGGCATATTAGTAGATGCTATCACTCACCTAGTAGGCAGCGATTCATCATGCACGTTCTTAGAGAACAGATGCGCGGCGATCGCTAGGTCAGTCAATGGCAGGTGCTGCCGCACATGGTGCACGAGATCCGCGAGCGTTGAGTACGCGAGGGGGCGGAGCGACTCGTGCACGGTCCAGCCGCCTCCGAGCAACACGTCCTCGTCGAACAAACGCTCCATGTACGGAACGAACTCTGGAAGGTAATTAGTATTTTAACTTTTCAAACTTAAGAGTCCGCAGTAAGCTCGGCCGAATTTCACCTTCCCATACAAACGGAGTTTCGTTCTCATTTTAAAACTACGTGTTAATTTTAAAACAAGTTTTGTATGAAAAACTTAAGTTCGCTGTATTTTTTTACTATGGTATATGAAGCTACATAAACTAATTACAGACTTGTATATACCTCATCTCATTGTACATGCAAAGTTTCGTTATTTATAATCCAACACGTAGCTTACTGCGGACTCTTAACAATTGAAACTCAACAAAGTGTCTCTTTTAAATTCACTACAGCGAAACAGCTCAGCTCGAAGGAATCGATTTTAATATTGATTAAAAAGAGGTGTCACAGGAATTAGACCGACATAATGAACTCCTGCTAAAATAATGGTATTATAGTGAATTTCAATCCTGTTTGTGTTTAATTCAAAAAGGCATGAACTATTCTCTCATAGAATTTGAAGGAGATTGTACAAACTTACTCAGTCTCAAATCTGTGGCCAGAATATGTCGAGTGGCTATCACAAGCTCCTTTCTTAAATGTGCTACTTCAGGCGGGCACAGAGTTAGCAGGCCTATAATACCCTTAACCATCAGATTGGCGTGATTGGCTATTGTATCCTGGTATATCCTAATGATGTAAGCTAAAAACGCGAGGGTCTTTATCTGTGCACCCATGAAGTCAACAAAAACTTCTTTGTTGAATGAAGCAGATTGTCTGCAAAAAAACAATACATTGTGTATTATATATATGTAGATCAGAGACTTTCATTGATCTTAATGGTAACATAATTAAATACTATTTGAAATATAAATTTAAAGGCGTGTATGTGAAATATAAATGGTCCTCCCATGAATTATAAAAGAGCAAGCATGTTTACTTGACTGATAAAGGAGCGTACGAATTAGAGCAGCCTCGGGTTGAAGCACGCACGACTCACCTATTTTGCTCTAATTCGTACGCGCTCACGCGCTGTGCGCGAGCAACGCGCGAGCGGCGCGCGGCGAGTCGCCTAGAGTCGGCTCAAAGGCGCCTCAGTGTGCGTGCCTCGCATAAATTGGACGTGTATCCGAGCGTGCCGCCGACAGAACGATGTAATTTGGTAAAGTAAATGTGCACCACATGAATTACGACTTTTGTACAACTGTTTCATCCACCACCAAGGCGGTTTCCTCTTCTTTTTGATAATAATTCGGTGAATTACGATAAACGCAGCCGCGACTGTCATCGTGTATGACGCCATTTTGAATGACGCACAATGGCGGCTCGCCGCGAGCGCGCTGCCTCGCCCGCGCATGTTTATGTGCACCAAATTGGCTCGCGAGCAGCTCGCCTCGCGGGGCGAGCATGCCTCAGGCTGAGCCGCTCAAATTCGTACGCAGCCTAATGTATGTGCAGGTATACTGTTATTTGCAGTATATAGGTATGACATGTTACCACAGCTAAAACTATAGTCACTCTTGGTATGGCAACTGTGGCTGTTATTGGCGATGTTTGAGTTCAAAGGGCTGACTAAGCTAGGATATTAATAGTAAAACAATAGTATACCTGTGTGTAGCAGCAGGTTGCAGTGTGATAGTCTCCATAATGAGAGGTATAAAGTTGCTCACCTCTTGGTGTACATTTTGCTTATACAACTGATACATCAACACCACTATGATGGGCAGCTCTTGAATAACTTTTAGGGATAACACAGATCTTGGTATAAGGTTGTACTGAAAAAGTAAAACATAATTAGATTGTAGCTTTAACAAACATCATCATCATGAAGTGATTTACAAGTTTAAAGAACTGGGACTGTATACAATCCTTATTACTGCACTAATGGCATGCTTAGAATAAACATAAAACAGTAAGAGAAATAAGTCGCCTAAGAGAAGTTTGGTGCATCCTACTAATATTATAAATGGGAAAGTTTGGATGTTGGTTACTCAATCACGCTTAAACGGCTCAACCGATTTGAATGAAATTTTGCACAAAGATAACTTATACCCTGAATTAAAATTGGTAAAAGATGTTCGCACAAGGCCACTCAGAAGTAGTAGGGAAACAGATTTAGTACTGCCTCAGCATAAAACTAAATTCTTTAGAGGTTGTTTCAAGTTTTCCGCATCGAAAATTTGGAACGATCTTCCTCTACGGGACCCCATGTCTTTAAACAGTTTAAAAAAATTGGTGAAAATGCATCTTCTTAAATTAATATAAAGGTGGGAGCCTTTAATTGGCTCTCTGTTACTTAAGTTATATAACTAGCTTATATTATTATTTTGAATTGTTAGCTGTTGGTTCTCCGAATAACAAATAAATAAATAAAAATAAATAAAGAGGCGGAGCTTATTGGAATTAATGGATACGCGTATAGGTACGTACGCATGGACAAGATAATATATATGCCTACCAATGTTTGTTTATTCTTTAACCTATTGATATATATGTAGTTATTTTTATACCTACACATACACACTCTCAAACACATACACACACACACATATACTCGAATCACACTTAGGTACATTGCGTACAACACACAAAATTACATGTTCAATCTAGTTTTAAAAAAACCTACCTACCTTCAATCAAAATATTTTTGCATGTTTTCACCCAATTTTACGTATAATTTGTATTAAGTGTCTCATGTAATGTACAACCTCTAGTTAGTAGTGAAATTAGTTTTAATAACTACCTATCCTTTGTTCTGCATTGCTGTTTTGTATCGTGTTTGGGCAATAAAGTTATTTGTATTTGTAAAATATAGGATAGTTTTTATCACGGGTTCACGCAGACGAAGTCACGGGCGGAAGCTAGTATTTCATACTTTTAGTGTAGTAGCCAACTTATTCTTGACTTCAGAGTAATAATTATGATACAACTTTAAATATATCACGTCTTGCTTACTTTACAACCAGGCCCCTATTTCACCAACTTGACAATTGTCACCTGACAACGACAATTCTCCTTACATTGCTGGATCCACAAGTACCCTAGCGCCCACCTTAACTTCTAGAACAAGCAATGTTTGGCGAATTGTCAGTGTCAGGTGACAATTGTCAAGTTGGTGAAATAGGGGCCAGCAGATGGTATCTGAATAACCTATTTGTCTATTAGCCAGATACACTTATGATAGTTATGATTCTTAATTCAAAATTAATAGGTAAAACTGCAAAAAATAGATCTGTAAAAGTGTTTATACAATCTTTACACCACCAGCTTAATAATAAATAAATAAATATTAGGGGACAATCTCACACAAATCGACCTAGTCCCATAGTAAGCTCAGTAAGGCTTGTTATGGGTACTAGACAATGATATATATAATGGATATAAATACTTAAATACATAGAAAACTTCCATGACTCAGAAACAAATATTCATGCTCATCACACAAATATTTGCCCTTACCGGGATTCAAACCCAGGACCTTCAGCTTCGTAGGCAGCGTCACTACCCACTAGGCTAACCGGTCGCCAATGGTCAATGGGCAATGGTCGCTTCGTGGTAATAATGCAATTATGCTGAGCTTATATTAATTTTGCAGATATTTGTGCACTTACTGTGACCACGCTGCCATCAAGTAACTTCTTCTCCGTGTGTATAGGGGTGGTGGTGTATGTCTCCTGCAGTAGCTGCTCAATGTTCACCTCCGACAAGTCCTTCACTCGGATTGTGGGCTTGGGCTCAAATATCTTTGGCAGGTGGTTCGGCAAATCTGAATATATGCCTTTCACCCATTGAAGGAATTTGTGTATCTAAACAGTATACACAAGTTTAAATACACTTTAATGTAAGAAATAACAATGATAGGTGTTGAACTGAATGAATGATACTGTTCTCTAATATCAAAAATCCATTCCTTCATGCAATACATGCCTCCGGGATCTCAACCACTTCCCTCTGCCTGGAAAGACTAGTATCTTGGCTCCTAGTGATAGATGGCGCTTTCAAAGAAAAATCCCCGGGTTATTGGGCCTACTTATTTCGAGCACCTACCCACCGATATAAGAAACGAACCTTGTGACGAAACATTTGGGCGTAGACTGAGAAATCTTTTGTAGGATAACCCTCTGTACTCTGTTCACGAGTTCATGGAAATAATGTTTTAAGTATAATTATTTGATTTATTGATACCTAATCTGATACTATTTCTTGTGTTATATTTATATTTTATTTCTACTGTGAAATCGTAATACGTAAATTAACATTGTTTATTTTTGTTTAAAATTAATTATCCACTACTTGTTAAATGACAATCCGTAATCGGAGATACTATTTCCACTTTCTGTATTGACATTTTGAATATTATTTAATTTTTATTTCTTATTATTGACCAACCTGATAAGGATTCTTATAATTTTGACATTGTATGCGAATCTATATTGTAATTTTTATCTCGAAATAAATAAATCTAATCTAATCTAATCTAGAACCTTACTGCTCAGCAAGAAGTTAATTTTGCTGGCTGCAGCATGTCTGCCTCGAAGTATGCTTCATGGAGGCTTCTGCCCCAAAAAATTCAAACAAAAGTGCAGGCAGTGAATGATAAATTGACACATGGGCTTGTTGTATATATTTTCTTAATGTTTTTATTTTTTGATTCACAAGAGATTTGATCCATGACCTAATAAAGTTTGAGAACTCTATTGTGCATAACACAACATTGTGTAACTTCTTAGAATACCTGATCATTAGTGTTCGGAGTTTCGGTGGCAAATTTCACACAGTGGATAATGGAGTCGTTTTTGTGATTAACTTTTTAAGATTTGAATAAATAAATTATTCATTTACCTGAAGTACTTAGTATGACATTAATTGGCGGCAGGTACAAACATTATACTGTCCCGACTGTTTTGGTGACATGTTGTACGTATGTAATAAGTAAAAATAAATAAATTTATTCAACAATGTTTACCTACATACTTGTGTTATTAGTAGTCCTGTGTTATCGTGGTATAAGTAGGTAATGCTCGCAAGATATTTTATAAGGAGTATTATGCAAAATTATTCATTTAATTGTTATTCGTTTAATCAAAAAAATAGTTAGGCGACTCCATTATACCTCTGTGAAATTTGCCACCGAAACTCCGAACACTACTTGATCATACTCACATCAACTTCAGTATTGTAAGGAGGCCTGTACTGTTTATGGAGCTCCATGAATATCTTCAGGCAAACCAACACATTCTCCTCATTCTCTATCTCCATCAGCTTCAACATGAGTATAAGGATTTCATTCACATAAGGCCGGAGTGTCTCGCTTATGGGTAGACGATGAATCATTTCCAAAATCAGCTTCCTGACTTGCTGAATGTTGTACTCGGCTATGAAGTGGGGCTCCCCTTCTCGCAATATTTTGAGGAATATCTTCAACGAGTGATCAAGGAATTGTGGGTATTGAGGGGAGCTCAGTATCACCTAGAATAACGAACAATTAATGTTTTAACATTTATAAGGTTCTTTAATTGTATCGGTTTGTTGCTAAAGTTCAAGACTTACCTCGAAATTTTCGCTAAGCTCCTGCGCAGCCTTCAGTTTAATCTCGTCCTTGGCGCCGGGGTCCGCCAGCATGGTCACGTAGCTTCTGTACGTGTTCATTTGGGTGTGCGGGTCCCCCGGCCCACCGGTAGACATCGATGCCATCATTGTAAAGCTCGCTTACAATAGTAAACTTATATTCCTAGAAATTATTTGATCGGCATGCTTTTACCGCACGAGCGCAGCTACTCAGTCTTTTAACTGTCTACATCCTAAGGTAAGCTTAAGTGTCGGCGATAGGTGATAAATATTAAACTACAATGTAGTTATGCAGTTATTTGCATATATTTCTAAATAACAATAGACTCCTCAAGTTTTGCCTAGCACTTTTTTTAATGCTCAAGTCAAGTCCGAGCACAGATTACAAAATTACTAACATTAACAGGTAGTGTGAACAGAGCACAGAGTATATGAAAATCATGGTAATTATTAGATAAAATAATGTGTACCAACATAAGACCAGAATACCGTAAAATATTGTCGTAGAGTATTTTGTGTTATATTTTATTAAGAACTCTATTATATTGGATTAACCACCTTTTCGTCAATTAACTAATTATAATTATGATAAAAAATATATTATGACACTACACGTTTACAAGTGTTTACAAGTCTAGACATATGGTAGCACTGCACTATGATATCTATCTTGTTTATGACAAGTTCTATAAATTGTTTATTCCATGTCATCGGCATCGATGGATGCTTTTACATTATTTTTGTAAGAAAATAAAATGGGTTGAAGACGAAATGAAAACAACGTAGTGTTTGTGACAAAGTGCAATATATTTATAGGAAAGCTGCATAAAATGTAATCATGGCAGCTTTCAGGACGATGTTAGTCATAAAATTTTGGCTTTGGAGCACAATAGTATACGGATACGAGTTCATATCACAATACCCCAATCAACAAAATGAGACATTCCAATTCTATCACCTCGCTATCGATAAAATTAGTGGCCATGTGTACGCAGGTTCCTTGAACACGTTGCATCAATTAAAGTCCGATCTAAAACCAATACATGTTATACGGACTGGGCCGAAACCCGATAATCCTATGTGCCATGCGAGCGGCTGTGATTCTGAAACGAAAACATCGGTGGTGGACAATGTGAACAAAATATTAGTGATTGATCAAGAGTCGCGATTACTCATTGCGTGTGGTTCCGTGGCGCAAGGTTCGTGTTACAAATACAAGTTGGGTGACATTTCTGCGGAGCCGGAGTTCCTGGCCGAGAGCGTAGCCGCCAACGACGCTGAAGCCTCCACTTACGCCTTCATCGGCCCCGAGCGCTACATGTCCTGGGACCGGTCAAACGTGCTCTATGTGGGTACAACATTCACCAATATCGGCGACTACAGACATGACGTTCCAGCCATCTCCAGCCGCGATCTAATGACGCTCCGGCTCGCCCAGTCAACATTCTCCAAGCAGAGCTCCATCCAAATAGATGTCAAGTATAGGGACAACTTTCTGGTGCAATATGTATATGGTTTCAATGCAAGTGACTATGCTTATTTCCTGATAATTCAAAAACATTCCCACCTTGCTGGAAATGAGGAGCTGGGATATGTGTCGCGGCTGGCCCGGACTTGCGTTAACGATGACAACTACAACAGCTACACTGAAGTTACCCTGGAGTGTAATGTTCGGGAAGAAAATAATGGTAAGATTGAAGATGTCAATTACAATTTAGTTCAAGATGCTAAGATCTCCAGAGCTGGGACTAACCTGGCGACTCAGCTAGGCATTGAACCAGGAGACTCCGTACTTGTTACATCCTTCAGCCCCTCCAAGGGCATTAGTAATGAACCTGTAGCTAAGTCAGGAGTTTGTGTATTTTCTTTACAAGAGATAGAAATTAAGTTTAATGAGAATGTTCATATGTGTTTCAATGGTAGCACTAAGTCCCGTAACATGGGATACATATCAGGCATGATATCAGATGGCAAATGTCCCAGTGTGGGATCCACGGGCAACATACTTAATTTTTGTGAGGTAGGTCTTAAGATAAGTGGTCTGTATCCTATAAGAACTTCACCTGTAATCTACTGGAATGATACTCTCATAACTTCTGTTACTATGTCTGTGACAGGATTACACACTGTTGCATTTTTGGGTACAAACAATGGAAAGTTGAAAAAAGTTCTGATTGATGCAGATAGGGCAATTCAATATGCCAGTGATGATGTCTTACCTGGGCAACGAATACTGCCAGATACTATTTTATCACCATTTCAAAAAAGTCTTTATGTCCTAGCAAGGAACACAATAATCCAAATTCCTACAGAGAAGTGTACTGAGCACAGTGACTGCTCCTCTTGTCTTGAGTTCAATGACCCTCACTGTGGCTGGTGTTCGTTAGAAAAACGATGCACTGTGCAGAGCCTGTGCCAAAAAGGTACACAGAGTGCACCACGGTGGCTATCCCGGTACACAGGCCAGCAGTGTATTGACTTTGAACAAATAATGCCAGACAAGATATCAGTGAATGAAGTGACTACAGTGCAACTTGTTATTAGGACTTTGCCTGAACTTCCCTTTGGTGATACATACAAATGCGTGTTTGGTAATGCTCCTCCTATAGATGCCGCGGTCACAACAAGTGGGCTAGCTTGTCCTACTCCAGACGTAAAACATAGACCTAAGATATTGTCCAATCAAGACCATGCTTATGTGCCATTGTCAGTCCATTCATCAGAAACTAACAAAGATTTTGTCTCAAGAAACTTTGCTTTCTATGATTGCTCTAGGCATGCAACTTGTCAATCTTGTATATTGAGTGAGTGGGCATGCAATTGGTGTATCTATGACAACAGATGCACACATGACACCTCTGTGTGCCAGAGGACTGTCATTAGCGGAGAAAGTAACCCTACGAAATTACTGAACCATGGCATTGGACATTGCCCTCGAATTCGACAACACAAGCACCAAATACTATTGCCGAACAATGTACCTAAAGAGTTAGAACTTGAGGTCGAAAACTTACCACACTTGCAACCTGGCCACACTGGTTTCCAATGCATTGTTAGCATTGAGCAGGCTAACATGATTGTACCAGCAAGAGTTGAATCCAATCATTTCATAGTTTGTGACAAAACTACATATTCCTATGAAGAATATGTTGGGGAATACAATGTTAGCGTAAAAGTAGTATGGAATCATAAGCATTACATTGACACTATAAATATAACTTTGTACAAATGTGAAATTCTCGGATCTCACAGAGAGCATGCTGACTGTTCTTTGTGTATAACTCGTAACTCCGTTTATCAGTGCACATGGTGTGGAAATTCTTGCTCATATAGTGAATCATGTCTTGATAACCCAGTTACAGAATGCCCCAAACCCCGAATTGATATGATCAAACCATTGAGTGGACCTGTAGAAGGGGGGACCATAGTAACCATAGAAGGCAGCAATCTTGGCTTAAGAGTTGAAGAAGTAACTGGGAAGGTACGCATTGGCGAAGTACCATGTGAAATAGTAGACTTTGAGGTATCAGTTAGCATCACATGCCGTACTGGACCTTCCAATGGTTCATCAGTAGCACCAGTGATTGTTGAAAATGACGCTGGATACACTGAGTCATCCGTTTTGTTTAGTTACAAAAATATTAAATTGCAAGGAATATATCCTGCACTTGGACCTGTTTCTGGTGGAACGCAACTAGCAAT
Source organism: Epinotia ramella (assembly GCA_947578815.1). Taxonomy (NCBI): domain Eukaryota; kingdom Metazoa; phylum Arthropoda; class Insecta; order Lepidoptera; family Tortricidae; genus Epinotia; species Epinotia ramella. Next base: position 20,178,475 of record OX388206.1, read on the forward strand.
TGGAGGGCAGCACTTAAACATTGGATCAGCCATTTCAGCATACCTAGATGAATTGCCTTGTTCTGTTAATAAAACCCAGACATCCAACAGCAGGCTAATATGCATAACTCCAAAGGCCAATATGCCGCGTGTCATTCACATAATTACCGTTGCTATCGATAATGCGAATCGAACGCTAATTGGCGACCTATATAATTACACAGCGGACCCAACTATAATGGAAATTAAACCATTAAAAAGTTTTGTGTCAGGGGGCAGAATGATAACGGTCCATGGCACTAATTTAAATACTATCCAAAAACCATTAATGAAATTGTATAATGCTAAAGAGCTAGTCCCAGTTAACTACACAGCTTGTGTTGTACTGAACTCCAATCAAATGGAGTGTCCTAGTCCTGCAATTAACAAAAAGTATGATGAAATTTTACAAGCAACTGCGTCTCAAACAAGTACACCTCAGATAGCTATGAAAGTTGGTTTTGTCATGGATTATGTGGAAACTATGCACGATTTGGAAAAATATTTTAACCCTCCGCGAACTCATATGGTTTTCGTAGAAGATCCTCATGTTTACCAATTTCCGAACAAAATAAAATCTTACAAAGGAGACCCTCTTGTCATAGAAGGAGAAAATCTAATACGAGCCAGTGATGAATCTGATGTGGTCGTTACAATTGGTACACAGCCATGCAACGTTACCAGTCTCACTATGCAGCAGCTTTTATGCACTCCTCCAGAAGTTCAACCTCTCCATACAGACGAAAACGGTGTTCAAAATACGGACGTTAATTTGCCTATGGTTGTAGTTAAAATAGGGAAAAATTTAAGGTTTCCGATTGGATATCTTCACTATGAATTGCTGCGAAATTACAATTTCCCTCCCGAAGCAATAGCAGGTATCGCAGCAGGCACCTTCTTCTTAGTACTTATATTCATGATTGTCTTGGTTATGTATCGCCGCAGAAGTACTAAAGCTGAGAGAGAATACAAACGAATACAAATACAGATGGATACGTTAGAAAGCAACGTAAGACTGGAGTGTAAGTTGGCTTTTGCAGAATTACAGACCGATATGTCAGACTTGGCAGCTGATTTGGAACATTCAGGTATCCCAACACTTGACCATGTAAATTACGTAATGAAAGTATTTTTCCCGGGCGTATCCGATCATCCGATTTTGAATGTTCAACGTCAATTTATAAATACACCTCGCACTAATTACGATGCAGCCATGATTCAGTTTGAACAGCTTTTAAACAACAAATGTTTCCTTCTGTCATTTATAGACACTTTGGAAGCACAAAAATCTTTTAACATTCGCGACAAAGTTAATGTAGCCTCCTTATTAATGATAATTTTAATGGGGAAGATGGAATATGCTACTGACATACTTAAGTCGCTTCTTCTGCGTCTAATTGACAAATCTGTCTGCAACAAACATCCCCAACTAATGCTCAGAAGGACAGAAAGTGTGGTCGAGAAAATGCTGACTAATTGGATGGCATTATGTATGTATTTTTATCTCAAGGATTACGCCGGTTCGTCACTTTTCTTGCTATTTAAGGCAATAAAACACCAAATCGAAAAGGGTGTGGTAGATGCCATAACTCACGAAGCTCGCTATTCTTTATCAGAGGAAAAACTTTTGAAAGAGCAAATTGATTACCAAATCGTGACGCTGCATATTGTTCAGGATGATTTCGACGAAAAGGTTCAGTGTAAGGTTTTAGACTGCGATAGTATATCGCAAGTGAAATCAAAAATACTAGACGCGTTGTTTAAAAACACCCCATTTTCAATGCGACCATCCGTCCACGAAGTAGATCTCGAATGGCGACATGGAAGAGGAGGGCACGTCACTCTGCAAGACGAAGATGTCACAACGAAAACAGTCAACAGTTGGCGAAAGCTAAACACGTTGGCCCATTATGGCGTTAAGGAATCGGCGATTATGTCCTTAATATCACGACAAAATGACAGTTTTAACACCCCTTACAAAATCCCATGTAAGAATTGCACCGGTATTTACTGTACTAACTCTCATATTAGAGTCGACAACAATGACCTAGACCACAATGTTCATTTCTACCACTTGGTGAGGCCTATGGAATACCATAATATACTTAACAAAACATCCGAACACAGTCACAAGGCTATACCTGAAATCTTTCTGACAAGACTTTTGTCAACAAAAGGAACTGTCCATAAATTTGTCGATGATTTCTTCAGCACGATCTTAACGGTGAACGAAGTGTTGCCACCGGCAGTTAAGTGGCTGTTTGATCTCTTTGACGAAGCCGCCAGAACCCATGGAATCATGAACCCCGAGGTGGTTCACGCTTGGAAATCCAACAGTTTGCCGCTCCGATTTTGGGTGAACCTTATTAAGAACCCCGATTTCATATTCGATATAAACAAAACGTCAACTGTAGATTCGTCGTTGTCTGTGATCGCCCAAACGTTTATGGATGCCTGTTCGCTAACAGAGCACAGGCTTTGCAAAGACTCTCCGTCAAATAAACTGTTGTTCGCGAAAGACCTCCCGACGTACAGAGACATGGTGATACAGTTCTACCAGGCAGTTTCTCAGTTGCCTCAAGTCACCGACCAGGAACTGAGCACTTCCATGCAACAACTTTCCGTTCAGCAATTAAATGAATTTGATACACTCTCTGCCTTGAAAGAGTTATACATTTATGTCAGTAAATATAGAGAACAAATTATATTAGGGCTAGAAATGGATCCACTTTGTAACAAAATGCACTTAGCTCATAAATTAGATAATGTAGCGTGCACAATGGAAGGTGACCCTACGTCTATATGCTGACTATATGATACTTTAAGTAATGATTTAATTGCATTTACATGATTTTATTTATACATAACTATTTTGTAAAAAAAGCTTTAATTTATTCTGAAAATACTCAGATCTAAAACAGATGTGTAAAAAGACTGTAAAATATCAGTTTGATTAATCTAGTTAGGAAGGTTTATATGAAAATATTTTTTTCAGTGGATAATATAAAATAATTAATAAATGATTGTAAGGATATCTATTAAATTAATTCCTTCTCAAAGTTTTGTAATGTAAATTGACACTTTGATTATTATTGGTGAATGTTACGCATTGTGCTCTCCCAGCGGCCATACTTTAGTGAGCATGCTATTTTTATAATTTAAGTATTGTCTATTTACTCAAAAAAGTATCAAATGATTGCTCTCTATAATAAAAATAGACACCTTGGTTCTTTTATAGATCTGGCACTGTACCTCGATCAATTTTTATATAAAACTGAGTGTGTATGTATCTCAAAATATTTGATGTATTATTCTTAAGTGTATCTGTAAAGAGAGTTAAGTTTTAAGTTAGGAAAATGTTGTGATATTTGTATTTGGAATATTGATAAAACATTATCAGTTTCCACTTAGTAGTTGGTTATATTCAACTGTTACCCTCCATATACTCGTAATAGGGACAAAATTGATAGGAGCAGTTCTACAACAAAAATACTTGAGTAGTAAACATATGTCAGTCCCGTCAAGAAGTCTCTGTGCGAGATGATATTATAAATAGTCAATGTTTCGATCTGATTCTTGAAAGTTTTAGACTTATTGTCTAATTTTTTTTAACTTAATGTCGTCTTGTGGATCAGAATGTATTTGGTTTGAATAAAATTACTCATATAAAGTAAATGTACATGGCATCAATCATAGTTTACTAAAATTCTGTTGTCACTTGTTTAGCTTGATCTCATATTATGTATTGCTCAATTAAATACGTAATACAGAAACGCTTCGGCAACTGGAGTCTTTTAAAAATTTAGCAGATGGCGTAATTATAATATTCCATTTACAAAATATTTTAAGATAGAAGTATTATCTAGATGTAACTTTTTAGAAAGATAAGGCAGCGTAAATTCACCCGTCTCTTAAAGTTTTATATTATTGACCTAGAAATATACTTATTTATCAAAATTATTTAGTGTCATTTGATTTAAACCTTGCCTCTAGGGTTTACCTACGTAAATCCGCCACACACAACAGTGACGCTATGTTGCCATATATGTACAGTCAGCGTCATGTACCTTAGAGGGCTTAGAGTGATATACACATGTATCTAAATACTTACGACCACTTTGGCCTAGTTGGTACAATCAGCGTCATATAGCTAGTAGCAGCCAAGGTATAGCCAAATATTCCGGTACACGTCTTTATTACTGTAAGAATAAGGCTGTTACGAAATATTTGGCTACTCTGGCTCCTACTAACTATATGACGCTGACTGTACCTAAGTGCCGGCCAATTGCGTACCGCGCTTCGCGTAGTTTTCGGTTTCAGAGTTAGTCGTCATATAGGGTGATTCAGAAGACGAGCAGGAATGACCAGCACGTGTAGCATTGGACGGCCGCGACATTTTTATCGCACTATATACCTCTTGTTCTAAGTGTTCTAATAAGAGAGAGACGGATAGTGCGAGAAAAATCGAGAGAGCTCGCGCACCGTCGCGTGCTAGCCGTGTGCAGGGGCGCTACCGCGAAACGAAAACGTAGTTCGTTCGTGTATCCCCCTCTCTGTCGCACTTGCTTATTCAGATACACGAGTGGACTTCGTTTCACGGTAGGGCCTCAGACGTGATAGAGGATTGGAAGATATACCTAATAATAATAAGTTATAAGTATTTTTTAAATTACTTAATACGAAATTAACACAATTTGGTCACCCTACATCGCACGATGGTACGTCATTCCTCATATGGTTGATTAATGATTATATTTAGTTTTTAATTTTTTTATTTTATAAAACTTTTATTGGAATCCACTGAAGCTTACATTGGTTCTACATTGAACGGTAGATTTGCTTTTTTATTGGATCCTTTGATGCAATTCGGCCAACTCAAATAATCTCAAGTTATACAGCACGTGTTAAAGGGTTAGGGTGACCATGACTTGAGTTTTCAGGTTTAATAAAAAGTTATTTTTTTGTCACATTTTGTCGATCTTTTATACCCACATTTATGCTAAAAGTGGCGCTTGAACATACGTTTCATGTGCTGTGCCTACCCCTTTTGGGAATAAAGGCGTGAATGTATGTGTATGTATTTTTTTGTCTGATTTTGCATAACATAAATACTATTGCATTTAGTCAAAGAAGAGATTCCTACTTAAGTCTCCTGAATCACCCTGTACAGTCAGCTGCAGAGAAAGGTAACCCCCCTGCATAGAAGTTTGGTATGCAAACTTCTATGCAGGGGGGTCCTTTTCTCTGCAGCTGACTGTACATGCGTACTTGTATACAAAAAAAAATAAAGCTGCGCAGATAAAAAAAAGTTCCCGTTCATGTATGTGTACATGGTCAATCATTTGTAAGGGTATTTGACAACTATCAATTGATATCATAGCGTGCGACTATTAGATACCTAACACTAATCCTACTAATATTATAAATGGGAAAGTTTGGATGTTTGTTACTCAATCACGCTTAAACGGCTCAACCGATTAAAATTTTGCACGAAGATGGTTTATAGCCTGCGGCGTTACCACGAAAATCGAAACTCGAAGTTCGTATACATGCATCCCTGTCACTCGAGTAACGTAAGTGCGATAGAGATGGAAATACCCGAACTTCGACTTTCGAAGTTCGTGGTTATAGCTCTGTCGCGGGCGGAAGCTAGTGATATATAAAGTCGCCGTCAATAGAACTTGCTAACTATGGAAACAATATCTCGCAAGCGAATCACTAATTTGAAAAATCGTTTTAAGAAACCCATAATATTTTTGAACAAGCTTTCCAACGATACCCCACACTATGGCTTTAACGACAAAAAAAGTTACATCCCCACTTTAGGTGTAGGGGAGGTACCCAAAAAAATATTTTTCAAGATTTTATTCTTCTGTTTTGTCGGCGTGATTGATTTATATACCCATGCCGAATTACAGTTTTCTAGTAGTAATGGTTACTGAGCTAAGCCGAAGACGGACAGACGGACATGGCGAAACTATAAGGGTTCCTTGTTGACTACGGAACCCTAAAACTGGTCTTTGCATCAGGTACAGTCAGCGTCATATAGTTAGTAGTAGCAGCCAAGGTAGCGAAATATTTCGGTACACGTCTTTATTACTGTAAGAATAAGGGTGTGTTACGAAATATTTGGCTACTCTGGCTGCTACTAACTATGTGACGTTGACTGTACCATCAATATTTTTGACAAACCTATCAACAACAAAACAGATCCATATTGTAATATACCTACTTAATTAGACGAGTCAATATTTTATAGATATCCATCCATATACTTCGCCGTGTGCCGCCTTGTGGTAATACACATGCACATTTTCATTTCGTACAGTGCGAGCGCAGGCTACCAATGCGTGCCAGGCAGCAGTATAATAGGTACAGTCGACAACACAGCTAAGTGACCATCGGAAATCTAATCTGACCTTAAGTGCATTGTAATAAGGTTCTAGGTTTTCACGGTATGGTTAGTTAGGTGTGTTGCTGTGTGTACAACACATAGCGAGGCTTAGGGCCTATAAAAATATATAAAAAAAAAAAAAAAAACATTTATTTCGTGTAACAGGACACATAATTATGTTAGTAATAGCAATTATTAAAACTATACTCAAAAGGTTAGTATTTAGAAAGAGTGACAATAATATATACGTTTTATTTTACTTTAGTTATTAATTGACACTACCTATGCACACTGCGTTTTTTAACGTACGTTTTTGTTGATTTACAAATGATTACAAACGCGCCACGACGGCGCGTTTAAAAAACACGGTGTGCATATGCCCTTTAGAACGTTGAGTTTTATTACAGGTACAAGTCAGCAGCATTAATCTGCCATAACAAAGCCGGGAAAAATATCGGACACGTCCTAGCGGCCTTACAAATAGTCCGTCAGATATGTATACGCGCTTTGCTGTATGGTTAATAGTGCTGGCGACTGTACGCGTACAGTCAAGTGTAACAATATGGGTGCATAACAACGGTCTCACATGTCCTATGCCTCGTATGTCGGCGGATTAAGGTATCTGTACATATTTATGAGAGGATTAAATCGATATATGTTTTTGCACTTGACTGTACATCCCTACGTAACCAGGGCCTGATTTACCCACAGGCTAATAAGGATTTAATAGTTAACCTAGGACGGTCAGAACTCTAAATTAGGCTCTGTCTGTAGGTAACGCTCTATTTTCAATGGTAACAGCGTAGGTCGATCTGCCAAGCGTGAACTGAATATAATTCACATGTATGCAGACAAATGTTTTGAAATATAGATTAAATTCAAAATGAACTTGGCTTGTGACACGTTGTTGTGTGAGTGATGGAGTCAAACATACATATCCAAAGTCAAGCCCTAGGTTTCTCCTTCTAAAGCTGTAGGATAGGATGCTCAATTGGTTTGTAGGAGGTAAGAAAAAGTTCTATGGACGCCTCGCCAGCAACTAGAAGTAGAGACCCCGCACCGTGCCTCCCACGCAAAAATTGTCCATGGCAATTGATTGCAAAACCTTTTATTGCGCGTATTCCCAATTTGACGAATTTCGCGTTGGTAAGGGTAGCCACAGCGGGATGAAATTTCATGGGAGAGGGCAGGCCTTTAAATAGCGCTATTTTCGTATAGCGCTATCATTTATAACGTTATTATTCCTAAAACCGCTATACTCGAAACCGATATTTGACGCGCTGTATAGCGATATCCATTATAACGTTATAAATCTAAACCATTAATATAAAACCGATACTTTTTTAACCGATATAATAATGTAATAACGTTATAGGCTACCCCTTTCTCGCATTCAGTATAGCCTACTCGTGCAATGTAAGCGATGTGATTACGTAACGTAGGTTGTTTCTCACTCTAGTGCACGACGTCATAGTAAAATAGAGAATTTTTCGATTTGCTCGGCTTGTCAGCGCAGGTTGTAGCCTGATACGAATATCCTGACTAATACTTTTCAAATCAGATTGTCTTGAGCTACTCTGTGCCTCATTAATCGGAAATGCATCATCCCATAAAAAACATGCCATGTAAAAAAGAGGCCAAGTCTCGAAACTCTTCCACCGTAAAAAGTTGTGAGATATTTCGTAGAGCCAAGTCTCAGGCATTCTTTTATCTTTATTTGCTTGCTAAATAAAATTTTGTGACTTGGCAATCACACAATACTACATAGCTTTAGGTATGCAGAAATCCATTAATGCAGGAAATTTGTGTGATTGCCAAGTTACAGAATTTTATTTAGCAAGCAAATAAAGATTAAAGAATGCCTAAGACTTGGCTCTACGAAATATCTCACAACTTTTTACGGTGGAAGAGTTTCGAGACTTGGCCTCTTTTTTACATGGAATGTTTTTGCTTGTTAAATAAAATTCTGCAACGTGGCAATCACACAACTTAACTGTATTTATAGATTTTTGCATACTTACCTAAAATTATGTAGTATTGTGTGATTGCCAAGTCACAAAATTTTATTTAGCAATAAATAAATAAATAAATAAATATTAAGGGAAAATCTTACACAAATCGACCTAGTCCCATAGTAAGCTCAGTAAGGCTTGTGTTATGGGTACTAGACGACGATATATATAATAGATATAAATACTTAAATACATAGAAAACTTCCATGACTCAGAAACAAATATTCATGCTCATCACACAATTATTTGCCCTTACCGGGATTCGAACCCAGGACCTTCAGCTTCGTAGGCAGCGTCACTACCCACTAGGCTAACCGGTCGTCAAGCAAGCAAATAAAGATTAATAAGAATGCCTGAAACTTGGCTCTACGAAATATCTCACAACTTTTTACGGTGGAAGAGTTTCGAGACTTGGCCTCTTTTTTACATGGAGTGTTTTTTATGGAATCTCACTTCTTTTTGAAGGTTAATGTGTTATCCATACATACAAACTATGAATGCAGGCCCATTCTTGCTTTTGAATTTTCCCATTCACTGCAAATGTAACTTTGTAATCCTATATATTTGTATAGGATTACAAAGTTATGTATACAGTTGGTGTATCTAGAAAACTGGGTTGAAATAGCAATTTTTTGTAGTTTTCCCTTTATGTGGCCATTAAACCCTAACTCTGTACCAAATTTCAGCTCTCTGAGTTTATGGCAAGTACTAGTTCTATTTTGATGATCATGAGTGTCATAAATGCGAAACTTTGCTTTCGCTTAACTTCGGAACTAAATGACCTACAGACTTGACATTTTGGATTTTAAGTATGTGATTATAGCTTACTGGATGACGAAAATTTCTGCATTCTGGTCTTATCCAGAGGTTCTCAAATAGGGGCCTGAAAATGTGGCGAAATGGTTCCAGTAAAGGATGGTACGGCAGTGTTTGCTTCGCGCTCGACTTGGCGGGGGCACTGCCGTGCCCCCAGATATTAATGGCATTGTTATAACATGGTAAATTATTAATAATTTAAATGCCTGCATCAAATGTTTCTGCTTAGCCCGTTGGTTGACTGGTAGAGAATGCCTTATGGCATTAAGTCCACCATATATACTTTTTTTTCTATTGTGTCACAAAGTTTAAATAAATTAAACCGGTTTCATGGCACCAGCACGCACATTACGGATGGATGGTCAGCTAAGATGCTTAAAATGAGGTGGAGAGAATGAGAAATTTGATTTATCTATATATGTAAAAGAAGACTTCCTGACTAATTCATCAACGCACAGCCGAAACTACTGGGACTAAAAAGAAGGGACAAGATGGAATTTTTGGAAATCCCATCCCTAAGGGGGTTAAATAGGGGTGCAAAGTTTGTATGAGGGAAACTTTTTTTTTAACTAGAGACTTGAAACTTTGTAGGAAGATTACTTATTAAGATGCATAAAAAGTTCTTGCAGCGTTTTAGAAAATTCCACTCCTAAGGGGGTTAAGTAGGGGTGCAATGTTTGTATGGGGGAAACATTATTTTTTGAACTAGAGACTTGAAACTTTGTAGAAAGATTACTTATTAGAATAGAAAAAAGTACTTTCTGTGATTTAGAAAATTTCATCCCTAAGGCGGTTAAATAGAGGTGCAAAGTTTGTATGGAGGGAACTTTATTTTTTGAGCTAGAAACTTCAAACTTTGTAGAAAGATTACTAAATACAATACAAAAAAGGACTGTCAGCGTTTTAGAAAATTCCACCCCTAAGGGGGTTAAATAGGGGTGAAAGGTTTGTATGAGAAACACTTTTTTTGAGCTTGAGATTTGAAACGTTGTAGAAAGATTACTTATTAGAATAGAAAAACAGTTAGTACTTTTAACGTGTTAGAAAATTCCATCCCTAAGGGGGTTAAAAAGGTACTTATGCAAGATTAGGATGAGAAACATTTTTTTTGAGGTAGAGATGGGCAACTTTGTGGTACGATTACTTATAAGAAAAAAAAAATCCTTTCATCGTCTTGGAAAAATACCACCCCTAAGGGGGTTAAAAGTGTTAAAACGGTATTCAAGGTTTATATGGAGAGCAAGAAAATATAGTAAGATATTTCTAATGTCAGTCTTAGTCTGTATGTTAAAAGACAACAAAACTGATTTCAGAGTTTTTTTTTTAATTCATCCCCTATAGGCGTTAATGGGGCTTCCAAGTTTATATGGAGGGAAAAGTAATTTTTTAAGTAAGATTTTTTAATTTTGGTCTTAAAATAAAGAGAGCAGATTAGTAGATTTTTTTATTCATCACCTAAGAGTGTTTAAAGGGGATTCGAAGGCCGTATAAGGTCAAGACAATTTTAAAGTAAAACATTAGTGTAACTACGATTTTAGACGGTTTGTTTAAAACTAAAAAATACATTTCAATGTTTTTGAAATTCATCCCCCAAGAGGGTTTCTAGGGGGTTCAAAGTTTATACGAAGAGCAAGATATTTTTAAAATAATAGATTTATTACTTAGGTTATGGACCGTTTGTTTAATGATTGGAAAACGATTTCAGCGTTTTTTTTATTAATCCCCTAAGAGAGTTAAAAGGTTTGAAGGTTGTATAGAGAGCAAGACCTTTTTTAAAGTAAGATTTGAACAGTTACCAGAAATGTAGGATAGGTTAGGTTAGAACTGCGATGCTCCCAGAATCGAATAGATTTAATCAACATTGGGTACTTATTATTATAACAGTAATGTAGCTTAGTAGACATATAAAAATATATTTTTCTTTAATACTGTATGAAAACGTCTGTTGATGATTCTTAAGATATTTATGTTTGTAAAAACGAAGTTTTCAATTTAGATTTATCAATTTAAACTAACGAACTCATCGCACTGTTACCTTTTACGTAGGTCTAATCCCTGAACGGATTTAGATGAAATTTCCCGTACAGATAATTTGAGACCCTTGGAAGGATATAGGATAGTTTTTGTATATCTTTAAGATGGTAGAAGTGTGTTTGGGACAGCGATAAATAGCTTGCACCGAACATAATTTAATAGCAATATTTTTTCTAAGACCATAACAAGTTCCAGGCGAACGAAGTCGCTGGCAACAGCTAGTTATTTATATAAATATTTAGTGACTAAGGATTAATTAGCAAAGGAGGATGAATCGTAAGAAAAGGAGGATCGAAACATATTTATGTGTACCAATCGTCCTTGGTCTCCCCTATCTATCGCGAGCCTATCTAGACAGATTATGGCGAAGAACCGGAATCGAACATTCACACATTCTTTGGTTTCATAATCAGATTTTATTTAACTTGTCGTTTTCGGAATGGCTCTAAATCAATAATAAAATAAAATGTCGGAAACTAAAAGTATATTTTAATTTTATTACGATTAATGAACAAAAGCATATACCAACATACCTATGCATAATTTTTTGCTCACGGCAACACCGTCGGTCGTAGGGCTTGTTTGGAATAGGTCCTAATACTGGGAGTCTGCGATTTAGTGCCGAGACAAACAATTAACATAAAAAATATTGACCCTCTTACATATTGTAATAGTGTTTACCTAGGGGCTATTAAGATTGGCACTCGTTCTTTTTATTTATGAGCAAGTCCACGAATCTGTGGACAGCGTTGCGTTTCCTGCGTCCCATTTTTATTTCGCCGTTTATCGTCGCAACCAACCAAATATTCACAATTCACAACCAATTCGCAAATGATCGAGGTAAACAAGCATTAATAAGATTTAGAAGCTAGAACAACATAACGGCAACGTCGCACGTCGCGCTACGGCCCACGTGGTTGCATGTTGGCATTGGCACAGAACGGCAACGGCGCAGCCGTAGCGCGCGGCTCGCATTTTAAAACGATATTATAACGTTATTATATATCGTTCTGTTATTCATTCTGTTACGGTATTTATATCGTTATGGAGAATATTGATTTTGTTATAACGTAATTTTCGAACACTAACGGAATATACCGTTATAATTCCGGTTCATTTTATAACGTTTTAAAGGCCTGGGAGAGGGATGGCATTTGTGTATATTGTTTATACATCATACAAGACTCGAAAAACAAATACCATCCGATTTCAATGATTTTAAGTGCATTTTTCCTAAGTTCTCGTTCACCACCCTTTTTTCCGGCTTCCAACTCTGACGGATCGATTAACCGCCCGGCCGGGAAGGATGGCATTTTTTTCCAGGGTCTGTATGTGATGAAGAACAAGGATGCCAATTTTCAAGCGGTTGCCTAACAATTTTTTTTTTCTTCGCTTGCTTACTCCTCGGCTCCGGTCGCATTAGGAGGGATGGCATAAAAAATCATTATATAAACAGCGTACACGATTTCAGGCTACCGCGTTTCACCCGGTTGCCTCGCGATATTATTTTTTTTACCACCCCCCCTCTTATTTCCGAACCAGTCACAGTTGGCTCATTTCGAGTTGCACAGGGCGGTTCCACATCACTTCGGGAGCTCAAATACCGCGAGCCATCCGGTTGCCTTTCCAACATTGAATTACGTGTCATTGCGTTTTTTTTTTTGAAGTGAAAACTTCTTTAGCGGCGCTGAGCACTTTTTGGGATGGGGAAAAATTGTTAAATACGCGACAGAGTTTTGTGACGTCAGATGGGAAGGTCACTTTTTGCTGCTAGCCGATTCAACTTCATTCAAAACTGAACGCTATTCGTAAGAGTATAAAGCCGTTAAACACTTTTTGCAATAGCATATTCTGCAAATAAATTTGTAAAATACCAACGCGTCCTTCACCGTTTTGCTATTGAGAAAATTCGAATAGTTCGAATTTGGGCGTTATTCCTAAAGGGATAAAGCTTAGAAAAATATTTACCAACGGCAAAAACAAATTGATATTTTGGTCGCCACCGCCGTCTGCTGTGCAAATTCGAATAGTTCGAATTTAGACGTTATTCCTAAAGAGATAAAGCTTTGAAAAATATTTGGCAATGGCAAAAACAAATTGGTATTGTGTTTGCCGCCACCTGGAGCCGGCGGCCCGTCGCACCCAACGCGCCCGCGGCCCGTCCGCCTAAATAATTGATAATTGTTTATAAATTTGCGTCAAATTCAGTTTTAGGGTGACACCGTAAGATGTCACGTGCCCTGATCGAAAAACTGTCACAATGTTATTGAGTTTTCACTTCTGCCGGCACTCCCGGAGTGCAACCCGCTCTTTTTTTTTTATTATTCTCTTATATTATATAATTTGACGCCCGGCATACTTTATGTCACACATACGCACACGCACTCACAATACACACACACACACACACACTCGCGCACACACACGCACACACACTTTAACCATCTAAAACTAGCCATATTAATTTTGTATTTTGCTCTCTTTGTACAGTCAGCATCATATAGTTAGTAGCAGCCAAAGTAGCCAAATATATCGGAACACGTCTTTATTACTATAGGAGTAAGGAAGTGTTACGATATATTTGGCTACTTTGGCTGCTACTAACTATGTGATGCTGACTGTACACTTGTACAGATACGTAGGTTAAGTATTTGGAATAACGAAACTGGGTCCTGTAACACAGGGTTTCCTAGCTCAGGACACAGGGTCGTGATTTATATTGTAATGTTGCCCTTATACAATAAACTTTTTTGTGTTCATTTTAATTTTTCATTGCTTAACTATATGCCGGAAACCATCAGTTTCTGTGAAATTAAAATAGAGCGAGGAGAACGTCTCTATAATCGATTAATTTTTTAGGGTTCCGTAGTCAACAAGGAACCCTTATAGTTTCGCCATGTCCGTCCGTCTGTCCGTACGTCTTCGGCTTAGCTCAGTAACCATTACTACTAGAAAACTGTAATTCGGCATGGGTATATAAATCAATCACGCCGACAAAACATGAATAGAATCTTGAAAAAAAAAATTATTTTTGGGGCACCTCCCTACACCTAATGTGGGGATGTAATTTTTTTCTCGTTAAACCCATAGTGTATCGTTGGATAGCTTGTTTAAAAATATTATGTCTTTCTTATAACGATTTCTTGAATTAGTGATCCGTTTGCGGGATATTGGGCTTTAAAGCCCAAATTTTTGTTCGAGTCATGAGTCCCCCCCCCTGCTGGTTAAATGGCTGCAACTGGGAATGTGAAAAAAATCGTGGCAGTAGTAGGTACCTACATATAATGAATTTAAAAGGAAAACTATCACGGCTAAGTAGGCATAACTAGTACCGAGTAATAGTCGACCAACTTAAAATGTACTTAGAAAGGCCAATTTTCGTACAAATTCGGCCGACGCAACCACTTAGTAGGCGCGTGCGTCGATGTAACTAAGAAAGACAGGCAACTATGGAACTCTACATTGCGCGCGGCCCGACACGCACTTGGCAGATTTTTATTTTGTATTATAATTTATAGCAACGGGAAATAGCGTCCGACCCAGATATAGCGGATCCCTTTGTGTTTCACAGTTTCATGTTATTCCAGTATGCCGTTTTAAAATGAGAAGAACACCCTGTGCAACCTAACTGTGGGTCAAAAACGGAAATAAACGATAACGCAAAATCGTTCATATCGCAATAATTTATTCACATTTAACACACAAATAAATAAACATTTAGTACAAACCACCATCGTGATTGAACACAGTAAGCTCCATCAGTAAGTCATAAATTACAAGGCGAAATATAGTCATTTATTGTGCATCTCAGAATTAGAATAAAAAAAGGTGAAATGGCATTAATAGTTATTTACGATGCAAGTGCCGAAAATAGGAAATTCGCAACGAGTGGTGATACATTAAAACACGACCGAAGGGAGTGTTTTAAATCGACACGAGTTGCGAATTGCCTATTCGCACGTGTATCGTATAACGTTTTACTGTACATATGGCTCTTTAAAGTTTCGACATATGCACTGGAAGTGCTCTTTCCGCACTAGTGCGGGAAAGTAGCACCATATGTACTGTAAAATTAGTTTATTCAATGTAAGTCTCACATTTAACAAATACATAATAATAGTAATAGGCTTCCTCTCATGGATGAGGGAACGGGCAGTAGGCTCTACGCTGGCCCAGTGCGTACATACACCTTTGAATTTCTTCGAGATGGTATGCAGGATTCCTCACGATGTTTTTCCTTCACCGAAAAGCCATATCTTATGACATTCCGTAGATAATTAAGTTCCGAAAAACTCATTGGTACGATCCGGGATTCGAAAACAGACGGCCGTTTGACAGCCGCATGCCTGTACCGTAGCTTTTTTAGGTAGGTACACTTAGTTGAAATTATTTGAGGTGTTCCACAAGTAATAAGATCTGGATAGATCACACCATGCTAGTCCGGGGAACGACCAGAGACTAAACAACCACAATTCGAATTATTAATCACAACCTCAAATAATTATTCAAGTATACCTAATTCATAACATATGTCCATTCAAAATAAATAAAATAGTATTCACATTGCAGGCAAAAAATATTTCATACCACGAATAGATTTTATTTTTTATTATTTTAAGTGGCGCCTTTTTTTTAAAGCGTCTTTCAATACATTGGACTGCTTCGAGCTCTCTTCAAAGCCAAACAAATCTTAATCTGTTATGACAGATTACTGTTTATGTCCATGGACAATGGGCATATATTATGATATAATGTCCATTCGCTGTATAATATGACACACGCGGATGTAAATATCGGCTCTATTCAGTAAAGTTTAATCGGAAACGTAAAAGCAATTAATACTGGATTTGAGATTATGAATTAAACAGTAACAAAGCATAAACGTTACAAAATATACTTATACATCTTTTTGTCAAAGACACTTTTTCATGAAAGCACCAGCTTTTTTTACATGAACATCTCATCGATTTTCAATCATTATAAGACACTAAGTATCATATATTTATTGAAATAAAAAATAACACCTTAATACATGCTTATCAGTAGTTTTCTAAACCTGAAACTGGCTAAGCAGTCTAAGCAGACGGCTTATGTTTCAAATTTAGAAATCAGTACTGCGATTGCGTTTACACAGCTCAAAATTGTACTTTCTAAAGCCAAGTGTCATGTCATACATAAACTAGCTGTTCCTTAGTTGTTTCATTCTTACATTTACATCATTAAAGATATTTCACGCAAACCACGCTCGTTGACTCTAGGCTTCTGAGATCAGTTCAAATCATTCATTTGTTTGATTTTAACACGAGATATAAAACCTCATCCTGGCTCGTCTGGATGTAAAAGCACCTTCTCACAACACAACTCGAACTAAAGAATCAGTAACCAGTTCTAGACGCAATGACTGATTTTCCTTCTGGATCTTTTAAATAATCCTTGAATGAGTTTGCCAACTGTTCTTTTTTTTCATTTTCTGCATAATTTTAATACATGCCTCTCGTCCGCGAATACAATCAAATTAACACATTTGTTTTGTACAAATGTTGCAACTGTTCGGTGTAATGGAATGTGGATTGCTCACTGGCTTTTCGTGTCATTTGCAATGTATCGAGCTTTTAAATAACTAGTACTAAATTCGCGTAAAATGACATCGGACGTGAACACATATGTTTTACAGTCAGCGTCATAGTAGCAGCCAGAGTAGCCAAATAATTTCGTAACTCCCTTATTCTTACAGTAATAAAGACGTGTACCGAAATATTTGGCTACCTTGGCTGCAACTACGAATTTTGTATTTGACGCTGACTGTACCCAGCTTAACATTGCAACGCACTCAGGGGCAGATTCGAAATCACTTAATTCATGGTCTCCGGTTAACGTCGAACGCCACTTACCGCGCCACGTTGTATACAAATGAATCTGTACTGCCTGCCGTACGCGCTGGGCGGCGTCGACCGGAGACCAAGGGTTACTACGTCGGATAATGTCTCAATGCGTAAATAGTTACCTAAGTATTTCATATAAAACATTAGGCTGATAATGTTAAAAGTCCCCTTGACGTTTAATGGTTTTGAGGCATTTGGCTCACGACTCCGCTGGGCACATGCTTCTTTATGTTCTAGTAATACGGGTGTAGACTCAAAATGTATTATTACTCCAAGAGGAAGAAGGCAAAAAATATGCCTAGTGACGAAAATCCCATTCAGATATCTCAAATAGTTACGAAGCTACGTCCGTTTTAATATTGCTTGTGAGAGAGAAAGCGTCAATTGTAGTCATAGTAAATGACAATAGTTTCATATGAGGGTGCGTTTTGCGGAAAAGGGACAGAATATACCCCCTCTTAATACTTTGTACACTTATAAATTTGTGATTATTTAATCCCCTGCTTTACTTTTTTCTGAATACAATGTTTTTACTCCTTTATCGGGAAAATTCAATGGTCATTTAATTTGGTGTCTACACCCCTATTCAGCAGGATTCAAATTCAATGGTCATTTAATTTGGTGTCTACACCCCTATTCAGCAGGATTCAAATTCAATGGTCATTTAATTTGGTGTCTACACCCCTATTCAGCAGGATTCAAATTCTGAAACTAACACATTTGCCGAATGGTGCCTTTTATAGCAGTTGTTGCAAGAAAATCACAGAACAATTTGAACATCCTTTTATTTAGAATGAATCCACCCTTGAAGGCACCGCACTACAGGGTTGTCGATTTAGTACAGTACTTCCCTATGTTTTCTTATCGATTAGAATAGGTATAATCGAGATTATTTATTGTGGCATACTTTTTATAAAATTGTCATAGGAATTGGAATCTTCTACCAAGGCAGCAGAGTCGATTTTAGAATGAACTACTTTGAAGCAATTAGGTCATATAAGTATACATCGCTTTTAACTCATCTAGTAACTGATATAACAATCTCAGAACGTGGAAGTTGTGTACGAAATCGACGCCTGGTTTTTCCGTAAACAAAGTAGGTATGGGCTTTGTGCTTTAAATACTAAAAACTATTACTATGAAAATATGAAATTATATAACTTCTTGGTAAGTTTGAGTTAATACAGCAATGAGTAGTAGTGTAAATTGACTCGGTAATCGTTTACAGCAATCTAAGGTCCGGTTTTACAATGACGCGTTAGATCAATTATCAGATCAAATTTTAGTAACTCGATACATTTTTTGACATTACTGACCAAAAAGTCTAACTGATCTTTATAAAACCGGGGGATGGTTAAAATTTCCATCCTCAATTTAACCATATGGTTGTAAATAAGCACTAAACAATCTCTAATTTAGTAAGTACCTAGTGCGAACACAATTGTGCATCAAGTTCTTTCTAATGTTCAAACACTTAACATTGAACATAAATATAATTCATTGCACACCACACTGAGTTGGAACATATATCTAAGTATAAAAATCGCATCAATTTTCCTACATTTAATAATACACTTGCAAATTTCTTTGTCTAAATCTATATATAAAATATCACAATATTGAAAACCAAGCTTGTCGCTGCAGTTCGATTTGTATGGAATGGGACATTTGAGATTACTCAGCAAAATGCTATAACATGGAATTATCAATACGTCGACGTTAACTGGTACAAGTTCATACTCACAATTTCATTCATTTATTTTATTTTAGTAATTTCTATACGGTTATTTGGTTACTAATGTCAGGTTTCATCCCTGTACTTTGCACGCCAGCACGGACGAAGCGCACAGATTGCATGGACCAAGGAAGCAGGAGACTTGTGAACTAATGCTAATATCTAAGAGTCGAAAAATATTGATAAACAGCTAAAACGGATTTCAATGGATGAGGTCTCATGCAATGATATCACTGTTTAGTTAATTCAATTTAATGATAATGCTAACACTAATGTCCACTGAATGTTTGGTCACCCTACATTTCTTGAAGTAAGTAGATACGTCAAACACACATACAGTTGCCGTCAATAGAATTTGCTAACTATGTAAACAAACCGCCATAGTGAAAGACAATTTCAATATGGCGGTTTGTTTACATAGTTAGCAAATTCTATTGACGGCAACTTTACGTCAAATTTTCGCAAACTACCGTCAGGGTGACAACTATTTTGAATTATAAAGTAATTCCTTATTCAGTTCAGTTTCATTCAGAAAAAAAAGAACGTTTGTTTTAAGTAACTTTGAGTTAATCGTGTTTGGTATCAATTACAGAATTAGAAAAAATTACTCCTGATCACGAATTAAAAATCATCGTGTAGATACGTGTTAGTTTTACAACCGCCGAATGACTTGTACTTCTTGCTATTTATATAACGTCTTAAACAATCTACTTATACTATAATCTATGCCTGTTTCATAATCAGGTGTGTTATAATCTGTGCCGCTCTAGCCTCTGGTTACTTGGTCCATGGCAACACATCCTAACCTAAGTTAACACAGTAAAGACCCTCAAAAACACTCGTAACAAACAGGCTCAATAGGCTTTTTGCGCGGTCTTATCCAAAGGATCCCGGTATACGATGGTGGCAGATTTGATGAGGTCCGGTTCCTCTTCGGAGAAGCACTCGGCCATTGACTCCTTGGAGGAGCACTTGTTGTGAGCCATGAGCAGGCCGCCGGCGAGCCCCACGAGCGCGCGGTCGAGCCACGTCACGGGGTTGGCGTACACCAGCCCGCCCTCGTAGAAGCCTAGGTGCCCGCCGTGAGCGAGCTCAAGGAACATCGTTTTCTCGTGAGAACCTGCAATTTTTAATATTATTAGCTACGGCACGCCCCGGCTTCGCCCGGGTACTATATCACTTCATAGTATAAAACAAAGTCGCTTCCTGCTGTCTGTCCTTATCCTTATGTATGCTTAGGTATTTAATAACTACGCAACGGATTTTGATGCGGTATTTTTCAATTGTTAGAGCGATTCAAGAGGAAGGTTTATATGTATAACTAGCGACCCGCCCCGGCTTCGCACGGGTACTATATTATTTATACATATAAACCTTCCTCTTGAATTACTCTATCGATTAAAAAAAACCGCATCAAAATCCGTTGCGTAGTTTTAAAGATCTAAGCATACGTAGGGACAGACAGCGGGAAGCGACTTTTTTATACTATGTAGTGAAACTTCATTGGAATTCCATTTGGCAGTTTTAATGAGCTTTCACGAAGAAAAGCTGTGAGGAAGTAGAAAAACTATTGGCGTCATTACGAGCATAAGTAGGTAGAGTTGACGAAATATACTTAACTTAAGTATATGGCTATTCGGTACAAATTATATTTCGTCAACAATGTGACTGGCGTGGCTATGTTCGCATACAAATTTAATTCAATGGGTCGATTTAGATGAAATAAAAATACTCAAACGCTTTATTATTCACTAATATTCATTATACCTATGCACCGAACCGCTGCGTTCAGAGGTAGTTTCAAGTACGCGGCGTCTAAGTGCTGGAATGATATCCCTCCTCCTAGGGGCAAGGGGCGCTTAGCAGATACACCTTTAAGCGTAAGCTTAAAGGCTATTTGTTGACGCTCCAGAAATCAAGATCCTAATCCCCAGCACTGTGACAGCAATAAATATGCCAATTGCCAATTGCTAATTTTTTATCTAGTTTTTGTTTTTTAATGTGTAGGTACGGTAAATATCGATATTTTATTGAAGCTGCATCCAGGTAGTGTGTAGGTACATGTATTATCTCACTTTAAGTATTTATGTTTATTTCTCTTTCGCCTGTCCCAATACTCCCAATAATGTAGGTAGTTTATTTATTACATTTGTATGACGTTTCCGTGAGTCACCGAAGGTGCTGGCTGAAAATCAGCGCTGCAGGTGTCTGACACCTCAGCATAATGCTGAGCCAGTGTCCGGTTCACTGCCGCAGAGACACACTTGTTTCATGTTTTATCTGTTCTTTGATTATTTTATTGTTTAATATGTGTGTCCTGTGTGTTTGTGAATAAATGTATCTTTCTTTCTTTCTTTCTTTCTAATATATAAATTTTCAAGTTTTGTCTAAAATAGCAACTAAATTGACCGCGAACGCTAAGAGATCTCATGCAATTTATAAACGCAGTTTTAATAATATTTGCGCGCTTCAAATTATCGATGACTAAGAAAAGACGTTGTGACTATGATGACTAGCACGCTATCCATGACTCAATGATGTTCAACACCGGATATATACTCACTGGCAAATTCTCTGATGAGAGGTAACAGCGGTTCAGGTACTATGGGGTCGTCGCGCGAGTTCACGAATACCATCGGAGTCTTAATGTTATGCAAGTAGAAGGCCGAGGAACTCCACTTGTAGAGCTCCGGTACGGACTCGAATCCGTGGATTTTTCTGTAACAAACAATGTACATATGTTAGTGAAAGGCTCGAATATGGATCGATAAGATTTTATTAGTTTAGGTACTTTACATTAACGCCCGCGGCTTGTAGGTACAATATATTATCAACTAATCGTTACACATGAATAGGAACACGGATTTTTGTATATTGTATGAATTGTATTTGACATTTTATTTTATATTAATTTCTTTTGAATTGTAGGTATATACATTTATTGTACGAGTATATTACCTTATTATATAAATTTGTTTTTTTCTTTATTATTGCATACCTCTACAAGTAATATAATTTAAGTCGAATGTACTGTATCATATGAAAATTGTACGAAATGAAATTGTCCCTAGGCGGTTATTTCGTGACTATAAAAGATATCTTACACCTTTAAAGTTTTATCGGAAGTACGTTAACCAATGACCATATCAATTAAAATTTAAAATACCTAAAATTTGCTAACATTTAGTGTGACATCCGAAGAGAACCGGACTTCTCTACCTCAAAACAACCATATTCCTCATGTTGTATAACTAATATTTCCGGTTGAAATTATTTCCCATACTTGAACAAGAAAGTTTCAAAGGAGAGCCAAATCTTTACAACCATTATCATCGTCAGCCTGGATATAGGTGTATCTTTATCTAATATTCTAGTTCTATTGGTCTAAAATATATATTATCTATGTTGACTTTGACGAGATAAAGCACTAAAAATAAATTAGTCTTACAATGATATATGAAAATGCGATTGTAGTTCCTCTTAATTCAAAAAACATCTATGCATAGATACATTTTTCGTCTTATTACAACTAAATAAGGTTCATAAGGGTAAACATATTTTTGATGTTGACCGGTATTTTCTATATTACATTCTAGTCCAAGTCGATTAATTTGTTCATTAGAAATACAAAGGCATCGTTCTAAATTCCATTTTTTATTTCCAAAGTAATCATCAACAATGAACTGACTGAAAACTACATTAATATATTTTAATATACATATTGTCTAAACAAGCAAAGCGTTTGTAATAAAATAACCCAGCACTAGCACTACAATAGCCCCGACGCTGCTAGAACTAGAACCTATATGTATATCTACCGAAGTACCTTCTAGTACATTCAGATTCCTAAGATGTATCGGACAGGCCAACGTGCTATTGTCGAGGCATTAGACACGCATTCAGATATTTGTGAGCGATTTGGCCACTCCGATATCTCTGATGGCGACTGAACCTACCCGTGAATGGGTTCTAGCAGGCTTACTATGTTAGATCAAACTTCGTCTCCAAAGGGCGTCTACGTGAATGACCCTGTTGGGTTGTAAAGACCCAGAGTTTAAAATCGGAGATACTTAATAATAATTAAAACTATTTATAAATGAATCGACGAAAACGAAAACTATATTTTAAGTGATGTACCTGTCTAAGCAAGTACACAACGCGTGGCATATTCATTTGCACAGGTTACGTAAACCCATTATCTGATATCGTCGCATTTCATTTCATCGCTCACGGCAAATCGCAAACAAATTGTCATTGACGTTACTGGTAATGTGTTCTAGAAAAACAGAATTACCCACATGGAAAATCTGATGTTTGATAAAGCCACTTTCACCGCGTTAGAGAGCAATGGCTCGCCCCTTCTCTGTCACTCACCATGCTTTCTCTTTAGTGCGATAGGGAAGCCCGACTCGATGGGGGAAAAAGGACGTGAGTGCCCATATGTGAAACGTACCTATACCTAAGCATTTGCGTGGCTAGAGGAAATGCTCGATTGCAATGAATGATCATTAGACCATTACTTTTCCCGACTGCCATTACGTGCAGATATATGCCTATATATGGACATTGCTATATCCTGTAGTATCTACACAGTATCTACAACTTCTGGGTGGACATAAATGTTTAAAATAAAATGAATGTCTATTAATTAATAATATTCAATAAGCCATAGTAGAGTAAATACCTAAATATGACGCCATTACAATAATAACTTTATCGATCACTAACACGTGCAGCGGTCAAATATGAGTTTTAGGCCGATAGTATTTTATAATTAACCTTAATTGAATTACCAATAGGGGAGTGTATACTCAATGGATAGTCATCACATCACCATAGGGGGCATAGGGCTTTGCGTTAGAGATGGGCCGACTGGGTTTGCCCGACTAAGCCGACTAGTCGGCCGCCTAGAACGAAGCCGATCGCGGACTTCGGCTAAGTTCGGGTGCAATCGGAAAACTTTGTTTCGCTTTGCCGTCGCGCTATCTGCATGCGTTCAAAGTACCAAATCTGTATTTGAGTAAAATATAAAACTAATGGTAAAAAATAGCAGTTCACTTATTTTATGTCTCGTTTTCCTGTGATCCTTAAAAAGCCGACTAATCGGCTCATTTTAGTCGCCGACTACAAATGAGGCCGGATAGTCGTCGGCTTTCCCGACTAGTCGGTACATCTCTACTTTGCGTCTATTTCAGACGATTTAAACATTGCTATGGAGACATCGTTTTTGGTGACTGGATATATGGTTTACCATCAAATTATTGTAATAAAGTCATAATTAAAAAATATAATTACAATCATAAAAAGATATGAACCCCTAAAGTCAGCAGATGTGACGTCTTACTTGTATGTCAATTAGTATGAAGCGTTTTGGCCTTCCGCCAGCGAGCTTTGGGATTTTTATGGGTAATTTTGTTCTTTAATTGTAGTTGTTCCAAACACACATTTGTTCCTCTCTAAAAACTGGTTCGAAACGCATCGTAAAAAAATCTTAGTCTACACCACTATTGTACTGTACAGTCGTCATTAGATTATATCGTAGCGAACAAGGTTCTCACAAAAATCTCTGAACATGACTGTACTGTCAATGCGGTAGGAGTGCATGTCTAGACATTTTTGACCAACCTGAAGAGCACGAATATAATGACTAGTATATCAGTTTAATTCCTTGCTTGTCAAAAATTAGCACGTATGTCATTAAAATGTTGCGTTTTCCAAGGTAAAATAAAGAAATCGTCCATCCCATCAAATGATGTTACAAACCCTTGCTTACTTCAGTTTCTGCTCTACATAGCAACGCATTAGTTAATCGCAAATAGCAGCAACATGTATAATGACATGATTGAATAAACACAACTATTGAACCAGCAAACTCGCGTGTCATGCAAGGACTTATCATAGCGATTTACAAAGGTAGACATTACCGTTTATACAAAATTTTAGTCAGGAAAGAAAGAAAGAAAGAAGACATGTATTCACTACACAAAAGACACATAGACAAAGGGAGTAGACATTCAATAACATTGACGCATATTGTGCGTGTCTTGTCTCAGCATTATGCCGAGGTGTCAGACACCTCGGTACACTACCTACAGCGCTGGTAAGCGAGTTGATCTGACTTGTGTAAGCTTAAGACGCTGTCAACACCAAAATGCCCTTGAGGATTTTGGATAGCGCGCACACTGTCTATTTGTATCGGAGTAAACGAGAGCGAGTGTTACTGGGCGGGCCGGTTTTGAAGATAATAATTGTACATAAATATGGATATATAAAAAAGGGTGGATTATTTGTGAAATATGACTCGTTAGCGGTTTAGGTATGAATATGTTGACTTCATGTTTTTAATTGCAGACCAATACGTCAAAAAAATAAAGACATAGAACCGTTTAATGTGATTTTGAGACCAATGTTTGCAATTATTTTCTATCGAGCCGATTTCGTCCAATTATGTATCGGGCCCGTCCACGGTCTTTGAAATATGGTGAATATTAACATATATTTTATTTGATGTGCTAGAACAAATAGTTTTTCTTAAAAAACTGCTTAAATAACATCAATTTCACCAAATTAGGTCTTGTCAGCCTCTTAAGAGCGCTCGTGTCGTTGGAAGCCCCAGCGGAACTAAAAGTCTATTTTATAACAATCGTATCAGCATCAGCAGACCAGCACGGCTATCACAAGACGGCGCGCGAGCTCTCGATTTTTCTCGCACTATCCGTCTCTCTCTTATTAGAACACTTAGAAAGAGAGGTATAGTACGAGAAAAATCGAGAGCGCTCGCGCGCCATCTCGTGATAGCCGTGCTGGAAGCGCTTGCGCCTGTAACCAGCCTATTTCGTCTAATATAAAACCGGCCAAGAGCGTGTCGGGTCACGCTCAGTGTAGGGTTCCGTAGTTTTTCGTCCAGAAAATATTTTGTAATTTTTTTCAAAAACTATTCAACCTATCAAGTTCAAAATAATTTTCCTAGAAAGGTTTTATAAAGTTCTACCTTTGAGATTTTTTTCATATTTTTAAAGCTTATGGTTCAAAAGTTAGAGGGCAGGGGACACATTTTTTTTACTTCTGGAGCGATTATCTCCGAAAATATTAACATTATCAAAAAATGATTTTAGCAAACCCCTATTCATTTTTAAATACCTATCCAACAATATATCACACGTTAGGGTTGAAATGAAAAAAAAAAAAAAAAACACTCCCCACGTTACGTATAGGGGAGGTACCCTAATAAAATAAAATAAATCACTCTTTATTTTACCACTTGGTCGGCGTGATTGATAAACATATAAGTACCAAATTTCAGCTTTCTAGTGCTAACGGTTACGGAGATTATCCGCGGATGGACGGACAGACAAAGCGAAACTATAAGGGTTCCTAGTCGACTACGGAACCCTAAAAATGGGCCTAATATTCACAACGCTTACTTCTCGAGGCAGAGTTTTCCTTTCCGTACCGGTGGTAGTTTATCGACATTCATAGGTGCATGTCATATGCCTAAATTGAAGAATAAATAACTTTGACTTTGATTACCGGGATAAATACTATCCTATATCTTTCCCCGGATTCATCCCATTTTCCCATACCAATTTCCATCTCAATCAGTTCAGGGGTTTATACGTGAAAAGGCAGAGTTAATTTCCTTTCGCATTTAATAATATTATGGGTATATCTATAATCTATATATTATGTATATAAAACAGTCGTGATAGTTACACCATTTGTAACACAAGAACGGCTGAACCGGTTTTATATGATGTTTGATCTGTTGGAGTTGTAGCAGAATAATTAATACATAGTTTTTAACATTTTAGTTTGCAAGGTCAGCTAGTGGACTGCTATATGGATTAAATGCCAATCCGAGAGGGACTCGCTCTCGCACTAACGTACTCACAGTAAGGGATCAATGCTTTATGTCGGACACATTCTCTAGTCAGGTTTACTATACAGTGTGGCCTGTGGTACCATATCGGGTTGCATAATATCTGTAGCCATAAGGCCGACAGGCATAACTACTTGTGTCATAATCATCATTACGCATAAACGACAATAGTCATCAATTAGTTCGCATACATTTTTTAGCCATAATATTTGAGGGCATAGATAGCAAATGTCATAAATTGATTGTGCATAAAAGCTTTAAGCATAATTATCAATCGCCATAATATGTTTGCGCATAACGTTTTCAAGTCATTGGTATAAGACAAACATTTTTAATCCTGTACATTTTTTAAAATAAATTGTCTCTAACGTAAACTTAATCAAACTTTCTTTTTTTTTAACAAACACCGGCAATTATTTTAACCTAACCGCCAGCGTGTCGACGCCACTCCGCTTCGCGGGGTGCCTATTTCCGCTCTAAGGGGCACATGATAACCATAACCTGAACCTACCAAAAATACAATTTTTGCGATTGTTTATTTTTTAGTGCGGGGGCCTTGCCGCCCGAGCCCCCCTTTTCTAGCTCCTTAACCTAATTAAATGCTAGTCAACTAATATAATAAATTGTTTTTCTTTGCGAATCAATCATAATGACAGCCTATTGTCATAACTTATGCCTAGCAATTCTTATGTATAACTAAAAGTAATTATGATCTTCAATATAATAACTATAACTACAACTTAGAAAAGTTGAAAAACCCCCGACATTTTCATTTCAAAGTCCAATATCTCAAAAATGGCTGAACAGATTTTCATGAAACATTGCTAAGAACACTCGGGATAAAACTATCTATGACACAAAAAAAACCGCATTCAAATCGTTCCATCCGTTTGGGAGCTACGATACCACATACAGATACACAGATACACAGACACACAGATACACAGACACGTTAAACTTATAACACCCCTCTCTTTGCGTCGGGGGTTAAAAACTTGTATGCTGATCAACATTATGGTTAAACAAAATATGACATAGTACAGTTATGGCAATGAAAGTATTATGCGCAGAATTATTAATGACAAAATACTTTTATGCGCAACAATTTCATGCGTAAAGTTGTATGGCTTTCGACGCCGAATTATGGCGAGAGTCATTATGCGACTAGATGGACACCCAAAATCATGTAATAACAATAAGACTAATAAGTCATAACATAATAGTTTTTGCATTTTTGTTTTTAAAAGATATTTTTGTGCTTTTTTTATTTTTTTTGTTATTTTTTTAGTGTTTTTAAAATAAAATAAACTACTCGTGTCACCCCAGAAAAGTAAAATACACGTGAACTTTAGAAAAAAAAAAAAAACATTTTTTTTTTTTTTTTTCAATTAAAACCACCTGGAAATAATTGCTTTCAAGTTCAATAATCTACCGTTTCATTTTTTGCTCCTATTCCAGGCCACACCCTGTACATAATTACATAGATTCAAGCCATTATTTCCAAAAGGGGTATGTTCTACTTTGACGACACCCTCGAGAAGAAGGTGGTGAAATTGTAACACCACACGGGTCAGAAATGGGTTTACTACATCTTACCTAGAGTAGGCCTCGTCGAGGTCGGGCAGCGTTCCCGCCGACACGATCGTGGTCTCGTCGAGGCCGTACTTGCTCTTCATCTCGGGGGTGAGCAGGTTGCGCTTGTGCCGAGTGATGATGTTGCGGTAGTTGTCCGTCATCACGTACAAGTAGAACCGTCGGAAGTTCTGCCATTGGAGCAGGTACACTAAAGCGCTGGAAGGAGAAACTGGTGTTATACTTTATACTACTTTTGTCAAGAATTAATTCACCCCGGGGTCCTTTAGGGAATAACTCTAGGAGGATGATGATTCATCGTCACTCCTTGGATCCTAATATGAGGTCGTACCGGAACGCGCAGCTGGTAAAGGTCGCGGGAGTCCGCTGTATGCGGGTGGCGCGGGACCGGTCATAGTGGCACTCTTTGGGGGAGGCCTATCCCCAGCAGTGGACGTCTTTCGGCTGATAATCATATCAGGGAGTTGGTTTCAAAATCGGATGATTCCGGGAGGAATTTCCTGTGCAACCTGCTGCTGCCTGCTGTGTATGCGACCTCTTATTCATCATCATCATCATCATCATCATCATCATCATCATCATCATCATCATCATCATGATCATCATCATCATAAATTAGACCTATGTTTGTGATTTTTTTCTATCGAGCGAAAATTGCTTAACCATGTTTCGAATCACTGATCTCGCTGCAGAAAAGCCTCAAGATTACTATTCGTATTTTTTTAAAACCATATTATTATAAACAGACGCATTATACGAGTATTGTTTCAAAAACTCTGTTCGCTTAACTTCGCTGAACCTACGGCGCCTTAACGCGACAACGTTAAAAGCGTGTGGG
This sequence comes from Epinotia ramella, assembly GCA_947578815.1. Classification (NCBI taxonomy): domain Eukaryota; kingdom Metazoa; phylum Arthropoda; class Insecta; order Lepidoptera; family Tortricidae; genus Epinotia; species Epinotia ramella. The sequence goes on from OX388206.1 coordinate 20,207,676, forward strand.
TATTGTGGGTAAGTATGAATTAATTAAAACACGCGAGATTTAGATAACATTGAAAGAGCCGTAGGTATATAATAAAAAAAAACTTGCCAGCTCTATGAAATTTTAAAGTAAATCAGGGGTCGATTCGACAATTTTCCTGTTCAGACGGAAATCGCATGATTCAACTAATATCCTCATTTCCATGAAACAAGAGTAATCTGATGATTACATTAGGCAATTTTCAATACGTAAATAGGTAGTTATGATAAACCACAATTGCTTATAAATTGTTTATCTTCCCAATTATTGAATTGAATTCACATTTTAATGCACGTGCGTTTTATAATGTCACTGCAGAAACGCCATTATATGGTGGTGATAGATTAGGATTGCAAGGGCTAGCTTATCGATTCAATCTATTGTCACCTGGCGGTTCACAAGAATTCACATTCGATCACATGCTTTTTAATATCAAACAGTCATTTTAAAGGACATTCCTAACTGGTGTAAGGACGTCCATCACAATGTTTTCGGTTAAATATTCATTTTTCAATCCCCCACGAAAACGAGAGGTGTTATACTTATGTGCCACATGTACCCGTGTATCTGTGGGTCTCAAGACGCTGTCAACACCAAAATGCCCTTGAGGATTTTGGATAGGACGCACACTGTCTATTTGTATCGGAATAAACGTGAGCGAGTGTTACTGGGCGGCCCGGTTTTTGAAGATAGTACATAAATCCATACTAATATTATAAATGCGAAAGTGTGTCTGTCTGTCTGTCTGTTACCTCTTCACGGTTAAACCGCTGAACCGATTGCGATGATATTTGGTATGGAGATAGTCTGAATCCCGGGGAAGGACATAGGATAGTTTTCATCCCGGGAATCACCCCCTAAGGGGATGAAATTGGGGGTTAAAGTTTGTACGGAGCTACGATAGAAACGATTTCCACGCGGACGGAGTCGCGGGCAGAAGCTAGTATTGAAATAAAAAAAAGGGTGGATTATTTGTGAAATATGACTCGCTAGCGGTTTAGGTATGAATATGTTGACTTCATGATTTTAATTGCAGACCCATACCATAAGTCAAAAATACAAAGACATAATAAATAAATAATAAATATTAGGGGACAATCTTACACAAATCGACCTAGTCCCATAGTAAGCTCAGTAAGGCTTGTGTTATGGGTACTAGACGACGATATATATAATAGATATAAATACTTAAATACTTACATAGAAAAACTTCCATGACTCAGAAACAAATATTCATGCTCATCACAGAAATATTTGCCCTTACCGGGATTCGAACCCAGGACCTTCAGCTTCGTAGGCAGCGTCACTACCCACTAGGCTAACCGGTCGTCGAATAGAACCGTTTAATGTGATTTTAAGACCAATCTTTGCAATTACTTTCCGAGCCGATTTCGTCAAATTATGTATCGAGCCCGTCTACGGTCTTTGAAATATGGTGAATATTAACATATATTTTATTTGATGTGCTACAACATATAGTGTTTCTTAAAAAACTGCATAAATAACATCCATTTCACCAAATTAGGTCCTGTCAGCCTCTTAAGAGTCCCCAGGTCGGCTCTCCATACAAACTAGTTTGGTTCTCATTTTAAAACGGCTACCTAGATATGGTGGATCCCATTCTGTATAAAAAGTTTCATGATCGTAGCTCGCAAACGGATGAGCCGATTTGAGTGCGGCTTTTTTAAACAGAAAGTCTTGTTGGTCGATACGGTTCTTAGCTATGTTAGGTGTGATAGGGGTATTTATTTATGTTTAATTTACATAGTTATAAACACATTGCCAGAAAACTTACTGTATAATCGAAATAAGATATTAATATTAGAAATGAACCAGCAGTTACGTTTCAAGTCGGCAAAAAGAAATTAGCTATTATCAGCTAACCCCGCATTGACAACTGTGAGAAAAACCTCATCTGTGTTGGTGCGCATAATAGAGGGAACATAACCCAGGTTTTTGCGAAACATTTCATTTATTTAACGCGACCTGCATCTACCTACTGGTTTAATCTTATCTGAGTAATTGTGTTGGCAAATGAAATGTTATTCATTTCAGCGCTCGCATATATCGCCCGATGTAACGGCGTACGGCTCTAGCTGAAGACCGAGATCGTGAGTTGAGGCCGATTAAACAAATTCACATAAATATAGGCAGTTCGAGGAAATGTAAAATAGAGCAGGGTACAAGATATATTTCTACTACTAGCTTCCGTCCGTGACTTCGTCTGCGTGGACCCGGGATAAAAACTATCCTATATTTTAATCCTGGCTATAAACAATCTTCATGCAAAGTATCCAAATTGTTTGAGCCGTTTAAGCGTGATTGAGTAAAAAACATCCAAACATCTAAACTTTCGCATTTATAATATTAGTACACACAGCAACACACCTAACTAACCATACCGTGAAAACCTAGAACCTTATTACAATGCACTTAAGGTCAGATTAGATTTCCGATGGTCACTTAGCTGTGTTGTCGACTGTACGAAGTGAGGGATAGTAGGATTAAGAAAACGAAACGCGACGATATATTAACGATATGCGAGTGCGAGAATCAAGGATGTCTTATCCACAACGATAAGTTATAAAATGAATACGTCCGACAAAAAGATCAACGAGTTCACAGCACCATAGGAATTTCCCAAAGAATATTTCCCGACAACAACACGCACACCTGAAAAGTCATGCAAATCATATTATAAGTTAAACAAACTGTACCAATGCGAAGTATTGTCCACATACTCACTCGATCGCGTTGTATCCCTGACATATGGAGATTCCTCCTATTATGTTGTTGGGTCTCTTCCTGTCCTCGCCCAAGTACTTCGTGATCAAGTTGCCGCCAAGGCTGAACCCGACCAGGATTAGCTTAGTGTTCTGATAGCGTTCAGTCACGTTGTCTATCATATAAGCGTAGTCTTCGGTGTGGCCTGCAAGGGAACATAAAGTTGTACATTGCGGTATTATCTCAAAATGTATTATTACTAGAAGGGGAGCTAGCGCAAGTTATACTGCCAAGCAGAGAGCGACTTACGAGGGCTGCCTTTTAAGTTCTGTCGTTTGCAAACCTCCCGTGATTGCATAAAAAAGAACTAGTGTCACGTTAAAATATTTGAATTTAGAATTCGAAAACAAAAGAATGACTCGAAATCGGCCCAACCGTTTTAGTACAGCGTTCGTTCAAAGTTGACAAGTCAGTTGTGAAAATGGAAATTTCGAAGGAAAATTTACGTGCGATAATTTTTTACAACTTCAAAAGGGGCTTAACGCGACTTCAGTGCTTCGAAGAGTTGACTACGGTTTTCAATGATAAAGCACCATGCCTTCGGACTGTGGAACGCTGGTATTTAGAATTTCAACGTGGTTGCTCTAGTCTTGGTGATAGACATCGTGAAGGTCGACCAAAAACAGCCGTAACCCAGGAGAACATTGATGCTGTACGGCAACTGATCATCGAAGATCGCCATGCGACATACCGTGAGATAGAAGCTTCCTTAAGTATTTCAGGGACCAGTGTTCACAGTATTTTGCATGATCACTTAGGCGTAAAAAAGTTGATCTCACGCTGGATACCACATTTACTCAGTGAAGACCAAATAACGGCTCGCGTTCGATGGTGTCGCAAAACTCTGCGGCAATTCAACCGAGGAAACTCGAAACATGTTTACGACATTATCAGTGGTGACGAATCTTGGATATATGCCTACGATCCCGATTCTAAACAGCAGTCGACTGTTTGGGTGTTCCAAGATGAGCCAAAACCGACCAAAGTAATACGCTCACGGAGCACTTCTAAAAAAATGGTCGCCACGTTTGTGGCGAAAAGTGGCCACGTTGCCACCATCGTGCTCGAGGATCGTAAAACGGTTAATGCTGACTGGTATACCACTGTCTGTTTACCAGAAGTCATCGGCGAGTTTCGAAAAAATAACCCAAGACGTCGTATAAGACTGCACCACGATAATGCGAGCTCGCACACCGCCCGGCAAACAATTGCGTTTTTAAAAGAGCAAAACGTCGAAATTCTGGAACACCCGCCGTACAGTCCACACTTAAGCCCTAACGATTTTTTTACTTTTCCAAAAATCAAGCAACGACTTCGTGGTCAACGGTACCAGACGCCTGAAGAAGCGGTTGAGGCATACAAAACGGCCATTTTGGAGACCCCGACTTCGGACTGGAATAAGTGTTTCGAAAACTGGTTCGATCGAATGAAAAAGTGTATTACATATCACGGTGATTACTTTGAAAAACAATAAATACCATTTAACACTTAAATTGTCTTTAGTTTTTCCAAACGACACAACTTAAAAGGCAGCCCTCGTAGCAACCTCACTCGCACTGTGGAAATTACTAAGAGGGTGACCTCGCGTCGCTTCGCAGCGTCAGCTGTGCTAACCCTGCTGACCGGAAATATATAGTCAGGATTAGCAGCAACTTATTAGTTTCCATGGAATTTCGCGATTTAGTCGATTCTCACATAATCTGGAAGGCACGGTCTCTCAAGGGGTAACCCCTTAAGTTGGTAAGTTTGTAAATTTTACATACATCGCACGTTTTGAGTACAGTCAAGTGCAATAGTACATTACGTACCTAGGGCGGTGAATTCGTGAATGGTCCATGTCGCAGGTGTTTGTGGCCCGAACCGAAGGTGAGGGCCATAAATATGCGATCTGGGGCTTTACGAATTACCGCCCGTGGTGAGTACACAATTTTACGTCTTCATCTGGCCACAATGCGAGTTTTACCGTACGCCCAGCGTGCGGTATAACTCGCATTATGGCCAGGTGTGACGTAAAAATATGAATCGATTTAATCCTCTTATAAATATGTAGAGAAACCGAATCCGTTGACATAATAGCGATACGATGTATGTATGTATTTAAAAGGTTGTATGCACCCATTTTCTACAATTGACTGTACGTGCTATCATTTGTTTCATGCAAAATGCTCCGAATGTGTCACACTGTCACAACGTGGCTAAACGGCCTTGCTCTTGACCTAGGCAGGCCTCGTGTATTGTTATTTTAGGCGTCTATACAGGTGGAACGCCAAATAGAGGGTATTTTTGGCGTTTTTTTATTCGGTGTTCCACCTGTAGATGAAGATGTGTATAGACTAGACTGCTATTGGAATGTAGAATTTTCCATGTAGAATGTCATAAAAAGGTAAAGTTTGTGAGAGTGTACGTTAGTATGTAGGAGGTAATCTCCGGAACTACTTATGCGATAAAAAAATCTTTTGTATAATACGCGGCGGAGATGCACGGGCAACCAGTATTATGTATATACAGGGTTACAGAACAAAAGGTGTTGCATTTTAACATTACTTGTTAGGGTGTTTCGGCTTTTATACGACTTCTGGCTAACCCAAGCTTAAAATTTGGATTCGATTACTTCGATAAGACCTGTTTAAATTTTAAATAGGCTGGTCAATCATATTTAGATACCTAATTGATGTCAACTTCCAAGGTGATACGGCCAGAATATGGCATTCATATTAATATAGGACCTAGAATCTAGGTACACTACAAGGTTACAGGTTGAACGCCCTTTTAACCATTACAAGCGTCTGGATTTTATTAGAGTCCTTATAGGTAAGTATAGGAGACAATTTGTTTAAATTAACCCTAGTATCATACGCTGGAAGTCTGGTAGGCTCATACAATTGATATCAAGGTCACGGGAAGTACGCTTGCCTAGTGTACGGTTATTTTAACCGGGATTATGTAAGGTTTACTTTTATATAGATCATCCGCTAGAATTCGTCACTATGTCGGCAAGGCAAACAATTATTGAACTGTATCACTAGTATGTAATCTAATTGTTTTTTATATCGCCTTATTTTATACTCCGTGCCATTTCCAAGCAGCTCGTGTATCTACTATCTACACAAATTATGTCGACTTATATCCTTTCTTTAGATATACGACGTTTTGCGGCATAAAAGTAAAGTGCAATAAATTAGGTGAAGATTAAAGTAAATCCAGTAGATTAGTCGGAGCTCTAAGCCCTCCGCCCGTCACACATGTCGAGTCAAGAATTCCTAATCCTGTGGCGCTACCACGAAAACGCTGTTTATTGCACTTAAAAAAGGACTTAATTCTACGTTACATCTATAGTTGCAATCTTTTACATTTAAGATTTTATAAACTATCATGTGGAGGCGGAAGTCTCCATAAGATAAGACTATGTTCTATATATATATATACTATACTTAGTTATTTATTATATCTTATGTATTTTATGTTCAGTACTTACGATACTTCTATATTTGTGAGTGTTTTCTTAACTATATTTTTGGTTCTATTTGGCTTTTCTAATATGTTATCTATAACTTGACTAGGGAAGCTATTTAGTACACAAGGTACGTATCTATCGTATATTCGTTTGCCGTATTCATTAGTATTTTTAAACCCCGACGCAAAGAGAGGGGTGTTATAAGTTTAACGTGTCTGTGTTACTGTGTGTTTGTGTATCTGTCTGTGGTATCGTAGCTCCCAAACGGATGGACCGATTTGAATGCGGTTTTTTCTGTGTCATAGCTAATTTTATCCCGAATGTTCGTAGGCATGTTTCATGAAATCTGTTCAGCCGTTTTTGAGATATTGGACATTGAAATGAAAATGTCGGGGGTTGTTCAACTTTTCTAAGTTGTTTATTAGGTAAGTACCTTAAAGTATGGTTTGTTAGGTAGACTCCGGAGGTTGGACGGCCTCTTGTATCTATCCAGCTCCCCTATGGTGTGTTTATATTCTAATATCACGGTCAATTTTATCTTACCAAATACACTTAAAACTCTACAATACTGGAATAGTTTACTATAATTATGTCTATGCTTGACTGTTTGCATCCCCCTTTTTGTCGCCCGAATACGCAATGATAGAGATGGGGGTACACGAACAAATGAATTAGGCGTTTCGTGGTAACCGGTCAGTTATCACGAGCTGCACTTGTGACTACGACATATCGGCACATTAAAACCACAGTCGGGATTTCTATATGTATGTATGTGTTCTATATGTAATACTAACTTTTGCCCGCGAATTAGTTTGTCACGTCACGTGATACTTTGGGAAAACCATTATTCTAGTTTATGCAAATTTATTCTAGGAAATGGGGAATTTCGCCCAAATGGAAAGCCAGTTTATGAAAGATAGTTACATAAGTTTCTTAAAATATCACGCCGTTAGCCTGTGTCAAAAGGCGTTTTTTATACTTGAGTTAAGACTTCGTACACCAAACTAAAATCACATACTTTTTACTATGGAGGTCCCAACTCAATATTTTACGACTGTTTAGACAACTAAAATAAATTCGACCAATCACGTGGCACCTTTGTCGAACTATGTATAATGAATTTGACCAATAGGAGAAAAGAAAAGACATCAACGACAAAAAAGAAAAAGCCGTTGGATGCGCTTCGTTTCAGCAGGGCTTAGATTTTCAATAGATACCAAGTTTGTTTAATTAGTTCAGTATTGACTCGTAGAAAAAGTATTGTATACAATAGTTATATAATTAGCTTTTTAAGTCTCGTACCTAAATTAGGCCACTCAGCAAGCTTCGTGGCCTAAACGTGGTACTCGACTGAAAAAGCATTTTTTTTTTAAATCTTACACAAATCGACCTAGGCCCAAACTAAGCAAAGCTTGTACTATGGGTACTAGACGACGATAAACATAATTATATAGATAAATACATACTTAAATACACAGAAAACATCCATGACTCAGGAACAAATATTCGTGCTCATCACACAAATAAATGCCCTTACCGGGATTCGAACCCAGGACCTCTTGCTTCGTAGGCAGGGTCTCTACCAACTAGGCTAAAACGGTCGTCGTACATTATATAACGATTGCATAAAATACTATTGTATGGTCGTCGAACCACCTTAATATGAAATTGTTCGTAATCCACTTATAAAATAATGATAATTACTCTTCACTCTCTACAGTATCAGAGGACAGTCAGTAAAGTATTGTTAAAGTAGATTGATAGGTTATTTAATACGTACAGTAGGTTAAGTAGTAAGCATGACTGAGTATGTAACTGATAATTCATTGTTAAATACGCGTTGTCGCGTGATTTACAACCTTTTGATAAATTCTCAGATGGCAAAATTCCAAAGTGAATTGTATAAAATGTGAACCATTTGTTGCTTAGGTACAGCTGTTTATCAATCCCTGGCGATAAACTATAACAGTTTTATTATTGAATTTAAAATCGTATTGTATAGCTGCAATAACATATTTTTATATTTTATAGCTTTGGATGCTGAAATGGAATCGTGACGTTAATAAAAATAAAAAATGTCCAAACTCAGTATAGCAACTATTGGAGCGTTTAGATTTATAATTTTCATGTATTTATATTATGGTATTCTAGTGGTTCGTCTGCTGAAGAGTCGAGGCTGGATTTCTAAAGAAAAACTGTCATACCTTAGATGCCCATTTAGAATTAGAAATACCAATATCATTAGAAATATTCTAGTACCCATAACACAAGCCTTATCGAGCTTACTATGGGGCTAGCTCAATTTGTGTAATATTGTCCCCTAAAATTAATTAATTAATTTATGAATTCATGAATATGACAAACCATTAAGGGGCTCCACGCGCTTTTGGCTAGTTTTGACGAGTTTTGAGTTGATATTCCTCCGTCAAACAAGAACCGATAAGTGTTTGTGCCATAAATATATCTACATTTATGGCACAAACACTTATCGGTTCTTCAATCCTTTATCTACATTTGCACGAGAGTTTTTTTGAAAATAATAATAATATATATTTTTTATGATTTTTTAATCATGGTCCAAAAAAGCTCCGTTTTCGATATTAGTATGGTGTTTATGCACTTTTATATATGAAATCTACATATAACTGTTCCTTATTGACGTCTCTAAAAACCCACGAGAGATTTTGAAATGAAAGAAATGAGTTCATTTTCACAAAAGTTACGTCCAAAAAACGGTTTTTTGGCCTGAAATTGCCAAAGTTTGGTGCCATATATCCCGAAAACTGTGAGTTTTGATGTAAATATGGGATACTACCACGTTGTTGTTAATACGATAAGCCATAAAAAACACGAAAAAACCGACAGTTACAGATCGAAAATTATTTTACCTGTAGAATCATTGGGAGCTAGGAGCCCCTTAATGAAATAGAATTTTGTTATAAATATTGAATACTTAGTAGATTATTGGATTGGAACTTACGACAGTGTCTAATTGTATATAGCTAGCCCGGAAATTTGTTATCAAGGCCGTTTGGTTAGGATAGAAGAATAATATTAGGAACTATTTTCCGCCCGCGACTTCGTCTGCGTGGACCCAGGATGAAAACTATCCTATTCGTGCAAGTCATCCAAATCGGTTGAGCCGTTTAAGCGTGATTGAGTAACAAACATACAAACTTTCGCATTTATAATATACTAGCTGATGCCCGCGGCTTCGCCCGCGTGGTTATAGGAAAATGTAACATATTGAATTTTCCCGTGGGAATTAGATGTTTTCCCGCTGGAAAAAGTAGCCTATGTCACTCTCCAGCTTCTAAACTGTCTCCATACAAAAAATCACATCAATACGACGCTCCGTTGCGACGTGAAAGAAGGACAAACATACAAACACACACACACACTTTCGCATTTATAATATTAAGTAAGGATTAGTCTGATTAGGAACCTGACATAATGTATGACTAGAAGGTAAAGCATGAACGGCTACACCTACGGACTTCTTTAACAACGTTCTAGATTTATTTAAAATATCTACAACTTAGAAAAGTTGAAAAACTCCCGAGATTTTCATTTCAAAGTCCAATATCTCAAAAACGGCTGAACAGATTTTATAAGGATAAATTAATTATGACACAAAAAAAACCGCATTCAAATCGGTCTATCCATTTGGGAGCTACGATACCACAGACAGATACACAGACATACACGTTAAACTTATAACACCCCTCTCTTTGCCTCGGGGGTTAAAAAGACCAGCATTGTTGGTCATAGGCATAACTGATTTGCAACTTTATCATTCCTATTTTCGTTCTATCATATGATTACTCAGACACATGTTCCAAAGCGTCTACATGTCTATAAAGGTATGCTAGACGTGACTGCGTAATATATGCGTATATGCATAATAATATGTCAACAAAAGTGAATAAATCTTACGATGTTGGAATGTAAATGGAATTGAATCATCGGCCGATTGTGGTCGACAGCCGAATGAGACGGTCACTGTGACTAACCTGACCTTGCGGTTACGGCACTGTTGACTAGCTAATTATTTTCGTTTCGACCATATTTAAATTGCATATGTATCGATGGATGTCGTAGGTGATGTCTGGACTGCGCCCTGTAGCCCGGGCATTAGAATATGGCTGCGGTGTTCCCTGACTCTCGTACAAGGCGACTAAATGGGACCCTCGGGGCAGCACACGGTCGCAGTTGGGGCCTGTGATCGTCTATAATAACATTAATAACTACAACTTAGAAAAGTTGAAAAACCCCCGACATTTTCATCTCGAAAACGTCTGAACAGATTTTCATGAAACATGGCTAAGAACATTCGGGATAAAATTATCTGTGACAAAAAAAAAACCGCATTCAAATCGGTCCATCCGTTTGGGAGTTACGATACCACAGACAGATACACAGACAGACACATTAAACTTATAACACCCCTCTCTTTTCGTCAGGGGTTAAAAAATAAAGGGTAGGACCCACAGAGGCGTAACGCCAGGGCAGCACAGCACGGCTAATCAGAAGACGGCGCGCGAGCTCAGTCGATTATTCTCGCATTATCCGTCTCTCTCTTATTAGAAAACTTAGAAAGAGACGTATAGTGCGAGAAAAATCGAGAGCTCGCGCGCCGTCTTCTGATAGCCGTGCTGGGCTGTTATATGCTACGCGCTAATGCGGCTCACCCAGCCGGTCACCCGTCACGAAACTAGACCTCTACCTGCGCTTAGTTACTACGCATCGCGGTATCACGATATATTTGTGGGTGAGCGTTGAAGTGAGCTTAAAACAAGTTACAGAATAGGGGGGCTGGTGCGTTCCTTAGGAGATACCAGAGCCGTCAGAAATGCGTTGAGGAGGACCATCGGATGGTTTTTGGTTTTTGAAATGAAATGCAAATTATTTATTATTTTTTGCGAGTCCGACACAACCTCCGCGCGATCCCTGTGGTGCGGAGGTAACCATAAAGTAGTTTCCTACCAAAAATAAAAAACCGGCCAAGAGCGTGTCGAGCCACGCTACACTTCAAAACCTTGGATTCTAACAAACTATGTTAGATTTCATAATGTCATTCAATATGTTGCTAAATCAAGGTATGCCAATCAATACATTTGACGAAAACATAATTGACATCTTTAAGAAATCCCAGGTAATAATTTGTCTAACAATAATTTATCAAATCATTAGTTGGGAAATGATATCAGTGCGAAACGTTGAGTTGGGAAATAAAAAATTGACCAAATAAAAATATGGGAAACGTAGTTTGGGGAGTTAAGAATATGCTAAAGATTTTTCGGCGAAACATTAGTAAACCATTCGATCCACATTCGAAGTTGATCGGTCTGCCAGTAATTTTTCTGTAACTGTTGTCATCTGACTGAATGAATCGTATCTACATTTGGTCGGCAAGTATTAACGATATAACGATGGTCGCTATTGTCGCTAATTATCATTTGTCAACAGTACGCGAATGTCAGGATCGTGACTAAAAGGTTGGTCAAGTTGGTGGAACGGGGTCAAGAACCATACTCTCTGGCAGAAATGAATTCCAACCGAAATCCTTTGTAAACAAGAATTTATATCGCACATAATATGAGAATCGGCGTCCAACAGAATTAAATGTAAGTAATTGCACAAACCTCTTCAAGATTACTTTTGTATATAATTAATGGGTACTGAGGGTTCGAATCCCGGTAATAGCAAATATTTGTGATGAGCTGATGAGCAAGACTATTTGTTTCCGAGTCTTGGATGTTGTCTATCTATATGTGTATACATAGACAAACACCCAAGTACATCATCAACAACATCCAACTATTTATAATTAAATATATTGTGATTTGTGAACCCAAGTCTTGAATCTTTAACTATGGACCCAGCACAGTCTGCAAGACTGTTAATGAGAGAGATCAGCGAGAGTTAATTTGAGTGAGGTCGTACCAAGATTTCAAAGAGGTTGCGTGGGATCGGAGTAGATGGAGGGCCTACTTTGAGCTACACCGACAAGAGCTTAGCTATTAAATAAGAGAAGAAGTCTGCAAGAAAGGAGATGTGACTCACCGTATGAGAATATCCGAGCGCCGGTAACGGGCACGCTGTTGAGCGCGCCTATGTGGTTGAGCACGACGCATCGGTAGCCGTGGCATTGCGAGTAGTGGACGTAGGTGCGGATGTACACGCTCTCCGACGTGTTGCCGATGCCCGGACATATCGCCACTGTCACGTCATCTGTCAACAATAAAAACATGTTCATGATTCATCGCCTAAGTAAAGTTGTTCTTATAGTTGGATAACTTACTGACTCGTAAAATAATAACTACCATACCAATGTCTTAAGATGTTATATCTGAATGAACCTCTTGCTAAGACAGTAAAAGCACTGTGTATGCGGTTTTTTTGTTTACAAATTTGTATTTTAGCGACCCAGTACACACACAGTACACAGTAGCCGCCTCAGTTTACAATACCTAACCTTACCTCGTGGTACATACCTGCCAAAGATTAGTCTTAGAGCCGAAAATTATAAATAAAATAATCCCTATTAAACCTTTCACAAAAATATCTGATAACAATTATTTATAAATATAATCTAATCGACCTCATCGTACACGAGAACACTTAAAATTAAACGTACTCATCACTCATTTAGCTCCTGAAACTGTCGAGGTACAGCCTACCAAGGAATCGATGTGACGGTATCAGATTTTCGTAGATAACATAATCAAACCCTGTGTACCTCTCCACATATGTATTTATTTAAGTATATTTATTAAATATATCATCGTCAAGTACCTATAACACAATTATAACCTTATAGAGCTTATTATGAGGATTGTTCGATTTCAGTAAGTTTCTCCTAATTAGGTAGTACGTATTTATTCATCTTCTAAAATTCAGTCAGCTCAATACTTGATGTGTAAACTATGAACGCGTTAGGGAGTGTAGAAAATGTTTGACTTCCTTCACAAGTGCGGATCATGCTATTTTAGCATGTTATTGTTATGCGCTATTTCGGTATTCAGTTTAGGTAGGACGGTAGGTATGTAATGTAATAATATCACTGGACTGAACACCTATGTTTTTACAAAGAACCACTACAATACATGGAACACTGGTTAGTGTTAATATCATTATTATTGGTTAGCGTAAACACATGAAAACTATATCATGATCCTGTCTGTTCACATGGCAGATGTAACTACCCTATCTCAATTCCTGTGTGATTTGGTCCTGATCTATAGGTATTGTACTGATAAGTTCCCCTCATCGAAAGTATCACTTAAGATGCTGCTTTATTCGTCCATCCATTGATACATTAGCATGTCGTAAGTTATAACTAAGGCGGTTCTGATTCTGACTCATGATTATGATGTCATCCAACCGGCATCGTTCTTATGTATAGCTGTTACCGGGATATTACCTCTGGTTGCCGGCACATCAACAACCACCTATATTAGGATATCGATCTTATTAATGTGAAATTATATTTTTGTTTGTACGATTGTATAATATTACATGCTTAAACCGTTGAACCGAAATAGATGAAAATAAGAATGGAAATTGAATGAATGATTTGATTTCGTCACAAAAAAAACTGAATGGAAATTGTTTAAGAAGATATATGAACCTTTTTACCATGGCACTGTTGTCCTTCTAATTTGAAATCCATTTTTCAGCCGCTTACGAGTACCTTTTTACGAGCTTTTACGAGCCTTGTATATAGGGTGCAGAATTTTGTAATGCTGATTGTCATAAAATACGGTAATTATGTCCGTGTTATTAGACTGAATATATATATAAAAGGTTCCGTAGCCAATTGAACGTTGCGGTTGCGTCTCCCGAGTTTGTACGAAATTGGGCCTGTCAAAGTATAGTTTTAAGTTGGTAGACTATTACTCGTTATTTTCCTGCCATGATTTTTTTCACATAGGTAACCCATTAACCATTTAGCCAGCACCCCGGTGACACTTGACTCCGACAAAAAATAGGGCTTACAATGCACTATCATGCAAACGGATCCCTGAATAGAAAAATGGATTTTGAGAACCCATAATATTTTTGAACAAGCTGTCCAACGATACCCAACACCATAGATTTACCAAGAAAAAATTACATCCACGCTACGTGTATGGGGACAATTTAGGGTACCTCTAAAAAAAATGTTTTTAAAGATTTAGTCTACAATTTTGTCGGCGTTATTGTTTTATTAACCCTAGCTTTCTAGCAGTAAGGGTCACTGAGCTAAGCCGCAGACGGACAGACGGACATGGCGAAACTATAAGGGTTCCTTGTTGACTACCGAACCCTAAAAAAATGTTATTTTACTTACGGCAAGCAATCGAGAATTTGTGCTGTATTCAAAATGTCTGAGAATTGTCTTAATCAGTTCATTTGTAAAGTTATTAAAGATAAAGCGGATTTTAATCCGGAAACTTGTCATGAAAAAAATGACAACATTAATGACGTAATGAAGAATGAATGCTGAGTAACTCATACCATACCAGCCGTCAGCTGCCTCGAGCGTGATAGTACAGCGTTCAGTTGTAAATATTAGAGCATTTTATGTAGGTGTTAGAGTCAAGGACGTCAGGTGAGATAACATATCGGTGTTACATGTCCGTTTTATAAATATAGTACACGGTACGTGCAATGAATGCCTAGGTACTTATAAACAAAATAAGTTTCTATCAAATACAAACATTTTCGTATAAGCTTTTGGTGCTCGACCTTCTGTGAAAACCTTCGGGATGTTAGTCAAAGATTTGAAAATTTTGAAGGACAAATTACATATAGGTACTCCAGGCAAAATACGGTTTTGAAAAACATAAATTTATAATAGCGTTTTTATTGTTGATTTCATTTTAAAATGTTATTCTAAGTTGATTAATTCAAGAATCCGACAAACTTTCCACCCGGAAGTAATTATGTAGATTTAAATGAAGCATGCATTGTCTTTTTTGACCGATTTATCTTGAATATTATAGAGCAAATGTAAATTAACCAAAATAAAGACAAAAATATTTATTAATATTTTTTCTGACTTTTCAGAAGCTAGTTAATTTATCATTTATTTGATGTCTGAAAGTTTGTCGGATTTTGTCGCT
Organism: Epinotia ramella; assembly: GCA_947578815.1. Lineage (NCBI taxonomy): Eukaryota > Metazoa > Arthropoda > Insecta > Lepidoptera > Tortricidae > Epinotia > Epinotia ramella. Next base: position 20,223,042 of record OX388206.1, read on the forward strand.
GGGTTACTATTTAATTGATAATATATCCGTTACACATTAAAAATATGCTATTATAAATTATTTCCAAATTTGACTTTATTTCCATACGAGTTGTCAGTTCATTGACTGGACTAATACTGTAAAACCTCCCCAACGAAAGACTATGGTCCGAGGTAGACTAACTCATTTCTGATAAAACTTTGGACTTTTTGTGGTTACCTTGCCTCTCATAGAGTTCATCTACAATAATACCAAGTCATACACGATGACACAATGATGTAATATCTGGATCCTTTTGTACTTGGGAGTAATAGTTTACGGTAGTTTAGTAAAATTATACGGTACATACAAATAGGTAAAATTAAATTAATATAAGGCTAGTAACAACCTCAATCAGAATGGACCCCACAAGATGGCTTCCGCGGTAGGTAGACCGAAAAGGAGATGGCGGGACGGCGTTGATGCGCTTTGTACAAATTGACGAACACTATAGTACAGGACCGAGACGAGTGGCGGAAAAAAGGAGAGGCCCTTGCCCAGCAGTGGGAAACAATAAAGGTTAATAAATAATAAAATAAAAAACAATAATCCTTACTAATATTATAAATGCGAAAGTGTGTGTGTGTGTGTGTGTGTTTGTTTGTCTGTATGTTTGTCCTTCTTTCACATCGCAACGGAGCGTCATATTGATGTGATTTTTTGTATGGAGATAGTTTAGAAGCTGGAGAGTGACATAGGCTACTTTTTCCAGCGAGAAAACATCTAATTCAATATGTTACATTTTCCTATAACCACGCGGGCGAAGCCGCGGGCATCAGCTAGTAAAATAATAAATGCTCTTTATTGCACCACGACAAGAGAGAAACATCTTACAATCTAGATTTTGTCCAAGGCCAGCCATTTGTTGCAATAGTTTGATTGCTATCAAATTGGCGACCAATGGGGCGTTCGTTGATTAACCAAACTACATATTAAATAGGTCCGTCTAATTGTTAGACTCTAACAAAATGAATGTCGACGGAGCAGGTAGTTACATTAACTTAAAAGCATTTTATAGCTATTGAGCAACTTGTTGGCAATGGCTTAGCAAGGCAACACACAGGTTGGAAATGGCTCAGCATTAAAATCTCTATATATGGTTTATATTGGATTTTACACAGAAGTTTTATAATGGGCAGTGGCCTATTGTTTCGTGCAATTTACAGCGCTGGTGATCGCAGGTTCGATATAAGATCTATTATTACTGCGAAATAATTTAAGGATATGAACTTCATAAAGGCACCTTCTGCTAATTCGGAAACCTGTACCTTAGACATTCAGGTAGCATAATTACGTTCTAGTATACTCCGAGTACTGTAAACTGATTTTCATACCAGGATCCATCAGCTAGGGTCAAATTAATTGACCTAAAGTGGGATTTCATAACATAATTATCTATTACGCCGTGTAGGATTTACCCACTAATACAGACCCGCAGTATAAAGCAAGACGATGTTTCAAATAGTTGTCTCTGTCACTTCTTATGGGCAGCTGAGTTGAGTTTGAATGAGACGAATAGTACGGTATATTGAGTCTATTAACGACTGGTCTCCATCTACTGCCCAACAGTAGTACAGTGTTAAAATAGTATCTTGTATGATCGACCACCTCAAAAAATCCAAGCTCATCTGAAAAATCATCCATTTCTGTGTAAGAAAAACCACTTCTGCATTTCCACACAGTGTCTTCTATACTAGATATCTGATTTTTATTATTTTCCAAATTTTATTTTTATTATATCCTTGCCAGGTTTTTTTGCATTGCAGCATCGCCATTTCGTGTTCATCCATTAATGACGTGACTAAATATATACATATATCATCCGGTAGTCTTATCGAACTAGGTTTAGTGTCGTGGGATTTTAGACTAACACATTTATTGAATTCAGCTTCATTCATTTCATTATCATCATAATCATATCAGCCGAAAGACGTCTACAGCTGGACATAGGCCTCCCCCAAAGAGTGAGTGATCGGTCCTGCGCCACCCGCATCCAACGTACTCCCGCTAACTTCACCAGGTCATCAGTCTACCTTGTGGGGGTAACAGATTTAAGGGGATGCCTTGATTTGAGTCGTACACGCCCCCTAGACAGAGACACGCTGATGCCTTTCGCCCACGAGAAAAAGAGATGTAACACTCTTCGGGAATCGCTGTTTTGGACAAATTTCGATAAATACCTAACTTAGTGAAGGTTTATTAAAATTTCATAAAGTGAGATCTTAGATGAGATAAAATACTATAGTATTTACTTGATTGTGTCGTAAAATAATGTATCGTTTGAGTAGGCTGAGTAAAAAAAGGAAAATACAGACCCAACTTTGGATTTTTTTTCTATCGAGGAAATTTTAAGCAATCATGTATCCATAAAATCAGATGAACAATCATATAGTCAAGAATCATATATCTGAAAATCAGACCTTATTGTTTCTTAATTAAGTCAGAACGGCGTTTCAAAGCACGCGATAATTTCCAATTAAAGAATGATTTTATGGATTTGCCTAGTAACTGAACAGGTTTTATATTATTTTCCGATAAATATCTACAAGTTTAAAAAGAATATTGTATTAGAATATAACCCTCCTTTAGGGGACTACCGGAAATAACGCTAGGAGGATGGATTGTATTAGAATATAACCTAACAAAATGTGAATGCGTATCGTATATGTAGTCTTCCTCGTTATTATATGAAGTGTTCCTATATTTTAAATAATGAACATAATCGGTAGTTATTAAATCAAGTTATTTTCAGCTAAAAAACAGTCAGATTAAAATAATATAGGTATTTATACCATATTACGTATTATATTTTGAATGTAGTTTCTTCGTAATTATTACATAATGTGTTTGTGTATGGGTCAACTTATTTGGAATCTTTTATATCTCAAATCAATTTTCAATAGTATGTGAGCACTTTATTGTACACAAAACAGGTTAAAACATAAACATGATTGTACAACTCGCAAACTGGATAATGTACCCCAGGTCGGGGTGTAAAATAATGCAAAGTAAGTAAAGGTAACTACCCTTGGATCGGGTTTAAGTAGTAACTTCCCTAGGATGGGAATTCAGTAATAATTACCCTTGGATCGGGTTTAAGTAGTAATTTCCCTGGGATGGGAATTCAGTAATAATTACCCTTGGATCGGGTTTAAGTAGTAATTTCCCTAGGGTGGGAGGTTTGTTATCCAGCGTGCGACTGCACAGACTGTGTAAGACTAAGGGGTGGGTTTATGCAAGGGAGCCTACCATCCTACGTCCCTAAGTCCCTAACCTATCCTCGACTTACACCTTACACACACGTACACATGGAGCCAGGGATATCTGTTGCCACGAGACCTAAGGCAACAGATGGATACCTACGGGGAGGAATAGGGTTTAGCGGAGGGTGATTTTCTCACAGCAGATCAAACAGACTCTGTTGATCAATTGAGGGCTTGAAGGTGTCTTCGCCACTGTGAGAGGATGCTGAAAGGTGAGACCCTACACTCCCGGAGAGAGTGCAGGGTTTTAGGTAATAAAACACCAACGGACAATTGGTAACTAACTAGATTTATTTCTCTCTATTCTTTATATACAATGTTCGCCTACAGCAAACTATTACATATTTTTCTTAGTATACTGTAGGTGTAAAGTGCCAACTGTAGAAAATTGTGCAGAGTTATCTTATATGTGATCTTTATACTTGTTATTTACAAATGTGCGGAATCTTATGATTTACTTAAACTAGGTTGATGTCGCAAACGTAGGCGCCTTGGGAGGCGCGTGAATCTGTTCTCTGAACAATGATAATGATAAGATTAAACTACAAAGGCGAACTTATCCCTATAAGGGATCTCTTCCAGTAACCTTTGAGCAATTGAGTGGAAGATAGGTAAAACGAGATAGACTACCACATAATAATAGTTACAAAAAACAAATGTGTTATTCCAAGACAAAAGTTGTTGGCCGTTTTTCATTGATGATTTAGTATGATGATGATTTCGTTTTTTTTTGGTTTATCTTACTCAGAATCGTTGACACTATCGATCCTCATACAAGAAAAAAACCTATAATACTCTGGACAAGCTATGGTAATAATAATACCACGTGCGAGCGAACTGGTAGCATACAAATCTCGATAAGTGTGACAGAAAGGGAAAAATCATTCATTGTCCTTGTCATAGTTCCACATTTTGTTATTTGCCACAACTGATTTAGTATGAAGTTGTGGCACATAAACCATTACCCGTCCATTAAGTAGGTTGTTTATGGCAAGTCGTCATCCATTTTAAGACCAGTTCTTAATTTAGCTGCATAGGAGCCTTTCCGTCCCTCACTGTGGCATCACGTACAGCCTGTCCTGAGTATTCTAGGTCCATGACCAAAGCAGTGGTCTTATGGGGTATATACACGTCATGATTTGTCAGCCCCAATTTATCATAAGCTGAGTAATTGCTATCGTCTGGAGGCATGTTGCACTGCTGATCCAACTGTCAAACGAGTTGTACTGAGAAATTGCATGCACATGCGGTCGGATTGTTTCATCTGTACGCTACACCCAATTTTGACTTTGTCATGTTGTACTGACAAATTGGGGTAAAATCACATAATCTGTATACCCCATTAATCTAGCACATACCTTCATGCTCAGATCCCACTGGTTCATACAAGTCATAGGTGAGTGTCGATTTGTCGGGTAGCACCAGAGATATCCGAGCCCCTATGGGCCAGGGACAGCGAACTTTGCCGATGAGGCTGTGCAAGATGGTCTGGACGTGGCCACTGAAGCCCCACAAACGGGTTGGGATGTATCTGCAAGTACAATAACAGATTAGCATATATATTTTTTCATACCACTGCTCGGATATGTGGCAAAAGATGGTCAGAATTCAGGCTTCAAAGCTGGGGTTAGTTGGACATCGCACAAACAGGCCAACTATGAGTTCAAACTGTCCAACAATAACATTGATGGACAGCGATTCGCTCAACCTCGGGGCCCCCTGGCACTTTCTAGCCTTTACATTGTAAAGGCTAGAAAGTAGGCAATTGATGATTTATAGTGCATTGTTGTAAAGTTTACAATAATGCAATATAAATCATTCGCTTAAATGTTTACTTTACAGATTGGTTTCGTAAGGAAAATTGGCTTGGACCAAAAATAATACCTATTTCAAATAATTCAACCAATCAATCAATTTATCAATGAGCAACACTGACCCATCTACTGCTGCTCATTGATAAATTGATAGGTGTTATCACATAGAGTGTGGTGGAGATTATTTTAATGAGACCGATTTTTCATAAGCCTGTCATTGGAATTTGGATCTTCTATCTTTGATGTTAGAGTCGCTTTTTGAACTAAATTGATGCAATGCCAGCCAGTCATATAATCTCAAGTATACATTTGAAGTTTTTTCCACTTCAATATTAAAACTTTTCTCATAATAATAATTTATTTAAATAAAAACTAAAACTGTTTATTCATTCTGCTTAGTGACTGTCCTATGTTCCGAGAAAAAAAAAAGCGGCCAAGTGCGTGTCGGACCACGCACAACGAGGGTTCCGTGCCTATTAAAAAGGTCGTATCGTTACTGAAATCTTACGGCACTTACATCCTTTTCTTTAAAGAAGGCAGTTTTTTAGAAATATCTCAAAAACCTGTGAACCGATCATGTTCAAAACAATTTTCGCTGAGAGAATTTAATAAGCCCTATGAGCATGATTTTTTTCATATTTTTAAAATACACGGTTCAAAAATTAGAGGGGGGGGGGCACAATTTTAGTGACTTTCGAGGCGATTATCTCCGACTCTATTCACTTAATCAAAAAAATTGCTGAGAAACCTTATATTTGTTTTGAAAGGCCTATCGATTGATGTGCCACACGTGGGCTTGCAATGAAAAAAAAAATTTGACTTTCAGTTTCATGTATGGAGTGCACCCCTACAAAAATTTTTTTTTAGTAATTTAGTTACAAAGCTATGTAGCGGTTAATAAGTTAATAAAATTTTATTCAAATACACCTTATAGTTTTCGAGTAAAATGCCTGTGACATACGGACGGACAGACAGACAGACATGACGAATCTATAAGGGTTCCGTTTTTTGCCATTTGGCTATGGAACCCTAAAAAGAAACCTTTTACCTTTTACTGATCATAATCAAGTAGGTAAGTAGGTATTTAAGTTTATCAGTAGTGTTTACATTTCCAAGGCTCAAAATAATAATATTATGAACTAAATACAGTGTTATAATTACTTAATACTTAATCGGTTCTTTGACATTAATACTGATAGTGAATACCTCTCATAGTATTTATTTTTTTAATAAAGACACTACCAATGGAATCCTACTAATAAATAAAAATGCGAAAGCACAATTAATGCATAATTATAAATGCGAAAGTTTAGATGTTTGGATGTTTGTTACCTCATCACGCTTAAACGGCTCAACCAATTTGCACGAAGATAGTTTATAGCCTGGATTAAAATATAGGGTAGTTTATATCCCGGGTACACGCAGACGAAGTCGCGGGCGGAAGCTAGTAAACATTTATATATAAGTAATTTTAGGCATTAAAATGCAAATGAGTAATTGCAACGCACCTGCATAATATCAAAACTATAATCAAAGAGGCCATGGTAACAGTTAAAAGGTCATGTTTGTGGTACTCTTGGTAATTTTATTTTTAAATATCTATACAAATCTATGTTTTTATTATAAACATGAAAAACACTGTCTGTCTTTTAACTCTCTTACTAATGCAACGACTTAGAAGGCAAACAGTCAGAAATAATCACCTAAAACTGTAGAATTTTCAGGTGTCTTTCATTAAGAATTGCTGCAGATGAAATCTATTTGGGTCAATTATTTAATCCGAAAAAAGCGCAAGCTACTGCGGCCTTCAAGGGTTTTTCTAGATTATTCATTGTCATCACATTGAGATCATTTTTCCTATCACAGTATACATAATCTGGGTCATTGTAAGAAAATATCCTGAAGATATAATGATGTTTGCTATAACCTAGTAAAAGATACCGACTGGAATGGTTCTCAACTGGATATTGCTACTTAGTACACGGTGGCTGATCAGTTCTAGCAAGTTAAGTGTTAGCAACATGACCTCGTACAATAATCAAACGTACAAACTTGGTGTTAACAAATCAAAGCACACGGTTATTTCCATCGGCATTCATCCTTTCACGCCTTTACGACGTTTGGTCCAAAAATATTATGACATCACCCAAACACGCTACAATCTTATGAAAGCGTAGCTACGAAATGCTACACATATAAAAGGTAAAAAGCAGATTTTTACTTACGGTTCGTACAGGAAAGGCGACACGAATAAGATGTTTTCTATAAAATTTCGATCCTTTCCATAAATCACGGGTTTTTGTGCCTGGCTGTTAACATTCAGTATACGAAATAGTACACATAATATAACAGCCACAACGGCTAGAAGCACTGTAGACATTATTCAGGGCGTCTAGTCAGCTTTATATTTTAAAAACATACTTTTAAGTAATAAGTTCACTACAGTAATTAGAATTATGAAAACAGTAATAAATAGGCCATGTAGCCTCCGTCCACCGCAACGGCAAAATGACAACTGTCTGACTGAACCTGAACCGACCGATTCTGAAATTTCCGAATGGATGGAAAACGATCAACGATTGGTTTGCGAGAAACTTGCGTGTTGCCAGTTGAGAGTTTTAAATTCCCTAATTATCCGCGTGATAACCGCAGAGAATAATCCACTCTACAACAGAAACATATAAAAAATACAAAAATCACAAATACATACATATACATTTTTGAAAAATCTCAAATTATTTTATAAATACTTGTAAACCAAACTAAAAGACCCTACAAGGTGGAAAATGGTTAATATACCTACTTTTAAATACAGGATGTTAACGGGGTCATGATCCGGAATGACAAAAAGCGAATAAGATGATCATACTGAACAACCTTTCCCATGGGACCAACCACGAAATCGCAAAAAAAAAGAGCCAATTAAGAGTTAACTGTGAGTTAACTGCGATTTAATTGAGAGAATTGTATGGAATACCTGGTTTTTTTTTGCGATTTCGTGGTTGGTCCCATGGGAAAGGTTGTTCAGTATGATCATCTTATTCGCTTTTTGTCGTTCCGGATCATGACCCCGTTAACATCCTGTATATGGGTCTCAAGTAGCTTGAAGTATTTGTTTTTTTTTTTACTATGATGATGGCAAGCATACGGCTCGCCTGAATAGTATGCGAATAAATAGCCTATGGTCGCCTGCAATTCCTTAAGGGTCACATACACGTTGTCACAATTTTACTGATTTATTTAATCTCTATAAATATTATAAAATAAATAAATAATTCTCTACCAGTCAACCTTGAAGCAAAGCAGATAAAATGTAGCAGATGATTTGGGAGGATTCGCTGTGTGCAACTTTTGTGTTGAAACTCCCCCATTCTCATCATGACCCCATTGAACTAAGAACCGTCGGTGTCGGATCCAGTAACAATCAAGAGGAGGGAGGGCAAGTAAATGTACGGAAAACATGCTTGACTGTTCACACCACCAAGTCCGATATCGGATCATGCTCCTTAAGGTGCCGCTACACCTGCGAAATTGCCCGTGATTTCTGCCAGTGTGGATATGTGCCGGAAGAAGCACGGGGCCGGCCAAATCAAGGTTCCTTAGGTACTAGGTTTTCTGTTACCTTACTTGGCCGTCCGCCGATATCGCTCATTTGGTGTCTCCTAAAGAAGGGTGGTTGATGGATCCGACTCATCCGACACCGACAGTTACGGATTGGCGTGAACAGGCTCCTACGAGAATAGGACGGAACTACTTCTCCCATTTTGTAAAGCCTTGGGTAAAGCCGGGTGGGAGATATAGAAAAGAGGAGTGGTAGGTTTTCATTGCTATGGATGGGATACATGTATGTACTATAAAACACTCAGTAGATTTAGAACATAAATTTATTCGAGAAGAACATTCATGTCTAAAATAATCATGTATTTACCAATAAAAAACAATACGAATGTCTCATTTCTAATAAAAACATTATGATGTACACAAATAGCAATAAGTAGAGGAAATATCAAAATAACAAAGGAATAGTTCCGTGTCCAAAAGTAGGGAGCCAAATCAAACATAAATGATATCTAATTACGTAAATATCGTTAATTCCGACAGGCTATTCAAACATTGCTGATGGTGACTTAGTATGCTATAGCCACACTGTGCCCTTTTTTCGTTCAACAAGACTGCATCATATTGCTGTCACACTTATTCTTACTAAAACTGAGTATGACAGCTCTATAAGGCATGCCCTTGTTGAATGAAATGTGGCACAGTGTGGATTTAGCTTATAGTAGTGACTCCTGCCTAGCTAGAATGATCGGGTGTAGTACAGTCGCCATCAGATATGTAGGAGTGGCCAAAGTGCTCACAAATATCTGAACACGTCTCTATTGTCGAGGCATTAGATACGTGTTCAGATATTTGTGAGCACTTTGGCCGCTCCTATATATCTGATGGCGATTGTACATAAGTGCGAGAGGACCGAATGCTTTATGTCGAACGTAAACACGACCATGCCATACTTGAGATTATTTGAGTTGGCCGAATTGCACCAAAACAGTCCATTCAAAAATCAGCTCTACCATCAAGGTAGAAGATTCAAATTACAATGACAGTTTTATGAAAAGTCACCACAGTAAATAATCTCAACCATACCAGCCATGTGATATTTTTCCCTTATTCATAAAATTTAACAAGCCTCAGTCAGTACGTACGTACTAGCACAAGATGCTCATTTTGTAGTCGCACGTGTCCATAGTCTACGGTGTCTGTTGCTTTATCGCGTCGCGGGCGTCTTATGCATGTGCTAGTCATGATGTTATTTTAAAATAGGCTGTCTCGTAGCTGTGGAGGTTCATATTTTTGTTTTTTTATTTTCTTGAAATCCCCCAAAAATAAAACCTGGCTACGCTCGTGCAGTGATGGGTGAAGACAAACGAATTTAACTAACATACGTTAGATATACATTTAGGAAAAAGGCATTTCGATTTTATCTACTGATTTACATAACCACATTTACCACTTATAATTTACCATAGTAACAGTCCACTAAGCTATATCTAATAAAATAAATAGACAAATAAAGCTAGTATGAAATCGCAGCCTCTCCACTAAAGCCGGCTGTACACATTGGGCCAACGTTGGCGCGTGAGCAGAATGCAGATATGCGTTAGAGGAAGAGGGCTTTATTTCGTTCTCATTAGAGTCATTAGTTTGCATAGCTGCATCCTGCTCACGCGCCAACGTTGGCCTAATGTGTACAGCCGGCATAATATGACATACAAAAATGAACTCTTTAGAACTAAACATAATGTTCAAATCAGGTGTGCAGCACCATACTTGAGATGCACTGCTACACAGTATTGAGAAAACTCCACACGGTGACAAATTAGAGCCAGCATAGTGGACAGTACTTGTGCTTAGTACTTAAACAATTTAGTGCTCATTTGTCAGTACTACACAAAAATAAACAACAAAAAGAAATGGAAAAAAGAGAAATAGTTATATTTATGGAGACACACAAAATGGTTAAAATGTTCAGTTATAAACTAGCTAAGTAGGGCCGTGGGGCGACCGCGCTACTGCGACACGACATTGCGCGAATTGCGGCGCGGCCAGCGTTTTATCTGTTCATTGCGCGGTCGAGACGCGCATCGTACTGTGGTTAGTTGGGACAGGCAATTAAGGGGGTGCATTGGAAATTATCGCGTGCTTTGAAACGCCGTTCGGACTAAAGGAACAGTAAGGGCTGATTTTCAAATATATGCTTCTTGACTATATGATTGTTTATCTGATTTAATCGATACATGATTGCCTACAATTTCCTCTACAGAAAAAAAATCCAAAGTTGGGTCTTTATTTTCCTTTTTTACTCAGCTTGTCAACGACACATAATTTTACGACACAATCAAGTTAATACTATAGCATTTTATCTCATCTAAAATCTCACTTAATGAAATATAAATAAAACTTCAGTAAGAATTTATCGAAATTTGTCAAAAAAAACCCATTCCCGAAGAGTGTTGCAGCTCTTTTTCTCGTGCTCGGATGACATGAGCGTGTCAAGGAGGTGTGGTCGACTCGAACCAAGGCATCCCCTTAATTAGGAAAACCGCTACCGCTGCCGCTGCCGCCGCCGCGCAATGTCGTGGCCAAGCCGTTATTCATGACTCGCCCAGGTATGCAGCTAAGATTAACATTGGGTTAGTACCCAGGCTGTGTGAGATAGCGGAAAAATTCCGCCAACTGACGCATCTCTTCCTGCTGGTGATTTTTCCTCGCACACCGCTCTGCTGCCGCGCACAGGTGTGCTCATCTATACTCACCCTAATGAAAGTAGGTGGAAAATACATTACGTAACAATGATTAAATAGGTTATGAAAATCAGTTGAAACTACACAGTACACATTATAGTACAGATATGTTTATACATATACATGCAGTGTATATACTGAACGTACTGAACTGTATAATACATAATGTTTGAACATGGGTAGTACCATGGTATAACAACACAGGTACTCTCTTCCGAGACTCGCGAACCACGTGACTGACACAAGCCTACGTCATCACGCTGTTAAATGCCGTTTGATGACGTAGGCTTGTGTCAGTCACGTGGTTTGCGAGTCTCGGAAGAGAGTACCTGTGTATACCATGGGTAGTACACAAGGTACAGTGGCGATATTCCCTTGGTATATATTTTAGTGACACAATTGCATGTTTGTGCGATCAATGTCTAGTAATTATGGACAGTCAGCTGCAGTGAAACGTGAGCGTCACTTTTCTCGGCAGCATTGTACATTTTAAAAGACAAAGTTAATCTTTGCGATTTAGGCCACTAAATATTACCACACACATATATCATACACCCGTACCTACGGCGCGAATAGGCATGGTGACTACATTGTTTTTATGATGTCATTCGAACCAGATTTTGGAGAGGAACAGATGTTTGTATGGGAGCAACTACAATTAAAGAACATAAATACCCAAAAAATTGAGACAAAGATTGACCTCGCTGGCGGCAGCGCAAAACGCTTCATACTGATTGACAGATAGGTTTGACGTCACAACGACATTTGTTAGTACAAAGTACATGTATCGTTGTATGGAAAATCAGGTAAATTGTTGTTTATGTCGCGAAATACTGCGTTTAAGTACATAGTTGTCGTACAATTTTGTTTATATAAAAGCGTAAGGATTCTATTGGTAGCTTTAAATTGACTCTTGGACATTAAAAAAAAATGCATATTTTTTAAACTTTCAAGGTTCATATCTTTTTACGATTCTAATTATTTATACTTTATTACTATAATTTGAGGGTTTACTATCCATTTAGCATCACTTCGTTATCAATTTGAACATGAGGCACCATGCCTATTGTACAGAGACGGCGTAAGGTGAAGACTCCGCGCCGCTTGAGTGTAATTCACCAATAGATCTTATTTAATTGCAAGTTTGAAGCGGCATCATGCTTGCGCTGAGCCTGCGTCGCGCCTTCACCTTACGCCGTATCTGTATAATTCACGCCTATGATTAAAACATTCGTCTTCTCGCACTTACATATAAGCTTAAAAAAAAAAGCAATGCTTCGCAGTGCTAGGGATCAAGAGTCACGATTATATATCGGCATGTTGAACACTAGCAAACTCAATTCTCAATATGTCAGAGGTATTTTTAAACATCTAAGTAATAGTATTTTGTGACACTATTTATACATGTAAAACAATTGTTAACAGTATTTATGTGTGATATATGTATTATATTTTTTTCTGATCGAAACAGAGTGAGCAATACGTTATATTAAATGCCTATATATAATATATGTTAAGATTGCTTATTCTTATAATTGTAACATCCGTTGATGTAGAGCGTCTAGAAATCATCACTTAAGGCATTGCTATGTGAACAAACTAGGCATAGCCATTATATGGTCGCTATCTAATTAACATAATTATATTGAATCAGTTACTTTCTCATATTTCAGTTATCTCGTTACAATATCGTTACTGCGCTAAAAGTTACGTCCGTTACAAGCTAAAGTCTGCATGAGGCTGTACCACCGGCCGGCCATGTAAAACCAAGAGATCATTCGGAGATTACATGGATCATTCATATTCATTTCAATTAAGTCTTAAATTGGCAAAAGCAATAGTCATTTGTAAAATGTCCTTACAAAAATATGATAGACAGCTATAAATATATTGCATAACTTAGTGTCGTATTAGTGTACACGCCATAATGAAAAACTTAAATATAACAAGTAATATTCTATAGATACTTATACAAATGTATAGAACCCTCCATTGTAAAATTACAATTCGACCCGATGTTATACCCACCAGTTATCATTCTTCAATAAATATCTGTACATGCCCTTATTTAAAACATACCACTAGGAAGGAGGCAGCAGCGCGCCTGCGCGGCCGCGCTCGGCCCACCAACTATACAAACTAAAAACAATACTTGTGATGATAATCGGAGATTAAAAATATAATGGCAAAATCATATCTATACCTAGCTTAATTTCTAATTTCTCGTATGTACTCTTATCAAGAACTAACCTTATTTTCAATAAAAGTAACAAAAGATTAAATTACAGCATTATATTTTTAAATTGAAAATATGATCAAATGATAAGGTTCACACATCTTTAGCAGTGAAATAAATAATTTAATAAGATTAATGAGCCTTAAGAATTGGCATAGTTGTGCCAAATAAACATAGAAGTTCAATAACATGAAGACTAACACGTGCAGATTTACGAAATTACTAATTTTCTCTCTTGTTTTGCTTAACAGTGTAAAAATATTTCTATTGTCGATAAATAATTAATACTTAAATGGAAAAGACACTATATTAGTTTGACATTTAGTTAAGCTGCACCCTCGTCTGCTTTCTGACTATATTCACGTGAATTTAATACAGTCCGTCACCGGAACCATTAAGCTATAAAGTGCATACAATGCTCTACACAGTTCAACCACCGTCATCTGCCCTAAACGCGTGCTCGACGACCCTCAATAAATTCTTCAAACAGATAGCACCACTCGGAAAACTTCACATCCACACTGGTTCACTTCACAGACACAAATCGATAGTTTTGAGAGGCTTCGCTGGGGTGAGGCGCGCCGGGAGCGCGAGGCGTGAGTGTCAGCGTATGAGGCAGGTGAGGCAAAGCTCGGCCGAGCCGATGCAGTCGTCGTGGCAGAAGGCGCCGCACTTCTTGCAGAGGATCATGGCACGCAGGTTGCACACGCACGCGTCGTCGGCGCCCACACTCCGGCATCGCGTGACGCTCTGTGAAAAGGAACAAAAAGAGACTTTAGCTTGTATAAAGGTGCAATAAAGTGTCAATTGGAGGACAATAGGAGTGCCGAGGAGTAAAAGTCCGTGAATAATGGAGAGGTAATTTATGCAAGCTGGTCAATCGTAAAGTAAGAACCAGTTGAAAACGAAAAAAATGTAAACAAACAATGTATTGAATTAGACAATGTATTGAATTTGACAATGTATTTTTTTCGTTTTCAGCTGGTACTGCTTACTTTACACTGATTTATGGCTACACTTACGAGAATGTGCATCTTTCTACAGCATTTCTTTTTCAGTAGTTGAGGATGGTACGAGAAATTTAAAAAATTTTTTTTTTTTTTTTTATTTATTTATTAACATACACACAACCATCCTTACAGGCTATCCTAATTCGACAGTATGGAATTTGACACAACACAGAAAATAAAAAACATAGGTACATTACAAATTACAGTAACACAATACATATAACGTGGCCTTTGTAAATTCGTGCAAAGGACAAAAAAACAAATCTACTTCGATCGCTACTCGATTAAGGATCCGAATTGCGCGTGTAAAGGGAGCCTGGCGAAGGAGTTGCGTTCGAGCGCGCGGCTCGGCCAGCAGGCTCGGCCGCCGCCGCCGCCACACATGCCGATCCGGTACGCTCAAACGCACCTCCGCCAGGACTCCAGGATTGCTCAACTTGCCTCGTATCAGTTTAAATATATATGAAGCCAGCCCCAGTTCCCTCCTAACTTCAAGTTTATTGTATCCTACCATTCCTAATACGAACAATGTAGGATACATTAACGGGTAAAAAGGGTATACTCCGTATAATTTTAAATATATAAACCTAATAAATTTATTCTGAATACGTTCCAACATTTGCCTGTATTTCGACTCGTGTGGACTCCAGATGGCCGCACTACCCTCTAGATGACTCCTGACAATTGCCTCGTACAATACACGTATCGCCTTGATGTTAGTAAACGCATGAGCCTGTCTCATCACAAACCCCAGATTTCGGAAAGCCCTTTTACATACTGCAACAATATGGTCTCGAAAGGTGAGGTCGGACTTCAGCAGCACCCCTAAGTCCTTCACTTTTTCAACGCGCTGCATCGGTGTCTCTTCTAACACATATTGGTAGCAAAGACGATTCCGAGATCTGGTGAATGAGAGTATGGCGCACTTTGCCGCGTTGAAATGTAGCTTGTACGTTTGACTCCATTCAACCACCCGATGTATATCCTCTTGTAATTTAATACAGTCAGAGCTGTCATTTATTCTGCGGACAAGCTTGAGGTCATCAGCAAAGAGTAGACAAATGGAATCTCTAACAACGTCAGGAAGGTCATTTATCATTAAAATGAACTCTAAGGGACCCAAATTGCTCCCCTGACTTACGCCGGATCTCGTGAAATATGGTTCTGACACGTGACCAGCACAGTCCACATACTGGCGCCTGTTACTCATATAGCTGGCAAAGAAAGTAAGAGTATGTGGAGTGAAACCCGCGTCTGCCAATTTCACGAGTAAGACATCAAGGTCAACGGTATCGAATGCCTTCCGGAAGTCGAAGTACGCCACATCCACCTGGTCTCCTGCATCCACAGCCGAGAGAAGAGGGTTGTTATCTATAGAACATAGAAAAGGAATAGTTGACGTGCGTGACTTACAACGTTAGTGTTTTGATTGGCCGGCGGAGCACTGGAAGCCCTTGGTGCTACATTTGGCGTCCGTTGAACAAGAAAGTACTGGCCCATGTTGTTGGCTCTGTTATCATTCATCTGTAACACAATTATCATAATATTAATGAACCTCCAGGTCTTTAGCATTATGTCTGTTGGTACTCTATGTGTACCCCTTATATATTTGTTTAAGCGACTATTTGTGTTTCTAAATAAAAAAAAATAAAAAAAAACTGTAAACAGAAATTTCTTTATTATTTTATTTATTTATTTATTTATATAGGAAGATCATTAGCTTAAATACTACACAGTAGCTTAAAACAGGACTGACAGGACAGGACAGGGACTTTTTTATGGATTAAAAATGTTCGTTTGAAGATCGTAAGCAGATACATGACAAATATTTTTCTACGAGACTGTATGTTTCTTAGGTCGCGTGACAGAATAAATACAAGAGTTGATAAACTCTCATCGATTTAGGTTCAACTCGTTCACATTTATAATGCGTTCAATTTAGCGTATATGAATTACCGATGCTGGGGTGCTGCTGAAGTCCGACCTCACCTTTCGAGACCATATTGTTGCAGTATGTAAAAGGGCTTTCCGAAATCTGGGGTTTGTGATGAGACAGGCTCATGCGTTTACTAACATCAAGGCGATACGTGTATTGTACGAGGCAATTGTCAGGAGTCATCTAGAGGGTAGTGCGGCCATCTGGAGTCCACACGAGTCGAAATACAGGCAAATGTTGGAACGTATTCAGAATAAATTTATTAGGTTTATATATTTAAAATTATACGGAGTATACCCTTTTTACCCGTTAATGTATCCTACATTGTTCGTATTAGGAATGGTAGGATACAATAAACTTGAAGTTAGGAGGGAACTGGGGCTGGCTTCATATATATTTAAACTGATACGAGGCAAGTTGAGCAATCCTGGAGTCCTGGCGGAGGTGCGTTTGAGCGTACCGGATCGGCATGTGTGGCGGCGGCGGCGGCCGAGCCTGCTGGCCGAGCCGCGCGCTCGAACGCAACTCCTTCGCCAGGCTCCCTTTACACGGGCAATTCGGATCCTTAATCGAGTAGCGATCGAAGTAGATTTGTTTTTTTGTCCTTTGCACGAATTTACAAAGGCCACGTTATATGTATTGTGTTACTGTAATTTGTAATGTACCTATGTTTTTTATTTTCTGTTTTGTGTCAAATTCCATACTGTCGAATTAGGATAGCCTGTAAGGATGGTTGTGTGTATGTTAATAAATAAATAAAATAAATAAATAAAAAAAATAACTAACAAAAGAGTGAGACAAATGCAACGATGCTAGCGGCCGTGCAGCCTGCTGCGAAGTAACTAGAATGTATAATGTGTTTCAGATGTGACATACCTCAGCATGCGGCATGACGGACACGGGCAGCTGGCACTGCAGCACGGGCGGCGGCGGGGGCAGCGGCGCGGGCGGCGGCCGCAGCTGTAACATACCTCAGCATGCGGCATGACGGACACGGGCAGCTGGCGCAGCAGCATGGGCGGCAGCGGGGGCAGCGGCGCGGGCAGCGGCCGCAGCTGTAACATACCTCAGCATGCGGCATGACGGACACGGGCAGCTGGCGCAGCAGCATGGGCGGCGGCGGGGGCAGCGGCGCGGGCAGCGGCCGCAGCTGTAACATACCTCAGCATGCGGCATGACGGACACGGGCAGCTGGCGCAGCAGCATGGGCGGCGGCGGGGGCAGCGGCGCGGGCAGCGGCCGCAGCTGTAACATACCTCAGCATGCGGCATGACGGACACGGGCAGCTGGCGCAGCAGCATGGGCGGCGGCGGGGGCAGCGGCGCGGGCAGCGGCCGCAGCTGTAACATACCTCAGCATGCGGCATGACGGACACGGGCAGCTGGCGCAGCAGCATGGGCGGCGGCGGGGGCAGCGGCGCGGGCAGCGGCCGCAGCTGTAACATACCTCAGCATGCGGCATGACGGACACGGGCAGCTGGCGCAGCAGCATGGGCGGCGGCGGGGGCAACGGCGCGGGCGGCGGCGGCGGGCGCGGTGCGCGCGGCCGCGTCAGCAGCGCGGGCGGCGGCCGCAGCTGGCCGCGCAGCGCGTCCCGGTTCGGGCTGTTCTGGATCACGGCCTGGCAGATCTGGTAGCTTCGCTCCAGATTCACCGCCCCCGGCGGGACTTTGTTCAAGCTGCGGCTTCTGGAATTAGCAGGGGAAGTCGCGCTATGAAATAGAAAAAGGGTTTAATAAATAAATCGATTATAATATTACAAACAGAGAAAATTTGTGAGTGTGTGCAACCTGCTGACGGTTTATCTTTTTTTATTTATTCATTTGATTTTGTCCCACAGCAAGTTGAATTGACTTGTGTTAAGTTGCGTAATGGGCAACGATACAGACACATACATAGATAATTACATAGAAAACAACCAAGACTCAGAACAAGTACTCATAAATTCGCATCACATGAATAAAAAATGTTTATAAAGTTAGAAAGGGGTACAGTTCATTCAAGAGCCGCACTAGCATCATAGATATAAGAATACTATTCAAAAAATTTACTTACATTACTATAAATAAATAAAATTTAATTTCATTACCTGTTTGATTCCTTTCCCGATTTTGACTTCTTTCCTGATGGCCTCACAATATTGGTCATAGTGGTGGAATTCACGGGTGGGTTTGTTGCTGTAGTACTAGAGACTAGACTAGTCGCCGGTTCACAGTCTTTGACAGAAGCATCTTTCATGGACTGACAGCTTTCTGATGAATTTGATGACTCCATATTAAAATTTGCATCTCTATCTTCTTTATACATACAATTATCCTCATTCATGTTTGTGTCTTCCATGCTAGTCTTGGAATCTTCACTTAGATATTTTGAACTTTCCATATTTGTGCTTGAGAAGTTGTGTAAGGTAATAACATCATTTGTTATATTATCCTCGGTTTTCCATGACACTGCTGCAGTTTTTGGTTTAGCTGGATCCTGCATATTATCATCAGGATAAGACACCATCTGTAAAAAATTAAGATCAATATTAGAATACACTAATAGGATATGCAACTACATTTTTATTAAAATTAACAGACTTACTGAAGTGTTAGTTACTTCCATAATGGGAATTGATGAATTCTGAGGCATTGGCATGGTCACAACTGCAGTAACATCTAAAAACATGGAAAACAATGCTCAATTATTTTGTACATGGGACCATATCCCAATTGACAGCTTACCTAGACAAGGTGTTTAAGGACAACCTTCATTTTATGAAGTACCCACATTAAAGCTATATTGAGGTAATTATTTTGAGTTTGACTTCTAGTTATTTTAGCCATTGAGTTTTAATCATTAACAAATCTCACATATCAACTTACTTGTTTCACTCATGTATGATGACAATTCCATTAGATTTGGATGTGATGCATACTTTACATCTTCACATTCTGAAAAATAAACCAAAAATCATTACTTACTGACATTTATTTATAAATCAGACTACAGGAACATTTAACATTACATTATTCACACTTACGGGAAGTCAGTATTGACAGCCCTCCTGTTTCCAATATAAATGATTCTGCATCCTTAAAATGTTCGTCATAGTAATTGTGAACAATATTTTCAGTGGGTTTAATCTTCTCAAACTTATCGCAACTGTCATCATTTTCTTTTTCATTCGGGTGTTCAGGTGCTGAAACATTCTCATTGTGTATTTCATGATCAAGTTTGTGATACAACTCTTTCTTAACATCTACAGCTGCAGTGTTTTGTGGTGAGGCAATATTGAAATTAGAAACATTTTTATCATCTGCTGAGAATTGCTCAGGGACAAATTCTTGGGGTGAAACCGGTGCAGGCGAGTCTTTAGTATCTTCTTTATCATTACAAGGACTCTCTTCCATTTCAGTTGCTGAATTCTCGCATTGCAGTGCATCAGTAGTGGCATTAGCTTCATCACCTGTGCCTATGGTACTGACATTGTTATCAATTTTTAGACTTGATAATGAGGATACACTTCTTTCATCGTATTCATACACAGAAGCAGTTGCTTTGCTGTCCTCACTGTTGGTGTCTACCTGGTCTTGTTCAGGGTATGCATTTTCATCACTCGGACAAATCTGATCATTATGGTCATTTGTTTCACCATCTGAACAATTGTTGCTTCCTGAACCTTCAACATTCTGTGTTAAAAAACCTAAGTAACTAAATACTTCTTCCTCTTCAAACCTAATTCTCTTTGCTATACTACAGCTCTCATTATCATCACTTAGTCTCTTAGTACTTTCAGGGAAGAATGTCTCTGTGTCAGTTTTACTAGTTTCACTTTCTTTAGATGCATTGGACTCTTCAATGCTTACCACAGTAAGGTCTAATTCTTGTTTCACCTCACCTCTTTCTGATTCTGCATCTGGCAGCAGCAAAGGGTCGATGGGTGTGGAAGGAACAGAATCATCCAACCTCTGTGCTGATGAAGAGTCAGAAAAATTAAAATCAACTTGATATTCCACATAGCCCCTGTTGTGAGTCTTGGCATGTTTAAGAGGAAGTAAATCCGGAACTGGTGCAGATGACTTTGCATTAACAATAGTAGGTTCCTCTACAACTTCATCTACCTTGGCAGAAGAGCGAGTCACTGCCCCAACAGACCTCATTCTTTTACTATTGCTGGATGATTTACTTTTTTTAATCTTTGGAACAGTACTAGTACTTGTAATGGAAGCTGTGGGCCTAAGTTTTATAGTTGTCTTCAGTGACGGTCTTTCAGAGTTCAAATTGAGGGAAGATTTCTCTCTTCTGAATTTTTCTCCCCAATAAGGTTCAAAATGCTTTAACTTCCATGGATCAATTTTGCTTTTTTCTTTCTCTACTTCAGATTTCATTTTCTGTTGGTTCTCAGGAGTGAATTCACCACCCGAAAGACTCTCCTGCCACTCCAAGCAAGCTCTGGCAAAGAATTCATTATTTAGACTAGAAGAACTTAGGCGACCAGAAGGGCTGGGGCGGTCCACACTCGGGAGTAGCTGCCCAAGCTTGTACTGGTACAGAGGCGGAAGAAGTGAGAATGTATGCTTGTTTAGTAGAGCTCTTATGTTAGTGTTAACTAATATAGAATCGGGCGTCTCTAAAT
This sequence comes from Epinotia ramella, assembly GCA_947578815.1. Taxonomy (NCBI): domain Eukaryota; kingdom Metazoa; phylum Arthropoda; class Insecta; order Lepidoptera; family Tortricidae; genus Epinotia; species Epinotia ramella. Next base: position 20,244,241 of record OX388206.1, read on the forward strand.
CTATACAGCCTTCTCTGGTTTGCTGCAACTGAGCAGCAGTAGAAAGCTTCTTCCCACTGCGTTTGCGAGGCTTGAGGCAGAAGCCTGGTATACTTGCAAGTACCTCGCGCATTGTAGACAGTTTATTACTGTTAGTGTTAGTCTCCGTGTAGGTCGTAGCTGCCGTCCATTCTCGGGCTTCTGGGGGTGGAGGAGGAGGTAAAGGTTTTACTATAATCCTTGGCAGTGGCCTCGAATGATTTGAACTCTTTTTTCTCCGTTTCGACTGTTTCCTTGACGAGTGTTTGCTCGCTTTTGGCTCAGGTACCTCACCGTCTTCTGGAATGCGTATGACGGAATACTGCTCGTTGATATTACAGGACAAGTATTTACTCTCGGACGAATTGTCGGAGAATTCCATATCGTTCTCCTCGACATTTGTAGGAGATACGTCGAGCTCCATAGTGACACTATACGTTCAATTCTTATTTGTACGAAAGAGCATGAGCAGTCCTGAAATTAAAATAATGTATTTATGCCGACAACAGTCAATATTTCAACCCATCGTGCATTCGTGTACACTGTTACACGGTTCTCATTTCTGAGTTATTTTTGTATTTTTAAATGTAATCATAACACACTTATTTAGTTCGGTATCGTAGGATTAATACAATTTTATGCACTAGTATTTCCTTTTCTTGGACAAGAACAGAAGAGCAAAATGTCACAACAACACCAAGGAAAATGGATTCCGTCCAATAAGTCGCGTTCACTAAACTTTTATATGCTCAATAATTTGGTTTGGTTGAAGTAAAAAATTAGCATATATTTATTTGAATACTAAATATTTAGATAGCAAATAAAGTCTCGTTTTCATTGTACGATATTGTATTGGTGGTCTACGATATTTGTGGACCTATTGGCGTTTTGTTCGTTCGGGTCGGGTTCATTTCATTTCGGATCATTTCCTCATGGTCGCACTACACTTGGGAATGCGTGTTCGCGTTGCGTCGTTGCCTCTCTTTCATTTGCCGTAGGAAGAAAATAGATGCAGCACGAATATTTGGGCAAATACCGCCAAGTGTAGTATACATATCATGATTTGTCAGCCCCAATTTATCAGGAGCTGACTAATTGCTATCGTCTGGAGGCATGTTGCGCTGCTAATCCAACTGTCAAACGAGTTGTACTGAGATATTGCATGCACATGTGGTCGGATTGTTACATCTGTACGTACTGTATACACCCGAAATAAACAAACATTGGAGGGTCGCCAACTTGGCGAGAGTCCCGTTTTTTTTTTTTTTATAAATTATTTAATTCGTGTCGTAGTTAATTTATACCCCCAATGACTCTGGCAAAGACCATAGAGGCTGCCATTTTTCTTTTATAATGATAATAATACGCTACACCCAATTATGACTTCGACATGTTGTACTGACAAATTGGGGTAAAATCACATAATCTGTATACCCCATTAATGACTTAACGACTCTATATACTCTGTAGTTAGTTATAGAGCGGTTTTGGGTTTTGCGACTTTTGCGTTGCGTTGCGCTGCAGCCATCTTGTTTCTTCCGTGCAGGAAATGTGATTGGAGCGACAATTTTTTCTTACATTTTGTGTTAATATTACATACACTTAAAACATAATTGACCGTAATTGTTGGAGAAGTTTATAATAACCTTCTCAGTGAACCGTGTTAGCTGAAGGAACTGCTATGGGACGTGGAAGGTGTGTATTAGGCTCGTTTTATGGTAATTTAATAATGGATGCGTCATATACAAATTTTAATCTCTTAATGTTTTACGACAATTTGTAGGGATCGTAGTCGTGACAGGCGTCGCAGCCGCAGCAGGAGTAGGAGTCGAAGTCGCAGTCGTAGTCCTCGCTATGGGCTTGGTTCAGGTGGCGGCGGCGGCGGCGGCGGCGGTGGTGGCGGTGGCGGTGGTGGCTATGGCGGCGGCGGTGGGTATGGCGGCGGCGGCGGCGGCGGCGGACGCCGCAACAACCCTGGTGCCAATTTGCGTAAACCAAAATGGGATTTAAACAGACTCAAACCTTTCAAAAAAGACTTTTACGTTCCACACGCAGATGTTGAGAACAGAACCGACTCGGAGGTAGAAGCATGGAGGAGCGAGAATGAAATAACATTGAAAGGCCGGAACATCCCGAAGCCGACTCTAGGATTTGATGAAGCAAGCTTCCCAGATTATGTTATGGATGAAATAGATAAAATGGGTTTTACAAAGCCAACACCCATTCAAGCCCAGGGCTGGCCCATTGCTCTCAGTGGTTATGACATGGTTGGCATTGCATCAACAGGCTCTGGCAAAACACTTTCTTACATTTTACCGGCAATAGTACACATAAATAATCAGCCAAAAGCTAGCAGAGGTGATGGTCCTATGGCTCTAGTGTTGGCTCCCACCAGAGAGTTAGCACAACAAATTCAAGAAGTGTGTGACAAGTTTGCAAACACATCTAAAATCCATAACACTTGTCTGTTTGGTGGAGCTCCTAAGGGGCCTCAAGCAAGAGACTTGGATGCCGGTGTTGAAATTGTTATTGCAACTCCGGGGCGCTTGCTTGACTTCCTGGAAAGTGGAAGGACTAACCTAAAAAGGTGTACATATCTAGTACTTGATGAAGCTGACAGAATGTTGGACATGGGTTTTGAACCCCAAATCAGGAAGATTATTGAGCAAATCAGGCCTGACAGGCAAACCCTTATGTGGTCTGCAACCTGGCCTAAGGAAGTGCAAAGTTTGGCATCCGAGTTTTTAAAAGATTACCTGCAGATCAATGTGGGTTCACTGTCATTAGCAGCTAATCACAATATTCTCCAAATTATTGATGTTTGTATGGAGTATGAAAAAGAGACAAAATTAAGTACCCTTCTCAAAGAGATTATGGCAGAGAAAGAAAATAAAACAATAATTTTTATTGAAACTAAGCGCAGAGTAGATGACATAACCAGAAAAATGAAGCGAGATGGGTAAGTTAAAACAAACTTCTTTTTAAATTTTCTAATGTACTTATGGGGCTACCTGAGGTTTTCATCGATTTTTGACGAGTTTTGAATCGTATCTCCTACTTTTGCACTACAGATAGAATTATAAGTCAAACGGCTATCGGTTCTTCAATCTGTTATCTCCATTTTGGTCTACCGGATTTTGAAAGACACAAATACTTAATTTTGTATGATTTTTTTAAACATAGTCTAGGCTTATTTCGTATCTCTATTGACGTGAAAGATTTAACATGTACGAAGTCTACATATTTAGGTTCGTCTGTGACGTCTCTAAAAACGTGTCTATTCGTTCGTGGCGTTTTCATTTTAAACGAATTAACACAAAAGTTATGGCCAGAAAACCAGTTTTTTGGCCTAAAATTGTTCAACTTTGATGCCATATATCTCGAAAACAATGAACGAAGTAAATATGGGATACTATATTGCTTAAAGCAGTTGTTCTTAATGTAATAAGCTACAAAGAACATTAGAAAACTAAGGGATTCAGATCGAAGGTCATTGGCGTATGATTTTACTGACTATTGAATACTATCTTATGTTAATGGCAAAAGATTTGCCTATGGTCAGCTGTGTATTGCTGTTAACTGTGGCACTCATATATTTTTTTTTACAGTTGGCCTGCAGTCTGCATTCATGGTGACAAATCCCAGAGTGAGAGAGACTGGGTACTGCAAGGTAAGACCTGACAAGGTGTTAGATTCAAATGAATATTGATTTTCTTTTATTTTATTATTACATGAACTGAAACTACCTGTACAGAAATTTTATATTTATCACATTAAATCTATTAATTAGAATGAATTGCACTGAAAAATTCGCCCAATACTAATATTAATAAAAACAAGTAGATGGATTCGAGAAGCGGTGTCGGATTGAGATTCTCAGGCTCATGTCGGCGTGGCATCGCTGCCGCAGGCGCGGTGTGGGAGTGGGTCCGCGACGCGCGGCTGTACTGACTCTTGTCTGCATGTGCAGGCTGGGGCGCTGCGGCCGCGCGGCTCGGCGGCCGCGCTGGCGCCTGCTAGCCGGTCGCAGGGGCTAGTTGTAGCCCGCAGTAACTCTGCCACCCTCGCACCGCCGTCTGCCGGCCGGTCTGAGCCGCTTCTCGAGCGTCCGGCGAGGCTCGCCGCCCGATGAGCGCGCGGTCGAGCGGCCCGAGCGCCCCGAGCGCCCGTGCCTGCCCGGCGCCTAGCCGTAAGGCTCGCTCGCCGCCGGTCACGCCTTTCCTTCTCGATTATTCTTTTGCGTGTATTGTCCACTATGATATACCGAGGAGACAGTACCAGTACTTAGTAAGTTTATTCGAGAAGTTATGGAATGTTATAAGACCCTGTAAAACCTACGACCCTGACTAGCATTTCGTCATTGTGGTTTCTTTGATATTTTTTAAGTTATGATACTTGGTTTGTATTGGACCATTTTTTGTCTATTATCTATATTTTTACTCTTATTATTTATCCTTTAATTTATACAATTTATCCAAATGTGCTTGCATTCACTTTGGTCAAAAGGGAGGCAAAATTGCCATAGTACATTTGTATGCAACAGATCATGAAGACATTGTTAAATGACAAAATTGAAGCCTCATTCTACCATGCAATATTTTATCCGTATGAATAATTCATTATACTGGGATTTACAGCAAAGCCTCGCCTATGCGGATACGCAAATAACAGTTCGTGTCTTGATTATAGTCTTATTTTAAGGGTATAAAAATCACTTCTTAGTCAGTTAACCCGTCAAACGTGAGTCTTTCTCTTAGCCCGTTGCCCCAAGCGCGCAAGGGCCATCAGGGCGCAGCCGTTAAGCTGCGTACGAATTTGAGCGGCTCAGCCCCGCGGCTCAGCCCCGCTGCTCGCGAGCCAATTTGGTGCACATAAACATGCGCGGGCGACGCAGCGAGCCGACTTCGTGCGTCGTTCAAAATGACGTCGGACACGATGACAGCCGCGGCTGCGTTTATCGTAATTCACCGAATTGTTACCAAAAAGAGCAGTTGTACCAAAATCGTGTGGTGCACATTTACTTCACCAAATTACATCGTTCTGTCCGCGGCACGCTAGGATACACGTCCAAATTACGCGAGGCACGCACACTGAGGCGCCTTTTAGCACGGTCAAAAGACAGACTTTAGGCGGCTCGCCGCGCGCCGCTCGCGCACAGCGCGTGAGCCCGTACGAACTAGAGCAAAATAGGTGAGCCGTGCGTGCCTCAACCCGAGGCTGCTCAAATTCGTACGCACCTTTAGGCACAACCGTACGTGCCTTGCGCCCCATAGACCAAATCGAGTTAGGCACAACCGGGCGTGCCTAGCGCGCTTGACGAGTTAATAATGAAAAAATGAATCGCATATTCATAACTACGCGGTAAATACGGGTAGAATTATGACAACAGACCAAGTGCGGCGCACCCTGCAGGGCTAAGTGAGATTACAGCGGTGGTGTTCCAGGTTAGCGAGGCTCTGCTGTACTTCCATTTTGTAGGGTTCCGTACCCAAAGAGTAAAAACGGGACCCTATTACTAAGACTCCGCTGTCTGTCTGTCCGTGAGTCACCAGGCTGTATCTCATGAACCGTGATAGTTAGACAGTTGAAATTTTCACAGATGTATTTTTGTTGCCGCTATAACAACAAATACTAAAAACCGGCCAAGTGCGAGTCGGAGTGGGGCTCCCATACAACAGACATGATTTTTTTGTCGTTTTTATAGATAATGGTACGAAACCCTTCGTGCGCGAGTCCGACTCGCTCTTGGCCGGTTTTTAGGTAAACTCTGTATGCTTGCTAGCTATCTTGTGAGCGAAGGCAGGTTAGCAACGTACGATTCACGCTGTCTATACTGAGCTAGCATACAGAGTGTGCTTGGGGTATGCAATTAATATTTACAACAATTGTTTGCAGATTTTCGAAGTGGTAAAGCTCCTATTCTTGTAGCTACGGACGTAGCTGCTCGTGGCTTAGGTATGTTATTGTTGGCATATTAATAAATCATTTATAGAAATGATTTTAGTGGGTTGTTAACATTTATTTGTTCGCGGTTCCTACAGATGTTGACGATGTCAAATTCGTCATAAACTTCGATTATCCCAGCAATTCTGAAGACTACGTGCATCGCATCGGAAGAACGGGACGCACTAATAAGACCGGAACTGCTTATACGTTCTTCACCCCGTCGAATGCAGCCAAGGCGGGCGACCTCGTGTCCGTTTTGAAGGAAGCCAAACAAGTCGTTAATCCTAAACTACAAGAACTGTCCGAACGCGGGGGCGGAGGCGGCAGACGTAAGTGGACTGTTTTGATATGTGGTGCATAAGATTGACCTTTTTGATACATTCTGACCATTGTAAATGCGTGTTGTAGGTCACCGCGGAAGGGGAGGCAGATTCCGCCGCGGCGGGCGTCGCTCGCGCTCACGTACGCGCTCTCGCTCTCGCGACCGCCGCCGTCGCACCCGCTCGCGCTCCCGCGACCGCCGCCGCCGCCGCCACAGCTCGTCCCGCTCCTCGCGCAGCAAGTCCTCCAGATCGTCCAGAAGTCGTTCGCGCTCCCGCTCGCGCTCGCGTAGCCGCTCCCGCTCAGGCAAGTGCAGCCCACACAAGGACGCTCCCACTGCCGCGCCGCAGCCTGCACCCCCAGCTCTGCTGCCGACGCCGAAACCCCTCCTCCCGACTCCTGTCGGGCCTCAGCTGCCGACGGCCCAACCCAACGGCAAAGGTCCCGCGACCCCTCCCGAGCGCAAGGACGACCCTCGCTCTTATAATGTAGTTCCGAATGCAAATAATAATAAGTCGGGTTATGCGCATCCGCCGATGCAAGCGCCCCCCAATCAAGTGCCACCACTGATGGGCCTCAATCCAATGAATATGTGTATGCCCCCCATGAATGGTCAAGGGTTCGTCATGCCTCCCTTTTTCCCAGCCGACCAGTACGGCATGATGATGCCGATGATGCCTCCCGGCGCCCCCATGGTCTCCCCTGGCGGCCCGGGCGGCTGGGGCCACCCGCCGCCGCCGCCGCCGCCTCCTCCTCCCCCGTCGTCCGCCCAATCGGCAGGCAGCGCTTACGATAACTTTAATTACGGACCAACCGGCTCGGGAGAGAGCAACCTCGAGCCAGATTCCAGGAAGCGAGGAGCTCGCAAAGGCGGGCTCGGCGGCTCGGAACCGGCCGGCCCCCGCGGAGGTCTCGGGGCTGACGCTCGGGGAGGCCCGGGCGGCGGCCTCGGCGCCGAGCCGCGCGGCGGGCTGGGCTCCGGCGGCGGCCTCGGCTCCGACGGTGCCGACGGCCCGCGCGCCCGCGGTGGCCGAGACCGGCCTCGCCGGCGCGGAAGAGGACGGGATAGCAACGATTTTAATGAGTCTTCGGGTGGCGGTGGGCTCGGTTCGGACAATTCCGAGCCCGCGGGCTCCGTCGGCCTGGGCGGGGGCCCCGGGCCCGCCCCCGGCTGCGGGTACGCCTCTGGCGGTCTCGACGTGCCCCATGTGAGCCAGTTGCCGCGCATGCTCCCTCAGAACGGCGGAGAGTTCGTCGGGACGCAGGCTAACTTTACGGCGTTTGGGTCGTACGGCCAAAAATCTAACAAAAGACAACAAAACGACCAGTACCAGAATGATTCCAATATGTATAATGAAGCTGCATACAACAATGGTCTAGAGTACGGTCCGCAAAACATGGGCCCAGGTAGACCACAAGGTTTTGGTATGTTACAACAACAAAACGGGCCGAGCGATGCGCAGGCGGGTGGCTCCATGGGGTACAATAATGACCGCCAGAGGAATCGCCAACGACGGTGAAATTCTTGAGGTTTGTTACATTCAAACCAAATGCAAACACACCTCCATGCGTAACAATCACAGTTATCTCGATGTGCCACCCATAACGGTTTAGTTATCGATCATGTCCCTCATGTTCTTTACCGTAAAGACAAAAAAAAATTGTATTCGTATATACCAATGATGTAATATAATAAAAAGGAGGTTGATACGTTGTCTGACAGCTGAGACGTCCATTGACGACGCGACATTGAGGCAAAGGTCATAAAGTTGGCAGAGTTTTAGTGTGCCACTTTTGGAGTGCTTATAAGTTATAACCTATCTACCTCTTTTACAAGCTTTTATTTAGTTTCACCTGTCCCGTTGTCTGTCTGTCTGTCTGTAATCAAATCATGTAAGTTAAATTTGACCCACTTCCCTGTGACCGATTGAGCTGAAATTTTGGGTGTAAGTATAGTTTGGATGACAATTCAATATTATGGTACCATCGAGCTGATCTGATGATGGAGACAGAAGGTGGCCATGGGAATTCAGTACTTAACCGACGTAACCCCATTGAGTTTGGGCTCGTTAGAATCGTCTAAATGAGTAGTTGATGATGGTTTACACAGAAAAGTACATTCGGCAATAAAAGCTTGTACCAAAAATGATTTTTTTGACAGAAGCTTATTTATATTACATCATTGATATATATACAATGAATTGAAGTAGTTTATTCATACAGTTATTGATTTATGGTTGGTATATCTAACTTTCAACACCTCTAATATTTAGTCTTGTGCTTGTACTGTCACGGTTTTATTGTTATTGTATTATATTAACTAATATTTTATTACAGAAAATGGATACAATGGGGACTCGCGACGTCGCAGAAGGAGATAGAACGCGGCCAAGCCTCAACAAAGGAGTAACAATATTGACTGAAACTCTCAGTGACTTAGTGCAGTTACGCGATCTGTACGTCTCTTTCTTTGCATATGCATAAATCCTAGTTTTCATGTAAGTAGTTTCATATAAGATGAGAACAAAAATACCTTTATTGAAACATTTCACATATTTGTAGAAATCCATTCCATGTTATCGTATTTAAAGGAGTCACTTTTCTCAATGCCGGTATTTATTCTATGCTTGTAATTGTAATATGATTGACATATGAACCTGTGTTTAAGAATCTTGTTGCGAAAGATAATTTTGGAAGTTCAATTTAGTCTAGATTGAAATTATAGAGTTAGGTTATCATGGAAACTTGAGTTCAGGGTAGTTTCTAGATCAGAGCAGGCTACTATAATACCTTGTAACAACTGTAACTGACAAAAGGTATAATTTCCATACAATTTATTGCAACTTGTACCTAGTGTACCTACCCATTTTCTTGGTCGCAGATTTATCTGCAGAGCTTTTCCGTCTGGGTATGAGGTAATATTTGTAATTATAATAAATGTCTAATGCTATAAATTGGAATTATAATGCCAGTAGTGGTATGTAGTGATTGAACGTTTTGAGATAATCTGGCTTGTGTTATCATTTTAATATGCAAAGTACCTACTTTAAAATATCGTAAGTTGAGAGTTCACTGCATAGAAGTGATGTTTGTTTAAATAATAAGCAATCTAGTGACACATTTGGTATAACCAATAACGGTATACACAGTTTGTACATACATAATGTATGGTCTTATAAAATAATGGCTGTATATCCTAGGCTGAGTCATGAATTGAATGAATCCTGTAATTCCATTTTTTTTGTCATATATATCTCTAAGATTACGTGAGCGTAAATAAATATTTGCACTTAATTGGGTTGTTTTTATTTTCATAGTTATTCAGTGCAACACTTTTGGGCCTGTTAGCTACTCTTGCACAGACAACTTATTCCCTTTCCTAGAGCGCCAAAACTCGGTGCTTGTCATGATTTGATTTAGAAAATCCAGGCTTTATTAGCATACTTGGGCATTTGTGAGTGTGTTGCTTTGCCATAACATGAAACAAGGACAAGCTGAAACAGACTCCAAGCAATGGTAATTCCGCATCAGTTAGTAGAATACTCCTTGATTAACGCTAAAAATTAATGGACTATTTGTTTACGCACTGGAATGGGTTAACCCTTAAATGCATAATGATGTATATCTGCATCGTATATTTGATTGCCCGTAGCTCAATATACAGCTATCCTAAATCCTTAGAGTATATACCTACAGAGGCGACGTAAGTGTCGCCACAATGAGGGACGGCAACAAAGTAGATGATTCCCGTGGGGTGGCCATGTAACTAAAAATTACCCCACGCTTCCATATGTTTATTTTAAATAATGCGCTTTTATTGTAAGTAGTTTTTACTGAAGCTTTACACACATTCACTGCCTAGCAGGTGCTCTGTTCGCAACCACTAGTAATATTCAGCTTAATAACATGAAATATGATTCTAGTAACAGAACATGACATGTAGGTAATTAATAGTCCTTGTGCAAGCGGCTTACCTGGTAGTTTCTTATCAGCACAGTTATGACAGGACGCCCGCGAGCTGTGTTGCGGCGAGGTAGACTATCCGTCTCTTTCTAATCGTTCTAACTAGAAAGAGACGGACAGTCTACCTCGCCGCGACACAGCTCGCGGGGCGTCCTGTGATAGCCGTGCTGATCTACTTAATTATTATAAAGCCTGAATCACACTGGCGCGGCCTGCGGTGGCGGTTCATAGTAAACTTGACAGTTAGTGTCAAATTTACTATTGACCGCCACCGCAGGCCGCGCCTGTCTGTGAGAGGCTTAAAGTCTCTCACAGACTGGCGCGGCCTGGCCGCGGCGATCAATGGTAAACTTGTCATTAGCTGTAAAATTTACTATTGACCGCGATGCAGGCTTAAGGCGGGAAAAATAATGACACTAAATACCGAAATGAGACACAACCATATTAAAAAACATTTACTATTCAAATATTCAAATTATTACAGATTAATGATAAAGAGCTCTGCTCGGGTAAAAATATGCTGAGAACGATTTTTCCCAGATATGAGACCTAGCTAGATCGATTTTTTTTATGAGGCACAGCGTGGGAGGCCCCCTACAAGGTTGACTGATGACCTGGCAAAGGTCGCGGGAGTCCGCTGGATGCGGATGGCGCAGGACCGGCCATTTCGGCTGATATGATGATGAGATAGATTTTTCGCCCCCATAAACCCCTATACTGCAAATGCTATCAAAATCGTAAGAACTGTTTTCGAAAATGCGATCACAAATATATATATGTAGCCTTAACCCAAATACTACGCGCACGCGCATCCTCATTTAGTGGAAACCTAGAAAAAAAAAAACATATTATTTTACATAAATTTTTTCAAGCAAAGGGTTTTTAGAAAATTATGATTCATTCTAAACCGTCGATCGTCTTTACTTATTACTAGCTGTCCACGCGTCTCCTCTCCACCCGCGTAGTAGAAAGAACACAAGCGGAGGCGCAGATGCAGGATTAAATAAAGCCAGATGAAAGAATTTTTGAAATCGGATGAACAGTCCGAGATTACTCGCTACATAAAAGCTTATCTTTACTATGAGTACAGAGTAAATATACGTATATAAGAATATATCCCATCCATTATATACGAATGTTATGTAATAACAAGTACGAGAATTTTGTTAGAGTATAAATTACCCGAGAAATCGGGTATTTATAAGTTGTATTGGCTGGTATCCCTAAAATGATTGCAAAGAAGCTAAATCGAGAAGACATTCTAACACCTCTCGCAGCTTACCATAAACAATCTACGTAATTTGGGCGGATAATATGTCAAGAAATATTTTCTTGTACAATGTAAACAATGATGTTATTTCTATTGTAATCGTCAAATTTTACAAGATTTTGAGCGTAATGTAATTTTACCATGCTATTTTTACGTATTGCGTATACAGAAAAGTGAAAGATGTTCTACTTACGTGTGAAAGGTTATATTTTCATCACATTGTTCCGACCGGCTTTTACAGCCAAGCACGCAACAATTAACCATTTTCTTGGCACAGACGGAACACGAGATACCTTATCGTGCGTAAATTACTTTTAGGACACTATTTTATTCACAATAATATTAAATATTTCGGATTCGTATGCAGCCACGCGCGAGCATTGACAGCATTGTATGCCACAACTGTTGTGCCAAATAGAAAAAAAGTGGAACTATGACAAGGATAACGAATGATATATCTCTGTCTGTCACACTTATCGAGATTTGTATGCTACCAGCTCGCTCGCACGTGGTATTATTATTACCATAGCCTGTCCATACTAAATTATAGGTTCATGCCTAAATCACATTTATTACTTTTTTTTAATAAATGTGACATTTACGTGTTAGATTCTGAACGCATCCATAAACTTTTGATAGTATTTTTTTTCTGTAGTGTCATATTTTCAATTTTTGGCGCGTAAGTCGCTACACTGGTCGCTGCGAAATTTGAAATTTACAATTTCGAATTTTATTGATAAATAAAAAAAAAAACTGCATCAAAAATTGTTACTGAAAAGGATAAAAGGTAAGTGTAATATAGTGTATATTAACAGTTTTGAAAGTAATAGTATAGTTTTCCAAAAAAATGTGTTATATGTGATGCGTAAATACATCACCATGCAGAATCAGTTGTATTAGAATTTACTTTATTATTTCGTTATTTGTATAGTCATTGAGAAGTTTTAGATATAATTTTCGTATAAATTGGTATCCGTGGCCGAAAAGTAAAAAGTCCCTTTAAAGTACATATAATATACTAGCTTCTGCCCGCGACTCCGTCCGCGTGGAACTCGTTTATATCGTAGCACCATACAAACTTTCATCCCCAATTTCACCCCCTCCGGGAATGGTTTCCGGGATAAAAACTATCCTATGTCCTTCCCCGGGATCCAAACTATCTTCATACCAAATTTCATCTCAATCGGTTCAGCGTTTAAGCGTGAAGAGGTAACAGACAGACACACTTTCACATTTATAATATTAGTCTGGATGTATGGATTTAATTTACCTACACTAAAAGTTTCATTTCATACCTACTTAGGAAGATAGGTTAATTAATGTCGCACTGAGTGATGCTTCAATATATTAAGATTAGTACCTATTTGAGAATCTACGATCAGCTAATGTTACACTAAAACCTCACAAATGTTTCTTTTTTCAAAAACAAGTTGATTATTTGGGATTCGAAATTTCAGAAGAAGGACTGAGGCCTGGTTTGAGAAAATCAGAAGCTGTATCTAATATTCCTACCCCTAAAGATGTTTACAACGTTGATTGACGCTAATGCATAGTGACGTATATCTGCATCAAGCCTTTTTTTGGAAATAATATATGTTTTTTAATTACTATGATTTTTTTCTTTATTTTTCACTCAATCTATACAACATGACACATCTATTTCAATTTATTAAAAAGTTACACAAAAAATCATGCATTTAAGGGTTAAAATGAAAAACGATAGCAACAAAGTGACTGATGTGAAAATGTGCGGATTATTTATTCTGTGCCATTGAGGGGCTCCAGGATGGTTCCTTTATTGTGAGGCCCTGGATGGGTAGGTTAGGCTCTTGGAACCAATATTTTCCTTGTATGTTACAAGAGCAAGGTTATTATCTTCTTAATGTACATCATAATAATATAAGAAAAAATATAGCGATAATAGTACAATACAAGGGAAGTAAATTATTGAATTTTGCTTTTTTTTAGAATCGAAAGGCTAGAATATGTAATGCACCCGACTTCAAAAGGCTACTTTTGAAGTTGGGTGTGGTTTTTCTGTTGCTGTTACGTCTCCTGGGTCACTTTTAATCTGTAGTTTTATTACTGAATGTAAGGATTTCTTGACTTTTATAACTGTATGCCTCATGTTATGGGGCATCAAAAGTACCTTTGTTAGTCCATATTATTGTTACCATTTTTTTAAGAATGTCTGTCATGTTGTCTCCTGACTATCAGGACAGAATAAAATCAATAAATAGTTTATTCACCCCAATAAGTGAACTTTAAAATGGATTTTTTTGCAGTCGGCACTTGTAATAAATTTAATCAACCATCTATTGGTTCTGATAAAGAAACAAATCATTCCAATTTTGATGTTTAGGATCATTGCCACATTGTGTTGAGAGTTTAAACTGTATAATTATTATTAAAACATTACTACAATACTTAACTTGTTCATGTGCTCAACTTCTATAGACATCGCAACATAAGGAAGGCTTAGCTACAACTTAATTGAGGTGCCTGTGAATGTGTTAGTCTCAAATTTTAAACAAATAAATAATTCCACTACAGTTTTAACTTTTTATTATTGACATAAATTATAAATACACTATGGTAAACCTATAATCAGGCTTCCTGGCTGCCCAGGGGCTAGCATTTGCCCACTATCTCCTGAAGGTTTCCTTGATACTTGGATGTTATGTCCCAGATATTGAGCCTTGCCTAGTACCAGTTCCCAACGACCATTGTCACACTTTTTAAACTTACACCCCAGTTTCTCTTTTAAAAGCCTGCGCAGTGTGTCTATTTGTCCCGGGAAATTGTACTCATTCTTGGCAGCAAGTAGAATTTTTTTCACAGTTAACCCTTCCTTATTATCTTGTTGTTGAAATCGGTCGATGATTTTTCTTATTCCGTCTATCATATTATCGTCTATATCTAGTCTCTTCTTGGGGCTTTTTCTTTTTCGTGGTGTTGTTGAGAAATTTATCGTATCTGTGTTAGAAGATCCATCTAGCAATGCAGCTGCTTTAATTTTTAAAGCTTCTTTTTTAATATTTCTTATAGTACGCTCTGGCACGCCTGTTGCTACAGCTGTGCGCTTCAAAGCTCGGTGTAAAGGGAACAAAATATATTTATTTCTCTTCTCCATTTCAAAGTAAGTCAAAACTTTGTATAAAACATTACGCACCTCATTACTTATAGCCTTTCCCCTTCCCATGGCTAAAGACTATTTCTGATGGAAACCAATGTGTAATAATTCCACTGAATCAATAAAATAGAGTTCAGGAATTGAGATTTCCAATTTTAAACATATTTTTGGGTAAATAATAAACAAACTGGTGGTGCTGTGCTGTGCCTAGGTAAATAGGTGACAGTGGTGAGCGTTACCACTTTAGAATCGGCGTTTCTACTAAAAACGTAGTTCAGAAACTACTCAATCTACCAAATGTTGTTCACATGAAAAAAGAAATTATAGCGTAAGTCGATGCATTTGTATTGGCCCATCTTTAATAATTAAATACGCAGGCCATCCGAACTCATTTTCATGTGAATGACACGAAAGTAGTTTGGGCGCGATTCCCGGGTTGTAAGTTCGGGGCCCTTGTGATGCCCGCGGATTTCAGGGGTGAAGGATAAATCAAACTGTAATGCTAATAAAATAAAAAAAATTGAACTTTAATGACTTTACAACTTATTTAAACTCCTAACACTGCCCTAAACAACTTTCCTAACTTCCCTATCACTTTCCCTATGTACTTGTTCTCACTAGTTGCTTGCTTCTTCAAGAGGATTCAGCTGACACTTAGTCATCTCTCAAGCCCCGATAGGGGCTCGGAGAAGCCTGTCGCGGCTGTACCGCATATGGCGGGGTCGGGCGCCGTCCGCTACAACGGACGGGTGGCTGGGGTGGGCGTATAGCCCGTCAGGTCCGATGGGGTGGGATCATCTGCGGCGGCCGTCGGCGGTGTCAAGCCCTGCCGGGTGAGACTCCGTTTGGAGAGGCCTAGCGAGCGACCTTCGAGCCGACGGCACTGCAGGAACGTCCAGTCTGGTCCGGTGTGTTAGGGAGCTAGCCATCCTTGTACAGGTCGGCCAGCCCCCTAAGAATGATGGAGGTGGGGTTTTCTCCTGCCTGCAGGGCGCCCAGCACACTCTGCAGGATGGCTACGCACTGCGCGATCACCCTCTCCCTAGTGCCGTCTTGGCTTGCCGGTAGGGGGGGGGGGGGGGGGCAGTGTCGTGCGGTGGTCTGGTCGGCGCTGCTGCAGGAGGAGCGAGCGCAGGGGCGATGTCTGTGTGGGCGGCGGTGGTCTGGGCGACGGCGTCGGTGGTCTGGGTGTTGGTATCAGCGGTGGTGGGGGCGGGGTGGCCCTTGCCACGTCTGCCCCTCCCTCGGCGGCGGCGGCGCAGTGGCGCCCACGCCATGAGGGAGTTGGGGGCGTTCTCGGCGGCCTCCACCGGACGTTGCTGGGGCACGAGTTGCCCGCGGCGGTTGGTGAGGGGAGCTGTGCCGGCCCTCTTGATTCGTGCCTCCCGCTGGTAGGTGGGGCACGTGAGGCTGTTCGCTGGGTGGGGGCCGCCGCAGTTGGTGCAGGTCCCCTCCTGGTCGCGCGGCCGCTCGGACTGGCCCGCAAAGTGTGGCCCCGCGCAGCGGACACACTTGACTGGGCGGTGGCAGCCGTGTGAGGAGTGACGGAATGCCTGACAACGGTGGCACTGCGCCGGCCCCTTCTTGCCGCGCCACGCCTCCACTGCCACTCCCGTCATCCCCATTATCTCCCGGACGCCATAGATGTCTGGGATGAGGCCGTCGGTCTTCTTCAGCTGCGTATAGAATACGCAGCCGGGTCGTCCTGCACGCGCGTCGACGTGGCGCGTGTAGATGGCGGCGAATCCCTTCGCCACCAGGTCTTCAGTGATGTGCGCCGGATCTGTGTTCGCGGGGAGCCCCCTGATGCACACCTTCAGGGGGATCTCGTCCTTCGGCTGCAGTGCCGACCATGAGATGGAGTCGCCGAGGGCCTCGAGGTAGGCCTGCACCACCCTGTACTCCTCGTGGTCCTCGGGGAGGAAGCGAATTCCGCTTCCATATGGCCGGGACTTGGGGTAGCGGCCCAGTCGCTCTCGGATCTTCCGGAAGTGCGCGTTCCAATCCGGGAGGTTGTCGACCGTGATTGGTCGCGGCTTCTTCCAGGGCGGCTGGGTCGTGGCTGGTCCTGGTGTGGCTGCTGGTGGAGTCGGGTTGGGGGCCGGCGCGGTAGCGGCCTCTTCCCGGCTCTCGTCGTCGCTGTCGCTAGCCTCGTCGCTCTCGCCCAGGATGTCCATCGGGGACAAGTCCAGGCGGGGGAGGCTGGATGGGTGGGCCCCCTCGGGTGGGGACCCCAGACTGCGCTTGGCCCCGATGAACGGGGGGAGCGCGGTTTTCACTGGCGGCGCCTGCGCTGGGGTTTGCACCAGCGGCGGCGACATGGTGGCGGGCGTCCGGTGGACCTTGAGTCCTCCGTACGGCGGCGTTTTATCCAGCGGGAAGGTCTGCTGTGGCGTGGTCTGGGGCGGTGTTGGCGTCGCCGTGGGCCGCGCCGCGCGGGGCGCGGCGTGCTTCGGCGCGGGCGTTGCGTGGTGCGCCGGGTTCGCCTGTCCCGCTCCGAGGGCGGGTGGCGGTCGCGGCGCGGGCGCTGGGCGGGGCGCTGGGTTCGCTCTGCCCGCTCCGAGGGCGGGCGGCGTTCGCGGTGCGGGCTTAGGAGCCGCGGCCTGGCGCTGCGGTGCGGGTGCGCGCTGCGGCTGGGGCGCGGGCGCGTAGGTTGGCGTCTTCGGGCGGGCGCCCGAGGAGTTGTCGGCTCGGGTGAGCGGGATGAGGTGGCCGACTATCTCGCGGACCACGTCGGCGGTCGTCCTGGGGAAGAGGGCTTCCCCTGCGCTCTCGCTCGTGGGTGTTCCCGGCGTGCTAGGCGTTGAAGCGGCCTTGTGGGCTGCCGTGGATGCGCGCAGAGCGTTGGTGAACGCCCGTTGGATGCGCGGGTCGCGGGCGGCGCTGGCCGCGTCGCCTAGGCCGTCGGTGCGGCGGAATGTCGAGCTGTCCGGAGAGGCTCCCGCGGGGCGCGGGGTTGGCGGAGGCATCTTATTTTTTTGTGTGGGTATTTCACCCACACGACTTTTCGCTCTTTGCTTGTCAAAGACCCCCCACCTTTGCTTGTCAAAGGCGAGGGGTGAGGAGCGATTGGGGGGCCCTCTCTAGGGCTCCCTGTGACGCTTGGTGCGCGATCGCGGCGGTGCGGCTGCCCTTACCCGTTTCGTACGCGGCCAGACCCCGGTGAGACCCGCTTGTGGGAGGCCGGGGCTGGTCGGGACTAGACGGGCGGTACAGCGGCACGGGTAGTGGCGGTTGACGTTGGGTGGCCATCCGGGCGCGGGAGGAAAGGTGGTGCGTTCCTTCAAGCGTAGCGAATCCAGGATTCAGCAGATTTTTTTTTTTTTTTTTTTTTTTTTGAACCTGACTGTGGCTATAATAGGACGGACCCAATATAGCGGTCGAATTGCATGGTTGGAGGGTAGCCTGGGGAAAATCCAGGGGGAGCCTCCGGCTCAAAGTTTATGCACTGGAATACTCCGAGTTTGCGCTCCAGTGAGATTGGTTGAACGGTATCAACCGAATCTGGGGTGTGAGTGGTGTCGAACTACTGGGAGTTTTATCGCTGGTTCGCTAAAACCTAGCCTAGCTGAGAAGAGTCCAGCAAGAAACTCAGCTAGGCCCGACCTGGGTCGGACTGACTCTACCCGGTATGCGGCGGTACCGGGACGAATAGGGACTGTATGTGTCTGTGTTGTCGCGATCTCGCGGTGGACGTCCCCGCCGGCGGGAACGCCGAAGTGTACGCGATGTGCTGGACGCCGAAAGCGCAGCGTTCCATCTTTCGATGGACGCTGTGATTTCGTCGTCCGGGTCCGTGAGTGTGTGCCTAGGACGCCGGACCGTGCGGCCCCTAATCAGTGAGCGCCGAGTAACGACTGAGGGGGGAGGGATGGGAGCGTAATCAGCAGCCTTCCTAACTAACGGATTCCTATGATGGGGAGCGTTGTCAAAATAACGTCTGGCAGCCTGCTTAAAGAAACCATACATGGTGCTAATCCCCATGTCGTGGTGCAGACTGAGGTTCGATTGGTACCACGGGGCACCAGTCGCCCTACGGAGGAAGCGATTTTGAATGACCTGAAGCGGCTTGAGCGATGACATAGGCACGTGAGCAAATACTACACTTGCATATGTCATGATTGGACGAATACAAGTCTTGTAGAGTGTCAGCTTATTTCTAAGTGACATTTTACTAAACTTGTTGATCATCGGCCCAAGCCTTCCTAGAACGAACAACGCGCGGTTGCGTACCCTACGGATGTGGCTACGGAAGGTCAGTTTCCTGTCGAGGGTCACTCCAAGATATTTGGCCTCATTGACCCAGGGGATGGGTCGGTCAAACATCTGGATCGGGGCCATCCGCCTTTGTGTGCTAATGCAGTCAGACGGGTGGAAGACTATTGCAGTGCTTTTTTCCGGGTTGACTTCGATACGCCAAAGATTAAACCAACGGCCTAGGTCGGTGGTTGCCTCTTGGAGGTATCGCCGGATAGTAGCGTACTTACAATGGGTCGTAAAGAGCGCGGTGTCGTCCGCAAACAACCCCAGATGCACCTTAGGGTGCCTGGGAATGTCGTTCGTGAACAACGAGTAGAGAGTGGGAGAGAGCACGGAGCCTTGCGGGACTCCGGCCCGGATGGGGTGTGGGTCCGAGAACGTTCCCTCCAGTCGGTATCGAAAGCTTCGATCACTGAGAAAATCTCGTATGGTGAGTACGAGTCTGTCTGGTATACCGAGCTGGTATAACTTGTATACCAGTCCGTTATGCCAGACCTTATCGAAGGCTTTCGCTACGTCGAGAAAGATCGCACCGGTCTTGAGCCCCTGGAATCGAGAGAAACCGTCCAACACATGCTCCGTGACGCGGTGCACCTGTTGGACGCATGAGTGTCCGGATCTAA
This sequence comes from Epinotia ramella, assembly GCA_947578815.1. NCBI lineage: Eukaryota > Metazoa > Arthropoda > Insecta > Lepidoptera > Tortricidae > Epinotia > Epinotia ramella. The sequence continues at coordinate 20,263,775 of OX388206.1, forward strand.
AGCCGAACTGCTCATCGATGAGGAGGTTATTCTCAGCCGTAAATCTGAGAATTCTCGTGAGTAGGATCCGCTCATATAGCTTTCCAAGGGAGCTAAGTAAGCTGATCGGCCTATAAGAGGCAGGCGAGGTCCGGGGTTTACCGGGCTTCGCTATCCCTATGACCGTTGCACATTTCCACGCGGCTGGAAAGTGAGCATTGGTCAGCGCGGCATTGAAGATGCCAACCAAAAGGAGGAGAAGGGTTTCGGGGAGAAGTCTCAGGATGCGATTGGATAAACCATCCGCACCCGGAGCCTTCCTAATACGGAGACGCCTGACATGGTCACTGACTTCCTTAACCGACACCGGTAAAATGGGTGAAGTTACGGGGAGACGCGATCTCCTGGCCACCTCGGAATCGACCCTGCTAATATGGGCTTCGTCGGTGTGGAGGAGATTGGGCGAACATTGGGACTCTAGGCTACTCGCAAGGCATTCGGCTTTCTCACTGTCCTCGAACGCGGGGGTTGAGTGATCCGGTCGATCCAAGGGAGGGATGGTCCAACAGGCATCGGATTTGAGAGATCTCGCTAGTTTCCAGTAAGCCAGATGACTAGGCGTTACCTCCCCCATCAGATCCCTGAACGAGTTCTCCCGAAATTCGGCAATTCTCTGTTTAGACTCGTTAGACAAGTCTCTCAGGATTTGTCGATTTTCGGCAGAAGGGTGATTTGAGTAGGTGCGGATGGCGCGATTTTTCCTTGTCACTAACTCTCTCAGTTCCCTAGGTAGGGGTCGGTTTTGGATGTCCTCCGCCGACACCTCCCTTGAGGCCTCGCTTCGTACAGCGTTGAGGTAGTTGGTGAAAGAATCGATCGCTTGGTCTGTCTGTTCGGTTGTAGTTATATTGTCTGGGATGTCTCTAAGCAGGGGGGGATCCGTCTGTAAGACCTGACTGCACCTTATCCCAGTCCACGAGTGTCCTGGTTCGGGGAGTACTATTGGGGTGAGGACCTAGTCTCAAAAGGACTGGCCTATGGTCCGAGTCTAGTTCGTGTAACACTTCTATAGAACGCAGAGTTAACGCTACGTTCTTTAGTAGTGCGATGTCGAGTATGTCAGGTCGGTGATCTACGTTATGAGGGAAGTGAGTCGGTTCTAAGGGAGCGAGGAGATCGAAAGGGAGGCTATCGATCAAAAGGTGATGAAGCCGATTGCCGTTGGGATTGGTTGCTACGCAACCCCAGCTAATATGCTTACTATTTAGGTCCCCGGCCACGATGACCGAAGGGCCTAGGGAGGCTAAAGAGTTGAGGTCAGTCAAAAGTAAGTCTCGTTGAGGTGAAAGGTAGGTTGAAGCAATCGATATCGGGGGGTGACCCTCCATCGAGATGCGACAGACCGACACTTCCATATTAGTCAGGGGCGGGGGGTTGAGTCTTATGCAATGTAAGTTACGTTTGTAGAAAATGAGCGTGCCCCCGAATGGCCTACCATCTTGCCTATCATCTCTGATCTGAACGTATCCAGGGACGCGAAAAGCTCTAATGCTGGGACGATAAAAGGTCTCTTGGACCAGGAGTAAATCTACTGAGTGATCGCGAAGGAAGTTCATCACCTCGTCCTTCATACCTCTCAGTCCATTGGCATTGTAAATGTCAATGGTAATCGAAGCAGGTTTAAGCTTCTGGGACGTACTATCCATACTAGTAGGCACCGTGAACCTGGCTGCCGCTTGGTGCGGCGAGATACTGTGTCGCTGTTGCGAATATGCGGGCAGTCAGGCCGCTCGCCACCTCCGGTGGGAGTACCTGAATTACCTGCATAAGCGCATAGAGGGGATCTATAGCGGGCCGGCCCGCTTGACTGGCGGCAGGCCCCCATGCAGAGGGGCTCGCCTGAGATTGGGGTGCAGAAGGCGCCGGACAGGGACCTACGGCCGCAGAAGGCGGCGGGTTCCTAGGAGCATCTAGACCTACGGCCGGAAGGGCGGGATAGGTTTGCGGAGTGTTCTGGGGAGCAGCCCAGCCCGCGTTTTGCTTGCGCCCTGAGGGAGGTGAGGACTTCGACTTTGCTTCGGTGTTGCGACTTTTTGGGCGGCAAGGGCATCCTCCATAGTTGGCAGTATGCCCATGGGGGAGCTTGCGAACCAAACAGTTGCAGCACCGTATGCCGTTCGGGTCCTTACTACCCTTTGGGCGCTCGCAATCGCGAGTCGCGTGATCCCCAGCGCACTTGACGCAACGGGCGGGAGAGTGGCAGCCACGAGCGCCGTGGCCGAACCTCTGGCAGTTGTGGCACTGTGAGAGGTGGGTCCTCTTGTTAGGAGTCTCCGCCCTCACAGCCATTTTGAGGAACTCCTTAAGGGAGTGGATTGCTTTGCGCTGGTCCGGGTCGGTGACTACTAGTACGATATCGTACTTCCCTTTTTGCTTATTGTAGAGGCGATGAACCTCCCTGACGGCGATCCCCTTGCGTTTGAGATCCGCAGCTACCTCGTCCTCCGGGATGTCCTTGTGGATGCCCCGGAGCACGGCCCTATAACCTTTCTCTTCGACGGTCAGCCTCCGGTTGTAGGCCATCGACAGCTCGTCGAAGAGACGGGTCAGAGCTCGGTAGTCTTCGGGTCCCTGGACCGTGATGCGCATCCCTTCCAAGGGCGGCTTCATAATCTCCGAACCGACCACACGGATGCCACGCTGGCTGGCTATGGCCATGGCAGTGTGGTACCTACCTATGTGTGTCGATCAGGACACATGAGTCCGGCTTGTCCGGGTTACCTATCGGAGTCGAGCTGGGGGCCGAAGACCCGCCGTCCGTTGCCAAAGCGGCACTACTGGCCTGAGGGGCCTGCGCAGAAGGCGCGGGGGCGGCGGGAGTCCGAAGGGCTTTCTTCGCCGGCGAATCAGCCTTCGGAGACTTCGGCAGCGCACGTTTTCCCTTACGGCTGTTGCCTACGGGTATCCATTCTGACGTGTCCATGTCTTCGTGGTCAGAATACAGGAGTTCAAGGGTCTCTTTGTCGGTCAGTATGTCTCTGGAGGGGCAGCGGGGGCGGGGAGAGCGGTGGCGTGGAACAGCGCGTTCCTCTTGCGAGAAGGGACGCCCCCCAAGGGAGCGAGAACGCGATTGCCTCACGTCTGATTCCGCTGCGGGGAGGGCCTGATGGGCCGGAGGAGTAACTGGGGCAGACGCGGCTGCCTCTACTGCCTTATTTTTGCCCTTTTTGGGCGGTTTGGCCTTAGGGGCCTGGGACGGGGACAAGGGGATCGCAACTGCCGCCGGCGGCGGCGGCGGTGGCGGTCCCATGGTGGCCTTAGGGGCCTGGGCAGTCAGAGTGGCCGCCGGAGTGGCCGTATGGGCCTGGCGATGCGAGTCAGCGATTGCTGGGGTGGGAGGTCGCATGGGAGCCGCCTGGGCCGAGTCTAGTTCCTTGCCGTTGAGAGCCAACTTGAGCTGTTGATTCTCAGCGGCAAGGCGGTCGATTTCGGCCTGCATTGCCCGCATGACTTCCTCCATCCTCGCGATCCTGTCTTGCAGCTCCATCCTACTAGGTCGGTCGCCGCTATATTTTTCCTACGCCTAATGTGAACTGAAAGGCTATCCTGATGTCGGTGTCGAGTCTGGTCCACTTGTCCGCCGTGTCAGTGTCAACTATGTGTGTGTCCTAGCACGAAGGGAGAGAGTCGGACTGATCGTATTACTGGGCTTCGTGGTGGTATCCACCCCACGCAGCGACTTCGTTGGCACCGTTAGGATCCGTCACTGTGCAGCCACTGCGAGCGTGGTCTTTCTAAGGGACTGAGACCCGGGTCTGACTTGAGAAAGTCTTAACTAACGGGTAGCCACTGATGGTGTCTAGCCCACAGCCTCGAAGGACTGCGACCACTACGAGCGTGGATTTCCAGAGGGGCAGAGACACGCGGGTCGACTGGAGACTTAAGAAAGTCTTAACTAGCACACCCGATGCTTCCACGTGGTAATTGCGATAATCACCTCGCGGAGGAGCGATAAGAGCGAGCAGGTAGTCGGAGATGATATTCGGGTTACAACAACAATAGGGCAAGAGCGCACTGCTAAGCACGACCTCACTCGGCCGCTGCCGTAACCGGAATGAATTCAGCTTTTCTTGATAGTCGTCTCTCAAGCCCCGATAGGGGCTCGGAGAAGCCTGTCGCGGCCGTGCCGCATATGGCGGGGTCGGGCGCCGTCCGCTACAACGGACGGGTGGCTGGGGTGGGCGTATAGCCCGTCAGGTCCGATGGGGTGGGATCATCTGCGGCGGCCGTCGGCGAGGTCAAGCCCTGCCGGGTGAGACTCCATAAGGAGAGGCCCAGCGAGCGACCTTCGAGCCGACGGCACTGCAGGAACGTCCAGTCCGGTCCGGTGTGTTAGGGAGCTAGCCATCCTTGTACAGGTCGGCCAGCCCCCTAAGAATGATGGAGGTGGGGTTTTCTCCTGCCTGCAGGGCGCCGAGCACGTTCTGCAGGATGGCTACGCACTGCGCGATCACCCTCTCCCTAGTGCCGTCTTGGCTTGCTGGTAGGGGGGGGGGGGCAGTGTCGTGCGGTAGTCTGGCGGGCGCTGCTGCAGGAGGAGCGGGCGCAGAAGCGGTGTTTGTGTGGGCGGCGGCGGTCTGGGCGGCGGCGTCGGTGGTCTGGGTATTGGTGTCAGCGGCGGCGGGGGCGGGTTTGCCCTTGCCGCGTCTGCCCCTCCCTCGGCGGCGGCGGCGCAATGGCGCCGCGTCGTTTGCCCTCGCCATGAGGGAATTGGGGGCGTTCTCGGCGGCCTCCACCGGACGTTGCTGGGGCACAAGTTGCCCGCGGCGGTTGGTGAGGGGGGCTGTGCCGGCCCTCTTGATACGCGCCTCCCGCTGGTAGGTGGGGCACGTGAGGCTATTCGCTGGGTGGGGGCCGCCACAGTTGGCGCAGGTCCCCTCCTGGTCGCGCGGCCGCTCGCACTGGCCCGCAAGGTGTGGCCCCGCACAGCGGACACACTTGATTGGGCGGCGGCAGCCGTGTGATGAGTGACGGAATGCCTGGCAGCGGTGGCACTGCGCCGGCCCCTTCTTGCCGCGCCACGCCTCCACTGTCACTCCCGTCATTCCCATTATCTCCCGGACGCTGTAGATGTCCGGGATGAGGCCGTCGGTCTTCTTCAGCTGCGCGTAAAATACGCAGCCGGGTCGTCCTGCACGCGCGTCGACGTGGCGCGTGTAGATGGCGGCGAAATGAATTCAGCTGACAAATCTGGCCCGTTTATATTGCAATTTTAGTCCGTGACTTACTGGGGTGGGCGGCCCGAGATACTGGGATTTCCAATTTTACGGTTGAGTAAAATGTTACATACATCGCTTATTGGTTGTGGGAACCAAGCTGCGTAACGTAAAAATGTACACGTGCATAAGGTTATACGTCGGAACGTAAATTATGGTATGGCTGATTAGTGTACTAGCCGGGCTGGGTTACTACCGCAACTGAACTCGCGTTGATCTCACTGTCTCGCCACATAATAAATAATAATACAAGGGGTTGTATAAAACTGTCGTTGAAATTAGAATCTTCTAAGGTGATTCTAACTTCATACATTTTACGTTGATGACGGTATACCATGTTAGCTCATATCGGTTTTATACGTCGGTTGTGGACATAAAATATGAGCATTAACCCTTAAATGCATGATTTTTTGTATAACTTTTTAATAAATTGAAATAGATGTGTCATGTTGTATAGATTGAGGGAAAAATAAAGAAAAAAATCATAGTATTTAAAAAAACATATACAATATACGATGCATATATACATCATTATGCATTTAAGGGTTAAAGTCGTCATTTTGCTATCGTGCTAGCCCGGCAGATTTTGATATAGCAAAAGAGTATACATTTTGCTTCAAATCTACCAAAAAAGTAGACTTCTACTACAAGTGGTCACACCGTACATTATGACGGTGTTGCAAGATCAGATAATTATTTTTCATGCAACCATTAAGGGTAGGCGCGCACGAGCAACTTTGTCGCCGGCGACAGTACATCTCTCTTTTTCTCACTTCGAGCGTGCAAAAGAGACAGATGTACTGTCGCCGGCGACAAAGTTGCTTCGGGCACGCATAGGGTTAGAGTTAAAAAGTACCCATATAATGTGATTTTTGGGTTGTATGATGTTACCACAATTTGTCGACGCCTCATGTTCTAATTGATAACGTAGTGATGCTAAATGGATAGTAAACCATCAAATTATCGTAATAAAGTATAAATTATAAAATATAATTAAAATCATAAAAAGATATGAACCTTGAATGTTTAGAAAAATTATGCATTTTTTTTATTGTCCAAGAGTACATTTATGGTGTAAATGGTGTGCTCACGTGCTCGTTGTGTACTCGGGTCTTCGTAAATAAGATCGGCTACGTGAGCCACACGAGCACCTTTTGTCGCATGTGGTCCCGTTCTCAAATCGTCCCGTTCGGCAATTCGTCCCGTTCGCAATTCGTCCCGTTGGCAATTTGTCCCGTTAGCAGATCGTCCCGCACACGCACGTCGTCCCGTTCGCGAGGAATGCATGTATTACGAACTTCGACTTTCGCCTACGACTGGGGCCTACCGCGAAACGAAAACGATCTTCGGTCGTGTATCTCCCTCTCTGTCGCTCGAATTAGCAAGTGCGACAGAGAGGGAGACACACGAACGATGTTCGTTTTCGTTTCGCGGTAGGCCATCTGTATTCTCTGTCATTGTCGCTTGAACTAGCAAGTGCGACCGAATCCGTGACTGTCTGACTGTCAAACAAAAAGCGGCCAAGTGCGTGTCGGACTACGCACAACGAGGGTTCCGTGCCTATTAAAAAAGTCGTATCGTTACTGAAATCTTATGGCACTTACGTCCTTTTCTTTAAGGAAGGCAGTTTTTTAGAAATATCTCAAAAACCTTTGAACCGTTCTTGTTCAAAACAATTTTCGCTGAAAGAATTTAATAAGACAGGAGCATGATTTTTTCCATATTTTTAAAATACACGGTTCAAAAATTAGAGGGGGGGGGGGCACAATTTTATCTCCGACTATTCACTTAATCAAAAAAATTGCTGAGAAACCTTATATTTATTTTGAAAGGCCTATCGATTGATGTGCCACATGTGGGCTTGCAATGAAAAAAAAAATGTCAACTGTTTTATGTATACATTTTTTTTTTAGTAATTGAATTACAAAACTTTGTAGCGGTTAACAAAATACACCTATCCTCAAAATTGTATTCAAATACACCTTATAGTTTTCGAGTAAAATGCCTGTGACATACGGACGGACAGACAGACAGACAGACAGACAGACATGACGAATCTATAAGGGTTCCGTTTTTTGCCATTTCGCTACGGAACCCTAAAAATTGTCTGTGGGATCCGATCCGACATCATTGGTGTGAACAGCACGTCTGAGACGGCAGCGACATACTCTCGATTTTTCTCGCACTATACCTCTTTTTCAAAGTGTTCTAATAAGAGAGAGACGGATAGTGCGAGAAAAATCGAGAGCTCGCGGGCAGTCTCATGATAGCCGTGCAGGCTCCTGTTACTATGGTTATCAATTTGTTGATAGTGGTATTCATATCGCAAAATCTACTCTATGCTAATAATGTCAGTCAATTGTCCAAAATCATTTATGTTTACAGTGTTGAGCTAAATCTTAGATTCATATTGAAATGAGTTTTTGTGTTGATTTAGTTTCAGAAGATTCTTTTTATGAAAATATTACTTTGGGTGTAACTAAACTTTTGGGTCAGTATAGAATCTCAACATTTAATTATCAAAATAAACATACATATATTATTTAGCTAAATAATAACAATATTTTGTTTAATATGTTAAAACCTAAAATAAGTAATCTAATAAGAATTAGTTTTATGCTTCGGTAGAAATTGAAATCCGTCCGGTACAGGGCCTAAGAGCATTTCACTGATTTTGATCCAGTCTTGGCAACTTCCAGATGCCATTAGAGTTTCCAAATCATTGCGACCAAAATAAATTGGTGGTCTTTCATTTATCTTTTGTGGCGGCCTTTCTAGTAATCCAACAGGCACATAGCGATACAAGAAGGACAGCCATTCTAGGAGGAATCTGCGTGTGTTTTCTACACCTTGGGTGTCCGATCCCCAGTGTTCAAGACCATTATTGGTGTATTTCTTTATAATGTCAAATCTCTCACTACTGCTGATATCCCACAGTTTTTGCTCTTTGATCTCTGTGAATATCCATGGTTTAATCAAAGCTCCCCGCCCAATCATTACACCTTTAACGGTGGGTGCTATCTCCCTTCTTTGTACATAATCCTCGTAAGTCATGATATCACCGTTGCCAAAGACGGGGCAAGGTGCAGCTGCTTGAGCACAGGTTTCAATATATTCCCAATCAGCGGATCTGGTGTATCTTGCTTCCCTGGACCTTCCATGTAATGTGATAAGTGAGGCACCACATGCAGCCAATTTGGGTACAATAGTATGAGCAATTTTCTTATCTTGGTACACTCCTGTCCTAATTTTTGCTGTAAATGGTATGCTTAGCAATTTCGAGGCACAACTGACTGAAGCCTCCAGAGTTGGCAACCTGTGCATCATTCCGCTACCACCTCCTTTCTTATAAATTAAATCAATAGGACAGCCCAAATTTAAATCAATAAAATCTAGCTCTGTATTTTCTTGCAGTAACTGAGCCACTTTAGCGATTTGATAAACATTGGTTCCGCATATTTGTGCCCCAAACAAGTCTTCTGATTCATGCCGTTTGACTAGAGCCCACTCCTGCTTCAGTCCTTTGAGTAAAGACTCGCATAGAGCCATCTCTCCACAGGTTATGTCTGCACCATATTCCTTGCATATTCTCCTGAATGGCAAATTCCCAACAGTTGTCAGAGGGCTAAGATATAGCTTATCTTGCCAATCAATCGTTTTTCTTTCTCTGGGTAAAAGTTTGATCAAATCCTCATCAGTAATTGCACCACTATTAGCATTTTCTTTCTGATTGGCTTCTGCATCAGCTTTTGATTCATCTGATGAAGATTTGGAAACAGCTTTTTCTTTTCTTTTATCCATAGCTTTCGCTAGTTTTTCAGAAAAATCAAAATTATACTTCCTCTTTTGTAAGCTTATTTGTAGCTCATTCTGAAGCGTATTTTTCGTATCATCTTTCCATTCTTTGGCTTTAGTTTCATTAACCACATTGTACCCCTCTGGCGTAAGGTGGCTTGATCCAAACCGGCAAGAAATACCCCGAGGGCACTCGCCGCGGAGCTCATACAAGTGACATTTATCTCCTATGTTTTGTGCTTTAGTCTTTAAATAATCTAAAGGATTGTGAATATATTTGCAGTTATCATACTTACACGCTTGCAAGTCAGAGGCTGATTTCACATTAATGATGCTCGGACACGGCTTATTTTGTTTGTCATCCTGATACGTCCTGGGTCTCGCTTTATTTTGCCCTCGTTTCCTCTCCCTAGGTTTTTGAACCGGTTGGTCGTTATTACCAGTTTTAGCTTTCTTATTGTCTACATCATTGTCGTCGGTATTTTCGTCTAGTTTGCGCTTCTCACATGAATTTGTGTTGTTATCGTTTTGGCCGTTATTCTCAGGCTTTTTAACAATAAATTCCTCTTTGATAGCACAAACGCCGGCATTTGTGTTAGCCATGATAAGAAATTAGTATTCAACTCGTTATTTCAGAGAAATTTATATAAAAACAATCATTACTTCATTTAAATACTTTAGGTTAGAGATATAGGTACTACAGATACAACCAATGTTGCCAGATGGGTTTTACGTTCCGTTACGCGCAGCTCTTAAAAATAGTACGCAAATTCAAGTTTGAGTACGCAATACAACATTTATTGACAATCGGTGCCTTAATGTCATTTGAATTGAATTTGTAGAAGTAGTAGTAGTTAACATTTTTTGGGTGCGTTCCTAAGTAATATTAATATGAAAACCTAAATTTTTTTTTTTCTGTCAAGTGAAGTAACAGCTGCTAGAATATAAAAAAGTACGCAAATCGACGGATGAGTACGCGAGTACGCAATACCATAAAATAGTACGCCTTGCGTACTATTGCGTACCCATCTGGCAACGCTGGATACAACACAGTTGTCAATGTCAAACCCACGTGTTTCTGGGGCGGGGCGGTAACGAGAAAATCGAATACAATTGTAGGTAGGTACTTCGAATATCGCCATCTCTATCGCACTTTATAAATTGATCGATAAAGATGTAAACACAATATTTCTAAAACTATTTTGGTCTTATTTTATTTTATAGAGTATTACATTAAAAAATATAATTTCAGAGTCTGATCCTCGAATATGCAATGTGAATGTGGAGCGTCGTCTTCCATGCGATCGTGTCGCCCTCTCTACGTGGGAGCAACGACATTCAGCAGTGCTGCCCGAAGATCTTCGAAATTTCTATGCTTCAAGCGATGGGTTTTTGCTCGCTTGGCACTACAAGTACTCAGGTAGGTACTAAGTTGAATGTCCGATTCGGAGGTCATCTTTATATGTTACTAGCTTCCGCCCGCGACTTCGTCTGCGTGGACCCGGGATAAAACTATCCTATATTTTAATCCAGGCTATAAACTATCTTCGTGCAGAATTTCATCCAAATCGGTTGAGCCGTTTAAGCGTGATTGAGTAACATACATCTAAACATCCAAACTTTCGCATATATAATATCAGTAGGACTAGCTTTTGCCCGCGACTTCGTCCACGTGGAACGCGTTTATATCTTACCTTCATATAAACTTCCGCCCCTCCTCCTTTGGGATGATTTCCAGGATAAAAACTGTCCTTGGTCCTTTCCCGGGATGTAAACTATCTCCGTACCAAATTTCATCTAAATGGTAGGTTCAGCAGTTTAAGTGTAAAAAACAATAAAACGGTAACAGACGGACAGTTACTTTCGCATTTATAATATTAGGGTGGGTTGTGGGTTGGACGTTGCACCAGACCGCCTGTACCTAATCTTAAGCGGTGGTCGTTAAAATCTGAATGTATGGGAAGTTTGTCATTTTTCTATGGAGGGACAAGCTACCGGAGCCATCCTGTAATCATAAGTTAGTCATATATCAACCTGCCCTTAGTATGGATATCGTCAAGTCCTAAATTCTGTATATATTATTTTCAGCTGATCAGGTCCTGCCCGTTGGATCAATACGAGTGAACTCTTTGAGTGAACTGATCCTTTCGTCTGCTTTGAAGGATCTGCTAGACTTTTCGTTCACTCGACCGAACACGGGACCACGACCCGTTCTCAATACCAAGAGCAAAGTCTTTGAATTAGATTCTTGTAGAACTATCGGCAAGGTAAGTCATTTCCACATAAACCTGTAATACATAATAGTACACTACTACAGAGGCCGAGAAGTAAGGTTTTGCCGGCCGAGTACATATAGACGGCCGAGCATAACGAGGTCGGATAGTTATGAGGCTGGCAACCCCTTTTCACGCCGAGGTATGTATAGTGCTTTTCTCAAACATGCAATGAAATCAATTAAAATAAAAAAAAACAAGAAATCAAACTTTAATTTTCATGACTGAACGCAGTGATCCTGTGCCACAAATTGTAGAATGGAAATTAAAAAAAACCATCTTGCAGGCCTCCAATTTTGTATGAAATGCCATTACGGGTCTCGTCTCGCTGCGCCCGAAACGTGACACTTCGAAGCACATTATGAAGAACACAACGTCAATATTTCATTGCATGTTTGAGAAAAGTAATGTTAGCAGAAGACGGCGCGCGAGCTCTCTCGCACTATCCGTCTCTTTCTAACGAACTTTTGAACTTGGTCAAATGTATGAACTGCCGTTCGTTGCCCCGCTGTCCGCTGGCGTCTAGTCCGCGGCCTAACGTAAAGCCCAGTTATTTCAATGGTAACATGCGTTGACGCGATGATGTCCGGACTAATTTGTGGTATTCGTGATTCGATTATCTATCGCGCTAATACTCGAAGTCGGGCGGGATGGGCGTACCATTGTCTTAAATTTGATTGGGTCATTATATTATACTTACTCATTATGCCGGTTACTCGACCACCTGATGGACAAGGTTTTTTCAATTAAATATAGGTAACATTTCTATACACCTAGACCTTAACAGACAGTGAGCCGGATGCAATTATTTTAATAGTTATGTATATAATAGGAATTTACTAAAAAATATCCTTACAAATCTCCAATTCATCTAAGTGGTCGCAAAAGAGCAAGCTAAATTAGGTGGTCGCTAACCAGCGAAATAACCCAACGCGCTTATTTTTATGCGCCACAGTGAAGGCGCGGTTGCTTTCGAGCGAGACCACACGACTATTAATTTAATATTTTCTTTGACTCTGTATGACGTCGCGGTGGCAGGTGGGTTGCAATAGTAAACCAGTTCAAGGCAGGAGTGGCGGCTGGGTTAGGAGGCTTCGTTCACACGGCATTGTCCTGCACGTGTTTTTGCAGTAGGTATACATCTTAACTTCTTCATAGTGGCACATACAAAATGTTGTTTATACGTTTAAACGAATACCCACCGGACTTGTCAAGCAAACCTAATGAATGTGCAGAAAACGTGCAGGACAATGCCGTGTGAACCCAGCCTTAAGTGGGATGGGTGGTCACTGCGGCGCTACCACGAACTTCGTAATACATGCATCCCTGTCACTCGAGTTAGGGAGTGCGATAGAGATGGAAATACCCGAACTTCGACTTTCGAAGTTCGTGGTAGCGCCGCTGGTCAACCGATAATTTAATTGGTCTTTATGTAAAACTAAAAATACTCTGTAGGTATGTCTGGTGTACACGGGAGGCTCGTGGTCAGTGTGGCTGGCCACCCGCGAGGGAGCGTGGGGCTGGCTGGCGGACTCGTTCACGCAGTACTTTAGGATGGCGTTGGTGCACCTCGGGCTGCCCGGCTGGCAGGCCGCCTTCGCCAACCTGCCGCTCATTCCCTGGGCTGAGGTAACTAGATGATGACTAGTAGTTTCCTTTGGACGCGAAGAACACCTAAGTTGCGTGTTGTCGTGCCCGCGGCGTCATGGACGACCATACGTGTTATGGCGTATACTGGTAACCTTCATACTTTCAACTATGGTTCATATCCACACTTACGGGAAAAAAGTTGGCGAGTCAGTCGTCACTACGTCAAGAAAATATCGTTCAGAAGCACTTATAACACTATACTATTATCAGGGCCCCTGGATTTCGTGTAGCATAATAAGTAGGCCTACTTCAGCATTGTGGATGATGGAACGGAATTTGGAAGTGGAAAATTTTAATACATTTCTGACAGATAGAGAATAGCGTATCAAAAAATCATCCAAAATCGGTGTTATTGCGATTAATGTCCAAACCAAATCACCAACAGTTTCAAAATTTTATTTGAATTTTCACTTGAATAGCAGATTTATTTTCGTCTCCGACGTTAACATTTGTATCCCTCGCTGCGCTCAGGATTCACTGTAAGTAATGCCGTCGCCGTAATTTAACCTTCACCTAAAAAATTTAAAACTGTAAAAACCCGGCTATATTATGGACGTGACTACGACAGAACCGAAAGGAAGGGATATGTATCTAGCAGGCTGAGCGGCTACCCGGAAACGAAAACGAACTTCGTTTGTGTATCTCCCTCTCTGTCGCTCGAACTTTTTTTTTATTAGCATAAAATATACATATCACGTACAGACTAGTCCAACACATGATATATACAACAAAAAACTAGCAAGTGCGACAGAGATCAGCTAGCCGCCTTGGATTCGATTGATGGGCGTGCCAGGAAGCTCATTGGTGACCTAAATTTAACCGAGGCTAAAATGCAAAGACTGGAACACCGTAGAAAGGTTGCCTGCTTATCGGTGTTCTACAGGATACATTTCGGAGTGTGCGCTATGATTACACGAATTAATCCCGCCCTCACCATTTCGCCATCTTGGGACTAGGCGCGGTCGCGGGTTCCACCCTTATGTTGTTGACTTACCACTGATTCGCACGAAGCGCTTTGCTTCCAGTTTTCTCGCGAGGACAGCCAAAGAGTGGAACTCGCTTCCGGCAAACCTTTTCCCAGTTACATATAACTTGGATCTTTTCAAGACGAGAGTGAATAGGCACTATCTAGGTATGCATGTAACACCCTCGACCTCATCATCACTTACCATCAGGCGAGATAGGGGTCAAATGCGTGCCTATACTTAATAATAAAAAAATAAAAAATGGAGATACACGAACGAAGTTCTATTTCGTTTCGCGGTAGGCCCGCTGTTTGTACTCGTATTTAGGTAGGTACGTGTGTTTCACCGTAGCGTTTAAGATACCTACTAAACCGATTTTGATGAATGAGGTGTCAATCGATTCGAAATTATGCTCCGGTTGACATACGCTACCTTTTGTATGAGAAAAACAGTTTTTTTTCTGTTAGTTTTTTGAACTTGCTTTGCTTTTCTTTTGTAGTCTTGACAGATATTTTCGAGTTTGGTTCTGTACAGATATATTTTTGACACCTTTATTTTATTTCCAGCAACTGTTTCTTCTAATGGCGCCGCATTTGTTGGAAAAAGTGGACTCTGAGCCTGTCTCGCATACTCCGCCTGAGACGAGTCTGAACCACATTGACCCAAACATCTTCAAACTCTCCGCCCGACAACACAAGAACGTGCCCAGACAAGCCAACGCGTAGCTTAGACCATGCCGAACTGAACACAATAAAACATAACTAAATGCAGCTTCTTTTTTATTGACCAGCCAAACAATTAAAACAAACAAAGCAAATACATAGTGTATATTGAATAAATCTTGATACAATAAAATTTATAGCTAAATAACAAAAACAAAAATGGACGGAATGTGAGATTCTAAATGAAGTATCAGCTAGATAAATGTTTAAGTTTAAGCTTATATTTATGTGATATAAAAGTACATACAATTATTATAAAACTTAGGCCATGTTCAAACATGGCTGTAGACTGGTGTACGTAACTACGTACGCGTTGTCGATACCTTAGCACGCCAGGGTTTATAGCGTAAGTACATAAATAAACTTGTATCTCTAGTACTTACAGTACTTGCTAGATAGACGTGAAAGCTTTATTTATGTAGGCGATACCTAATAAGCATGTACATTACAAAGCCCGGGATGGAAGGGATTGCCTGCCGAGTCGACATATCCTGACGACATATATTTTGTACAATACGTCTATGAAACCGCTTCATTCATTGCCAGTGTTTGATCTAGGCCTCAATGAACTCTCTTTAGTAACCATTTAACCAAGTCACATTCTGAGGCTCTAGTATAAGTTTTACCGAAACAAAAATTTACGATCGCGTTTGCGTTTTACCCTCAATTTGTATGGAATTTGTCAGCTAAACGCGAACGCGGTCGTAACGTTTTGTTTCGGTAAAACTTATACTAGAGCCTCAGAAGTTATAAAGAAACGTGAACACGTCTTGTGATGTTGTCTTTGTAAGCTGTTACTTCTAACTCAATATATTTGAAGCGTTTAAAGCAGAAATACTAAATGCATTTTTATGCGAAACTTACTAATTATTAGAGCATTGTAAATTAGAATTTTAACTACGTCTAAACCTAAGTGATCTCTTTTAGAGAACAAAAATTTAAACCTGTTTGTTAGGTGGGACATTTATTAAGAACACTTTCAATGGTGAGGCATGACAATGGGGTGTTTCAAAAAAAATTGCAGCTAAGGTTAGCTAAAGCGATCTTTAAGTCACGTCTAACCTGTCGGTTTTGTTACGAAACGTATGGGATTGACATTGACTGTCGGTTTTGTTACTATCCGTTTAAGGGACATAAATTAATATTCCCAAATAACAAATCCAGGGATATATCAGGTAAGGGTACAGCAAAGGAAAGTTAGCTTAATTTGTGGTAACATGGCGTGTTAGTAAATTTAGAATTGCATTGCTTGGAATGACTTTACTTAAATCTGAGTTAAGATTTAGAAGATTTAGGCGTGGCACAATAAGGTGACAGAACCTATGTTCCCCAGCAGATTATATATTAAAAAAAAACCTAGAAGTGATTTCTAGGTTATAAAATGTATTGAGTTGAACCTGTCAAGATCCACATTTTATCGTTGGGGACCATAGCCACCTTGCATCTTAGTAGATATTAAGAACTACGATAAACTATTTGCACAAAACCTGCAGTGCGCATTAAATACGATGCTCTTTTCCTAGAAATCATGGTAAAGTAATGTATCAACATTACAATGTCCCTCGTAAGTACTAGCGTACTTGTATGTACGATGGTACTTCAGACCTGTCGTTTTAAACTGCACAGCAAGAATAACTGCCGTATGTACTTCAACGAGTACTAATTAAGGATGCGCTAAATGCGGGTCATATAGTCAATTGTTAAGGGCTTCCATGCATATAAAACATGTTTTGATCACATGAAGAGCTTTTTGATTTTTGATTTAAGAGGAGATATTCTTTATACTTTTATGCCTTTAGCATTGTCCACAGAAGGACCTGAATAACTGCATGACCCAAAATTATCAAATATAATACAAATAGCAAGAAGTTACTAAAACCGAAAACAATAATCTCGATCGAAGCACTACGCTTAGTATGTACTTCGTGTAGGACATTGGGCAGTTAGGACTACTACAGTTGAAAAAACGCAGGACTTCGCTAAAATACCATTTCATAGAATACTGGTATATTAATCTTCGTGGAGAAGTGTATAATTAGAAATACTTCTTAATACTTAATAAAAATCGAGATTTCATCCTTATAATATAAATCGACATACAACCTGTGATGTAGGTATGACTTAACCTAATACAAATTCATTTCACATTCAAATTCGATCCTAAAAAGCATATAATAAAAAAAGTAAAAAAGATAGCATAAAGATTAAAGTTGTGCCAGTTCCTATTATACTCATTGAGGTTTCTTTTGTAAAAAATTGAGCTAAGAGCATACAAATTTGCATAATACTTTGAAGAGTCCTCAAATCAATACAGGGTCGGCGACGCCCTTGTGACTCTACTGGGTGCCTACGGTAATTCGCTACCGTCGTCATACCAATATTACTATATTTTTCAAGTTTCGTATTACGAAGTTTCGGGGTTTTGTAGCTCATATAATCATCATCGATATAAAAGGAACTAGCTGTTTAAAGCGGGAAAACCTCGTGGTATCCATATTCATAAACTTATTAGCCCAATTTATCAAGCTGCCTTTTATGAAATACTACGTACTAATTATCGAACGTATCCCCACACACAAAGATTTAATAGTTTGATGATTTTTTCAAAAAATTGTTTGTATTAAGTCTACTAGTGATTGGGCTAAAAGTAACGTCTGTGATGCGAGAGTAGATGTCACTAAGATTGACCACTATAATATATAGATAGATGTATAATTCACGATCGCCTCTCACGCATTTTACCCGTTAACCCGTCAAACGTGAGTCCTTCTCTTAGACCAAATCGAGTTCGGCACACCCGTACGTGCCTTGCGCGCTTGACGGGTTAAGAGGCGATCGATAAGCGCAACAATTGACAATGCTTATTATATAACCCGCTTACAATATCTGTGGACCTGGCGTGGATGACGTCACGTCGGCGCTCTGGTTCGGTGCGGGTAGGTAAAAGAGAAGGGGGGGGGGGGGCGTCCCATTCTAGCGAGGTCTACAGATATTGTAACCGAGTTGTACGTTGCTCATTCCGTATGGCGCTGGAGCTGGATTGAGTAAGTCAGTCATTGAGCCAGCAATCCAGTGTTTAGGTTAGTAGATCCAGCTGACGGGGACCCACTGGTGGTCGGTGGAGAGCGCGTGCAGCGCGTCCATGAGCCGCGAGTAGGTGGTGTCGTTGTTGTGGTTGGTGACCACCAGGTCGATGTACTTCTCGTTATGTCGCTGTATCCTCGCGCTCTCTTCTAGCGTTTGTTTCATGTCGTCTTCCTGTTCATTCGTATACGTACAATTAGAAATGGTTTTTTAGTTTTTAGTGACTATTCGTTTGTTTACAACTGGCTCGTCAAGGAAATTCGACAGTGGCAAGCTTTTCTCTTGCGCTGCCGAACGTCAAATGTTCCGGTTAGTAAAACATGATATGAGCATAGGTGTACACATTTAGGGTTATGCAATATCTTTTACAAAATCAAGATGCACATTGCACACAAAACAACATTAACATTCTATAGGATGATTTGATTAAATAACAATGCATGTAAGGCAGGGATTCTTAAACTTTTGTTAGGCATGGACCACTTTCAGAATTTCTAAAATACCACGGACCCCTTTTGAAAAAAGATTTGAAAAAAAAAACTCACGTTTCATATATTTTTATACCTACGTTAAGAGTGAACGTAATATAGCCGTGGACTCCTAGCAATCATGTCACGGACCCCCAAGGGGTCCATGGACCACACTTTAAGAAACCCTGATGTAAGGACTTTCTAGCATTTTTAAGCACACAACTAAGAGGGCTAAATAAATACTTAAAACAATACTGAAATGCATGGGAAATGGAAGTATATTCTTAGGATGACTTGTCTTTCTTATAAAAAAGAAAGTGGTAAGCACCGGCATATTTCCGATAAATGTCTGTGTAGGTAAGAGTAACTAAAGTAACATTATGTGAGAAAAAAGTAAATATTCCAGAAACATTAAATCAGTAAGTATAAATCAGTAAGTATAATGATCAGAAACGAAAACGAACTTCGTGTATCCCCCTCTCTGTCGCACTTGCCAGTCCGAGCGACAAAGACCTCGGTCTTTGTCGCTCGGACTGGCAAGAACCAAGGAATACACGAACCAAGGTCGTTTTCGTGTCGCGCTGGTGTTACAATTATTTATTAAGCTAATCTATTGCAAGTTGTTTATCTCATGTTGTCGTGCAATAAAGATAGTTTATTATTATTATTATTATAATCTTGCGATCATATAGATGTTTAGTAGACATTAAAAAAAAAACAAGAAAAAAGGGGAACTTACCTCATAGAGCGAAGCGAGGGACTCTAGCGTACGCGCACGGCGCGAGCTAAAGCGAATGGAGCTCTGCCGGTCGAACTAGACATGCGTACAACACGGATTTAAACAAAACACTGGCATGCCAACACACCGTTGCACAAACGTCCATTAGCTGTCACTTTCTGATTGGCTAAGATAAAGTGACAATTCACAACTGATAATTTTCGTTTGTGCAACCGAGTATAAGGATTCTCTAATTAAAATGAACGAAATATAATCGGAAATCTAAGAACTAGGGGAAAAATAGGCTTAACATTTTAACGTCAGATTGATATTGGTAGAGTTTTTTTATTATATTTCATCATCATGATATAGGGTAAATCGCCAATAACTGACTACCTCATTCATACTAAAAATGAACTGTTTTCACCTTTAATAGAATTCATTTTAGTATAAGGGTTAATTACTGGCCACCCTTCAATAACTGGCTACGTTATACTAAATTGAATTATGTTTTTAGGGAAACAGAGTTCATTTTTAGTATGAGTGGGCCAGTTATTGAAGAGTATATTATTAGCGATTAGCCTTATTGGCGATTTAACTACTACCATATTTATTGGAGGGATTGATGACAGATTGGGCAATTGATTTCATCAGCAAGCGTAATCATCACAATTTTACTCGCAATTAAAAGGTTAAGTCTAAATTATTTTGGCATTCCATCAATCTAGATGCACTGATACGTCAATACTATATCTTGGAGACAGACAAAGGATATTTAAAACTGCTTAAATGCCAATGACATGACATCCCTTTGAATGTCACACATCTAACATTGCTTGAAATTCTAATTTGAAATTGAGTTATTCATAATCCACAGTATCGTCCACTGCTTGATTGTACATAATTTGATAAATTTTAGCTGTCATCATAATGTTGTGGCACTCGTTGGGGGAGGCCTATGTCCAGCAGTGGACGTCTTTCGGCTGATATGATGATGATAACGTTGGTGTAATATTGCTGATTATCATCAATGAAAGTTAACTTGTGGATCTCTGTAATGTTTATAGGTTTGTCCTACGTCGCAATACATACCGATGAAAGCGGCGTTCAAAGGGCTTTAAATTAATCTAAAGTCCATCATTATTACCACAAAATAATGCTCGAGCACAAGGTTTACACAATTTACTGGCATACAATCTCACAAGCAAGTAATCCGTACAAATTCCATGCTAACGGAGCGTTTTTGAAGTTTCATAAAATGAAGCTGATTTGACTTTTGTCAAATACCGTAGTTTCCCTTGAATCATATTTACGATTTTTTCTGTTGACATTCTAATGTTAAATGATTCGACGACCTCTGTAGCCTAGTTGGTAGTGACCCTGCTCACGAAGCCGGAGGTCCCGGGTTCGCATCCCGGTAAGGGCATTTATTTGTGTGATGAGCATGAATATTTGTTCGTGACTCATGGATGTTTTCTATGTATTTAAGTATTTATTTATCTATATAAGTATGTATATCGTCGTCTAGTACCCATAGTACAAGCCAAAGGCGTCTTTAGCCCATGTAGCGCCCGTGTGCATACATTACTCTCGCTCCCCCAAGTAAGCGCGCGGTCAAGATGGAATGGTAGCGGGCGGCGCTCGGCGCCCCCTAGGACCGCTGCACCCGTGTGCAACGCACACCCTGCCATAGGTAAAGACGCCTCTGGTACAGTCAGCATCAAAAGTCGCTGCGCAATCGAAGACGTCAAAAGCTCTTATTCCCTGGAATAAAGACTATTGACATCTTCGTTTGCGCAGTTGCTTTTGACGCTGACTGTACAAGCTTTGCTTAGTTGCATTTGTGTAAGATTGTCCCCCAAATATTTATTTTATTTATTTATATGGAACGAGGTATGCACATTGCACAAGAGTATCTAGATGATGGTCGTAATAAGCATACCGTCAAGTTGCGGTTGGAGGCGAAGGTCAGGTTCCTGAGCTGCTCGATGCCGGGCGCGCCGACCATCACCACGTACGGGAGGAACTCGCTGCTGTTGTGAAGCAGTTTGAGCGATTGCGGCGCGCAGTCCAGGATGCACATTTTACCTGGAACCAATCGTTTTCAATTTCGATCAAAGTGAAAAATTTAAAACTTAAATAACAGAAGTTGTAGTAACTTCGCGGTAGATGTCGCTACGAGCCTCCCTAAGGTGTAATTAGAAGAGTGGGAGGGATTGAAAGATTCGTCGCCACCAGCGGACCCACGGTTGCTTAGTTGGCAAAAGCGATGGACGGATTCCAGAGGTCGCGGGTTCAAATCCCGCTCGTGGTGAATAAAGTTTCAATTTTCCACTTTACACACTTACCAATAGTTTTGTTTTTGAAGTTATTATTGCGAAAAGGCACACAATTTATGGCTGACCCTGCAAGCCTTGCATAGTCTATTTAAAGTTATCCAATAAATTGTCAATTCAGCGAGGAAATGCCGCCAGCATCCTCGGTACATTTAGTATATACTTTAGGAAATAAACGTTTTATTTAATTAATTGGTATAATCAGACTATAGGTACAACAACAACAGATTACATCGAAGTCGTTATTGTTGCGCATCTTGCCAAAATATACGAAAACAAACAATATGCGACGTAAAAGTACCAAAAATACTGTGATACATTAGAGTTCAGCGGCGACTGGGGAGTCCGGACAGCCGGGCATGCCTCACTAAAGAAACCGCCAAGGCGCGGCTGAAACCGAGAGGAGCCCTAGCCTGCCCTAGGCATGCCCGCCGAAAACGGTTCCGCTTGTGCGGCGCGAACCAGAGGGGCTACCGCGAAGTGAAAACGAACTTCGTTCGAGTATCTTCTTCTCTGTCGCTCGAACTAGCAAGTGCAACAGAGAGAGAGATACACGAACGAAATTCGTTTTCATTTCGCGGTAGCCCCTCAGTACGATCTGCGATCTCCTTTGGCGACCGAGGACGCAGATACATATCAGGACAACTATCAAAATACACCACTGCCACCCGACTTGGAAGGTACAGTGGACCTCGCGGAATTTAAAGTAAAATTAAAACGCTTTTTATTAAATAATTCCTTCTATAGAAAAATAATAATAATTATATATAGTATAAAATTAATTGTTTACCACCACTGTAATCAGATTTACATTATACTCGCAAATAAAAAACTTTGAACTTGAACTTTTATACTGTGGAGGAAATATTTGATGATGATAATTGACTTTTTATGTATCTTCTATTTTTGACTTCCTTTACCTTGGTTGAAATTCATATGCATTTGTATTTTAAAACTCTTTATTTAGGTATTTGAATTGAAAATATATTTTATTAAAATTATGTATATTTATGTATTATGTATATGTATATTGTTAACGAATAAAGTGAACTGAACTGAGGCTCTAGTATAAGTTTTACCGAAACAAAACGTTACGAGCGCGTTTGCGTTTAGCTGTCAAATCCCTTACAAATTGAGGGTAAAACGCAAACGCGATCGTAAAGTTTTGTTTCGGTATAACTTATACTAGAGCCTCTGAACATATGTGACACCAACTCGCTCACCTTCCTTGATGATGGCCCTGATGGAGTCGAGATGCGTCCCGTACAGGTGTCCGTTGTGGTCGCCGTACTCGAGGAAGCGGCCCGCGTGCGCGTCGCGCTCCATCTCCTCGCGCGAGACGAACCAGTACGAGGTCCCGTTCTCTTCTAACTTATACTAGAGCCTCTGAACATATGTGACACCAACTCGCTGACCTTCCTTGATGATGGCCCTGATGGAGTCGAGATGCGTCCCGTACAGGTGTCCGTTGTGGTCGCCGTACTCGAGGAAGCGGCCCGCGTGCGCGTCGCGCTCCATCTCCTCGCGCGAGACGAACCAGTACGAGGTCCCGTTCTCTTCTAACTCGCTCACCTTCCTTGATGATGGCCCTGATGGAGTCGAGATGCGTCCCGTACAGGTGTCCGTTGTGGTCGCCGTACTCGAGGAAGCGGCCCGCGTGCGCGTCGCGCTCCATCTCCTCGCGCGAGACGAACCAGTACGAGGTCCCGTTCTCTTCTAACTTATACTAGAGCCTCTGAACATATGTGACACCAACTCGCTCACCTTCCTTGATGATGGCCCTGATGGAGTCGAGATGCGTCCCGTACAGGTGTCCGTTGTGGTCGCCGTACTCGAGGAAGCGGCCCGCGTGCGCGTCGCGCTCCATCTCCTCGCGCGAGACGAACCAGTACGAGGTCCCGTTCTCTTCTAACTTATACTAGAGCCTCTGAACATATGTGACACCAACTCGCTCACCTTCCTTGATGATGGCCCTGATGGAGTCGAGATGCGTCCCGTACAGGTGTCCGTTGTGGTCGCCGTACTCGAGGAAGCGGCCCGCGTGCGCGTCGCGCTCCATCTCCTCGCGCGAGACGAACCAGTACGAGGTCCCGTTCTCTTCTAACTTATACTAGAGCCTCTGAACATATGTGACACCAACTCGCTCACCTTCCTTGATGATGGCCCTGATGGAGTCGAGATGCGTCCCGTACAGGTGTCCGTTGTGGTCGCCGTACTCGAGGAAGCGGCCCGCGTGCGCGTCGCGCTCCATCTCCTCGCGCGAGACGAACCAGTACGAGGTCCCGTTCTCTTCTAACTTATACTAGAGCCTCTGAACATATGTGACACCAACTCGCTCACCTTCCTTGATGATGGCCCTGATGGAGTCGAGATGCGTCCCGTACAGGTGTCCGTTGTGGTCGCCGTACTCGAGGAAGCGGCCCGCGTGCGCGTCGCGCTCCATCTCCTCGCGCGAGACGAACCAGTACGAGGTCCCGTTCTCTTCTAACTTATACTAGAGCCTCTGAACATATGTGACACCAACTCGCTCACCTTCCTTGATGATGGCCCTGATGGAGTCGAGATGCGTCCCGTACAGGTGTCCGTTGTGGTCGCCGTACTCGAGGAAGCGGCCCGCGTGCGCGTCGCGCTCCATCTCCTCGCGCGAGACGAACCAGTACGAGGTCCCGTTCTCTTCTAACTTATACTAGAGCCTCTGAACATATGTGACACCAACTCGCTGACCTTCCTTGATGATGGCCCTGATGGAGTCGAGATGCGTCCCGTACAGGTGTCCGTTGTGGTCGCCGTACTCGAGGAAGCGGCCCGCGTGCGCGTCGCGCTCCATCTCCTCGCGCGAGACGAACCAGTACGAGGTCCCGTTCTCTTCTAACTCGCTCACCTTCCTTGATGATGGCCCTGATGGAGTCGAGATGCGTCCCGTACAGGTGTCCGTTGTGGTCGCCGTACTCGAGGAAGCGGCCCGCGTGCGCGTCGCGCTCCATCTCCTCGCGCGAGACGAACCAGTACGAGGTCCCGTTCTCTTCTAACTTATACTAGAGCCTCTGAACATATGTGACACCAACTCGCTCACCTTCCTTGATGATGGCCCTGATGGAGTCGAGATGCGTCCCGTACAGGTGTCCGTTGTGGTCGCCGTACTCGAGGAAGCGGCCCGCGTGCGCGTCGCGCTCCATCTCCTCGCGCGAGACGAACCAGTACGAGGTCCCGTTCTCTTCTAACTCGCTCACCTTCCTTGATGATGGCCCTGATGGAGTCGAGATGCGTCCCGTACAGGTGTCCGTTGTGGTCGCCGTACTCGAGGAAGCGGCCCGCGTGCGCGTCGCGCTCCATCTCCTCGCGCGAGACGAACCAGTACGAGGTCCCGTTCTCTTCTAACTTATACTAGAGCCTCTGAACATATGTGACACCAACTCGCTCACCTTCCTTGATGATGGCCCTGATGGAGTCGAGATGCGTCCCGTACAGGTGTCCGTTGTGGTCGCCGTACTCGAGGAAGCGGCCCGCGTGCGCGTCGCGCTCCATCTCCTCGCGCGAGACGAACCAGTACGAGGTCCCGTTCTCTTCTAACTTATACTAGAGCCTCTGAACATATGTGACACCAACTCGCTCACCTTCCTTGATGATGGCCCTGATGGAGTCGAGATGCGTCCCGTACAGGTGTCCGTTGTGGTCGCCGTACTCGAGGAAGCGGCCCGCGTGCGCGTCGCGCTCCATCTCCTCGCGCGAGACGAACCAGTACGAGGTCCCGTTCTCTTCTAACTTATACTAGAGCCTCTGAACATATGTGACACCAACTCGCTGACCTTCCTTGATGATGGCCCTGATGGAGTCGAGATGCGTCCCGTACAGGTGTCCGTTGTGGTCGCCGTACTCGAGGAAGCGGCCCGCGTGCGCGTCGCGCTCCATCTCCTCGCGCGAGACGAACCAGTACGAGGTCCCGTTCTCTTCTAACTTATACTAGAGCCTCTGAACATATGTGACACCAACTCGCTCACCTTCCTTGATGATGGCCCTGATGGAGTCGAGATGCGTCCCGTACAGGTGTCCGTTGTGGTCGCCGTACTCGAGGAAGCGGCCCGCGTGCGCGTCGCGCTCCATCTCCTCGCGCGAGACGAACCAGTACGAGGTCCCGTTCTCTTCTAACTTATACTAGAGCCTCTGAACATATGTGACACCAACTCGCTCACCTTCCTTGATGATGGCCCTGATGGAGTCGAGATGCGTCCCGTACAGGTGTCCGTTGTGGTCGCCGTACTCGAGGAAGCGGCCCGCGTGCGCGTCGCGCTCCATCTCCTCGCGCGAGACGAACCAGTACGAGGTCCCGTTCTCTTCTAACTTATACTAGAGCCTCTGAACATATGTGACACCAACTCGCTCACCTTCCTTGATGATGGCCCTGATGGAGTCGAGATGCGTCCCGTACAGGTGTCCGTTGTGGTCGCCGTACTCGAGGAAGCGGCCCGCGTGCGCGTCGCGCTCCATCTCCTCGCGCGAGACGAACCAGTACGAGGTCCCGTTCTCTTCTAACGGCCGAGGAGGCCGGGATGTGTCTGGAAATGTTATAATAAATATGTTCATACAGTGAAATGATTGAAATCGGCAACACAATGTAAAACAGGACAAATATCCATACGGAGTAAAGAAAATGGTTCAATTTGTAACGTTAAACAACGTCCATTTTATGATATCACGCGATCATCAAATATGTTGAGACTAAGTTACAATCGTAGCGAACAAATCAAAAACGCGTTTGCTCTTGGTCATAGAAACGAAAAGAAGTTGTTTTAACTAATGGCGAGATATCTAAAACGCGCGCAGTACCTAAGCGCCGTGTGGGCTCCTTGTCGTGAATTGATTTTGGCGGATGCTGATGTTAAAATTTGTGCGGAACCTCCTCGGTTGCGGATGCGAATGTCTGCAACATCCCTGGTCCCTATCTGTCACTTTGACATTTGTGTTCGTAAGAAAGGGACAAAGCACATTTCATTTGGCAGAGGCATTATAAGTTTTATGAATAAGGGGGTTAGGCGCTCCACTGAAAACTAGTTTTACACGACACGCGTGACTTTTGCACCGCCGAGTACACCAAAGTCTGCTTATTAACCCCCGACGCAAAGAGAGGGGTGTTATCAGTTTAACGTGTCTGTGTATCTGTCTGTGGTATCGTAGCTCCCAAACGGATGGACCGATTTGAATGCGGTTTTTTTTGTGTCATAGATAATTTTATCCCGAGTGTTCTTAGCCATGTTTCATGAAAATCTGTTCAGCCGTGTTTGAGATATTGGACTTTGAAATGAAAATGTCGGGGGTTTTTCAACTTTCTTAAGTTGTAGCTATTTTTACTGTAGCGACGTGTCTGTTTGATTGAGAAAAACCGACAAACGTTTGTACGAATTTGTTTAACGCTATTTTCTCATTCGTCGTTCAGCCGGGTCGTGCCATGGGTAGCCATGGCACGACCCGGCTGAAGCAGTATACATTTAGGTCACTTACGGGGAACGACGGCCCGAACCGATTGGGGTGTTCCGCTATATGCGGTTCTTGAGCGTGCGAGCTTTCACCGCAGGAACGGCGTCATGCACGCTACCTCTTCATACGTAAGTAACTAATAAACTAATAGGTAGTAGCTGTAACTCTCTGAGATACGACGCGGTCGAAGCGATGTATTAGGTCCTTACCTATGAATTTGGCGTTTTGTATGGAGAATTTTATGTAAACTGTGATTTTCATACATTGCATTTTGCAGATTATCCAGCAATGTCAAATTCAAACCAAACATAATTTTGGTAGGAATATACAGAAAGCTTAGCTACGTTACACATATCTTAATTACTTAAAAATAGTTCGCATCATAAAACTTTACGTAATTACAACACTAATTGAAACACTTGAACCGGCTGCACATGAAAAGGGTGGTTTTCAAACTTTAATTTGTAACACGAAATAAAAAAATAAAACATATTATTTGTATTTAACCTTTCATCTGTGTTTGATAAGGATCCTACCCATATTTTTAGTCACCTATTTGCATTAATTTAAGACATAATTTATTTTCTCTAATATAGCGCGACCGAGACTTGAACGTTATTTTGCTAACCCATCACGTTACAATTGAAATTAAAAAATAATTTGGAAGTTGCAATAGAAATGAATAAATTACGTACAAAATAATATCTGTGAAAAAAACGCCAATTTCATAGGTAAGGACAAGGACTTAATAAGTTCAGGTGACTTACGGGGAACGACGGCCCGAACCGATAGGGGTGTTCCGCTATATGCGGTTATTGAGCGTGCGGCGGCCGACACCGCGCGAGCTTTCACCGCAGGAACAGCGTCATGCGCGCTACCTCTTGATACGTAAGTAACTAATAGACGTCGCTGTGTAACTGGAACGACGCGGCCGAAGCGATATAAGTTCAGGTGACTTACGGGGAACGACGGCCCGAACCGATAGGGGTGTTCCGCTATATGCGGTTATTGAGCGTGCGGCGGCCGACACCGCGCGAGCTTTCACCGCAGGAACAGCGTCATGCGCGCTACCTCTTGATACGTAAGTAACTAATAGACGTCGCTGTGTAACTGGAACGACGCGGCCGAAGCGATATAAGTTCAGGTGACTTACGGGGAACGACGGCCCGAACCGATAGGGGTGTTCCGCTATATGCGGTTATTGAGCGTGCGGCGGCCGACACCGCGCGAGCTTTCACCGCAGGAACAGCGTCATGCGCGCTACCTCTTGATACGTAAGTAACTAATAGACGTCGCTGTGTAACTGGAACGACGCGGCCGAAGCGATATAAGTTCAGGTGACTTACGGGGAACGACGGCCCGAACCGATAGGGGTGTTCCGCTATATGCGGTTATTGAGCGTGCGGCGGCCGACACCGCGCGAGCTTTCACCGCAGGAACAGCGTCATGCGCGCTACCTCTTGATACGTAAGTAACTAATAGACGTCGCTGTGTAACTGGAACGACGCGGCCGAAGCGATATAAGTTCAGGGCTGTTATTCGCTACGCGCTAATGCGGCTCACCCCGCCGGTCACCCGTCACGAAACTAGACCTCTACCTACGCTTAGTTACTACGCATCGCGGTGTCAAGATATATTTGTAGGTGAGCGTTGAGGTGAGCTTAAAACAAGTTAGAGAATAGGGGGGCTGGTGACTTACGGGGAACGACGGCCCCGAACCGGTCGGGGTGGTCCGCGATCATGCGGTTCTTGAGCGTGCGGCGGCCGACGCCGCGCGTGCCCACCAGCGCGAGCACGCGGCGCAGGAACGGCGGCGTGCGCGCCACCTCCTCGTACAGGGCTAGCTCGGCGCCCTCGAGCTTCACGCTCGACCGAGACTCGTACACGAACTTCTTCTTTTTTTTAGATATCTGCGGGATAAACAAGTGAAGATGACAATGTGAATCTCACGCTGTGTTGTAATTTCGATTATTTTTGTGCATTCGCACTACCCGTTATTTTACGGGGCGGAGTATTTTCATAGGCCGAATGAGCCCAACCATCCGTAATATACTCTTGCCTCTAAATCATGTTTATTACCCACACAGAAAAATTACGTATTAAAAAAAAATCTCTTCCGGTCAGGGCATCCTTTTGAATTTGTTCGTGGACACACAGTCAAAAATAACATTTTTAGTATAAGCATTCATTGCCGACTGTACTGTTTTGCACAGTTATCAACATCATTGAGAGGATTGTCAAGAGCCCAAGCACGACGGATTTTTCTTGGGACAAGTTGCTATGACCAACTTCTGCTCTCATCATCAAAGGCCAGCTTTGTGGTACCATAATATGGCGTTCTCATTTGACTTAAAAAAACTACTCAACCGGACTTCGGGAAGTATACTCCAGGCAAAATACGGTTTTGAAAAATATTAATTTATAATAGCGTTTTTTTTGTTGATTTCATTTGAAAATGTTATTCTAAGATGATTTAGTCAAGAATCCGACAAACTTTCCACCCGGAAGTAATTATGTAGATTTAAATGAAGCATGCATTATCTTTTTTTGTACGATTTATCTTGAATATTATAGAGCAAATGTAAATGAACCAAAATAAAGACAAAAACATTTATTAATATTTTTACTGACTTTTCAGAAGCCAGTTAACTTATCATTTTCACGATATCTGAAATTTTGTCGGATTTTGTCGCTGGGTAACTATTTAATTGATAATATATCCGTTACACATAAAAAATAAGCTATTATAAATTATTTCCAAAATTGTCATTTTTTCCATACAAGTTGTCAGTTCATTGCCTGCACTAGTACGTCAAAGGGCATAGCCGGGTAAGTATGGCAAAACTGCCCTTAGCGAAAAAAATAATTTCCTTTTACTGGATTATTACCCTTTAAATATGTAGTGCTTTCACCGAAAATAAAGCCTCACATCCTTCAGGTTAAGAAAAAAAACGCATAAAAAGAAATAACATTTTTATTTTTTTTTGGCCAAAGTACTTATCTGATTTCTTTGTAATTCGGATATGTTGTAAGCAACATTAAGATCGCTTTTTAGAAAAAATAAAATAATATTTTTAGAAAAAAAAAACAAATAAAAACGAGATAACAATTTTCTAAAAAAAAAAAAAAAAATAGGTACGAGATTGCGACAATTACCGAATTTGTGTATTTTATGTAGAATTTAATAATCTTTAACATATATTTTTTTTAATTACTAAAATCGGGATTAACGATGTGAAAAATTCGAATTTGTGACAACCCTTTCTCTTCATACTCTCTCAACTCAACTTATAGTGCAAAACCAAGTTGACAATTAAGTATATTTGTAACACAATCTTAACGAATTTGAATTTAGAACGTGACGTTTTGCACTATAAGGGTTGTCACAAATTCGAATTTTTCACATCGTTAATCCCGATTTTAGTAATTAAAAAAAATATATGTTAAAGATTATTAAATTCTACATAAAATACACAAATTCGGTAATTGTCGCAATCTCGTACCTATTTTTTTTTTTTTTTTTTAGAAAATTGTTATCTCGTTTTTATTTGTTTTTTTTTTCTAAAAATATTATTTTATTTTTTCTAAAAAGCGATCTTAATGTTGCTTACAACATATCCGAATTACAAAGAAATCAGATAAGTACTTTGGCCAAAAAAAAAAAAAAATGTTATTTCTTTTTATGCGTTTTTTTTCTTAACCTGAAGGATGTGAGGCTTTATTTTCGGTGAAAGCACTACATATTTAAAGGGTAATAATCCAGTAAAAGGAAATTATTTTTTTCGCTAAGGGCAGTTTTGCCATACTTACCCGGCTATGCCCTTTGTGTATGAATGTTAGTTTATTTAGAAACCATCTAACATACATACAGTGCAAGTTAAAATCCGCAGAAGAAAAGAAAAACCGTTAATACAGTAACGCCTTCGAGAAACGTCACGCAACATTTGAATTTCTAGCAAAACTGAAGACAAGACATTTGTGGAGCGAAACACTCACAAATGTCCGCCTTTATAAAACATCTTGGGGAAGCTATTGCCGACCGCTGGGACAGACCCCTAACCGTAATAATGGGCTGGTTAAGGTCAAACATCATAA
Organism: Epinotia ramella; assembly: GCA_947578815.1. NCBI lineage: Eukaryota > Metazoa > Arthropoda > Insecta > Lepidoptera > Tortricidae > Epinotia > Epinotia ramella. Next base: position 20,294,610 of record OX388206.1, read on the forward strand.
TATCCATAATCCGAACCACAAGTATGTGCATTCGCGGGACTCTGCAAAGATACAGATCTGTAAATCATTTTTTACGCCCCTGCTCGGAAATGTGGCAAAAGATAGGCAGAAAACCGGCTTCAAAGCTGGGGTTAGTTGGACATCGTACGAACAGACCAACAACTATGAGTTCAAACTATCCCACAATGTTACTGTTGGACAGTTTGAACAGCGATTCGCTCGATCTCAGGGGCCGCGGGGCGGCACACGCAGGTGCCCCCCGACACGGGCGCTTATTTTGATCTTAGGTACTTAATTTTGACTTATAATTATTTGCTATTTCCTCGCAGTAGGCGTGAAAAGCACTATGTAATGTCTCGGCCAAAAGTGCAATATATGGACTCGTCTCCTTCGAGGACCTTTGGCTCGGACCCACTCGTCCATCTATTGCCTACTTTCTAGCCTTTACAACAATGTACTATTTTCGGCTTCAACGACGGGGCAGCTCTATCCAACATCGCCCCCTAACCCCCCTCTACTTACAACTGTCTGTTCCTTTTTTTATACTAGTAAATATTTTAAAACTTTTTGAAAATAAAGATGTTCTACTAATCTTAAGAAAGGACCAGTTAAATTAGCTTGTAATAAAGGTAGATGCTACGCACCCTAGCTCCACATATGCTAATTTTGTGTACAAAGTCGGCCTCAGGGGGAACATAGGCTTTTCTTCTTTCCTCCAACTCTGGAGACGGTATCAAGCCCACGACTTCTGTTTTTTCTACATGACTCGCCTGCCACCAGTTCGGATCTTTTCTGTCTGACACCTGAAATTGACAATATTGGATATTTAATGTTGTACTTTGGAGAAAATAGCACTGGTACGTACAGATAACATTGATTGAGAGAAATGAACACTTGCATACACTGCTTGCTCTGTTTGAAACTTCTCGCTTAGATCTTAAGGTGGTTCGATTTCCACACAAAACGTTATTTGCCATGCGCAGGCTAACGGCGTGATTTTTTAAGAAACTTATGTACCTAACTTTCATAAATTGGCTTTCCATTTGCGCGAAATTCCCCCTTTTCTTGAATAAACTAGAATAATTTGAGATATTAGTTTGTGACGTCATACTTTGGGAAAACCATTTTTCTCAAATTATTCTAGTATAAACAAGTTTATTCAAGAAAGGGGGAATTTCGCGCAAATGGAAAGCCAATTTATGAAAGCTAAAGTTTCTTAAAAAATCACGCCATTAGCCTGCGATTGTCAAATAACGTTTTGTATGGAAATCGAAACACCTTAATGTCGATATTTGGATGGATTAAATAAAATAAAATAAATATATTCATGGTCATCACACAAATAAATGGGCCCCTTACCAGGATTCGAACCTGCTCTAGCTTTATGAAGCTGCCAATGGGCAGGGTCACTATCAACTGGGCTAAAGAGGTCATTATTTTGTTACAAATGTTCTCCTCAAATAATTTCAACTACAATCACTTGACTACATCTTGACCCATAATGAATTACAACTTACTTGTAAAATGTCACCCTTTTTAAATTCCAAACCAATTTCTTTACAAGGCAATAGCGTGTCATCCTTCGGGTCGTAGTCGAACAGAGCTCTCATGTAACACTGTAATAAACATAAAAATAAGTAAAGAAAAAATTCGCCATCGCCATCAGCGGACCCACGGTAGCTCAATTGGCAGAGCGATGGACGGATTCCAAAGGTTGTGGGTTCAAATCCCGCTCGTGGCGAATAATTTTTGCACTATGATCGAAATTTGGAATGTCGTTAGCGGACGTTTCTGCTTAATAAACATTTACTGTTAATAAGTAAAGAATTAATTACTGCATGAGGCACAAAAAGATTCTTATTAAAAGTACATTTGTCAGAAACACACAAAGTTACTCATGTTCCCATTAGGATACATAGTAACACGGTCTAATTAGATAATCACTAACTCAATTAACATACAGTTACTTATTAATTGATTTACTCACACTAAGCTTATTTGTCAACTGAGAACTTTTCTGCTTGAGGTTGGGCCCCACTTTCAAGGTGACCCTATCATTGGGTTTAGAGACTGCTTCTTTGAGCTGTTCCTCAGTGTCTATTTGGACTCCATCTACTTCTAGAAGGACATCGCCTATAGAGAGTAAGGCTTGCTTGGCCGCGGAACTGCCGGCTAATATCCTAGCTACTATGAGTTGGCCATGCTCGTCTGTTGTTACCTGGAAGAACAAATTGGGTCACAATTTTTTTTATTTTATTTGCCACTAGCGTCCGCCCGCGTGGACCCGGGGTAAATTGTCATCATTCTACCAGTATTATAAATGCGAAAGTTTGGATGGTTGTTACTCAATCACGCTTAAACGGCTTAACCGATTTGGATGAAATTTTGCACGATAATTTATAGCCTGAATGAAAATATAGGATACTTTTTATCCCGGGTCCACGCAGACGAAGTCGCGGGCGGAAGCTAGTAAGGACATAATTAACATAATTCTCCAGAAATAAGTTCTGATATGGTTGAGACCATTTCATGTAGCCGACTTTTTAACCCCCGACGCAAAAAGTGGTATAAGTTTAACGTGTCTGTGTATCTGTCTGTGGTATCGTAGCTCCCAAACGGATGGGCCGATTTGAATGCGGTTTTTTTTGTGTCATAGATAATTTTATCCCATGTGTTCTTAGCCATGTTTTATGAAAATCTGTTCAGCCGTTTTTGAGATATTGGACTTTGAAATGAAAATGTCGGGGGTTTTTCAATGTTCAGCCGTTTTTGAGATATTGGACTTTGAAATGAAAATGTCGGGGGTTTTTCAACTTTTCTAAGTTGTAGTTATTGAATGGACTACTTTGATGTAATTCGGCCAACTGAAATAATCTCAAGTATACATATACCAGTTGTGGCCATTGTGGCACTCTTTGGGGGAGGCCTATATCCAGTAGTGGACGTATTTCAGCTGATATGATGATAATGATATTTTAAAGATGTAACTGTACAAATGCCATATTTAAATAAGTGCAAAAATTCACGAAAAAAATCATACATCTATTAATTAATCTTCATCATGAGACCAGCATTAGTAAATGAAACTAAATTTGAAGCAACTAAACTTGCATAATGTCCCTCCGTGACTCATGCTTAATTGATGTGACTTAATTATAAACAACATGCAATTTACGTGCAAAAATGTGATATGCAAGCTTTGAATGAATCATTATCAAATGAATGAATGTTTGAATAAATTATTATTGAAAACAATTGTCGAATCTTATGTGAATTCTACATAAGCATTTACACAATTGAACCCATTGTTCAAGTTTTGGGGAAGTGGTTCAAGGTGACATAAGACTCTTAATTTGTGGAATTGTCGCATGGTAATGTGTTTATTTAAACTTTATTACAAAATATGGTAAAGATAGACTTAATGCCATAAACTCACATAAAGGTGTTATTGCCAGTCCACTATTAAATCAGAACAGAAACCTACATAGTGTAGGTAAAAATCCATATTATGTCTCTGTCTTTCACTTAATGCTTAAACCGCTGAACCAATTTAGATGAAATTTGGTATAGAGATAGTTTGAGTCCCAGGGAAGGAAATAGGATAGTTTTCATCCCGGAAATCATCCCCTAACTCCTTAGGAAATGATTGGGGTAAAATGGGGGTGAAAGTTTGTCTGGCTACAATATAAACAAGTTCCACGTTGATGCCATGTAAGTTCTAATTTTAATTGGATATGTTTTTGGAGCTATCAATTGAAACATAATCTAGGTGTAGCTATGTAGGTGTGATTTATGGCTAATGTTAAGAACAAATAACCTAAATAATTAAAAGTAGTACTTTAGGAAGACCAGAACTTTCAAAATTATAAATCAATGTTACCGTTAATCCTAAAGGTTGTCCTGGCACTTTCCTAAGGCCGACTACTTTGACAGTTTCCACAGGCATGTCTCCGTTTTCCTCGGGGCTGGTGTCTTCTGCTTCTGCGTCTTTGTCTTGCTTCACAATGGGGTGCTCATCAATGCCGGATCCTCTTTGAAGCCACAGGGCACCTATTTCATCATGAGCATCTATTAAAGCCTGAAAAAAGTTTCTTGTATGTATTGTGATTTAAATTAGAAACACAATCTTAATACATTTCAAATGTGGAAAGATTTTATCAATGGGTACAGTCAATTAATTGTAGTAATATGGATGCATTCAAATACAGAACAGAGTGACCTTATTTAGAGTTGTTAAGTACTTATATATTTTTAAAGTCGACCATACAAGGATGTTATAAATATGTATATTTAGTAAACCTGTTTGGAGAAAGTACATGCTAACAGTACTTACTCCTACACAATGCATACATTTTTTTATGAAGGAGAAATTAACTTTAGGAAGTATTTGAATGTGAACCAATATTAAGTACCTAGTTTAATGTTTATTGTATTCAGATACTTGTACAAGGCGTTAATAACACAAAACAGGCAAAGCTGGGCATAGACCGAGCCGTAACTGAGTTAACTTTGTATTCTTTGCCATTTATCAACACTTCAGCGTATAGAAGTGATGCCGAAATAGCATCGAGGTAATAAAATATTGTTTGCTAGCGATACTATATCTAAACATACCTTAAAATGTACTCTGGATAGCAATATAGCGAGTTCAGCTTGCTCGATAGTTCTGATGTTGTTGCCACGATACTCGCTCAGCAACCGTATTATGTTTACGTTATCCAACGATACGGGTTTTACGACCAGTTCCTCCTCTGATTCGATGGGCTGCAATAATAACACTACCACTTCACATTCTACTTCGTTTCAATCTAACAAGATTCACAATGGAACTTCCAAAACATTACAAACGACGTAGGCGTGGCACTTGGTTTTAATGAATGAAAACTAATGAAGTTCTATTTATCAATGAATTATTCGCTAACGTTGCGAGTAACTGTGATCGATCAACTAATCTATCAGTCACAAGAAAAATATTACGCTATAATTCACGAGAAATTGGTTAAATATATGCGGAAAACATACCCGCCGTTCCGCTTCCCTCACACATACACAACTGTGTACAGCATGCTATGGAAACTTAGAACCTATTGCAAATCCAGATTTTGATTGAAAACGGTGATGCCACCTACTCGCCACATTTCTAGGTAGCTGTTGCTGCAGCGAACTAAAATATCAGTGTTGTTACATTCAAATATTTTATTTGATGTAGGGAGATTGATACGTGCTACGTAAATGAATATGAGGAGTTAAATAATGAGAAAACCTGTAGTATTCAGGTTTTAATAAACATAAAATTGTACATTATTTGAAATAATACACGGAGAAATATTGAATGACAATGACATGGCAGGCAGGAGTAAAATTAGAGGTTGGCAAGGAAGGAGGTGGCAAATAGATCATATCACGTCAAGGAGAACAGTATATTGTATAATGGTAACACAACATTGTGTCTGCTTGACATAAGTATAATGTCGTTTTGCGTGAAATATGTTGACATAATTTGCGTCAATAAATCCAATTAAAATTTTAATATTTAACGAAGTTTGTTTGTGATTTGTGCATTTATCTATTACTGGAGGACCTGGAAGGGCTATAGACACCGCCAGTCGACCGAGCGCGGCGGTCTGTTGAGAAATATCTAGGAAAATGTAGTACCGAGTGACCTTGGTTTTGGATGAGCGTGTCGTTTTAATGTTTCTTGCTTTATATTAATAATATGCTCCTTTCCATGCATGAAGTTACTAATGTATTGTTAATAACTTAAATAAATCTGTGTATTCCTCATTTTTACGTTTCATTTCACAACAGTTATTACAAACATTTAAAATACTGATTAATAAAATACGACCGAATTGAGAAGTTCCTTCTTTTTTTTTATCGTTTGAAAAGTTTTATCCGCCACAGCACAGATGGCGCTTGTACGCAAGCATAAAATGCCTTCTCAATTTGGCTGAGTTGCCTGTCTATCTCAGTATGTATATTGTAGTCTTTGGTGTACAGATAAGATAACATTACGCGTACACGCGACTTGTCAAAAATGTTGCCATGTTTACTATTAGTTTGCCGCAATTTTTTACATTTTATATAAATTCGTTTTTAGGTTTTTAGATGAGTGCCATGCATTTAAGGGGATGCATTGATTCGAGTCGACCACGCCCCCTTTACGCATATGCCTTCCGCGCATTAGAAAAAGAGATGCAACACTCTTCGGGAATGGCTTTTTTGGACAAATTTCGATAAATACCTAACTTAGTAAAGCTTTATTTATATTTCATTAAGTGAAATTTTAGATGAGATAATAGAAGATTGTATGACTAGGGGCTAAAAAAAGCCATATCACCACGAGATGGTTATTTTCCCGAGCGAAGTGAGGGAAAATTGTTCGAGTGGTAATGTGGCTTTTAGACCAGAGTTATACAGTTTATAATTTATACACTCTACTTTTCACTTAGACTGCGAGAAAATAGTGAAAACAAACATTATACATCCACAATCAATAATAAATTCCACAGCGAAAAGATTGTTCAATTTGGCGGCATGATTTTTTTAATAAACTGTTTGACACAGATACAAAATATTGACACCACGAATAAACGCTGCTTACCGTATATAGCCGGGTCCAAACGGCTGAGCGCGGCGGAGAGCATACGCTGCATAAGATAAAGCGAGATAGACCGCAGTCTATCCCGCTCAATCTAATAGCTTATGTCATGTTTGCAGGCCACCCCGCTTGAACGTTTGGACGAGGCTATAGACGGCCAAAGGCGTTTATTTTTTTGAATGATTGGGAATTCGGGAATAAAGAACGCCTAATATTTGAAATTTATTCTGTTTGCTGCCCCCCTAGCACACTGGGTTTTATGTCCAACATAAAGCATTTGTCCCTCTTGCACTCGCATATTGGCCAGAATGGGACGAATGCTTTATGTCCGACATAAAACTTAGCTTACTAGCCCCTCTGATCGGTTGATTTTAATATATAGCTGTATTCTGAATTTTTAAACAGTTGTGATTGGTGGATTTAATACGCTGAAATGTTTTGATTGCCCAAATTAAAATGTTTTAAAATCATAAATATGTTTACATATTTTCCCTATTGTTTTCTAGTCAGAACGGCGTTTCAAAGCACGCGATAATATCCAATGCCTTTAATTTGGTGTTATTGTTTTACGTAAACGACTATATTCTTTTAAGTTGGTCAGTACCCACTACCACCTACTTATGGAATTTCAACTTACCTCAAGTTTTCGCCCAAAATCCGGACTTTCGATGATACTTCTCAAGAATATTTCATTATGGTTGGACAGGTCACTTTCCGGCTTTGGTTTTTCCTTTTCTAAGGGGTTTAAGCAGATAAAACACTATTTAATTATCAAATTAAGGAAACGGTGTGTTTCGCCGGCCTGCAGGTGTAGCGGCAAGAAGTAGCAGTATTTAGTGCTACTTCTAGGCTCAATTTGGGAAGTAGGTAATGATAAAAAAAAGGACTTCTAGGGAGCTCCTCTAGGGGAGGTACCTACCTGGCACGATAGGTTTTATGGTCAAGATTTACGATCCAAATGTGCCAAAACGTCACGTGAAACATGACTGTTGTGGCTGGCCTGCTGCTGACAGCTATACAATACAAGGGCAAGAAACGTGATGGACGCTGGCCATTTTTGGGTTACATTCCATTTTCGGTAAACTTTAATGTAGGTAATCGTGTATAAAATATGGAAGCAATTTCAAAAGTTCGGAAATATGAATAGCGAAACAAGGTAGGGATTTACTTCAGGGTTACCTAGCTAGCTAGCTAGCTAGCTTCCTAGGCTACGAGTTCATAAAGCTCGTTCGATATATTAAATTACTTATAATTGAATTATCAATAGTTTAACCAAAATCCGCTGTAAATGTACGTACGTTGTACGTTCATTGGCATTCAGCAAGCAGTCAGAGTAGATCGGAAGTTTTCTGACTGGTGCGAACTAGCTACTGGCGTACCTCAAGGAGGGATCTTATCTCCACTTTTATTTTCGATTTTTATTAACTTTCTGACTCCTGACTTTCGCTGTGCTTACCACCTGTATGCTGACGACCTGCAATTGTATGATCAGTCTAACGTCTCTAACCTCTCAGCTGCCATTGATAAGTTAAACGTAGATCTGGCGCACATTCAGAGATGGTCCGAGAAATTTGGCTTGTTTGTCAACCCGTCCAAATGTCAGGCCATTGTCATTGGTAGTTCCCATCAAGTGGCTAAGCTAGATTTCAACTCTATTCCTCATATTGAATTCAATGGCACTGCTATCCCTTATAGCCAGAAGGTAAAGAATTTAGGAGTATATTTGGACAACACCCTGAGTTGGAGGACCCATGTTGCTGAAGTTAGCCGAAAGGTGATCGGCTCCCTTCATGTCCTCAATAAACTCAAACACTTCTTGCCTATTAAAACCAAAGTTTTATTAGTGCAAAGTTTGATCCTACCCATAATCGACTATGGTGATATGTGTTATCCGGACTTAAACGAGGAACTCCTAAATAAACTAGACCGTCTCCTTAATAACTGTATTCGTTTTGTTTTCTGCCTCCGTAAATACGATCATGTCTCCTCCTACCGATCTAAGCTTGGTTGGTTACCCATCCGCCAACGCCGTAATCTTCGTATGCTTTGCTTCCTTTTTTCAATTCTCCAGGACCCGAAATCTCCCGACTATCTCAAAAGTTTGTTCCAGTACCATGGCGTGAACTGTACCCGTCAGTTTCGCTCTTCAGGCAATCTTTCTCTCGCTATTCCACTTCGCCGAACTGGTTTCATGTCCAATTCGTTTACTATTCGTATCGCTCGCCTCTGGAACGGCCTACCCGTTAAAATCCGACAGTCTTCGACCAGATTCGCGTTTAAAAGATCTTTACGCAAGTTGTTTGCTAGCAGAGCCGTAGATTCTTAGTGTTTCTGTTCACTATTTTCGTCTGTATGTATATATATATATGTATGTATTTATATATGTAGGTATTTATATCTGTATGTATTTTTATTTATTTGTCTATTGTTGTTATTTATTATAAATGTATGTTTAATGTGTGTTTATATCTGCAACTACAGATAGGTAGGTTGACTGGTAGAGAATGCTTACGGCATTAAGTCCGCCTTTTGTACTATAAGTTGTTCTTTTGTGCAATAAAGATTAAATAAATAAATAAATTGGTTATACATTCAGAAGCTACTGGACTGGACTTATTAGGATTGGCGTACTGGTACTGGTACACATGCTGTTTAGTAGCATGCTTGTTTGAGCATGCTCAATTATTATATTATATGCATATAGCATGCTACTTACTAGCAACTTTACATTTACACATGCTATTTGCTCGAAACTAGCATGCTTTCGTGCTACTAAAGAGCATATAAGTATAACAGTACCTTAAGTAAATCGTACGAGGCACAGGGCGAGTCGCTAGTACCTACCTAGTACCTACCCGCAATACGAATATAACGTGACATCACAATTAGACGATAATAGTAGATTATACACTAAGGGGATAAAGCACTGTTTTATGTCACGGGAGCGAATTGAATCCCTAATAAATAATGTTGCAGGCGTAAAGTCTGTGTCTGAATCAGTGCTTCTGGTCTATTTTGAATATTTATCTACTGAGCCTGTTTTTTTGTCTCGCATAAGGTGTGAAAAGTAGAGTATACACCTCGGGGATAAGACTGTTTTAGTCTTGGGCGGTTGAACCCCTCACTGCACTCAGGACTCAGTCTTAATTCCCTCGCTACGCTCAGGAGTTAAATTATGAGTCCTGCGTTACGTTCGGGATTCAATTCGCTCCCGTGACATAAAACAGTGCTTTATCCCCTTAGTGTATAATCTACTATAAGTCGGGCTGCCATCGTATCCACTTTAGATAAGATACGATTTATTTCCAACCAAGTACCTGCTTAAAACTAAGATACACTACTTACTTATACTATGTACATATAGTTCATTTTTGGGTTCCGTAGTCGACTAGGAACCCTTATAGTTTCGCTTTGTCTGTCCGTCCGTCCGCGGATAATCTCAGTAACCGTTAGCACTAGAAAGGTGAAATTTGGTACTAATATGTATATCAATCACGCCGACAAAGTGGTAATATAAAAAGTGATTTATTTTATTTTATTAGGGTACCTCCCCTATACGTAACGTGGGGAGTGTTTTTTTTTTCATTTCAACCCTAACGTGTGATATATTGTTGGATAGGTATTTAAAAATGAATAGGGGTTTGCTGAAATCATTTTTTGATAACGTTAATATTTTCGGAGATAATCGCTCCAGAAGTATACAAAAATGTGTCCCCCCCCCTCTAACTTTTGAACCATAAGTTTTAAAAATATGAAAAAAATCTCAAAAGTAGAACTTTATAAAAAAATTCTAGGAAAATGATTTTGAACTTGATAGGTTGTATAGTTTTTGAAAAAAAAAAAAAAAAACTACGGAACCCTACACTGAGCGTGGCCCGACACGCTCTTGGTCGGTTTTTAACTAACTAATATCGATAGGTACCTTTTGATATTTATAAAAAAAATATGACGGCAAACACATAATAAACATGTAGATATCTTCCATAAATTCAGCTATGGAATAGTAACATTTATCTATCAGTTTAGTTTCTAACAAAAAGCCGCCTGTCACAATGTGATACCTATACTTGTGGAACCGTATACCTACCTACTGCGCCAGGCCCGATACGCGCTTATCCGGTTTCATTACCTAGAAGATGTACCCCAATTTCCTCTGCCGGGGGCTGTCTCTAGGTACTGGAAGTGTAAATAATAAAGTGACTAAATTATAATAAAGGAAATACGAAATACTTCCTGCAACTTTACTCTTTGTTCCTGCATTATACAATTTATAAATAAAACTTGGCTGATTTTTTTTTTATATACCGTGACGGTGGCAAACAAGCGTACCGTACCGCCTGATGGTAAGCGGACACCGCAGCTTATAAGCATGCAACTCCAAAGGAGTAACATGGGCGTTGCCGACCCTTGATATGATTGAGGATTCGCCGTGTAGTGATTCGGCTACTCGGGATGAGCATTCCATCTGACCGCAGTTTAAGGAAATCCGACTCTATCGATATCGAGGGCGGAAGTAGAAATGGGAATTCTCGCGGTGATAAGTAGGTAGCGTGCAAAAGTTAGTGATTCATAATTTTTTTATCGTTAAAGTTTCAGACTACCTGCGGGCAGATATAAAATGCGCTTGCACGGCTATCACGGACGGCCTGCGAGTTCTGTCGCGGGCCGTCCTACGATAGCCCTGTACGATATTTATTACGAAAAATGTAACCATAACGTCTCTTAAAGGCTTGGCCAGACACACCGCGCGACGCAGCGCCGCGGTCCCGCGGCGCGACCGTGGCGGCATTAAATACATGGTAACAGGTTAGCGACGTCAAACAGACTGCGTCCCGCCGGCATCGCGCCCCGCTTCTGTCGCGCCCCGCGCCGCGCGGCCCCTTGCGTCTACACGGCGCGAGCGCAGCGCTGCGCCGGGCGGACGCGGCGGCACGCTGCGCCGCGCTGGGTCACATCAGACGGACGTTAGGCAGAGCGCGGTGCGTAGTGCGAGCGTAACAATATATTAATCTCGTAAGAGATCATAAAGTTATATATGACTGATCTATGGCTTCGGAAGGAATGAGCGACCCTCCGCGCGCGCATGCTGTATCCGGTCGCGATCATGCCCGCATCGCGCCGCGTTCGCGCGCGCGATGAGGGCGTGTTGAGAGCGCGAGGCCGGCGCGATGCGGGCGCGCCCTGTTTGACCAATCATCGCGCCGGACGCGCCGGCATCACGCGGCGGCGCGGACGTCGTCGCGCTGCGCCACGCCACGCTTTGGCCAAGCCTTTACCCCTCATGCGTACCAGACATAGAAGACAGACCACTAGACATAGAAGACAAGAAGAGATAGAAGTTTTTGTGGCAATAATGACAATTAACTAGGGACTTACTTCCAATATCAAATTTATCGATAACTGTTTTTATTTCCAAGTGACGTTTCATAGTAGATATTGAGTTCACCTGGAAGTGGAAATTAAACTGTTTGCTGATCACTAACTATCGAATGATAATATATGTATTACTAGAGTTTTATTACTAAACGTGTTTCTTACACAAAAAAGGTTCCTTTTATTGTTATGAGATTCAAATCGATTTCCATACAAAGAAAACTAAAACCATTATGCCTTGTGCAACAAACTCCAAAATGACAAATAAGTAATAATTTGGAAAGGAATGGCTGCTCCGTCGTCAAACCCCAACAGTTTCGCTGCCGGTTTGAATTTGTGGCGTGTGCCTCGTATGCACATACTGGTGGCTCGAATTATGGCAGTGCATATCCTTGTTCTAAGCCAACCCAGTATCGTACTCAGTGATTTATTCCAACGGTCTGCGAGGGCTTCACCTATGTATGTGTTTGACAACTCCAATTAAATTAAATTGTATGATATTGAGTATATCAATCCTTCGTAATATTATATTAAAAACTCAAAGGCTCGGTCTGAAAACCAGCGCAGGGCTTTCTGCTCAGCACAAGCTGCGACTGAGACCTATTGCCTCACAACAGTAATCAATAATCAATATGTATTATCTAGTATAAGTCTTTGTGGCAATAACATATTTGGTGTTTGATATTGCTTAGCTAAGGAGCCACTCTCACATTTTGTACAATTTAGGTACAGCATAGATAGATCCACGTTTACGTATATCAGCAGAGTTTTTCGACCAAGAATTATACCCAAAAAAGCACCAGTGTTTTATTTATACGCGGCATTTTTTGCACGTAAAATGTTTTCCATTAATTATTAACGGCGGTATTCATAAACGTCCTACAAGCCTGTTTTAACTAAAATGGCGTTAAAATTCGTTTGTCCTTATCTGTCACTTTGACATTTGTGTTCGTAAGAAAGGGACAAAGCACATTTTATTTAGCAGAGGCATTGATTAAATATGAAAACCGGTATCTTTCTTAATGGACCTGTACGGATTTTTTACTGTTATAATATGCATCTTGCATATTCACAATATAGGTAAGTATTTAACAAGGAAGTACAATTTATCGATAAATTAATATCCTAGGACAATTTTATTCCTGCCACTTAAAGTTCTATGTCTGGTTATTACAATTTACATCAGAGACCGCCGGGGTTTACTCGTAATTTTCGGTAGGTAATTGGATTTCTTCATAAAGCCCCGGTTACTAGGTCAGGACGAAAGAAAATACTTGGGTTACATACATACTTATTACGATAACTACTAAAGCAGAAAAGTGCGCGGGCGAGGTGCTCAAAATTATCTAGACTAGCTCTTATTCCCTTACAATAAAGACTTGTGTCTATAATTTTGACTTAATCGTACACGTACCTACAGTCAAGGGCACCGATATGTATTCACTCACTAACTATTTTAATGTACGAGGGGAGGTTCAAAAATTCGCGGAATGAAGTATTTGCAAATTAAATATAACAACATAAGTAATTTTTCTTTTCAATATATTTGCCCTCGAGTTTAATGCATTTTTCAGATCGACTAATTAATTTATGTAGACCATCAAAAAAAAAAAAATATATCTTTGCCTTCGAAATGAGCCGAAATAGCCTCCTTCAATTCTTCATCGTCACAATTTTTTTTTCCTCGTAGTTCTTTTTTTAAATTTGGGAACAAATAATAATCGCTGGGGGCCAGATCCGGGCTGTAGTAGGGTGGGTGAACCAGCGATTCGAAGCCGCAGAGCAGCAGTCGCAACATGGCTCTTGTAAACCGGTGCATTGTCGTGCAACAGCAACACACCCTTTGACAGTTTTCCCCCGCCTTTTTTAACCGACTTCAAAAAAAGGAGGAGGTTCTCAATTCGGTTGTATTTTTTTTTTTTTCAATGTTTGTTACCTCAGAACTCCGTCATTGATGAGCCGATTCGAAAATTTTTTTTTTGTTTGTTAGTATATGCATCCAGGTGGGTCCCATTTTTTTTTTAATTTAGTTGCATGATGGGATCCATGAGGAATTGAGAGAACTCCTCAATTATATTAGGCACGCGTGTAGTGATTTTGGTATTTTCTATTATATCTCGTGTAAGGTCAGGGTGGCCAAAGCCGTCAGCGGGGCATTTCCGTCAAACGGCGTTTGTGGCTATTCAAACAACAGTACGCGCTTACTGACTCGATCGGTAAAACAGAGAGAAAATTTTATACCCGCAGTCAAAAACAGATGGCGCTGTCTAGCCAGTGAACGGAAAAACCCCGCTTTCAAAGTTTAGTTGCGCTCTGAACTCGAATGCGAGTGTAGTGTGCTGCTGTGTTTCGTGACGGTGCGATGAAAAAATGTACGTTTAGGGCTTACTAAATGCGTTTGTTATATAGTTCGATATGCATGTTTCATGGTAGTTTTATTAATTTTCAATTATAATCTGTTGGTGAGAAACTATGGGTGGTTAAATATTGGTACTAGCGAAATGATCGAGTAGACAAATCCGTCAATTGTGAAACGGGAAAAACCGTCATGTGCCGGAATTTCCCCATTTCATATATTGCCAACCTTTTTGATTTGACTTAGTTAAATAATAACTATGATTATTATACTATAATTTATTTTCAACGATTCTTAGTTTAATTTGCAGAGGATCAAGTTTATTTTTATATTTTGCTTGATTTTTTTATTTGTTTTTCAACTCGTCGGACTGAGATTAGTCTCGATTAAAACTTAGAAGGTACTAAAATTGTTGTATGTAAAGGCATTACTTGTATTGGGAGGGAATACTTAAGATAGCTACGTTTACATTTTAATGTCTGTATACGTATACCCATCTGGTGTGTATACGTCTTAGCGCGAGTTAATTAGTCCATATCATTATACGATTTCAATATTAAAATTGTAAGCACGGTTGCAAAGTTAAATAATGAATTTTGATTGATAAAGGCAAAATAGCAGTATGATGGTAATCAAGCTCTTCGATTGTTGAGCATTTAGGGTCTTAAGCTAAATTGGTCGTTCAATACTTGAAATGAAATGACCAATTTACTTATTAAATAAGGTTTGCAATTAAAAATATTGTCGCGTCCATAATAACAATGAGTTTGCCACTGTACTTCGAATCTTACTCAACAGTGGCGCCATCTGGTGAACACAAAAACAGTAGCCCTCTATTTTAAAAACATGATGCCAGTTCTGCCGTCCTAAGCCAAAAGGACGCATCTGACTACGAGTCTCATAGTCAGATGCGACCTTTTTGCTTAGGACGGCAGAGTTGACGGATTTTCCCTAGGGTTTCGGAATTTGTTTTAAAAGGTTTACTACTCCTGATTATAAAAATAGGCCGGAATTGCCCCAAAAAAATATATTTGGCAATAAAATCTAAAATAAACCTTAAATTGAGTTCGCTAAAGTTTAGTTTCGATTAAGAGTTCAGTGGTATTTGTTCACTTGACGTATATGTTTGTAATACGTCACGATACAAGAAAAATCGTTGGTTGACGGAAAAGCCCCAAACCGTCGGGAAAATCCGTCAACTGACATGTTTTAAAAAGAAAAACATAGTTAAATAACCAGCAATACTAGCAATTTAATATGAGTACATTTGTATAGTTAAATAAATGCCCAACCTATTACAGTGATCAGGTTTATTAAAAAGTAAATATCCTCTTAGTTATGACCAGCCAAAGTGAACTAATCAAAAAGTATGACGGAAATGCCCTCATTGACCTTATTTACATCCGGAAATCATAAATTTGGTGGAGTGGAACTGATGATGAAGACCACAGATGACTTATGGAATTCCTCAATTATGTACTTAAAGTACAAAAGCACGTCACAGATTCTGATAATATTCCGTTGAAATAGCAGCTAATGAAGTACCAAAGGTGATCCTTGTGGAATCGACGGAAGTCCTCAAATATTATCGGGCCACATACAGCGATTGGGTTTTTTTCTCTAATAACCAACGCATTTGCTCTCGGAAATCAGTTCATGTGGTAAATTGGAAAATAAATGTGGAAATGTTCTCGTGGCTTGGCGGAGTACTAAATTGAAGTCGGTTAAAACTTTGTTTTTAAATTAAATTATTCATTAATGGCTACACGTAACGTAGTCTTTCTAATAGCATTGCATAATATGTCCCAGGTATAGTAACTAGGGTTTGCAATTCGAATATTCGAGAATTCGAATTATTCGCCACAAATATTATTCGAATTCGTCAACATTCATTATTCGAATAAAACGAATATTTCGAATAGTGCAGATTTTTTTCTGACATTATTTACCTTTGCGAAAAACTTAAATAAAATGCTAGAAATATCCTCCACATTAACAATTCCGTGGAAATAGATTTAAATATTATAAAAAAGCTTTAATCTAAGACATATAACATTTTATTTTTTTTACTCTTGCCAAACTCAAACTATAATAAGCGGTTATTAGGAAAGGCCTCAACAGAACTTGCAGAACCAAATTACTTATTTCGTGAAATTTTCATAACGCTACGAACTATTTGTCTTATACGTGCAAATTTGTTTAAAGTATCTTAAAGTAAAAAAAGTAATATTTCATTAATTATTTTTATTTTAGAATCAGATTAAAGAAACCATTTTGACATTTGCTTTCTGGCATCTTTACCAGATAGAACCATTAATTAGGTACCATAAGATTCAGTTATGATGAGTCTGTTTACTAATACTAAACCCATCATTAAAATTGTTGTGTTTGTATTGTACGTGTTCATATACGTGATATACATTATGCTAACCGTTTTTTTACACATGGAAAAAGTTTTTTTAATACTGATTTAATTTTACTGTTACTTGTAATACACAAAGTAATATTATATTATAACTGTGCTGTGATTTATCTCAAAAGTTTAATTATTATAATGCAAAGTAATACTGGCAAATTTTAAGAAAATACCACAAATGTTCTATATTTTTAAATTTTACCAGTCAGATATTTTACAATTACATAACTTGTAAAATAAGTTTTTTTTGTTAGTTATTTATACTTTAGTAGGTACCTGTTGATATTTTAGAAAATTTTAATTTTGTTGCTCGCGATTCTCGCGAATAAGTATGATAGTTAATATCATTATACAACCTACACACGGAAACAGTGCTTATTGTAACAGCTGTGATTAATTTAGTAAAAAATATTATTTTAGAAGTTTAATTGTTATCATCGACCATAAATGTTGATATTTTTGAATTGTAACAACAATTACACAACTTCAATCATTATTTTGTTTTATTTTCAAAAATATTCGTTTTATTCGAAATATTCGAATATTGGAAATCGAACAATTCGTATTATTCGATTACTGAAATCGGACGAATATTGCAAACCCTAATAGTAACACCCTTTTCCTTGTAGTCGATCATAAGAATTCCTGTTGAATCCCAAAAAATCGTAGCCATCACCTTTTCGGCTGATTCTGGTACCCTGAACTTCTTCGGAGGTGGTGCACCCTTCTTATGCCACTGCATTGATTCTTGTTCTGACTCAGGATCAAAATGATGAACCCAAGTCTCATCTCCAGTCACAATTCGTTGATATATATATATGAATGTAGAATTCTCACCGCACAGATTCAAAAATTGCTTCGATGCTTCAACCCGTTGTTGCATTTGTTGCGGTTGGAGCATTCTTGGTGCCCACCTAGCACTCATTTCGTCATGCCAAGATGGTCATGTAGGATTCTCAAAATTGTTGCATCTGATACACCAACTAATGCAGATAATTGTTTCTTTTTAAGTCGAGCATCTTCTAGTACGAGTTTTTCAACTTTTTGAACGATATCCGACGATGTGACTTCAATGGGCCGTCCTGGGCGAGGGTCGTCTTCAATTGACTCTCTGCCATGTTTGAAGAGGCCATGCCACTTGTAAATCATGGTTTTAGCAGGGCACCGGTCCCCGTGACGGTTTTCATTTCATTCATTATAAGTTGCGGAGGTTTTCCTTGCTTCGATAGAAATTTTATCACGGCACGATATTCAATTTGCTCCATAGTCGCACGTTTATTCCGAATTCATTTGTTTGAAGCGCGATATCTTTAAAACAAATGACGGTTTTGAATTGACATTTATATTTTTTTTTCTAAAGAGTTCTCATACCAGATAAGCAAAGAGGTTTTGTACAATTTTACCTCCTTCTACTTCATTCCGTGGACTTTTGGACCTCCCCTCGTAAGTACCTACATTTCTTTGTTGCTACCGGTCACTCCGTCAGAAATATTTGCGGACAATACCTACATCAATTGTGATACTCTGCACCTGTACAGATGAACAAGAATATGAGTACGGAATAAAACATACAGAAGACGATTCAATGGTTGGAAAGAACATCAACATCCCATCAATAAATATAAACAAGTATCCCAAACTATGGGATCAAAAAAAACACCACCCATGTTTGCAAAGTTCGCCTTTGTGCTAGATGTAGGTAAGCTACACAAAATGCCACTTTTATGCTCTAGTTCACAATGTATTTTTTTAAGACTTGGATAATTGGGCCTAACAGCCACACGCCCGATAAAACGTCGTTATTTTATTTTATTACACATATATGCTTTAATAAATGTCACTTCCGTGTCTCTATAACTGAATTAACAAAACCAGATAAAATAGAAGTGAATTATTATTTTAAACCGTATCAAAACATCACATGACTTGGCAGTATGACGTATACTTACCTAAGTCTAATATCACGTGTCGAAAATGAAGTACACGTAAACAATAGTTCAACGACTTGGACTGACTTAAATCCGAGCAATTTAAAAAAAGTTTGTAGCACCTATTCAATATAGTTAAAACCGGATGGCTCGCGGTATTTGAGCTCCGAAAGCGTTTATTTATTTATGTTTTATTACTAAACAATGGGATACAAAACTTAATCTATTACATTTTCCTGCAAAACTGTTTTAACATTTTTCCGTCCAGTCCAAGTTGACTCAGTTCGGGTTGCACAGGGCGGTTCCACGTCCAACACACTTCAGGAGCTCAAATACCGTGAGCCATCCGGTTGCTCTTGGCTTGGACACTACGCGTCATTGCTCTGAATATTAGATGTATGTAATATTAATATCTGACAATCAGACCACTACCTAGAAGTACTTCCCCTTTCCCAACTGCTACATTTAACTTTAAAAAGTTAATTGGCGGGAATGAGCTGATAATTAGGTAAATTTTCAAATATTTGTTATCTTCCGCAATTGAAGTGAAAAGCTGTGTGTATAACTCGGGCATAAATGAGGCATTTTACCTCCCGAACTTAGCAACCTTCGCCGGTGGCTCAGATTGATATAAATGTCTTAGGGTAAAATGGTTCGTTTTATGCACTTGCAACAACTATTTTTCACGCATCCTAAATTACAGCTTTCAAGTAGTAACTCAACTTTCAAGGGTCACTGAGCTAAGCCGCGGGTAGAAGGACGGACATGGACAGGGCAGGTTCCTGGTTGACTACGGAACCCTAAAAGCTTTTATACAAGTAGGTCCGCATTAACTCTACTATAACCCTTCTATATACCACCACGGCCTCTAATTACCTTCCATTAGGCCATGATTCACTGACCGCTGAAAAACAATTGAACTATATCCTTAACGAGGACTAACAATTTGAGCTTTACACCAAATCTAATAGAGTTCACATTACCTCTACACCTGCAGGGTTTTTTTCAGGTTACAAGTAATACCTACACAACACAAAGGCAATACAAACAAACTCGTAAACCCCTCACATTATGGAAACTTGCGTGTCCATCCTATGTAGGTATATGTAAGCCATTGACTTTATCTACCTCCACATTTAACGAACTCATCACTAGTTGCATGCGATTTTAGGCTCTATTGCGAAGTCAAATGGTTTATTATTTTGGTACATATGTTTGGGTAGCGTGTCGCATGAATTTTCAGGAACTTCGCCGCTAGTACGGTCTGTTTGAATCACTGGAATATTAAGTACAACCCGGCCAAACTATGCAGACGATTGGCCAAGAGCAACCCATTGGATCTCGTTTGTACTTGACTTGGTCGGGTAGTAGATGCAAACCCAGGGAAACTTACGGTATGGTTTTTGATTACGTGTCTCTGTCTGTGCAAGTACTTAGGTATACAGTCAGTTGGATAAATGTGCACATGACAAACTCAAAAATATCTGGATACTAACTCTATTTCAATGATAATCGTTGACAATACATTTGTAGTGCACTGCGCTGATCACAAATGATTTGAACGATTTCAGGGCCCTTTAATGTCAAATGCTAATTAATAATGAAAAAAAAAACTACGTGTAAATGAACAAAACTAAAAGTCACAATATACGTACGTATTTACTAAGTGGTCGTAACAACAAATAAAACTTAGATATGTAAGTAATAAGTCTCTGTCAGATTTCAGAAGAAGAGATGAAATTAATTGAATATCCCAGAGATGTACAGTCGAGGAATTTGAATGTTTAGCACTTTTGGACCTTAACGTCATTCAAATAGAGTTGACATGTGCCAAACCTTCATTTTCCTCGACCGTACCTATAGGGTGTCTGAACATCCAAAACCGATTAATATGAATTATTCTAGTGTGTATTTATATGTTGTATGGACTCAAAGCGTCAATATTTGCATTCGGGTGTCTCAGGTAATATTGTATCAGGACACTGTAACTAGTTAATGTATGGGTGAGAAACAATGTAATGCCACGTATTTAGTAGTTTATTTTCACCAGGTACTTAAAAAATATTTACGGAGATATGGTCCCTCGAACCGGATATATATTTTATACCTAATCTAGGTAATAGTTCATTTTTTCTTTCGCTGTGTTGTACTGTATGTATTATACTCCTTCCAGTCTATTCATTTTGTCTAATTGTTAAGAAGTATACTGTTTACGGACTAATATAACTCTTTATTCAGAGTAAGTCTCCTCATCGGCACACAAACCTCTCCAAGGTTTTGCCTAGATGGGCTTTGTAATGATATTCATTGTTTTTGTCTTAATCAATAATTAAAAATAAAAAAAAGTATTAATTGATGTGAATTTAAAAACAAATATGTACTTAATGTACATTATTAATAACGGAAAGCTACTTGGTTATCAAATATTTAGATAGCGTTTGCATAAAATAACGTAAAGAACTAAATATTATTCAAATAAATAAACCATTAGGTAACTACATAGAAGCTAAGTTGATGGCTTTGCTGCAGGTACCTATACAGTGTGTTAATAATAAAAAATATGAGGCGAAGATGTGCATGTGCCTATCAGACGAAATTTATATTTATTACCTAGACAAGATATTCATACAGCGGTAGTAAAAGGAAGATTTATGGATAGTTTAAGCAGTTTGTTGTGTTATGTTCTGAACTCTATTACAGTGAAAAAAAATATCTAACACATCACGTTTGGATCTGTCATAACGCAGAAACAACTAAACGAATTTACAGCGTGAGACATTTCGCGGAAAAGTAATGCAAATATTTCGCTTTGAGGTTATCCTACGATTCGTTTCAAGACGGCTCAATAGAAAGCGCAGAGTTAATTTTCAGCTTACCTTCATCCGGAGGTTTGCCGAGCGCGTAGTCTTTAAATCCACGCCAGTTGACGGTGTACCTGCCGCTACGTCGCACCATCATAACGGAGTGTTCGTCACTCGACGAGTGTGACTAGCGAGCGAGCGCGAGCGCGACCATGGCGGGATCGATGCGCGCGGCACGTCACGCGGCGCGGCGTCAGCTGAGCTGTCATGGCGTCACGGCGGCGCCCGCCCTGCCCTAAAACCATCAAAATCGACTACCAAAGCTCCTATATCTCCGTCTCTGCCGCACTTATTTACTCGAGCGACAAAGATGGGGACATACGAACTTCTAAATTCGACTTTCGTGGTGGCGCCGCAGCCGCGCTTGCGCGCTGCCGCCGGCCGTTTCGCAACGTGTGCTCTCACACTATTCCGACTATGAATAATGCTTCCGAAAGCGCACGTTTGAAGAAGTTTTATGGATCGTAAAAATCGGCATACTCTCTCGCATGTACTTACTTTTTATTCATGTAGGTTTTTCATAATTCAATCAATTTGACAAACCTAGGGAGTTTGTCCTGTGGAATAAACCTAGGTAACCGATCTTATAGGGATCAGGGGTTTTCAAAGTTTTTAAGCGTAGGCAAGATCTGAGTGAAGAATCAAAACACAGTAAAGTGACAAAATGCAGTAAGTACAGTCAGCAGCAGAAGTTGCCAAGCGGTCCCAGTGCTCAAAATGATCTACACACGAACTCTAATGCCAAGGGAATAAGGATCTGTGTAGGTCATTTTGAGCGTGTTATTTTGCTACTTCTGATGCTGACTGTACCTACCTAAGTATCTTAACAATGCGATACGACTAGGGTTCCCTTGATCTGGCATAATATCGATTGTCCGAAATACACTCCGCATAACAGTTATCGCGGAAACATTTTTACCCGAATGATACTTTAGCATAATCATATACTTAGCATAACTATCATGTCGCATAACACTCATTTGGCAGAATTTTGAATTACAGAATAGTAATATGGCCGAATTTATTTTCGCAGAATTTTACGTAGCACAACGTATATTCCGCCGAATTTCTTGAAGCATACAACTAATATAACGACTTTATTTTTGCATAATTTTATGTGCCAGAATATACGTTTCGCCGAAGCCGTACAAATATTGAACCGTGCTGCTCTAGGTGACAACTAGCGCGGAAAGCGTTCTAAGGCAGGTCGGTGTAGGTATAATTCCCGGCAAATAACTTGAGCAAATGACCTTGCCTGCGCAAAGGCGAATTGTACGTGCGAGCTGCCTCCCCACTTCGTCCCGCATGTTCAAGTTGTTTGACGGGAACTATACGACGAGCGAAGCGACGACCCTAAAACGCGCGAGCCAAGCGAGAAATTCTACAATACCTATTACTACGGAATTTCACGAATCACGAAGGCAGTAGAGAACAGGGACTTGGTGGCAAAACCGACTCGGATCGCGGATAGGTAAGAAGGTATTTTTTTTTATAAAAGAGCAGAAAACTTGTTTTAATATCAATAATAGGAATAGATTAAATACGATTATAAAAAAACGATTCTGCCAAAGAACGTTGCGCCAAATGACAGTATGCTAGCTAAATATTATGCGACACAAATTTCGGTGACACGATTATTCGATCATAGGACTATTATTACAATCGTCATTAATTCTGCCAAAGGAAGTTATGCGAAATGACTGTATGCAATGAAATTTATGCGAAAAGTAATTCTGCGAAATGATGATTCTGCCAAGGGCTGTTATGCAAAATAAAATTATGACAATCAATTTTATGCCACACATTAGTAACCCGATACGAGTAGTAGTGTTTACTTTTAACTTAATTATACACTTATATAATATGTTTGCGAAGTACCTATATTGATGCTCGCACATGCACATGCTTGAATACTTAAGTGTGCAATGTGCATGTGTGTTTGAGAATGTAAGAGAGTGAGGTCATTGTTGAATTAATTGTTGCTCTCTTGTACCTAGGTATAGCTAATGATTTATTAAGTTCATCCACTAAGTACAATTTTGTCGAATGGTTGCTAACCTGTACGCAGTGTGGTAGTGGTAGCACATTCTCTGCAAAGATAGGCTATGTGAATCACTTGTGAGCACGACCCGCGAATTCGCTTTCCATACAAAACGTCTTTTGATATTCGCAGGCTAACGGCGATGGGCGGCTAATGAATTTAAAAGGAAAACTATCACAGTTAAGTAGACATAACTAGTTAACGAGTAGTAGATATAACTAGTGAACTGGTAAGAAATGCACTTAATTTCGGGTGCATATACATTGTCATTGCAATTTGAACATTTTACCGTGGACGGTAGAGTAAGTCCGCATTCTGTGACAGACGGGCAACTACGGAACCCTACCCTGCGCGTGGCCCGACACGCACTTGGCCGCTTTTTAAAAATACAAACTCTACTCGTTTCTTCGTTACGTTATGAAAAAAACAAACAAATCTTTGCAATTAAGATGAAGATTGACTCAGCCACCGCCACGCGCAGAAGCTTTAAATCATACCTAAACTTTGTGCGTAATTGCTTGTTACATAAGCAGAACTGCCCAGAACAATACGATATTCAAATTGAAGCGGTTAGCAACTAGATATCGCATTTATGTCATCATATCACTCTATTTTTACATTAATTAGGCTGCTGCTGATTATTTTGGGTACATTGTACCTATTCGTTTTAAATAGCTAAGTAATAAGGCTACCTACGTCAGATGTTGGGTTCATACGGTAACCATACCGTAATCAGTGCCTCTTTTTTAGAGGCCTTTATTAGTCCCGTAGACACGCATTAACCATGTAGGTATTGTATAAGGCCTTGTTACTTAGTTGATAAGTTAATTCATTGAACTTTGGAATCGTTTCATGAACGCCAGTGCGCCCGTACCTACTTATTGAGATAATGAGATAAGTTCTTTGGTCAAACACCCGGTATTAAACCATATACGAAACAAAATACAGCAGCTTTCTAGAAATAAGACCAAGATATCAAAAATATCTACACTCTACCTTGTTTTTGAAAGTCAAGATTCCACGACTGTGTAAACATGTCGGTACACATAGTATGTCAACTGTCGCCTTTAACAAAAAAAATAGGTTAGTCCAAAAGCTATGAAATTATGCATTAGCCTGCTTAACCTGCTGATGCTACGTACACCGGTCGCATTGCAATCTCCGTTCGATTTCTGTTTACTTACACTAGTTTCTAGGCAGTATTTAGTAGATATCGGGCCAAGTATCGGGTCGAGTGATGCAAAGGCGCTTACACTACCAGCCCGTATACGTGTTAATTATGTACCTACCTATTTTTTATTTTGTTTTTCCTTTTCTCGATGCGCACCCCCGTTTCCCGGAACCGTAGCCAGTCTGCCACGTTCAAAGCACATTACTTAAGATCGCCTATTTTGTTATTATTGTTATGATAACGATATCGCATTTGCCGTTGTCGCGTGCCCGCCCTTATCTCGGGTCACAGGTCGCCCCTATAAGAGTCGGTGGTGCCGGCATCTTGTCACATTCCGTTTCGATTGTGCTCATGCGCCGACGCAGTTTTTTACACACACTCAAAATCAAGTGATCATCTTGCCCCCTCAAGATGCCCTGGACGAGCAGTAACAGGTACAATGTTGAATTGTTGAATATGCTGTGAATGTGTACTTTAATTGTAATATAATATCCGTTTGAGCAGCGCAGAGAGCAGTCTTTCTTATAGTGTTGTGAGTTGCTACTGTTGCTAGGCCGAGTCTTAGAGGCCACCAAAATGAAGACTAGCCTTTTTTAGTTATAAGAAGGCTGTATTCAACTTGCGGGTTGAGCCATTAAGACTTAGCTCACATCACAACACTACTTTTTTGCTTTTCATGAACGACTAATTTAGTCCCATTTTGATTTAAATCTTTAAAGATATAGCAGGTTCTTAATTGAAATCTTTTGTTTGATCAGAATCTATGCGAAACCATCGAACACCAGCGCAGGAGACGGCCCACTCTTGAGTCAGAGTCGTTCAAAGCCGGCGTTGACGGCCGCTACCGACAGCGGCGGCCGGTTCGAGTTTAGCGACCACGGCTACGGCAAGAGCTCCGTCAAACTTCTCCACGTCCATCGCGATGGCGACTACCACACCATCCGCGAGTTCGAAGTCTCCACGGAGCTCAAGCTCTCCTCAGAATCTGCCTACATTATCGGAGACAACAAAGAAGTCGTCGCCACTGACTCCCAGAAGAACACGGTGTACCTCCTAGCCAAAAAGCACGGAGTCAAGACACCTGAAGAATTCGGAGCAGTGGTCGTCAACCATTTCTTGTATACGTACAGGCAGATAGTTGAGGCGAGGTGCCGCGTGGTCGAATACCCATGGGAGAGGCTCCAGGCAGGAGCGCCCCACAATCACGCATTTGTGTTTTCACCAACTGCAACACGGTGGTGCCAGGTGTCACAAGCTCGACACGGTGAGTTCATTGAACAAATCTATTTAACGATACACGGTCCAATCATTTCCAAATCCCCATAGCAGAAACTACAGTCTATTCCTATACGGGATTAGGGGACAGTGAACGTGTTAATCTGTTGTTGAGACACGTTGTGAGAGTGTTGCTAAATCGGTATCTCTTCTGTATTACAGAAGCTGTGGTGGTGAAGTCCGGTCTAAGCGGTCTGCGAGTTTTGAAGACAACGCAATCTGCTTTCGTGGACTTCGTTCAAGATGAGTACACCACATTGGCCGACGCTGCTGAAAGAATTTTCAGGTGAGAACTCCTCCCATCCACCAGTCAAATAAACTATATCTGTTTTAATGTACCTATTGCTCATGACTTATCGAATCTTTTCTTGTGCAGCACGGTAGTGGAAGCAGAGTGGACGTTTGATGGCATGCGTAATACAGTAGATTTCGACAACGCATGGCTGACGGTCAAGGACGCCATACTGGACAAGTTCGCTGGACCCCCAGACGTGGGCGTGTACTCGCCTTCGGTGCAGCACACGCTGTACCAAGCCGAGAAAACCGTGCTGGAGAAAGTAGCGGAGGTACGTTTCGTTGAAAACCCTGGAAACTTGTGTAGGTACCGCATGTCGTGTGTCGGCGGTATTGATCTTGACGGGCATGGAATTGGCATATACGTAGTATTGATTTTTAGTGTCGTGCAATGTGTTTCACCACTTAAAACTACACTTCTCTTATTATAGCTTCATATTGATGTATAGGATATTCAGACAGTCTATTTTTACAAACTTTTGTTTAGTTTTACATGTTCCGGTGTCAGTCAGTAATCAAATCTTGCAACTTAATTTTGACCCTTCACTGTTTCTCGATGTCTGAGTTAAAATTATGTAATTGGTGAAAATAAACAAGCTGGTCTAATCGTGTGTCCTAACCTAACACGACGGTTTTGGCATGTGTCATATTTGCGACAAGCCCAAAACTCTTTAAAATTGTCTTGGCAACTGACGATAAAAACAATTTAGTCTCAAAAATTTGATTTTTACTTTGTTTTCGAACAGCCCGGTCAACGGCTTGTCAAGACGTTAGCTTATCAACATATATTAATAACGACAAAGCAAATTCGCATTGCTTCATGTTCGTCAATAATAAGCATTATCTCAACGATCCCGGCCGGTATCATCTTGGTCATGCGCCACGCTATCAACCACATTCAGACGAGGGCATGACGTATCCATACATCAAATAAACTAAATGTTATTATTGAAACTAATTAATCTAATTATCTTGTTTCCCGTTCCAACTGTTTGTGGCTAGTCTGATATTAAAATCACGCGAGTGTAAAGTAAAGACCGTTAGGTTATTGCAGTTTCGAATACCTATCGTACGAGTTATTATTACGGTCAAATGGAAATGAGCAGTTACTTTAGTTCTGAGAAATAAACCCAGTGTTATAGTTTCTTCAAAATAGATGCAATGATCAACATGATGTTGTAAAAAGTTGCACATTTGTTACTTGTTGTTATACAACCGTCTAAAAGATAACGTCGACACAATTCGGACATTTATGAGCACTAATTTAGTTCATGAATGCAGTGTTTCTAGGTCTAAGGCAATTTTAAAATTAACATTTTTTTTTCGTCTATTACAGATATCGTGGATCAAAATGACGATGCCGAACAAGCATTACCTCAACATCGACATGTCAAAGTTCCCGGCCAACGTGACGAAGGGCGATCCTCGTCACCACATCTACCAGCCCATAGACAAACCCGCTGGCCTCATCTTTGCACAGCTACGGCGTAAACCGAAAAGCCACTTGTGACGAAAGCCGTAGCAGAACCGTAGAGCCGTAGAGCGGCTACGACATAACCTTATCAGTACTACCTGTCAGCACGACAGTTTATGCGCTACGTGCGCCTTTTTGACACACGATAACAGCTCTTAAGCATTTGTCTTAAGACATATGTAAGAGAGTGGTGTGATCTACGTTATACATATTGTACACAGTCGTATTAGCTCAGTCGATGAAACAAAAATGGCTAATAGGTTGTGATTGCTTGCTGTACCGTGTTAATTTCGATAATGTTAACAAAAAAAAACAAACATTCCTCAAATCTAACAAAATAGTCCCTCTATATAAAATTCAATACCTTTAACAATTCAAACATCTTTAAGTTTTAGTGGCGCATTACATAGGTATAGGTACATACCATTATCGTAAGCAAATACGTAGTAGATATTTTACAAGTATTGTGTATTTCTCAGTTTTTATTGGCAGGATATGTGAGTGGGTTTTGTTCCTATTATAATTTGTAAAATATCTTGCCTTCTTCACTTTTTAAACATTTTGAATGACATGTTTTGTAGGCGTATCTGTATTTGTTACCTAAGTTATAAGCAGGAAAACATTATATGTAATAAGTAGAGCTAGAACAGCAGTCATGATATTTTACTTGAGAATAATGATATTATATTTTGACTATACCAAGCTTTCTTCCTTTATCTAGTCTGTACGTTGTTAAACGCTTTAAAGTAAGAATAAATGTTAATAAGTATTTTTCTGTTATCTTATTGATACATTTCTGGCCCTAACCTACAACGTGTAAGTAACACAACACGGCAAATCGTAACATTAATCCGTTAAAATACCTGTACACAGAAAATCATTACATCAGAATAGTACCTGCATTACTACAAAGGACGGGAAATAAGGGATTGCCTGCCGAGTGTCGTATAGACGGCGAGCGAGGCTGGATAATTAGTATTAGTTAGGCAATGCCTAGTTCCGGCCGAGGTGTAGTTACTGCTTTTCTGACCATGCAATGAAATAAAAAAAACCTCAAGATTATTTTATGTCTGGACGCCTCGATGCTGTGTCACCGATTGAAGATGAAACAAAAGAAGATCACTTTGCAGGCCTGTAGGCCTTCCATTTTATATGAAATTTCACTGCGGGCCTCTAGTCTCGCTGCACCTGAAACGCGATACTTCGCAGCCTATTATTATAGGAACGTAACACTATTATTTATTTTACAGTACATATGGTGCTACTTTCCCGCACTAGTGCGGAAAAGAGCACTTTTCGTGCATATGTCGAAATTTTAAACAGCCATATGTACAGTAAAACGTTGTACGATACACATGCGAATAGGTAATTCGCAACTCGTGTCGATTTAAAACACTCCCTTCCGTCGTGTTTTAATTTATCACCACTCGTTGCAGATTTCCTATTTTCGGCACTTGTATCGTAAATAACTATTGTGACGTAACGTCAACATTTCATTGCATGTTCGAGAAAAGTATTTTACATATTCATTAAAGGAATGATTAAGTAATAATACCATGAATGAAATACTACACGTTTAATAAAAAAAACACAGTTACTTACATTACAATCCTTTCATATTGACAAGAGGTCAATTTGAATTCTATATTTACTATGTTTTGTAATATGACGTTTTCATGCGCTAAATGCGGACGTAGAGTCGGCAATTTCGCAGGCTATTCACTTGTTTTTAATGTTTGCTCTAAACTTACGTATACATTTCTCTATAGGTATATTTAATAAAGGGCGGCCTAGGTAACTAAAACATAATCTTGAATACAAAACAATGGTTCTTACAAACTAAGGTTACTAAAGCTCACTAGAAAGAGCATAAAATATGTCTATTATTAATCACAAATACTACAAATCCAAAGGGTATTTTGTCACGGCACTCTGCTGCTTGTTATAAAAATTCTGAATCAATATTATTGAGTAGAACGACTATATTAATCAATGAAAGTGCAGTTATTACAATAGTTCTCCTATAAATGGCCATAAAGTGGAAATTACCGCCCGCTAAGTATGCGTGTGGAAGATCGCACTTCCTGCCCAGAGGATGACGTAAAATTTTTAACTCCCCACGGGCGGTATTAAAGAAATCCTCAGATAACATATTAGTCGTGGTTGCGTTCAGCTCAGCTAGGCTTCAAATACCTGCGACCTGAGACATTCTTTGTCTGACTACCCTTGGTGAGTAATGTACTATTTTTAGTCAGGGAATAGTACATTACGTACGCGGTGAATTCGTGAATGCCCCAGATCGCAGGTGTTAGTGGCCCGAACCGAAGGTGAGGGCCATAAATATGCGATCTGGGGCTTTACTAATTACCGCCCGTGGTGCGTATACAATTTTACGTCTTCTCCTGGGTGTGAAGGGAGATTTGCCGCTGCGCCCGTGGGCGGTAAATCTCACTTACCGCGCGGAGTGACGTGACGAAAGGTATTTAAGTGCAAACTGTTATATACTTTGTAAATTGTATATAACCTAAGTATTATTAGTCCAGGTTCTACGTATGTGATCTTAGTTGTTAATTATCTCGTTGAACTAAATGTATCCATTTAATTTCTTACTTTCCCAAATGCAAGTTCATAGTCGTTTAGTTCCAATAATCTTATCAGCCAGTGCGTACAGTTCCTCTACGGTCTGAAAATAAAGAAAATGTAATATTTAATAAAGGTAAACAAAGAAAAATCATATCTTATATCGACGATCTCTTCTAGACCGTAAGCCCACTCGCAATCCCAATACACCTACGTCTCATAAAAACATGATAAAATGCATAGCAGCAGGTCGAGAAAGTTGTGCTGAGCAAGAAAAAAATATTTTTTTTTTTTTAAATTGGCCGAAAGTTTGACAATCCTTCACTTCCGGTCAAAATTTGGATAGTACGAGAAATCAAGACATGTGGCATTCTTTAGCCGTTTAATCGCAGTGAGAATAAACCTAAGTCTGTCAGTCCTGAAATGGCCGGAAGTACTTGGCAGACGCCGTCAAAGTTGCCAACTTTGGCACCGTCTGCCTATGTAATTAGCCTATGAGCTCTTATATGGTTGGCTAGGCCAAACTTGCTCTCAACTACTCTTTTCCATGGGTGACCTTTGTTTATGATGATAATTTTAACTTGTTTGTGTCGATTAATAATGTATTGTTTGAGAAGGCGGAGGTCAAAAGGAAAAAAAAACCGCCCAAGTGCGAGTGGACTCGCGCACGAAGGGTTCCGTACCATAATCTATAAATACGGCAAAAAAATCATGTCTGTTGTATGGGAGCCCCACTCCGACTCGCTTTTATTTCGCGTACAGTCGACGTCAAAGATATGTATACATTTTTCGGCTTATAACAATGGAATAAGGTGCAAAAGTGTATACATATCTTTGAACTCGACTGTACAATAAATAATTTACGTACAATACACATACTTAGGACCCGGCGAACTAGTATAATTATTGATTATAATTCGGTCCAAGCTGGATCTCACCAGATATTCGTAAACACGATACGCTCCGTCTCGTTTCGAGATACATAATTATTGTGCTTAATTCAATATTTAAATTAGTCACTAACGAATCGCGTGCACGTTGAGTCTTTGTTTCTGTTTGGCTGTCACAGAAGGGAGGGCAATGGCTTCGCTGGCAATGGTTTCGGAATTTTTAATTAGGTGAAAGTAGGTAATTAATAGCGAATACACTTATATCAACCTGCACACCAAATGTAGGTATGTAGGAGGTAGGCGATCAGATAATTTATAGGCACTAGCTTCTGCCCGCGACTCCGTCCGCGTGGAACTCGTTTTATCGTAGCTCCATACAAACTTTCACCCCCTTAGGGACTAATTTCCGGGATAAAAACTATTATATGGCCTTCTCCGGGATACTATCTCTATACCAAATTTCACCCGTAAAATCTTTGCACCCCTATTTAACCCGCTTAGGGTTGGGTTTTTCCAAAACCCTAAAATGACTTTTCTTCTATTGTAATAACTTAAACTACCTATTGTGAAAAAAAAACAGCTTTCTAGGTTCAACGGTTTGGGCTGGGCGTTGACTTAAGTGAATGAGTGAGTGAGTTAGTGAGTAAGTGAGTGTGTGAGTGAGTGAGTGTGTGAGTGAGTAAGTCAGTCAGGACTTTTACGTTTATATATATATAGATTTGTGGCCGAAAGAATAAAATAAAAATCTAGTTTTTCCAGTGATTCCTCTGGTAATAATTATATAATATAATAGGTAGATACGGTTCCTAATACAGGTGAGATTGGGGTCAACTAAAACGATTTTGACATAAAAGTCTATTATGTCCTCATTTTTAATAGAATCTCTTCTGTAAATGTTTCCAGCCCTAGTAGAACTATTATATAATCTGTGATACAGGTAGGTGTTCAATCTCAGATTGAAAGTAGAAATTACATGTTAAAAGGAATCGCTCTCGTGCGGACTAAGGCTGAATCACACTGGCGCGGCCTGCGGTCAATAGTATATTTGACAATAGCTGTCTCTGAGAGGCTTAACACTGCTTATAATCACCCAGTCTTGTGGTGAGCTGGTTTCACAGATAAGCAGAGTCCACAGAGCAACTGTCAGAGGTTGCTAGTTCAGTTTGGATCTCCGATATCTAGCGCGAGCCGGCTTGACACGAGCCCGTTCGTATGTGTTTGATACCAGCTGGTTGATATAAACAACAACAGCAAGCTAACCAATAGAAGACCGTATCACAATAGTAATAAGAACCTCAAACGGCCAGTTAACATGTCGTCGATGGTACTTCCAGCTGCATCGATAGTGGATTCATAGAAATGCGAGCACTTTCGTATCAACGACTTAGCAAGGCTTGGTTATCATTGAGTTGAATAGTTCAATCATTTTTTAATACCTAAGGTACATAAAAGGTGTACGTTGGTTTCTCTAACATGCCTTCAATTTATTACTAAAAAGACCAGTCTAGATCTAGGTATGCTATTTTTAATTCCGTAACTAAGACAAATAAGTACTGAAAAGTGTACTTTGTTTAATTGAAAAACTCGACTTGCTGCAGGGGACGACATCGCGCAAGCTTGAATAATTTATAATCATTTCAGCTTGATACAAGCTTGCAAGCGGTGTTGTAAAGGGTCTTGAAAGACAGATGGATAACGAAGTGATCCTATTAGGTTTTTTTCATTTTTAGATACGGAACCCTAAAAATTACTGGTATAGGTAATGAATGATAGAATTTTAAATATCAAACCAAAAGCACTTATTCCGATTAAAATAACAGAATGTTTTTATACATCGTCGTCATCATAATATCAGCCGAAACACGTCCACTGCTGGACATATGTCTCCCCCAAGAGTGCCAAAGTGACCGGCCAGCGCCACCCGTCTCCACCGGACTCCCGCGACCTTTACCAGCTCATCAGTCCACCTTGTGGGGATGGTTTTATACAAGATGAAGAAAGTGTCCGACACATCTCTCAGCACCACTCACCGTAAGAGTTTTCAGCGTCTTGACGTCCTGCGTCTCGTATTTGATGAGCGCGAACTGGTCGTCAGTGAACCGGACCCCCTTCTCGATATCGGCGGCCTTCTGCTGCTCCAACTCCTCGTTGAGCCGGTCCAGCAACTGCTGCGGCGTCAGTTGCTCGCCCTCAGACTCCTCCTCCACTGCTTCCACGTCTTCGTCGACAGTCTAATAAACAATGTTATCACCAGCATTAATAACAACATCTGCTAAAATGCAAAACTTGCCACTCTTGTCAGTTATATTACACCTACTAACTGCCGGCGCGGCTCCACCCGCGTATTTCAGAGAACTCTGGTGGCGCAGCGGAATAAAATATAGCCTACTAGCTTCTGCCCGCGACTCCGTCCGCGTGGAACTCGTTTATATCGCAGCTCCATACAAACTTTTGCCCCCCCACTTCACCCCCTTAGGGGACGATTACTGTTCGGGCCGACCGTCTGCCCGCCCCCTTAAACTCCTCACGTGTGCCTCTTTTGAGTCTGTGGTTTTGACAGTGACACTTTGTCAAGGCGGAGAAAAAAGAGATAACCTCGTGGTTGCAGACCCGAGAGGTCCGAGTGTTTTTGGATAATTTGGAAACGCATTTTCCTTGTTTTGTGTAATATCGCTCGCTTTGAAGACACACGGGTGTCCGAGTGTTTTGTGTGGATATTTCGGTGACATCGGAAGAGTTGGTGATTTGACGCCGCGGATTGTTGGCGATACTGCCCCGGAACATCACGGCTGCTTCTTCAGCCCGGAGACCTTCTTGATTGAACTTGACTTGACCTGACAGTTGACTGAACCTTGACAGATACTAACCGGAGTTGAAGCGAACATCGCGCCTCCCGGAATCAGGTGAGTTGAACAAGTTTGTAGCCAATCCACTGGCTTATATGACCCGCGAAACGCGTGGCAGTTCACTCCACTCGCACTAGGCGAGGAGTTGAACAATTTTTGGTACCCAGAGCGTGGTTACTCACAAAGAAAAAACGCGAATTTTGATAGTTTTTTCCTTTTGGGTAAAAATTTTGAGGTTATTTGTTAAAACCAAATTTAGCTACAAGTATTTCAAACCTCTATTTTGTGGCACTGCAAGTGTTTTGTACTGTAGATTTCACGAAATTATTGTACTTGCAGTGCAAATTAGTGAGATTACAACCTCCGGAAGGTGATTTTGAGTGTTTGGTACAATTTAATTTGGAAAATAGTTGAAGGCAAATATAAGCCACATATTTGATTGATTGTAATTTGGAAAGCCTTTCATAGCTTGTTGTTTGGTAATAAGGCATTTGTTTTATTCAGTTTGCTATAAGCGGCCAAGTTTGCTAAGAATATAAGCTAAAATATAAGGCTACCACAAATATTAGTTGTAAGCTAGATTATTGTACAAGTGATGTAACTAGCCAATTATAGATTATAATTTGAGCTTCCACTGCGTTTTGAGAATCTATATTGGTTGTTATTGTAAGGCATTTCTGTAATAAGTTGATATTTGGTTTTGATTCACTAGGGTGACCAAGAGATTGGAATTTCCACATTAATTAAATTAATTTTAATTTTCTCTGGTATTGTTGGAAATTAATTTAAAATGGGATCTACACCTAAGGCTAAGATCCAGTCTGCACTGCGTTGGTTTTCATCTGCAGCAGCTTTGGTTGACAGAAATGACCGGGAGGAGGCTTTGTTGACCCGGTACGAGGAGGTGTCAGACCGTCTTAAGGCTGTGGAGTTCCAGGTTGAACTCTACCTAGCGGAGCCCGGCCGGACGACCCCGGAGACCGAGCAGGTGGAGCGGGACTTTGAGCAATGTATGGATTTTGGGGACAGGATTATCGAGAGGGCTTCTAAGATACTGCGGGTTCGGAATGGTGCGGCCCGGGACGTTCCGAAACACGCAGTTATCTATAACCCAGGGTTGGCAGCGCGCTTGCCAGCCATACAGATGCCGGTCTTCCGAGGAGACCTGGACGAGTGGACCAGCTTCATCGACCTCTTTGATAGCTTGGTGCATGCCCGGACGGACCTGCCAGCGGCGTTGAAGTTGGCGCAGCTGATGTCTGCTCTCGTCGGGGAGCCGCGCGACTTGATCGCGCATTTGTCGGTCACCGACGACAATTATGAAATCGCGCGCACGTTGCTGAGGGACCGATACCAGAACGTGCGGCGACTTGCGGATACTCTTATGACTAAGATCTGGAATATCCCTCGGATCGCTCAGGCTTCAGACATCCGGTTGAAAATGCTGAATCCTGTTTTGACAGCGACCAAAGGGTTAGAGAACCTTGGTTTGCCGGTGGACCAGTGGTCCTACATACTGTTGAATTTTTTGTTGAACCGGCTGCCGGCTGATGTACGGGCCAGGTTTGAGCACCGGTATGGTGGTGAAAGTGCTCAGCATCTGCCGACCTTCACCAATCTTATCGACCAATTGGAACTTGAGTGTCGACGGGCCGACACCTCGGATCTACCTCCACCCCCGAGGCCTCCTGGGGCCCAGCGGGCCCAGGGGAGAGTTGCACCTCAAAGGGGAGGGTGGGGCAAATCGGCCCCACAACCAGCGGGTCCTCACCAATATAATACCAGTGCATTGGACCCTGAAGTCTGCCTATGCTGCAAGAACCCTGGCCATCGGGTGCCAGCGTGTCCGAAGTTTCTTGCGCAGCGGGTTGTGGGACGCCGCAACGTTGCTAAGCAGCGGCAATGGTGCTTTGTTTGCTTGGGCCCACATTTTGTGCGAGATTGTGCCCACCCGCGGGCGTGTAAGTCCTGTGGTGGGAAGCACCACCCCATTTTATGCATGAACCGCAGTGGGGATACACCTCCCCCCCCCCTGCGCAGGGGTCATGCTCCCCTGTTCGGAGTCAGCAGCGGGCTGACCAGGGGCCCATGGCCTACCAGTGGGGACGTCGGGTAACACCCCCCTCCCCCCCCCCTTCCAAAACTACGCGACTACTTCGCACTCACCCGTGCCCCAACGGGGGGTCCTTACGGGCAAACGCCTCCACCCCGGCAGGCACCACGGATGTCGCCGCCGCTTGTGGAGCGACCCCGCTGGGCGTCGGGACCTCCGGCGTACGGCCGGAGTAGGACATACCAGGGGGCGCAGGCGGCACGCATGGCGCGACGGCAGTACCAGCCGGAGTGGGACCCGCTCGAGCGGTACGAGCGGCCCGCACATGCGGAACAGGATGCAACGCGTTATCCCTGCTAGGGATACGCCGCCCACGCACCAGCAACCGCCACGCCCTTGGAGACCGTGTTATTGCCCACGGCTTCGGTTTGTGTTTGGGGCCCTGGCGGAGGATCAGCCTGCGTGCGCTCTCTCCTTGACACGGGAGCACAAGGCTGCATGGTATCCAGTAGGTTGGTGCGACAGTTGGGCTTGGTTGTGAAACCCCACCCGGAAAGTATACGTGGGGTAGGCAATGTGACAGTGTCAAACCTGGTAGGGCAGACCTTACTCACCTTTGGACCGGGTCCCACTTCACGCGCGAGGATTAATGCTCCCGCGTTAGTATTGGATGAAGTGGTGGGGAGACTCCCCCAGGTGAAGCTGCCTCCAGAGGTTCGGAGTTTGACAGCTGGATTAGTTCTGGCGGATGCTGGATTTGACAGACCTGGTCCGATTGACGTGTTGCTGGGTGCAGACGTTCTTGGGCGGGTGCTGTTGAGCGGCAACCGTACCTTACAGCCTGGCGGACTGGTTACACTGGAAACGGTGTTTGGCTATGCTGTAATGGGTTTGGTTTTAGCGGCTCCACCGCCTCCTACTGAGGAGGGCTGTCTGGTTGGAACTGCTCTTTCAGAAGCCGTGCAACGGTTCTGGGAGATTGAGGAACCACCTACCGCGTCGCGTATGAGCCCCGAGCAGGAAGAGTGCGAACGGTTTTACCAAAATAATACTGGGCGCCTCTGCTCTGGTCGGTTCATAACACGACTTCCTCTGCTCATCCACCGACCTCCTCTTGGAGCGTCACGTGAGATGGCTGAGAAGCGGCTGGTTTCGATGGAACGCCGAATGAGAAGAGATGCGCTCTTCCGGCAGAAGTATGTGGACTTCATGAGGGAGTACGAGGGTTTGGGACACATGTCGGTGGCTCGGACGGACTGGAGTACAGTGGAGCACTGCTTCCTGCCGCACCACGCGGTCCTAAAATCCCCGGAGTCCAAGATTCGTGTGGTCTTTGATGGGTCCGCGTCCACCTCGACTGGGGTGTCATTGAACCAGTGTTTGCATGCAGGTCCTAAGCTGCACAAGGATATCACGGATATCCTCACAAATTTTAGGAAACATCAGGTGGTGTTCGTCGCCGACATCCGGATGATGTTTCGGCAGACAGTGATCCATCCTGATGATCGTCGGTATCAGCTGATCTTGTGGCGTGAGAGCCCTGATGAACCGATGTTGGTGTACGAGCTGAATACGAATACATACGGCTTGAAGAGCAGTCCGTACATTTCAATTCGAACTTTGTTAGAATTGGCGTCTCGAGAGAGACTGAGGTTCCCTCGAGCGTCCGCCATTTTGGAACGGGACTTATTTGTCGATGACGTGTGCACCGGGGCAAACAGTGTCGAAGAGGCTTTGGTTTTGCGGGATGAGCTGGTGGAACTCTTGCGGACGGGTGGATATGAATTGCGCAAATGGATGTCCAACTCACCGGCCGTGGTGGCCGGCCTCCCCGAGGATCACCAGCAGGATCCGCACCTGTTCGAAAATGTTGAGAGCCCGCACATGTTATCAGTCCTAGGCGTGCAATATCGACCAGTCCAAGATGTGTTCACCTATCGGGTGGAACTGGATTCCCCGAGGGTCTGGACGAAGCGGCTTGTGCTGTCCACGGTGGCCAGGACGTACGATCCGAATGGATGGATCGCGCCGGTCATCTTCACGGCGAAGGCATTTATGCAGCGCCTGTGGATGGTCCAACTGGGTTGGGATGACCCACTATCCGGAAATTTGTTGAGCGATTGGCAGGTTTTCTTCTCCACGCTCCCGGAGATAAATCAGGTCGAACTGCCGCGTAAGCTGTTGCCGGCAGGGAAATGCCGAGTAACCCTACACGGGTTTTGCGACGCCTCCGAGCGAGGGTATGCAGCTGCCGTTTACTTGCGGACGGTCAGCTCCGCCGGATCGGTCGATTTGCACTTGGTAATGGCGAAGAGCAAGGTGGCTCCCCTTCGCACGCGTTTGACAATCCCAAAAATGGAATTATCTGGAGCGGCTCTTCTTGTACGCCTACTGAACCACGTGGCCTCTACCTTGAAGGACACCGTGAACCTTGAGGAGAGTGTCTACGCATGGACTGATAGCCAAATTGTATTGTGTTGGCTGCAGTCGTCATTCCATACTTTGGAGGTCTTTGTGGCCAACCGGGTCTCGCAAATCCAGAATTCGGAGACTGCTTTGGTTTGGAGACACGTGCCAGGTGAACTGAACCCAGCGGACGTGGCGTCCAGGGGTTGCACGGCACCTGAGCTTGTTGCCCACTCACTGTGGTGGAGACCAGATTGGTTGTTGGAACCGGAGACACTCTGGCCTGCCAGTTGTGTGATTGGGACCCCATCCTCTGGCTTGGGTGTCCACCTTGTCGAGACCGCTCCAGTGTCAGACACTGCTTGGTTGCTAGAACGGTATAGCTCTCTCGACAAGCTTGTTGGAGTGACCGCCTGGGTCAAGCGATTTATACACAATTGTCGCCACCCTGACAACCGGTCACGCGTTAGAGTTCTCGCCACAGAAGAGCGGAATGCCGCCCTACATCATTGGATTAGGGTTGTGCAGGAAGAACACTTTGGGGACGTATTGAATCCCCTG
Source organism: Epinotia ramella (assembly GCA_947578815.1). NCBI lineage: Eukaryota > Metazoa > Arthropoda > Insecta > Lepidoptera > Tortricidae > Epinotia > Epinotia ramella. The sequence goes on from OX388206.1 coordinate 20,333,736, forward strand.
CGGCAGGGACGTCCTAAGCTACCGAAGGCGATAGCACGCCTCAACCCGTTCATTGACGAGTCGGGTACACTCCGGGTTGGAGGACGGCTCCGCAACGCTAGCTTGCCGTACTCGGTGCGCCACCCCATTTTGCTGCCTAAGAAGGGGCATCTGGTGGAATTGTTGGTGATTGACCGCCACATAAAGAACTCGCATGCCAGCTGCAATGCACTCTTGGGCATTTTGCAGCGAGACTTTTGGATATTGAACAGCCGACGGGTTATTCGGAGCATCGTGTTTCGGTGCTTGCCTTGCTTTCGGCTCAAGGCAGCCACGATGCAGCCCCAGATGGGGGACCTTCCTCCTGATCGGGTCAACGAGGCTAGGACCTTCTCTAGGGTTGGGACCGATTTTGCGGGACCTTTTTTAGTGAAAACGTCGCGACTTCGAAATGCGAAGGTTGTAAAAGCGTATTTGTGCGTTTTCGTATGCCTGTCGACCAAGGCTGCTCATCTTGAACTTGTTGGTGATCTTACGACGGAGGCTTTTATTGCGGCATTGGATAGATTTGTATCCCGTAGGGGACTCCCATCTCTGATCCGGTCAGATTGTGGAACCAATTACAAGGGTGCCGACCGTTATTTACAAGATGTTGTAAAATTTTTATTTGAAAATAAGATTGATATTGGAACAGACCTCTCCCGTCGGGGTATCACCTGGACGTTCGATCCGCCAGGCTGCCCCCACTGGGGTGGAATCTGGGAGGCTTGCGTGAAGCAAGCAAAAGCCCATATGTATCGGGTAGTCGGTCAAACTGTATTGACTTTTGAGGAACTCGCGACGTTGTTTTGTAGAATTGAGGCCGTCCTCAATTCCCGTCCGTTGTGTCCGCTCAGCTCCGACCCAAATGACCTGGAAGCGCTCTCTCCAGGCCATTTCTTGATTGGTCAGCCACTTGCAGCGTTGCCGGAGCACCCCCTCCGGGACGTACCCTCCGGTCGTTTGTCGCGCTACCAGATGCTGCAACAAATGGCTCAGAACTTTTGGACCAGATGGTCATTAGAGTATTTGCATGTTTTGCAGCAGCGCCTCAAGTGGACTGACAAAACCAGTCCCCCCAGAGTTGGAGACCTTGTGCTAGTTAAGGATGCTAACCTTCCGCCACTGCGATGGCGCCGGGGGCGCATCGTTAATTTGTTTCCCGGTAAGGACGGGACCCCTCGGTTTGCCGAGGTCATGGTTGGGGACTCGGTTCTGAAGCGAGCGGTAGCAACCCTATCGCGACTTCCCCTAGTATAGCGGACCGGCTTAGAGGCCGTTCCGAGGCGGGTGATTGTTCGGGCCGACCGTCTGCCCGCCCCCTTAAACTCCTCACGTGTGTACGCCTCTTTTGAGTCTGTGGTTTTGACAGTGACACTTTGTCAAGGCGGAGAAAAAAGAGATAACCTCGTGGTTGCAGACCCGAGAGGTCCGAGTGTTTTTGGATAATTTGGAAACGCATTTTCCTTGTTTTGTGTAATATCGCTCGCTTTGAAGACACACGGGTGTCCGAGTGTTTTGTGTGGATATTTCGGTGACATCGGAAGAGTTGGTGATTTGACGCCGCGGATTGTTGGCGATACTGCCCCGGAACATCACGGCTGCTTCTTCAGCCCGGAGACCTTCTTGATTGAACTTGACTTGACCTGACAGTTGACTGAACCTTGACAGATACTAACCGGAGTTGAAGCGAACATCGCGCCTCCCGGAATCAGGTGAGTTGAACAAGTTTGTAGCCAATCCACTGGCTTATATGACCCGCGAAACGCGTGGCAGTTCACTCCACTCGCACTAGGCGAGGAGTTGAACAATTACGGGGAAATAACTATGCTATGTTACTCTCCATCCCTTCAACTATCTCCGCTTAAAAAATCACGTCAATTCGTCGGTCCATTTTGCCGTGAAAGACGGACAAACAAACAAACAAACACATACACTTTCGCATTTATAATATTAGTATGGATGTCCATCGTGAAGGTCCATTCTATATACTGGTGAAACAATTTTTGAAATCGGGTGAGTAGTTCTGGAGACTATCCCCTACATACAAACTTATAGCCTCAAAAACTTTCATATTTAAAATATTAAGTAGTAAGTAACTATAGTATCCTCTGCTTTACTTTTCAAACAGCGATGATGACATTCTGGCGTGGCGATTGACAACTTTTAGCGCTCAACGGTAGCTTGTGTTAGCCAAGGATACCATATGCGTTGAGGTCAGCTGTGTCGACTGCTAGTTAAGGAAAAAATGCAGCTCCCTCGGCCTCGTCATCAAGACAGCGTACTTAGAGGGGGAATTGGGAGTCATTAGTTTATCAGATAATTAACATAAAGCGTGTCACATTTCAGCTAAGTCACCTTGAGTCTGCGATTAAGGCGCCGTAGGTTCATGGTCTTCTCTCCCTCTCACTGAGCATAAGCGTGAGCGAGATGGAAGTGCGTGCTCGGAAGCACGGATATCATGTTTTTTAATTTTAATTTGTTGGTCGTTTAAATAAATAAAAATGTAAACACTGATTTCCCTCAAACATGATATTGCCGATTATTTGAAGCAATTTTAATATTTATAGCTTTTGTGCATTTTTTGTTACGAATATTTTACGAGTATTTTTGTGTGTTTTAGACCTATGTTCGTGATTGTTTTCTATCGAGCGAAATTTGCTTAATCATGTTTTGAAGCACTGATTTCCCTGCAGAAAAGCCTCAAGATTACTATTCGTATTTTTTGAAACCATATTATTATAAACAGACGCATTATATTGTTTCAAAAACTCTGTTCGCTTTACTTCGCTGAACCTACGGCGCCTTAACGCAAAAGGAACTAACCTGTTCAGTCTTTTGCGTCGACTTCAGTTTTCTGTAAAATGCGTCCGCCCGTTTCTTCGAAGCCCTCTGGACCTCCTTGTTAACCATCCGCCAGAACACGAAGACGGGGTGGTTGTACAGCTCGGGAGGACACTCCTTGAGAGGCGTCTTCCCCACCAGAATGAGACGTTTCAGCCGCTCCATTTCGTCGAGCTAAAAACGTTATATTGCTGTATAGAATCAAGGATATAGATATAGTCAGAGGGGGCAAGTGCGCCCCCGGGTAAGTGAGCCGTTCATCAAACATATCGAGATCTACAGATATTTCACAAATAACAACATCTTACATTCATGCAACAAACTAAAACAAGTTTATTGCATGAATTTCAGCGAATTTATATTGATTTAAATGACTGAATGATGAATGACGCACTTTCCCCGGTGGCGCACATACCCGAACTGACCTACGTGTTTTCAAAAATGTCATAAATCGCAATTTTGCAAAATAGCATTTTAACAAAAAGTATTTTTGTTACTAATTGTAAGTTATGTAAGTAAGTTATTTAATTCGTTAAATCGACTATTGTTATTTCATTACTCTATTGTGGTAATGGTACCTTACCTACTTAAAGTAAAATGATTGCTTCGTCGATGCGCATCAACTAAATTGAATTTCTCAATATGCACAGAACTCATCAGTAAGTTTAAATCCATAACGTTCAAGTGTATGGTATTATGACTATGAAGTGTATGGTACCTACTATTAATGTCCCAAGATGCACACAAGTCATCCAGTTGGGTAAACCTAATTCGGCTTGAAATTATTTCGATCAAGGTATGTGCCGCTCATAAATGAGATCGAGTTCTTAACTTAGGGCACTATGCCAGCGTCATGGTCACTGTCTATTATTACTATTTAATTATGTAATGCTATTGACAAAGGTATGTCAAGTCCAAGACCACGGCTATATGGCCGACGAGTCTTAGAGCCTTATCACACTTGCGATTTGCAAGCGTATTTTGTATGAAGGCGTTGACGCAGCGTGTACGCCGCGACTGATAATTGTATAGAAAATACGCTCGCAAATCGCAAGTGTGATAAGGCTCTTAATCTTCCCGTACGGCCCCATCAATAGCCTAATAAATTCTCAAATGAACAACGTGCGTATAAAATGAATGCTTTTATACCCACGTTGTGATATCATTATCATACATGTATGACACACTGATTCTAGAATTTCTAATCTAACCTAGCAGTTAATTATATCTGGTTAAGACTAGTTGTTTGTAGGTTTGCAAACATAAACTTGATTTATCTATTAATTGCACTAGTTAGACTACGCTGATATACAATTAATCACACCGAACAAGCGCTGTATTACGACTGATTACCGTGTATACAGTACACGTGTTAGTTCACAATGTAGTCAGTGCATTTGTATGTGATTGGCATCTAATCGGTTCGTGTCGCTCAGTTTCTGATAGGTATGCCCCCCATCCATATGCGAAGCCGATCAAGATCAATGTCAGTTTTGGAATGACTTAGACTAGCTACGAGTAGGTAGTGTTCACATAGATAGACAAGGCTCGATCGATTTCCTTGTATCTACGTTATAAGTTACAATGACTGCTTTGATACGGATATTACGGTACGGTACGATATGTATAGATATTAAAACTGATTTATAATCAAAAATGATTCGGTATTCAGCACATTTGGATTAATTTCGTATTCTGCTGAATATAAATTTAACACTGTTGCGGGCTACGGCGTAGCACAGACAAATTAACGTGCCAGTTGTCACCGCCGACATCACGGCATACTTTTGTAAGTCGAGTGTATAAATAAACGCCGGTGCAATGAAAATTCTCAAAAATTCGTCACGATGACCTCATTGCGACGGTTTAAAAACCTCCTCACATATTTCCGAGATGCGTTTTAGAAGACTCTTTTCTTGACGATGAGCTGTACCGTTAACGGTTAGTAGTCACTTTGAGAACACAGCAACGACAACGCCTATACACGGAGTGGATGCGACCTTCCAGCTCAGTCATATATATATAACCCTTGTATGTGAGCCTCATCGGGTTGGATCCCGTGAACTTCTCCACACGCACTGTGGGTGAAGCTGTGATACAGCGGCTATAGATACACTAGATCCACTTACGACTCGGGAGGAGATCCTCTTGTTGAGGTTCTTCTCGTTGACGGCGCGGATGCGGTCCTCCAGCTCGGCCATGTAGGCCTTGTCCGTGAACCGCACCAGGTTGGCTCCCATGAGCAGCTTCACAGCTATGATACAGCGGCTATAGATACCCTAGATCCACTTACGACTCGGGAGGAGATCCTCTTGTTGAGGTTCTCCTCGTTGACGGCGCGGATGCGGTCCTCCAGCTCGGTCATGTAGGCCTTGTCCGTGAACCGCACCAGGTTGGCTCCCATGAGCAGCTTCACAGCTATGATACAACGGCTATATGGATACTAGGTCCACTTACGACTCGGGAGGAGATCCTCTTGTTGAGGTTCTCCTCGTTGACGGCGCGGATGCGGTCCTCCAGCTCGGTCATGTAGGCCTTGTCCGTGACCCGCACCAGGTTGGCTCCCATGAGCAGCTTCACAGCTATGATACAACGGCTATATTGATACTAGGTCCACTTACGACTCGGGAGGAGATCCTCTTGTTGAGGTTCTCCTCGTTGACGGCGCGGATGCGGTCCTCCAGCTCGGTCATGTAGGCCTTGTCCGTGAACCGCACCAGGTTGGCTCCCATGAGCAGCTTCACAGCTATGATACAACGGCTATATTGATACTAGGTCCACTTACGACTCGGGAGGAGATCCTCTTGTTGAGGTTCTCCTCGTTGACGGCGCGGATGCGGTCCTCCAGCTCGGTCATGTAGGCCTTGTCCGTGAGCCGCACCAGGTTGGATCCCATGTGCTTCTCGAGCCGCGCCCGCACGTGCGGGTGGGCAAAGCTGTAAAAAAATAAATCGTACATCAATAATCGCCGCAGATGCAATATTCCGACTTTAATGGACTAAGTGCGGAAAAAGATTAATATAACCATAACCACCATAACGATAATCGCCGCAGCTTATCAATAGGTTAGAGTATGCCGCTTGAGGCTTGGTTTAGATACCAAAGGTTCTTCTTCTGCATTTACGCCTTTCAAGAAGTACGCCGTAGAAGAACAGTCACTTTGACCGTTTTGAGTGGCATTCATTTAATTAAAGTGAGTGCCGCAGCTTTGCAAGAGGGTAGAGTATGCCGCTTCCTTTGACTTACTTTGACACGCTTTTTAATAGTATTGAAAGGAAATGTGGATCATCTTAGTTTACGCGCTTCGTACATAACCTCGTAGCCACCACGGGTAGTAGAGTGCTACGCTCTGTTACCCATTCAGGGCCAATAATTCACATATTATTCATGCCCTCTACGCATCAACTACTAAGCGGAAAAATGCTGCAACACGCTACGGTGTATGTAGTACCACACGTAGCGTTGTTTGGCCTCGAATGGGTCAATGTGATAAGGAAATTGGTATCTATATGTGTAATCGCAAAATGGACGCCGTGCAAGAAAGGCTTAAAATGTTCTAATACAAACCGTAAATGCATATTCTCAAAATAATGTTCCACATGTATAAGCTAAGAAAAAGGTGATACCGTATTATCCGATGATAAAACGAGCCTCCGATCGATCGGGCTGTTATTATCGGCGCTTCCGGTTCATGTGTCAAATACCTATTCGGTTAGATTTTATTGCTGAGGTGTGTCCATTCCATCGTTTTCAATATTCTGTTAAATAGTTTCATATATGACTGGCGACAACTTAACCAATTACCAAATAATTTCACCGGCTGAACATTTAAATGAAAGTTGAGATAATTGTTCAAGAAATCAAATCGAATCAAATCAATTATTTATTCTGCAAATAGGCCACAAGGGCACTTTTACTTTACATGTCAAACGGTAATTTACAATAAAATAATAATAATCTATAATAAATAAGAAGAAAAAAATAAGAAGCTGTAAAATATCCTGCATGCACAAAATTCTAGGTTTTCTACGAATACGAAAACATTTACGTACGTGATTGAGTGATTAGAAATATCAACGCATCTAAAAGTGGAGTTTGGTTGCTAGATTCGACGGAGTTGAATTTGACACTTTATTATACAAATATTACCCCGGATAAAAATACGATTGTTGCTCTTCTTGGGTACACATGCCCTTATTAAGCGTACATAATTTTCAAATGGGTCATTTTAGAGATGCCAGCAAAAAACCTACCCTACGTAGAAGTTATCAAGCCAATGGGCATATCTATTACACCCAGAATTTTCAATGTACAAATAGGTAGGTATATAAGGTGTAGGCACATGTAGGTCCTGCTTATTAAAATGGAAGCACAAATCATCAAAATTAATGTGTATAATTAAAGTGGCATGCATTTATTAACTAGCCAACTAATCACTTACCAACCCGCGCGGTTGCCCCGTTTGTCGCGGTTCGTTATGAACAATTTCGGTTGTCTCGCAGAGAAGCCGCGACCGCGGCCTCTCGCCCTCACCGCACAGTTTTAGTAGTTTTGACGCGAGCTGCCAGTGTCATAGTTGAGACCTTTGCCGGCGAGACTGGCACGGTATGGCACGACCCGCTCCGACATCACATACACATACAGCTACACCATATTTTTGTGTAAAGACGTATTCATATTAGTTGGTTCAGTCGCACAGTGTGAAATTTTGCCTTAGTTGCGGTCATCCCATTTTTTGCGGTTTTTGGATACACGATAACCAAAAAAAGATAAATATAAAATTCCCGAGGCTTTAAGTATCATAGTTTTTGAGATAGGTATTCAAAAAAATCGAGAAAAGTCCTGAGAAACCATAGAATCGCAGTTTTTGCTCTGTTGAAGCAGATTAATCAATGAATACTCGATGTATGCTACATATTATTTAATAGCACCAATATATCCATTTAAATATAAACAAGTGCGTGTCGGACCACGCATAACGAAGGGTTCTGTGCCTATTAAAAAGGTCGTATCGTTACTGAAATCTTATGGCACTTACGTCTTTTTCTTTAAGGAAGGCAGTTTTTTAGAAATATCTCAAAAACCTTTGAACCGATATTGTTAAAAAAAAAATTCGCTGAAAGAATTGAATAAGCCCTTCCATGTCCAGCCAGTCCATGATTTTTTTCAATACCTATACTTATTTAAACTACAGTAATTTTTAAATTCTGTAAAACTGTGCTAATTTTTCATGGAACTGAAAACAAAATAATAAAACTACTTAAACACCCCATACGTGAAACGGACCGTCATTAGTGTTTGACAAAGGTATCTGTCACAGGCACATTAATATGTGAATAATTTTATAATACTCGTATTAATCATAAGTCTTGTCCTAATATTAACATCACAATTGTTTGAAGCCCTCTGGAGCATAAAATAGTAGCACACAGTCTGTGTTACTATAGCAATAAGTCTGTATGTGTGAGGGAGGCAAAAGAGCACCAACCCTCATTCTGGTTAGCGATTGGCAACTCACCGACGACCAAAGCATGAATATGGACCAGAAGAAATCGCTCGCAAAACTAGAAATTTATCGAATTCTAGTAGATACTCGTAAAGCTCATTTAGATGGGGTTAAGACAAGACCATTGAATCTCGATAGTGACGAACGATGCCTTACTGTATTAAACGCTTTATATTCAAATGGAATTCCGAGCATTATTGACACCGAAAACAAAGAACTTAAAAACAGGATTACTACGTTTTTAGATAAATGTGAAATTTTGTAGATCGGTTGCAGTAAAGTACGTACAAACATACAACTGGTTCTACACTGGTATTTTTATACACAAGATACTGATACATGGTCGGAATATTATAGAATCCAGTACACTACTGATAGGTAGGTATGTTGTCTGAGCAAGCTGGCGAGTCAAGGAATAAATACTGGCGTTATGATCGGGAGCACCATACCAGGAAATCAGATCGTAAAGTGAATATTTTAGATCTGTTCCACAGCGCACTAAGAATCGTCCGACCCTTACCTGTCTTCCCTCAGTTCACGAAATAAAAAACAAAAACGTTTACCTATACCGAACAAAGTTCTTCGCCTTTTAAAAGTAAGATTATCAACCCACTGAATGTTACCTTATCAAGAAAAGACGAAATTGTAATAGAATCCGATAAACAATAAAATTAATAACCAATAAAATTCGTAGAACTAATGGAATCAACTATTTTACTTTTTCTTGTGAGAACCCTATTTCCATAGAAATCGGAAAAATACTTAGAAACGCAATTTCTCCGAGTGCCTGCGAGGTAATTCAATACAATTTTCAGTTAAAAGGTACATTTATTTAGTTCATTTTACGGGTAAAAATTAATGCGAACATTTTATAGTTAATTATTTATTCATATTTTGTTTCAAATTTCTACATTTGTTAATAATTATACACTTTCCTTGTGCCGTCTGAGCCCTGAAACTTTCACAACTAATGTATTTTAAGCGAGCAATCATCACGTATTTAGTTTGAAACGGCAGTTTGATTTCTTTTAGAATATTTCGATCAAAACATTTTTAATGAAGGTCGTTGACCTTTCGGAAAAAAAACAATAACTACGAAATTAAGTAAAATGTTCCAACGGGAGTTTCTAAGTAGCATTATTACGGCAAAACATATCATAATAGAAAATAAAATAGGGATGGCCGCAACTACGGCCAAAATTTCACTCTGTGAGTCGTCAACAAAGAGCTCACCTAGAGTTCTTTCTCACATGGGAGTAGCCAAAGCACAGACCAGATGCTCTGTGAGGCCAAGTCAAAGTCAGAACAAGTAACAATTTACTGCTACAACTTTGCCAATTAACTGTAATTTGAAACAAAGATAGGGTGCTAATGATGAAACGGGAATAAATGATTTAAATGAGCGCTGATGCGATAATAAATATGTACGGAAGTATTTGATTTTTGAATGTACCTACACTTTTTAATGTAGGTACTTAAGTAAACCTTGACACAACGTTGGGATGTAGGTGACTAATTAAGTGAAACAGCAGTTAAACTCATCACCTAATATTCGTAGCTATTCGACACCCCAGGTTCCATTCAAACCGCCTCAACCGCAAACTCCTTATTTTATACACTGTAAGGAACTTCTGCATTGAAGGACAAGACTTGCTTGATCGAGTGGCTCTCACAATGTTTTTCTTTTTTTGTATATCTACTAAAATTGTTTACTACCAATAATCTAGTATAGCCATATTTATATAGGTAGGTACCTATATATTATTATATATTTATGTTTTATGCTTGTCTCTTAATATTATTGCATTGATGAGAATGTATACAAAAATTATATTTGTTGACATATGAAGTTTATCTCAATGTTGATAATAGGTTCTTGTTTAATTATTTGCAATAAATATCAAAGTTAAGTCAGCAACATAAATAAAACAATCATCGTCATCTGGATTTTACTTAACCTCCTCCGTGATGTCTGCAAGCTCCCCAAGTCTCCGTGACCATAGAAGGTTTATACGACACGACAGCCATAAGGTATAATGCTTTATGGATATTAGATATATTGCTTTGTATCCGGTTTTAGAATAGTTAAAGCTATTGTATAGTAAAACTAGCAATAAACGAAGCTCCAGTGAGTCGCCGCGTTATATAACAGACCTTCGGCCGTAACATACAGGGCGGGGACTATCGAGGCTTATTCTGTTTATGTTTTATTATATGTTTATACTCCACGTATAAAAACTCTAATCGGTACGCGTGTGCAGTGTAAGAGTGAAAGTTACAGTTCGACTGATTTAGGTTTGAGCTTTGGTTTAAAGACTTCTTCTCAAGAATCTAACCATTATATAAAATAAAAGAACAGTGACTGGTCATACCATTTCAGGTAGCATTTAATATTTTAGGTAAGTATAGGCTCATTGCGCTGGTTATACGACCAGCTTCGGTGGGAGATCATCCCAAAATAATGTTCCTTAAGGTCGTCGAACGATGCTTTGGGCTCAAAACCACTCAAAAAAACTTAACCCCCAATTTTCAAATTACCATGGGCTCATAAAACCTATATGACAAATTGTCCCCTTCTTAAAATGAACGAAATTCATGATGACTAACCTAAAACGTCATATTCTCTAAATACCCAACGATTGAAATGCACAATAGGGATGCGGACTAAGATTTTTTTACGATGCCATTCGAACCAGTTTTTGGAGAGGAACAAATGTTTGTATAGGAGCAACTACAATCAAAGAACATAAATACCCAAAAATTTGAGACAAAGATTGACATCGCTGGCGGCAGCGGAAAACGCTTCATATTGATAACCAGGGCTCGGATTTTTCATCGCACGATAAGACGAAAGAAAACTATGGAGTCGATATCAACATTAAAACTTTACTCATATTCATACTCATACTCATTCATTTAATTAATACCAAAAGTTTATTATATTGTAAATACAAATCTTAACCGCCACATCATGTTTATTACATTATAAGCTATATAATAAAATGTTCACGTAATAATTAAGTTAATTAATGTATGCACTAATTGTAAACTTAAATAAATGACACGTCTAAAGCCGTAATGATTGAAACATGAGGCAATTAAATAAAGCGGCCAGTACCCATCGTTAAGTCTATCGCAACGATATGGTCTGGATAACTAGGTATGCAACTAAGTTGACATTTTGACAGCATGATAAATATAATAATTACGGGACTAGGAAAATGAGTGAGTATGAATATGAGTAAAGTTGTAATGTTGATATCGACTCCATAGTTTTCTTTCGTCTTACCGTGCGATGTAAAATCCGAGCCCTGTTGATAACGTACCCACGCATGACGTCACTCGTCACTCACAAAGTAGTTGTATCATTGTATGGAAAATCCGGTAAATTGTTGTTTCGGTCGCGAAATACTGCGTTTAAGTACATAGTTGTTATACAATTTTGTTTCTATAAAAGCGTAAGGATTCTATTGGCAGCTTTAAATTTACTCTTGTACAATAAAAAAAAATGCATATTTTTTCTAAACTTTCAAGGTTCATATATTTTTATGATTTTAATTACATGTTATAATTTAGACTTTATTACGGTAATTTGATGGTTTACTATCCATTTAGCATCACTATGTTATCAATTTGAACATGAGGCCGCATGCCTATTCCTTCAAATACCGAATGACTGATATGACCCGATATTAAAATAACTCAAACTGAAAACACCTAAATGGCAAAACCCTATTTTTAGGGTTCCGTAGCCAAATGGCAAAAAACGGAACCCTTATGGATTCGTCATGTCTGTCTGTCTGTCCGTTCGTATATCATCGGCATCGGCATTTTACTCGAAAACTATAAGGTGTATTTGAATAAAATTTTGAGGATAGGTGTATTTTGTTAGCCGCTACACAGTTTTGTAAATAAATAACTAAAAAAAAAATTTTTTAGGGGTGCACTCCATACATAAAACAGAAAGTCAAAAACATTTTTTTTTCATTGCAAGCCCACGCGTGGCACATCAATCGATAGGCCTTTCAAAATAAATATAAGGTTCTGTGAATAGAGTCGGAGATAATCGCCTCGAAAGTCACTAAAATTGTGTCCCCCCCCTCTAATTTTTGAACCGTGTATTTTAAAAATATGATTAAATCATGGAGATAGAGCTTATTAAATTCTTTCAGCGAAAATTATTTTGAACAAGACCGGTTCTTTGAGATATTTCTAAAAAACTGCCTTCCTTAAAAAAAGGACGTAAGTGCCATAAGATTTCAGTAACGAAAGGACCTTTTTAAAAGGCACGGTACCCTTCGTTGTGCGTGGTCCGACACGCACTTGGCCGTTTCTTTTTCTTCTCACGTGTGGTTCGTTGAGAATTATTTGATATATTGATATTATGACTTGTGACTTTAGTATATATAGTTCCTGGTCAACGTGCGCGGTAAGCGTTAAATTACAGGAATATATTGCTATATAAATTGCCTTTATTAATTGACATTCTCCGTGTAATACAAATTTAGGTATTTTAATATTTGGTCGATTTAAGCATATGTTGTTTTACCATGAAAGTGTTTTGAAGTTATGCATTATGAGACTAAGCTATTTTGAAATTCGGCCATATTAAAATTCCGGTGTTTCAAGAAAAAAAATTAGGCATTCTGTAATTTAGGTATTTTGAGACCAAGAAGTTTTGAGATCTGGGAATATTGATAAAGAGGTAAAATGCAATTTAGTACTTAAGAGCCCAAAGCGGTTCGACGACCATATGATACAAAACGTCTTTGGACATTCGCAGGCTAACGGTGTGATATTTAAAGAAACTTATGTAACAATATTTCATAAATTGGCTTTCCATTTGCGCTAAATTCCCCATTTCCTAGAATGAACTTGTATATATAAACTACAATAATTTGAGAATAATCGTTTTCCCAAAGTATCACGTGACAAGATTGTCTGCCTGATTACGAGCAATGCAATCAATGAGAAGTTCTGAAAGTGTCCAGATAAATCGAGTTCAGTCGAAAAAATGTTATAGGTTAATATTGAATGATATAGTATTATGACTGCTCGGAGATCAATTACATAAATAAGGACAAATTTAATCTCCACTGACACGTGTAACATAATCAGAACTTTATTTCGATAACATACTTATGCAATGATATGAGGGCATGGTGAAATTGTATTTTAATTTTGTATCATGGTAGCCGTCGCAGACGTCTGCCCCTTCATCATGATCAGCCCCCCTATTCTTTAACTTGTTTTAAGCTCACCTCAACGCTCACCCACAAATATATTTTGACACCGCAATGCGTAGTAACTATACTTAAGCGTACGCAGAGGTCTAGTTTCGTGACGGGTGACCGGCAGGGTGAGCCGCATTACCGCATAGCAAATAACAGCCCAGAGCTGGGCACCGTTACATAAAATTGTTAACTTCGTTAATCGTTACGGCGTTACATTTTTATTTAACCGAAGTTTACGTTAATCGTTAACCGTTAACTCGTGATAAAACATAGTCAATGTCACTAGTAGACACGCCCCTAGGCGTGTGCAGTATCTGTTACAGGTGCGAGCTGTCCCCCCCCCCCCCCCCACTTCGTCCCGCTTTGCTCAAGTTATTTGCCGGCACCTGTACTGTAATACCAATTTAAAATTATTTATTTCCGTAATTAACAATATTTATGATATAAGGGATGGAGCCACCCGGTAAGCAAGCAATGCTTGTATTGGGAGGCCGGGGGCTCTTCCATGGATAATAATAGGAACAATGTAATCAACTAAGGTTTTTTTTTTAGTTCTGTAAGGAACTATTATTTCAACTGTGGTCTAGGACCTATCTTTCTGGTTGTCATGTAAAATAATTAATATTTAAATACTAATTACTCACTTACTCCGTTGGCTCAGCGATCCAAAATGAATCTTGGCCTCCGACACGAGAGTGCGCCACTTTTCTCGGTTCCGCGCTAAATCTTGCCAATTGCAGATTTGGAGCTCGCGCAGATCCGCCTGCAGCATGTCACTCCAGCGGTACCTTGGACGTCCGATAGGACGTCGACCTTCCGGACGGCCTCGGTATGCTCTCTTGACTTCGCGATCATCCTCCATTCTCTCCAGGTGACCAAGCCAGCGGTGTCTGTGAGCTTTGATCTCTTCTAAGATGTTAGGTTCAGCCACCAGACATTCTATCTCCAGGTTCTTTAGGACTCTCCAGCTTCCGTCCGGTCGTTGCTTTGGGCCGAGATTTTTCTTTCGGCGACTAGTGACATATTCTCTTCTTTAAGTGTCAGTGTCCATGCTTCGCATCCTTCGCATCGCAATATTTAAATACATTAAAGAATTCCAGGCTGAAAAACAGAATAATCCCTTTCCGTTGCTGCTTCGCGTGATGCTCACTGTATACCTGTTGTGCCGTCTCGAAAACGACAGCCGCCGCGTAACAACCAGAAAACACGCCATCCAGGTGATATTTAGTGATTCAACCCGTAAATACTGTTATAAACGTTTGCATTAATTAATTGTGCCACTTATCAGCGGCCCATTTAGGCGAAGTTACAGGGAAAATAAAATTGGAACGGTCTAAACCTTATGAGTTATGCTTATGAGGCTCGGATTGGGTTTAACAAAAAATATAATCTTACGCAGAACACAGAACTTATAGAATACAAAACATACCTGCATAAGTGGCAGCCCTTGTATGCAGTATGCATAGGTAATCTTGAGAACTGTACATTATATAAATCATTAAGATTTATTACATGGAATGTTTTTTCAAGATTTTGTTCTACTGTTTTGTCGGCGTGATTGATTTATATACCCGTGCCGAATTACAGTTTTCTAGTAGTAAGGGTTACTGAGCTAAGCCTCAGATGGACAGACGGACGAAAGGACAGACGGACATGGCAAAACTATAAGGGTTCCTAGTTGACTACGGATCCCTAAACAGTAGCATACATATAGCAACAAGAAAATCAATATCAGAGGCTGTTGGACATGTCGAGTTGGACCAGTGTTTTTCAACCTTTTTCAAGGCGTGTACCGACAGTAGGAAAGTACAGTCGCGCACAAAGAATACGGGTCGGTAACATACAGTCATATTTCCTAAAATAGTGCAAGGGTGCACAGTTTTTTTAATCCTGTCATGATCCTTATTTAATTGTACATCTAAACTGCAAAAATAAGAATAAAAAATAACGTTACCAGGTTTAAATCAGACTCGTAAAAACCCATGAAAAAAACAAGGCCAACGGAGCGAGATATCGCAAAAATCGTGATTTATAGATATCGATATTTTTATGATAGGATGCCGGAAATTGCTAATACAGTTGGGTATTATAAAGAATAGAATATTATGTGACTAAAACTAGTGTTAAATATAAAATATTACGAGAACAATATTTCTTTGCTATTCCGCTAAAAAAACGTGCTGGTCTATCAGTGAAGATAAGATGCAACTATTTGCGTATAAACATGCAAAAAATTACAGCGAACCACCACCAATATTGACAAAAACCTCGACACGTGTTTCGCCTCTCTACGAGGCATCATCAGGAGATGCTGGCAGGAGATGTTGCTTGCGCCACGTCCACTGAGCATTTGCAAAATAGTTGCATCTTATCTTCACTGATAGACCAGCAGGTTTTTTTAGCGGAATAGCAAAGAAATATTGTTCTCGTAATATATCATGGACTTCCGCAAAGTAACGCCTGATTCAATAAATTATTTAAATATAAAAGAAAACCTATTGCGGTTATTTAATTTAGGGTGACCTGAAATGCGCACACTGCGCTGTTCTTAGATTACATTTTCCATTTTACAAATATGAAATCCGCTACAAAATTCAGTTAACCGCGATGGGGGGTCGCGTCACACAGGTTGAAAAACACTGAGTTAGACTCAACATAATCTTGGTGAAAAAAGGCTTATCAGACACTGATGCGCATAGGTGACTCTTTGTTGCAAAGTTTACGAATGCGAGTACCTATGCCACGCGTGTGTTTATAAATCCCAAATTACTCGTGACGACATGTGAGCTCCTGCGCTGCGTGTGACGCAGTGCGCTGACTGTAAACGTGCCCTAAATCCGGATTAAAAAACTAAAAGCTGTAGTGTGAGTTAACTCGTTCACTGACGGTGACGGGGCCTATCCCAGAATAAAGATAAAGCAGGCAATGGGCGATTAGTTCAGATCACGAATCTAAATACATCCTGGACGTTGCCATTCAAACAATGTTTTGAAATAAGATAAAATGACCTTGAATGACGTGGCATCTGTCATCTCTTTCTATATTGCTATAACTTGAAACATAAAAAATGCGACATTTTTATGAACACAAGCTCGACGTTATTACTGTTAAATTTCATTTTGTTATACACTCGAGAGCAAAAGTTTCGGGTCACTAGCATTTACTTCAATATCTTGAAAACGAATAAAGCTATCGTATTGAAATAAATTGCACCTTATAGACAATTTAATGTTACTAAAATAAAATGCATTACATTTACTACTTACCATTTATTATATTATGTTTAAAACGACAAATTAATAATGGCGTTATTTTGCTTGCAAAACCAAAACTGAAAATATTGAACTTTTTATATTTACAAGTAGTTTTAACACAGTTTAGTACTTGGTGTTACCCCCACGTGCTATCCGGACTGCTGCAATGCGATTCGGTATGCTGTACACCAAGTTTCTGAAACACTGTTGGGGAATGTTCTCCCATTCCTCTACCAATGCATGTTTCAAGTCACGAAGCGTAATTAAAGGAGGATCTCGTTGTCTTACACGTCGTCCGAGCTCGTCCCAGGCGAGCTCGATCGGGTTGAGGTCGGGGCTACGTGCTGGCCACACCATGGGACGAATATTCACCTCATCAAGGTAGTCTTGCACTACACGAGCAGTGTGGGGACGGGCGTTATCGTGCATAAAGATGGCATTCTCACCAATTCTTGCCATAAATGGACCGACGTGCTCGTTGAGGATTTCATCCACGTATCTTACGCCATTAAGAGTACCGTTTTCGATCAGTACAAGCTCTGTTCGGCTTTCCGCAGAAATTCCAGCCCACACGAGTACCGAACCACCACCGTATGCCACCTTTTCTTCAATACAGGCTTGCATAAATCTTTCTCCTGGTCTTCTGTACACCTTTGCCCTTCCGTCGTGTGTATACAGCATACATTTTGATTCGTCCGAGAACCCGACATTTGACCAATTTTCAATCGTCCAATGCGAGTGTTCGCGTGCATAAATTCGTCTTGCTATACGATGGTGCCTCTCGAGTTTCGGACCATTTGCGGGTCTAAATGGTTTCAAATTACCTTCAGCAAGTCGCCGTCTTACAGTCCAAGCAGATGGGTTGCTTCTACCAAGCCCTAAAAAATGATGAGTCAGTGCTGTTCCCGTAAGAAACCGATTTCGCAGCATAGAGTTGACTAGATATCGATCTTCCCTCGCCGTCGTACACCTGGGTCTGCCTGTTATTGGTCTGCGTAGGTTCGAACCAGTTTCTAGAAACCGCTGGCGGACACGCTGAACTGTAGACAACGATACACCGACTATTCTTGCTGTTTCTCGCTGACTGCTCCCATTTTCCAGGATCGTGAGGATTCTCGTACATTCCTCAGGTGTGAGTGACATAATTACTACTTTAATAATGACTATTGGATACCTGGAAGACTTCTTATAAATACATTTTATGACAGAACAAAAACAAAAGCAAAAACAGTTGCGAAAATTAGAAGTTCTGATTTGAAAAAAAAAGGGATCATTATGTTTATAACTTTTTTATGCCATTACTTCACGCCAACCAATAAGTTTTTATACGTGTAATGAAGGATTATTAAATTGTCTATAAGGTTCAATTTATTTCAATACGATAGCTTTATTCGTTTTCAAGATATTGAAGTAAAATGCTAGTGACCCGAAACTTTTGCTCTCGAGTGTAATTACACAAAATTAAAAGAAAATTAAAAATAATTTACTGAAATTAAAATGTATTGACTTTACTACATATGACTCCAAAACTACCAACGCACCCAAAATCCTGACTGACGGTATGCTCGTACTGCTTGTTATGGCAATACTAATGAAAAAAATATGGCTGTTATGTCAAAAAACAGATTTTATCATCGAAAGCTTATTTCGTGAAATAGACACTGCTACGATTTAATCGCAAATTGATTTGTGTTTTGTATAATGACGCTCTGAGGAAGTACTTGGAGACCGAAATCAAATATTAAATCTTACAGGTAAGTGGCCATGTCACGAAAATATCGGAGTAAATCTTGTTAGTTTCTATGCAATAAACGCGCAACTAGGTTTATTTCGATCATTAGTAAGTGTGTTCTACAAGCCTGTTTTAACTAAAATGCCGTTAAAATTCGTTTGTCCTTATCTGTCACTTTGACATTTGTGTTCGTAAGAAAAGGACAAAGCACATTTTATTTAGCAGAGGCATTTTAAGTTTTATGAATAAGGGGGAACATTATAGGCTAGTAAAAAAATGTGTAAACTTCTAACTAGGGTGACCATTCCGTTCTCGTGCGTGGTATTTCTTCGTATTGAAAGGAGCAAAATGAATCATTTTGACAGTTTATAATTATCATGATAATTTTAATCATAGTCTGTAATAATACAGTTAGAATTGGTATAATTATTATTCATTTTAATTTATACTGATTATTTCAGATTTCCAAAAGAGGCAGAAAGAAGGCAACAATGGCTATTGGTTGTGGCCTATAAAGGGACGATTTCCTGAAGTTTAAAAATCTGTAGCTTGCGTTTGAAGGCGGAAGCAACTAATATAAAACAGGACTCCTTATCAACAGTGCTACTCTATTTTGACATGTATAAAACTCAAGTTGTAAACTGTCTTTTTATTTTCCGTTTTTTCTATTGATAACCCTTTCCTACCCTATACAGTGAATATATAGTCACTGTCAGTATGCGCTAGAACCTAAGATTCGATGGGTGTTCATTTCTATGAAGCTAATAAAATTGAGCTGACTCGACTGTACCTGTAGTGTGTGGACTTTTGTCCGTGACGTTGTCGGTTTGGCCAGCGATTTAAATCGGTGGATTGATGAGACGCGAGTGGAGTTTGGTGCATTCGTTTAGCTTCTTATACCATAAAATAACTTAATTCGACTCATTGAGACCTCTGACAGAATCTGAGCTAGGCTGGTGCCTGTGTTACAGAAGTCAGTGTCCTCTCCTAGTTTGTAAAACACTAGCAACTTATTATAAATTTTAATATATGTAACTTTGCTCTCTTAAGGCCCCGGCAGCTACATATAATTATCAACTTACTCATAATAAATCTAAACTAGACATAAAAAGCAATGTAATAAACAAACATTGTAAAATGTATTTCAATATACTAAGATACGTTTTCGATGTTTTCTTTTCGATTATTTATTCATCCTAGGTAGTAGGCTGATTTAATGAGAATAATTAGTATCAAGTATCTTAAAATTCGTCAATTATTTCTAACGTATGGAGAATCATGGACGGGTGTGTAATAAAATCATGGGTATAAAAATAAATGATATAATTTTATTCAATATAATAACACTTGATATAATTTCAAATTCTAAAATCACTCATTGTATATAATAAACGTTTGGTATAATCTCAAAATACATATGTTTATTTCGTATAACTATCATCTGGTCATCATTAACTTAAGACTTATCCTCTTGTCGGTGGAGTATTTTCCATCTCTCTCTGTCGTACGCCAGCCCTTTGATTTGCTGATACGACACGACACCAGCTTTTTCCTTTATTTGGTCTATATAACTGCGTCGTGGTCTTCCCCTGCCTCTCCTTCCTTCTATCTTTCCTTCCATTATGGTTTTAAAGAAGTTGTCGTGCCGTATCAAATGACCAATAATTTTCCCCCTTCGAGTGCTGATAGTGTTCAAGATCGATCTCTTCTCTTTTACCCTTCTCAAAACGTCCTCATTTGTTACTCTCTCAGTCCAGCCACCTTCCATCCGTCTCCAACACCACATTGCAAACGCTTCCAGTCTTTATCATCTGGTATAACACTTATTTGTATAACCATAATATGGTATAGTGCTCATATTACATAACTGTCAAGTACCTAGTATAATATATTGTTTTTATTACAATAGCTTGGTAACGCCAATAAAGTAAAGAAAGTATAGAAAACATTACGCTTTGCAAATTGTACTCATATAGTATCAGTATTCGGCGGTAAAAAAGTGTTCAGTTCAAGCGCTTCGCTGGCCGCTGCCGCGGATGATATGTAGATTTAGAGAGGAGAGATCGAGGAGATACAGAGATTGAAAATACAGATGTGAGTGAGCTGGAGGTTTATTTTACTACTCCGTATACCTACCACATTAACTTTTGTAATTTTTATTTGAATAGATAACTAAAACTATACAGATTATTATTATTGTTGTAAAACACGGCTTAATTACATTTTAATATTTATGTAAAATCCGAATCAAGTAGCTGTCTACACCTCACGTAGGTAGTTGTCTCAGAATCAGGACTTAAGTAGTTGAGTTAAAGTACGTATGGTTTTTGTTTATATTGTGGTAAATGCCGTAAATTACATTTTCTATACATGTATGGAGATACGATTTATTTACGAATGGTGCAGATGACGAAAATATGAAAAGTAAATATCGATGTCGATAACTTGTAACAAAATATCTTTCGCTGCACTAAATCTCGAGTGAGCGAGAGAGAGAGATACATCGTGCGAGCGAAAACGCAAAGACAATGACGTATGAAGACCTGGCAGATAACATGATTCTATACCTTTCTTACTCGTTATATAGAATACGTTCAATTTATCTATAATATAGAATATTTTAGGCCCTATCTGCCTTTTTCTGTAATCTGTGTTCAAAACATTGTTTGAATGGCAATGTGCAGGATGTACGTATTTAGGTTCGTGATTTAGACTTTAGATTCTAACGGTTACCGATTAGGTACTATTACTTATGGCACTTATCGAGATCCAATGTTACTTAAAATACTAGTATTTATTATCTGCCTAAATATACACGTTTGAATAAATTAAATTGAATCTGCGTCTAAGTATGCCACAGTTTTCTTCATATTCCAAGGTACCTATTTATTTTTAATGGAGGTATATTTTTGGAATGCCACTAAGACAAGAAACCTTTTCGTACTTCGCATAGGGTTTGTAATTATCGGTAAGAAATATTAAAGCGAAAGTTTGTGGAATCGGTGCTAAATCACGAACAATATAAATGACAAAAAGTTTCGTTCACTTCGACTGGTAAAATATCGTAAAAACGCGGCTAAAATATTCGGGAATTCGGTGAACGAGAGTTGCGGCTTTGTTTGTTTATAATATTGCAAACACTTTGTAACTTCAGTAGATTTTATGGTTTCCGTACTGTAATGGGAAAATCCGAAAGGAGTTTTATTTTAAAAGCTTTATGTAAAGTACTTAACTACTTACTTACAAATAATTGTATAAAAGATCTGTTACTACCCCACAATATCTGCGTGACGTCACATCGGCTTTCTTGGTACGGCAAATATCTATCTATAACTACTTATAATAATTAGATATAATATCATGCATGAGTTTGATAGTATGATTTGATAGTACCTGTGGAATCGTGCGTATGAAACTTAACCTAAAAATTTTTTATAGGTCGTAATACTAATTTATTAATAATAATATTTATTCATATTCATATTATGAATACGAACTACCTATTTAACTTAAACATTTTTTAAATTGTTTTGGAAGGTCAGAGCAGGGTCAATCTAAGACGTTGGGTTCACGCGTTCGTGCCAAAGGGCTAAACACATTTAAATCAAATATGAATGCAAAATCACGTTTCAAATTGATCACATAAAAACAACTTCACGGCTACATCGATGAGATTATGTAAGAACTCAATTGTTTTATTCCAAACTTTTCAATGTTTGCATGCCCCAGTACTGTTGGAGATGGTTGCAATCGGCTCCTTTCAATTTCCGGCTGCCACATCGTAAATATTGGAAATTGCATTTCCATGAATGGCGACTTGTCATACCAGATAGATAGAGGTATGTACCGTACAAGCCCAATTTCAAAGCAAAACCGCAAATCGATGTACAGTTTAGCAGTTTGGCACACACATAATAGAGGTCAAAACAAAATTTTTGACCCGCAGTTCTTAAAAAAAATTCCCTTCGGGGGGAGTGCTGAGACATTTCATTTTCTGTATGGAAAAAAAAAAATCTTTTCAGAAACCTATCGTGTGTAGTATCATATGAAAGGGCTCTTTGAGGCGATTCTAAAAATAAACCACATCATTACATTTCAGTATCGTGATTCAAATCAATTTGGAAAGGTCGAGGACCTCGCTACGGTGTTCATTTTGATTAATTGAAAATGGTTACCGACTAATCTACTTATTGCCTGGATTTGCAAGTTGAATGTATGACAAAAACTAGCATGAATTGATTGTACCTACGGTCGTGGAATGAAAGTAATTTTTGGACCTTAATTAAAATTAAAAATATCCGCGGCTGTACGTTTCAACTTTCAACCCGAAAAATACAATTGGGCCCGAAAATGATCAACAACCAGTATCATATATTATACTTAGTTAGAAAACATCCAAAGTAGGCCAACTACATACCTACGAGGGCTGCCTTTTAAGTTGTGTCGTTTGGAAAAACTAAAGACAATTTAAGTGTTAAATGGTATTTATTGTTTTTCAAAGTAATCACCGTGATATGTAATACACTTTTTCATTCGATCGAACCAGTTTTCGAAACACTTATTCCAGTCCGAAGTCGGGGTCTCCAAAATGGCCGTTTTGTATGCCTCAACCGCTTCTTCAGGCGTCTGGTACCGTTGACCACGAAGTCGTTGCTTGATTTTTGGAAAAGTAAAAAAATCGTTAGGGCTTAATTCTGGACTGTACGGCGGGTGTTCCAGAATTTCGACGTTTTGCTCTTTTAAAAACGCAATAGTTTGCCGGGCGGTGTGCGAGCTCGCATTATCGTGGTGCAGTCTTATACGACGTCTTGGGTTATTTTTTCGAAACTCGCCGATGACTTCTGGTAAACAGACAGTAGTATACCAGTCAGCATTAACCGTTTTAAGATCCTCGAGCACGATGGTGGCAACGTGGCCACTTTTCGCCACAAACGTGGCGACCATTTTTTTCGAAGTGCTCCGTGAGCGTATTACTTTGGTCGGTTTTGGCTCATCTTGGAACACCCAAACAGTCGACTGCTGTTTAGAATCGGGATCGTAGGCATATATCCAAGATTCGTCACCACTGATAATGTCGTAAACATGTTTTGAGTTTCCTCGGTTGAATTGCCGCAGAGTTTTGCGACACCATCGAACGCGAGCCGTTTTTTGGTCTTCACTGAGTAAATGTGGTATCCAGCGTGAGATCAACTTTTTTACGCCTAAGTGATCATGCAAAATACTGTGAACACTGGTCCCTGAAATACTTAAGGAAGCTTCTATCTCACGGTATGTCGCCTGGCGATCTTCGATGATCAGTTGCCGTACAGCATCAATGTTCTCCTGGGTTACGGCTGTTTTTGGTCGACCTTCACGATGTCTATCACCAAGACTAGAGCAACCACGTTGAAATTCTAAATACCAGCGTTCCACAGTCCGAAGGCATGGTGCTTTATCATTGAAAACCGTAGTCAACTCTTCGAAGCACTGAAGTCGCGTTAAGCCCCTTTTGAAGTTGTAAAATATTATCGCACGTAAATTTTCCTTCGAAATTTCCATTTTCACAACTGACTTGTCAACTTTGAACGAACGCTGTACTATAACGGTTGGGCCGATTTCGAGTCATTCTTTTGTTTTCGAATTCTAAATTCAAATATTTTAATGTGACACTAGTTCTTTTTTATGCAATCACGGGAGGTTTGCAAACGACAGAACTTGACAGAAACCAAATTGACAGTATATGTAAAAAACTTAGTACATTTTCATATGCCTTATACAATTTAAAAAAAGTGTCCAATCAGGCATCTGTACTAACGGCGTACCACGCATATGTTACTTCCACCTTAAGATATGGTATAATTTTTTGGGGTAATTCTACAAATCGGGAAAATGCATTTAAAGCCCAAAAAAAATGTATGCGGTCAATCTGTGGAATCAAACAGCGTGACTCATGCAAACCACATTTTATTCGGTTAAAAATACTTACTGTACCTTGTCTGTACATATATGAAATAGTAAATTTTGTGATCCAAAATCGAAACCAATTTGGTAAATTTAAAAGTGTTCGCCTACAAAATAAAATAAGAGCAATTTCAAGTAATACAGCATTATTACAAAAAAGCATACTTGGAATGGCCCACAAGATTTTTAATAAACTACCACAGACTATTGTTGGAAAAGTTGAAAATGCTGTTGATATGAAACTATTAAAAGAATTTCTATTAGGGAAAGCTTATTATACGATAAATGAATTTTTAACTGACATATGCACTTAATTAAGAATTACTACATACTATTATACTTTTATATTTTTTTTAATAATTTTGACTACATAATATTACTATTTCTGTAACTGACTGCGAACTTAATTATGTATATTTTCAAAAATTTTGAGGACCTACCGAATGTTAATTATTTGTAAAGCATGCTGCATGTAGTCAAGCATGATACAAAAAAAAAAAAAACAATATTTGTATGCCGAAAGGTACCACATAGTGATACTCATAAAAATGTAATACCTAATCTACCTATGTTGGACAAATAAATCTTTGAATCTTTGAATCTTTGAACTTAAAAGGCAGCCCTCGTATATCGCAATAGATTTTTATTGCTTTTGAGAGTTAGAATGGGCTACGATATATTTGGCTACTTTGGCTGCTGAATGTATATGTGCCAGGAAGGCTAGCACAACAGACGCCGCACCGCGACGCGAGTCGAGAAAGATCTACCCTCCTCTTTCCAATTTGCAAGGTGTGAATGAGACAAGAGACACTCAGTCGCGCGCGAAGCGACTTGTCAGCAAGTTGTGCTAGACGTACGGCTATGTTCATGAAACCTAAGTATATTGGGTTGGAGACTATCAATATAAATAATAAATAAATTATTAGCGGACAATCTTAAGGCGCCGTAGGTTCATGGTCTTCTCTCCCTCTCACTGAGCATAAGCGTGAGCGAGATGGAAGTGCGTGCTCGGAAGCGCGGATATCTTGTTTTTTAATTTTATGTTTTTGGCCGTTTAAATAAATAAAAATGTAATCACTGATTTCCCTCGAACATGATATTGCCGATGTTTAGAAGCAATTTTATTATTTAGAGCTTCTGTGCATAATTTGTTACGAATATTTTAAGTGTATTTTTGTGTATTTTAAACCTATGTTCGTGTTTTTTTTCTATCGAGCAAAATTTGCTTAATCATGTTTCGAATCACTGATCTCGCTGCAAAAAAGCCTCAAGATTACTATTAATATTTTTTTGAAACCATATTATTATAAACAGACGCATTATATTGTTTCGAAAACTCTGTTCGCTTAACTTCGCTGAACCTACGGCGCCTTAAACAAATCGACTTAGTCCCATCCCATAGTATGCTCTGTAAGGCTTGTGTTATGGGTACTAAACGACGAGATATATAATAGATATAAATACTTAAATACATAGAAAAATATTTGCCCTTACCAAGATTCGAACCCAGGACCTTCAGCTTCGTAGGCAGCGTCACTAACCATTAGGCTAACCGGTCGTCAAAATGTCAAAATTATGAAATGAAACAAAATTATTAGTATGGAATAGGTACATATTCTTAGAATAAACTCCATTCTTGTTTCGTTTAATTGATTGGTTTCTGCGTTTAAAAGCAGCACGCGATTTATAAAGAAATTTGGATTCAGCATTATCAATTTGTTGTTTCCGTTTCCTTAATATCTTGATCACGGCCATGCGTCCAGGAATCAAGCATTCGTTTATAGTTGAGCTATAAAATTATCTAAACACCTATGTGGGCCATAAAACAACAGTCATAACTAATAAAGCAATGTGTGTGTATTTTACGTGAGTAGCCGAGTAGACATTGGCATTCATCGAACAAGTAATAAAATGTTTATGATATATTTTCGTTTCTGCACGTTTTCATCAGGTTCTTAGGTAGGGGAGACCAGGGATGAACGTAACAATTTTCAGTTTTTGTGACATATTTTTGAACAACTTGTTACTTTCATCCTACATATATACATACATACATTCACACCTTGATTCCCAAAAGGGGTAGACAGAGCACATGAAACTTATGTTCCAGCGCCACTTTTAGCATAGATGTGGTTATAAAAGAGTGTGGGTATACTTTCAACCTTCGACAACAAATTCCCGGAATCCAACGATTTCATGCCAGTAAATAAATAACGCTATTTAGAACGCATCGTTTTCGTAGCCACAACTTGTATTCCGATAATAATGTTATGCTACTATCCATATCACTATCTCTATCATCATCACTACATAGTATAAAGCAAAGTCGCTTCCCGCTGTCTGTCCCTATGTATGCTTACCTAGATATTGAAAACTACGCAACGGATTTTGATGCGGTTTTTTTTAAATAGATAGAGTGATTCAAGAGGAAGGTTTATATGTCTAATATATAAATGCGAAAGTGTGTCTCTCAGTCTGTTTATCTGTCTGTGAGTCTGTTACTTCTTCACGCTTAAACCGCTGAACCGATTTAGATCAAATTTGGTGTAGAGATCTCGAATCCCGAGGAAGGACATAGGCTAATTTTTATCCCGGAAATAATTCCTTCAAGGAGTGTCATGGGGGTGGAAATTTATACGGACCTACGATATAAACGAGTTCCACGCTGACGCAGTCGCGGGTAGAAACTAAGTAGTATAAAATAAAAGCAAAAGTATTCTTCAAATGAATCCTACACAAGGTTAAAAAATAAAAACAGAATATACTTTTTACGTATTTTTTGGAGACCACCACCCTAAGCACTGGGGTTTAGGGGGAGTAAAATAAAAATAGCGTCAATCACTTCAGTAGATTCAAACGTATTATAGTTTGCCTTTAAAATTATTTGTTACGTTCATCCCGTGTTACTTTTATACCTGGTCTCCCCTAGCGAGAAATTGGATAAAAATAACAGCTTGTTTTTCAACTCGCGCTTATTTAAGATCCAATTTAAATGCTTTTTAAAGTCGTGTTTGTTTTGTAAAATGCTTAAAAATAATTTGTGGTTTATCTGGCTTCTTGATTTCAAGTGCCAACAGGATTTAAAACACCAAAAATGTGAATAGCCCGCAATCCCGCATACCTCAAAGGACAAGTTTATGCCTTTCATTCAGACCTTGGGTATTTATTTTCAGAAACTCACTGTTCACACCTGTTTACTGTAATACGAACAGTAGGTATTATGGTGGGCCTGGGTATGGGACGGACACTTCGAGAGATTTAAGTGTCGTGAGGACGCATTTGATCGAAGAAAAAGGCTACGGTATTTAATAAATTAATGACCCATTTTTTTTCATAAATAAAATTTGTTAATTCAGTAACTTTTTATAAAACGTCAAACTCTCCTTATAGGGTTTGTTGGGAAATACAGACTAGTGACGTCACAATTTCCTATGGTCAAACATCGTCCATTTTTTACGGCTATATATATACTATTAGAAACAAGCAAATAGCAGAGTCATATAGCAAAATCCATCAAACCGTTTGGACTGTAGCCCGTGAAACAGATTTTTTTGTTGTCCACACACCTAACATACGCTTGAAAAACATAACCCTAACGTAAAAATAAGTAGAATATCGATGTTATCAGAGTATTTTTTTGGAAATGTACCTACGACGTTATTAAATAATACCATAATGTTCCAATTTATCAAATCGATTCCGCGAAAGCAACGCTGATCAAAACGGTAAACAATAGGAAACCATTATTAATATTATTATCCAAGTATCTGAGAATTATTACTGGTGGTCATTATCGTCTGATAATGACCACCAGTGGCGAATTCAACAAATATTTATCTTAAACAAATATACGGCGGTGTGAATGACGCAAAATGGTTCGCATTACATGCTGTTACGTGTATTGGTACATTTACTTATCATCAAAGCACTCTGAACTCTTAGAAGACCAAAATATAATGTACCTAAACTTAAACAAACTATGATCAATAATATGTATGCATAATCGATATGATACAAAGAAAAAATAATTTGTTTCGTGATAAGGGTATTTAATATGTATTCACTAAAACTATGATCACTGAGAGACTTAACTGTTAGATGCATAATGGTATCACGTCACTTTACTTCTGTCGTCATCTATATACTTACGTCATATCTGAGACTTACCCAAGTAGCACAAAGGTTCTGTGTAACAGCATTTTTAAAGTACACCTTGGACACATTAAGTAGCTGCTAAAAATGGAGGTATAACAGCATTATAAGCGCATATAATGCTGATATAACTCTAATTTGGGCACAAATTACGTGGCACATTGCTGTACGATTGAATTATAATAATAGCATTATATTTAGCATTAGTAAAGGTAACAGCTACTCCTAGTGCTGAAAATTGCTTGTATAACAAGGTACGTGGCACTTATTATAGTTAATATAATATGCAGCCATTCTCATACTCATTCGCAAAATTGGGATAAGGTTGGACATCTTAAACGCTTTAACGAAGCTAGAAGTAAATTGTGGTATGAAGAAACGCGTTTTTAATTATTACTCCAGTACGAAAGATAATGGTGCTTGAAGTGATATGGTGCGTGCAACTGAAGAGTAATAGTGGCCATTTTGTGGAGAAATAATAATGTTAAGGTACCTAAGTAAAACTTTGGTTATATCAATTATGTGTTTAATTTTATCGGGAATGTTTATTTATTGTGAATTACCATACATATTTAGGTCAACATTTTCACGCGCTTTCATAATAAGTATCCACAAAATACGTGAAAAAAGTTCAAAATAAAATGAATATTTACAAGTAATATTTTTTTTACATATTAGTTTTACTTGAAAGCTGTTTACATGTTCATTTATTGTTGATCTAATTCAGTTTAAGCCGATATTTTCTAAAATAACCAAAAGCACATAAGCTAAATCTTTAATAATACACGCGTCAGGTACTTGAAATGGCGGATAAACGAGTGGTCAGTGTTAAGTTAAATTTAATGCTAAATGCTATACGAGTATAAATGCCCACGCGTGTACAGCTTTATAGCAGTGTGCTGCTGTGTAACTGCATAAAAGATCACACTGGGTACTTATCGGAATAACCTATTGCCTTGTTATTTAAATCAACATTATCGCCTAGTAACAACAATTATATAAATTGGGTTGTTATTTTTAGCAAAATCATTTCATTATATCATTAAGGTCAGCTTGCATCAACTAAGATAGCCTGCCAATTTGCATATAATAGTAGTTTATGCAACTGATACATAATCAGAGGCCTTAAAAGATGAGTTTGGTTTTATGAAACGAGCGCCAGCGAGTTTCATAATAGGATCACACGAGTGTTTTAAGGCTAAATTATGTACAGTTGCATACACTACTTTATCTACACACATATCATAAGTACTCTAAGATGGGTTCAGAAGCCGTAGGGAAATGACCTGCATTGCTACTATAGTGCTACCTGTAAAATATCTTTGGTGCAATCGTGGCTGCATTTACGATATCCGGCGGAGTGTTCATATCGTTATCGGAGTCACTACTACTTATATTTTCAACTAAAATGTGAATTACAAACAACATTTCACAATTCTACTTTCGTAACAGCAAAAAACCACCAAAGAAATGACAACGCGCGGCGGCAATTCGATCCAACGTCAAGGCGAATGTGTTTTTAAATCATAGACAAACGAATTAAGTTCCTATTCTCATGTCACTCGAGATCAAATGTCGTGCGGTTTATATTAAAAAACATACTGAATTGACGTTTCGCATCGATAACTGTTTTAATATCTATGGATACTAAAATAGAGACCCACTTGAGTTCTGACAGCTGTTCCAAATGTAAACTCGTAAACTTACAAAAATCTGTACTGTAATACTACTACCACAGAAAGGAAAATTCTCATAGTACAATTGGTTGTAATAATGCTGGTCGTTTCCTACGGTTTCTGAACGCATTTTAGAGCACTAATGATATGTGCGTAGATAAAACTGTAAACATGATTCCTGCTTCTCAATACCAATGACATAGATATTCTAGGCAGTTTGATCTTAATAAAAATATAATTTACAGTACATATGGTGCTACTTTCCCGCACTAGTGCGGAAAAGTGGACTTTCCGTGCATATGTCGAAAGTTTAAAGAGCCATATGTACAGTAAAACGTTGTACGATACACGTGCGAATAGGTAATTCGCAACTTGTGTCGATTTAAAACACTCCCTTCGGTCGTGTTTTAATTTATCACCACTCGTTGCGAATTTCCTATTTTCGGCACTTGTATCATAAATAACTAATTTACGTACAGCTTTGAGAATGTTTAAGCCGGTTTACAGTCCACTACAGAGAGATTAAACTTATATTTTACTGGACTAGATTATTTAAGAACTTGGTAGAAAAGATGAAATAATATTTAGCGAAGACGTTGAAAAAAGACCAGATCTACTAACCACAGCTTGAACTGGTGTCTAATGCCTAATCCTGAAAATACATAGTACCTACATACCGAAATACCTATAATCACGCTCGTGTCCCGCAGGTGGGGCAGTGATCACAGATTGCCATTTGCTACGATACCATCAAACCTCTAATGTTTCATTGCCTTCATTCAAATTTAATTAGATTTTGATGCTTGTTCACCCAAAATCTAAATGCCAATTCTTTATTGCAGACATCAAATTTGTCTTGACTTCACTCCCTCGACATACGCGCGTTAAACATAAGTGGCCCAGAGCCATTCAGTGAACAACAACACAACGTAACAAAAGAAAGTTGGGTAAACCTAAACCGCTAATAGCCTGAAAATGTTACATTTAATCATTCCACAGAATTTAGGACAAACACGTGACGATGAGACGGAAAACGGAATAAGATTAATTTAGAACTGATAGTAGAACAAAATGTTTATAAATATGCTCAAGGAAAAGCGTTATCTAAAATAATGCTATGTGGTCTGAGTCAAAAGTGCGGGTAGCTTAGATAACTTTTCTAAGTAAAATATGCGTAAAAAATTACAGTCTAGTTTGATCATAAGCATAAACCAAAGCACGTTGAAAATTATAATTGCCACAAAAATGTGATACAATACTGTTTTTGATATCCTATATTTATAAGCCAAACCGACCAAGCTAATTACACCCTTTTTTAACCCTTAACTTGACAGTGTTTAAATATCATATTTTTTAGTCGCATTTTTGCATTTTTTGGTGGAACGATTTTTCGCGCTCTACATATATATATAATTATATACAGTGCAACAGAGGCTTGAACGCACGATTTTTTTATTTTTTTTATTTTTGCCAAGTTTAGGGTTTAGTGATTAAGAAACCCATATCAATTGTATGAGTAATTTTCGTTATACATTCCAATTAGGAAAATCACGGGCCAATTAAGCCACACGTATTATTTGTATAACGGTTATATTTATGTATAGGATGCTCATATTCGCAAACTATACGAAGGTATAAGTAAATAAAATAAGCGAAGCAAGCTTAGTCATTCCGGAATGCTGGACATAATGGTCAAGCACCTGAGAGAGGACGCCGTCCTCTGCGGCAGCTCGACCACGCATTCCGCGTCTCCGGCGGACCGTCGCCGGTCCTTCCCGGCCAGCAGCTGGATGGTCGTCCAGAACGAGCCCTCGCTCGGAGGGCCCGACGCCTGCCGCTGCATGCCGACTAACTTCACTGCATGTTGCTGGCCCCGCGGCCGAAGGTGCAATGACTGCCACCGACGGTGTCCTTACCGCCTCCACCCTAACACCCCACGTGTTCACACGCGAACATTAATCTCGCCCCGACACCTTTCACGGCTAATTTGCCGCGCTTTCACTGTAGCATGTCGGTGAAATCGACACTCAAAGTTTGAATTGCCCGTGCACAGTTCTTTTAATTGGTTTTGATTAGGTTCTTCCTTGGTTTCTTTACCTATTAAAGTACGCTTACCTACTCTAAACTTAGTTCGATCACTACAGCGTATCAGTTTAAATTAGCTGAATTTGAAATAGTTTGATATAGCTGCACTCTCGTTAACTGACTAAATATCGTAGGCCTGGGTGCAACGGTTCCTGCTAGGTGGGGGTGACCTGGATGGCGCCAACGTCGCGACCGGGTCAGCTGCCATCAGGCGACCTTCGCAGTTCGTGAAATGTACCTAGGTAATTACCATTATGTTGTTGCGTCACTTATAGCTTAATTTGTTCTACTCGAGCAAGGAAAGTACAAATATTTTAGGGTTTATACCTTGTAATGAAAATGAATGACTTAAGTATTAAGTAAAAATGTTATTGTATATTTTCATTCTATGACAAGTTTTCATTGTACTTATATGTTTTCGTGTTAAAGCCAATAGGACTTAACCTAATCATTGATTAATTGATCGATATTAATCTCGGCTTCCTATTTAATAGTGTTACATCAACGTGGCTAAGAACGTGACTCAAACAGCAGACGGTGTGTTTGTAAATATTCTGCAAAAATACTTAAAAGTTTTATCAGTTTGAAAACAATTTCTATCAGTTTTTCTTGGTTTGTTGAATCATTCTCCTAACTGAACCATGGGTCAATTAGTCACGTGCCAATGGTACAAAAATTGAAAACATGATAAAATGTAGTAACGTCATATTGATAGTTATCTTTAACCAAAACAAGACAGTTATCGGCTCGTGCCCGTTGCCAGGCATCCGAATATGATTTAAATTCCACAGGATGCCATGATCTGTCAAGTTTTCTTAGCGGAAAGCCAACAGTAAGTACAGTCAGCGTCATATAGTTAGTAGCGGCCAGAGTAGCCAAATATTTCGTAACACACCCTTATTCTTACAGTAATAGAGACGTGTACCGAAATATTTGGCTACCTTGGCTGCTACTAACTATATGACGCTGACTGTACATAATTGTAAGATCGGTCGATCGGTGTAAACTCGATTTAAACAACATGCCCGACCAATATGCTCGACGTAACTGTACAGGTTATGTTACACATAAAACGTTTGGTCGTAAAAAAATACATTAGCTATTTTGCAGATCATATAAGAAATGGGAGCTTAATGTAATCCAATGCTACCAACATGATTAAGTACCCAATCCATACGTTCGGGGTATCGTGTATAAATTCCCGTAGGAACTGTAGGAAGGTGTTTGGTGCGAAACCATGCAAAAGCTTATTTACATTTCACAATGATTGCAGAAACAGCCTATTTGAAGGTAAAAATAAATGTGTGCCTGAAACGAGATTAATGTTTAGGAGCGGTTTATAAGTTACGACTACATTTCAATACTGGGGAGGAGAAGGAATTGAATTTTATGTGCCCTTTTAAATCTCCCCTCTCACGATCCCTTTTTGGGCGTAAGTCGTCTAGGTGTGTTAAAGTAGACACTTACGCATATTGTATGACTTTGGCCTGCCACCATCTTGGCACGTTTGGCATCACGAACCGCTTCATCTTCTTATGACCCATCTCGCCTTCACCGACTTCATCTTCACCCTCGACCTGAAGGCAAAGCCCATTAGAAAGAGATCCATAAAAAGCTCTAGCTGAATGTTAGACAGAAATATGTCCGTCCTTCTCGGTAAATAAAATTAGGAGCTCGGCAGATTTACATCAGTTAGGTACCTAATTATTAGGGTTCCGGACCAATAAGGTAAAAACGGAACCCTTATGGTGCGACTCTGTCTGTCTGTCACAAAGTTAAATATCTCAGGAATTACTAAAGCTATCCATTTGAAATTTGGAATGATTTTAAAGAAAGTTAATCCACGTGTATGGAACATGCAACATTTTATTATATATTTTTAATATCTATCTAAAATTACGGATTAGAGGCGGGGGGTTTAGCTGCTAGGTCAAGTGGGGCCAGTGGGGGGGGGGGGGGGGGTATATGAAAGGGCTTGAGTTGGACATTTTAAAACAGTTTTTTTTTCTACATTGGTAAAATTTCGATCTATGAAGGAAAATGTAAAAAATAATACCATTCCCCCCCCCTTATCTCCGAAGTTATCCAAGCGAAAAATTTGAAATAATTACTTGTGATTAAGATAAACATAAATATTACTGGAAAAGTACAACTTTTTCTGTATCTAGCGTATTTTTTGTTTTATTTTCAAAAATAAATTCCTAGTTAAATTTGCAATTTAATCAACTTTATAAGTATTTTTTTGTTTTCATATTCCTATAAGACTATAATAGAAGTACCCCCTTTCAACTAAAAAAATAATAATCGAGATCGGTTCACGTGATAAACAATAATCGCTAAAACACCAACATACATACTAAGCTGATTGCCCTTGCACGTTAATACCAAATGGGGCCAATAGATGGCGCTGACCCCATTTCAATCGTCTTGGTAGTTCGATGCTCTTGGTGTAAAAGTTATTCGTTGTTTGAAATTGAATTCTGTTGTGTTGGGTTAAAATAGGGTTAGTAATTTAATTTAACAAATATTGGGACGTTTACTTTACTTTGAGTTAATTGATAGTTTGTACGGAACCCTCGGTGCGCGAGTCAGACTCGCACTTGACCGGTTTTTCATAATAAATAGGTAGACATGAATTTTATTACGCGAGCTAATTAATAATTCTTGTTTTAACAATCTTATGAACGTATACCACAGATTCAGTTTCCGAACAAAGCGCGGCGCCCGCCCCATTAAAAAAATTGCGGTTAAATTGTTTCAGATTTTATTAGGTAAGTATATTATTCTTCATTCAGCAGCAGAAGTAGCCAGGCAAAATATCACGCTCAAAATGATCTTGACAGTCCTTTCCTCTTGACATTAGAGTCGAGTGTAGGTCATTTTGAGCACTTGACCCGCATAGCAACTTTTGCTGCTGACTGTACATGACTTCGAATATTAATCACCTAGAAAACTTTAGAATAGTGGACACCACATAAAATAACCAACAGTGTTGAACATTCTCGAAACAGGATTAAAAATATAGTCAAATGGAGACAATAGTAAATAAAAGCAGGGGATTATGCTTTACTAGTTATAATATAAAATGCATCTTCATGTGAAACGGTTGTCATTTACTATGACGCTCTTGGATCGTGATCGTGACGTCACGATCCCCGAGCGCTTTCTCTCTCTAACAAGCAATATATTTAAACTATTGTAGCTTCGTATTTTTTTGAGATATCTGAATGAGATTTTACCTTACTATTTTACTAGCCATATGTTTTGACCTTCTTTCATTTGGAGTAATAATAGTTACATGTTGAGTCTACAACCCTATTTATGTAATGTATTAAACACGCGAAGATGTGGTTGGCTCCGAGATATGTTTAAGGGCCTTATCACACTTGCGATTTCCAAGCGAATTTTGTATGAAGGCGATCACGCAGCGAGTTCGCCGCGACTGATAATTGTATAGAAAACACGCTCGCAACTCGCAAGTGTGATAACGCTCACAGTGTGTCCTTGGACCTCATTTTGAGACAGGCTAACTTTATTGGATGATTCAATAGAGAAAGAGGTCACGAACAAAGGACAAAAACTCCCGCGCGGCTCACTATCATAGTTTTGAAATGAATGCAATCTAAACTTTAAGTCCCGGAATCTTAAGATAATCTTTATCTTTAAAAAACAAAAGAAACAACGTATATAAACCTTGATTTTGCACTGCGATGAAAAGGCTTAGTATAAGGCTAAATTATGAACCATTTGTGGCCAGGCTAGGACTTCTCAGTTTCAAGATAATCGTGAAAATGACAAAATCGTATTTCTTTTTTTGTGATTAATGTCTTTAGTATTAGCAGTTTATTTTGGCTTTATGACGTAGCCACAATAGGGAATATTCATGACATTTTTTTATTTTTTTTATCTATTCTATAAGTAATTATATAACCGGAAAAAAATATAACACTTTCACAATATTATTAAATAAGCTAAAAAAAAATTATTAAAATTACTATCATTTTCGGACGATCAAAACGCCACCATTTTGGCGCGCTCATTTGTGACGTCACCGTGCAGCTTAGTGCACGGCGGTTCTTAAACAAATTAACAACAAAGTTTTTGATTCACACTTTTAATAAATGTGAGTTATTAAAGCTTATAAGATCAACTTATTGTAATGGAAGAGCACACAAAAGCTTATTATAAATATTGTATTGTCCCTATGTGTGAAAATCACATTAAAACTGCAAATATTTTCATATGCCCAAAGGTGCAAATATAAGGATAAAGTGGTGTAAGGCGATGAGGAGAGATAATGTATCGTGCTTGAGTAGTTTATATTGTTGTGAAGATCATTTCGACGTGAGTATTAAATATGTATGTACCTAAAATCTTTTTTATTACGACTCGCGAACAATATAGGTAAACAATAACCTAACCTCAAAATTGTATTATATACTTATTCATAAAACTATTCTGATTCCCAATTTTTTTAGTTATTAATGTTATAAATATTATGATTTTTGTTGATCAACAGCTGACTACGAGTGTTGATTTTGATCAAGAAACGTTTTAGCTAAGTTTCTTTGTTTGCACTGTTGATCGAAGAAAGATAAAAGAATTTAATCCTTTTTACTGAGTGACCTACACAAATTTGTTTTATTTATAAGCCTTGACGAAAACAACCTAGTTTGTTAAAGTTCATAAAGATGTTCTCAACATTTAACATTCCTAATAGGTACCTACATATCTTTGATTTTATAATACTAGCTTCTGCCCGCGACTCCGTCCGCGTGGAACTCGTTTATATCGTAGCTCCCCCCATATCCCCCAAAGGGATGAAGTGGGGGGTGAAAGTTTGTATGGAGCTACGATATAAATGAGTTCCACGCGGACGGAGTCGCGGGCAGAAGTTAGTATATATAATATATAAAGTTATAGTATAGTAAAATAGTATATAGTATGGATAAATATCTACTAGTTTTTTATTCCACTTATTTAACAAAGACACCTATTTGAAGTAGTTTAAAAGTCTAGCTATTTGAATCGCTAAAATAGGTTATAATTATTTAATTGACCAATCTCACGAGTATAAAAACAAGGAATATGAAAATTTATTGAATATCTGTAACTTATTTACCTTGCAGCTTTTACTCCTCTTAGTTCAGCGGACGTAAAGTCACAAATATTTGCGAAGTATGTATTAAATTTAGTCATCATGAACACATCAATTTTAGGCAGATTATCCGACTGTGCCTTGACAAAACCGCCTTCAGTCATTGTAGCGAGTCTTTTTTCACTTAATAATTACCAAAAAACACTGATTATTTATCATAAACAGCGGCCAAACAATGCGAATAACTTTCAATAATCATACTAACGACCTGCACGGTGACGTCACGTTTCGCTCCGCCAATAGCGTTGCGTTTTGGAAATTTGCGAGGGAATTTGAAAAATAGTACTTTTAAACAATTTATTTTATCAATAGAAACATGATAATTTGAAAAAATAATCATGTGTGTATATTTATTAAGCAATATAGATTACACGTGATTTTTTTTGTCCATTTCTAAATCACATGCATATTCCCTATTATGGACTACCACCACAAAAAAAACCGATTGCATATATCGCGGACTTCAGGAGATAACAACTTTTAAAAAAATCCCGGTTTCAGGGATTTTGATAACATCTCAGTGTTATTTATTGGCGATATTATTAAGTACCCCGTATATAGCTGGCATGTGGTATTATTTTGTATACATCTAGAAATTATGAAGTACTTACGTATTTTTTATGTCATGTCATGTATTTCTCATGTGATGTTCTTCGGTCAAAGTGATTTGCACTTGTATGACTTTATTTGATACTTAACACCTTAATTAGAAGACGCACATCTCAGCTAGGTACGAGTACTTAGTGGCTTCTTATATTAGGTTAGGTTTTATAGTAAAATCTATTTGTAACCTTACCTTAAGCGTCATCGATGGCAAGGTGTACAATATTATTCACAACACATTTTCGCAACTTAGATGTCCCATTTGTAAGTTAACTTCTACTAACTTTAATAATTTAGATTTGGCGTTTTCCAAACCGATTGAAGACGAAGGAACAATAAAAAATGGTATGAGTCCCCTTCATGCCTTTATAAGGTTTTTAGAGTTCTTACTCCATTTGGGGTCGTCAGCTGCGGGACAAATAACCGAGGTCCGGAAAAAAAGAATACAGGCGGAAATAAGGGATCGCTTGGGTTTACTAGTTGATGTTGTGCGACCCAACTCGGGAACGACTAATGACGGAAATACTGCCCGCAGAGTCTTCGCTACTGACGAAAGTCGCGGAATATTTGCCGAAATACTTGAAGTTAGTAAATGGCTAGTGGACGACATACACATCATTCTAGTTGCCATTAACTGTGGACTGCCTATTGATTCCAAAAAATTCGGCGATTTCTGCAGAAATGTAGCCAAAAAATATGTAGCCGCTTATAGCTGGCACCCCATGACCACAACTATGCACAAAATCCTCGTTCATGGCCAAAAAATTATAGAAAATGCAGCATTGCCCATAGGAGCTCTTTCAGAACAGGCTGGAGAGTCGAGGAATACATTTTGGCGATACGACCGCGAACACCACAGCCGAAAAGATAATAGAAAAAACACAATGGAAGACTTAATTCATAGAGCATTAGAATCATCCGATCCGGTCGTGTCTCATACAAGGCTGAGTAGACGTCAAAGTAGCATAAAACGTATGCCTTTACCCCCTCCAGTCATCGAAATGTTAATGCCTTACCAATTAAATAACGATAATGACGGGGAAAATGACAATGAGAGCGTAGCGTGTACAGAAACTGATGAAAGTGAATTTACGTCTATTCTTACAAACGAAAATGACACATTTATTATAGAAGACGATAGGTAACCAATTAAAAAGTAACACTGATATTTTATCAAAATCCCGGAAACCGGGCTTTTTTTAAAAGTTGTTATATCTGCTGAAGTCCGTCATATATGCAGTCGGTTTTTTTTGTGGTGGTAGTCCATAATTGTGGCTACGTTATAAAGCCAAAATAAACTGCGAATACTAAAGACATTAACACAAAAAAAGAAATACGATTTTGTCATTTTCACGATTATCTTGAAACTGAGAAGTCCTAGCCTGGCCACAAATGGTTCATAATTTAGCCTTATACTAAGCCTTTTCATCGCAGTGCAAAATCAAGGTTTATATACGTCGTTTCTTTTGTTTTTTAAAGATAAAGATTATCTTAAGATTCCGGGACTTAAAGTTTAGATTGCATTCATTTCAAAACTATGATAGTGAGCCGCGCGGGAGTTTTTGTCCTTTATTCGTGACCTCTTTCTCTATTGAATCATCCAATAAAGTTAGCCTGTCTCAAAATGAGGTCCAAGGACACACTGTGCGCTCTAAGTACCTTTTCGTCAATTTATCACTGTCAGTGCCGCATCTTGTACAGGAATGTTAACTGTAGGTATACATGTGCTAATAAAGCCTGAGGGGCTACCGCGAAGTGAAAACGAACTTCGTTCGAGTATCTCCTTCTCTGTCGCTCGAACTAGCAAGTGCAACAGAGAGGGGGATACACGAACGAAATTCGTTTTCGTTTCGCGGTAGCCCCTCTGATTTGATGTGGGGTTTCACTCATATTTAAAACAGAATGGCAAGAAGAAGAACTATAGTCATTCAGTACACTATAAAGTGAATTGCTCCAACTAAGCTATAAAACATCATCATCATCATAAACTTAAGAGCCGGGCTCTTGTCGGCGGAGTAATCGCCACTCTGTTCTTCTCTCTGCCACTGTTTTTAACGTCTTGATACGACATTACATTACATTAACTTTCTCTTTAGCTTGGTCCATTAACGCACGTCTTGGTCTTCCCCTGCCTCTATCTGTCTCTATCTTTTCTTCAATTAGAGTTTTTATGTAATTGACATAAACATACGAACTTTTAATCCACTAGATGAATAAAACATGTGGATTAAGGTAAGTATGTACAAGTTTAATTGCACATAATAGGGCACATGAACATATAAACTTCTATCTTTTTCGACTAAAGAATTACCTATAGATTTCTCGGAACATGGAGATGTCGTCACTGATATTGTGCATGTGTTCAAAAATAACGTAAAACCGACCCTATTTCAATGATAATAGAGTCAGTGCCATGATATTTATTTCAGAGCGTTATTAGTGCCATGTACGCAAAATTTTCACCTCAGGCAAAGTTAGGTGCTGCCTAAATTACCATTAACTTTATTTAGTAATTTATGAGATGGGTAGGTACTTACATTTATTTTTACTCTTTTATCTTTTTCGTCCCCTTTTTTGTCAGCAGTATCGTCCGGCATCTTGTTTTAATTAATTAAACACTTTATAATTTTGAAAATATTTAGTATAAGGAAACGGTAATTTGGAAACCTAAACAGTAATTTAATTTAAAGCCGGGATTAAAACACGAAAATTTAGAAGGTTACGCCATAATGACAATGTTTTGACTTGTCTGTCAAGTTATTAAAAAACATGGAAAAAACAGTTTTGTGTGTGTAACCAGTAATAAAATAGGTACACTCTTTTGGCATACAGAGGTTACATAGCATCTAAGTAGTTAACCGTTCAATAATTAGGTTCAATAACATTAAGGGGCACAACGCGTGACCAGCGGCGTTATAGAATAGATAAAACCATATTTCCTTTAAGATAAAACGAATAAAAAGGGAGGTGAACGTGAAAATAAGTGTGTAACAAAAACACATTTTTGGTACCTACATACTTTTTATTGCCGACTGAACTTTTTTTTGCAAAATTACTTTTGTTTCTTAAGATGTCCTATAAAATGATGATAGCGGATCATCCACACTAACAGCGATTATTTATGTTTCTTGTTTTCGTGCTCACGATGACGCTTTGATTCTTAGCCCAAAATTCTCATTCATAGGGAAAAGGCGAGGCGTGTAGGTGACACTTCCGTATACCTACTGTGAAGAACGGCGTAAGTTCGATCGGTTCGATTTGTAAACTATGGGCACAGATCAATTGATCGCGGTATTTTTTTATCTTGTTAATAAAATGTTTTTCCAGCATTCTTATCCCCTTTAATGATTAGATACCAAGGCATTTCTTAGGTAAAACTTTTTTTTCAAGTTTTTATTCTTCTGTTTTGTCGGCGTGATTGATTTATATACCCATGCCGAATTACAGTTTTCTAGTAGTAATAGTTACTGAGCTAAGCCGAAGACGGATGGATAGACGGACGGACAGCCAGACGGACATGGCAAAACTATAAGGGTTCCTTGTTGACTACGGAACCCTAAAAATAGCCCTTCCTTTTGAGTTTGCCGTAGTCGGGCAAATAATAACATTATTCATTTTTTTTTTATCTTATGTTGTTTATGGCCGAAACACTATCTAGCTGATTGCTTGTTGTTTAGTTTGCTAGGTAATTTTCACAGACACGGTTTCCAAAATAAAAAAAAACTTCATTCAAATGTTTTATTCTCAAGTTCACACTGCTAGTTCATGGCCAAAGCACTCGATATCGCCGATTGCTTTTTTTTTAGTTTTCTCGTGTTTACGGGCCGCAATCCACCGCAAATGGACGTCCCGGTCCACCGGACCCCACTCCTTGTTAGGACGACAATTTTCACGGACACGCTGAAACATATTTTCAAGATTAAAAAGAAAAACATATTTTCAAATGTTATTGAATAATAGGGCTCGGTAAGGTTGCTTATCAACCAGGGATAAGCGTAACTTCTGTTTATGCAGTGACTACACTTTGAAGGTACTGCCAGCTTCAGAAAAAATGCGATCCCATATTCTAGTTTCTTGAAATGTAGACAGTGACATAAAATTGACCGCAATTAAAGTTTGTGTTTTCGTGATTTCCTGTTCGTATCGTCAGCAGTAAAAGCAGCTACGGCCCTGAACAATCTCTTATTGCCTTTTGTGTGCAGATCATTCTGACCTCCTCGCACGAGTAGCTACTTCCACTGTAGACAGTAGGCAAGTCAGTACTGAAGACAGTAGGATATAAGATATAATAACTAGTACGATGTGTGTTAAACACTACATTTACCTATTTACAAATAGCGTAGTAATTTAATTAATTACTTAATTACATAGGTACCATTTTTTATTGGAGGACTGACAATGGCAGTAAATCGCCGAGCACATCCGAGTTACGATTACGGCTGCGTAGTCGTCCTGTTTTCCGTTAAGTTTTATAGCTGTCATTAGTTGGTTTTCGGATGTTAAACAACTGACAATTATTGAAGAGTGTGAAGATGAATTAGGTTCAAACAATTACTTCCCATGAATATTCTCTAGCACCGCAGAAATATGCTGATTTGCTGTACGTGTGTTATTTTAATATACAGTTGAATGAATAGTTAAAATAAATCGCGTAAAAGTGACGACATCTCTATTTAAGCAATAAAAAACATAGATACTACAGAGTGTAAATAAAATACAATACTAAAACTACTATTACATTAAAATAACTAAAACTAAAACTTAAAATTAGAAAAAGTAATTAAAATAGTAACTAATTATATAAAAGACCTGGGCCTCTTGGCAGGGTGCCCATCATGCAGGCAGCATTCCCGCGCTGTACTGCGATTGCGATTCTTTGCGCGAGAAAGCTGCCGGCGCGTGGGTCGCCTGTTGCCTCTCTCAACCTTTTGCTGAGCTCCCTGTGGAGTTCCAGCGCACCCTTACCCCAAGGACCTAGTGTCTCGACGCCGAAAGCGAAGAACTGATATTGGGCGCCGAGACAGCTGTATTTTGAGACCTTGAGGCGTTCTCGAGCATCTGCCGCCGCCCCCGCACGTTTGGTAGTTGCTG
The DNA here is from genome assembly GCA_947578815.1 of Epinotia ramella. Lineage (NCBI taxonomy): Eukaryota > Metazoa > Arthropoda > Insecta > Lepidoptera > Tortricidae > Epinotia > Epinotia ramella. Next base: position 20,377,029 of record OX388206.1, read on the forward strand.
GTAGGTAGGACGCCGCCAGGGTGTCAGTACAGGTGGCGTCCCACACCAGCGCACGGCCCGTCTTCCAGGGTATCAACGACATTCCATCAGGGCGGTTTCCATCGCTCCGCACAATCTGGGGTCCAGAGCAGCAGGAACGTTGGCACTGACGAGCGCCCTTCTGAGAATGTCGTTGAGAGCAGCGTGGCGGGACAGGCGGCCGGCGCCCGAGGAGCAGGAGAGGCCATGGTGGCCGAGTCGGTCCACTGGAGCCCCACACGAAACACAGTTGTGGTCTGTGCAGATCCCAGCTCCCAGCCGGAGACCGACAGCTATGCGTAGAGTGTCTGGGTCGATAAAAGTGCCAGTGTTGGGCGAGGGATATGCATGGAGCCAGTAACCAGATTCTGGCTTGGACTCAGCTAACAGCCTGGCCCGGTCCCTGCCTGTTAAGGGCTCTATTAACGTTTGTAAGGTGGCGACGGAGGCTATTGTATCCCAGGCCCTTTGCCTATGTGGATTGGACGGGAGATTTGGACTCGGCCCAGCTAGCCAGGCATTCGTGGCCTCATTCAAACATGCAATCTCGCAGTTAACGCCCGCTGGGGCTTTAAGTATTCTACCTGCGAGATCTAGCGTGCTGTGAATTGAAGACAGGAATGCCGGCAAAGCCACACTTGAAATTTTGCGGGTTCCCAAGCCGCTGTTCCTTATTGGTAAAGCGGCTTGGGTCCATGCCTGTTCGCTGAAATGAATGGTCAGGATGTTTTCAATTTGGGATTTCATTAGACTATCAATAGGTGTGATCAAATGGGGGAATTTCCAAATTGGGCAACAGCGAAGCAGGTAAGTGAATTTTGGGACAAATAGACAGAATTTTAAAATAAATAAAGCTGAGTGGCTACTAATTTTGACAAGGCGGTCCGAATACTTGCTGAATTTTGTTGTTGATTTATTTAACAGAAGAGGGACGGCCTCCTCAAAGATGGGGGAGCCGAGGAGGTGCAGACAGTCCTTCGATACTATTTTTATGTTAAGAGCAACGTTGTTAAAATTTTGAGCGATTTGGGAAGCGGTTAGTGGATTTACTTTGTCCGCAATATATAATTCAGATTCGTCGTAATTTAATTCTAAACCGATGCGATTGAAGTGCCGTTTAACATGTACCAAATCTGCTAGGACTGACTGCGCGTCTCCGGCCAAGGTCCCATCGTCGAGGTACCAGACATTTAATTTTGAATTTAGGTTGTGGATTATCGGATTTATCGCGTAAAATGTTTTTTGAAAATAGAACCATGCGTAACGAATGCTGAGTTATTATTTACAAAAAGTCATCATCTTGATTTATCGGGTTCACCGCGTAGCCCTCAATATATGCAACTGCAAAACCTGTGTGTCAAAGGCACATTTAAGTGTCCTCAGAGATTGTCTCGGTTTTCGTTCCGATGTGAATGTTTTCGACTGTACATCCGTGTCAGTGGGATTGATTCTCAGTAGGGCTACTACCAAATAAATTACAGTAATATTTTATATTATGTTATTTGTTATTTTTACCATTCACAGTGAGTCGCTGTCGCTGTATAGAGATCAAGTGTTCGTCATCGCGTTTCACTGTGCTGCACTGGCATAGACAAATAAAGTTATTTTCGATGTTTGAATGTTTTATGGCCTGTCTGAATAATATACGACGACCTTGTCCTAAATACACTTATAAATCCCGAAATGAGAGTACACGCCACTTTTCTTGCCATTGCTGTGACTAATGGCTTTTTTAAGTGCCGTTGTTTTTCAGTAGTTGAGTAATAAAGTAGTCTGTTGTTTCCTGCTCCTGCATAATTTACATGTTGTAAATTGAGTTTACTCGGTAGGTTATGATTTAAAAAATTGCATTAGCTATTACAACGTTTTTTTTTATTGTAGCGAATGTACTGAAAATCTGTTTTCGCTGAATACTTTTGTTAATAGACATTTTTTTTTTAATAGGTTTGCCTCTCAAAAGTTTTGGCCGATTATTGAGTAACGCTTAAATACTTCGCGTATACACGTGTTTTTTGCCTTCCGGTGCATTGGATCCTGTTCCTGAGCTCAAATTACACTATTACATTTATTATGTTTATGTGCAAATACGTGTTTATGACAATAGTTTGTACTGTGTAATAGTGTAATTTGAGCTCAGATTAGATCCTGAGCCGGAAGGGTTTTTTGGACGTACCAAAGGTAGCCAGGCGCCTACTCGGAGGAGTACAGGTTGGAATGCGGTGTGAGACAAGGGGGGTTGACGTCTCCACGGCTTTTCAACCTGTACATAAATAACTTGATAGAATAAATAGAGTGCCAGGGTGGGGTTGGTGGCCAAATTATGAATAACGTTAGCTACGCTGACGAAATGGCGCTGCTGGGCCCATCGATTGGGGCCATCGAGATTTTGGTTGGCATTTGTGAGAGGTACGTGGAGGCCCACGGTCTCATATATAACTCTAAGAAAAGCGAGCTACTTCTGTTCAAGGCAGGGAACAAAATCCGAAATCTGTACCACAGCTTAAATTTGGAGGAACGGAGTTGACTAAAGTCACAAACTTCAAATATCTGGGGCACTGGGTCACCGGGGACCTCTAAGATGATTTGGAGCGCGAGCGTAGCACATTGGCAGTGAGGAGCAACATGTTGGTCCGCAGGTTCGCACGGTGCGTACGAGGGATATCAAAATAGCCCTTTTTTATACTCGTCGACTATAATCTTTAAATTAGAACCTCGCAAACCATAACTAACGCAATGGAATACCTTTATTCTGATGAAAAAGTTTATGCTCTATGGAGAAACGAAATAATAATTATTCAACTGAAATGAATTTTGACCAATCACGAGGCTCGATTTAGTACTTTTTTGTATCTTAATAAATAATCTTCCTACAAAGTTTCAAGTTTCTAGTTCAAAAAATAATGTTCCTCTCATACAAACTTTGCACCCCTATTTAACCCCTTAGGGATGGAATTTCCAAAAATCCCGTCTTATCCTTTGCCTACGTCGTAAAAGAAAGTTCTGGTGTTAATTTCAAGTTTCTAGCTCAAAAAATAAAGTTCCCTCATACAAACTTTGCACCCCTATTTAACCCCCTTAGGGGTGGAATTTTCTAAAACGCTGACTGTTCTTTTTTGTATAAGTACTAATAAGTAATTTTTCTACAAAGTTTCAAGTTTGTATCTCCAAAAATAAAGTTCCCTCATACAAACGCTGCAACCCTATTTAACCCCCTTAGGGGTCAATTTTCAAAACGCAGAATGTACTTTTTTTGTATTTCATTAAGTAATCTTTCTACAAAGTTTCTAGTTTCTAGCTCAAAGAATAATGTTTCCCCCATACAAACTTTGCACCCTATTTAACCCCCTTAGGGGTAGAATTTTCTAAAACACCTAAAGTACTTTTTTGTATCTTTATAAGTAATCTTCCTACAAAGTTTCAAGTCTGTAGTTCAAAAATAATGTTTCTCTCATACAAACCTTGGACCCCTATTTAACCCACTTAGGGATGGAATTTCCAAAAATCCCGCCTTATCTGTTGCCTACGTCATAAAAGGAAGTTCTAGTGTAAATTTCAAGTTTCTAGTCCCAGTAGTTTCGGATACAAACTTTGCACCTCTATTTAACCCCCTTAGGGGAGGAATTTTCTAAAACGCTGACAGTTCTTTTTTGTATTCTAATAAGTAATTTTTCTACAAAGTTTCAAGTTTCTAGCTCAAAAAATAAAGTTTCCTCATACAAACTTTGGATCCCTATTTAACCCCCTTAGGGATGGAATTTCCAAATATCCCGTCTTATCTCTTGCCTACGTCATAAAATAAAGTTCTAGTGTAAATTTCAAATTTCTAGTCCCAGTAGTTTCGGATACAAAATTTGCACCCATATTTAACCCCCTTAGGTCCGTCCCTAAGGGGGTTAAATATGGGTGCAAATTTTGTAAAACGCTGACTGTTCTTTTTTGTATACTAATAAGTAATTTTTCTACAAAGTTTCAAGTTTGTATCTCCAAAAATAAATTCTCTCATACAAACTTTGGACCCCTATTTAACCCACTTAGGGATGGAATTTCCAAAAATCCTGCCTTATCTCTTGCCTACGTCATAAAAGGAAGTTCTAGTGTAAATTTCAAGTTTCTAGTCCCAGTAGTTTCGGATACAAAGTTTGCACCCCTATTTAACCCCCTTAGGGGTGGAATTTTCTAAAACGCTGACAGTTCTTTTTTGTATTCTAATAAGTAATTTTTCTACAAAGTTTCAAGTTTCTAGCTCAAAAAATAAAGTTTCCTCATACAAACTTTGGACCCCTATTTAACCCCCTTAGGGATGGAATTTCCAAATATCCCGTCTTATCTCTTGCCTACGTCATAAAAGAAAGTTCTGGTGTAAATTTCAAGTTTCTAGTCCCAGTAGTTTCGAATACAAAATTTGCACCCATATTTAACCCCCTTAGGGACGGATCTTTCTAAAACGCTGACAGTTCCTTTTTGTATTCTAATAAGTAATTTTTCTACAAAGTTTCAAGTTTCTAGCTCAAAAAATAAAGTTCACTCATACAAACTTTGCACCCCTATTTAACCCCCTTAGAGGTAGAATTTTCTTAAACGGATAAAGTACTTTTTCTGTATCTTAATAAGTAATCTTCCTACAAAGTTTCAAGTCTGTAATTCAAAAAATTATGTTTTTCTCTTACAAACTTTGCACTCCTATTTAACCCCCTTAGGCATGGAATTTCAAAAAATCCTGTCTTATCCCTTGCCTGCGTCATAAAAGGAAGTTCTGGTGTAAATTTCAAGTTTCTAGTTCCAGTAGTTTTGGATACAAACTTTGCACCCCTATTTAATCGCTTAGGGGTGGAATTTTCTAATATTTTATATTATAATGATTGCATAAAATACTATTTTAGGCATTTTTCAGTGCACGCAGAGAGCTCTCAATGCCTTACGTGTCCAGTACAATAATGGTTTCAGGATGATGATGGGGCTGCCTCGCTTTTGCAGCGCATCAGGAATGTTTGCAGAGGCTAGAGTTTGATAGTTTTCAGGCTATGATTCGTAAACTCTCTGAGGGATCGTCCTAATACACCGCAGTTCGCGCGATTGTCAATTAGGACACTTATTCGAGGCCAATGTGTTTGATCGCGCGTTCGCGGTATATTAGGACGATCGCTGATGCGCCATGTGCGAGGTAGTGACAACCACCACCACGACACCACACACAGCCTTCTGAACCATTGTTGATAGAATAATACTAACAATTACACGGTTCATCTCACGTATTTAATGTCACTACGGGCGACATGTTTCGAACTCTTCGGGAGTTCTTCTTCAGGATGAGTGTTTTCGCGGCGGTGTCCTTATTCGCAAACTTGAAATCATGGGGGTACGTGGTCAATTTTTGTGTCTTATCAAAAGTTATCTGTCAAATAGAACGCAACGAGTAAAATGAAATAATGATATTTTCAGTACGGACGAACCCTCTACCCAATTCGGAATCCCGCAGGGTAGCGTGTTGGGCCCAACTCTCTTCTTAACATTATATCAACGACCTTACGGATACTCATCTTTCAAATGGCTATATAATTTCGTACGTCGATGACACTGCCCTTGTGTTCCATGGAGGGAGTTGGGATGAGGTGTACGCCAGTGCTGAAGCGGGTTTAGCTAAAGTTATAAAATGGCTACAAACTAACTTATTAACTTTAAACTTAAACAAAACTAATTACATTACATTTTCGATCTTAAATAACTTGCAACCGCTTAAAAATCTGACGTTAACTGCTCACACATGCTTAAATCAATCTTCTACCGACTGTGTTTGCACCATCCTTAATCACGTATCTACTACAAAATATCTAGGCATTCATATATCAGGTGCTTTCCTGGAATAAACAAATTGAAATTACTGGAAAACGAATAAGGAAACAGATGTGGCTGTTTAAATATCTAAGACACATCACAGACAAGGATATTCTACTATATATTTACAAAACCCTCGTACAGTCCATTGTTGTCTATTGTTTACCTGTATGGGGAGGCACTTACAAGAGTAAATTAATAGTTCTTGAACGGGCCCAACGGGCTGTTCTTAAAGTTTTATTAGGTAAAAATATAAGATACAGCACCGCTGACGTTTACAATGACGCCGACGTTCTCTCTGTGAGAAAGTTATACATCCTAAATTGTATATTAAAAATTCACAAATGTATTAAACCAGATCCTCGTATATTAAAAAAACGCAAACCCTATTTAGTAATTAATCAATCGAACACAGTTAGAACTTCTTTTGCAAAACGACAATACAATGCATTATCCATTCATATTTACAATAAAATTAACAGAACAACCAATATCTATAATAAAACGTTCGTTGAATGTAAAAGGCTAATTACAACATACCTAAAAAGCATAAATTATCATGAGGCTGAATCTATCATGCATTAACACACTTATTAAATGTTACAGTTTACAGTTGCACTTCACATAATAATATGTTAATCTACAATCTACTTTGTTATATGTACACAACTAAGTTCAGTAAACTAATATAATTCTATAGTTAAGCAAATAACCACTAACTTCTCTTAACTTAACTTAACTATGTCATACTTTTTAACCGTTACCTTTAAGAAATATTGTAAGACTAGTGAAATACGTAAAATATTATTTTTTTGTTAACTTTAACATATAACCTTGTGCGAAATAGCGAATACCTCATAATACTTAAAAGGAGGGTTCGACAAATCATATGTAATAACTTAAGTTACAAATAAAATATTTTTGAATTTTGAATTTTTGTATCCTGCCCCCGCCCGTTCCGAACGCCGAGCGGCGCTTGACGCACGCGTACGCGCCGAGACTTATCCTGAAGAAGAACTCCCGAAGAGTTCGAAACATGTCGCCCGTAGTGACATTAAATACGTGAGTTGAACCGTGTAATTGTTAGTATTATTTCAACATGTCTCACGAAAGTTTAAATTGGATCATTGTTGATAGGTCGGAATGCCCTATGGTGGAGCGCTGGAACTCCTTACATGTTGGAGTTAGTTTGTATTGTGTTGTTATAATGCTGCTAATTTAATGATCTTTTTAATTAATGAATGTACATTATTTTGTAATTTATACCCTATGGACGTATGGTTCGAAATAAATGATTACTATTATTATGTATCTCCGATTGAAATTCACGGGGCGAACCCCGGTCACTTGGAAGGCGTGCAAGCGAATATAGATCAAACACGTACACGTACATTTAATATGATGTAAAACACCTGCTAGAACCCAATTCACGGGTAGATCGGTACCGTATTATTATTATTATTAAATTAAACACTTCAATTAAGTACTTTTATTGTTTTTCAACTAAATAAGTACGAGTTTTGTAGAAATTATTCTTATGTTTTGAACCGTCTCTGAAAGATACGTGCTTAGAAATCTATAACCCTCTGTGACGCAATATTTACCTGAATAAAAGGTCCTCTAGATTGATAAAGGACCCTGACTGCGTGTATTGGGATACAGACGACGGAAACCAAGGCGACGCACCAGCCCGCTAGTCCCGTAGCTCCCCGCATAGCATATACGGTGACCACCTGTAGTCAAATAAAACAATAAGACGTTTTTAGATAAACATGGCGTTAGCCTATAGACGCTTGCAACTCCAGGGGACTTGCATACGCGTTGCCGACCTTCATAAACTTGTACATCTTTCCCCATCCTCTCTTGACGAACCCCTTACTGTAGAACATCGGGAAAGCCACGGCAGGCAGTTTATTCCCCAGCCTTCGCGAGAGGAAATTCCTCTGTAATTGTACCGTGCGCAACCATTTAGGTTCCAAGGCGTGAGGACGAACGCCGTGCCGTTGGCAAGAGCGACCGAGATGAATCCAAAGCGAGGTTTTGGTACCCGTCGTATAGCTGTTTAGAGCATCTCATCATGGATCGTAACTTGAACCTAAGACTAAGGTGACCATATGACTACAAATGTGACCGCACTGTTAAAGGTACTCACCAATAAGATAGGGGGCACAACGTACCGCCATACGATAAGCTAGAACGGCCTCAGCGGCCGTCCAGTCATCAAGCGCACGTCAAAGCTGAGGTTGGAAGCGCCGTAAGTGTACACTGAGCTTATGAGTTCCAGCAGATATAGAAACTACAGCCACAAATGTGTCTGCAATATTAAATGTACTCACCAATAAGATAGGGGGCACGATGTACCGCCATACGATAAGCCAGAACGGCCTCAGCTCAGTGGCCGTCCAGTCATAAAGCGCACGTCAAAGCTGAGGTTGGAAGCGCCGTAAGTGTAAACTGAGCTTATGAGTTCCAGCACATATGGAAACTACAGCCACAAATGTGTTTGCAACATTAAATGTACTCACCAATAAGATAGGGGGCACGATGTACCGCCATACGATAAGCCAGAACGGCCTCAGCGGCCGTCCAGTCATAAAGCGCACGTCAAAGCTGAGGTTGGAAGCGCCGTAAGTGTACACCGAGCCTATGATCTCCAGCAGACACACCACTGGCACGGCGGCGATGGCTACATGCGTGTCCAGAAGACCGATGACGTGGAGGCCTGCCTATACAAAAGGTCTTTAAGGTTGACAACACTGACTGTTTTCTGACACAACAATATACAAGAATTGTGTCCCACGGTTGGTCAAGGTTCTGGAAAATAGATCATTATTCTTCATCATCATCCTAGCGTTTTCCCGATTGCACCCTAAAAGAGGCCGGCGTTCGCTTTGGCATCTAAACCCAAGATTTAGCCTAGTAAAGAGTCCCTACTGCTCCCATGGAACAACACTTGTTGTGTAGGTAGAGGTGCAACACATATGCAAGATATTCTCACAGTAAAGTGTATAAGTAAAGGATTGTCGCAAATAAATAATATATTGGATAACACAATGGAAAAAAAACAAGCCACTTGTTGCCGAACGGAAGATATTTCGGAAGATCTTGGGCCCAGCGCAGAGGGAAGATGGTAGCTGGAGAATCCGCAAAAACCAGGAACTGGAAGATATGGTGTCCGAGCCCAACATCATAGGAGAAATCAAATCTGCAAGACTCCGCTGGCTTGGGCACCTTGAAAGAATGCCAGTAGACAAGGCGGTGAAGAGAGCCTACGTAGGACGGCCGAGCGGTCGAAGACCGGTTGGTCGGCCTAGATATGGTTGGACGGACGAGGTTGAGAAAGACCTTCGCGCCCTGCACGCAGAAAATTGGGAGGAGATCGCAGAGAACAGGGCGCGCGGGCGCCAACTCGTATCGGAGGCCAAGATCCACTTCGGGTCGCTGAGGCCAGCGGAGTAAGTAAGTAAGTAACACAATGGATGTTTTACCCGCTGCGTTAACTTCTTTATTAACAATAGTACATTACTACAGAGGCCGGGAATTAAGGGGTTGCCGGCCGAGTACATATAGACGGCCGAGCGTAGCAAGGTCGGATAGTTATGAGACTGGCAACCCTTTTCACGCCGAGGTATGTATAGTGCTTTTCTCAAACACGCAATGAAATAAATAAAAAAAACTCCAAGAAATCAAACTTTAATTTCCATGGCTGAACGCCGTGATCCTGTGCCACAAATTGTGGAATGGAAATTAAAAAATCTCGCTGCGCCCGAAACGTGACACTTCGAAGCCCATTATGAAGAACATCAAAGTCAATATTTTATTGCATGTTTGAGAAAAAATATTAGACGATCTATAAATTAGGTCAGTCTGTCAGACTACTTGTTAAACTTCTAAAACCTTGCTTGACAAAACCTCATAAAGCAAGAACTATAATGTGTCGTTACAAGTTTCAGTTCCATTTTAAAGCTACACTGAGGATCGCGGTTATCGTGAAACTATGTAAAAGCCTCGGAGTCACGCAACACGCCTAGAGGTCTTTTTGAACTATGTTTTGTCTAGATAAAACTAGGTTACTAATGCATGGTTCTCCACTATCGCAGCTTAGTTTGCATTATGGGTACATGTTTTAAGCAAGTTTATAAAGCTAGTAGCTAGTCAATATCATTATGTAAGTAAACCCACTGAACTTGTCATTTTCTTGATGATCTTTAACATTATAGGCATTAACTTTTTAACGGCATTGCAGGAGGTGGATTTGATTCTATAATACGGGTGTACTCAAAATTTATTATTACTCCAAAAGAAAGAAGGAAAAAAAATATATATGCCTAATACCGAAAATTCCATTCAGATATTTCAAAGAGTTACGAAGCTACAACCGTTTTACCATTGCTTGTTATAAAGAGAAAACGCTCGCAGATCGTGACGTCACGATCTGCGAGCGTCATAGTAAATGACAATCGTTTCATATGAAGGTGCTTTTCACGATAAAGTGACAGAATATACCCCTTCTTATAACTTTGGACACTTATTATTCTTATTAACTTTGTGATTATTTAATCTCCTGCTTTACTTTTTAGGGTTCCGTACCCAAAGGGTAAAAATCGGGACCCTATTACTAAGGCGCCGCTGTCCGTCCGTCCGTCCGTCTGTCTGTCCGTCTGTCACCAGGCTGTATCTAATGAACCGTGATAGTTACACGTCAGATGAAATTTTCACAGATGATGTATTTCTGTTGCCGCTATTACAAAAAATACTAAAAAACAGAATAAAATAAATATTTACCGCGACCGGTTAGCCTAGTGGGTAGTGACGCTGCCTACGAAGCTGAAGGGTTCGAATCCCGGTAAGGGCAAATATTTGTATGATATGAATATTTGTTTCTGAGTCATGGAAGTTTTCTATGTATTAAAGTATTTATATATTATATATATCGTCGTCTAGTACCCATAACACAAGCCTTACTGAGCTTACTATGGGACTAGGTCGATTTGTGTAAGATTGTCCCCTAATATTGAATATTTATTTAATATTTAAGGGGCTCCCATATAACAAACGTGATTTTTTGGCGTGCTCTTCGCGGCGCGCCCTGGCATCGAGCTGCAACGCCGTGCCGATTTAGAGACGCCGGACGGCGAGGACTTATGGGTCACATTCACGGTGGGCCAAGTGGTATTCCATGCATGCGTCGTGTACATCCCTCCCGGGGCCTCGGAGGAAACTTATATGCGGTGGTTTCGGAAAGTGGAGTCGGTGATTGACACTCTTAGAGATGTGGTGTTAGTAATCGGCGACTTGAATATAAACCCGATGTATGTGTCCCAGAGTATCCTTAGCTATTATTATTATTTTTTAAATATTTGTGGTTTGAATGAGATGAACGAAATAATGAATGTACGTGGGAGTAAGCTAGATGTTGTGTTGATGTCGGAGCGCATCACTGGCGCCGTGGTTTCAGAGATAACGAGAGAGGGACTGGTCCCTAGATCTGATATGTACCATCCCCCGTTGGAGATTTCGGTTCCGGTGGGAAACTGTGCGCGTCCTTCAGCTGCGGAGCGTCTAGATCCCAGCAATGTGGATATGCGTCGGGACTGGAACTTTACTAAAGGTAATTTTGAGCTTATGTACAAATTAGTCTCTGAAACAAGTTGGCAGGAAGTTCTCAGTGCTGGCGATGTCGACATCGCTGCGGACACATTCTACGATATTTTGTATGGGATTTTCGACCTCTGCGTACCTAAACGGAGGCGACCAACCGGCTTAAGTAGACGGTATCCTGTGTGGTTCACGGCTGACCTCATCTATGACATCCAACATAAGAGTAATCTGCATCGCGAATGGAAGGCTACACGGGATACAGATGTCTACAAAAAGTTTGCAACGTTGAGGTCTAAAGTAAAGGGACGTTTAGTGTCTGCTTATGATAGCTACATTGAGACAATCCAAAGCACAGTCAAAGCCAATCCCCGCGCTTTCTGGCAGCACGTTGGTAGTCTACGGACAAATGGTGGTTTTGTTTCTCGAGTGAAGCTTAAAGATAAAGAATTTGTAGGTGGGGACGTGGCGGGCGCTTTTGCTAGCTATTTCTCGGATGTTTTCCTACCTGACATTCCGCTTCTTGATCCGAGCTTGTTAAATAATTCCAATAGGAAACCTAGCGCCAACTTCATTGATATAAAATCAATTACATTGCAGGAAGTCGAAGCGGGGATAAAACGCCTAAAGGCTAATAGCTCCGTTGGACCCGATAACTTGCCAGCGTATATAGTAAAGGGTTGTATGGATTTCCTAACGACCCCGATACTGTATATTTTTAACCTGGCCATCTCTTCTGGGTCATATCCTCGAAGTTGGAAGTTGTCTAGAGTCAAACCGATCCCGAAGGCAGGTGACACTTCCGCTGTAGAGAATTATAGGCCCGTAGCCGTTCTTCCTACTTTTGGTAAGCTGTTTGAGGCTATACTTTACCGGACTTTGTCCTCACAGGTTCGGCCCTTCTTGTGCGATGCGCAGCATGGCTTTCGTCCTAGTCGCTCGGTCAACACGAATCTGTTGATATTAACGGACAATATTGCTGTTCATCTCGATAGAGGTATCGAGGTCGATGTGCTCTATTTTGATTTCACGAAGGCTTTCGATCGAGTGGATAACGATGTGTTGCTTAGCAAACTTGACAAAATTGGTTTCTCTGCCAAACTGCTAACCTTTTTCGCCAGCTATCTGCGCGATCGACAGCAGTTCGTCCGACATGGTTGTTTTGTCTCGGCTCCTTACCACACCCGATCTGGTGTTAGCCAAGGCTCCATACTAGGGCCCTTGTTATTCGGGATCATGATTAACGATCTCCAATCGGTTCTTCGGGCGGCTCAATGTCTCTTGTATGCTGATGATCTCAAGTTGATATATGGAGTGGAGCAGGTGGCTGATTGCAAGACATTACAAGGGGACATCGACTTGGTGTTTCGGTGGAGTCTCGAGAACAAACTTCTTTTTAACCCTGCCAAGTGCTGTGTGTGTTCATTTGGCCGCTCTCTCGATCCCATATATGCTCAATATATGTTGGGGACAGAGCCGATAAATCGTGTCTCCTCCGTCAAAGATCTGGGTGTAGTGTTTGACACGCGGCTCACTTTTCACGAGCATATTTCTTCTCTTGCCACTAGCTGCTTTCGGAGACTGGGTTTTGTGATTCGAAACCTTCGCCACTTTCATGATCCGGTGGCCATAAAAATGGTTTACAATGCCTTAGTAAGGAGTAAGCTGGAGACTTCGTCGATCATATGGAACCCCTATGAATCGACGTATGCCTTACTCCTTGAGAAGGTTCAGAAAGCGTTTTTAAGGTTCCTTTATAAAAAAATATCCGGATTTTATCCGTATCTGTACCCAACAAAGTACCTTCTCGGCTCCCTCGGGTACAACTCCTTGGAGGTCAGGCGGAATTGTCATCTGATGATCTCGGCATGTCAGGCCTTGCGTGGTGAGTCGGACTGTCCCGAGATTGTGGAGCGTCTGGTGCGACTGTATGTCCCTGATGTCCCGAGGATAGCCCTGAGACCTCGACAGCGCGACTTGTTGGCTGTGCCGTCGTCGAGGACCGTGTCGCTCAGGAATTCGCCGTTGCCCCGCGCCCTCTCACTTCTCAATGCGCTCCTGACATCGACACCCGAGTGTGACTTGTTTGCGTGGCGATGGGCGGCAGTGTGTAGTGAATGCCTGAGATTCTGTGAGGCGATGGATACTAGGTGCTCTACTGTTCCAAATTAAGCTGTTTGTTTATCTATTATTGTGAATCTTTTATTGTTAATTTAGGTTTTGTGACGCATAGGTTTATAACTGTAATGTCATAAAATGTTTTTTAAATAAATAAATAAATAAATAAATAAATAAATAAATAAATAAATGACGTCCCTTGTACAAAGTAGTTGTATCGTTGTATGGAAAATCCGGTAAATTGTTGTATCGGTCGCGAAATACTGCGTTTAAGTACATAGTTGTCATACAATTTTGTTTCTATAAAAGCGTAAGGATTCTATTGGCAGCTTTAAATTTACTCTTGAACAATAAAAAAATTCTAAACTTTCAAGGTCTCTATCTTTTTATGATTTTAATTACATTTTATAATTTACCATACTTTATTACGATAATTTGATGGTTTACTATCCATTTAGCATCACTACGTTATCAATTTGAACATGAGGCCGCATGCCTATTGCAGTAGGTAAACAAGTACGAGTTTAACAATGATGTAATATAAAAAAGAGGTAGATAGGTTATATTATAAGCACTCCGAAAGTGGCACACTAAAACTCAGTCAATTGTAAGACCTTTGCCTCAATGTCGCGTCGTCAATGGACCTCAGCTGTCAGATTTGGTGGCCATTTTTAAACACGGAATTTCGCATCTATAGACAATGTACCTATCTACCTCTTTTTTATATTACATCATTGGTGTTCAATATATAATTTTAGCATTGTATTCTAATTATTATGACCTATTTAAATTTGTATGATTATGATTTGACTTTAAATGTATTGTGTCACGTATTTAAATATTGTAAAAAATGACGATACCTAGAGGTTGATATATTTGTGTTCTTTGCTTTTGGTTTGTTTCTTCTATTTCCTTGTTATTGTGTTCTTACATTTGTTGACATTCTCTTAATATTTCTCTGTTTTTGACGATCGTGATAATAATTCTTATTTTTTTGACATGTATGCAAATCTGTAATGTAATTTTTTATCATGAAATAAATAATCTAATCTAATCTAATTATGTATACTATATTTTTCTCATATGTTAGACAACACAATTCGCTGATCCCATGCAGTTACATATGCCGGAGGTTGATCGGGGAATCTTGTCAGCGAGAATAGTTCATGCTGGTTCATGGTCCTCATTAAAGAGGGAACAGCAGACGAAAACGAAGGCGGCGATTATGAAAGGTACTTAAATTATGTTTATAGGTAAAATAACTAACGGCTTACCTTAGTTGTACATATAATGCCAAGGCTAAAGAGTATGACACAAGTGAGCAGTGTTATCACTCGTTTACGTTCACGGAATATGGGAAACTCGTCCATGAATCCAGTTATCACCGCTTCTATTGTCACGAACTGAAACAATACCAGATTTTATGAAATGAGAATGGAATGGCGTCGAATTGTCGATGAATGCATATTTGACTCCTGCCACACTAGATGGGTATGGACATGGGTTTCAAACCTGGAATAAATTATGTGCAGGGATAATAATAATAATAATTGCCTCTTGGCACCGGTTCACGGATATCTAGCAGAGTGGCATTAAACTTCATCTCTTCGTGTTGGATCTATAATATCCCCACGCACGCTTTCCAAATGACCGAGCTTTACTCCGTGAATCATTATTATTATTTATTTCGCATAACTAACTAAGATCCATATGCATAAACAACACAACACAAAATATTAAAGTAATGCTCCCCACGGGAGTTATGGATTTTCATAACTCTCTAGGGAGTTATGAGCTTATGTATGATCTATAATCTTTTTTTTAATAACAAATCTTGTTGGCCGCGCGCCACTAGAATTCTGCTCTGTGATTGGTTGAAAAAAAACTAGTTGGCCACGCGCCGCAAAAATAATACTGTACTGCTCTGTGATTGGTTGAAATATTGAAGCTACGCGCTCCACTCGCACTGATCTGGAAGTGAAGTTGTCAATTTCGACAATTTTTGATTGTTGCGGTTGTATGAAACATAGATTTTTCTGTCTTTTGTAGTTATTATTTTCTCGCAAATGTAATGAAAAACAATAGTAAGAATATTGCTAACTCGAGTCATCAAAATATTTTTTTAAGACTTCTGATAGACTCTTGTTCGCAATATTCCACTTACGCCAGTTACGCCTCGTTATGCAATGTACTATTTGTTTCCTAAAATAAATAAAATGAAGGTGGCCATTATTGGTAACCTAATCTATTAGAACTTCTCTTCACTATACGTTGCAAAGCTTAAATAGCGACATTCACTTCACGGTAGAAAAAGCAATGCACTGAATTCACGCTTTTAACCTGTCGGATGCTTTTGATACTGGCTGATATGATATTTTTATTTTCTGTCACAGAGTCGATTACAGATAGCATTGATCAGTGCTAAGCACGAAAGGTTAACTTACCATGGTATCGATGCCTAACAAGAACAGCATCACAAAGAACGTAAGTGCCCAGAAGTTGGAAGCTGGCATCATGGTCACGGCCGCGGGGTACGTGACGAATGCGAGACCAGGGCCGGCGGTGGCCACCTGACCCACAGGGACCCCCGACCGTTCAGCTGCGAACCCGAGGACGGAGAACACCACGAAACCCGCCCAGATGCTGGTGCCGCTGTTGACTAGCGGGATTATTATCGATGACCTGATGAGAATAAACGCTTTAATGTAAAGTACGTATGAAAAGTGCGTCTCGCGTATGCTGTCTCTTGTAAAACGATTATGTTTGCTGATGACACGACCCTTTTGCTAAAATGTAACAATAATTTAACTTATGAACGGGACTAATAGAAGAATGTATTAATAAATGTTATCAATTGGATGAATAGTAATGATCTACAGATTAATATAAATAAAATGCAATTTCATTCATATAATTCGGCTGACATAAGATTACATTTAAATTATAATAATGAAAACGTTGACAAAGTTGACACGTTTAAGTTTTTAGGCATTATGATGGACAAGCACTTTAATTGAAAGCTTCACGTAGACGAAGTCTGTGCGAGCCTAAAGCTGCGCTCACAGCATACCACGGGTATGTTTCTTCGGTGTTACTGTATGGTTTGATTCTGTGGGGTAATTCGGTGGACATAGTTAGAGTTTTTAGGATTCAGAAGAAGTGTGTCAGAGTCATTTGCAATGCGTGGTTCGATGATAGCTGTGTCCCATTGTTTAAGAAACTGCACATTCTGCCTTTGCCTAGTTTATACCTCAGAGAAGTATGCGTATTTGTAAATAAACACCAATACTACTTTAGCAAACGTGGGGAAAACTCGCAAAGACAGACTAGACTTAAAGGGAAAAACCTGTTACTGTAACCGCAATGTCACAAAGACATTTACAAGCCGAACGCATTCAACATGTGTGTCCAGTGTCCGGTTCACTGCCGCAGAGACACACTTTTTTTCATGTTTTATGTGCTTTTCTTGTTTATTTTATTATTTGATATGTGTGTCCTGTGTGTTTGTGAATAAATATATCTTTCTTTCTTTCTTTCTTTCTTTCTATGCTTATTGCCATCTTCAACCGTCTGCCCGAGGAATTAAAGAAGTTAGATGGTAACCTGTTTAAATCTAAGTTGAATAGCTGGCTTCTGGATAAGTGTTTTTATAGTATAAGATTATTTTTGGAAACATATAAGATTGTTTAATTATAGACCTTAAATTTAATTAACTGTGATTATATAAATTATTTCTTCTTTTTGACATGTAATATAAATGTAAATAATAATATATGTATAATGTAAAAAAAATATGTAAATTTAATTTTAGAGTGACTTGAATATTTGCACGCCTACACCGGCTTAATACATGCCACTATTCGTAATATTATGACATCTACTTGTACTGTACTGTATGCAAATAAATATTTGATTGATTGATTAATTGATTGAAAGTGAAGTCACTATCTGGCGTGAATGATCTATACATACAAAAAAGTAAACTGCTGTTTCATTTCATTTGTTCAGTCACATAATAAACTTAGATACAGTGCGGTCACCAAGTCGTTTCAAAAATTACATTCATACCATAGTTGTTGCATTTCACTAAGACGAGTGGGCGCGTTCCTATTATACGGTAATGTCCAATTTCGTCAAATCCACTCGCCTTCGTGAAATGCAAGAAGTATATTCCTGTTCATTTAGTACGTATATAAGTTTTACTCAAAATTTGCAACCTATTTTTCTGCTACTTACTGGTACCTACCGATGGGATACCTATCCAATTGGGCTGAAAGGCATATTTATCTAAGTTTAGTGCTAACGTAATATTATGGCACTACCGAGCAGGTCTGATGATGGAGACAGTAGGTGGCCATAGGAACTCCTAAACTACTCTAGATAAACCCGTCGTATTTGGGCTCATTAGCAAAAAAAGTACATTCTACAATAAAAGCCACACAATAGTACATTATTGTAAAGGCTAGAAAGTAGGCAATAGACGGACGAGTGTGTTCGAGGTCCGAGCCGCAGGTGAGGTGACGGGCCGGCCCGCGCGGTGCCCCCCACACGCGCGCGGGCCGGGGGCGGGGGGAGCTGTGATTGATGAATCGCTGTTCAAACTGTCCAACAATAACAACCACTACTACAATGACACATTGTAGTAGTGGTGGTTCAGGTGCTACAGCTTTTGCCTACTTTCCAGCTTGGTTTTAGACCATCTATTGCCACATTTCCGTGGCGTGAAAAATTTGTTTTTTTTGTCAGGAACGTATTGTTGGAGTTCTGTCCTGTGTTACTAAAAATACATGCAAACACACAAGTAACCGATAGATTCGTATGCGTAATTCTGCAGACGATGCTAAAGTTTCCCACATTGGTTTACGTCGCTCACGTTAGGTAGGTACCTACCTACCTATATATTTTTCATAAAAATTGGCAGATTTATAGAACTGCCTTAGAAAAAATTGGAGGTACTTTTTCCATGAAAACGTAACACTAACCTTAAATTATTGTAATGAAATCTATTGAAGCTCGCCATACTGATTAAGCCTCCCCAACCAGGGCCGAGCGAGTAAAAGATCTGCGTAGCTGCGTCTGCCCACACCTGAAATAATGCACATTCTCGTATCTTCTACTTTCGTAAATTCTTGAAGGCTCTCAATTATTGTGCAATGTGCAAGGCTTCGCATATCAGTGTATCTGTGTGGCAATAAAAATACTGCCTAAACAAAGAAACAAAATGAATTAAGTCTCGGATATAGCTATGCATCATGACTAACTCAGTCCTCGCCAGCCGCGCGGATGCGGTGGTAGTATGACGATAAAGGGGCGCGGGTGACGTGCGGGAGGCGAAGAATTTGTTTTGGCCCTGTGGCCAAATCACGCCCAGCCCAAGCCGAGCAAAAAGGTCCTGCGAGACCCGGCTCGAAGTTAGTCAATTCAAAAAAAAAAAAAAAGCGGGAGGCGATGCCCAGCGTCCGCACGCCGCCCGCGCCGCGGTAAGCGGTCTACCTATAATATATATATTATTTATCTATTTTGTTGTTTGTTACTGAAGCTAAAACACGTTCAATTGACTTAGTCAAGTGCAAAAATATGTACCGAGATATTCCTCTCATAAATATGTACCGAAACCTTAATCCGCTGACATGAGAGCGATGGGACATGTTTATGAGTAAGTTGTATGCACCCATATTTTGACACTTCACTGTACTCACGTACTGGTTACCTTGGAGTCAGCCAGTTTCTGCCAGTCAGGCCACACGTAGAATTGAACGCCCTGCCAGGCGCCGGGAAGCGTGATGCCGCGAACAAACAAAGCGCTCAGTACAATGTACGGGAACAGCACTGTGAAGTACACGATCTGCGCACAAGGACAGTCATCTTAAACTGACTTTATATGTAAAAGTGACTAGCTAAGACGAACACCTGCAGGACCGTCTGAACGTCCCTAAAGTCTTTCCCCCTCTTTCATAAAACTTAAAATGAATCTGTTTTGTCCCTTTAAAGACCGAATATTTTTTAAAGAAATTTTAGCTAAAAAAGGTTTGTCGAACGTTTATGAAGGTCGGTAAGAGATTTTTTGTGGGTCCGGGGATACAAGTGTGAAAAGAAATACGGGGTTTATAAAGACTGCATCTCTGTAGCGCGATGGCTAAGGATATTTTTGTGCAATGAAAATTGGTTCCAGATGTATCGTGATATACTCGTACCTACTTATATAGTACAGGTAGACGATTTGAGATTGTGATCTTTAAGAAATCACGAATATATTTTGGTGCCCTGGAATACGTACCTTACCCACACTCTTGACACCATTGCAGATGCAGACATATACGATTGCCCAGGCAATCAGGTTGCACCAGAATACGGGCCATACCACGCCGCCGATCTCGTGAATGCCTGACGACATTTGCAACAAGCGTATACTAAAAGTAAGGGTAAAATTAAAGTAACGCTTTTAGAAAAAAAAAGACCGGTTTGCACTCCGGGAGTGCCGGCAGAAGTGAAAACTCAATAACATTGTAACAGTTTTTCGATCAGGTCACGTGACATCTTACGGTGTCACCCTAAAAATGAATTTGACGCAAATTTATAAACAATTATCAATTATTTAGGCGGACGGGCCGCGGGCACGTTGGGTGCTACGGGCCGGCTCGCCCGTCGGCGGCGGCAAACAAAATACCAATTTGTTTTAGCCATTGCCAAATATTTTTCTAAGTTTTGTCTCTTTAGGAATAACGTCCAAATTCGAACTATTCCAATTTGCAAGAACAGCAGACGGCGGCAGCGAACAAAATATCAATTTGTTTTTGCCGTTGGTAAATATTTTTCAAAGCTTTATCTCTTTAGGAATAACGTCCAAATTCGAACTATTCGAATTTGCTCAATAGCAAAACGGTGAAGGACGCTTGGACAAAATTACAAATTTATTTGCAGAATATGCTATTGCAAAAAGTGTTTAACGGCTTTATACTCTTACGAATAGCGTTCAGTTTTGAATGAAGTCGAATCGGCTAGCAGCAAAATATAAAA
Source organism: Epinotia ramella (assembly GCA_947578815.1). NCBI lineage: Eukaryota > Metazoa > Arthropoda > Insecta > Lepidoptera > Tortricidae > Epinotia > Epinotia ramella. The sequence continues at coordinate 20,397,612 of OX388206.1, forward strand.
GTTTGTGACCTTCCTTCACTGTCGCGTATTTAACAGTTTTTCCCCATCCCAAAAACTGCTCAGCGCCGCTAAAGAAGTTTTCACTGCAAAAACTTTAGATGTATAGATATCTTGCAATAATTCAATATCAAACAGCTATTATTCACCAAACTAGTAACTCTTATCATTATCACTAATAACAGCGCTGCCAAGAAAATCGAAACTCGAAGTTCTTGTATCTGCATCTCCGTCACTCGAGTATCTGATGCGCGTGATAGAGACAGGGATACCCGAACTGCGAATTACTTCTTAAAGGAATTAAGTGATCTTACTGAAAGAACTCGTCTTCAGGAGTGGCAATCGCTCCGTTGGTGGTTATTATGCTGGCATTACCCGTTACCTGAAAATTACAAAAATTAACACGATAAGGTATCTTGTTGAAAATGAAATGACGGAGTACCTAAAGACGAATGTATGACAAATTTGTACTTATGGACTTATTGAGGTTATAACACTATGTAATACCCTTTTAGGTCTGATACTCATATGTAAGTAACTGTGTAAATAAATGTGTGGTACGGTAGTTGTTCTATTCGCAAACCAATTTTGTTGGTATCTAATTGGGATATAATTGGCATTATTTATTTATTTATTTATTATACACAAAATTATGTTAGTTCGGGACCATAAATGCAAAATTGCGGTACCTTTAATTTGTGGTGATCGCGATTCGAGATGGAAGGAAATTCTATATTAAAATGATGTTCGTTGTTTCTATGTTCGTTTTGGTGTGCAAATATATGTAATGTCTATGATAGTACAGTCGGCAATAAAAGCATGTCACAGCGATAACAATGCTGCTGAAATTTTGGGACTTGGTATGCCGCTTCGACCAGCAAGTGATCTATTGTGGCAGCCATTTTTTTAGAGTTTGCCGTTAAGGTCCGCTGCCTCCAGGAAATTCCAGATTCTTTGGGTGGTGATATGTTGTACCTCTTCTGGGTGCACATGTGCCGCCCTTAGGTAGGTCATATGTTTACTACAATCTTAAGTTGTTAATATAAATATACCTCAACACATTTATCAGTGTTCCAGTAATTCCCACAGTGCTTCCATGGCAGCGGAGAGGTGAACGAATGGTACATATACAGGATCGGCAGCGCCATGATAGTGGAGAAATACATTATCGCAATTACATTTAGAATTATAATGGCGTAACCAGCCCCTGTAAATAAAATAGTTAAGGTCAAATAAATTTAAATACTTATATACTGTTTTGTATCTTGCCACAATGACACATTAGGTATACACTTTACAGACATTGTGCCTACATTATGAGACGTATTCAATACTAGCTTCAGCGTGTAACTCGTTTAATATCGTAGCTCCATACAAACTTTAACTCCCCATTTCACCCCCTTAGGGGACGATTGCCGGAATAAAAACTATCCTTTGTCCTTCCCCGGAACTGTAACTATCTCTATACAACATTTCATCCAAATCGGTTCAGCGGTTTAAGCGTGAAGCGTTGACCGACCGACAAGACACACTTTTGGCATTTATAATATTAGTATGGATTTTGTATCTCGCCAAAATAACACAAAATATATTATATATATATACTAGCGATCCGCCCCGGTTTCGCACGGGTACTATATTATACAATATAAACCTTCCTCTAGAATCATTCTGATCTATTTAAAAAAACCGCATCAAAATCCGTTGCGTAGTTTTAAAGATCTAAGCATAATAGGGACAGACAGCGAGAAGCGACTTTGTTTTATTCTATGTAGTGATTTGTTTTATACTATGTAGCGATGATAGTGATGATGATTTGATGATATATTAGGGGACAATCTTACAAAAATCGGGCTAGTCCCAACTAAACTAAGCAAAGCTTGTACTATGGGTACTAGACGACGATAAACATGCTTAAATATAGATAAATACACACTTAAATACATAGAAAACATCCATGATTCGGGAAAAAAATATTCGTGCTCATCACACAAATAAATGCCCTTACCGGGATTCGAACCCAGGACCTCTTGCTTCGTAGGCAGGGTCACTACCAAGTATACCAACTAGGCTAAAGCGGTCGTCCATACACTTCCAAATACACTTTACATTCGTATTCAATAGCACATAGCACTTAATTTAGTACAAAATCCAAAGCACCGGACCGCAATCTGAGTTACCAACACTGTCAGCAACTCCCCAACCAGAGCTGAATAGTGCTTGTGCCATAGCTTCCGATATAGAGACAAAAGATTCCATTGCACTAGCAATAATTAAGTACATAAATGATATGCACATTATACATTATACAAAACTGTATTTTTGGGCCTGTTTAGCCTGCAGCGCGTCCAGAGACAGATGTCATAACCTCTTTGGGGGCCTTATGGACCGCACAGAGGGGCAAGTATTCAAATCTGGTGTCAAGTCAACCAACATAGTCGTGGATTCATTACAAGAGTAGGTACTTACCTATTAGCCCGTGCTATTTCGACATTCTATTTTTGCCAAACTCAATTACTTTTTGGGTCGAAAGTGTCTGGCCAGCGAGTAGCGTCACAAGCAGTTGTTCCAAATTATTTATGTGACAACATGTTTACCCATCAAATAAGATGTCACGTCACGATGCATTCCATGTTAGCAGCCGCACTTTTTTTCTCTCGACAGTGACTTTAACAGTGAGTCGGCTCACTGCGATTTACGATATTTCTTTTGGTGATACACGAAACCAAATTCGGCCGTTAAAAAATAAGCATTATGATGTAAGGTGTTGACTTTAAAATTGATTTTAAAATCTATTCTTAAGAATTATTATCTTACCTTTGAATAAAGGGTTTATGTTGAAGACAGAAATGCATCCCGCACTGGCGAACTGCCCAAGTGTCGTTTCCAGATACACCAGTGGAATCCCGCAAATGACCAAGGTGAGAAAATATGGAATGAGGAATGCCCCTGAAAATAGTAGGTATATTCAAAGATACAGTCTACATTAAAAACCGTGCGTGTGTCAGTGTGGGAGTAATACAGTATATTTACCTCCTCCGTTTCTGTAGCATAGGTAAGGGAATCTCCACACGTTTCCAATGCCAACCGCGTATCCTAAACATGATAACAAATACTCTATCTGACTGCCCCAGCGCTCGCGTGGCGGTCCTGACATCCTTATTTACCAAGAACTGTCAACAACACAGATAAGACAGTTTTGATGTTTTTTATTTACTAACCTAGATTTTTAGCAACTGAGTCAACTGACCAGCTACGGCCGCGACACAAACGATAGGGGATCCTCGCGACACTGCATGAGTCCATCTGCGTTATTAAACCGATATACAAATTGTATTCAATAGGATAATAAGATCTTGCGTACAAATACTAAAGGAAATACGAATTGAACTATAAACGGTTTATTTTAATAAGAAGTCGTCATATTTAGAACCGGATGGTATCAATTCCGAAGCTGAAGTGGCATGTTAGATTCTCTGGAAATGATAGTTTGGATAGTGTGTCCGCTTCAGGTTTTGTCTTTGCGGCTTTTGGTGGCGATAGAGTATACTGGAGTACCTGAATAATAACAAAATGTGCTTGTAACGTACATGTTATCGCTGACCTTTTCGAGCGATAACTGTAAACAGTCAGACGTATCAGCGTATTATTAAGTTTTTAAATTCACTTGAATGACCTATATCTATGTTATATTTATCTCTACGCACATCGAAGGACCAACCGCACCTTATTGCTCGATCGAAAAAAATATTGATTCGAAAGAAGATATACAGGAACAGTTTTATGGGCGGTATTGTAATCACGTAATCAGATTGGCATTTGTTATAGGCTCGTTATAGGCTGGGTTCGTATGAAAGCGCGCGCGACCTATACAGTATGTTTTGTCAAATAAGCCACAAGGAAGTCGAAACATGGACCATTATCTAATGTATCGTCACGATGTGCAAAATATTTCTATTCATTTGTTGTGATATCAAAGACGCGATTGAAAATTACGGTAGCCGGTTTTCTAATGAACGGCGGTAAAATTTGTCATAAATAACATAGGTAATAGAACTTTTTCTACGACATTAGCTGAAACGGAACCGCTGGTTTTGTACGAGTATAACGTCGTAATAAAATGCTTTTCCGTATAACAAACGTAATTAATTTTCGGTCTAAGAGAGCGATTATATGAATGTACGAGTAAGTAGGTTACCCCTAGGTCACCATCTCCCCAATGTATCGCATCGTTGGTGCCCAATGAGTCATCCCAGTGGAAATGTTGGAAGGGCTGACTCCAATCTGGCGACTTTAGGACACATCGAACAGTGGCGAGCACTACTCTGAACTCGCCCGGCGGTTGTTTGATCGTTGTTACACTTTTGCGGACCTTTTCAGGCTTGCCCTGTTTGCCTGACATCTGAAAAATATGGTCCGTTGAGTTTCATTTTAAGTACATATTATTATAATATAACCTAAATGATATCACGAGAGGATAGCCGATATGTATGTCCCTACCTACCTAATGGTACAGTTCTGTCGCTCATGTGGAGGCACCCAACATTTGGGATAAGGATAAGGACTTGGCCACGCCTAACAGCGGTGCACTTTGTAGGTTGGAGAGAGATGCTGCGCTCTGATCTCTCGCTCACACGTATGGCACACCGCTGCCGTTGCGGCTGCCGTTGAAGTTGTAGCCGAGCTCTAAGTAATTTTACGGTTCATTTTGCTGCTAGACCTGTATATGATTTCTTTTATAAATAGACACAATGTAAGGTCAAGTTTTGAAAAAAAACATCCTTTCAAGCCCCTCGTTTAATAATGTTGACCAACCGGCATTTGGTAGAACTACTGTGAATGAAAACAACACAATGAAAATGTCTCCTATGGTATGTAGTTGTACCGTATCAAACATTATTATTTATGTGTTACCAATCGATTGCACGAAGTTTTTAGACACGCGAGAGTCGCGGGACTTCATGCACACAATTCAAACATTTGGCGACATATATACGAGTATATAAGAGTGGCCATGTAGGTAACACTAACACCATATAAAAGCATCCTCGTTGTTATACAGGCTGCTCTTGACGTATTCTTCAATGTAGCTTACCACCGTATAAACCAGTCTCAGGGTAACCACGGACTGGAAGGTGTCCCGCAGGGCTGCGAGGTCCGGACAGAAAATCCGGACGGTAGGCTCTTGGAAAACCATCAGCTTGTTCCACTGCACCCTGTTGCTCTCGAATACGGTGTAATTGAGGATCTCCCGAGACTCCTTGGGCACCAGGTGGGCGTAGATATCGGGGTCGTGGGTGGATGATTCAAGTTCTGTCGATAATATTCTACAGGTAGAATTATAGGGCCTGTATCAATATATTGAACTCAAGGATAACGCTCTCGAATGATGCTTTTAGTGGGTATATGTAAAGTAAAGTAAATGCTTCCTTAAATGTGGTATCAGTCTAGAACATTATCTATTAATTCTAGCTTAGAAGTTCAGTTAGATACTTCAGATCGGCCACAGAGAGGTACCTACTGATGCGAGACGAGTTAGTGAACAATATTTATTGAGGGAACGGACTACTTGGAATTGGCGTCTGACGGCATTTTGTAGTTTACCATGATTTGACATTATTTAGTTCTACGAGTATTAAATACAGAACCAGCTCTTAATAGGTACTTTTCATTGAAGAACCTACTTGCTGCCACTGACACTCGATACATTTATACCTCTATGATCCTACAGTTCCTACACACACAAGCAGTTGTTCCAAATTATTTATATGACAACATGTTTACCCATCAAATAAGATGTCACGTCACAATGCATCGATCGGTACAATCTCTTCAACTAGATTGCCACCTCATCAAGTCCAGCCCATCTCAAGACTATGCGTTATTTATGCACGCACGACATATATTTTAGTTAAATCGTTAAATCTACGTGCTCTGAGCGGAAATTCCGTTATCGGGTAGACAGGCACTTACATGTTTTAATATTTAAGTCGTTTTTTTTTTTTTTTTTTTTTTTTTTTTATGATATAGGAGGCAAACGAGCAGACGGATCACCTGATGGTAAGCGATTACCGCCGCCCATGGACACTTGCAACACCAGAGGTGTTGTGAGTGCGTTGCCGGCCTTTAAGATGGGAGTACGCTCTTTTCTTGAAGGTTTGAAGGTCGTATCGGTCCGGAAATACCGCAGGCGACAATCCATTCCACAGTTTAGCTGTGCGAGGCAGGAAGTTTCTGGAGAAGCGCACAGTTGAGGACTGCCAACCATCTAACTGGTGAGGATGGTAATGTTGTCGCGTTGGACGATGGCGAAAAGAAGCGGCAGGGATTAATCCGAACAATTCCTCGGAGCACTCCCCGTTATACATGCGATAGAAAATGCAGAGAGAGGCCACATCTCTACGCAGCGCCAAGGGGTCAAGCCGATCCGAAATATGCTCGCTGTCGACAATTCGAGTTGCTCGTCGTTGGATGCGATCCAGAGGGAGAAGCTGGTATTGGGGTGCCCCTGCCCATAGATGAGAACAGTATTCCATGTGTGGGCGGACCTGCGACTTATAAAGCTGCAGGCGGTGGGCCGGTGTGAAATACTGTCTCGATCTATTGAGCACACCGAGCTTTTTAGAGGCTAATTTGGCCTTACCCTCTAAATGGCCGCGGAACTGGACTTCACTCGAAATGTCGACGCCAAGGATTCCGATACTGGCTGCGGCAGTCAGGGGAGTGCTCTCAAAACAAGGTGACACGTCGAACTTTAACTTTTTTGCGGTAAACGCGCAAACCTGTGTCTTGGTCCCTACCAAGAACGAGCGTTAAAACGGACTAAGTTAAGTCGACCCCATTCAGAGATTGCACTTAGGGAAGTCTCAATTTCAGACACAAGTTTGTTCCGGTTCTCGATGACGATTTCCCGAGAGATATTGGTACGGCCGGTGTAAGAGGCATCACCTGTACTATCATCAGCATAACAATGAATTCCGCTGATTTGCAGCATTTCATTGATATGCATAAGGAATAGCGTGGGCGACAGCACACAACCTTGGGGGACACCAGCATTCACAGACATGGAGTCGGAGCATTCCCCGTCAACTACGACCTTAATGCTTCTGTCTGCTAGAAAGCTACTGACCCATACACATAATCTCTCGGGAAGCCCATAGGATGGTAGCTGCGAAAGAAGTGCTTTGTGCCAAACCCGATCAAAGGCCTTCGCTATATCCAAACTAACAGCCAATGCTTCACCCTTAGTCTCGATCGCCTGTGCCCAACGATGTGACAGGTAGACTAGAAGATCACCAGCCGAGCGGCCTCTACGGAAACCGTATTGTTTGATCTACACATTCGTGTAGAGATGAGCGTGCATGTTTTGCACACATGAAAGTATTATTTATGGCTTAGCTCAACTTGCTGTCCTTGTTATTATACGTATTATTATTAGTTTTACCCATAGTTCCAGTTCTACTGGGTCCTGCAATCGAAAACATTTTAGATCCCCAGACGTCTTCTACATCGTATTCAGGCTGCGGTAGCATCTCTCTTAAAGATTCGTTGCGTCTGAACATCAGGAAGTTCCTCCTCTTAGAGTCCAATAGTGGTAGCTCCAATTCTACGTGGAATGTCGTAGTGGCACCCTGTTGTAAGAACGCAACCTTACAATTAGCAAACTCTTCTATCCGAAACTTGCTTGTAGATCAAGCCTAGGCGTCACTTTCATATATTGTAACTACCAAACATGTCACCCCATCAAAAATGTTCGTATCACTATCGTGTTAAGAATTTAAATGTTTCTTTACGGTGATTATCGGTGCACTTTTCCCCAATTCAGGGCTAGTTTCCTCTCGGTTGGAAGGACAGATGACAGTCGCTTCAGTTAAAAAAGTCCTACACCAATCACTTAGGACCTAAGTTAGGTTAGGAACGACCGACCTTGCCAAGGTAGAATGCATCAACCATGTCGCTTCCAGGGAATCGTCTTCACGTCTTCCCTGGAAGCAACATGGTTGGACAATAGTTGGGGGTTTACTACAGGTAGTCTACCTTAGTAGTAGGAAACAGGCATTCTCCCTGGGATCCCACCTTTCCCGTCCCCCCTGTACCGGGACAGGTGGGATCAAAGCAACGCAAAAAAGGACCGAATAACCTTTACTGAAAAAAAAAATACAACTGTTGCTTATTCTCAATCTGTAATTGTTTACCTTATCCGGTTTCGGCGGTTGTGGTGTGGACATGATTCTTATCACGGTAAAGTTGAAGTAATTGGACCGGTAGTCATCGGGGTGCGTATCGAAGGGATCTTTGGGTCTGTCCGTGGGCAGGATCTCTCGAGAATCCAGCCATTGCAGTTTAGGTAACCTCATGGTGGTTATCGGGCCGTACCCCATGCATAGCTGGGAAGACGATAAAGCAATAGCTTAGAATGTATTGCTTAGTGAAGGGTAATTTCATATTTCACACGGGATATTTTGGTGCCCGTACGAGCTGAGGCAATAGTTTAAAAATGCGTTCAAAATATTTTACCTGAAAGACTCCTATTTTAAAATGTATTTTTTTAGTGTAATTTGTATAGCAATAAAAAAACACTCATTATACGTCCCTTGTCGCGTTATCAATGCTGCTCATGTATTTAGCCTTTTAAAATTTTATTTTCCATCGTAGGAAGTCATTTTCCGAACAGGAGAGATGAACAAAATATACAGCCAATTGATTTTTCCTTGCAGGTTAGGTCACGGGAAAATTGTTTCCGAACATGCGAGATACATAAAGCTATTGCTGGCGCCATCTACCGAGAAACTCTCAAACTTAGAAGCACGGGCATCGAAAACTTACTGAACACGGATTCCCAGCGAGCGATAATGCCTTGAGATACGGCAGCGTGCCCAGTCCTTCTAATACCATATCAAGATTATAGATGTCGTTCTCTGACAAATCCAATGTTGTAATAACGCGTGGTAGTCTAGGTAAACCTTGAAGACTTTCTGAAACAAAATCAGAATATGAAAACATTATATGCTCTTTTTATGAAACACAATTACAGGTTCTATGTAGAACTTTAATTCTGTCTTTACATTGCAATTACCTATGCTTGTGAACTTGATATCTTATTTGAACGCATTAAATAATATATTTATATACTTAACAGCATTAACAGCAACCATTTTAGCCCGAAGGAAAACTGTTTTCCTCGACCTCGTGTGAAGTAATAGAAGAGTTACGATATTTCTATTCCCACTTCAGCAACAGGTCCATTTTTGATCATCGCTTCCGATTACAATATCACTTCAATCTGTTTCGCGTGCTATAGATACCGTGCACCGAGCTACCATTTTATGGTCAAACTTCAGAGCAGCTACCGTATCAGAGGGCGCGCGCGTAACATTGATATTTATGTGCCATTGGGATTGAGAGGTGAGAGAGATAATCGGAATTGAGTCCCAAATTCAATCAATAATAGGGGTGTAGACACTAAATAAAATAATCAATAATGTCATATTTTCTCGAAAAAGGATTAAAAATGTATTCAAATGGAGAAAAAATCAACGCAAAAAGTTAAATAATCACGAAGTTATGTGTCCAAAGTTTTAAGAAGGGGTATGTTCTGTCCCTTTTTCGCAAAACGCAACTTCATATGAAACGATGACGCTGGAAGACTGTGACGTCACTAAAGACGGCAATGTGCCGCGCCGCATCGTGGTCGGCATCGCCGTCGACGCGGCGGCGGCGCCCCGGCAGCATCCTGTAATCTCACACACCGTTTGTATTAAAACGGTCGTAGCTTCGTAATTCTTTGATATCTGAATGGGATTTTCGTCACTAGGCATATTTTTTTGTCTTCTTTCTTTTGGAGTAACAATAATTTTCGAGTCTACACCCGTAGGTATTACCACGTCTAATGCAATTACCGTTAGTCAATAAATTTCTGGCCAAGCCCAAGTACAGCAAGGTCGGCGGGAGGTTTTCCGCGAACGTGTCAACTCTGGTGATCCGATTAGCCTGGAGTTCAAGTAGCTTCAAGCTTTGAGGGAGGAGGGTCGCATCGATGTCACCGATGTAGTTGCCGCACAGGTTCAAGGTCACTAGCTTGGTGAATTCGGAGAGTCCGCTATCTAAGTCCGTCATCTATAGAAGCAATCGAAGTGTCAATCAATCATCAAACACACAATGCAAGATCCTGTTTACTTTAAATGCTTAGGTAACAATTTATTTTAGAAAATATTGTGGAGTTACATATTTATCTAAGCATGCTTAACTTTGTTGCAAAATAAAAAACGTGTCTACAATTAGCGCATATTTTTTTATTAACACATGTAAATTATATGAATTTACCTCAGAATCAAATATTCGTAACATCGGAACTTCCTTCAATTCCTTTTTCAAAAGTGCCCGATCTCCGACCGCTACTGCTCTCTTTATAAGCTTCTCAACATTATCAGTGATACAGTTGACACTGTTGAAGCAAATCTTTCCTTCTTCATTCCCAAATCTTGTTATATCCCATTGAGTCATGGGCAATAGTATCTCCCATTGCTCTTGTAGACTAATTGTAGAGTCTTCATCAAGAAAACCAGAAAGAATGCTTTTCCTAATTCTGTTCTGAAGTGCTTCGCTGAAAGGCGTAGTGGGTATGTCTTTTTTTAGGCAGCTTGTTCTGTGATATCTACGGGCTAGTGCCTGGTGTGACCAGTCTATACCCGTTTCAATTCGCTCTAGGAATCCTTGGAATAATAAATACAGAACGTAGAGTCGCTACGTATCTACTTGAATTTAAAACTTAACTGCTTACCAAGTTATCTGACAAATAACTTGAAAAAAAATGCTCAATATATGTGTGACAATTTTGTTAGTAGCGCCGTTAAAGCGTTTCAAATATTTTTGAGCGCTTTTTCGTGTTAAATATTATTGCAGGTTATTGTACTAACTAAATGACGCTGGAAACCGATGGGGCTACATGTGCATCAATGATTTTAGAACTACTACCTACTACTTAAGTCCTCTACTTAGTAGTCCGTATGTATTGCGAGAGCTGTGGACCTTAAAACTTGGTACCTACAGATTTAAATTCATGGGAATACCTTCGATAACATTATCTGGTAATACAACAAGACTTGATTCACTTATTGGTTGACGCACAACCGGCGGTGGTGGTTTTTTCACAGGTTCTTTTGGAGCCATTCTTCGAATTTATATCATAGAAGACGTGTAAGCACGTATTGATTTAAATCGTAAACAAAAAAACGCGAGATTAAAATCTTATGTAAACCATATCCATATTCTCAATAACAATATAATTATTCTAAAGAAAACCTTCGGCCCAAACAGTACTTCAGTTGTGTGTTGATAGAAAAGTACCAAAGAGTATAATAAGTATATTTGTGTAAAGAGTGGCAACACCAAGAAATTACTGGTCCCACAGCCGCCTAGCAGCGAGTGGATTGAACTACTCTGACGCACGCATGCGTGCAGCGTGCACGCTTCACATACACACTAACGCACACATACATATTCACGCATCACGCACACACGTATACAAAAGTTGTATTCTCTGTTTTGACTTTGAAGCCTACAATGCGACTATCAAAGTTAGGAAGAAAACGTTTCTAAAACATGATATAAATCACATTTTAGTTACCTAAGTACGCTTCCCTTCATACTTTGCCAGTCACATTGTAGGTTTCAAAATAATCACCCAACTATGAAATGGATCTGAAAAGTGAAACATGCAACATTCATATAAGTATTTATTCAACTTAACAAATAACAAATTATGTAACAAGAACTTTATAATTATAAAGCACAACCTTTTTAACAAAAAAACACGAGACAAGGACGAGATTTAGCTTCAAAACTTTAGATTAAATCTTCTGGACCAGATTTAACAAATCCACGTACAGCCGATCTACACTGCATATTACTCAACCTCAAATTATTTACTGCACACATAATACCTAGATATTATTTTTATAAACAGATACTGTGTCTAAAACTATTCCTGATTTTATTTAAATATGATTTAAATGTGTTTTCATTCAATGTTTTTATAGACAATACATTGACATTTATTTACTGACTGACACGTAGGTATGTATACTTCATCTAAAACCACAAAGGCCGAACAACAAACACAATTCCATATTAATGAGATATTTGTTCATGTTCAGTTAAATAAAATGGATACTTAATTAATTCTATCTCAAAACATAAAAATATATTTTTATTTCATTTCAAAATCTTAAAATTAATTGTCGTGAGTCTATTGTACTGACATCTATTTCCATTTTCTGTCAACAACATTAAATACAGCGATCCGCTTCGCCAGAGATGTCACTACTTTCCATACAATAAATCGGCGTGTCGCCTCTTTTCTAAGTTTCCAGCCCCTGAAAAGTACTCTACTCTGTGGTATGTTGTTTTTCCTGTCGGTGAAGCAGTGCGCGGAGTGCGCCACCAGTAGTTCGACGTAACGAAAACAGATGGCGCGTGAGTAGGTGTGTTTATTCGCGACACGCGACAGCGGTCAAAGTGCAGGTTGTCTTTTAGAAAACTTGAATACATTCTGTCGTATGAACGCCGACTCGATTCATAATGTAGCTGGCCTTCATCGCGGTGGATGTCGATTGTATTCATCTGCCGATATTATCGGACTTATAGTATCAGAAAACGTGTGTGAAATATTATTGTACTGAAACTGAAGTAACTCGTGCTGTGCGCACTAATAAGCCGATGACATTGACGTTCGGTGAGCGGGAATTTCGAGTGATGTTATGAGAAGAATGTAGATTCGCGCGTCAGGTTTTAGTGTGTGTTTCTCGGGTTCGCGGAGTGAAAGTTGCTTGTGATGCGGTTATGGAGTATGAGTGATGTTGCCAATACTTCTCGCCCTTGTGTGATTGCCTGATTGGCAAGACTCCGTCATAGGTATGTGGTCGTAATTTAACTTCCGTAAAACGGTTCTCGAATACAATTGAAGAGTTTATAGACTTCACCTTTATTTAGACAAATTTGTGTACAATAATGGGTTTATTTAACCCATTATTGTACACAAAATAATTAAAGATATGAACAATTGAAATGATTAGACGAGATTTATCACATTAATGTTTAGACTACAGAACTTCCTATGTTCTAGGTCTAGGTGGTACAATTCAATAGATTGCAAGTTTATATGAACAATTTCGCATTTTAATAACATAACATAATACCTACCGCCTTTTTTTGTTACGTAAAAATACAGCACATTGGTGGATCCGGAGAATGTGTCCTAGACAAAGTAGGTAGGTACCTGTGAACAACGTTGCGAGGCCGATTACTTAGGAAACGTTGGGGTAAATTAAGTTAAATTTCTATTTTGCAGTTATTTAATAATTATTACATTTCTTCCACAATTGCCTCACACGGTCGAAATCAGTCATTGAATTTAGTATCTGAACCCCCCAAGAGCAAAAAAAGCGACCAAGTGCGTGTCGGACCACGCACAACGAGGGTTCCGTGCCTATTAAAAAGGTCGTATTGTTACTGAAATCTTATGGCACTTACGTCTTTTTGAAGGCAGTTTTTTAGAAATATCTCAAAAACCTTTGAACCGATCTTGTTCGAAATAATTTTCGCTGCAAGAATTTAATAAGCTCTATGAGCTTGATTTTTTTCATATTTTTAAAATACACGGTTCCAAAATTAGAGGGGGGGGACACAATTTTAGTGACTTTTGAGGCGATTATCTCCGACTCTATTCACTTAATCAATAAAATTGCTGAGAAACCTTATATTTATTTTGAAAGGCCTATCGATTGATGCCACACGTGGGATTGCAATGAAAAAAAATTTTTTGACTTTCAGTTTTATGTATGGACTGCACCCCTTAAACAATTTTTTTTTAGTAATTTAATTACAAAACTATGTAGCGGTTAACAAAATACACCTATCCTCAAAATTTTATTGAAATACACCTTATAGTTTTTGAGTAAAATGCCTGTGACATACGGACGGACAGACAGACAAACTGACAGACAGATAGACAGACAGACATGACGAATCTATAAGGGTTCCGTTTTCTGCCATTTGGCTACGGAACCCTAAAAAGAGGTTTCGTAGAAGAAGAGCGTTTTATGTGCTTCTTGATTCAGATTATGATTCAGAAGTGAATTCCGTTCAGTGTGCCGCCACTCACGCCAGCCTTATACCTTATTTGGGGTTGGTTTCTCTAATATAATATACGCCGCATTTTGACGGTTCTGTGTCGTTTCTGGGTATAAGTCCTGGGTATAAGTTTAAGCCCAACATCTTCAAGTCAGTGGAAATGGTTCGCGTCCTGCAGGTCGATCACGTAACGCATTGTACGAGATAGATCTAAATAAATGTCGAATTTTATTTGGTAAAATGACAGTTGGACTATCCCAACGCGTGTTGGAAACGTTACGTGATTACCCCCCAGGTAGCGAGAGGGGGCCCGCTGCCTTATTGCCCTCTTAAAATGGAAAGATAGTTTAATCGTTATAATTGACCGGCTTTTGCCCCTTGACTGTGTAGTCGTGTGATTTATGGCAAAGGTCTGAATATACACAGCAACATAGACTCATCGAAGTCTAAAAAAACACGGTGTACCTACTATTATATATATCGTACCGATGCGCTAAAAAAGCTAATGATTCCGTCACCGACAATAGTGGCCGCAGACCCGTAGAGGTGAGCCACTGGGCTGTTATTCGCTACGCGTTAAATGTCTCACCCCGCCGGTCACCCGTCACGAAACCAGACCTCTACCCACGCTTAGTTACTACGCATTGCGGTGTCAATATATATTAGTGGGTGAGCGTTGAGGTGAGCTTAATACAAGTTACCGAATAAGGTTGCTATGCGATCGTGTGTTGCGTGATTTTGTGAGTCTTCATTGGTAAATGTAAACAATGGCTTATTTATATTTGAGTGCCAACTATATTATTTTTGAATGCACGTGAAGAGATTTGGGGCTTTCTACTACAATACAGGACGAATTGTAGAGTCTCTCCACGCCGGTCAGGCAAGATTTAACATTGCACGGTAGGTACCTAGTTTGTTAATATTAAAGAAAGCCGGGTAGGTAGACAATTATAATATTAGCGTAAGTATTTTAAGTTTTTCAGTATTTCCTGAAAACTTTGATGAAATAAAACAGTTATGCGGTTTGTCTATCGTCTCCGTCTGGCCTACGTTTTACTTTTTTGGGTCTTGCTTTAACAAAATACATAAACATAAGGTATGAGTATTTGCTATTTAGGTATTTAAATACATTCGAAAAATTGTGTGGCGTCAGTCCGAGTAGTGATTGGTCGTTTAATATTCTCGAATCGTCTTTTTCCGAAAGTGTTTCGGGAAACTGATTATTTAAATTGAAAAACATCGACCATAAAATTAACCATAAAACTCAAGAAAATTTACAGATGGAACGGTAAAATGTAGTTAAAATTAAAACCGGTTCAATCTAGGTGAAAATTGCGAATGTGGAAAATAGAAGAAAAAAAAATTGGGAAAGAACTTGTAGAGAGCGATTATTGATTTGATGGTCAGATTGGTAATACGTACACTGAAAAAAAATAGCAAAAATAAAGGAAAACCGCCTATATTGTTAGTGACAGATCTGATGATGAGAGAGAATCATTGATTCACTCGAACCAATAAAAAAAGTTCTTGGTTCAAGATAAATTCGCTTCGCGCGTTCAAGATAGTTTAACATCTTCTTATTCATTTTTTGATTCGAGGATTGTTTTTTTTTTCTGTGTACAGTGTCATACGTCGAAACGTTCGTTAATTTTTACGCCTTATAGGAAGGTGGGTTGCTCCAAATCGCATCGTAAGTTAAATTCTGAATGCATGGAAAGTTTGCCAAGTTTGTATGGAATGACAGCTGCCGGCGATTGGTCTGCAATCGTAAGTTGGCGAAACCCGCCTTAAGAATGTAGGTACCTAGGTAATTGGGTGTAGCGTAATTCAGATGTAACGATCCGACCACATGTGCATGCAATTTCTCAGTAGGTACAACTCGTTTGACAGTTGGATCAGCAGCGCAACATGCCTCCAGACGACAGCAATTAGTCAGCTTCTGATAAAATACTTATTACAATCAATAATGCGTCATGTTTGTCGACTGTACATAGTTACCTACACCATAAAAAACCCTGCGGTTAATCGATGAGGAAAACGTTTTTGTTATAACAGTTTACTAATTTTGTTTAATATCTAAAGTATTTACAAGATGATAACTAACATTAAATAAATTAAATTAAACTAAGTTACATCTTAAAAAGGCCCTCCAGTCATTGTACCGAGGATGCTGGCGGCATTTCCTCGCTAAATTTCAATGCTGATGGGCTGCGCGAGAAAACCGCCAGCTCTTCGGTCACCAGTTACGTCAACCAGACGTTTCGCGATTTCCGCAAATAACTTTTGCGCACTGGGACCCCACGGACCGAGGGTCTCAACGTCAAATGGTACAAAGTTGTACTCTCTGCCGAGGCCTCTATATTTAATGCGTTTCAGGTTTACGGAATTTTCCGCCGCTGCACCCGCTTTAGAAACAGTCGTGCATCCGTCCCCACACAAGCATCCGTCCCAAACTCCACGGAACCAGAGAAACTCGATCAGAGGCTCTAGTATAAGCTTTACCGTAACAAAACTTTACGATCACGTTTGCGTTTTACCCTCAATTTGTATAGGATTTGACAGCTAAACGCGAACGCGGTCGTAACGTTTTGTTTCGGTAAAACTTATACTAGAGCCTCTGGTCATTTGCCATCATCTCTGACAATGCCAGGCGGCTCAAGAAGAGCAGGCACATTGATGGTGGCAAGGCAAGATACGGATGCCTATTGACTGACAAATGACTTCTTGAAAAGCCATTAAAAACATTTCATGTAAATTTCCAAGACTCTCCAGCTTAATATATCTTTCGGTGTTAAAAAGATAGCAGATCGCAAATAGCGCCAAGCTTCCTATTCTACACGGCCTAACTCTACCAGCCCCGCTCTACAAATTCCACATTATGGATAAAAAGTATAGCTTGGGCATATCTTGATCGCCGCATAGACACTAATTTCGCGTGTATACCGCAAAGATATAGAATTTGTAGAGTTAAGCCGTGTGGGAGGAAACTTCCCTTAGGGAAGGGCAAAAAATTGCAGATCTTTTGATTCGTCTATAGTTTGTGTTCTAATCCTAGCCAACAGTAAGTAGAGTGTGTAGTTATTAGATATTAGAGCGTAGTTATTAGATATAAGATATTATATTGTTAGCTGTAAGAAATTCAAACACAATCTTGTATTGTTTACTGAATAAATATGTCTATGTCTATGTCTATGTCTAGCATGCTAAATTTCAGCTAACCTATCCAAATTGATGTTTTCATACAATCTTGCACCCCTTATTTCGGGGGTTTGTAGGGTAAAAATTATAGATTTTGTAATTATTATGTTATTTACGGACCAATTTTTATCTGTGTACCAAATTTGAGTTTTCTAACGTAGTGGTTATATTCTCTTTGTTTTCTAGGACGTCAGATAGTATAAGCCTGACAAGTTCCTTTTTAGCCCTGATATACACGGTGGAATTTAATCGGTGAACAGGAACCCATTTTTCTAATTCAGTAATCGATGGCGGTCACGTTTATGTAGTACTTAAGTGGAACCAAGTTTTTTTTTTATCATAACTAATTTTTAAGTTGAATTTAAATTTTAATTAAAATTTATTGTCACCCTACTAATGGTTTAGTCTGAAAAGTTTAATACCTCTTTTCAAACTATCAGCCATAGAAACTTAAAACATAAATGAGCAATAAGCTGTCAATTTGTCATTGTCAAATTCATAACAAATTGCTTCAAATCGTCTGATCTGTCTAGTTTCCCGCCAAAGCCAGCAAGCACTTGACGTATGTACACTTACGAGTAACTTCCCTTCAATAAAAGTAGGGTGTCCATTTATTCAGTCAGTGTACATTTTACCGATGTTAATTATTTGTGATTAATTAGATTGTGAGCTATATTGCACGAGATCTCACGTATTGGTTTCTGTGTAGATTGATAATTAAGATTTTTGGATTCCTGATCACCGATTAAATTCCACCGTGTAGTGTCGCTACAAACAGCTTACATATGGCAAGAAGACGTGTACGTCATGAATAGTCGGGACAGTGTGTATTGGCATTGTGTTGTTTGTTGTATGTAAAAGTGATATGCTTTATAATAAATACCTATTCATCCATATCTGGTTCCACGTACGTATTCGATATTTAACTCCGAAGACTGCGACTCTGCGGCGCTACCACGAACTTCGAAATTCGAAGTTCGTAATACATGCATCCATGTCACTCGATTAAGGGAGTGCGATAGAGATGGAAATACCCGAACTTCGACTTTCGAAATTCGTGGTAGCGCCGCTGATGTGTCGCTTTCAAGACCGCCGACCTCAATTATAAACGGTCTAGGATTCGACTAGAGGACCTTTTTCTATATTCGTCTTAAATTTTTATAACAATATTTTAATAAGAAAATAAATTTCTTGTTAAATCCAACGAAACTAACCAGTTTAATCAATACCTACGACCCATACGACCTCACTATAAAATGTCAGTACCTAACCTAGGTACCGGTCATGTCAACAACCAATTTCAAGACATTGTTTATAGAAATATTAGACAATCCGGCACCCTTTTTTTGTTGTAAATATTCAATTATATTCCAAATAAGCTTTCTGATCTCACTATGGATTGATTTCGACATATTTACTGTAATTTATTTTACAATCGCGAAGTATTTCGTCTTCCTTGCTGTTTGTTTACATCAGTGACATTCGATGACTTCTAACGTCTGTTGTCAAAGATCACTCCTTGCCAGTAAAAGAAATTAGTTCCATTAAAAATCCGCAACATGGCTAGGGTCAAAAAGAACCTATAACTTGTAGTTTCGTGAAACGGGACACAGGACACGTAACTTAGTTTAGTTCAGGCGGGCTAGAACAAGTTTCATATCTAAGGATCAATTTTATTGTATGAATAAAGATTGATTGTTCATATTTTCAAGATCAATTTAAAATGAGAACGAAACTCCGTTTGTATGGGAAGGTGAAATTCGGCCGAGCTTACTGCGGACTCCACCCTTGCAACTAGAAATCTGCAGGAGGCCATAATAAAGGAACCTATGGAGAAGTCGGGGCATCAATAATAGGACATGATGTCACGATCCTCAGCATTGAGGCAACGACTGATGATGATGGTGATTAATAATAAAACTTAAATAGACTAAAGTAACCTGACTAAATTAAACTAAAATAAATAAAAAAGGTGACTGATGGCTGCGTTCCCACTTTTGATATAGTTATGCCGACCAGGTAGGTAAATAAAAAGCCAACCCTATGGTATGGTCCCCGTATACATTTGCAATTGTTTTTAACCGACTTCAAAAAAAGGAGGAGGTTCTCAATTCAATTATGATTATTATTTTTTTTTATCATTATTTTTCAATGTTTGTTATCTCAGAACTCCGTCATTAGTGAGCCGATTCGCAAATTTTTTTTTTGTTTGTAAGTATATGCTTCCACGTGGGTCCCATTTTAAAAAAATCAGTTGGATGATGGGATACATGAGGAATTGAGGGAATTCCTCAATTATATTAGGCACGCGTGTAGTAATTTTGGTATTTTCTATTATAACTCGTGTATTTACAGTATTTACACCCGGAAATCATAAATTTGGTGGAGTGGAATTGATGATGAAGACAACAGATGACTTATGGAATTCCTCAATTATGTACTGAAAAGTACAAAAGTATATCACAGATTCTGATCAGATTCCCTTGAAATAGCAACTAATGAAGTGCCAAAGGTGATCCTTGTGGAATCGACGGGAGTCCTCAAATATTATCGGCCCACGTACAGCGATTCGGTTTTTTTCTCTAATAATCAACGCATTTGCTCTCGGAAATCAATTCATGTGGTAAATTGGAAAAGAAATGTGGAAATGTTCTCGTGGCTTGGCGGAGTACTAAATTGAAGTCGGTTAAAACTTTGTTTTTAAAGTAAATTATTAAATTGGTGACTGCCTGGGATTCAGGGTCCGAGCTTAAATATACTACCAAGTCAAAACGCGTTCTCTGCTTAATGTAGGTTGAAACGAACGATTAAATGAGAAAAACGTTGTAGAGTGTTGGAAAACGTTTTCATTAACCTAATATGTTTCGCTTCTTATGCTTGTAAAGCTCGTCTTTATTGTGTGTGTAGGCTGCACAAATTTTATTTATACCCTAGTGCATAAAGTTTCTAAAATGGAGCGCCACGCGAGGTCGACAAACACGAGTGCAGAATATATAAGTATTCAACAACAACAAACTACCCGTGAACATAAAATGTGCGGATAGTAAATATCTCATCTTTCTTAAGAAAATTAAAATCGTGGCTTCTCACCCACTCTTTTTATGTAATCAAAGAATTTTACAAGTTACCACAATAATAATGAGTATCCATAAACGTGTACAATTTAATTTAAGAATGATGACATGTAATATTTTGAATATTATTCATAAATGACTTATGACTTATGAACAATAACCTTGATTGTATTTTTTTTTTGTTCAATTTATTCGAAATCTACTAATGCTATACGGCGTGTACTCATTTTGAGATTAATGTGTAGAGATTAGTTTGCTTAATGCCATCGAACTCATGTACGAATAACACTTTGATTGAATTATTTGTTCACGAGAATGTGACGGAGAAAAGTATCAAGGTAATGTTTTCATAAACTTACGTAAAAATAGACGAAATATTTGCATGCTGAAACCGATCACTCACACTGTGTCAATATTTCTTGATGCGTTAAATTACTATGGGTATTTTTAGATGTGTTACGTAGCGTGACGCTTGAACGGGGTATTCTTTTTGGCAATAGTATCTTATAAATGTTATATTATATTAACCTACTCGAATGGGAAAAAAATAAAAGAATGTTTATCTAATTAAAAAGCCTTTTGCAAAACCAGTAAAGGCACAATATAGTGAATCGTATCTCGAATGTGAAATGATGGTCACAAATTTATTTTACGAAATCGGTCGGCAAAGGACGAAACCGCCATATCATACCATACAGAACCAGAATTACAAAGGTCATTGAATCGCAGTGGCTGCAAGCCTAAAAGGTTAATAAGGTAAGGACCGTCACAGAATAATTATCTGGGAGTTGAATCACAGAATAAATAACGTTGAATATAGTGTCGGAAAGACTGAGGCGTTAATTAGCTAAAAATGGAATCTAGGACAGGCACGTATGTGCCTATAAATAAGTGTTTATATTTTAAGCATGACATAACATGCCTTCTATAACGATGCCCGAAATGGATTTACCTGAGTTTTATCAGATGTAATTTACATATACATACAAAATTTGGTACTAACTTGCTTCCTTTCCTACCTACCTAATTTTACAAACCTCGAACATTTAGGATTGGATGAAAATAATGTCAGAGTGGGCAACGCAATTTTCTAGATACTTATTTAAAGAGTATAGTAATAATGTACAATTAAGCCGCGTCCGCTGCGCCGTGTTTTCGATGTTTTTAAACATCTAACATGTTTTTCTAAAAGAAGAGGGGCGTGGCCAAAATGTTTTTTGTTAAAAAACACAGAAATATGTTTTCCGTCACGGATGGAAAACATTCCCCGCGTTCGTCTGCGGGGGAGGGGGTCTATATTTCATGTTTTGACTTTTTAAAGTTTTGATTTTGACAGAAGAACTGTCAAATAGGGCATTATTTAATTTATAATTACTATGGAACGGAATAAAAAAAAGACTGTATTTTATTAATTAATCAAAGATAACAAATTGTACTGGGATGACAGCTGTTAAAAGAAAATAACGATAAATTCTTCACTCCAAAGTCGCAATGGATGGGCAGTTGTACCGAAACATGTTTTGTAACATATTTTGCTAACATGTTTTGTTAGTTTTTTGGCGCAGCAGACACGCCTTAGTCATGAGTGCCTTAATCACATTATTAATCTTCTTTGCAGCCAGAGCACTCTTATAGGTTGCTGTACCTATTGTAATTAGCACAGTAAGTCGCAGACACAACCTAGACGTTTATAAATAAGTGTACATTAATTATTCTTCTGACTTGTAATGCTCGTACTCTTGGTTTTTTGCTGGGATTATGCGAATAGACGGCTTTTTATTATGCACTTACCTAAAGTAGAATATCGTTCTAAGGCTAAAGATCTGGTCCTCAATATAAATTAAAAGAAAAGAAGTTGAATAAATTTACTTACTTACTTAAATTTGTATTGTTTCTATTTGTATAACATCCAACTGTTTCAGCATTTCCTCCTTAATGAATAGGTCCAGTCGCCATCAGATATATCGGAGCGGCCAAAGTGCTCACAAATATCTGAACACGTCTGTATTGTCGAGGCATTAGAGACGTGTTCTGATATTTGTGAGCACTTTGGCCGCTACGATATTTCTGACGGCGACTGTACCATCGAAGACACACTTAATTGACCAGTTGGCTGAATAGTCAGAACTCAAGCTTAACAGCTATCATAAAATATAAAAAAATAAGTATATAAGACAGATTGACAGGTCTTGTCTGAATATGATGATGTACGTTACTATAACCTTAAATATACAAATGTTCTGTTTATTACCATCACAAAATGTAGAATCCGGAGTATAGCTCATGTGTAAAACCCATTCTATTTTCGCCTATACTCTCGGCTCGGCCCTATAATGTGTCTGGTCGAAATGCATCATTTTGTGCTCGTTGTACGAAAAAAAAAATGTACAAAACGTCTGCTTGTATTTATTTTCATTTATTCCTTTAATGAGTTATAAATGTTATAATCGCGGTAATAGAAGGGAATATACAATCTCTTTTCGTTTGTTTCAGATCAATAAAATATAAATCAAAACATCAAGATGCCATCGTTCACAATGAAAGAAGGTGGCTTCGGCACGGGCGATTACGTCGCATTCGGGATCTTGTGCGCGGCGTCCTGTGCGGGCGGAGTGTGGTACAGCGCGATGGGGTCGCGGAAGAGGACGATGGTCGACATACGGGACTATCTGCTCGGCGGCAAGGCCATGAGCACGGGGCCTGTCGCCATGTCACTAATAGCCAGGTAAACAGGATTTATCACATACATTTCCACACATTCACTGCCGATTGCC
This sequence comes from Epinotia ramella, assembly GCA_947578815.1. Taxonomy (NCBI): domain Eukaryota; kingdom Metazoa; phylum Arthropoda; class Insecta; order Lepidoptera; family Tortricidae; genus Epinotia; species Epinotia ramella. Next base: position 20,420,785 of record OX388206.1, read on the forward strand.
ATGTGTTTTCTATTAGATCTTTGTGCGGCTTATGTCGTCGGCGTATGGTATAGCGCATGGGTCACCAAACTACGGCCCGAAAGTGAAAGAAAGCGGAGAGTCCGGCCCGCGATAGCGATGGGCGTTTCATGGCTGGTCATGACCAAAGTCTTGGCCAGCACGAATTTATATTAAGGGCCTCCCATACGCCAATGACTTTCGATCTGAATCCCTTAGTTATCTAATGTTTTTTGTAGCTTATTAGTTATTATATTAAAAACAACTGCTTTAAGCAATATAGTATCCCATATTGACTTCAAAGTTCATTGTTTTCGAGATATTTGGCATCAAAGTTGAACAATTTTAGGCCAAAAAACTGGTTTTCTGGCCATAACTTTTGTGTTAATTGGTTTAAAATGAAAACCCTGGACCAGTTTTTAGAGACGTCATAGACGAACCCAAGTATGTAGATTTCGTATATGTTAGATCTTTCACGTCAATAGAGATACGAAATAAGTGTTTTTATAGACAATGTTTAAAAAAATCATACAAAATTAATTATTCATTTGTTTCAAAATCCGGTGGACCAATATGGAGATAAAAGATTGAAAAACCGATAGCCGTTTGATTTATAATTCTATCTGTACATAGTGCAAAAGTAGTAGATACGATTCAAAACTTATCAAAAATCGATGAAAACCTCGGGTAGCCCCTTAAGCAAGTGTGCCCTTGAGTCAAAAAGTTAGAGGACCCCTGTTATAGCGCATTGGGGTCACGGATCTACTCGGTGACAGGGCTATGCCGTCTTTCAGGCACTTTCAGGCACCTTCTTTCACTGTGAATGAAAGAAGGTGCCTGTTGCCATATCACTCATAGTCTTGTATATATAAGAATAGAGTCGTAGCCTTTCGATAAATAAATAAAACAGTAGTCAAGCCGGCGGGAAATGGGTTTTATGGACGCCACACCAGCACACCACCGTTCCCTTTATAATAAAAGGGCCTGCCTATAATATACGTCCCACTGTTGTGCACAGGCCTCCTCTCATGGATGAGAGGGAACGGGCAGTTGTCCCCACGCTGGCCCAGTGCGTTTAATTTCTTCTCAGATTTATACAGGTTTCCTCACGATGTTTTTGCTTCACCGAAAATCTAACGGTAAATATCCGAAAAACTCATTGCGTACGAGACGGGATTCGAGCCCACGACCGACGTTTGACAGGCGCATGCCTGAACTACTAGGTTACCGTAGCTTTTTAAGCTACCTTAGCTACCCTCCGTTCCCTTTATGTACCTAAATCTCTGGTGCGTTGAGCTGGTGATCAAAAATAATTCTACTCGTAGTTGACAATCCAGACTACCAGAGCGGCGAGAAAGTCAGTACAGTACCTACCCTAATTTTATTGGTCTTGTTTATGTTGTGTCGAATATTGATATTGTATTCGAGAGACCGAGAGTACAAAAAGTGACGTATCGAACTCGTATATTATTATAATACAATCGAGATATGAAATTAAAGCTACTTAAAAAAAGACCGGGTTGCACTCCGGGAGTGCCGGCAGAAGTGAAAACTCAATAACATTGTAACAGTTTTTCGATCAGGTCACGTGACATCTTACGGTGTCACCATAAAAATGAATTTGACGCAAATTTATAAACAATTATCAATTATTTAGGTGGACGGGCCGCGGGCGCGTTGGGTGCGACGGGCCGCCGGCTCGCCCGTCGGCGCGCCGACGGGCGGCGGCAAACACAATACCAATTTGTTTTTGCCATTGCCAAATATTTTTCAAAGGTTTATCTCTTTAGGAATAACGTCTAAATTCGAACTATTCGAAATTGCAAGAACAGCAGACGGCGGTGGCGACCAAAATATCAATTTGTTTTTGCCGTTGGTAAATATTTTTCAAAGCTTTAATCTCTTTAGGAATAACGCCCAAATTCGAACTATTCGAATTTTCTCAATAGCAAAACGGTGAAGGACGCGTTGGTTAAAAAGTGACTTCCTTCACATCTAACGTCATAAAACTCTGTCGCCTATTTAACAATTTTTTCCCATCCCAAAAAGTGCTCTACGCCGCTAAAGAAGTTTTCACTTCAAAAAACCGGGTCCGCCAACGATAGTATTACCAGATGATACTGTTTAATAATTTGTAGAGACGGAAATACAGTAGGCTTCTTATGTAATGATTCTATAATAGAAGATGCGAAGGCATAATAAATCACTGGAATTATCAAACAAGGTATAACAATGACGGTAAACATTTTTTTCCACGCGGAATAATAGCTGTATACTTAATAAGTATGACATACATACGAGTATAGTGGTAATAAAATGTTGAATTTCATTAACACGTATAGGTGCTTGTGTATAATGTATCAAGGGAGTATTCAAATGTCAATCTTTAAGCAAAGTTTAAGCAACATTCTTAAGTGTTGTCGGTTTTATTATATTACACGAACAAAGTACATATTTAAGTAGAGAACATCCTAAAATAAAATACGATATTTCACAAAAGTAAATCAGCTTCTTTTTAGGAAACGTGAAAAACTGTCCGTTAGTATGGAATTTGTAGGGATCACAGGCTTATGACGGCACAATCAAATAACGTCGTTATTGTTCGTTTTTATGAATTTAAAAATCTTAAAATTAAAAAAAAAATTAAAGATTGATAGTTTCCCAGTATTTTCGTCATTTTTATCTGTTGCTAATGAAATAAAATTATTTTCTCAAACATGCTCGGAAATTTACCTACGCGTTAATATCACGAAACGAAGACGTGAAGTTTCTTGTTTATGGCTCCCTACATTACTTCTTGGCCTTACGCCAAGAAGTAATGTATGAAAACCCTAAGTAAAACCATTATTGTCCGCTACTCTAACTTTTTAAATTTGCTTACTAATATGAAACTGACAAAGGAAAATTTACATACTGCCAACCACCACTAGACACTGTAAGCATACTTGCTTCAAAGAAAAAATAAAAATAATCTATGGTACTATACTTTATGTGCGGTTAAACATGGTGCTCGAACGGCTTGTTCAAATGGCATGTTTAAAAAATGAAAAAGGCGCAAATTACCTATTATTTAATTGATTACCTTGTATTTATTTTAATTTTAATATTTCCTCATGCACATCGTTTGAGAAAAGTACTATACAATCCTCGGCCGGAACAGGGATTGCTGGACTCGTTGTATTCGGCCTCGTCTACGACTCGGCCGGCTACCCCAATCTCGTCCAGCAATCCCTTACTTCACGGCCTCTGCAGTAATCTACTATTTCACCGTTGTCAAATAGTCTAAAGGTTTTTGGGGGAGGCCTAAGTCCAGCAGTGTACGCCTTAGATGAAAGGTTAACTATTGTTCGTAAAACGAGTACCTATTGTGCTTATCCCGTTTGACTGCTTGATGTCTCTCTCTTTCTATACAGCTGTTTTTGGACAGTAAATGACTGTGCTATATTTATTTGATCATCATCAATAATGCTGCAACGACAGAGGACCGCGCCCTGGTCCTCTGTCGTTGCAGCATTCTTCATTCCAATCTATCTTACCGTACCTACTTCTTCGAACACTACTTTATTTATTTGGGAACATTTATTTATTAGTATATAACATCATATGTTCAAAGACCCACGTGATATTCTCGCCCTGCCCAATAGCGTGTCTTGTCCATATCGTAGGAAGACTAAAAAGTTATAGTAATGAATGGAAAAATGGATAGTTTTATAGCTTAGTAACAGTTTCCAATATATTTTATCTTGTTAAACCAAATTGAGGTTGGCAATGCATGTTGTTCAATGAAAATGCGGGCATCAGCCCTAGAAATAGAGTCATGTCAGCTCCTAAACGAATGGACCGATTAAAATGCTATTTTTTTTGGCCGAAAGCTGACGTGATGGAGATGGTTCTGAATAGCAACGTTTAAAAAAAAGCCTGTCGGTTTTAGGATGTTCAACATTAAAATGAAAATGTCGGGGTTTTTGAAGTTTTTTAAGTTGTTCGTTATGTCCATAGCGTAGGTGCGCTTCACCGTGGAATGAACAATCCATATGTTAGCTATACATCGTTCGTTAAGGTGATGCCTTGATTCGAGGCGACCACGCCCACTAGACAGAGACACGCTTAATGCCTTCCGCACACGAGAAAAAGAGACGCAAAACCTTTCGGGAATGGCATTTTTGGACAAATTAACCCCTTTGTATTTCATTAAGTGAGATTTTAGATGAGATAAAATACTATAGTATTAACTTGATTGTGTCGTAAAATAATGTATTGTTTGAGTAAGCTGAGTAAAATAAAGGCCCAACTTGGTTTTTTTTTCTATCGAGGAAATTTTAGGCAATCATGTATCGATTAAATCTGATAAACAATCATATAGTCAAGAATCATATATCTGAAAATGAGACCTTATTGTTTCTTAATCTAGTCAGAACTGCGTTTCAAAGCACACGATAACTTTCAATGCACCGCCTTGAAATCTAACACTTGCCAACAGCTACGTGTCAGGGGTGACGATCCTGGGCACACCGGCTGAGATCTACAATTACGGCACGCAGTATTGGCTGGTGATAATCGGCGTGACGCTCAGTTGCGTCATTGTGGCCGCGGTCTACTTGCCTGTCTTCTGCACGCTGCGGCTGTCTTCGTCATATGAAGTAAGTGCGTCTGGCGGTTTTTTTTTGTACTGGCAAACGAGCGTAGGGTCTGCCTGATGGTAAGCAGTCACCGGCGCTTATGGACGCTTGAGACTCCACAGGAATTACAAGCGCGCTGCCGACCCTTTACTGATTTTAACTCCTTCACTCTCACTCAAAGATACGGTAGCCTAGTGGTTCAGGCATGCGGCTGTCAAGAGGCGGTCGTGGGTTCGAATCCCGGCTCGTAAGTATATACCAATGAGTTTTTCGGAACTTATGTACGGAATATTTACCGTTAGCTTTTTTGTGAAGGAAAACATCGTGAGGAAACCGGTCTAATCCCAATAAGGTCTAGTTTTCCCTCTGGGTTGGAAGGTCGGATGGCAGTCGCTTTCGTAAAAGTAGTGCCTATGCCAAATCTTGCGATTAGGTGTCAAAGCGGACCTCGGGCTCCTTTAGGGCACAACCGGGAATGACGCTAGGAGGATGATGACTCTCACTCAACACTGCGCATTTTTCAAGACTATAAGGTTATAGTAATTCCTAGGACTCTACATTGTTGCAACCATTCCGTATTGAATAAGAAAAAGCTACGTAAGGGACAGATATATATATATAAAACATAGTACATACAAGATACTTATCTCTTTCAGGTGGGAACACAGAAATAATCCGATGATATATTTGTCCGAAACCATAATTCTTCTGAAATTTCAAAATTCAGAATGGCATTTTCCGCTTAGCGAAAATTTGGACGCAGATGATTTAATGGAATATATGAATACTTAGATTACGTTAGTATAATATCCTAAAAACTCATAAATATCCTTCAGCAGGACATGGTTTTCGGAATTGTGAAATTCGTAAAAATATAGTTTCGGACAAATGACTCTTCGGAGTTTTATGTAAGTAGTGCAGGTACCTTGTATCCCTTCCAGGCAAATTGGTAGCAGGGATAAACAAACAAGAAAATCGCACTAAAGATTTTAAGATGTGTATTCAAATAAAAAGTCAAGTTTATTCGTTAATAAATCGTGAAAGTACCTACTTAGGTAAAGTGATACAAGTGGTATAAGTGATAGTGATAGTGGTGGTGAGTGAAGAACATACATATCTATGTATGTTCTTATTTATGGTAGAGGGTAATAATTCACCAGAACCCTTATCAGATTTCAAAAAATCTTTCACCTGTGTAGATATACCATATTATAGATGGAAATATTTTATCCGAGAGTGTAGATTTGTACCTATAGCACAGGCTACACGGTGTAGTCACAGATTGTCGATTAAATCTCAATAAATCAGGCATTTAATGATGATGACGCTGTCATGACCGATTTCGGCCACAGCGACTGTGTGATCTGGACTTGATATCATCGATTAGCAAAATGACTGGAGTGTTGTTGTTCTACTCTCTGGTGCGCTCTCATGTGGCTTGCATACCCTATCTTTTTTGCAAAGGTACGAGCGCAATTTGGGCAGGTTAATACCCCGCTGACGAAGTTGTACTGGATGGTTGCTGGTATGCGAGCCTTCAGCTCGTCTCGCTTTTTATCGAGCTCATTACGACGCTCAACTTCGAAGGCATACCTGTTGATGGAGTAGACGTCGCCATTCGGGCCGCCGCGCCGTGTTGCCTCTTCCTCCCACTCAGAGGGCTCGAACTTGCATTTCTTCATGTGTCTTTTCAGAACATCCTTATAGTGAAGGTATTGGCCACCAAATTTACGCTTACCATTTTGGAGTTCTGAAAGGAATATGCGCTTCGCCATTCTGTCGTCAAACATTCGCGACACGTGTCCATACCAACGCAGCTGCCGCCTCATCAGATACACCTCAATGCCTCCGACATTTGCGCGCCTCAGGACATTTGTATAGACTAGACTTAGTTCGTAATCACTAACATAGAGCCGCTTTCCCAAGGCAAATACAATACACCCTTTTCTTCATACCGAATACAATATTACATAGATAGATCACAATAACACTTATTATGTCACTGTTTTCTCTAACCAGAGATATGAGTGTGAGTCAGGTCGTCAAGCGTTATCGGTGCACTAGGCAATCCGTCATAATCAAATCCGGTGCCGGTAGTGAAAGGCTGACGGGTTGCCACGCGGATATCGATAAGGCATGCGAAAATGTACAGTCAAGTGCAAACATATGTATCAATTTAGTTCTCTCATAAATATGTAGGTACTGAAACCTTGCTCCGCTGACATAAGAGCGATGGGACGTATTTATGAGTAAGTTGTATGCACAAATATTTTCACCTGACTGTACACACATACTGTACCTACGCCCAACAATTTTATATAATAGATTACGATGGCGGCTTTCTCGTGCAACGCATCAGCATTGCAATTCAGCGAGAAAATGCCGCCAGCATCCTCGGTACATAGTCTCGACTCGAGGACCTTTTTTAGATTTAACTTAGTTTTAATTTAATTTAGTTAATGTTAATTATCATCTTGTATATACTTTATAAATTAAATAATAGATTACTATATCAGCCTCATATATTTATGATAGACGGCATCGAAAAGTTTTTTTAATACTACGACGGTGGCAAACTAACATACAGTCAGCCTGATGGCAAGCAGATACCGTAGCCTATGGACGCTTGAGATTCAAAAACAAACACAAGCGCGTGGCCGACCTTTTAATGATTTAAGGAGTCGCTGTGTTGATAGCTAGAGACGTTCGCGGGTCCTTCACTCTCAATACAACACATCCTCAGGACCTCGGGAAAAGTTTCGACAAATCGTGCATGAATTTAAGCTGCTTATTTTATCACAGTGTTTAGTTATATACATATAGACCTTTCCTTGGCATAGTATTACTTCATCGAATTTTAACTTTACCAAAAATTCAGATCTGCACTTATATTAATTGATATTCTATATTTAACTGTCTATAGTTAAATATATAATAATTATTATACCTATATATCAGTAAATTTAATTATATGACACTAAGCAGTTCGGCACACTTTCAAGTGCTCATACAAAATCAGTTACCGAACAGTTTTTGTCTCATTGGCAATAAAAAAGTATACAAGTGGGTTAATTTTAATGACGCACTAATTTATATGACTTGTAATCAATTAATCACCCAGTGCTTTAATGACATACTGTTTCTTTTGTTTCAGTATTTAGAGTTTAGATTCAATCGTCACGTTCGTGCCGTGGCGTCACTACTTTTCCTATTGGATGAGGTAAGTTACTGCTATTTAATACAAGGTAAATAGTCTTTGTTTACTTGCAGCTTTGGTGGTTTTAACACATTAATCTTCGCAAGGAGACACGGCACACTAATTATACTATCTAAGATAATAAGTTATTATATCTAGTCTGCTCTTTTTCTTATAGACAGTCCCTACCTTGACATTACGGATTCGGCCAACAAGTCCATGTGACGACTTTGGCTTGAAATGGATCATTGTTTATCGAACTTTACGATTCAGTTCTTTCTTCTTAGATCATGGGCGCGAATTGTAAATATTGTATGTAATCTACATCTACACTAATATTATAAAGAGGAAAGATTTGATTGTTTGTTTGTTTGTATTGCATAGGCTCCGAAACTACTACACCGATTTGATAATTTACCATTAGAAGCCGACATTATCCCTGATGAACATAGGCTACTTTTTACCGCGGAAAAATGCTTCATTCCTACGGGAAAACGGGTAATCCGTGCGAAGCCGCGCCGGGCAGCTAGTATGTTATAAATACACTAACCCATGAATAAGTCCATAAAACTTAAAATGCCTCTTCTAAATAAAATGTGTTTTTGAAGTGAAAACTTCTTTAGCGGCGCTGTGCACTTTTTGTGATGGGGAAAAATTGTTAAATCGCCACAGGTCACGTAACCGTAAGATGTCACGTGACCGTAAGATGTCACGTGACCGTAAGATGTCACGTGACCGTAAGATGTCACGTGACCGTAAGATGTCACGTGACCGTGAGATTCGAGAGATACTCGCAACCGGTCACGTGACCGTAAGATTCGACAGATTGAAAATTCGTAAGACGGACACGGTGCCCTGATAGAAAAACTGTTACAATGTCATTGAGTTTTCACTTCTGCCGGCACTCCCGGAGCGCAACCCGGTCGTTTTTTCTGATTCTTACGAAGACAAGTGTCATAGTGAGTTTCAGTTAAAATAGGCTTATAGATATCACATTTTGTCGATCTTTTATATCCAAATTTATGCTAAAAGTTGCGGTGGAACACGTTTCATGTGCTCTGCTCTTTTGGGAATAAAGTCGTGAATGTATGTATGTATGTAGGCCTGTAGAACGTTTATGAATACGGCCGTGACTTTAGGTGTTTTAGAGCGATTGTGGTCATCTGTAAAATATAATTACTCTGTAAAATTACATTGCACGTGCAAACTACCCACATGTATTACGAGTTGTAATAAGTAGATAGAGATACGTTTTGTCTTGTGTCATGTTTATGTAGTATAAGTATTTTTAGGGTGATTTTTTATAGAACGCAACTACGTACCTAGTTCTTTGTTGTTTAAATATCTCGTGCAAATGTACCATGCCAAAATAACGTAACATTAGACAAACACGTGAAACAAAACTATTGAGATACCTACGAGTTGAAATGCGATTTTATCCTTATTGAAACTGTAGGTAAAAGAATTGTTAAAATCTTTATTTTTATATATTTGGTTTTTAATGAAATGATAATAAAATTTTTACTTTGCAAGAACATATCGAGTTTTGTTTATTATTAATTTGCATTGACACAATACACAATTTTGAAAGGAAACAAATCAATGGTGATTTTTGGTACAATAGTTTCTCCCGCACATAATCAATGCTTTATAAATGCGATAGTAACTCTGTCTGTATGTCTGTCTGTTACCTTTGCACGACGAAATTTGGTATGGAGATAGTCTGAGTCCCGGAGAATGACAAAGGATATTTTAAACCATCCCCTAAGGTCGAAGTTTCATTGGTAGAGTGATCATTAGTACTACACCTGCAAGGATGTTAATAGTACACATCCTCTAAGACGATTAACGAGCAAACGAAGTCGCGGGCAAGAGCTCTCCAAATTAAATTAATATATGGAATTATTTATTTTATCATCATCGTCATCATATCAACCAAAAGACGTCCACTGCTCCCCCAAAGGAATGCCAAAGTGATCGGTCATGCGCCACCTGCATCCAGCGGACTCCTGCGACCTTTACCAGGTCATCAGTACACCTTGTGGGTGCCACCCACGCTGCGCCTTCTGCTACGTGGTTGCCAAGAACCATTCTGCCCCAATAGCCATCGGTTCTGCTTGCAATGTGTTATTTCATACCTACTATAAATGCAAATGGCATGACGATCAACCAAAATGGAAGAAACTCGCAGCACTGTTTGAGCTCAATAAACATCAGTTATCAATTATTAACTATTCCGTCTCGTTGATAAGGCTTTGTGCCTGAAGGTTTATGATTATGAATAACGGTAATCGTTTATGCAAATGTTGCCTAGTTATCTCAGCATTCGTTGTCTATGTGTACCTTTGATTGTCTGTTTTAGTTTTGGCATATATTTTTTGTGGACAGGTAACTTTATTAATGAATCAAGTATAAAAATACTGCTAGGTGTAGCAATCTAGAAAAAAGGGAGGGGGGCCAGGAGGCCTCCTGGGCGGGTGTACATTGCAACGTTACATCACATACACATTTTCGACTATTAAATCACTTACCGCCCATGTCATGTGCCTATAGTGTGTACGTATTTACGGATGACGTAATACAAACGTTCGTCGTACCGTGTCAAAATGCGGCCGAAATTAAATTGAGACGATGAATTATAAGCAAGTGGTTGGAATACTCACTATTCGTGTTTAATAAAATTTGCCAAGGATTAACAAACCAATTGAACATTGTTCGTTATCTAAGTCTGGGGTTCCTTGAGTGACTATGATCATATAAAACGATTTAATCAGTTGAATATTGTATTCCGGTCACTTTTAAGTTGATATCAACTAAAACACTTTTGGAATGTGTCAAATAGCGCGCAAAGATAGGGCGAAAAGTTTTCTCTGGTGAATTCTGTATGGCATTAATTAAATATTCAATTTCACTTAGCCTGTGGAAAAGGTTATTCAAAAACATTACCTACATGCACTTGTTTACATTTTTCACTATTCGTATAAGTGTAAGGCAGATCTATTTAGTTCAGAAAAAAAATAGATCTATTATAAAATTGGTCATTCGAGTCATGTTTAAATTATCAATGTCCACAGCGGACGAAATATAAACACAATTAAGTCGAATGACGTATATTCACTTAGGTATGGTAAAGGAAATTGAAACACGTACCTTTTTATGCCTTATTGTCGTAGTGACAAGAGCCAAAAAGGCACCTGTTTCGATTTCCTTGACTGTACATTCAAAAATCAAATTGGAGTTCTAGAATAGCGTGACGTAAATGTTATGTGACATTGACATGAGATTTGTTATAGCAGGATTTTCTGGAGTACCTACCGTTAGTTAGGTACTAAAAAGAGGTATCCATACTAATATTATAAATGCGAAAGTGTGTCTGTCTGTCTGTTACCGCTGAATCGATTTGGATGAAATTTGGTATAGAGATAGTTTAAGTCCTGGGAAAGGACATAGGATAGTTTTTATCCCGGAAATCGTCCCCCAAGGGGATGAACTGGGAGTTCCACGCGGACGGAGTTGCGGGCAGAAGCTAGTTAGTTATAAAAAATAGAAGAACTCCGAAACTCCGGCGATACTTGGTAGTCAATAAATTAAAGGTTATTGACAAATTCAGAACTTCTACAAAAAAAGTGTATTTCAAATTCAGTTGGCTTTGCGCTTTGCTGATAATATCTTTTAAGTAAAGTAGTGGAGTCTACATAATCTAATGCTCGATTTACACGTAGGTATTAAGTTGTTAAGTAATTAACAATTTTTTTACTTAATATTAAGTGTCTAAATGCGTGTAAACAATCAATTTAGTAAATTGAACTAAATTGATTGTTTATACGCATTTAGTCACTTTAATATTAAGTTAAAGGTTTAGTTAATTACCTACTTAACAACTTAATACGTGTAAATCGATCATTATTAGAGGTGTATATTTCTATTTTATCGAAACTTCCAAATCTAGGGAGCTTCAGCACACATTACCACCATACAGCCTTGCCCACGTCTTGTCTGATGCAGTACCTAAATACCTTGCGATGGAAAATTACCGAGCGAGCGTGCAAAAAGCTTGACGGGAAACCTAACTGCGGCCAAGTTAAAAATATATATACACAATTTTGAATCTTACTCCTCGGAGACAAGTTCCAAAATGTGCAGATGTTTTTTAGGCCCGGCTACAGAGACAGAGGTCGTTCGCATTATTTGCAACACCGCGTCTCGGACTTTGGCCGGTATGGTGTCGATTGATTCGTATCATCAACATCAATTGTCCGCTATTGCTTGTGATTGATGACCAGCCAAGATAAAGCCGCATTTGGAATCCCACGTAACTAGCAATACTGATGTGATTGTGAGCATGCGAACGTGTAAATCAGTGGTACAGATATTACTCCAGAAAAAATATGGTTTGAAAAACATTAATTAACAATAGCGTTTTTTTGTTGATCTCAATTAGGTATGTAGATTTAAATGAAGCATGCATTGTATTTTTTTGTATGATTTATCTTGAATATTATAGAACAAATGTAAATGAACTAAAATAAAGACATACTCGTTAATATTGATGAATTTTTTTTCTGACTTTTTAGAAGCTAGTTAATTTATATTTTTTTTGATGTCTGAAATTTTGTCCGATTCTGTCGCTGGGTAACTATTTAATTGATAATATATCCGTTACACAAAAAAAATAAACTATTTAATTGTTATACATACAATGTTACATAAAAATCTTAAAAGTAGGGGGGAGCCGAGCCATCTGGCTACGGGTTTAAAGCGGTGTCGTGTACCGCGGATACACATACTGTTAGACCTTCTTACTTGAATTATATGGTATAGGTGGCGGCACGTAAGTCTAGCGGTGAACGAATCGTGGAGGGGATAGCTGCGCATAGGTACTGTCGCAAACGCAATTGTTATCACTACAAGTTGATTACAATAATCCTTACTAATAAAAAACTTTGTCTTTGTTTGTCCTTCTTTTATATCTAAGGTCTAAGGTAAGGTTCGTTTAAACTAGTCTCATCACTAATATAGGGAGGTAAAAATAAAGTTATATTTCTTTTTACAATTTTTATTAAAAAACATTAATCAGAATCTGACAGGGGTAGCACGCCTTCCACTAAACTGCCGTATGCCTGGCCGGTTAAAGGCCGTTTTCTTGATGAGGGTCCAGGCTCAGGGCTGCTTCGGTCATCGTTATCATTAGCATCATCATTATCATCATTATCAGAATCGTGAGAATCATCTTCGGAACTGTCTTCATTGACGCAAATAACAAATGGCCTCTGCTGTTCTTTTTTGAATTTTCCGTAACTCACTGACTACACTATCTAATTTCATATTTTCCGTCTTAATAACTTCTGCAGTTTGTTTCATCATGTTTAAATCCACAGTGCCGCTGTCCAAGTGACTGAGCAACATATTCGTAGTTTCGTCAATCTGACTTTTAATATGTTTCAAGGAATCAATTAATTCATTACTTTCTGTCTTTAAAAAATAATGCACGTCATATACCATTTTCCGTGCCTGTCTTTTTAAAATCACAAATAAACACTAACTTAATTAAAACAGTCAATAAAAAACAAACTCAAACCTAACAAAACGACGACGGTAATAACAATTTAGAACGCAACTGTATAACCAGAAGTGAGCGGGGCGTCGTATCGGTGCGCGGGACGGAGTACGACTGGAGAGCCAATAAGCGCTCACGCACGCCCCCGCGCGTCCCCTTCACTCCCCCGTAATACCTTATTTTCGACTTCTGCGCAGGAACGGTCAGCGCTAGACTTACGTGCCGCTACCTATACAATACCAATACTTCACCAAGCTTATCCCAAACCAACTTTATCTAAGTTTTCGCTGTATATGAGTCATTGATTGTAAGTAGGTACGAGATTTCGAGTAATTAATTAATAAGGTATGAATTTTTTTATGATAACGGAGATTTCGCTAATGATCGCTTTAAACTTATGGATAAGTAGAGGATTATGAAAATACCTATCAAGATATTTTTGCACAATTAATCGCTCTCCCACGTATCTTGTAGCCATCTTTTGTCTGTGAATTTAATTTTCAAGACAATTTTGTAATAGTAGATTGTATGACAAGGGTCTAACTAAGGGTAACACAATCAACAATTATACCAAGGCGAAAAGATTGTTCAATTTGGGGGCCATTATTTTTAATAAACTGCTTTAACACAGATACAAAATATTGACACCACGAATAAACGCCTCTGAGGGGCTACCGCGAAACGAAAACTAACTCCGTTCGTGTATCTCCGTCTTTGTCGCTCGAACTAGCAAGTGCAACAGAGAGGGAGAAACACGAACGTAGTTCGTTTTCGTTTCGCGGTAGGCACTCTGACCGTCTAATAGCCGCGTCTAAACGGCCGAGTGCGGTGGACAGCATACGCAGGGCATACGATAAAGCAGTCTATCCCGCTCAGTCATCATAGCTTATGTCATGTATGCAGTCAACAACGCTTGAACGTTTGGACGCGGCTATAGTCGGTCAGACAGAGGCGTTTATTTTTTTAATGATTGTGAATTAGGGAATAAAAAACCACTCATTTTTGAAATGTTTCCTGATTGATCGATTTTAATTCGATTATTGTCTTCTAGTTAGTTGATGGCAAATAATAATGTTTTTTTAAAGAGTTGTGATTGGTGGATGTAATAATACGTTGAACTGTTTTGATTGGTCAAATTAAAATGTTTTATAAATCATAAATATGTATACATATTTTCCCTAGGGTCTAAATGTAGGTACTACTTTAGCCCCGCTTACTAAGCCTAATATGACGCACTTTTAGAGCATGAGAAGTGAAAAATATTTTAGTAACAAAGATTGACTTATATATGCGATAGCAAGATTGGCAATACTCATCAATTAGAAAATGAACGGTTGTCCACGTATTTACCTACACCGTTCGTTGTTCCTTGTTATTGTAAAATGATATGAAACATTCAATGCAATGAAATCAGTTCACCGTTCACCTAGGTACTTACTTGTTTTCGAATGTCCACTTCGTTGGATTTAAAGGTTCTTTGCATTTGAAGCATGCCTTCAGTTCAGTTTCAATTGACTAATCAAATAATCTAAATTCATATTAGAACTGTGGCACGAATATAACGACGTAGTAACTTATATTTCGTCTGTGACATAACTGAAGAGTTGGCGGAGATTGTGCTTATCGTATAAGTACGTACCTATGACATACTAATCGATACGATATTATGCATATAATAGAATAGCTGCCCGGCCCGGCTTCGCACGGATTACCCGTTTTCCCGTAGGAATAAAGCATTTTCCCGCGGTAAAAAGTAGCCTATGTTCATCCGGGATAATGTCGGCTTCTAATGGTTTTTTTTTTTTCAAATCGGTGCAGTAGTTTCGGAGCCTATTGAATACAAACAAACAATCAAATCTTTCCTCTTTATAATATTAGTGTAGATAAGTGTAGGTAATGAGTGAACATATAAGAATATACCTAAGATAGGGTAGACTGATATATGACTAATGTATGACTGATAGAGAATGCGAAATGGCATTAAATCCGCCTGCTGTAGGAACCATAAGATTTTATTTTGTGTTTAAATAATACATATAAATAGGGACTTTGAAAAATATTTTATGATAAAAAAATTGTAGCTATTTTTGCTTACGTAGTATTTTTTTTTTAAATCTAGTATACGTGCAAAGTCCGTGCGCTATAGAAAAATTGTAGGCCAAGGCCGTAGTCAGAAGATGGACTTTGTACGGAGTAGGTGCGCTCGTTGACATCGCAATGAAATCCGTCAACAATGTTCAATTAAGGTTATTATTACAATAATAGGAAGTAATTACTCATCAAACTGTTTTTATACATACTTAGTATGTATGTATGTATATACTTTATTGTACACAAGCCACAGGTAAAAATACAGACAAAAAAAATAAGAATCGGTACAAAGGCAAACTTATCCCTGTAAGGGATCTCTTCCAGTTAACCTTTGAGCAATTGAGTTGAGATCAGGAACAAAAAGATAGACAAACTAACACGTGTACAGACGTATTTACCTAGACGCTACAGTAAATTAATCTTAAATATATATACTACATGCAAGTAGAAATAAAAATAAATAGTATTAGAAGTAGTAATAGCATTAGGACTTTTATGCGATAGTACGGAAGAAGACGGCATCTGTGGTGATGCAAACGAGGGGGAGCTCAAATAGCATCCTGAGAATTATAGCAGAGAGGTGGGACTCGGATATTCTCCGCCGATACACCGACCTTCATGTGTTAAGGCCTAAAAATAAGTAGTATAAGTTGACTAATGTAGTTTTATAAGTGTTTTTTGTAACTAACAAACTATGGATCTATGCAATCTGAAAATATATATTTTTTTTTTATTTTTTTATTTATTAGTAGTAATAGTAGTAGCTTAGTATTTTCGAAATATAATTGTGGGAGAGGGTTCGAATGCTCTCTCTGGTTCTGCTACTCTTACTAGACGAATCCACATGGCAGTGTGGTCAGCTTCCCGTCTTCATCTACACTTCGCTCTGTCCTCGATATCGTCTTCGGAGGCTAGACCCTGTATCATGTCTTTTAGCACTACATCTTTTCACCTTGTTTTGGTCTGCATCTGGTTCTGCTACTGTAATAAAAAACCGGCCAAGTGCGAGTCGTACTCACACGAAGGGTTCTGTACCATTGTCTATAAAAACGGCAATTTTTTTTACTTTTTGTTGTTATAGCGGCAACAGAAATACATCATCTGTGAAAATTATAACTGTCACGGTTCATGAGATACAGACTGACAGATGGACGGACGGACAGCGGAGCCTTAGGGTCCCGTTGTTACCTTTTGGGTACGGAACCCTAAAAAGTGCCTTAAAATAATCGAGTATTTTTAACGCCGATGAGAGTGCCATTGAGCGGCACTATTGTCGTTATTCGTGGGGGTCGAGAATAGGAAGAACAAAAAAAAAAAATGTAAATTATAACGTTTACATTAAGTATATATTTCTTTACAGGTATTGTTCCTGCCCATGGTGGTATATGTTCCTGCATTAGCATTTAATCAATGTGAGTAGATACTTTTTACTGTCGTTGATAACTTTGTAAAATAATAATTATAGTCCTCTAGTAATTTTTATTGCATTTTTTTTTTGTTACGAAAAATGTGACAAACAAGCACGTGCAATGCGAACACATTTTTTTTCTTCTCTCACCTGCACCTTAATATTGACTGGTTCGTTGCTGAATTATATATTATGTAGTTATTTGAGGGCGATTATTACGTAAATCCATTAATTTTACGTAAATCGATTCATTTCCGATTGCGTAGAGTCTATTTTAACAGGAGGTCGATTAGAGACTCACGTTTTGCATTCTAATTGAATAGGTACTAAATCATAATCTATATCGCATCAACTATTATTAGTATAAACTTGGAATTTGGTGCTGATGTACGTTCCTCTTAGTCGCAAAAACTACTGAATGGATTTTGACGATACTTATCAGTTAGTGTAGCTTAGCCATAAGGATATGACATAGTTACTGGTAGGTTATAATCTAAACTCGTACCAAGTCGCGGGCCTTTGCTAACGTCTCGACAACGAGCACACGAAGCACAACGATATCAAATTGGAATGCGACATACGCCTGTAATCGACCTCTAGTACCTACATAGATATGTACATATCAGGATTTCATCAGTAGATTCTTATTGTAATTTGCACTAAAAAATGCATACTTGGGCATTTTCAAAAATGTGTGTACCCAATTAGCGTGATTAGTAAAAAAAAACTCAGTGTCAGTTTTGTGACGAATTAAGCATACGAATTATGAGAAAATTGACTAGTTTCCCATTTGAGTAACGTGTTTATGCACATCATTTACAAACTGAAAATAAAGTTTCTTTTTTAAACAAAATGGACACTTAAATATTGACAGCATCAGTCACAAAACTGAGACTGAGTTAATTTTTAGTTAGGTAGTCAACAATATAACCCTTATAGTTCCGCCATGTCCGTCTGTCTGTCTGTCCGTCCGTCTTCGGCTTAGCTCAGTAACCCTTACAAGTAGAAAACTGTAATTCGGCATGGGTATATAAATCAATCACGCCGACATTATATACAGTAGAATAAAAACCGACCAACCTAATGTGTACTTGGAAAATTTTCGTAAAGATGCCGCCGGCGCAACCGCACCGCACGTCGATGTAACAAAGACAGACAGGCAACTACGGAACCCTACACTGCGCGTGGCCCGACACGCACTTGGCCGGTTTTTTTAACTACTCACGCTAATTGGCTACATAATTATTTGAAAATTCCCATTTCCCCTAGAGTTGAACGTCCCTCACTAGGGAAGCTTATCGGGAAATAGACGTAGGCGGTGTCTATTTTATTTGCAAGCTTAATTTTATGCTTCCTTCCAGTGACAGGATTCAACGTGTTTTACATCGGCGGCATTATGGTGGCCATTTGTGGTGTTTATACAGCATTAGTGAGTATCGTTTGGCTTGCATTATTTTATTTATGTTGTACTTATAATCAGGCATCGTAAACTGCGAGCGAAATCCATTGAAATGACGTATGCCAACCAGTTAGGGATGGCGATGGTCCTAAATTGATGAACTAAAATTTTATGTACTAAAATAATACAAATAAATATAACTGAACAGAATCTGAATCTCATTTTAATGTTATTATTACAGTTTAATGGTAAATTTTTGTATTGTATTTACAATTTTTATCCAAAACTCTCCAAATTTTTCACTTGGGATAGTGAGTAATAATTTTCGCAAATTCGATGGCGAAACCACGCAAACAATACAGTCAGCATTGCAATTTCCTGAAAAAAAAAACTTACTTAATTGATTGTAAACCCGCAAATCGAAGGTTTTTATCGAGATTGAAAAATATTACTTCGTTTCTGACAAACAAAATAATTCAAAGAAATATATGTTGGGTGCCAAATGAATGAAATAATAAAGTCCTTTTTCTCAAACATGCTCGGAAATGTACGCGTTAATATCACGAAATGAAGACGTGAAGTTTCTTGTTTATGGCTCCCTACATTACTTCTTGGCCTTACGCCAAGAAGTAATGTATGAAAACCCTAAGTAAAACCATTATTGTCCACCACTCTAACTTTTTAAATTTGCTTACTAATATTAAACTGACAAAGGAAAATTTACATACTGCCAACAGTGAGTACCAACCACCACTAGACACTGTAAGCTTACTTGCTACATAAAAAAAATAAAAAAAATCTATGGTACTATACTTTATGTGCGGTTAAACATGGTGCTCGAACGGCTTGTTCAAATGGCATGTTTAAAAAATAAAAAAGGCGCAAATTACCTATTATTTAATTGATTACCTAGTATTTGTTTTAATTTTTCCTCACATCGTTTGAGAAAAGTACTATACAATCCTCGGCCGGAACAGGGATTGCTGGACTCGTTGTATTCGGCCTCGTCTACGACTCGGCCGTCTACCCCAATCTCATCCAGCAATTCCTTACTTCACGGCCTCTGCAGTAATCTACTATTATGTGCAGTAGTTTCGGATTAGCGGCCTATTTTGATGACTGTTGACTTGACTAAGTAACAACCCTAGTACTTCAATGGATTTCGCTCGCAGTTTACGATGCCTGCTTATAATAGTTATAATACTACTCAAAAGAAAATAGGGGCCACAAGTAATCGTGGTGATCGCTACGTGAAAATTATATTAAACAGTAATATATATTTTTTCCAGCTATTAGACTTAAACACCAGCATGAAAGAGGTTGGATTCTGAAGGATGCGGGACATCAGTAATTAGCCACTTATCAATTAGTTTATGTCTAATAATTAACAATAAAATAGAAAATTTAAGTGGCCCTTATTTTATTTTGAGCAGTATGGATAACTGATGCTATTCTTGCATGTTTCAACATTTCACAAATTAGGTATAATCAGTTAGAGTAAGGGCAACACTACATGTTTTTGGCATTTTTTTTATTCCTGTTATTACTCTTAGAATAAAAATTCCACTATTATTTCGTCACAGAGCAACCGAGTGCGTGCAACCAGTTTGAAAACCTAGAGTGTTGAGAACCAGTTGTTGGGACTAGTCCGGATTTGTCACGATGTTTTTCTCACCGAAAAGCTACTGTGAAATATCAAATGTATTTCGTGCATACTCGTATTTCTTTTTGAATTGAGCTGGACTTCGAACCCAGGAGCTCTTGATTGATATTCGCGTGCTCGGCTACACTGGTTTTATTTCTACGACGATGTCTGTAACTATTTGATTTCACAGGGTGGCCTAAGAGCAGTGGTATGGACTGACTCAGTGCAGACGGGCGTCATGTTCATCGGCGTGATCCTGGTGGCAGCGGCGGGCACGGTTGCCGTTGGTGGCTTCTCGTCTGTGCTGGACGTGGCTACTGAGTCCGGCAGGGTGCAGCTGTCTAAGTAAGTTCGTACGCCATTTTCTTTCCCACTTGCATATTGGAGCGATAGAGACGGAGCTCTACGAACTGAGATTGTCGTTTTCCATGGTAACGTTTCTTCTTATGATCTGTACGAAAATCCAGTAAAAACACATTCTCGTGTGCGTCTTTTGTTACCCGTGCTGGGAGAGTTCACATTTTGGAGGAAGCAATATGACCAAACGTTTCAGAAGAATCCCCCCCCCCGTCGAGGTTTTCCCGGGAACATAATTAGTAATACGTTCAAGAAAGGAATTCTTGGCTACCTTCGTAGTTCATAGAAAAAAACTTTCTACCAGTAGAGCAGTAAGCGGTAGAGCCAAATATTTTATGACTAGCTTCTGCCCGCGACTCCGTCCGCGTGGAACTCGGTTATATCGGTTATAGCCCCCACTTCATGCCCATGGGGGATGATTTCCGGAATAAAAACTACCCTATGTCCTTCCCCAGAACTCAAACTATATCTATACCAAATTTCATCCAAATCGGTTCAGCGGTTTAAGCGTGAAGAGGTAACAGACAGACAGACAGACACACTTTCGCATTTATAATATGACTAGCTTCTGCCCGCGACTCCGTCCGCGTGGAACTCGTTTATATCGCAGCTCCATACAAACTTTCACCCCCTTAGGGGATGATTTCGGGGATAAAAACTATCCTATGTCCTTCCCCGGGACTCAAACTATCTCCATATCAAATTTCATCGCAATCGGTTCAGCGGTTTAAGCGTGAAGAGGTAACAGACAGACAGACAGACAGACAGACAGACACACATTCGCATTTATAATATTAGTATGGATAGTATGGATGTAATTTGGTTTTATGGCTTCCACATAATAATAAAAAGCAGTCGCGTTAAAATAATGGCTTTGTCAACATTAATTTTATTGCTAAGTAGTTGGTAAACAAACTATTAAACTTAGTTACCTTAGTTAGTTAGTTAGTTAGTTATCCTGGGCTCTTTTCCGCAAATCGACATCCAGTGTGCCTATTTTGCGTGAATTTGTGGGGTAGCGCTACTCTAACCACCCCAGCTCCTCCAGAAAGTTGGTGAGTGCCTTTGTGTTTATGATTGCGTCCCGTAGTGTGTCTGGAGACCCTAGGTGCTTTTTCCTGTATACTTCTACCTGCTTGCAGTCCAGTAGAATGTGTTTGGTCGTTTCTTCCGCCTCCATGCACGCTCTGCACATGGGGCTATCTGTGATACCCATGTTGTAGAGGTGTCTGTTCAAGGTATTGTGTCCTGTTATTATTCCTACTATCTTGCGTAGTTGGTTCCTATGTGTCCTCAGTAGTGCTGTTGTGAGTTTGTTGTCGCGTTTTGACAGAATCTCTTTGGTCTGTCTGCATGTGTCTATCTGCTCCCAGTATCTTTGGTGTAAGTCTTTGGTGTATAGGTCAAGTTGATTGTATATGTAGCTTTGTGGCAGGGGTAAGATTGGTTCTGGTCCGTATGCCGTTGTTTCTGAGCCTTTTCTGGCCAGTTCGTCCGCTGCATCGTTACCTCTTGAACCACTGTGCCCCTTGATCCATTGTATGGTAATGTTGTTTTTATCTGCGCACACCTCTGTTAGGTTTTGGTGGCATTCGTATATCAAGCTAGATGTGATGTTGTCACTGTTCAATGCTTGTAGTACCGATTTACTGTCTGAGAGTATCCGTATGTTTGTGTTCTGAACTTGTCGTCTCTTTATGGCATTGCAGGCTTCAATTATCCCTACGCATTCAGCCTGGAATACCGTGTTTTGTTCACCCAGTGGTTTGGATATGTGTATGTTTAAGTCCTCCGAGAACACTCCACATCCTGTTCCGGTATTTGTTTTCGAGCCATCTGTGAAGATTCTTAGGTCTGTTTGGTTTAGTCCCTCTCTTGAGTCTTCTGTTAGTGCTATGCCGTAGTCTTTCCTGAAGACTGCAGTTCTTGGTATTTTGTCGATTGAAGCCTCCATGATAGGGAGGCTTGTGATCAGTCTGTTATGGATCTTCGTGTGTGGTGTGTTTAGTTTCGTCCATAGGTTGAGGCTCTTTAGGCGTATTGCCGTCGCAGCCGCTTCCTTTTGTATGTGCATGTGTAAAGGTAGGAGTCCTAGCATTATTTCTAGTGCTGCTGTTGGGGTTGTTCTCATACAACCTGTAGCCGCTACACATGCTAGTCTTTGCGTTTTCTGGATTTTGGTAATTGCACTCGTGGTTTGGGTGCGGGGCCACCATACTATGGCACCATAGCTTATCATTGGTACTATCACCATTTTGTATAGCCACAGTATGATGTGGGGAGCCAGGCCCCATCTCTTCCCCACCATCCTTCTGCATTGCCAGAAGGCTACTGTCGCTTTGTTTAGTCTACTGTCTAGGTGTTTGCTCCAATTAAGTTTTTCGTCTAGTGTTATACCTAGATATTTCACCTCTTTCGAGAGTGTTAGTTTTGTGCCAAATAATGTTGGCATTTCGTAGGTACCCAGTTTTCGTTTATTTGTGAAGAGAATTGTGTCGGTTTTCTTTGGGTTTACCGATAGGTCATTCTCCTTGCACCATTTCTCTATTATTTTTAGTGCTGTTTGTGTGAGTTCACATAGTGTGCTTATGATCAGGCCGCTGACCAGTATAACTATGTCATCCGCGTATCCTATAGTTAGAAAGCGGCTATTGTTTAGTTTCGTTATTAGGTCGTTTACTACCAGGTTCCACAGCAGTGGTGAGAGGACGCCTCCTTGAGGGCATCCTCTTATGACTAGTGCCTGGTGGCTTTGGTTTTGGGATAGTCTTATAATTCTTTTCTTTAGCATGTTCATAATCCATTCTATGAGTAGCTGTTCGGTTTTGTGTCTTTCTAGTGCTTGTTTTATGCTGCTAAAGTTGGTCCTGTCGAACGCACCCTCTATATCAATGAAGGTGCCTAGACAGGAGTTCTTTCTAGCGAGCGCGTCTTCTATGTTTGTTACTACAGCATGGAGGGCTGAGTCTGTCGACTTGCCTTGGCTGTAGGCATGTTGGTTTGGGTGTATCTTTATGTTTTTGAGGGCCGTGTCTTTTAAGTCCCTGTCGCAGAGTCTCTCCAGGGTCTTTAACATGAAAGAGGTTAGGCTTATGGGTCTGAAGGATTTTGGGTCTGAGTAGTCACTCTTTCCTGGTTTCGGTAGGAATATTACTTTTACCTCTCTCCATTTTGTTGGTATGTATCTGTATGCAATACAACTGCATAGGAGGTTCGATAGATGCTCGGTCAGCTTAGGTCCTCCCCACTTTAGTAAGGCAGGGTAGATGCCGTCCAGACCTGGTGATTTGTAGTTGTCGAAACTGTTTATCGCCCAGGTCGTTCTGTTTTTCTCTGTTATTCGTTCTGCTATCTTCCACTCGTTATCTGTTGGGTGATAGTTCTCCTCCTGTTCTGCCCAGGTTTGTACATCAACTACTTTGCACCCCGGGAAGTGGGTTTCCACCAATAGACTTTCAGTCTCAGATGGATTACTGGTGGTGGTTATGTCTGGTCTTCTCAGTGTGCCTAGTAGTTGATTGGGTTGGCTGGCTAGTATTTTCCTTGTTCTGTTGGCTTGTGTGCTACTGGATATGTTGTCACAGAAGTTCCGCCATGAGGCAGATCTTCTATATCTTATTCTTTTTTTGTATTCGGCTTTGATCGTTTTATATTTGTCCCAGTCATCTTCATCTTTTGTATTCATTGCTCTGTTCAGTAGTCTTCTCATTTTGGTTCTCATCCGTACCATTTCTGAGCCCCACCAGTTGGAGTTTGTGTTATTCCCACTGACTGGTGGTGCTGATAATGGGCATGTGTTTTCATAGCTCTCTGTTATATGTTGCGTAAATATGTTTACCTGTTCCTCCAGTTCTGTAGTGTTGTAAGGCCTGTGTGTGTTCGTCTTATTATCTAGTTTACCTACCAGAGTCTGCTTGTACGCCTCAACGTCCGTGCGTCTCGGGTTTCTTCTGGGGGTTGGTTTGATTGTGTCGGCTGTGAGGTCGTAACGGATCCACCTGTGGTCGGAGCACGATAGCTCGTCCGACACATGCCAGTTGGATACGTGTTGAGCTGCTAGCCCTGTGCTTAAGGTAATGTCAATTATAGTGTTACATCTGCGGGTGACAAATGTAGGTTTTGATCCTGTGTTTAGGATGTCCAGGTTAGTAGTCATTAGGTATTCAACAATATCGTTACCTCTTTTGTTGTTTGTTTCCATCCCCCATAGGTTGTGGTGACCGTTGCTGTCCGCCGAGACGACCAGCTCCAGTCCTTTGTGTTCGCAGTAGCGTATAAGATTGTTCATTTCTACCGGAGGGGGTTCGTCCTCAGCCGCCATGTAGACGGAGGCGAGAACTATCTCTGGTATGCTTGAGTTTTGTGTTCTGAGGAGTTTTATAGCACACACGTCTCTGGAACAGAGTTCAGTTAGTGGTTGTGCTATTATGTTACGAGATATATGTATACATGTCCTAGGTTTATTTTGTGTGTTGTATATTAATTTACCTCCGGTGTTGCAGAGGCCGTTTATACGTGTGTTCCTGATCCACGGCTCTTGGATCAGGGTGATTGATGTATCGTTAACCTCCAGCCACCTTCGAAGTTGAGCCGTTGCAGTTTCGCTGTGCTGGAGGTTAACCTGGAGGACCTTACAGAGCGAAGGAGCCATCGGTCGATGTCCCCTCCACCTTCCTCCCCTTTAGGTCCAGGAGACTGATCCCCTTGGTGCATCCCTCTTCGTCTTCGGAATCCAGCAGTATGCCTTCTTCCATGTCTGAGTTGGGTTCGTTGTCTGCGCCATCAGTTTCCATCTCAGTTGGTGAGTTGATGGCTTTGCTCACCTCACTCTGGGTGCTGTCCTCCTCAGGGTTTGCGTCTGTTTTCGGTGGGGTATCTTTGAAGTGTCCCCCACTATGCTGGAAATGAATGTAGACTGACCCACACAGGTAGTTCAGTTTCCTGTTCCTTTCCAGCACAGCAGGGACCACGCTCTCCGGTATGCCCACCAGCATAAGTGTACATCCCCTTGTCCTCAGAGGGATGGCTTGGTGTATGGTCCATTTCCTCACCTCGGCCCACGAGTTCTGGAAGTTGAGGACCCTTCCTACCTTGGTGAGGTTGTCTTCTATGGACGGGATCAGTATGCCACATCTAGTTTTTCTGACCATCTCGTCCTCCCTCTTTCCGACGAGACGGTCTCCGTTTGCTAGTGTGGCCGTTGCTAACCAAGTCATCAGCCACTGTTTGGTTTTTGCGTCTTGGCACCACAGTTTCAGGTAACCATCCACCACACTTGGTCTACCCGAGAATGCAGGAGCCTCCGCTATGGTGTCAAGATCGGTTTCGATGGCTGCCTGGAATATTGCATCCCCGATCTTCCTCTCCACCTCCTCAGCATCTTGCTGCGACAGTCTGCCCGTGCGCTCACTAGTGATAGCAACCGTCAGATCTGTCGCCGCTGCTGCTGCGTAGGTGGGGTGTGTTTCCTTACATCCCAGGGAGTCCGTTTTTTGTTTTTTGTGCTCTCCTCTGGGGGATATGGTTTCATCCAGGCGGGCCCTTTTGGAGATCTTGGTCTCCTCCGCTTTCGTTGGTATTTTGGAGGTCGTCGCTTCCACTGCCGGTGTTATTGGGGCTTCGACCTCTTTTGTTGTTGTGGAGGCGCGTCTCTCTGCCTGTCTCATTAGTCGCTGCCTCTTTCTCTGGGAGACCTTCATCCTCATGAGATCCCCTTGAGTTTGTTTTTCCGGCTGGGGAGGTTTCTTGCCCCTAGGTTTGCACCTTATCTCCCAGCCGGGATCTATCACCTGCTCCGAGGGTTCAACCGGGGTCGTCCCACTCTCAGCGGTTGTTGGTTTGGGTTGTGAGGTTCCAGCAGTCGAGTTCTTCATCGTCTCCGGATCGGTCACCTTGGCCGGGGTTCCTTTCGGTACCCCAGCGTCCGGCGTCCTTTCTGGCTTCAATGAGTCCTCAGCCGGTCTCACACCTTGGTTTGGCACCTCCCTCGGCGGTTCAGCTTGCGCCGTCCCAGCCGAGAGTGGCGTGGTTGTTTGTTTTGTTTTGTTTTGTTGTTTTTTATTTGCTTCCATTTTTGTCCCACGAGTAGCTAGGGAAAGTTTGTCCACCTACGCAGAGCCCCGCTTGCGTAGGTAAGGCTAATTACAACGGGTTTCGCCCGGTCCCCGAGGTCCACCGTTCGCGACTGAGCTTCCTCTCAGCCACGCATCCATCGGCACGGTCGGTCACACCTTAGATTAGGGTTTTTAGAGTCGAGGTTTTCTCCTCCGGGATGGGGGACAGGGAATAGTGGGATGATGCGGTCAGGATTTGGTCTAGGTTGGGTGTTTTGGAAGTACTGGGAGTGGATTCTGGGAGGAGGTAGGTTAGGAGATGACCTCGACTTGGGATTGGTTCGAGTTCATCCTTCCACTGTCCGGGTCCATGTTATTGGAAAACGGGCTATCCGCAACCTGCCCACCCGCTCGGTCGCTTTGGAAGAGAAGCGTGTCTTTCCAGGTGGAAGTTCCAAATTCGCGTCACTAGACTGTTTCCAGGAAACCTTCAAGCGTCACTAGCTCGTACCTTCCACCTAGACGACCCGAGTCTTAGTTACCTTACTCGCGTTATTATGTAAACAAGAAGTAATAAACATGTAACTCTTATCAGTTATCATTTATCATTTATTTTGACTAGCTAACATGTGCTGAAGTAATCAACTGACTAATATGTAATAAGTTTGCTTTATACGTAACTGGTTATTAGGTACAAAAAAATGACACACAAGAACGTAATACTATGGGTATACGAGTAC
This sequence comes from Epinotia ramella, assembly GCA_947578815.1. Classification (NCBI taxonomy): domain Eukaryota; kingdom Metazoa; phylum Arthropoda; class Insecta; order Lepidoptera; family Tortricidae; genus Epinotia; species Epinotia ramella. The sequence goes on from OX388206.1 coordinate 20,447,847, forward strand.
CTACTTATAATCAGGCGTGTTCCCAGGAGAAGTAGGTAATAGAGATCACGGATTCCCTCTTGCTCCGATTCTGACTAACCTCTCTTTTGCTTCATTCTCTTTCATAAAATGTTTCATACATGGTTATTGGTTTATGGTACTTTTTACCTGACCTTTCTTTAGAAGTTCTCCGAATGTGCCCAGGACTTCTAGATACTACAGGACTTTTTGCTACAATAGGAGACGCTACACCTACGAATTTGTCGGACGACCAAGCAAGGTCAAGGTCGTAGATAGTCTAGTATGGAGTGTCCTTGATTTGGCCGGCCGCCGTGCTTCCGACACGTATCCACACGGGCCGAATCACGCGTCCTGCCGATATCGGCCCGTGTAGCGTCTCGGTGATCGATGCATGGCTAGATGGCTAGTGTCGCGACCGGCCGCGCGTCCGTGAAAGCGCGTTTGTCTATAGCTGCTAAAAGTCACCGTGTCGTGTGTTGCTCTATGAAACGAAAAAACCTGTAATCTTTCTTTTTAACCCTACCATTTGTTTATACTTGTTGGACGAGTGAGCCAAGCGAACGAAGTTCTATGCTTCAGCTTGGGCTGAAAATCATTCGTACCTATGTTCGGTGTCCGGTGTCTGTCACGCTGTCAGGCTGTCCTGCCGTTCTCCTCTACAGGTTTCATTTCTCAACTGATTCTCGTGAAAATTTGTGAGCACGTCCGTTAATTATATAGAATTTTATAGTCGAGTCACTTTCTCGAAATAAAAAAAATGTTTTTTTCTTTTTTCAAAAAAGACCGTCACGCGATTTCTGCAGCTCACAGAGCCACTAATTTAGGTATAGATATTACCAGCATTGCCTACTTGTTGAGTACCCTGACAAATTGTAAGCAGACTTTGTTGTTAACAGTTGGAGTTTCTCTCCGTACGAGCGGCAGACGGGCTGGGGGGCGGTGGTGGGGGGCATGATATACTGGACGTGCTTCAACTCGGTCAACCAGACCATGGTGCAGCGGTACATCGCGCTGCCTTCCAAGCGGCAGGCGATATAGTAAGTACCCACTGTACATAGGATTGGCGGTGACAGTTTTGCCATATAAATACGTCAAAGTTTAGTTGAACTGACAGGTTCCGTTACCTAACTCATCGCGGTGTTATAATACAAAATAGTACATTGTTTAACGAGGGGCGTAAGTGGAAAATTGCGAACAAGAGTCTATCAGAAGCCTGACGCCGAAGGCGGAGCGCTATTGATGACTCGAGTTTGCAAATTTCTTACGCCCGTGTACACAATGTTTTTCATCACATTTGCGAGGAAACAATAGTACATTACTTACCAAGGGCTGTAAAATAAAGAAAGCCCGAAATCGCAGGTATTTAAGACCCGAGCCGCAGGCAATTTACACACTTTATGTGTAAATTGTATTGTATTTGTACTCCCTTTGTCTCTGTGTGTCTTTTGCGTAGTGAATAAATGTCTTCTTTCTTTCTTTCTTTCTTTTTTACTGCCCGTGGTGAGTACACAATTTTACGTCTTCACCTGGCCGTAATGCTAGTTTTACCGTACGAGCTGCGTGCGGTAAAACTCAAATTATGGCCAGGTGTGACGTAAATACATTTTAGATGAAATGAATACAAATCGTAATAAAAACTGCGACATGTCAGTCGTCCATTTTGTTGAATTTGACGTGAGGCGCGTATGGCAAAGACCCTTCGGTATACAGCCACGATTTGAAAACACTTAAAAACATTTTACATAGACACTAAATAACTACATATTAAATCTGTAAATCATTTAGATAAACATGTTTAAGTAGTTTGTTGAGTTTAAATTTATTTATAAATACGTTTTCAGACATCGTATTTGATATAAAACCTCTTTGCTTTGTAACTGCCGCATGAGTAACAGATACAATATAAGAAAAAAACCATTACGCCCGTGGGCGTAACAAGAGCTATTACAGCTCTGTATGTCTGCGCATTATGAAGCACTTTTCGAGCAAGTGTGATGAAAATTAATTATAGCGGTTAACCTCGCGTATTAATTGTCACAACGGGCGATAAGTTTCTAACCTTTCAGCAGTACTTGTTCAGGATGAGTGTTCCGCGGCCGTATCACCCCGCACACTGGCTGTATCCATTCCACACAACATACATCTTGAATAGTCCGTTCAATTAACTTGTATGGAAAAAAAAAACAATTTAGAAATAATTTATAATAGCTTATTTCATCTGTGTAACGGATATATTATCAATTAAATAGTTACCCAGCCACAGAATCCTCTCTTATTCGCAAAAACTACTGAATGGATTTTGACTTTACTTATCAGTTAGTGTAGCTTAGCCATTAAGAATATGACATAGGTACTTGGTAGGTTATAATTTAAACTCGTACCAAGTCGCGGGCCTTCGCTAACGTCTCGAAAACGAGCACACGAAGGACAACGATATCAAATTGGAATGCGACATACGCCTGTGATCGACCTCTAGTACCTACATAGATATATATCAGGATTTCATCAGTAGATTCATCATCATCATAGATTTTTCAGATTCATTATAAATTAAATGGCTTCTGAAAGGTCAAAAAAAATATTAATACTTAAATATTTTTGTTTTTATTTTGGTTCATTTACATTTGCTCTATACTATTCAAGATTAATGATACAAAAAAAAGACAATGCATGCTTCATTTAAATCTACGTAATTACTTCCGGTTGAAAAGTTTGTCGGATTCTTGAATAAAACATCTTAGAATAACATTTAAAAATGAAATCCGCTATAAAAACGCCATTATAAATTAACGTTTTAGAAAACCGTATTTTTCCTGGAGTAGAAGAATTCCCGAAGGGTTCGAATAATGTCCACCGTACAATAGACTTGACAACAGTGAAAATAATTAGTTTTTTCATTAGCAACATATAAAAATTACGAAAATACTGGGAAACTATCAATCTTTCATTACAATAAAGACGTTGTTTGATTGTGACGTCACAAGCCTGTAATCCCTACAAATTCCATACTAACGGAGCGTTTTTGACGTTTCATAAAAAAAAGCTGATTTGACTTTTGTCAAATCGCGTATTAATTAATATATAGTTAGATAATTATTTTTAGCACAACTTTAAACTTAACATACGAAAGTTTAAATTCAGGCCATTAATTAATAATTGGTAAGTATAGGCACAGACGCGAAATGAACATGAACTTCGAACCTCTTCATTTGTCTCTTGATATGTTTGCAATCAGAATCAAATTCAGAGTCAACTCGTGTGGAGTGACAAAGCAAATTGAACGTAATGCACAAGTCACGTTTTTCTAGTCAAGGTACTGCTGTGCTTGTTTATTACAGTTGTCAACTTATTACATATCAATTAGTCGGTCGATGTTAAAACCTATGTCGAGTTTTCCGCTATCACAAGTATTAAGTAATTATTCGTGCAAATATCCCTACCAGACTAAATAAATAGTCAGTCTTCGATGGTTGTTCCGGTTTTCAATTCTAAAGTAACCGGTTAAATAACAATAATGTTATTTTAACACTCCTTAACGCTACACGGCTGGGACAAGTGCGCGCGTTGTGGAAGTAAAGCCGAAATCATACTCGTCTGACGTGATGCTGTCTGATCCGCTCTGACGTCTGACACAAGACCACCACGATAGACGTCCGCGTTAGAGAGCTGGTACCTATCAACTTCAACCACTTACACTTGATCATGTCCTTACAGCGCTCTGGCCATGTTCTGCGCCGGGGCGCTCCTGGCTATCTCCCTGTGCGTGTGGTGCGGGCTCGCGGCGTGGGCCGCCTGGGTGCAGGGCGGCTGCGACCCCGGCGGGGTGCCGCTCGTGGACGACCGGCTGCTGCCCGCCTTCGTCACCTACATCAGCCGGCTGCAACATTTGCCTGGCCTGTCGGGAGTGTTCCTGGCTGGAGTGTTCGGCGCCGGATTAAGGTGCGTGTCTCGTGTGGTGCGGGCTCGTGGCGTGGGCCGCCTGGGTGCAGGGCGGCTGCGACCCCGGCGGGGTGCCGCTCGTGGACGACCGGCTGCTGCCCGCCTTCGTCACCTACATCAGCCGGCTGCAACATTTGCCTGGCCTGTCGGGAGTGTTCCTGGCTGGAGTGTTCGGCGCCGGATTAAGGTGCGTGTCTCGTGTGGTGCGGGCTCGTGGCGTGGGCCGCCTGGGTGCAGGGCGGCTGCGACCCCGGCGGGGTGCCGCTCGTGGATGACCGGCTGCTGCCCGCCTTCGTCACCTACATCAGCCGGCTGCAACATTTGCCTGGCCTGTCGGGAGTGTTCCTGGCTGGAGTGTTCGGTGCTGGATTAAGGTGCGTGTCTCGTGTGGTGCGGCCTCGCGGCGTGGGCCGCCTGGGTGCAGGGCGGCTGCGACCCCGCCGGGGTGCCGCTCGTGGACGACCGGCTGCTGCCCGCCTTCGTCACCTACATCAGCCGGCTGCAACATTTGCCTGGCCTGTCGGGAGTGTTCCTGGCTGGAGTGTTCGGCGCCGGATTAAGGTGCGTGTCTCGTGTGGTGCGGGCTCGTGGCGTGGGCCGCCTGGGTGCAGGGCGGCTGCGACCCCGGCGGGGTGCCGCTCGTGGACGACCGGCTGCTGCCCGCCTTCGTCACCTACATCAGCCGGCTGCAACATTTGCCTGGCCTGTCGGGAGTGTTCCTGGCTGGAGTGTTCGGCGCCGGATTAAGGTGCGTGTCTCGTGTGGTGCGGGCTCGTGGCGTGGGCCGCCTGGGTGCAGGGCGGCTGCGACCCCGGCGGGGTGCCGCTCGTGGATGACCGGCTGCTGCCCGCCTTCGTCACCTACATCAGCCGGCTGCAACATTTGCCTGGCCTGTCGGGAGTGTTCCTGGCTGGAGTGTTCGGTGCTGGATTAAGGTGCGTGTCTCGTGTGGTGCGGGCTCGCGGCGTGGGCCGCCTGGGTGCAGGGCGGCTGCGACCCCGGCGGGGTGCCGCTCGTGGACGACCGGCTGCTGCCCGCCTTCGTCACCTACATCAGCCGGCTGCAACATTTGCCTGGCCTGTCGGGAGTGTTCCTGGCTGGAGTGCTCGGTGCTGGATTAAGGTGCGTGTCTCGTGTGGTGCGGGCTCGCGGCGTGGGCCGCCTGGGTGCAGGGCGGCTGCTGCCCGCCTTCGTTACCTACATCAGCCGGCTCACAATTTCCCCCAAGCCCAAAAGATTCTCTAGACATTGTATCACAAAATTGCTTCCTGTACCTAATGTTTTATATATAACCTCGTTAGTTCGCTGTCGGCGGTGCTGAACGCCTGCGCGCTTGTGGCGGTAGAGGACATAATGCGCGGCTGGCTGCGCTGGCATCTCAAGCCGATGCACGAGGGCATCATCGCGCGCTGCGTGACCGTCGTGCTAGCGGCCATATCGCTCATCATGCTGATCGTCATCGAGAAGTTGGGCGGAGTGTTGGGTGAGTTACCTACAGCGAAAGAAAAAAAACCATAGAATGCGAGCTCCTTACAAATTTCTACCCAAACACGTACCCAAAACCCGGTTTGCGCATGTTCGAACTAAACCACTACCTGGCATCGTTTTGACACCCCGCACCCATCCCCGCATAACAGCAATGGCATTCTTTGGGGCCTTTTGCAGCGCTACTTAAGACTTCTATGGGTTTTTCGTTCGCTGGTGAGTTACCATTGTGTTAATTTAATAGACGCAACGTGGGTAGACCCCACAAGGTGGACTGATGACCTGGTGAAGGTCGCAGGAGCCCGCTGGATGCGGGTGGCTCAGAACCGGTCATTGTAGCACTATTTTAGGAGGCCATATCCAGCAGTGGATGACTTTCGGTGGATACGATGATTGATGGTGGTGGATGACTGAGTGGCAGCAGTGATACGTCAAGCTGCTACAAGGGGACATCATCGTACGCTGCGTGACTGTCGTACTCGCTGATCGTTATGGAGAAGTTGAGTAGAGAGAGAGAGTGCTGGGTGAGTTACCATTGTGTTATTGGTGGAATAGTGGATGACAAATTGAGTGGCAGCAGTGATACGTAAAGCTGCTACAAGGGGGCATCATCGTACGCTGCGTGACCGCCTTGCTCGCTGATCGTTATGGAGTTGTTGAGTAGAGAGTGCTAGGTGAGTTGCCATTGTGCTATTCGTGGAATAGTGGATGACAATTTGAGTGGCAGGAGTGATATGTAAAGCTGCTACAAGGGGGCATCATCGTACGCTGCGTGACTGTCGTACTCGCTGATCGTTATGGAGAAGTTGAGTAGAGAGTGCGAGTGAGTTACCATTGTGTTATTGGTGGAATAGTGGATGACAATTTGAGTGGCAGGAGTGATATGTAAAGCTGCTACAAGGGGGCATCATCGTACGCTGCGTGACTGTCGTACTCGCTGATCGTTATGGAGAAGTTGAGTAGAGAGTGCGAGTGAGTTACCATTGTGTTATTGGTGGAATAGTGGATGACAATTTGAGTGGCAGGAGTGATATGTAAAGCTGCTACAAGGGGGCATCATCGTACGCTGCGTGACTGTCGTACTCGCTGATCGTTATGGAGAAGTTGAGTAGAGAGTGCGAGTGAGTTACCATTGTGTTATTGGTGGAATAGTGGATGACAATTTGAGTGGCAGGAGTGATATGTAAAGCTGCTACAAGGGGGCATCATCGTACGCTGCGTGACTGTCGTACTCGCTGATCGTTATGGAGAAGTTGAGTAGAGAGTGCGAGTGAGTTACCATTGTGTTATTGGTGGAATAGTGGATGACAATTTGAGTGGCAGGAGTGATATGTAAAGCTGCTACAAGGGGGCATCATCGTACGCTGCGTGACTGTCGTACTCGCTGATCGTTATGGAGAAGTTGAGTAGAGAGTGCGAGTGAGTTACCATTGTGTTATTGGTGGAATAGTGGATGACAATTTGAGTGGCAGGAGTGATATGTAAAGCTGCTACAAGGGGGCATCATCGTACGCTGCGTGACTGTCGTACTCGCTGATCGTTATGGAGAAGTTGAGTAGAGAGTGCGAGTGAGTTACCATTGTGTTATTGGTGGAATAGTGGATGACAATTTGAGTGGCAGGAGTGATATGTAAAGCTGCTACAAGGGGGCATCATCGTACGCTGCGTGACTGTCGTACTCGCTGATCGTTATGGAGAAGTTGAGTAGAGAGTGCGAGTGAGTTACCATTGTGTTATTGGTGGAATAGTGGATGACAATTTGAGTGGCAGGAGTGATATGTAAAGCTGCTACAAGGGGGCATCATCGTACGCTGCGTGACTGTCGTACTCGCTGATCGTTATGGAGAAGTTGAGTAGAGAGTGCGAGTGAGTTACCATTGTGTTATTGGTGGAATAGTGGATGACAATTTGAGTGGCAGGAGTGATATGTAAAGCTGCTACAAGGGGGCATCATCGTACGCTGCGTGACTGTCGTACTCGCTGATCGTTATGGAGAAGTTGAGTAGAGAGTGCGAGTGAGTTACCATTGTGTTATTGGTGGAATAGTGGATGACAAATGGAGTGGCTGCAGTGATACCTCGAACCGCTACACAATGGCAAATACACTCTAAGGCTTCGTTCACACGGCATTGTCCTGCACGTTTTTTTGCAGTATACATCTTAACGTATACATAGTGGCACATACAAAACGTTGTTTATACTATTAAACGAATACTCACCGGACTTGTCAAGCAAACCGAATACGTGCAGAAAACGTGCATGACAATGCCGTGTGAACCCAGCCTAAGTTTTGACTTGTATACGCCTTTGAAAAAACTTCGAGATTCTAAAGTGATTCCGGAGTTAATAACGGCTTCGATAACACGTAAACTCGTCCAACGAATGCCTTGTCACAATATTTATTTTGTAAACTCGTTGACATACTACGTTGATATTCATTTATGCTAAGTAATGCCACGTAAGTTATTTAGCTATACAGATACGAGTACCAGCAGTGGCACACTTTACTGACCATATATAATTTGTAGACCTCATGTCAGTGAAACGGTTTAATATTTGAGTACAATCACCTAAAAAACCACCTAATTAAAACCGGATCCACACTTTTTGCTGTGATTATTTTCTAAGATAAGACAGACAAATAGGATGGCGATGAACTTTATAAGCTGATAAAGAAATTAGATATCAGTATCAGGGGATTTGATAAAGTAGTATTCATTCATACGCCTCATCATCGTACGTAATTTCAGATTTGGATTGATATGAGGTTTACCGTTTGCGAGAAACTGTTTCTATATTCCAGGAGAAATGTATTACACCCTCAAGTTGCCGTACTGTATTGTTTTCAAGCTTTTGGTTAGTTTCGTCACGATGGTTGTCCGTAATGATAATGAAGCGAGTCACACATGAACAATTTCCCGAAATCCAATTTTTTGACATATTATGTTGAAGTTGGGTGACAAATGACAATACAATATTATGGTACAATACAGCTAGTATACTGATGGGACGTAACTATAGGAATTCCTAAATTACACATGACTAACATGACACAATCGCCTCACTTTCATGGACATATTTCTGAGGAATTGGGCGTCGATTTTGATGCCGTTTTCGGATATTTACCTAACCAGAAACGAAATCGGAATCTGCAGCCATTTCTACCAAAATGTGATCACGAAAGTGATTCGGAACAAACGCTCGAATAATGACCCAATTCTATAGTCTCAGGGCTTGTGAGAATGATTTAATTTTACTAATTGTACGATGTATATGTACTTAATATGTTACTTTAAGTTTACCAACGCCATGGCGTAAGGTATTATGTTGATAAATTGTATTTACAAATAACAAATAAATAAATCTTGGCAAGTTGTTGCTCACTGTGCAAAGAAAAGCAGTTGGTAAAAGCTCGTCTCTAAAGTGTCATTTTTAACCCCCGTAGCAAAGAGAGGGGTGTTATAAGTTTAACGTGTCTGTGTATCTGTGTATCTGTCTGTGGTATCGCAGCTCCCAAACGGATGGCCCGATTTGAATGCGGTTTTTTTTATTCGAAAGCTAACGTGATCCCGAATGCTCCATGAAAATCTGTTCAGCCGTTTTTGAGATATTGGACTTTGAAATGAAAATGTCGGGGGTTTTTCAACTTTTCTAAGTTGTAGTTATCCTCACAGGGGTCGCGACGGCGCTTTCAGCGATCGCAGCGAGCGCCACCTGCGGCATATTCACCCTCGGCATGGCGTTCCCGTGGGTGGGTCCGCGCGGCGCCATCGCGGGCGCCATCGCTGGCGCCGCGGTGGCGGGCACCACGTCGATGGGCATCCAGGCTGCCTCGGCCAGGGGCCTCAGGGCGCCCCCGCTCAACTTCAGCATAGAGTGCATTCGGAATTCCTCTTACGTACCGGCTTCTGACATGTTGGTGAGTTCAGTTTACTTCAAGCTAATTAAATTTGTATTACAAGCCGTCAAAACATGAAATTGTATTTTACCGTATCAAACATGTGCTGTTATATGTTGGTGATAATTTCATTATAATGTACAATACAATAAAAATGGTCTTTTCACCACACTTGCTCGTAAAAGGTGTTACCTGCCTGTATACAGTAGTTCCCACGGGAGTTATGGATTTTCATAACTCTCTAGGGAGTTATGAGCTTGTGTGTGATCTTATTGGTAGCAAATCTAGTTGGCCGCACGCCACTAGAATTCAGCTCTGCGAATCGGTTGAAAAAATGTAGTTGGCCACGCGCCGCAAGAATACTACTGTACTGCTCTGTGATTGGTTGAAATATTGAAGCTGCGCGCTCCACCCGCACTGATCTGGAAGTGAAGTTGTCAATTTCGACAATTTTTGATTGGTGCGGTTAACAGATATTTCCGTCTTGTGTATTTATTATTTCCTCGCAAATGTAATGAAGCCCGGTCCGCCGAATGCTGTTTACAGCATGCTGTGTTATTGCTAAAGAGCGATCTCTTTTGTAAAACCTGACTGAAGACTGTATTTCTAATGTTTACTAAAGAAGAAAAATGGATTCAAATCAATTATTCTAACAACTTTGAATCATTGGTTTGAATCATTGGTCTACAAAGCCGATCATCTTCCTTTTGCTTTAACCCAGCGCCGCAACTCATTCGTATTCATAACCAAATTACTTATAATAGGGAAGATGCAATATTTTCATTTTTGCTTTCATTTGAAAGAATCGCATCTAGAATACCTAGACCACGAAAGTATAAAAAAATAAAATACTATAATTTATAGTCGAAAATTCCTGTAACAAACTGTTAATTTAAACTTTCGCGCCTAAACGGATCGAATGTTCCTGTGACGTCACTCATCACTCACTCGCCGTATTTGTTTGTCCGTAGTTCGTCCGTAGATGTCATAGAGCTGCCCAAGTTTAGACTTTTGACAGGAGTGACGTCACCAGACGCTGGTTGTTGGATTAAAACACGTTCCGTTTCACAATATTTCAAATCGTAATTGTTTGAAATTAGTAGAAACTAAAGTAAAAACGTTGCAGAAGCTATTATTTTATGTTTTTTCAACATTCTGGTCACAAAATAATGGTAAATGTTATAGCTGCATCTTTCCTATTCTACTCGTACTTTCAGCATCAAAAGTAGCTACGCAATCGAAGACGTCAAAAGTCTTTACTAAAGGGGATAAGAGCTTATGACGTCTTCGATTGCGTAGTTACTTTTCTTGCTGACTATACACCTCCAACAGGACCCAGAAACAGTGTTCCCCCTATTCCGCATCTCGTACCACTGGATCGCGCCGCTCGGCCTGTTCACGACACTCATCGTGGGCGCCGTGATGGGCTACTTCCTGGACAGCAAGGAGTCCATCGTGATGGACAAGGAGCTGTTCACGCCCGTGATCTGGCGCTGCCTGCCGCAGGAGGCCCACGACCGGGCGGGCGAGGTCCGGAGAGCGGCGATGGTGGATAAGGATGCGGATACACCGGCGCCGAACGCGCCGCTCATACTGAACCCGATGGGTGCGAAGGTATGATTTAATAGGTTACTGTCAAAAACCATTTTTGGTACAAGATTTTATTTCCAACTGGACTTTTCTGTATACCGTCATCAACTTCTCATTGAGACGATTCTAACGAGCCCAAACTTAACGGGGTTACGTCGGTTAAGTACTGAATTCCCTTGGCCATCTTCTGTCGCCATCATCAGATCAGCTCGATGGTACCATATAATTTAATTAAATTTCCATACAAACTATTCTTATACCTACCCAAAATTTTAGCTCAATCGATTGAGGTTAACTGGTTCAAAATTCAGTTCCAAGATGTGTTCCACACTAACAAAGGAACAGGTCCAGTAAAATAAAAGCTTGTAAAAATAAAACAACGACTTTGTTCAGTCAAGTGCAAAAATATGGATGCATAATAACTAGAGCCCGTAATTTTCATGCCGATGACATCAATTTGACGTCACGCTGCATATAGGATGATCCCAAATAGTTTTATTGTAATTATTAATCATTAGTCGTCAATCATTTTAATCATGTACAAATTACTTCAAAAGTAATCTATTCACTCGTGGATCAATTAATAGGTACCTACTTGATACGTGAAACGTAAATTAAACTATTTGTTTTGTTTTTATACATACATTTAGTATAAAAACAAGTAGGTACCTATTAATTGTTCCACGAGTGAATAGATTACTTTTGAAGTAATTTGTACATGATTAAAATGATTGACGACTAATGATTAATAATTACAATAAAACTATTTGGGATCATCCTATATGCAGCGTGACGTCAATTTGATGTCATCGGCATGAAAATTACGGGCTCTGATAATAACTTACTCATTTATATGTCCAATCGAATGGCTCTTGTCTTATTACTACGAATAATAAGGGTTTCAGTATTCATGAATACAGATGTTCATTCGACAGGTACATTCTTGCACAAACTTGACTGTTTACAGGGCCGCATGCAATTTTGACGCAGCCAGCGTCGATGAAAATAAAGATTTTCTTCGACGCTGGCTGCGGTAACAGCTGTTATTTCAACATTTTGTGACTATTGTTATAAGCACGTAGCAGCTAAGTATAACAATAAACCAGTTTAGTGTTACAATTAGGACAATGTTAGTAGATGTATTTAAAGGTCCAGACATTTCAGGTTAGGGTGTATATACATTACCGTGGGACTGAATCGGTTAAATGTTTAAAGCCTAACATTTTTATTGACATCGTATTTCTGGGAAACGAGATCAGATTAAAACAAAAAAAAAATGTCAGTTATAAGCTTATAAGATTTATTTTTAAATTGATGTGTGTGTTAATGTATAAAATCACAATACTGTATGTAACCAGTCACTTAAATTATTCAGAGTACGAGTTATTCATAGTTCATACGTCTGTTAGTGGCCAACCATTTTACCAGGCATTCTATAACGCCTGGTAAAATGATTGCGGCAATGTTTTCAGTTAGCGAAATTCAACTGGAATGATTTTGTTACAGGTTGAAATAAACGGGGAAGCCAGCAGATGACCGGTGCACTGACTCTACTGAGACGGTTTGAATACTAAGTTAAAATGGCCTTATTACGCCACATTAGGTACGTATCAACATGGTAGCCCTAGGTTATGTTTGGCGGTTTGTTATTGTGATAACCATTTAATTGTACATTATATATAAGTTACCTATTGGTGCTAAAGTAAAGAATATTAGGTAGCAGAACATATACTTGAGATTATTTGAGTTGGCCGAATTGCATCAAAGTGGTCCATTCAAAAAGCTAGAAAGACCATGGTAGAAAATTCCAATTTCAATGACAGTTTTTTTTAAAGCTAGGCCACAATAAACAATCTCAACTATAGGTACGATCTGAGTTCTGTATTACCGCATGTTTTGCGTAGACGATTTAACGATTTCCCAAGAAGGGTGATTTTTGCCCTTATATAGGGTATATGGTATTCACAATACGTGGCCACGTAAAAAGTATATATATATTGCACTGTGGTGCTCTTCTTGTTCCTACTTAACCCTTAAATGCATAATGATGTATATATGCATCGTATATTGTATATGTTTTTTTAAATATTATAATTTTTTTCTTTATTTTTCCCTCAATCTATACAACATGACACATCTATTTCAATTTATTAAAAAGTTATACAAAAAATCATGCATTTAAGGGTTAATACCTGACCCCGTATCATGGTCGGCCTTATCACACGATAAGTGACAGGATAAAGCGTCCGTCACTGGCTGACACCGTTCGACAGAACGAGACGACGCTCCTATCTTGTCACTTATCGCGTGATAAGGCCGACCATGATACGGGGTCAGAAAACGATTTGTGGACGGTTTCCTCCACAAGGGAGTGGTTAGCTATCGCAATTATTAGAGCTACCATTTTGTAAAATATGGTAGATGTTCGCGGTGTCCGGTTAACTTACATAGTTTGTGTGCCATAAAGTTCTTTATCTTTTGAAACGTGGTTTTACCATCTTTCAAATAGAGCAGGAACTTTCCGCAATTTTTATTTTATTTAGATCTCATATTAGACATATCCTGTATTTGGCTGTACGATTGATACCTACACAAGTATAAAAATGTCAAATTTGACAGCCCAGAACAATGATGTAATATAAAAAAGAGGTAGATACGTTGTCTAATATGAGATTCCGTGTTTAAAAATGGCCACCAAATCTGACAGCTGAGACGTCCATTGACGACGCGTCATTGAGGCAAAGGTCATACAATTGGCAGAGTTTTAGTGTGCCACTTTTGGAGTGCTTATAACCTATCTACCTCTTTTTTTATATTACATCATTGGCCCAGAATAAGTAATATACGTATCTACTTATATTTACAATAAGTCCCTGATGAAATATGAAGGCACAATTGTTTCAGTATCTTTGCTACACCATAAACCCCGTAAAAGAGGTTCCTTTATATACCAGTAAATACAGGACGTCCCATTTAAAGCTGAAAAACGGAAACTAGTGATGGAGGATCTCGATAAAGTGATTTTAGTTTGATCCACTTAAAATGGGACACCCTGTGTAATAAATGTCGGGGCCAATGTATACATAAGTTATTAAATGTTGTTTGTTATTTATTATGTGATGACCGGGAGGTCGAAATATTTGAGCACATGTGTAAAGGATTATAATATTACCTTATTGTATGAAAACAATTTGGAACGAAAAAACTAGATCGTTATCATTATCATTGCAGTAGAAATACCGAGCCATTGTATAATTTCAAATTATTAACACGAATAGCGAATAAACTTACATAATAGTACTTTTATTTTATTGCATTCACCGTTTTATACGTACAACTAGATTGTGTATAATAGAGCCCGTAATTTTCTTGCCGATGACATCAATTTGACGTCACGCTGCATATAGGATGATCCCAAATAGTTTTATTGTAATTATTAATCATTAGTCGTCAATCATTTTAATCAGGTACAAATTACTTCAAAATTAATCTATTCACACGTGGAATAATTAATAGGTACCTACTTGAAGGAATTCTATTGAAATGTGGTAACAATATTGTTTAATAAAATGTATGTATAAAAACAAAACAAATAGTTTAATTTACGTTTCACGTATCAAGTACTTAGGTAACTATTAATTGTTCCACGAGTGAATAGATTACTTTTGAAGTAATTTGTACATGATTAAAATGATTGACGACTAATGATTCATAATTACAATAAAACTATTTGGGATCATCCTATATGCAGCATGACGTCAAATTGATGTCATCGGCATGAAAATTACGGGCTCTGGTGTATAATTATTTATCAGGTATTAAAATAAATTGTTAATTGACACTACTCAATGAAACATTTATAGGCCTACATTTATTGGAAATGAAATGTCTAATTGAAGAAAAAAAATGGGTGCTCTGTAAGGTACCTAATGTTTTGTTTAATTTAGTTAAATTAAGAAAGTTTAAAAAGTGTATTCCACGTCAAAGTGTACAAACGAATCTAGGTGTGATATTGCAAGAATGTTTTAGGGTAAGTATGTAATTACTTAATTTTATATTTTTTTATATATTTTGATTTTACAATGGACGGCGACCAAGATAAATAGCAACATATTTTTAAATAAATCTGGTAATGAACGAAAACACAACATATTTATGGCAACTTTACTATTTTTAGTAGAAACTAGATGATATTTATGACTTTACTTTGAGTCATATGTCCTTAATGTCCTGTCCTGTGTCTGTCCTTGTCCAGGAGCTTGCAGCAAATTGTGGAATGTGAGGTGTATGGACTTGTATGGCAAAGATTTAAATACCCAGGTAACATTACCCATCTGTACTGTGTAAAACTTTTCGTTTAAGACCAAGATGTTAAAATGGAACACCATATTTGCCAAAATTTTCGGCTGAGTCTCTTATCTCAACATCATAAGAGCTTTAGTTGCGTCAATAATTCGACATGGGCAATGTTGGCAAAAGTCCAGATAACTTTACCCGCGATCAAAAACGATAAAATGTTTGAATAGATGTTTATTCAAAAATATTTCTTCTTGTGAACACATGTGTATTACTACGAAGGATTCGTTAAGCAAAAAAAAATATCATCCTACCATATAAAAAATATGGGATATTAGTTTTTTTCCAAAAAATGCGGGCAAAGTAGGCATGTTTGACGGTTATTGTGCAATTTTACGTGAGACACACCATATAATGTAAGTTTTATTTTTTAACATTTGGCAATCCGGAATAGGCAAGCTAGGGCTAGTTAGAGCCTCGCCACTGCAAGGCTCTATAGACCAGTGGGTCAATTTGGTAAAACATAAGTGCTGGACTACTTAAAATACACACCGGACCGTGGTCTTCCTTCGATTAACCACATAATTAGCAAAAAAATACATTTAATATTGATTCAATTGTTGTATTGATTAAAATTGAGATGGCTACATTTGCGTATTCACTAGATTGCCAAGAGGTTATATCAATAGGGAATATGCATGTGATTTAGAAATGGACAAAAAAAATCACGTGTAATCTATATTGCTTAATAAATATACACACATGATTATTTTTTCAAATTATCATGTTTCTATTGATAAAATAAATTGTTTAAAAGTACTATTTTTCAAATTCCCTCGCAAATTTCCAAAACGCAACGCTATTGGCGGAGCGAAACGTGACGTCACCGTGCAGGTCGTTAGTATGATTATTGAAAGTTATTCGCATTGTTTGGCCGCTGTTTATGATAAATAATCAGTGTTTTTTGGTAATTATTAAGTGAAAAAAGACTCGCCACAATGACTGAAGGCGGTTTTGTCAAGGCACAGTCGGATAATCTGCCTAAAATTGATGTGTTCATGATGACTAAATTTAATACATACTTCGCAAATATTTGTGACTTTACGTCCGCTGAACTAAGAGGAGTAAAAGCTGCAAGGTAAATAAGTTACAGATATTCAATAAATTTTCATATTCCTTGTTTTTATACTCGTGAGATTGGTCAATTAAATAATTATAACCTATTTTGGCGATTCAAATAGCTAGACTTTTAAACTACTTCAAATAGGTGTCTTTGTTAAATAAGTGGAATAAAAAACTAGTAGATATTTATCCATACTATATACTATTTTACTATACTATAACTTTATATATTATATATACTAACTTCTGCCCGCGACTCCGTCCGCGTGGAACTCATTTATATCGTAGCTCCATACAAAGTTTCACCCCCACTTCATCCCTTTGGGGGATATGGGGGGAGCTACGATATAAACGAGTTCCACGCGGACGGAGTCGCGGGCAGAAGCTAGTTATATTATATATTTTATATATACTTACTTAATAATAAATTATAAATGCGAAAGTGTGTCTGTCTGTCTGTTTGTTACCTCTTCACGCTTAAACTGCTGAACCGATTTGGATGAAATTTGGTATAGAGATAGTATAAACGAGTTCCACGTGGACGGCGTCGCGGGCAGAAGCTAGTATTATATAATCAAAGATATGTAGGTACCTATTAGGAATGTTAAATGTTGAGAACATCTTTATGAACTTTAACAAACTAGGTTGTTTTCGTCAAGGCTTATAAATAAAACAAATTTGTGTAGGTCACTCAGTAAAAAGGATTAAATTCTTTTAACTTTCTTCGATCAACAGTGCAAACAAAGAAACTTAGCTAAAACGTTTCTTGATCAAAATCTACACTCGTAGTCAGCTGTTGATCAACAAAAATCATAATATTTGTAACATTAATAACTAAAAAAATTGGGAATCAGAATAGTTTTATGAATAAGTATATAATACAATTTTGAGGTTAGGTTATTGTTTACCTATATTGTTCGCGAGTCGTAATAAAAAAGATTTTAGGTACATACATATTTAATACTCACGTCGAAATGATCTTCACAACAATATAAACTACTCAAGCACGATACATTATCTCTCCTCATCGCCTTACACCACTTTATCCTTATATTTGCACCTTTGGGCATATGAAAATATTTGCAGTTTTAATGTGATTTTCACACATAGGGACAATACAATATTTATAATAAGCTTTTGTGTGCTCTTCCATTACAATAAGTTGATCGTATAAGCTTTAATCACTCACATTTATTAAAAGTGTGATTCAAACACTTTGTTGTTAATTTGTTTAAGAACCGCCGTGCACTAAGCTGCACGGTGACGTCACAAATGAGCGCGCCAAAATGGTGGCGTTTTGATCGTCCGAAAATGATAGTAATTTTAATTATTTTTTTATAAGCTTATTTAATAAAATTGTGAAAGTGTTATATTTTTTTCCGGTTATATAATTACTTATAGAATAGATAAAAAAAATAAAAAAATGTCATGAATATTCCCTATTACTTATTAGATTAAAACTCAAACTTAGAAAGTAAACAATCTTAATCTATTTATTTCCAATGATTACTTTATTTTAATCTAGAATTGGTAAAGAAAAATGATCGAAATACGTATTTCAATTTGAATTTCTTGTTATTGGTATCTTAAATGATTTAATTAAGAATAGTATATTTGGCGAGTTCCCAATTTGTTTAATATTGATATGTGCATTATGAAGAGAATAGAAACAATGTAGGTACAGTCAGCGTCATATAG
The DNA here is from genome assembly GCA_947578815.1 of Epinotia ramella. Taxonomy (NCBI): domain Eukaryota; kingdom Metazoa; phylum Arthropoda; class Insecta; order Lepidoptera; family Tortricidae; genus Epinotia; species Epinotia ramella. The sequence continues at coordinate 20,465,875 of OX388206.1, forward strand.
TTAGTAACAGCCACAGTAGCCAAATACATCGCAACACGTCTTTATTACTATGGGAGTGAGGATCAATTACGATATATTTGGCTACTTTGGCTGCTACTAACTATATGACGCTGACTGTACCATTATGAGTATTTGATTTGTTTTCGCTGAGCGATAACAACGATCGCTAAGACACAAGCACTCCACTGTGGTAACTAGTATTTTAGTAAGTGTAATTTTTTTTAGGGTTTTAAGTACTTACCTTCTTGTTTGTAACAGTATTGTTGAATATTTCCAATCACCTGCAAAGTAAATTTGGGTAAAAATATTAATTTAGGCAATTTTTTCCTTTCATCGCTCCTAATACACAAAAAAAGGACCGAGTTGCGCTCCGGGAGTGCCGGCAGAAGTGAAAACTCAATGACATTGTACTTAACACTTTTTCGATCAGGTCACGTGTCCGTCTTACGAATTTTCAATCTCTCGAATCGGTCACGTGACCTGTGGCGAGTTTAACAATTTTTCCCCATCACAAAAAGTACACAGCGCCGCTAAAAAAGTTTTCACTTCAACAAATCTATCCCACCAGCACCGGAAGACTAAAGAAAAATAGAAGATTTGATAGTAAAATAAAAATAGAATATAAAACACACATAGGTACAGTAGAATAAAATTATTTGGGGTTTACCACTGACAGATAGTTTGCCTTCATTTAATTTTCAACTTTAACCTCATACAAATTAAGTAGTTATTTCTAAATCGGTAGACGTGGGTAACAATATTCTGAAAATTGCTTTATTTGTAGAACATTAAAGTAGAAAATGAAATGAAGGCAAACTATCTGTCAGTGGTTAACTAACAGTAATCGTACTGTAATTCAAATCCTACAATCGTTTATAAACGATTAGGTATCTAAACCTAAATATATTTTTCTCAAACATGCAATGAAATATTGACGTTGTGTTCTTCATAATGCACAGTGTGTCCTTGGACCTCATTTTGAGACAGGCTAACTTTATTGGATGATTCAATAGAGAAAGAGGTCACGAACAAAGGACAAAAACTCCCGCGCGGCTCACTATCATAGTTTTGAAATGAATGCAATCTAAACTTTAAGTCCCGGAATCTTAAGATAATCTTTATCTTTAAAAAACAAAAGAAACAACGTATATAAACCTTGATTTTGCACTGCGATGAAAAGGCTTAGTATAAGGCTAAATTATGAACCATTTGTGGCCAGGCTAGGACTTCTCAGTTTAGTCCGCCATATATGCAGTCGGTTTTTTTTGTGGTGGTAGTCCATAATTGTGGCTACGTTATAAAGCCAAAATAAACTGCGAATACTAAAGACTTTAATCACAAAAAAAGAAATACGATTTTGTCATTTTCACGATTATCTTGAAACTGAGAAGTCCTAGCCTGGCCACAAATGGTTCATAATTTAGCCTTATACTAAGCCTTTTCATCGCAGTGCAAAATCAAGGTTTATATACGTTGTTTCTTTTGTTTTTTAAAGATAAAGATTATCTTAAGATTCCGGGACTTAAAGTTTAGATTGCATTCATTTCAAAACTATGATAGTGAGCCGCGCGGGAGTTTTTGTCCTTTATTCGTGACCTCTTTCTCTATTGAATCATTCAATAAAGTTAGCCTGTCTCAAAATGAGGTCCAAGGACACACTGTGTAATGGGCTTCGAAGTGTCACGTTTCGGGCGCAGCGAGACGAGAGACCCGTAATGGCATTTCTTACAAAATTGGAGGCCTAGGCCTGCAAGATGGTCTTTTTTAATTTCCATTCCACAATTTGTGGCACAGGATCACGGCATTTAGCCATGAAAATTCAAGTTTGATTTCTTGGAGTTTTTTTAATTTATTTCATTGCATGTTTGAGAAAAGCACTATCCATATCTCGGCGTGAAAAGGGGTTGCCAGCCTCGATAACTATCCGACCTCGCTACGCTCGGCCGTCTATATGTACTCGGCCGGCAACCCCTTACTTCCCGGCCTCTGTAGTAATGTACTATTAAAGGCACAATTATTTTCAAATTATTTCTCGTTTGTGACAACTATTTTGAAAAATAAATCTTTTTTCTTTTTCTATTTTGGGGCGTAGGTAGGTACTGTAGAATGTACAAAATACGGGTGTGAAATACTATTACCTAAATATGTAAAATTGTTGTTGAAAAAATTGGCTTGGGAAACAAAATAAAGTAAATGCCCCACTGCCCAGTTAGGGGCATATTTCCCAGTGCTGAACGAATATTAACTGTTAAGTATGTTTTTAATTCTATTTTGTGAATTGAGTGTATTTTTTATAAGGAAATGTTGCGTAATGCACTTGGAAAGCCTACTTGTAATTCGCATTACAATTTTCAAGGACCAAGTACCTGACTTTGCAATGTTGGAAATGTATTTTTGTAACGACGTTTTAATGTAAAATAGCAATAATGTAAAGACCATGAATGAAGTATACATTTATAAATAAAGTTGCTTTTAATTTGTATTCCTGCGTCGTCTTCGAATTACAGAAGAGTAAACGGTGGCTTGTAGGCCATAAAACGAAATTGTTTGTTAAGCAGGGTAATTTTGTCAGTGCTAAAGTTTGGAATCGAAAGTTCTGGAAATTACAGAGGTGACGCAAATTACCTACATAAATAACAAGGTGACGCGAATTCGACGTCTGATTCAGTTTTATTGTAGGATGGGAATGAGTTTCCCGCTTTTTCTCGCGTATGTGTCTTTTTCCGTAGCTTGATGGATGAGATGATCATTAGAGCCGATCAGTCGTGGGTCCGAAAGGTAAAAAACAGTCTTGTTTAAATATTGGTTAATACTCCTAATGTCGTAGAGTGGAGTGAGTAGACGTAATTTAAAGAAAAATCACATCGGAAACTATGTTGTACTTGCTTGAACAATATTTTACAATAAAGTATAAATGGAAAAAATCTTGGTAGTCCAGCAAATTGGTTTTTTTTATATCTCCCACGTGATGTTTATCGGGTGGGAACAAATTGGGATAACCCAATAACACATATTATTACAATTGGAATCTACCGGAATAGGGCTATGCGGCTTGATTTACATGCGGCGCGCGCACCGGCGCTATTAAAACTACCGCAAAACTCAGCCACCTCGACTTGAGGGATGTTGTGACTTGATACACATTTATAAAGAAATATGTAACGAATGTATTTATTTTATTATATACTGGCTATATAAGTAATAGGACCACAGATCTATTTAAGCCGCTGCCCGAGAAACGCAGAATGTCAACACAATCTTTTGTAAAAAAAAAGACCGGGTTGCACTCCGGGAGTGCCGGCAGAAGTGAAAACTCAATAACATTGTAACAGTTTTTCGATCAGGTCACGTGACATCTTACGGTGTCACCCTAAAAAATAATTTGGCGCAAATTTATAAACAATTATCAATTAGGTACTTACCTACTATAAAAACCAGGGTATATAATAAACAGCGGACGGCGGCGGCGAACAAAATACCAATTTGTTTTTGCCATTGCCAAATATTTTCGAAAACTTTATCTCTTTAGGAATAACGTCCAAATTCAAACTATTCGAATTTGCAAGAACAGCGGACGGCGACGGCGAACAAAATACCAATTTGTTTTTGCCGTTGCCAAATATTTTTCAAAGCTTTATCTCTTTAAGATTAACGTCCAAATTCGAATTTGCTCAATAGCAAAATGGTGAAGGACGCGTGGACAAAATTACAAATTAATTTTCAGAATATGCTATTGCAAATAGTGTTTAACGGCTTTATACTCTTACGAATAGCGTTCAGTTTTGAATTAAGTCGAATCGGCTAGCAGCAAAATATAAAAGTTTGTGACTCCTTCACATCTGACGTCACAAAAATCTGTCGCGTATTTAGCAATTTTTCCCTATCCCAAAAAGTGCTCAGCGCCGCTAAAGAAGTTTTCACTTCAAAAATCCTTGCCGACCGTATGGTGCGCGGTTCTACAAAGCAGCCATAAGCATAATGCCAATGAATTATCAGTCATTTCATTACGCAACCTATGTACCCAGGCGAACGTGAGGCGTACCCTTTGGTAGAAATACAGATGTGCCGACGGAAAAAAACCCGATGGGAAGATGTTGATAATTTCTCAAAACATTGAGTTTCAAAAGCCCCAGAATGGAACTTTCTTAAACCCTTGTGAAACTTTTCTGAAATTGCCGATATTGCAAATCTGTAGGCAGAACACATCTTTAACGTTTAATACCACGGAGTTTGGGATCGTTAAGCTGGGGGGAAGGATCTCCCACTAGTGAAAGGATAAATGCCCCACGGCACGTTTCGCCAGCGACATCGGGCGAAGTGGCGCAACGTTGCCGGATACCGGTCCACGTGTCACGCGATACATGGAGTATTAAATGTATTCTCAATATTAAATGTATTTTTTTGCTATGAAGTCTCGTGTCGCGCGACATGTTAGCGATGACGGCAACGTTACTTCTTCCAACTTCTCTGGCACCACGTAGTGCGGGATATTTGTCCCCTAGTAAATCCCCGGCTTGAAGGACGCACATGACGCTACCCCAAATTGGTACTACCTATACGTATTGTTATGGAAATGAAATACATTTAGTTGCTAAAATGCAGGTACATGATGGTACAGTAATATTTTGAGATCCATATGCATTCAGCCACCTACTGGCATGCAAAGTGATTTCATTAATATAAGAAGTTATGCAAGAAATAAGCATATACTTGAGCAGTCAATAGCGAAAATTACTCATGTTTAGGAGGATTGTTAAGAAACACAATACAACGTCTAATTAAAATGTGTGAATGTACTACAGCAATTTCAGGTAAGCACTTCTAATGTTGTAGGTGTAGTCTAATGTTGATATATAACAGAGTGCAATTGATAATTCAAATATAATAGGTACAATTTATTTATTTATTTAGCTTACTTGAACTACACATTTTTACATAATATAGGTAAGGTACAGGTACCTACAATGATCATTAATACTATTTATTTTAAGGCATATAGGTTTCAATGTAATTGGTAACATCATTAGCATAATTATTGCATGAGTTTCTAGAGGGAGAATGTATTAAATAGTGAGTATAGTAGTATGGTGTGTGTGTGGGTGTGTATGTTTGTGATGGGAATAGACTTAGCAGTAGGTACAGTGCGGAAACCAACAATAAAACATTTATAGGCAATTCATGAGTGGCACGGACGGGTCATACAACCATGTACGTATCTACAGTTGGGCTTTGAGAGTAGATGCTAGTTAGATATTAGTGTTAATGTAACATACTGCGCATTGCATGCATTTAAATTTAGGTACGTCTATTTTGATTCAGTGTTCGGTAATTTTATAGTACCTATTGCTTGTCTATACACCACTTCAGTAATTTGGATTTAAACTCGGGTAAGTCAGTATTTACCGGTTACCAGAGGAAATAAAGATATTTATTTCCTCTGGTAACCGGTAAATATTTTTGAGAGTACATATAGATCTCCGATTATGTGTAGTGGTACTGTATGGGTCTGAGGGTTACGCGTTGTTGAGCGAGACGAATGAGTTTTTGAAGTTCCCGGAAAACATTCTCCAATTAAACAACCTATTCATGTAGCAGTATTCAAGGCGCGTTTGCTTTGCCGCAGTATAACTTTTATTCATCTCACAATAAAATCGCTAATTTCTAGCAAAAAGCGTCGTAAAACCGCTGGCGGTGCGAACGCCTCGGAGGCGCGGTCGTAAACCGAATTGGCCTAGCAAGTGTTTAATTGCGAACAGAAGCTTGTGATAGCGGAAATAAAGTGGATAGGTACCTATACAATTTCACCGCTTTTCCGACTTAAGTTGCCAAGGAGCTGCTGAGAACGCGGTAACAAAAGAACGTTGCTTGGCTTGGTTACGCTGTCAAAAAAATAAAATCATTTTTGAGCCAAGTTTTTATTGTTGACTAACCTGTACTTATATTTACGAGCCTAAACGACCATCTTAGTAGGTAATTAAACAAAATGTTTCCAGATATTGATTTTCAGTTCCTTCGTCATAAACTTAAGACAACACAACACGGGCGGGAGATATCATCAGAAGAAGATTTAAGCAGTGTCCATATAAAAGTGCGGCACTTGCGTACGTGGCGCGTGGCTTGTCAGGCCAATACGAGAGCGACAGTGACGCCAGCATATATGACATTTAAATGTCATACACGGCGTTGTAGCCGTTGTAGGAGGCGCAGCAGCATGCTGGTGTCTCAATGCTCGTTTGTGGGATAGGAGGTCAAACCGGGATATTAGAATATGTAGGTAAAAACAAGTACCTAGTTATGAGTTCATAGTTAACCGGACCTTCAAAAAACGTATGGTAAACAGTAAACACTCCACGTCACTTTGGCACTCTTTGGGGGAGGCCTATGTCCAGCAGTGGACGTCTTTCGGCTGATATGATGAAACAGTGAATACGGAGGCGCTTTGAACTATAAATTCTATCAATGATGGAAATCTGCGTGGCGCCTCAAGTTGTTTTGTTAGACAGTGTATTTTTACTTCGATTCTTGAAATTGCACTGGTACTTCAAACATTTCTTTGTTTTATAGTTGCAAGGTTTACACTGTCGTAACCTTTGGTGTCGATTACGTCGTGCCCGATGGGTTCTTTACAGTGCTCGTAAACCCGCCACCGAAGCTATTAATTAATGAACCGACGCCTAACAAATTTTCCCTTCAGTCTATATAGAGCCCTGTATAAAATGATGGCTGTGTTTTGACTTTTCTTGAATTGACTGCTAGGATCTATACATTTTTTGTTTTATTTTCTAGTACCTATTTTGATATTTTATCACAAAAAATAAATAAATAAAGCAGAAACATGTTGATTGTTAGCGACGCTCTCTATTCACGACTTATTAAATGTAACAGAACACAGAAAGCGCCGGTAAAAGTTTGAATATGTTTATCAAAAAAATCAAGGTTATTTTGTACCGAAATTTATTTATACGAGTATGAGGTGATAATTACGTCAGTCAATTGTCATTACAAGTGGTTCGTTCGGTTCCACAGAAATCATAATCCAATCAAAAATAACCACAAAGTAGGTACCTACAACTTCGCAGGCATCCTCTATGGACTCTATGGTAGACTTCATAAATTCATGTACCATCAGCCGGGATAGAAGTCAAGAGCAATTCAACAAGGTATTTAAGAAACGAAACATTGGTGCTTTAACACTTTCGCTGCCAGGAACCCGCCCAGCGGGCGCCTACGACGTAGACGCATTCCGCTACATACGAGGAAAACCACCAAGTGTTAAAATTATAACGTGATATGCTACGTGACAAATCGATCCCAATAAAAAAGATACTTCTGCTAATAAAAGAAAAGTATTAGTGTAGAAAAGAGGCATTAGAAAAGGAGGCAATATCGTTATCACTGTCCAACCCCGCGGGTGTTGGCCGCGAGCGAGTGCTCACGCCCCCTTCTTAGGAGGAACCTCCACGAACAGCGATGCTATTCTTTTTTTTCTACTCTCAAGAAGTTTAAGGGTCAATGACAGAGTTTCTTAGAAAATATGTTACATCATGGACTTCTAACATGCTCAGAACCTCCATTCAGATTTCACCATTTGGTGGGTTGAAAGTGTTGAAACGAATAAGTAAAATACCTAACAGTTTTGAAAAGTGATCCAGAAGACCATGGCAACTAGTGACAATAAAGTTTATTGGCCTGGTTTTAATCTCGGTTTTTTAACCAGTTTTCTGCCCTTGGTTTCAATATTATTAGTGTCTCGCTGTGTCTGCACTAGCAGTGACGAAGGAAGTTCAGACGGGGGATTGAAACCATTATTTGATAAAAACAAAACACTTTCTGGTTTTAGTTATATTTATGCATTGAGTTCTCAGAATGTGAATGCCTGAAGAAATACTTAAAGTAGGTTGATGCACAACAACAACAACGCGGTAATGGCTTGGCGAAATATGAAACTGTCCTACGATATTTGCAGGTATCTCGAACGTATTTTTCATCACACTTGCTGGTAATAGGCAAAGAAAATGTAACCAACACGTTCTAATAATAATAACAGTATTCATACTAATTGTATATACAGCGTGTCTCTGACTTAGGGGCTTTAAATGCAAATGTCCATTACGGTCCTGAAACTGAACCACTTTTGTTCCGCAACTTTGTAAAATAACTATTATTTCTATCATTTATTCGTGTTTGAACTTTAACTGTACCATCAATGTATTGCAAACACGGCCTCATTATTTGACATCCATGACACTGACAAGTATGAAAACTAACAAATGGATGATGTACATTGAAAATGTTATTTTATTTGTATGGAATAATGAAAATATAAAAATAACGTATTTTTGAAAAGTTGTAGAGCAAAAGTAGTTCCGTTTAAGGAGCATAATTGACATTTGCATTTATAGCCCCAAAGTCAGAGACACGCTGTATAACTGGAGTACTTAGGCAGTACCATAAATATACTTATTATACTCTTTGGGCAGTACCTACACACCTTAGTATACCGCGGAGGTCTACACTCTTTAATTTATGTCGTTCTTATCTAAAACTCTGTCACTGAAATGTTTTTATTTCATTTCAACCAAAGCAGTTTTTTGTAAAAGGTATAATCATGTGCGTTAAAAAGGGCATACTGTACCTATTTAACTGCATTAGGTAGGTACAGTCTATTTAAAGGTTTAATACAAAAGCAAACTTTACAGTCATTTGAAATTCTAACTTTACTTTGCTGGGTTGTCATTTTACGTCTTACGTCAAAAATGGACAACCTCTAGGACTGACATTTGTGAATTGTTTCGTGATAATGATAAACCACGGAATAAACTGATTGATATGCAAAAAGCCAGTAGCCACAGGAGTTAATGTTGGCTTACAATGTTGCCGCTTTTCTAATGCAAATTTGTGTCACCGGGTTTCAAATTGACTCTCTCTCATGTCTTTCTTACCATCCATGATAAGTTATGATATGTTTTTTCCATACATGATAAAATAAAGACTATAAGTTTGTGTGTGTTTGATAACTCTAGTGTGATCGTTTTATAAATATTTCATTAACGGGAATCAGGGAGCTAAACGAACGCTTGCCTTAATGGCTTGGTGATGTGATTCGACTGGAGCCTGGCTACAGATGACGAGAAATAGCTCCGATGCAACACTTGAAGCTTGCAGGTATGTTCGTTATAATCAAAACTAAAAACCTCTGAAACACTTTCCATTGTCACTGTTCAAACCAAAAATAACCAAATTAAAAAGGTAGGTTTATTCATTTGGAGCTGATACACACGTTACTTTATGCTTTAATATGCTTATTAAGCTATTAAAAGTTTGTAAATTGTTTAACGAAAGTTTTACCAAAATTAAGATTGTAGGAAATACCTGCGATCTGATTGATAATTCCGATGAGTTTAAAAACCTTAAGTACCGACGCGTTGGAAAACCTTAGAAAATATATGGATAACACAAACAAAACCACTTGAAGGAAACCCGGCTGCTGGCTTCTACCTATGCCTAGTGACGTTGTTTTAATTGACTTGCATTTCCTTTGCACTATGCACCTTTGTGGCGAGGCCGAAGGACGAAAACCGAGAGTCGCGCGCCGAAAGGCCGAAGACCGAGACTTGCCGAGTGCCGCTAACAGAACATGGAAGCGATGGACCAAAATGACAATTCTGCATTTTTTCTGTGAAAACGAATGAGTACTTAGGTTCCGATGAATTACAGTACTCTATACCCCATTGAATGCTGTTCAGTCTGTGAACCAAAACAAGCTGACCATTATTGATCAATAGGGGCTTGAATAATAGCATTAGCTTGTGACTAAGATTTTTTTACGATACCATTCGAACCAGTTTTTGGAGAGGGACTAATGTTCTTATGTGGGGCACCTTCAATTAGAGAACATAAATACCCAAAAAAAATTGTCAAAGACAGACCTCGTATGCGTAGCCGAAACGATTCATACTAATTGACATAAAAGTATGACGTCACAGTTTGCTATTTGTAGAGTCAGCAGCAGAAGTAGCTACGCAAATTAACACGCTCAAAATGATCTAGACAGTCCTTATCCTCTTGACATTAGAGTAGTGTCTAGCCTATGTAGGTCATTTTGATTGAGCACTTTGGCCCGCGTAGCTACTTTTGCTACAGACTGTACTAATCGTTGTATGGAAAATCAAAGTAAATTTCTGTTTCGGTCGCAATATACTGCGTTTCGGTCCATAGTTGTTTTGCAATTTTGTTTATAGAAAAGCTTAAGGATTCTGTTGAAAGCTTTAAATTTATTCTTGGACAATAAAAAAAAAAAAAGTAAGGATTCTATTGAAAGCTTGAAATTTATTCTCGGATAATATATTTTTTTTTTTTTGTAAACTCAAGATCCAATGTCATTTTAAGATTTTAGAGTTTAATTATATTGTTTAATTTATACTTTATTACAATAATTTTATGGTCTACTATCCATTTAGCAACACTACGTTATCAATTTTAACATGAATCTACAGCCTTATTGTGCAAAAATCATAATGACTAAGCAGTCTTATTAGAGGTGTTCTGGGGAAACTTTGACCAGAGCTTTCGGATTAGACCTCCATTACTACGAAATTAAAAAAATCTATTTGTTACCAGACTCATCTCAAAATCAGTGCATTGCTCTCACAAATACTTGGCTGTGCGTTGGGAGCGTTTCAACCAAGCTGATTCACATACTATGATCTGAAACTCGTTCCAGAATTAGGCCCCAGCTCTTGTACTCCCTTACCCACGCAATTATTATTTGGTATTCTAACGACCTCACCAAGGCAAGTGTTTTAGGTGCAAATGCAACACCCATGGAGCATTTCTGTACGTTTTGTCGCCACATTACATGCAAAGTGCATCTCTTACATGTAAAACAGCTCGGCTGGTATTTAAATTTCCGCCTTTCCCGTAATTCGTTGAGAGCAGACAAAGGCTCTGAACACTGTTAACGTATTACCCTATGCATTTTACCTGAGACATCGCATTGCGGGGCGGCTGTTAAACTGAGGGGAACACTAATTAATTATCACACGTCTTTATCCTCGTCAAATACGTAGTCTGTAGATACAATTACATTACGACATGCAAATGTAAAAATCTAAGAGCCGCGACTGTTTATTTATTTATTTATTTATTTGGACCTTCAACAATAAGTACACTGATACATGATAGTATTACATTTTCACTTAACAGTTAAGCGCCTTATCACTTATAGAAGATCACCACATGCACAGATAAAAAAGTATTAACATAACTAAATTGGTCTAGCCCGTGTTTCGAACAGAAATAACTTAATTTTCTTTCTTTTAGAAAGCTTTTTTTACAGCCATTTTGCTTTTGCGTGTCTGTATCGTCTCTCTATCTCGTGATGCCTGTACCTTGGAATGCCCACTAGAATTCTTCAAATCACATAGTTTGAAGAATGATCATCAGTTTTCCCGTGGATTCCTATCTGCAATAATATTTGTCAGTGTAAGACGCTTAGAAATATCAGATATAATTTATGGAAGCATGACTTCAATCGTTTTCGATATATTAATATTAGACGGTTACCTACTATCGTGGCCACAGATACCAAAAAAAAAACCCCTTGCTAAAAATATCGATGACATGGATCTCTGTCCATATTAAACACTAAGGCATGAGAAGTAGCTATGAAACGAGATAAAAAAGACCGAATAGCGGCGAGGAGTCAACGATCGAATTTCCAACATGTCAAAGTAGCTAAATCTCTGCCACAATACGAATGGCAATAAAATCCGCGCCGAGGGTTTAACTGGCGATTGGCGCCTAAGCCTACCGCCCTTACCACGCCACGTAGCCTCTGTGATGTCTTTACGATTATGTATTGGAAGGTTTTTATATACCTTTTGGACAATGACTCGAATACACAGCTTATAATGTAATGTATTTAATGTAGTAAATTATTAAAAGTTGCCTATACGACTAAAATATTTGAGCACTTTAACAAATTAGTCTCCATGTTTTAGCTAAAGTTTCATTTGAAATGTAATTAACATTTGATTTGATTATTAAATCGTCTTTCATACATATTTTTCTTTTTTACGAAACCAGCTATAAGTATACAAGGAATTGCAAAGGTTTCTTAAATAATAAAGAGTGTACTAAATAAGTAAATAACCCACCATGTAACTGATTTCTACCTGAAAATAAACAACAGTTTATTTTAATTAAAAGCCTAAAGCAACACTGAGAGTTTTATAAAAGTACGATAAGTGTAATTTCTCTTACTCGATTGTAAGAGATTTTCGCTATCCTTTTAAGTTTTTTTTCGTTCGTCATAAAATATATCTGTTGGTATGAAAAAACATCCTTGCAATAATACGTATCATACCTACTCAGACTTGTAGTAGGGGATAGCTAAGCCGTGCAAAAAGTCAACCTTCCGCAGTTTTTGAGAGGATCGAGTAAAACTGTGTAATTTCCCAGATAAGCGGTGGTTTAGCGTGCCGGCCACACACGGCGGGCCCTGCTAGAACAACGCTGCGATCCCTGCGAACTCCACAGTAACTTGCGCTCTTGTGTTCCGAGGGGTCGAGATAGAGATCTGCCAACCAGCGAGGGCTGATAGTTGGCGTATGTGAGGACAAATTGAACTGCTTTTTTAGCTACAGATAAGGAGATTACGGACTGAATGAATATCGCATTACGTAGGAGAAATGAAGGTACTTAAGTTGATAAGTACTGTAACTATTACTGTATAAGTGGTATTCGTATACATTTAAATTCAATGTCAAATTTTACTAGTGGCTATGTGATCTGTAGAACGTAACTGCATTAAAAAAAATGTTTTTTCGAAAAAGTGACCTGTCAAAAAAACTATATTAACGACCCTCCCAAAATTTCACTAGCATCGGTTGACAAATGCTAGCTGTAGAGGAGAACAGCAGGACAGCAAGACAGACATCGGACACCGGACATGCCAACGATGTTCGGGCCAAGCTGAAGCATAGAACTTTGTTCGCTCGTTCGAGTAGAGAAGAATTTTTTTGACATTAAAGGGTAGGTAGCCGCAATTTTAACACAGACCAAAACTACATCGAGAGATATTTATGCCGATATACTTCACGACACGAAATTATGCCCTATTGTTCATTTAGGGAAAGTTTTATGCTCTTAACTATAACAACCGAAGAATATGGAAAATAAAGAAACGCACCTACAGATTCAGACTATTCTGAAAGTGAGATAATAGTCTGCTGATGGGTTTCCAGTGTCTTATCGTGTATGTTTAGGTCCGCTCCTGGCCGCAGTCTGTCGCTTCCGGCCTCGTCCGGCCTTAATTGAAGTCCGTCGCAGCCACTTAATTTTCAATAGTGCGCGGTGAGCCCGCCAGGTGAACGCTTTGTGGAACCTCCTGTTTGCTGAATTCCTCGTATTTATTTTAGTCTCTATTGTACTCCGCCCCAACGCTTTGTCGGAAAATAGCCCTCTCGCGTACGCGCGCTTTGTTAATTTTATTAATACCTGAAACATTTATAAAACGCGACCGCGCCAGAGATTTAATGAGTTTTATTGTTGTGCAGAGAGTAATGTTCCGAAATGAAGCACCCTAAGCTTAGACGTCTAAATTCGCACGAGGGAGCGCAGATTTCCACAAACATTTAATTTATGCAACTTATTTTATAACTGCTTCCTCTCATGCGATAGGTACATCTGAGTAGCATGAGATTTGGAGCACCTGGTGCTTTCACATTTCCGTATCAAATTGTTAGAAAATTCGTTTAGAAATTTTCCTGCAAGACAAACGTTTGGAAAAAACAGCGATGCAAATAATCCTCTTTATCCTTTCATCTGCGCGAGTTCAAAAGACAAAACGGGTAGGAATATTTACGTTGATCCCGTTGAGTCGGACCGCACGTAAATAACTGGGCATTCCGTGGGCGCGGATCAACAAAAGAATTTAATAATAGCGCTAGAATAGGGCGGCAGGGCGCGCTGCCCGCTGCCTTGGTAAGCTTATTATCGCACCAGCCTGCGCCAGCACCGTGTTTGTTCACGTCAACCGGCCGGTACTCGGCCTCGGCGCAGAGTCAATACCAGCACGGCGCAAATTAAAATAGGCTTTATACGAAATCTAATTTGCGAAGTACGGCGACGGGTGCCTCGTTTGATGAGTCCTTTGCCTCCAGGTAAGTGTATGTTTAAATTAGAGATGGAATTAAATTGTATCATCACATTCTGCCCAAATATAAGAAAGTGTAGTAGAGTTTACGCTGCTTTATTCAACTAAATCACGGGTTATTGCAGATGAATGTTCAAAGAGGGTTACTTTGTTACGCCGGTCACCTAACCCCGCAAGTTCTCAGACGCGTCCCCATTGCCCCTAATTTCCGGTCAACGCGAGCCTGAGCGTTTCAAAACAAACGCGCCCTATTCGCAACTAGCTTACATTAAACGAAACTATATTAAAGATTCAAAGAGGGTTCGTTAAGTTACACCTAACCGCAGGTGGAGCCGCAGAGCCTCTGCCGGGGTCTGAATAAGTCAGCAGTCGAGGATATCGCTCACTAGATGCGATAACGAAGTCTTTTCTTATTTGCTCGCCCTATGAAGGAATATACTTAGTTGCCTAATTACAATAATGTGTACACAATGAAAATGGTCTTTATGAATATGATGCGATGACAATAGGAAGGATGTATAAAAGGTTACATACCTTTTGAGAAAAGGAAGGTTAGTAATTAGATTTTTTTTTCGAGTCTAATTATTTGCACTATACTTTAATTTCCCAACATATATCATTCTGTAACCAAAAATGTATGATTATTATAAAAAAAAACAAACATGATCCAACGAAGTCCTCCGAATCGCTAAACTTACCTTGGCAATGGGCGGGGCACATTTTACGCAGAACCAATAGCCGTTGGGGCGGAAAGTTTCTTGAGTGGCGACCACGTACCGAAAGACGCAGCGCGGGTATACCCCCCCTAGGTGACCTGATGACCTGGTAAAGGTCGCGAGTCCGCTGGATGCGGGTGGCGCAGGACCGATAACTTTGGCACTCTTTGGGGGAGGCCTATGTCCAGCCGTGAACGTCTTTCGGCTGATTTGATGATGATCCAACTAAAACTCTACAGCCAGTACAGTTTGATGTTTTAAAAATTCCTGTAAAATCTACATTTGCAGTAAAAAAATGCATGTTCGTAAATTAACAATTTGCTGCGTTAATCCGTTTAGGTGTTATAGTTTAAAACCATCCTGGAAAAATATGGATTTATAAAAACTACTAATCCAGACAAAAAGAAGTGCGTCACATAAACACGTAATGGAGTAAATAAACTACCTGATAATTATTTTAAGAAACAAACAGTGTTGGAAAAAAAAGAAAACACAACAACACACACGTACAGTGTTGGAAGAAAGGTTGTCTGGAAGAGATCGCTTTTTAGCGATAAGACCGCCTGTTGTCTACCATTGTTTATGTTGAATTTACCTCTATTTTATTTTTTACTATCAGCTGGTGAGCAATAAAGAATATTTGTATTGTATTGTATTGTGTTGCTGATTCAGTTTCCAAGCGAAAACTTGCTCCTGGTAACGAAGAGAAGGTTTCCGGAAGATCTTGGTACCTGTCAAGAGAGATGATGTGACACGGAGAATTCGGAAAAATGCCGAGATTGAGAAGTTAGTGACCGAGGCGACGATGGTGTCCATTAGTGAATAGAAATCCTATAAAATTTGCTGGTTCGGTCATCTAAAGCGAATAGGAAAAATCTAGCCGTCAAGGGTGCGTACTTGGGTCGATGTGATGACGACGGGTGGGTTTGGAGTGAGTGTCTGGGCCACCTGGCTTGGCGGCGAGCTGGGCGGACACGTGTCGCTGAGCAATCAGCGTGCTGCCGGATCTGCGTCCGCTTCAAGCAGAGAACTGACAGAAAGTGGCGCGGGATCGTAATAAGTAGCGTTCTCTCGTTTCAGAGGGCAAGACCCTATTTGGAGAGTCCAAATCAGAGGTGTCTCTAGTCCATGTACCGCCCGTGTGCAAACATTACTCTAGCGCCCCCTAGTAAGCGCGCGGTCAAAATAGAATGGTTACAAAGTACGGCTCGGCGCCCCCTAGGACCGCTGCGCCCGTGTGCAACGCACACCCTGCACCATAGGTAAAGACGCCTCTGTACGTCTAGCACAACTTGCCGACAAGTCGCTTCCCGTGCGACTGAGCGTCCCCTGCCTCACTTGCACCGTGCAAATTCGAAAGAGAAGGGTAGATCTTTCTCGACTCGCGTCGCGGCGCGGCGTCAGTTGTGCTAACCCCCCTGGTCGTAATAGTTGAAATTTAAATCAATTATAGAGTCGCGTATTCAAAGCATTCCTCCTGAAGAAGTCTTATTATAATGTAGCGGATTTCGGAAACGACAAAGACTTTTATAAATTATGTTTATTATAATAGTTTATAGGAGTATCTCACTAGTTATTGGCCTTTTTGGTTTTTTGACTAATAATTAAGTTTAATTTGTAATGGTGTACACCGGTTTGTTCAATTTAATAATTGACATAAGTACCTATCCATGTAAGCTCGACTTTTCATCCTTTTTTTTGTTTATTTAATATGATAGTACTTTAAGACATTTTTATATACCGTAAAACGGGGTGAGTAGGGACCAAACTTACATTCAAACCTCGATAACATTTTATTTTTACATATGCAAACTGAATGTTGTATATAATAAGTGTTCCGGACGTTTGTATTTTGGTTTTTTATGATTTTGGGTAGTTCCATTTCATAACTTTAACGATAAACACGAAATCCCACCTCCCCCCTCGTAGTTGGGGTGAGATGGGTTTTCATACAAAGGTGATTTTGGAAGATTGTTGGATGTATTTTTTTATTATGAATATTACTATAGATCCATTTTAAATTGGAATACATTATTTAGGTAGCAGTAGCCTTAAAATCCCATCTCACCCCAGTTTCATCCCTTCTCTTCCCATTCATTACCCAACTCTCCTCGCGATCCCTACCCACCCCATTTTACGGTACCTACCTAAAATTCAACAATGTAAATTGTGACTGACTAAATAAATGAAATGAGAGTTAGTGCTATTATTTTAGTAGGGAAGAAAACGAAAACTTTTGTACCTAAGAACAATATTTGCAACGTAATTTGGAACCTTGTGCTTTGCGGGATTATCAGGTTATGAATAAATACTACAGATTATAGAGTTATATTATCGTCCTACGTTCAGTGGATGCAGAGTAACCTCCTGCGCCTGTTGCATCCAACGCAAGAATTTGAACGTATTATGATGTAGTATTATTGTGTTACTGAATTTACTACTATGCCTCATTTAAGACGTTTTAGTTCCGTGTACTCGTCACATGCCGCCGGTGAGAACATGGGATATTTTGATGGACAACAATTTTATTTGAAACATTTTAGTGTCAGTACGTCGTAAATAGAGCACGTTATTTGGCTGTGGTCGGATAGACTTGTAGGTAATGTATGTTTCACTAAAGCGACTGAAATGTTGAGTATCATATAATTTTGGGGCAGGTTTATTGAAATTGTATGCAATTGCTTCGAGTGAAAAATACTATCGGACGATACCTTGGTATGTAATTACCCTGGTATGGCTACATAAATATATTCAGAATCAGAATTAGGTATCAATACTAATATTATAAATGTGGAAGTGTGTCTGTCTGTCTGTACCTCTTAAAAAGCTGAACCGATTTAGATGAAATTTGGTATATAGATAGTTTGCAGCCCCGCGGAAGGACATAGGATAGATTCTATCCCGGAAATCATCCCTTTACGGAGTGGATGGAGGGTGAAAATTGGTATGGAGCTACGATATAAAATTAAGTTCAACGCGGACGAAGTCGCGCGCAGAAGCATATATATATATTTGTATTTATATATGTATATTTTTTAAAGTATAGCTGTTACTTCATTATATTTAAAAAATTACAAAACGTATCTATGCGTAATATTGCTCATCGATATTTTGACGGAATAATCACAATGTTATTGAGGGAAACACAACGATATTATTTATTATTAAAATATAATAATTTTATCCCCGAAACTAGTTATGATTGGGGATTAAAAGAAATAGGAATAGAAATATATTTATTAAAGTGCTGTATTTTAAATGGCTACCTATAATTTTGTCATATTATTTATTTACTGTAATATTCTACACAAATTTTGTGTTATCTGTTGTTTCAGAATAATGGAATTCCATTCAAACGAAATCACAGGGTTGGGTTCGTTTTAGTAAAATGTCAGTTTCTTTGGCAGCGCGCAATCGGTTTATCTGACCGCGACCCCGGCCTCAAAGGCGCTCGCAAAAACCCACCCTTTGACTCCACCTTCAAATATTTGCGCTGACCGCAACCAAGCATTATTCTCAGTATAAACATTCATAATCCGCCCCTTGGTTGTGGGTTCAAGCGAGATTTTCAACAAACCTGAACAACTTTCTCAAGGTATGTAATGTAATACAGGTATTTCATTTTGTCATGTATTTGAATTTGAGTTGATCTTAAATAATTGAATTATGCTGGGTTCACATGAGTAGTATTTGTGCCAGTGCTTAGGTTACCTGCCTAGTTGCAAGTGTTAAGTAACAGTCTACACAGACCATCAGTGTGTAATACGAATTAGCGAATTCCATTAATAGTGCCCCTCACACTGAACTACCGTTGCCGTCTTGTTTATAGACAAACAATTTGGGATTATTAGAATATCATAATTATGAATACATAATTAGAGGTAATCATTTACAATATTACGTAATATATATTTATTATTTATTACATATCAAATGAAGATATAAGTTGATTTTACAATAAACTTAAGTCCAAATATTACATGACTACTGTAAGCCAGTCAGTTTAGTCAACCCCGTTCGTTATCGCTCCCGGTGCCTTTACGTAATTATAATTTAAATAAACAACTTGCAGGCTCTATTTGTCCAACTGTCACTTCAGTTTGCTTAGTTTGTTTAACTAATATTTTATAGTTTGGCCAATTAGGCCACTAGATGTCGTATATGATTAATCCTGAAACACGCTATTAAGATTTTTCCTGGAATAATGACCCCAGCGATTACCACGCTATTTAAATTTGTACATTAGTTGAATAAATCGTATTGGTGTATGAAGCAGTGTATCAGTTTGGGACCCAGTTTTTCACTATTATAGTTTTGGTGAGGGACAGGAGCTTTGTCGCTTAGTAAATACGATCGGGCTCTAATCACTTGCCGTTCCACTAATCTAATACTAAACACTAACAGGATTTGTTGACACAAATGGTTAAAGTGGTAGTGATAAGATCTAAACCCTTGTTTACTGTGGGAGTGAAGGGACACTAATATTATTATTAAGAGGCTGACAAGACCTAATTTGGTGAAATTGATGTTATTTAAGCAGTTTTTTAAGAAAAACTATTTGTTCTAGCACAGCAAATAAAATATATGTTAATATTCACCATATTTTAAAGACCGTGGACGGGCTCGATACATAATTGGACGAAATCGGCTCGATAGAAATTAATTGCAATGATTGGTCTTAAAATCACATTAAACGGTTCTATGTCTTTATTTTTTTGACGTATGGGTCTGCATTTAAAAACATGAAGTCAACATATTCATCCCTAAACCGCTAACGAGTCATATTTTCCAAATAATCTACCCTTTTTTTATTTAAATATTTATGTAATATTATCTTCAAAAACCGGGCCGCCCAGTAACACTCGCTCTCGTTTACTCCGATACAAATAGACAGTGTGCGCGCTATCCAAAATCCTCAAGGGCATTTTGGTGTTGACAGCGTCTTAATCTTTTCAAGCTATAAAAAAGCTTTTTCATTATTGTAAATAATTAATACTATAACCGTGTACCTAAATATTTATTTATCTATCCTTAATGTGCAGAAATCTTACACTTTTGTTTAATTTTATTTTATTTTCATTTTCTTTGTCCTTAATTTTGTATTATTTCCCTCCGGGAGGCCCATTAGGCCCCCGGAGAGGCCCGTCCCCTTATATATCTGTAACTGGCCGCTTATACAGGCCAAAACAGGAACCTAACTATAAAAAAAAAAAAAACAACGTTCAAACCTACAATTATTAAATATACAAATTACTATAAAATTTAAATTAACATGCATTAGATAATATAATAAATATGATGTGGTTAATAGGTAAATCGTACCTGGTAAATGGTTCTTTAAATAAGTGAGCAATAATACACGTTTTAATTTTCTGTAAAAAATCAAAAAGGAAAATTTGTCGTTCATGACTAGCTACGAGTATAAGTTAGATTGATAAGATCAGACTGCTGGTAAGTAAATCAGCTTGTGAATACTTAAACAAACGGGTGCTTTGCTCCTCACAAATAGTAAATAATCCGCGCACTACGGTGATTGAATTAACGTGAGTTATCCGTGTGGTGATTAAATTCCCGCGTTTACCGTCGTCGCTTATTTGCCTGTAGCTCTAATATTGATAGCGCCACGGTAAGGAGTCTGTGTATACTTGCAACTGGTGGTAGAGATGTATTGCTATGAGTACCCGGACAGGGCAGGGACTCATGTTGGACTATACTCGGACATTGGCATACTTTCTAGAGTTCATTTCAAAGTGTTGCGCGCATTCAAATTTTATTGTTCAAATTGTAATGTGCAGAGACCGGATTTTCGTGGCATTTTTGAGCTGCTAATGTGAAAGCTACCAAAGTGACGTTCTTAATTTTAATTAAACTCTAAATATCACCTGGCGCCGACGGCTCTACTAGTGCACTAGGTACTGGTCTAGTATTTAATTACTTAAATGATATAATTAGTAAATACGGATATTGTCCTTATCATAATTTATTTTACAGCACAAATGCAACGACGAAGATGTTTTTTCAGCATGGCAATAATATGATTTCTCACATTTCCCAAACCCTTCAGTCAAACTTCCATAAATATCAGAGCAGGCGGAAACAATTTCGCGCGCCGCGGCTAACACAATTTTATTCGGGCATAAAAAAGGGGCTCATCATGCAAACGCCAAGTCCTGGGACGTGGCTTCGCGGTAAAACAATTTATCTGCATCGACGGCGTTTGGCGCTGGCACGTGAATAAAATATGTCGCCGGCTGTCACTCCGACGTACCTGGATGCTGGTAGGGCCGCGCATCTTGCACGACATCTTGGCTAGTGCATTTAAAAATAATAAATAAAATTATAGAAATTGTGATTTAATTGTAAATATTCAAAAATTCATATGAGGTGTTGTTATGATCATTATAATAGTTATGATTTGATTTTAATAATTACACGTTTAATAAATACTGCGTGATATAATATATTGTACTTATATATTTATATAATTGTATTATATTTATTACTTTTAAATATTATGATACAGGTAATACTTATTAAAAAAACGTTAATGATATATCTTCTAATCTATTACTGCTTAATAAGTTGGAGTACAAGAATGGCATTTAGCAACCTGAAACACAAACCAAATGACTAATAAGGCTATATATAGGTATATATTAGCAAAGCTACGGTAGCCTAGTGGTTCAGGCATGCGGCTGTCAAGCGGCGGTCGTGGGTTCGAAACTCCGAATCCCGGCTAGTACCAATGAGTTTTTCGGAACTTTTGTACGGAATATAATTACCGTTAGCTTATCGGTGAAGGAAAACATCGTGAGGAAACCGGTCTAATCCCAATATGGGATTTGTTTCTTGTTTCCCTCTGGGTTGGAAGGTCAGATGGCAGTCGCTTTCGTAAAACTTAGTACCTATGCCAAATCTTGGGATTAGGTGTCAAAGCGGACCCCGGGTTCTTTTAGGGCACAACCGGGAATAACGCTAGGAGGATTATGATATATATTAGCAAAATGTCGAGACAACCAACAACCTTGCTTACATAAGAAAAAAAAAATCACTGGCAACCCTGATCGCAAAATTTGACGGACAGAGAGCGACGGGAGCCTCAGGAATTAAGTCCCATCTCCCGACAGATATATTCTAGTCGTATTTGCTCCAACTTATTCCCGACAATGATGGGCGTCGGAGGACACGACGTGACGTACGGGTAAACCGATAAGGAGCGCCCTCGGGAACTTGGCTTTATGAAAATTAGGCCATGCAATATTCAGGGGATTTTTGTGAATTGGTCGTATTAGATTATTCAGTTAGAATTTGAATGTACGTAACGTGTCAATTCCTAGAGTCGCGTTGGTGTCCTTCAAACTGTTAAGTGGCGTTATTAAGGGTATTATATACACAAGAGAAGTAATAAAGTTGGGAATAAAGATACCTTATCTGGGGGCACGGGAGTGCCCCCGCCAAGACGAGCCAAGCGAAGCGCAAGGGCACTACCTACCTTTTCTCGAAGCGCTTCGTCGTATTTTTGAACCTTCGTAACTTGGGTTCGGATTATACCATTTAAACAAAATTTTCGGGATTCGGGATATGATGTCAGTGGTTGACTTATTAAAACTATAAAGTTTCAATTGCATAGCTCTTATACTTTAGATTTAATTGATATCTAAAATACCCCGATTTCGTCACTGACTCACTGATGATCATCAATATTCTTAAGGTTCTTCCTGAAGTCCTAGAAAGCTGAAATTTGGTATGTAAGCTAGTAATAGTATACAAACAACGAAAAAATCTTAAAACTTGAAACTTTTACCCCCCCTACCCCTTAAACTAGGGGGTGAAAGTTTGTATGAGACTTCCGCAAATTTTGATGCTAGAAGGTCCTTGTTATCCTTGTTATAAATAATAAGATATGTATTTCAGGATTTTTAGTAAATCACCCCCCACTCTTTAAATGAGGGGATGGAAGTTTGTATGGGTTTTCCCATTCACTTCTTTAGAAATTACCTTACAAAAAGGAATGAGATCCCACCAAAAACATTACATGTAAAGTGATGCCAAGACTCCATAGCTCATAAAGCTTTCAGCGTGAAAAAGATATCAGATCGCAATTAGCGCCAAGCTTCCACGCTCTACAAATTCTATATCTTGGCTAAAAAGTATAGACCCGTCACTTATTAATATCATCATAAATTCATTCGGCGTGAAAGTCTATGCGGCGACCGGGATGGCGCTAATTGCGATCTGATATCTTTTTCACGCTGAAAGCTTTATGAGCTATGGAGTCTTGGCATCACTTTACATGTAATGTTTTTGGTGGGATATTATTTACTGGAACTTAGGTAAGATAAAAGGCAATAATTTTTGAGAAGGAAAAATACTGAATACTAATTGTAGGCATTTTATTTAACACCGTAATTGCCCTTAACAATACAATACGCGGCATTAGGTCTACATATTTGCCTATGGCACTCACGCACGTCTCAATCAACACCCTCTCCCTAACAAAGACCCAAAAGTGTAAAAAGCGTAAAAACGCGCACCAAGTGTATCCCCTTAATCAATGGCACTTTTAACCTATAAAGTGTATTTTCCGGGCGATTGCTCCGTCGCTGGCGCATTAGCATTCCGCGGCCGCGAAGCCAACTCGATTTGCAAGCGCCTTGTTAAGGCATTAGCGGGAAACGCAGTCGCCAGGGCCAAGTTTGATTCCTTTTATCTTTATTATTATTATTAAATATATTCAACTAGCTTCCGCCCGCAACTTCGTCGGCGTGGATTTGGGATAAAAAATATCCTATATTTTAATCCAGGCTATAATCTATCTTCGTGCTAAATTTCAGCCAATTCTGTTGAGCCGCTTAACCGTGATTGAGTAACAAACATCCAAACTTTCGCATTTATAATATTACTAGCTTCCGCCCGCGACTTCGTCTGCGTGTACCCGGGATAAAAGCTATACTTTATTTTAATCCAGGCTATAAACTATTTTTGTGCAAAATTTCATCCAAATCAGTTAAGCCGTTTAAGCGTGATTGAGTAACAAACATCCAAACATCTAAACTTTCATATTTATAATATTAGTAGGATTATAGTAGGATACATATTAGCCTAAAAGTTTCTGTGATCGTGTCAATTGAAAACCTGCGTTGAATACAAGACGTCACCGTTGCGAGAATCATGAAAGAAATGGTGCAACAAGTTTGGGCCTTACATTAAGTAAAGTAATGTTTAGAAACAGACTGTGAGTCTGTGATGAAAATAATTGTAAAATATTGAGAAAAAAGAAATAAAATGTTCATGAATTGATTTCCGAGCTCTACAAAAAAAATACGGTAGATACAATCTTCAGCCTCTTCTTGTGACGCGTGTTTTGGCACCGGAAAATGACCGAGGTTTTTTTTTTACTGCGGCTACATAATATACAACATAATCGTCGACTTGAAGTTATTTTATTTATGGTATGATACCATTTTAATGGTTTCTTGCTATGGACAGTGGGTCACTGCGCTCAAGAAGTGTTGTTAAGTCGGTGTGTCGTGCCAACTATATAACAGTGGCTCTGTCAACTGTAGAACTCGTGAGCACGTTTATTTTAAGAAAAATACTATTTATAGAACCTCACAAAAATTCCTCACAGAAGTCCTAGACAACTCACAGTACGATATTTCTTGCCATGCCTATATCACAGGTCATATTACGGTTCAGAAAATGTGGAATCATTAGCGGTTCAAAGACTGTAGCAAAAAACACGAGGCGTTTAGCAATAAAATGAAAAAGACAAAATGCACATTTATTCACATGCCCATGTCCATCAAAGACTAATGATATGCGACACCGGAACCGATATCGCTGTAAAACTCCACTTGTTTTCACAGTTAACAATTGAAACCAAAATACGGTCCTGTTCCTGTTCGAAGACAAAGGGCGTTCCAACCCTGTTGAAACAGAGAAAATGTCACTCGCGCTTAAAGCGGTTGAATATTGATAAAATAAATATTGGAACACGTGACCGACGGTGCCGGCTTTGTCGCCAGTGTTTGTCTTCCCGACTCATTGGAATTGCGCCTTCAATAGCGAGCTAATTTTATTGATAAAGTACCTGCTTTCCAATTGTGCTCGCTCGTTTATGAAAATGAGGAATTGTAGGGTTAAGCGCGTTTGTAAATGGTAATAACATTGCTAGCTTTGTGAATTGTGTTTTTCTAGTATTTGGCAGTCATGTTAGATGTTAGAATGATAAGTAACAAGACTATCGAAGTGCGGTTTTTTAGCGCGGAATAGATTCTTTTATTGCAACGTATTTTTTCTACGAATACTATAGAGAAATAGTTTATTTTTATTTGCGTAGCCACACAATACAAAATGGCACGGAAAAAAGCAATGAGATATCTTGTGCCAAATATGCTGCTCTGATCTTCAGCCTGCTCCTTATCGCTGACATCCATCCACTCTCACAGAACAACCCATACAATAAAAACAAGAAAACTAGACGAAATATATTCACAAAAAGTGAAAAAAACCCGACTGCTTTTTGACAAATAATATCCTCCAGGAATCCAACGACACCTCATAGGTATGTCGAAATCCCTCAAACAGTTTAGGCTGCAGGGTGTGCCAAAGAATAAGACATACACACACACATACATATATACATACGCTCGAAAAACATAACCCCCTTCGGCAGTCGGGTAAAAAAAAAGATAAGGCGAGCAATTATATTACACAAGTGAAATTAGGTAAGTACTCTAAACTTGGAAAAAAAATAAAAAAATATAGTAATACTTTGACTAACAATGTGTACTACATTGACAAATAAAACAGCATTGACAAATAAATATCAACAGCATATAACCTGAAAGAAATGAATAACGCACAGATACATTTTTGTACAAAATAAAATGCGTACACTCTCAGGGTGTACCTACCTTAGAGAGCTTTTTGCTCACACAGAAGAATAATCTTTTATAATGGGTCTGAAACTTTCAGTTGTTTTAGAACTATTGAATAGGTCGAGGCAGGTTATTTATGTTACGTATTCTTTAGAAAACAAATCTAGATTTCATATCGATTAGATTTGACGACCGCTTTAGCCTATGAAGCCTCCTGTTATTATGTATTTTTGAATCTTTGTTATTCAATCATGCAAAAACCTGCTCAATGGATTTGGATGAAATTTGTCTCGCAGACTAGGATAAAAATATAAGACGAGAACTATAAGTATCTAACTAACTAAGCCATATCTAAACTATAGCTAGAACTGTAACTGTATATATATATATATTATATATATATATATCTTATATATATATATGTATATATATAAATATACTTTATTAGTTATAAGCAATGTTAACTTTAAAACCCCAACCGGATGGAACTGTACATCCACGGAGTACTTTGTTTCCCGATAGTTAAATACTGCCATATTACATTATATCTATACATTACAATATACTGGGTGGAACAGATCGATGGACTTTTAAGCAAATGGGATATAGATCAGGTTTAGTGCTTTACTTCTCACCTAGTAACCATATTAATATTTCTAACGGTTACCGAGATACAACTTGTTAAACTTTGGTGAAAAAAACTGTATGTTTCAACCCTATCCAGCAGATTCAATGAAGTCAGCAAGATTCTTGTGACTTGTGACATGTGTCAATTTCAAATGAAAATAATAACTATGTATAGTATTAGGGTTGTCACTAAGATAAAATATTTCAATTATTATGTTTTTTTTTTCTTTTAAATCCAGCTTAACATTTATAATAGATCGTTTGTACGTCACTTATATAACACTGTCCTTTCAGCTTAGTCCAAGGAAATGTTCCTCCCTGTATATATCACGTCCCTGATGTATAGTTCCACCCAAATGTGTTTCTACTTTTTTGTTGTTTACATACCCCAGATCCGTTGCAACGTAATATTATCTACTATATTTTTCGGTACTTTTTTGTCGACATTAAATGTAATGCTATGCATAAAATGTAATTCTTTGAAATGACTGTTTGTACCAAAATAAAGAGAGAAAAAATAAAATAAAAAACAAGTTTAAAATAATAATACAAAAATAGAAGAGATAATTTCTCTGGCCATACAAACAGGTAACGCGGCCAGCGTATTGGGGACCATGCCGCAGGCGGACCTTTTAGATAGTGTATTCTGTTTATAGTCGGGTTTTTAGTATGTAGATAGGTATGTTACTTACTTTCTTTCTTTATTAGTTTATTTTAAAATTGTGTTTTTTTTCTCATATTATGTTTGTATTTAGTCAATGTTTTTCTACTTTATAATTAACACCTAATTAAACTACCTAATAAAATTAAAATGTAATTTTTTTATAAGACTTTATATCCCGGAAATCACCCAAGGAGATAAAATTCTGGTAAGAAGTTTGTATTGAACAAAATCACGGTTTTTTTTTATAGAGTAGTACCAAAGTTTATTGGTGATAAAAACACAACAAAACCGCGTTCAAATCGGTCCATCCGTTTGCGAGCTACGATACCACAGACAGATACACAGATACACAGATACACAGACACACAGATACACAGACACGTTAAACTTATAACACCCCTCTCTTTGCATCGGGGGTTAAAAACGGACCAAGGGTGGTTGCATCAAACCATCTGTAATCTTAATCGGTGTCTGTAAAAATCTGAATGTATGGAAAGTGTGATAAGTTTTTACGGAATGACAGCTCTTCGGCGCCATATTGAAAGGTCTGTAATCGTAAGTTGGTGCAACCCGCTCAGTAATTGCGGGTTTCCGTAGAGGTCCGTATGTCAAAGTTTGCTATTTCAAGGTATTTATTTTTCACCCACCAATCACGGGTGATAGTTTTTGCATTATAAATACTACTGCTGTGATTATTTTTACAACAATAGAAACCTGTTGAAGTATTTTTGAAAATAGAACTTTAGAGTCAATGACGTATGTTTGTCTCGCTCTTAGCTTGTCACTTCTGTATAACGTTCACACCACGAACAACGCTCCGTATTTTAATATATATTATGTGGTCAATAATACAGGTTATGGGCCCAGCACGCTTCCACTTCCTTCCAAATGTGACATAAAGTTTGACAGTAATGGTTGCAAGATTTTCAACGTGAACAAGCAGGAAGTAGCAACTGTAAACAACATGTACAAGCGAAATGTTGCTCCCGGCCAAGCTTTTCTTTCCGAAACTGTCATGGGTGACAGTTATCTATGGCATCAGCGGCTGGCTCATCTCAACTTCTCCGACGATAAGAAACTTGTAGAGCATACCGGAAGCGTGAAAATATCTCCGAGCATGAAGGTTACCTGCATGTCTTGTCTTAAAGGGAAACAAGCAAGACTTCCTTTTACAAATGAAGGCTCCAGGGCAAGTAAGTTGCTAGAAGTCGTTCATTCCGACGTATTGGGACCGATGGAGGTGAATTATTTGGAAGATGCAAGGTATTCCGTCACGTTTATCGATGACTTCTCTAGAAAAGTATCTGTTTTTATACTTGTCAAAGTCAGAATGCCAAGATAGATTGAAAGAATATAGACTCTTGGTTGAAAATCAACTAAACTAGAATTCGAAAAAGTAATTGAGAAATATATGACTCAATCCGTCTGTTGTTATCTATTGCAGCTGAGAAACATGACTATGATGCAATTCGATGCCAAAACTGCGTTTTTGTATGGCGAATTACAAGAAGAGATTTTTATGAAGCCACCAGAGGGCATTACTGTTCAACAAAACCAAGTTTGTAAACTTATAAAGTCTTTATATGGATTAAAGCAAGCACCGAGGTGCTGGAATGCCGAGTTTGACTCTGTGTTGAGGAAATATGGCTTTGAAAACAGTCATGCTGACAGATGTGTATATGTAAGCTGTAGCAGAACAGCTAAAGTATATCTACTGTTGTATGTAGATGATGGATTGTTACTTTCCACAGATTCCAGTATACTCACAGAAGTCTTGAAGGATTGGCAGACTGAGTTCGAAGTCAAAATATGTAAAACGTCAAATTTCATCGGGATGCAGATTGAAAAATGTAATGACTTCATTTTCATACACCAACGGAAATATATTGAAAAAATGCTTTTAAGATTTGACATGTGTAATGTCAACCCGATTAGCATACCAGCTGACCCACATGCGACATTAGAGAGGAGTAAAGAGCCTGAAAATGAAAAGGAGATACCATATAGGGAAGCTGTCGGCTCCCTCGTCTTCACTGCTATAGTGACCAGGCTGGATATAATGTTCGCAGTGAGCACAGCAAGTCGCTTTCTTAACTGCTATGACAAAACGCACTGGAATGCAGTCAAGCGTATATTTAAATACCTAAAAGAAACGGTTGAAATGTGTTTTGGGCTCTGTTACAGATCAAATGAAAGCAGCATTTTAGAATGTTACTCAGACGCTGACTACGCCAACGACCCCTTGGCGAGAAGGTCCACCTCCGGGTACGTGTTCTTGAAGAACGGGGCCGCCGTGACGTGGAGCTCTCATAGACAGCCAACCGTCAGTTTGACAACGACCGAATCTAAGTTTGCATCTTGTAATGCTACCAAAGAAGCACTCTGGGTAAGACAGTTAATTGTTGATATTGGCAAATTCCATCAAGGTTTTATTATGTTTAACATTGATAACCAGAGCGCTATCTGTTTAATTTAAAAACTATGATTTTAAGAAGAGATGTAAACACAGATAGAAAATATAACTTTGTGAAAGAAAACATGCTGAAAAGCTTATAGAACTTAAATATGTTTGTACTGACAATCAGTTAGCTGATATACTTACAAAAGATTTACTTAAAGGTTTGAATAACTTAGGAGTAAACTAGGTGTTTATAGAATCCAAGTAGTGTGACAAAATTATATAACTTTTTGGAGTACAGTTATACTGAAATTTGTTATACTTCTAAGTACAGTCATATTAATTTATATAAGCATATCTTTGAAACATTTTTGTTGTTTATCATTAACATGTTATTGTGATTCTTAAGGCTTTGTATTTCCTTCACTAAGGTTCAATTTTAGAGGGAGTGTTGAAGTATTTTTGAAAATAGAACTTTAGAGTCAATGACGTATGTTTGTCTCGCTCTTAGCTTGTCACTTCTGTATAACGTTCACACCACGAACAACGCTCCGTATTTTAATATATATTATGTGGTCAATAAATAGTGTTCTTAGTATCGTGCAACTGGTTTAAATTACAACAAAACCAATTAGCAGGGTCCCTCTATAGTACTTGGTTCTAAGAAAAAAAAGACCGGGTTGCACTCCGGGAGTGCCGGCAGAAGTGAAAACTCAATAACATTGTAACAGTTTTTCGATCAGGTCACGTGACATCTTACGGTGTCACCCTAAAAATGAATTTTGCGCAAATTTATAAACAATTATCAATTATTTAGGCGGACGGGCCGCGGGCGCGTTGGGTGCGACGGGCCGGCTCCCCCGCCGCCGGCGACGTACTAAATACCAATTTGTTTTTGCCGTTGGTAAATATTTTTCAAAGCTTTATCTCTTTAGGAATAACGTTCAAATTTGAACTATTCGAATTTGCTCAATAGCAAAACGGTGAAGGACGCGTGAACAAAATTACAAATTTATTTGCAGAATATGCTATTGCAAAAAGTGTTTAACGGCTTTATACTCTTACGAATAGCGTTCAGTTTTGAATGAAGTCGAATTGGCTAGCAGCAAAATATATATATAATAAAAGTTTGTGACCTCCTTCACATCTGACGTCACAAAAATCTGTCGCGTATTTAACAATTTTTCCCCATCCCAAAAAGTGCTCAGCGCCGCTAAAGAAGTTTTCACTCCAAAAATACACTTTAATTAAAGCATAATTATTGGATCCCTGAATCGAACATAGATTTTTAGAACCCACAATCATTTTTGGACGTGTTTCAAAATGAAAATGACACCATGGACTTAACGAGGGCACAGCTCGCCCCGTTTTATGCACAGAAGAAGTAACCTGAAAAACTTAACATGTTTTTTTTTCAGGTTTTGATTGATTATATACTCATGCCAAATTACATATTTTAAGTTGCATCAGTAGTATGGGTCACTGAGTTGCGGATCGACAGACGGACGGACGGACAGACGGACATGGAGAAACTATGTGATGTGACTACAGAACTTCACATATTGAAGAAGAGATAACACCGCAGCATTCACTGCTAATGACATGCATCAGAGCGCTACGTGCAAGTTTCGCTTCATATGGACATCAAGCTGCTACGGACTACGGCGTAGCGCTACGAGCGTAGCTAAGCAGTGAATGAGTTTATTTTATGTACTTATGAATAACGACAAACATATCCCTAACATTAAATCCCCACTGTTCAAACTAGCTTCAAATATCTTCAAGTATATTCATTCAAGTAAACAAAGTCGAATAATCAGATTATCCTCGGACAAGCATCGAGTGCACAAATATCCCGAACTAGCGGACATAATCCGATGTCGCCCGGACATCCTAGATCGGCGCCAATAAGTACCGTTACAGTTTGCTTTGCTGGACACCTCTCGCTTCAGTAAACAGTCACTCGCTTACAAATTTGGGATTTCTGAGCGATTTTCAAATAATCCCCTGCTGGAGAAAATCTGAGGAGCTCTTTGCCGTGCGATAGGGTTGGGATACGGTTTTGTTAGTGTCTGTCTTCTTATAGACGGGACCGTTACCGGTACTCGTATTCGTGACAATATTTTCTACAATATATTAGAATATTTTAAAATGACGTTGAAATATTAGATTACTTAGTCGGTTAAAATAGGTACCTTCACAAAACACAGTAATAAGCTAAAGGTATAGCAGGAAACTGACTGGGTTATTTAGTAAAGTTGGTATCCTATGTGTAATAAAATGGTGTTTTAGAGTAGGTATGTCGACAAGGTTCAACATATTAAGGTCAGGTAAAGTGTGAGTACAATATGGGAAAAAAGGTATGGCGGGGATAAAGTGTACGAAAATACAAAAAATTGTGTAAGGTTTTTAACCGAATCAAAAAAAAGAGGAGGTTCTCAATTCGCTTGTATTTTTTGTTCAATGTTTGTTACTTCATAACTTCATTTATGAGCCGATTCGTACCTACATTTGTTTGTAAGTATATACTTCCAGGTTGGTCCCATTTTTTTCAAAAATTCAGTTGGATGATGGGATCCATGAGTAATTATGGGGAACTTCTCAATTATAAATATTAGGCGCGTGTGTAGTGATTTTGGTATTTTCTATTATAACTCGTGTATTTACACCCGGAAATCGTAAATTTGGTGGAGTGGAATTGATGATGAAGACCACAGATGACTTATGGAATTCCTCAATTATGTACTTAAAAGGGCAATAGTACGTCGCTGATTCTGATAAGATTCCGTTGAATTAGGAACTAATGAAGTACCATAGGTCTTGGGGAACCGACGGAAGTCCTCAAATATTATCGGCCCTCATGCAGCGATTCGTTTTTTTTCTCTAATAATCAACGCATTTGCTATCGGAAATCAGTTCATGTGGTAGATTGGAAAAAAAAATGTGGAAACGTTCTCGTGGCTTGGCGGAGTACTAAATTTAAGTCGGTTAAAACTTTGTTTTTAAGGTAAATTATTGAATAAAGTATTAATTTGAAATTATATATAACACCATGGTTTTGTCTGAGTTTTCCAGTTCATTTAGTTTCATCTGTCCGGTTTCAGTCTTTGGGTTCAGCGAAGGAGAAAAGAAGAGGAAATAAAATATTAGGGTATGAAAAATTAACAACAGGATTTAACAGTACCAATAACCTATAATAACAGGCATTCTCCTTGATACGAAAAAATACTTCTTATAGAAATAAATACAGATGGAACTAAACCATTGGAATAAAATGGAATAGGGTTAATATGGAAAGGGAACAAATGACACCATGAAAAAGTGATTTTCGGAAATGTTGGGGCTTATTTAATTTGACCCGATGTTCGATTTGTACGTTTGTAATGATATCAAACAGCTTGTAAAGATGGTGCCGGGAGATGGCATACTGGCGTAGGTAAGTTATATATGCATTGAGTTAGGCGATTTGATGACCTATTGAAACCGCGCAAAAATGTACCTAGTGATAGTTTACAATATCAGCTTGTCTTAAAAATAATATTTTGACAGAAACTTGTAATTTAAGAAGTTACTAGTTTTTTCAAGATTTTAAAGTATTAGCTAAAATAAGTAGGAAGCGTAAAACATTAAGGTGGTCTTCTATATGTATCAACTACATTAATTAAAAAAAATCGGCCAAGTGCGTGGCGGGCCACGCGCAGTGTAGGGTTCCGTAGTTGCCTGTCTTTCTTAGTTACATCGACACGCGCGCGCCAACTAAATTTTTGCGTCGGCCGAATTTGTACGAAAGTTGACCTTTCTAAGTACATTTTAAGTTCGTCGACTATTACTCGGTAACTAAGTAGTTACGCCTTCTTAGCCGTGATAGTTTTCTTTTTAAATTCATTATATGTACTAACTGCCACGATTGTTTTCACATTCCCAGTAGCAGCCATTTAGCCGGTAGGGGTGCGGGGTGGGGGGGGACACTTGACTCGAGCAAAAATTTGGGCTTCAAGCCCAATCTCGCAAACGAATCACTAATTTGAAAAATCGTTTCAAGAACCCCATAATATTTTTGAACAAGCTATTCAACAATACCTCATACTACGGGTTTAACGAGAAAAAAAGACATCCCCGCTTGCGCTTCCGAGAATATGTGGCTACTATTAGTATTAAGGGTCCTATTTGATACAGGTTGTCGACTGGTGTATGTAGTACAGATGTTTTACAAAAATAAAATGAAAAATAAAATTGTTATGACATTGTAAAAATTTGCACACCTGCATGCAGGTTGAATATGCATGAACAAATTCCGTTTTAAGACCTTACCCTGTTACCATATTCTGGCAAATAAAGAAATGTTGAATTTTGAATTTTTGAATTTTTAGGTGTAGGGGAGGTAACCAAAAAAAAAATTTTTTCATGATTTTATTCTTCTGTTTTGTTGGCGTGATTGATTTATAAAGGGTGGCCCATTTAGATCGGTCAGTACGGGCATGGCCTCCCAACTAGAACAACGTATAATTGATACTAAAAAGAACTCATAGATGGCGACACAGGTACCGAGCGAAACATTTGAACCAGTAATCGTGAAGATAGAATGATTTTTACACCTTAATAAATTCAACGTACCTTCATTATATCACAAACATACTTTCGCACATACAATAAAGGTATATTTTATAAGTTTAGTAAATACAATAAAATTGATACTAAATCCATGTAACTCGGACTATACGAGTCAGCTTTCAAGCTTGCTACGTATTATTGGGTACTGTCACTAGATGGCGCCATCACGGGTCGCGAAAGTTCTATGGAACCACAGGCTCTAAGCATTTGGTTATGTATATTTTTGTGTGATGTGTAATATTGTCTCTAAAATACTAGTTTTATATCGAAAAAATCAAAAATACTGTATTTGTTGCCCGGGAAGTCAACGCCATCTGGTGATATCTCAATGTATTACTAAAGGCTGACAGCGTCATAGCCGTGGTAGCTCGGATACGGCATCTACTGGTGTAGCTACGAGATTAAAATTGTACCTATACAGAATTGCCTACATTAGGACGGTACGCTTTTGCTCTATGGGATTGGGTATCTGTACTTGTATTCTTTAATCTGTGGTATGGGAAAGACTGAAACTATAAGACATACGAAGATCTGTTCTTAGGAACGATGTCATCAATTTTAATAGCAAGGAAAAATAAAATGCATTGTTTTCATATTCTTTTATTTATTTTACTTACCTAAACGTGTTGAATGTATTGAAGAAATGGTGGTTATTTCGAAAACTTCAGTTAAATTAAGGAATATGAAAACAATGCATTTTATTAATTTTAGACACCATGTTTCATAGTAAAATTTACTGGTTAAGACCTACACAATCGATATCTAAAAAGAAATAGTTTTAGTTTTATTTTTCAAACCGTCCGGTTTCGATTCCCAAGCTGAGTACAGGTTTTTTATTAATGTATGAATGCAGTTATTCTTGCTATTAAAATCGATGACATGGTTCCTAAGTGTTCTTAGACAAACGAAGATCGGTTGATCTTCGTTTGTCTTATAGTTGTTTTCTAGTAGTAATGGTTACTGAGCTAAGCCGAAGGCGGACGGACAGACGCACGGACGGACGGGCGGCCAGACGGACATGGCGAAACTATAAGAGTTCCTTGTTGACTACGGAACCCTAAAAATGCGTTTCCCGCTAAGCAGGGTTTATTATTTTTGAAAACTGTAATACTTAAAACTGCCTCTTGTACTATTTGTGATGAGCAATAAAGAATATTTGTATTTATTGTAAAACATAAAATTGACGTTTCAATAAGTATGGGTGACAGTCTGTAAGCTGGATGCAAAGAACAGCGGTGACCCGTGTGCCCATTAGCTGACAACTGTACTGCAGTCCCCAACTAACAGGTTGTTCCCGACTCCCGGAATGCCACAGTTTTGCCGCGGCCAAATTTGCTAATCGCCGATGCATCGGCCAATTTAGCCGTGAATGATCCGCCGGCAACGCTTTTGTGCCTTCTCCTCGATTCTAATTGATATTTGAAACTATTTCGGGCATAGGACAATGCGGCATTGTCCGCGTGTCCGGCGGTGTTTGCCGGCTTTATTAATTCAAGTGGGCGTGGTCGTGTGTGGGCGGGGCGCTGGGCGTGGCTAGTGGCGCGAGGCCCGCCCACCGGCGCGACGCAGACGGCTAAGTTTGGCGTTCGCATCGCTCAGTCGGTCTGTCGACGCGACGCGAATTACAGCGCTCATCCGCGACTAGCGTCAGTAGCAACTTTCTTACGTCAGTTGTTTCTTGAAACTTAGTAACTTAATCTAAAGAATTTCCCTTGACTCTAGACTTTTTAAGTAGGAACTCTGTAGTGTTCGTCTAGTGTCGGTGGGCGTTGTTGAAGAGGGGCCACGTGGTTCTGACAGTTCGTGTTGTCACACTACCCAACGCACGCGACTGAAGGTGAGTGCATGAGTATTTAAGGATAATGTATGAATGATGATTCTTAGAAGTTTTCGACTGATTGGCAAACCAGGACGAATATATTATTGAAAATTACGTTTTGAAAAATCATTAAAAAAAACAATAATTATTCTGCAATTAGGCCTTAAAGAGCTCTGTTACATCTCAGGGTTTGGAAAGACATTTATAGTGACGTCATTAAACCGTCATAAAACCATAAAAACATGACAACTAACATTGACATCTGATGACAAACAAATTCCTACTTGACTACTCAATTACGGAGAGTAGTCCATTATTACCTACAACTTAATTTAATCTGTAGCTTAGATATGAACCTTATGATAAATTATGTTGAGAATAAAGAAGATGCAAAAAATCACAATCGTCAAAGTGTGGGGTAGTACAGTAAAAAAAAACTGCTATAAATTTATTTTTGGTTCGAGAATTTGTGGCACGACTGTACTACTCGTATTTCGCACATTTATCAAGTCTACCAATAAGGAGATAAGATAAGATTTGTAGAGGATTCTAATGAGCCCAAACACAGTAGTTTAGAATTTGTCATCTGACTTACACAATTGTACATTACACAACAACTCGATTGGATTTTGGGAATTTTGACAAGATTTGACATAGGCACACAAGTAACTAACATAATTAGTAAATTTATATAAGTTTAGTGACTTTAGTTAAGTAACTGCACTTTGGTAAAACTTACTTTAAAAAGTATATATACCTACTTACTTATCTTTATTTCATAGATAGTTTGTAAAAAATCAGAAAACAATACATTACAGTACAGACATTTCCGTTAGGTACTCAGTGTACCTATCAACTGAATCAACCGACACGCGACATCAAGTACTTGTTACTAAATGGAATACATAACCATCCCACGTGAACTATCATTAATCTTTGTGAATAAATGTTTTAATTATTCCAAGTATCATATAGTACATTCAACTTGAAATATATCAGAGCAAACTAGAATATCAAGACGCTCCAAATAAAACTTTAATCCGTGTACAATAGGGTCGATTTTAGGTAACTCTGAAACCATGACCATTTAGTCATGTCTTACGCTGACTGTACCTACCTTATAAACAGTTAATTGGACAATAAAAGTATTTAAATGAAGTGCGATTAATTTAGTTGTTTCTTTATTACTTTAACGAGAGCGGCGTAGTTGATCTCGAGTTTATTCTCTGGTTATAATTATATTTATAATTAAAATAAATGATTGTATGTAATTAACTTACATTAATTGAATTAATAAGTCAGTTATGATTCTTGTGAGAGAATAAGTGATTCATGGTCATACATGAAATTATTGCAGGGATGGTAGCGAGAAATGAATAATATTTACTTTTCGACTTTATTTTTATATCTTTCCAAAATTATTGATTATCTAGGAGACAATCTTACACAATTGACTTATTTCCAAACTAGTGAAGCTTTTACACACGGCAAGGTACTACACGACGATATAGTTATTTTCACCTCCCCAACTCGGAAAGCCTTACTTTATCGTTCAAAATCTGCGCCCATTATATTCACTAACGTGGAAAGATTTTTTGAATTTCGAACGTGAGGCTATTGCGAGATCCAACTTTTTTCTATACAGGAATTATATCACTATCCTACGTTTCAGAAACTTATGGTGTTATGCTTATAATTCATTATTATTTAGATAAAACTAAGTTTGTAATATTTTTATTATTTCTTAATTGCATATGAAATATTAATAATTAGACTCACTTATAAAGATATTAAGCACACAATTTTAAAATGTGATTTTCTTTAAAAAAAAAATTCGCTGCCTGCAAAGCATGCAAAGCTTTTACTCCAGGCAAAATACGGTTTTGAAAAACATTAATTTATAATAGCGTTTTTTTGTTGATTTCATTTGAAAATGTTATATATACAGCGTGTCTCTGACTTTGGGGCTATAAATGCAAATGTCAATTATGCTCCTTAAACGGAACTACTTTTGCTCTACAACTTTTCAAAAATACGTTCTTTTTATATTTTCATTATTCCATACAAATAAAATAAAATGTTCAATGTACATCATCCATTAGTTAGTTTTCATACTTGTCAGTATCATGGATGTCAAATAATGAGGCCGTGTTTGCAATACATTGATGGTACAGTTAAAGTTCAAACACGAATAAATGATAGAAATAATAGTTATTTTACAAAGTTGCGGAACAAAAGTGGTTCAGTTTCAGGACCGTAATGGACATTTGCATTTAAAGCCCCTGAGTCAGAGACACACTGTATAAGATGATTTAGTCAAGAATCCGACAAACTTTCCACCCGGAAGTAATTATGTAGATTTAAATTAAGCATGCATAATCTTTTTTTGTACGATTTATCTTGAATATTATAGAGCAAATGTAAATGAACCAAAATAAAGACAAAAACATTTATTAATATTATTACTGACTTTTTAGAAGCCAGTTAACTTATAATTTATTCGATGTCTGAAATTTTGTCGTATTTTGTCGCTGGGTAACTATTTAATTGATAATATATCCGTTATACATAAAAAATAAGCTGTTATAAATTATTTCCAAAATTGTCATTTTTTCCATACAAGTTGTCAGTTCATTGCCTGGACTATTTCTGCAAATTTGGAATGCACCGTTTAATAAGTTTATTTAAAAATAACTCATGCATTTAATTTTGTTTTGTTTTGTACTAATCTAAATAAAGCCACAGTAAAGTCAAAACAATGGAAGTTATTTATAGATTTTAGTGCAGAGATATTCATAGATGAAATTTAATGCCTGCTAAATTAGCGGAAAAAGTAATATACCTATGCGTATATTAGTTTACCCGTGAGTACCCAAGAATACTTTGACTTTTTTAATGTAAGCGTGGAGAGTATTAAAAGATACAAAAATATTTAATGTTACACATATTGCGCAACAAATTTTAAATAAGTACATAAATTAATTAATAAGTATAATAATTAAATCATTAACAACGATAAAACAAAGCATTCAAAATATAATTACTATTAGTAAACTAAAATAATGACGCTGTTGCTACATTTTTTTATATAGTATGTGTTAACTTCACAATAATTTGTAGCAATAAAATTGTCTTCTAATAATAATTAATAACCATTAATGTAAACGATTTATAAATCTATAAAAAATATGATAAAATTTGCATTGCCTGCTATCTTTTGATTTCAAATCATTTCGTTTCGATTCAACTCGTTGTCCTCGGCGAAAATGTTTCGTAAAACAGCGTAGGTACACAACCTACAATGTTGTTGTTACATTATTGTACTATTTGTTGCGCAAAATAAAGATGAATATGGGTTTTAACATATATTTTACTTCAACATATACTTACCTGTAAAATTTCAAGTAAGTATAGTCACAGTTACAGATAACTTAGCTTAGCATAAACAGTAAATGGCATTTTATGTTAACTAATCTAAGTAAGTAAATCGTTATCCCTCAATTCGCTGAATTCAATTCAGACGGCAATAGTGAGAGGATTTGCCGTTGCAATTTAGACGAACAAATCAGTCGTCATGAGGTTTGTTGGCGGTAAAAATGCTCGCCGCCCAAACCGTGTCGCGGGCGGCGGGCCGCCCCGCGCCCTTCCCTTATAGGGTTGCCAGGGCGGGAAACACTATTTCGATATTATAATGGTTATTAACATAAAAATATACTTACAATATTGATGATTATTGCATTGTCATATAAATTATACTACGTATTTATTAGTTACATTTTCATCATCTAAACCTACAATTGCTTGACGAGGCACAGAAATGAATGAATGTGTGTACATATTAGTTTCAGTTTGATTGCGGGATACAAATTTACAAACAACATACGAACTGGGTCTCGACTCGAGATTTAAAATGTGACGTCCTCTCAATATCATACAGATATCCTCGATTTCATGTCTCTATCTTTCTGAATGACAGAGACATGAAAGAAAAGCGATATCCTAGGACGGCTCCGTATGTCATTAATTAAGATTTATGACCCTGTTCAATGTCTTAAGTACAAACTACTTTTGCATTAATTATATGATTAAGTGTGACATTGTATCTCAAATAATATAAATATATTAGTGACCCCGACAATTAAGATAAGTTTTCAGTAGTATTTAACGAAAATATCGATAACGATGTCTAGATATAGTACGTAATCGGGATACTTAAATTACTTACAGGAAATAAAATATACTTTTCTGAAAAGCATGACTAAGGAAAATAAAATAAATAATTAAAAAAATTCAAACAAAACAAGGCTTTTAGAAATTTCTGGCAACCCTGTCCAAATCATAGATGACAGTGTCACCGCGTTTTATTGGCCACGATCTTTTTATGGCAATTGGAGGATCGTTTTGCCATTCCTATTGAGAGGGTGCTTTGTCCCGCGGTTTTTGTCTACGTCGACTTTTTATCCACTGAATTTTTACTGAGGAAAATTGCGCCGGATAATGAATTTCAATTGTTTTCTGCAAAACTTTCGATGAGGATGACTGTGAACGCTTACGGAAAGAGAAAAACGCGTTTGTTAAGTGATTTAATGAATTTTTAAATAGTTTATTCTTATGACCAGACAATAGACATCGTTGATGATGATATTGATGACTTTCATTGAAGCGTAGTGATGTTAATGGACTTGAAATGTTTGGTTCAGCTTACATTAGCGCCACTAACTCTAATGAATGAATACGATTGAAATTTTCTAGGTAAGTATACCAATTCCTATCATAAGGTACGCTTTAATAAAAATGGTACCAAAATTACGATTTCTTGTCGCATGCACTTATAGCTCTAAATTGTCAGTAGGTAGGGTAGAGCTTAAATTGACTGGATTTCATAATTATTACTAAAACATTGTTGTTTCGTAATGGCTATGGCTAACTTTACTAAAACATTGTTGTTTCGTAATGGTAATGCCGAAGAACACAACAATTGTATTACCAATATTAGCATCGATACAAATATCAAAACACTACAGTAAGTGAAATTGAAACGTGGATTGTTACTAGCGTAGCAGTCCGAGAATTGACCTCGGCTGTAGTCTGGTATTTACTAATTAACAATCATCTAGTTACAAATAGGCCAATTTGCCTTTTTTTTAACCCTCGTTACAAGGGTTACGCCTCCTGGCTTAAGCGTTTTGAAACTATGAGGTTTAATGGTATAAATTAAAAATATGAAAAAGGGAGTTTTCAATCATATTCATATTAAATATTTATTAATATTAACATATTTATTGTTTATTTTATTTTAATTTAAAACAAGTGACTGAAATATAATGATGTGGTATATTTTTAGAATCGGCTTAGTAATCCCTTTCATAAGATACTACACACGATAGGTTTGCGAACAAAAAAAAAATATTTCCCATAGGTACTAAAAAAAGATGTCGTCACAACTCCTCTCCTTTTTTGTTTTTTTTTTTCGTGCTACGAGTCAAATTGATTCCTATGGCCTAAAGATCATACGTTCCGATTTTCATGCTTTTAACAATATTTGCAGCATTTTTGGGTACCGCTAGGACTATGCGAGCAATCGTGGGCTGCCACAGGTATCGAGTGGACTGCCAGGATTCTGTTCCGGGTCGTACCTGCACGCAGTATTTGTTTATGCCGGCTGTACACATTGGGCCAACGTTGGCGCGTGAGCAGAAGGCAGCTATGTAAACGAAAGAGATCGAGTTATAGCCCTCTCCCTCTAACGCATAGCTGCCTTCTAGTCACGCGCCAACGTTGGCCCAGTGTGTACAGCAGGCTTTAGGTGATTGTAGGGTGGCATACGCCGCTGCTCTATGCGTATCACAGTGCACCCAGTCGGCGCAAACCGTCCTAAGCGTAGTTCAGCGCTGCGCGTCGAGCGACGCCAGCAGCGTACAGGCGCTACGCGCCGTAGGAACGGTGCGTCGTGCACAATTAGTAACATTAGAAAGCAAGTACATATTATATGGAATACTATAGTCATTATATTTAAATAAATGTAGCAATAACTGCCACAACAGTCAGTAAATGAATTTTATTTCCATCACATTTGTCGCTATGATATATAATATTCTATCTCATCATATGTATCATAACTGTGTTTAGTAAAACAGTACATAGTAAAAAAACCACCAATCCACATTAAACATCTTACGGAATTTATAATACGTACCCATTTTTTTGTTGTTTAGACTGCATGCAATTAGTTATCATGCATTTTAATGACTTAGTATATATCACGTTCACCCGTTCAGTGTTTGTAAATGAATAACAATAACATATTTTTTTAAAGAGTTCCCTTCAGTTTGAACGTTTTACAAATGTTATTCTTCTAAATAGTTCACAACGATTTTAACGGTTGGTCCACTACAAAAGCACGTAAAGCCATTATAAATGAGATTCACAAT
Organism: Epinotia ramella; assembly: GCA_947578815.1. Classification (NCBI taxonomy): domain Eukaryota; kingdom Metazoa; phylum Arthropoda; class Insecta; order Lepidoptera; family Tortricidae; genus Epinotia; species Epinotia ramella. The sequence continues at coordinate 20,508,182 of OX388206.1, forward strand.
ATCAGTGTAAGCTCGCATTATTTACGAAGCTCCGTCATTCGCTAACGACGCGTCATTAAAGCCGATAACGTAACGTAAACGCGGCGTCAGCCCTAGCCGACCTACCAGCGTCACCTATGTTTCCTGTCAACTAAAATATTATAAACAGTTTTCTGACTTAAGCAAATACTGCGTTAATTTGATTTAAATTTATGTGGATGGTCTCTCTATCGGGATTTGTATGTGTTAAATTGGATTATTTCACTACTCTATTAAGTACAGAGATCAAATAGAATTATAAAAAAACATTATTCCTACCAGGTCGAAACTATTTATAATTGCGCTGAATATCTTGATACTTGTTCTAAATTATCAACAGAGTACCCGCCTAAAATTATGCGTGATTATAACTACCTATCACGATTATCACGAATAAAATCCATCATTCGCCAATGGCACGCCCTGATTGTTGCTAAGTGTCTGGTTGGTGTTGTAAGTATCTGGATGCCAGCTTTAGATAAATATTCTCCATAAAATTGTGTAACATTATATAGTTCAATTAATTTCGTCACATCACAGAATATTATTTACACATCATCGTCGTTACTCAATATATTATAAGTTAGTCTATACTAATATTATGTAAAAGTAAAGTCTCTTAGTTTATGGCTTTGCACGTTTTTATGCAGGCGGTAATCTCCGCAACTACACAACTTTTTTCAAAATGTTGTTTTTTTAATTTTTTTCGTTCTTTTATCCACTGGTCCTTCCAGAGTGGCTTCCACATACTCGTAGGCTAAATTCTATCCCGCGGCATCGCTGTTAGCTGTAAGTTTGCGCTGTCGCACGGGAAGCTTGAAAGTGTGTATGCTGTTTATATATAAAGCCTGTACACACTGGGCCAACGTTGGCGCGTGAGCAGGATGCAGCTATGCTGTTAATACCTATAGCTGATTAATCTGTGCCCTAATTTTAAAGCAAACGCTTTTTGCTGCTTGGTTAAAAGACTGGCTATCCCGCTTACACTTTCCGAGTCCTAATGAAACTATCCGTATGGTAATGGCGGCGCTAAATTAGAGCTAAAACTAAGCCACGTTATGACACGAGCAGCATAACGAGCTGCCATAATTATTAAGTATTGTTTACATGTTGTTAGCGGCTGCACTCAGCTACATTTTAAGATAATGACGTGAATAAACTCGCTAATTAATGTAATAGGTTTATGTGAAGCAATTACTAGAGAGCTATGCATTTAGAAAGTTGTGAGTTTAGGTAGTGCTTTTGCAATAAAGTTTTATTGAACAACTACATTTTATAATTAGTTCTATTGAACAACTAAGTATTAGGTATGTGGAAACATTGCTTTCAAATCACAAGAGTTCAAACGAATGTAAAGGAAAAGTGGTCGAAATATTTTCCAAATGTCAAGTCAAACTCCACCACTAACAAATATAGATAATTAGGTACAAGCGAGTGAAAAGATAGTTAAACTTAAAAGTTTAGAGTAAATGTAATCGCAATGACAACTAACCTCACTCCACCTCGACATTAGTGTTTGGACAATAAGTAATAAATGGTTTTAAATTTTTTTAACCGACTTCAAAAAAAAGAAGGAGGTTCTCAATTCGGTTGTATTATTATTATTATTTTTTCATTTTTTTTTTCAATGTTTGTTACCTCAGAACTCCGTCATTGATGAGCCGATTCGAAAAAAAAATTCTTTGTTTGTAAGTATATGCATCCAGGTGGGTCCCATTTTTTTTTTATTTAGTTGGATGATGGGATCGATGAGGAATTGAGAGAACTCCTCAATTATATTAGGCACGCGTGTAGTGATTTTGGTATTTTCTATTATATCTCGTGTATTTACATCCGGAAATCATAAATTTGGTGGATTGGAACTGATGATGAAGACCACAGATAACTTATGGAATTCCTCAATTATATACTTAAAGTACAAAAGCACGTCACAGATTCTGATAAGATTCCGTTGAAATAGCAGCTAATGAAGTACCAAAGGTGATCCTTGTGGAATCGACGGAAGTCCTCAAATATTATCGGGCCACATACAGCGATTGGGTTTTTTTCTCTAATAATCAACGCATTTGCTCTCGGAAATCAGTTCATGTGGTAAATTGGAAAACAAATGTGGAAATGTTCTCGTGGCTTGGCGGAGTACTAAATTTAAGTCGGTTAAAACTTTGTTTTTAAAGTAAATTATGGATTATACATTTCGTTTATTTTACTTTCGGGTACTGTGAGCTATAGTGTCAGCGTTTCATCCAATTTTTTTTATATAGTAGTTTCTTCTTATCTTCTGGTTTTTCTACTTTGTCCGAATGTAAAATTCATTACACCTCAATATGACCAATGAAAATGTTAATTTCTAATTAGGTTAAATTAAAACTTAAAAGTTAGTTACAAATATGATAGAGTAGCGAGTGAAATAAAATATACTCGATAATGCTTTAATACTTATCCACTATCGATAAATCAGTTTTGATAAAGGTCTACGCGGCTAACGTCTAACGTATTACTATCGCATCACGTCACAATGTATCGGTAAATAACGTACAAATTATCCCCAGACACACCGAAGATGACCTGTCGACGTTTAATTATAAATATAATGTTTATTTTTCAAACTAATTATCTATAATAAGGGCCATAAAACATGATTCCTCGCGGGTAATGATAGTCGGAAACGTATTGATAAATACGAACCTATTCATTATGGGATACGACTCCGATGAGGCGAGGTAACGTACAATTAGGGATATGGAGGCGGTCATTTTCAGTAATTCATAATGTATGTTAATTATGGAGGCGCCTTCGCCTCGGGACGCGCTGACGAATCAATGTATAACAGCGTATAACATTTTATGTTGCAGATTGTTTTTTTATTCTTTTAGGGTTCCTTATCTCAAAAGGAAAAAACGGAACCCTTAAAGGATCAATTTGTAGTCCGTCCGTCTGTCTGTCTGTCAAGACCCTTTATCTCAGGAACGCGTTAAGGTATCGAGTTAAAATTAAAACCATATACTCAGGTCTATAGTCTCTTGAAGCTCTGAAAAAGTCAAACTTCTAAATTAACGTAAAAAAAAAAACGGCCGTTTATGCCGCATAAAACGAATGATTAAATGATCACGAATTAAAAATCACCGTGTATTTCGACACTCACAAAGGAATCAAAATTAAAAGGGCACTTTCCGTTGACCTAGAACTATGTAATTGGACTAGTAATATTTTCTAATACTACAAGTACAAGGAAAAATCTGAAAACTATAGTTTTATAATTTTGTACGAAGCCCTCGGTGAGCGACCCCGACTCGCACTTGTCCGGTTTTTGTTTCACAGTGTAGCATATCCGTCTAAAATGTGTGCAAATTATTAGTATTATTACATAATCTTCAAGACGTGGTGCCTACCTAATAATACTATAACATTTTTTTAATTTCTTTAAGATAAATTCAGAACGAATGTAATTACTTCTTACCTTAGCTTGGTCTATGAGTATAAAAGTGCTAATTTTTTTCTTTCCATAATCCTCTTTGTCCAAGACGCATAAAACTTTTGTAATTCGGTAAAGTTTCATTGGATCCATAAAATCCGTTGCATTATTGTTTGACATATTCGTAGTTCATATCACGTTCGGTCTACATGAAAGTATGCCATATTTTGGCTCATTTGAACCCGGGTTGGGAAGGACTAGCAAAATTTGAGCCTCACATACTACTCGTACCGCAGTAACACAGAGAAAAATAAAGATTATGACTGACTGTTTGATGTAATATCGCTAATCCCTATAGGGTTTTAGAGAAATGAACGAATGAGTGTGGACAGTCACATTATTATCATCATTGTCAATATAATACATCTCTGCAGAGCACTGACATCTTCCCATGGTGTAGTAGGAACGGGCCTAGGGCTGGCTGCGTTGCTGTACTAGAACTGGAAATTAAATGAACAATGAGTATCTAATGCAATGGCAATACTGTCGAAGGACCATAAAGATTTGTAGAGTTCTCCTAAAAATTAACAAGGCGAGGGATGAAAGCTTCTGGGGCTGATGTGAAGACCCTTAATGAAAAGTCTGCTGGAATTCTAAAAGCTTGTAGGTGGGACCAGAATGTACAACTTCAGACTGTCTGTGCAGAAGTAGAAGCTCATGCCAATAAACACGAATCGAGGGACCTTTACCAAAAAATTACACCAGCGGTGAGACTGTGACAGACATTGGGGTTATTGCTGAAACATGAAGACAATACTGCCACCCATACAACCATTTCTGGTTGCAAAAATTCAATAGTGGTCATAATTTCCTAGAAGTAGTAGCAGAGTAGAAACGGTTCCACCACATACAAACAGTATGAATCTGCTTGCAATATGTGGTAATATTGTGAAGACATTTCGAACTACCATGATTTTGGTTATTTTGTTGCTGCAGTCACTGTTTCGTGATTCGCAGTCGCAATGTTGCGCTTCCACAGAACAAAGAGGTGATGAGATCAAACCAGAAATTCTTATCGATGAAATTAGAGCCACTATAAAACATTTGAAAAACGATAAAGCACCTGGAGGAGACTATATTCAATAGAGACGATTAATGCGTCGGGCTAACATGATGTCCGCATCTTTCACACATTGTGCCAGAAGATATGGTCTGAACAAGCTGGTTTTGTTAAAGGGAAAGGAACCCGAGAGCAAATCTTCACAGTGCGCCAGATTATAGAGAAAGCCCGGGAATTTAACAAGCCTGCATACATATGCTTTGTGGACTAAGACGTTCGATTCGGTCAAAGGCCTAAACTCTGGAACACACTGACGGCAATGGGTGCTCCGAAACACTTAGTGCATCTTATCCGAAGACTGTATAAGGACGGTACAACCTCAGTTCGTGCAGCATACATTCTCTCAAACCACCTACACCCCAGCGCCGGAATCCGTCAGGGATGTATTATTTCCCCGCTTCTGTTCAATGTGTATACAGAACTCATAATGGGAATCACACTTGAAGATTGGACTGACGGCATCTCGATTGGTGGATTGAAGATTTCTAATCTGAGATATGCGGACGATACCACTTTGTTCGCTACCAGCCCCCGCCACATGGAAGAACTTCTGGGAAAGATGGAAAGCATTAGTCTCGACTTCGGACTTAAGATTAACCGGAATAAGAAGAAAATGATGGTTGTAGATCGCATGAATATACTCACCAGAAATATATATATTCACCAGAAATAGTATGAGTTGTGAATTGTGATGTGGTCCAATCCTACATTTATCTGGGAGCCTTAATCACGAATAGGTGCGTCAACGAAGTGAAGAGACGTATGGCGATTGCTAGATCAGCGATGGATAGGCTACAGAAAATTTGGAAGAACCGCAACATTTATAGAGTAACGAAAATCCGGCTTGTTCGAGCGCTTGTGTTCCCCATTTAGAGACCTACGCCGCAGAGAGGTGGAAGCTACGTGAAGTAGAGCGAAGGAAGATATACGCTCTAGAAACGTGGTGCTGGAAGAAAATGCTTGGAGTATCTTGGACTGAATTTCGTACCAATGAGTCCATATTGAAGGAATCGGCATCAAGCAGCGTCTATCATCCATAGTGCATTCTCGCAACCTAACGTTTTTCGGGCACGTATGTCGTCGAGGAGACGTAGCTATAGAGCGACTCGTGATCCAGGGAAATGTCGAGGGCACCAGACCGGGTGGCAGGTCAACAATGAGATGGACAGACCAGATTAAAGCTGCAGTAGATGCATCACTACACGCAAGTATAAGGAAGGCCACTGTCAGAGACAATGGCGGCGTATTGTGAAGCTTGCTACCAACATCTGAAATGATGACCACGACCAATCTGTCAAGAGTGAAACGACGAAGAAGTGAAAATTAAACACAATTCTTAAGAGTATTCACATGATTGTTCTTAAGACGCTGTCAACACCAAAATGCCCTTGAGGATTTTGGATAGCGCGCACACTGTCTATTTGTATCAGAGTAAACGAGAGCGAGTGTTACTCGGCGGCCCGGGTTTTTGAAGACAATATCGCATAAATATAGAAAAAAAAAGGGTGGATTATTTGTGAAATATGACTCGTTAGCGGTTTAGGTATGAATATGTTGACTTCATGTTTTTAATTGCAGACCCATACGTCCGTTTAATGTGATTTTAAGACCAATCTTTGCAATTATTTTCTATCGAGCCGATTTCGTCCAATTATGTATCGACCCCGTCCACGCGGTCTTTGAAATATGGTGAACTAGCTTCCGCCCGCGACTTCGTCTGCGTGGACCCGGGATAAAAACTATCCTTTATTTTAATCCAGGCTATAAACTATCTTCGTGCAAAATTTAATTCAAATCGGTTAAGCCGTTTAAGCGTGATTGAGTTACAAAAATCCAAACATCTAAACATCCAAACATCTAAACTTTCGCATTTATAATATTATTAGTAGGATATTAACGTATATTTTATTTGATGTGGTAGAACAAATCGTTTGTCTTAAATAAACTGCTTAAATAACATCAATTTCACCAAATTAGGTCTTGTCAGCCTCTTAAAAGATCAAGATTAAAATGTACTTTAGGTGATCTTATAGCATAGTTATTTAAACTCATGATTTTGGCACATTTAATCGCGTCGTTTCGGAGGTTTTGCAACTGCAAAGTCATTGGCCGGAGAAGACTGGCGAAAGCCGAGGATCAACATCTAGTAAGATGTACCAATTTTTCGAACTACCCACCTAGTATGCACTAGGGTTGTCCTTGTCTCATAAAACTTATAATGTCCGGTTAAATTATGGATATTTTTTGACACAATTCGGCTCTCCTCTTGACCAAGGATGTTACTACACGGACGAAACGTATAAGGTAATAGCAATTTTAATTACTTAATCGGTACTTAAATTTCAAGTGCATTAGATAAGCAAAAACTAGCTAAGTAATAAAAGTCACCATTTTGCTTGCCCGAAGACCACCCGCAATTAACAGAGCAGCCATATTTGATTCCGCGCACACTACTCACAACACTTTTGTGTGTTTTTCACGGCTTCAACGAGCGCGATACTGAAAAGCCTCAGGCTCCTAATTAGGCTGAAGCCGGACGTGCCAATTAATTCAAGTTTCACTCGCAAAGTTTGCTGCATCAATTAATTTCATACTTAATTAGCAAGCACCCGTTCCGGACAAACCGCGTCTACGAAAGAAAGGCTAACGATGCTCGCCCGCGGGCTCGGCCCACTACGACGCACCAATTATACGCCAGCTTTGTTGCATACAACTCCCCACCACCCTCTATCGCGGATCATTCAAACGTAACGACCCACAATGCGAACACTCATGATTTCTGCACATCTTCGCTTTTCTATTGTCATCGCTACTGTTTCACGTAGCTTTATTTTTTTATTTTATGCGGTAAAGAGGAGACCTGTGCCCAGCAGTGGGACGTATATCGGCTGATGATGATGATGATGATGATGATTAGGTAAACGTAGGTAGGGTGCTTGACACTGACCCAATAAACTAAATTAAACGTGAAAATGACTGTCAGTATTAATTCATATCACTGATAACAATAGAGATTAGTAGGTGTCGACTATTAGGAATTAGGGGGTCTAACTTTGGGACGTATACTTTGAATATTTTTGTTGACTTATCAGCGTCTTGAAAACTAACTAGGTATATCAGACGTTATCGGATAGCACTTAAACTTAGAATGAAATCACTTACTAGTACTAGTTAGACGTCGGGGCTCAGCGGAATGTTATCTAGCTTAAATTTGGAACTGGGGAAGCACCTAAATTTTCCGAAAAAAAAATACGTCCTAACAACTATGTACGTACACGCACCCTCGTACGTTTTCTGCTCCATACTCGGTAGCATGATTGCGTTTACGTCCGACATAAATCATTCGTCCCTCTAACACTCCCTACTTGCTAGTAAGGGAGGAATGCTGTATGTCGGACATAAAAGTGATCGTCCTAGCTAAGTTTGGTGGTGTCCTAAGGGTGCGTTTCAAGCCGCCTACATATAGGAAATCTTCCTAAAGAGCCGGCAGTGCTTTTATGACAACCCTAGGGAACGGCGAACGCTTCTCATCAGGGAGGCTGGCCACCGTCGTGATCATTGTGATTGTCGTATAAGAAAAGATAAAAATTGTTTAGTTAATTTCCATTTCTTTTAATGTCAAGAATAACAATTTACCTGAGACTTCACATCAGTTCACGACAAAAACATACTAAATTATAATACATACTTAAATCATTGAACGTAATAAGTTAACTTATACGTGTAGAACGTTTATTTGGTCGCTCAATGATTCAGAGCCATTCAAAACAGCTACGAATTATCTCACAAATTTCAACTGCAATAACTGCCCCGTAAGTCTAATTGGATCTCCACATTTCCGCTCATTTCAAACAAAAATCTTACACAAATATCCTTGCACTAACGAATCTGTTTGATTAGGAAAAGAATTGGTGTTACGTCTTTCTCGAGCAAAGAGGACAGACATAAAGAGAAGTGGAGAAATCTAGCTGGAATGAATTTATTACAGTCATTTAGTCTTTAAATATCCCGCCGTGTCGCGTATATTCCTGTAAATTTGTTGCTGCGGTTTCGTTAATTTTTATTACGCTGTGTCCTCGCTCCGTGATGTATTTCGGTATTAGGTCTTGGGGAATGTATATTACTTGGCTTACAGTATATCATGCGAGTATTTGCTGATGATCGTTAGAGAATCGTGCATTTCTTGAACTCAAACAATATCCCGTAGGTAGGTTTATTAATAAGACTAGTACCTAAGTGTTCCAATTAAACTTGGTTACTATTGTGTACTAGAATATATTTCGGGATTCTGCAATAAAAAACTATGAAAAAGTTAACTTTTTGATCGCCGGCGACGAGCAGGAAATATTTTAATTATTGAGGAAAAATTACCACCAAATCCTCTTTTTTTTAATTATATACAACGACAGTGGCAAACAAGCGTACGGCCCGCCTGATGGTAAGTGGACACCGCCCGCGCCCGGGTGAGCATAGGCAGTTTGTTATACGCAACACCGAAAACAGAACCATTGAACATTCCTTAGTTACGAAGGAACGCGTCATATCGAAATAGCTTTCTATAATTATGTTCTTTATCGCAACACAGAAATCAACACCATGGCAGATGCGCGTACCGGCGCGGTATACGGCAATAACTCGCGAATAAAATTTTAACCCCGGTTAATATCTTTACATTTCGACGAGCTGAATCCGCCAAATTGACAGACAGTAAAATATTTTATCCGCGCTATAATTTCATTTGTAAGAAAAACAAAGACGAGCCGGCCGCTTCTTCACCTGAATTAACTTATTAAACACTGACTTTGGGAATAAATTTCGCCTTGAGCTCGTAAAGTGAAGGGGTGCTTTAACGTCTTCAAATCTATAAAATAGAATCATTTCAGGGGGTGTTTCAGGCCTTGTGGGCGCTCAAATGCAATGCAATAAAATTTACTTGAAAAACAGTGAATTCACCGCGATGAAAAAATATTTTACCTCGATAGACGCTAGAGAGTATTGCTTGAGAGCTTTGCATAGAAGGTAAAAACGTTTTCATTGCTGTTGGTCACATTGCGAATGCATGGAACTTGAGCAAAATATGCCTACACGTATCAATAAGATCGTAGTTCAGCTCAAACTTCTTAAACAACCCGTATTAATTCGCGCATAGAAAGTTTACATAAAAACAAAGAGAATAATAACCACTAGGCGGAACTTCATACATTGTTTTAAAATTCTCTTGTGTCTGATACCAACGTAAAGAAAAATATATTATATTCTGTATTAGAGTATAATATTAGGTCCATGTATTCGGACTTTTGTTAGGTTGGCTGCAATGGGACTTCGTCCCCGTACATTTTTTTATTATAAGCGAGTTTCCAAAGGCTGCATAAAAATAAAACTAATGACCACACTCAGTCTAAGCAGTGCTGCAAATTAATGAGAAAAAACTTGTCGACAAGACGGTCCCAAATCTCTGGCTTTTTGCGTCCTAACTCTGCGCTTAGGCGGTCCTTACCGAACTATGCAGGTCCTCACCGCCCGACTATGTCGGCACGACCGACCCCGTTCGCTTTGTTTTCCCGTGCGATGTCATTAGTGGAAAGCCCTCGATATTTTTGCAAGCATCGATTATTTTTAATGGGCCGCCGGCGGCAGAGGCACGCCGCACGTCTCCGTGCCTCGCTCCCATCCCGCCGTGTATGAGATCGCAATCGCGAATGACGTTAAAAATTAAAAATATGACACGATAACAAAAGGGTTGTCACGGAAATTAAAAGATTTAGATACTTGAAGAACTATCATGCATATTAGATACCTAGAACAATAACGATTTTTTATATTGTTAACTTAAGACGCGGCACGAAGATCTTTTAAATTTAAAAATGTCATCTTTCACTACACGTAGATGTAGCTACGGGCCTCCTTTAAGTGTAATTAGAACAGTGAAGGGATCGAAATATTCGTCGCCCCTAGCGGAGCCCACGGTGGTAGCTTAGTTGGATAAGAGCGATGGATGTTTTCCAGAGGTTGCGGGTAGAAATCCCGCTCGTGGCGAATAATTTTTCAATTTTCACAAACATTTCCTGTTAATATTGTATATGGTTTACTTATTTCCATAATTAAGAGCTTTTCAAACATAACGTTACGAATGTTTTCACGATGCACGATTTTCTAATCTTATATGGAATAGGGTATAAGCTCGAAGTATTCGAGTTCGAGTGCGGCGCAGCGGGAGCAATCATTAAGGGATCATTACGACGCTAACACCGCGAGCTGTTTAGTCCACTGCTTAGATTCTTAGGCTAACTGATTTATAGGGCAACCATTAAAAAATTCACCTTCATGAACATTTTTGAAGACTTCTGAAAGGATATTGTTAACTTATTGATGTTTTTATACACGTAGACGTTTGGCAGTGTTAAAATATGTACCATCCATGTAAAATCCGCCTACTGAATTATTTCGCCGATGCCATTGAGATTAAGGCTAGTCTGTATAATGTTTAAAAAACATACTTAGCTGATTAACTCAATAGATTTCAGTATCCAATAGTAACACCAAAGTCCCGAGGCGTTTCCTGGATGGAACCAATTTGTCACTGGATCGTCTATGTATTTTAACATGTATATTTGAGTTCATAACCCCTATACAACAGAATAAATAATAGTGACTCTACTTGAATAAATTGATAGTTAACTGAATTTTCAACAATAAGTATCAACCAATACTGTATCAAAATGCGTAAGAAAGTTCCCCAAAATTCCCTGTTTTTTTAAGTACGACCGTGTTTATAAAAATAAAAAAAATAAAAAATCGTTTATTTCAAGTAACAGGACTCATAGTTATATAATTACAAACAATTCGATAATAAAATTAAAATTAAGATCAATAAATGTCAAGTAGTAATGTAATAAAAAATAAAAATACAAAGAATAAATAACACATAAATAATATTAATTAATTGTAATATGCCTCGCACGGGTACGGGCAGTCCAGCCTGTCGGCTATCATTGCCAGGACGGTGTTATGGACAGGCGATGCGAAGCGCGTGATGCGGCTCGTCAGGCGACTATAGAAACAATCACGCCTGTAAGTAAACACTTCTAAGCAACGCCACATTAAGTTTTGGTGGTTTAGCGACTTCTGGGGTGCTCGAAAATCAAATAAAAGTAAATACGTTTGTAGTGTCAAAATGGCAGGCACTTACTTTCTACCAATAGGATTTAATACGAGTGGTCAATACCACTCGTTTTTTAATTTTCTATCGCTATTTCAAAATAGCATTTCATAATTTTTGTCAGTTTTCGAGTGAAAGAGTCGAGCGCTCGAAAGTCAAAAATCGCTCCCCTGGCCCGACCTCCGCCGACGCCGTCGAACGTTCCGCGCTTCCGCGTGTCCGTACACGCAGCCTAAACACACATACAAGTCAGTCATGGGCGTTTTCGATTTAAAGTACCTACTCGTAAAAACATACTTAACAGTTAGCAATGTTTACTCGCAAAGTGAGAACGGATGGCAACTTAGTCGTTTGCCAGTCGTGAAATCGACTGCGAGTCAATTTCGGAGTAATTTACCGATGCCTGACGAATCAAAAAGTCTCATAAAGATCATTACTTACGGCCAGAGAAGCAGTTATTTCCATCTTTGCAGCGTAAATCAGTTTACGCTTAGCGTTAGGTGAAGGGGTGAAACACGACTAAGTAATAAATGTGAGTACTAAGTAAAACCAACACGCGAAAAACGAACGGACTCATATAGATAACTTTGAAGTAATTAAATAAAAAAAAAAAGTGAAATATGAAATAAATAATTAGGTAAGTCTCAGTAAAATCAATGAATCAACAGAACAATGAAACGAATGAACAATTAGATGAAAATAATATAAGGTGCTTATAGGTACAGTCGAGGAAACAGTGTTTCAGTTTTCTTGACCTTATTAATTAAATCGGTTAAACAAAGTGGGGCCCCATGATTTGCCTCGGACACCTCACATTTTGTAAGTCGAGCACCGCCGTGTCTCCGTTGTACAATTTGTACATGCCAATTTTATTGATCTATACAACCCTCAATATCAATGTAGGTAAACGGTTTATCGTCATCTATGACACGATTTACGCTAGAAGCGATAGTTAGAACTGGTGTTGGATGAAAAGAGCGCTAACAAGTCGTGGCGGCAAGCAAATGAGGCGGCGCGCTGCCTGCTAACTAAACCAATCGGCCGCGCCGCCGCGGCAGACGGGCGGGCGGAACGCCGGCGACCCTGAAGAAGCAATGTACAGTTTGCAGAACATTTCAAAACATTAGGAAGGTTTCCAGTCATTACCGAAAATTTTCACGAGAAGATAAAAATAATTTTCCGTTCCGATGGGATATATTCATAGATGTCATCATCATCATCATCATATCAGCCGAAAGACGTCCACTGCTGGACATAGGCCTCCCCCAAAGAGTGCCAAAGTGACCGGTCCTGCGCCACCCGCATCCAGCGGACTCCAGCAACCTAGATCTATTCATAGATGTATGATTAATTAAATAATGACATCTATAAACAACATGTTATCATATAGGCAGGCAATTAAACAGCTGTTAATGTATGTATTCCAGAGAATTCTTGACATGTGTACATTATTTTGTAAAATATAAGCAATGAAAATGTTCCATAGAAGAAATTTCGCATCTTTGGAAACTTTGCCGCGATGTTTCAGCCAAGCAGTTGCAGTAGATTGTTTATATTTTGTCTCATAATTGTTTTACTATTTGGCCTGATATATGGTTAATTTCTGTTTTGACGAAGTCATAAGTCAGTTTTTATTCAAATAAAAGTAATCTGTTATTTCAGCGATTTAATGAATTAGGTAAACTTAAATTTCTTAATGCATGAAAGCTTATGCCGCCACTACGAATACTATAATTACAAAAATTATGGAAGCGTTTAAAATTAAGATCATGGTTGTTCCTAGTTTGATATTTATATAGGTACGAGGTACTTTCGGTATAAATTTAAAAGTTTTTGATACCTCTTACATTCACGGACTTTTCTTGTAATCATCTGGGTATACGATTACACTCTGTATCTGTCTGTAGACAATAGCGAGTGAGTAAGAAAATATAGGGACTACAGTCACCTTAATTTAGGCGTAGCGACTGCACTATCACACGTGGATTTATCAGCGTGAGCGATCCATATATATTTCACATCTCGTTCTATTACGTTATCGCGTGCGAGCCTAGGTTCGCCTTAGCTCAGTATTCTCTCCCTTTACAGTCAAAATGATGAAGGTAGCGTTCGACGTTCCGCCCGCCCGTTTGTCACGACCATTTAGCATCATTCATCTGTTTTTAATGCGGAATCCTTTCGCGCTTGTTACTCGGAAACGCTCACTATCGTTCCGAACCATTTGTGAAAGACGCAGGTTTCGATATTGTTGATCCTTTGGTAAAGATTCAATCTTTTTTATTCTTTCGTGTTCAGTTTGCGAACAGAAATATGTATAAAGTAAAACGTTCACATGTCTGACATCATTAGATGGCAGAATTTTTATGAATGTATATCTTTACTAATATTATAATGAGGAAAAGCTTGTGAGGTTGTAAGTTTGTATGGGAGAAGTATCTCCACTATTCAAACGCTTTCAAAAGTTATTTCATCAGTCTATCCATCAGATGGACATAGGCTTCACTGTAATACGCGGGTGGTGCCGCGCGGGTAGCTAATAGTTATTTTATTTATGAATACCTACATAGGTTTTGTTTTTTTTAGTATGTTATGTACAAAAATAAAAAAGTATGATTGTTTGTGTTGATTATAAAAATATATACATATTTAAATTAACATACGAATGTCTGCATGTGAGGCTTTCAAAAGAGATTATTGTAAACATCCGCTACATCGACTTGTCATCCCTGGAGTGGTCGTGGTGGCGATGGCGGTAGACTCAGGCTGCCTGACTCTAACGCCGCATACAAAGCGGTGTTGTGAAATACTCCACCGTCAGTTATACGGCCAATGTGACCGCGATTCATGCATGCTCGACTACGCTATAGACGCAAATTAAAGTATTCTTGTGTATATTTTTTCCATGTTTGATATTTCAGCGAGTGCGAATCAAACTGGAATAAGCCTGTTGGAGGTGCGGAGACGGTTCCGTGCGGTCGCACAAACTGAATAGGGCGGGTGTATCACTGCGCAGAATACCCACTAAATGCGGACCTGATATTTTGTACCCTTGTGAATTTCAGCGTTCCATATTTCTAAAATAGAATTGTTGGGTTTGCTTCAAATTGTATTGCCGAGTGGTTTTGTGATGTTATTAATCTTGTTTCATTTATTGTAGGTATGAATATATTGTCATATAAAATATCTCTGTATTTTATACTAGCCTCTGCCCGCGAATCCGTCCGCGTGGAACGCGTTTATATCGTAGCTCCATACAAACTCCCCCCCCCCACGTCATGGGGGATGATTTCCGGGATAAAAACTATCCTATGTCCTTCCCCTGGACTCAAACTATCTCTATACCAAATTTCATCCAAATCGGTTCAGCGCTTTAAGCGTGAAGAGGTAACAGACAGACAGACAGACACACTTTCGCATTTATAATATTACTAGCTTCTGCCCGCGACTCCGTCCGCGTGGAAATCGTTTATATCGTAGCTCCATACAAACTTCAACCCCCCATTTCATCCCCTAAGGGGGTGATTTCCAGGATGAAAACTATCCTATGTCCTTCCCCGGGATTCAAACTATCTCCATACCAAATTTCATCGCAATCGGTTCAGTGGTTTAAGCGTGAAGAGGTAACAGACAGACAGACAGACAGACAGACAGACAGACACACTTTCGCATTTATAATATTAGTATGGATTAGTATGGATGGATGGATTAGTATATATTAGTATATTAGTATTAGTATATTAGTATGGATTTCTATCATTTTATCTGTCTTGTTATGTCTGTAGCTAATGTATGAAACCTCTTTTATTTCATGCGTTCTTATTCACATTTATTTTCGGATCACATCGACAGTGCTGAGAGCTGACCTCCTTATTTGGTATTTGGGATCCTGAAAACAGATAGGTAGCGGCTTCACAGCCGCAAATCGGGGCTCAATTTTTTCAGCTTCGTATGAACAGTTGCAACGAATTATACGTTTTTATCGAGATTAACTTCTTGGGCGAATTTCGATGAATAAGATAATTAAGTATCTATCATATAGGTTCTTTACAATCCTGAAGTATTTTGATAAACCAGATTTAAAAAAATATCTTTGGTTGTTTAGTCATTTCAAAACTAGATATTTGATTACAGGTAGTATTGAGTAAGACTACTACGATGACTTATTTTTTTTAATAATTTCAGCCTTTTTTTAAGGTGTACTACATTTACGCGTATTTACACACATACTTCGTTCGTCCTATTCCAACCGGAACGTAAAACAAAAGGGGTAACGAACACCGATTATTCCGGACGGTCGTTATAATTAGTTTGAAAGAAAAGCATCCAACTTCGCCGTGAATGGTTATGATGCGAACTCGTTTGCATAAATTAGTGCAGGTTGTTGGCATAGCCCTGTGCGAACTATGGAACTCGCTGTTACTTCAGGCGCTCGGAATAAAGGGACCGCCAATGCAGTAATAATGACGTGAACGTTATTTTAGGGCGGGCGGCAGTGTGAGTTAGTTGAGTGAGTGCGGTTAAAGATGTGGAAAATGTTGGTTTTTGAAGAGCTAGGGGTCACACGTAGCACGATTACCACACTAACAAGAGCCAGGCTCTTAGATACAAGATGGTGAAGGATCGTAACGTAAATGAGCCGCCGGCAGAAAAACAAACTTGGTCTTCTACGTCAAAATATTTATTGATAAGAGGCTGTTTTCAACTTAAAATTTGCTACTGAACGTAGTAATCATTCATCAATGTTGTAAGTAGGTCCGTGCATATCGACGTTTTATTAGCGAGCAGGCAAGACCAAAATTTGAAGGTGACAGTCGCCTAATGGCTTGTAAGGGTTTATTTATGGCATCGGAAGAAAAGGTCGATTTATATAAAAATATCTCTGATGATATTAGTGATTACGAAACTTTATTATTTTTTTAATTTTAAACGTCATTCCCATTTTGAGTACATCCACTGGTTTCAATTTGTATAACATTATTTTGCAGTTTGCCGATGGCATGAAAATATATGCAATATCGGCTATCACGAAATGTCAAAAACAAATCTTGAATACCTAACGCAATTATTTGTCATGGGATGTTTACTAAGGCTTTTATTTTATTGATTGCAATATTTGTTTGTTCGGGGAATATCTTGCAAATCATATTTGACTGCCTATCCGAATTAGAGAATTGAGATTTTTTATTTTTTTTTTATCTCTAAATCCCGGTGGGAGCATTTTTATTTTTTTAATTTCCTTTTATTAGGGGATAACCTTAGATAAATCGAACTATCCCAATAGTACTAGACGGCTATATTCTATATATTTAATAGATATCATTACTTTAATACTTAGAAAACACCCGCATGACTCAAAAACAAATGTTTATGCTCAGCACAGAAATATATGCCCTCACCGGGATTCGAACCCAGAACCTTCAGCTTCGTAGCCAGCTCCAAAGCCAGTTGACATCCTTTAAGTCGTAGCAGTAGTAATAAGCTTGCAATGCTTTTCAGTTTATTAAAAGGTTATAGTAACTAAACTTCAATCAAGTTTATATAGAATGTGCATCGGGGTAAAATATCTTTTTTTTTGTCATCTTACACAAATCGACCTAGTCCCAAAAAAGCTTATACTATGGGTACTGACGTCGATATACATACTTATACAGATAAATAAATACTTAAATACATAGAAAACATCCATGACTCAGGATCAAATATTCATGCTCATCACACAAAGAAATGTCCTTACCGGGATTCGAACCCGGGACCTCCGGCTTCGTAGGTCACTACCATCAACTAGGCTACAGTACAGAGATCGTCGACACTGTGTTTTAGAATATAACAACCACCTGCAATTCATATTTTATCGGTTTGAGAGCCACGTAAAAAATCTGGTAAAATCTTGTTTTTTTCGGCTCAAGGTCTTGTACCAAATCCGAAATCTTTTGAGCGAACAGGTACGAGTAGCTCTGTGTGAATCTCTGATTCTATCCAGATTAAATTACGGAGACATCATTTATGGACCACGTTTACTGGCTAAAACGCGTCGTCTCGTTCAGCGTGTACAAAACGCATGTTGTCGTTTTTGCTATAGTATCCCACCCAGAAGTCATATTACACCATACCTTAATAAAGGTTCCGTTTTAAATATGTCATCACGTCGACACTTACACCTCGGCTGCCTGTTGTTTGATGTTCTTAAATACCAAAAACCTGAATATCTGTTCAGAAAAATAAGGGTCTCGTCTTTTCACTCACAGCATGGCACTAGGTCAACACGGCGATGTATCTTAGAAGTACACCCCCACAGGACGGTCGCCTTTACTGGCAGCTTTCGTTTTCTTGCAACCAAATGCTGGAATAACATTCCTCCGCCACTTCGACAATTACAATCCAAGAAATCTTTTAAATTAAAATTTAAAAGATTTCTCTTGGACAAGCAAGTGGCAAGAATTCCTTATGGCTATTTGGTTGCATTTTGTAATATAGGCGTGCTTCTAAGCGACATCACACATCTCACCACACGCTTTTTCATAATATATATACACTCCTTGTCGACACATAGTTACACCTTATATTTTGTCATTTTTATTACTCACCTATCAAACAGATCTATTTTATTTATTCGATATTATTTGCAAGCTTTATTTATTTAATATTATTTTTTCTTGTAATATTTCACCTGCATCGTGACCCGAGGTACTGGCAGAATATCAGTGCTTGCTCACACGAGCAAAGCAAAACTGAGCTAGTACCTTTTTGGCATTATTGCAACGCACAATTATGCCTTAAATTTAATTTATAATTCTGTTTCCGTACCACAATTGTTTTACTTGTTCTTTTATCGTTGTTTTTTTTTCTGTTTCTTTTTTTTTCTGTATTTTTTTTTACATTTATTTTGTTGCAAAATGCCAAATAAATGACTTATCTATCTATCTATCATTTATCATATTATTATGGCACTCCTCAGGATACACATAACAATAATATGAAAAAACTTACATGGATAGCTTTACGTCCAGTCCAAGTTTCTCTTTGATAATTCTTTATTACATTTTAATGAGCTAGTACATCATATACGCTTGTGGAAGGTAATTATGAAATTAGATTTAACGCCACATTTATTAAATTATAGCACATTCAACGACACGACCATTTGTCGGCCGGAGTTGAGATGACATTAACGACGGTACAACAATAAGCCATTAGACAACTCGTAGAGATTTTCCGGTTATTTTCGATTCACACCGATTGTTGCGGGCCAGTTGTCGGCCATAACTTGTTCACAGTGGACACATCTTATCAATGCGTCAAGTGATCATTTCAGTATTATTCTGGTAATAGCACAGAATAAGTAATAATACTGTCGACGACACACAGACTCACCGCCTTACGAAACATAGTAAATGTCTAGTATATACGCACTTAGATTGTGTAAGTAAATGAAGAATCCCTTAGTTAGAACCCAATTTACGTAGTATGTCGCTATTATAAACGTATAACATGTAACAGTCTGAAATATAACGGAAATATAATCTCATTCCCAACATAAGTGGTATTAATGAATAATAAAAGTCATAACTAGCACCCAAATAAATAAATAGGTAAACATACCTAAGGCGTATAGGCCAAATTATATCTCACCCACACAACCTTAATGGTGAAATGTTAACTGTGATTGGTCGAACAGCCAGACTTCTAAAGCATTACCATAACGTAGACCACTACATTATTTCTGAATATTTCTGATTGGCTAAAAATAATTCAATAGAGAAAGTAAATTGGAATTTTATATCAAGTTAATTGAGCTTATCATTTTACGCTATCAATGCGATTTCTCTGTAACCATCCATGCCACGGACATAACTTATATACCATTATAAAGCTCACAGGAAGTTCTTATTATATAAAACACGTAGTGATGTCAGAATAACTCCATAGGATTAATAAATCCATTTTAATCGAGAGAAAGTACTCCATATCAAATATGCCTGTTTGTCAAGTGTAATATTTCTTATTATGTTATAGTATAAGATGCAGACGTCTGTTAGAGTCCAATAAACAAATGTAAAGTAGGAGCAAGCTTAACGAACGTAATCGGATTAAGTTATAAATAAATCGTCATTTCTACAAACACTCGTTATAGATCCCACTAATTGGGGAATCAAACTTAGAATAAAAACATGCTTAAAATTACGGCAATGTGTGTCAGCCGAGTCCTCTTGAGAAGGAAGCAACGAATGAGAATGAGTGCATGGGAAAGTATATGAAAGCAAATAGGGAAAGTTATTGGAAAGTTAGGATGTTTTTTAATAAGTTATAGTAAAGAAAAGTCGTGTCAAAGTTTGAATATTTTTTTATCCTTCAATTCTTCATAGTTTGCTTTTAAAATTTCAACATCTCATTCTATATTACAAAGCCGATATTTGACAGCTAGGAAACTCATATCATGCCATCCCTTATGGGCTCGGCCACATGTCCACTTCACGGCTTCGTTGCCGTGAAACGGCGCGGCGCACGCCGTAAATACCCACGTTGCGGCGCCGTAGAATCATACGGTGCGGCGCCGTAGAAAGGAGTCCACTCCACGGCATCGTGTAAAGTCACAACGCGGCGCGAATAATTTGTACTATCACGACGAAGCACCTTAGAAAAACAAGATACAACGCGGCGCCGTGGATATATCTACGGCGCCGCAACGTGAGTTTATACGGCGTGCACCGCGCCGTTTCACGGCGACGACGCCATGCCGTGGACAGGCCGAGCGGCCGAGCCCTATGCGGGTAGCATTGCACGTGCTCTGTCGGTCAGTTAAAGTTGTCGCCTTTTGTGTGACACTGACACCACTGGCCGCGCGATTGCGTGCGAACGATAGTGTCACTGCCCGGCGGAGTCGGCCACGTTTGGATGAATTTGCACCTCCGAGGTGAGCGGGAGACGAGTTTAGCTGAAGTGGCAAGAGGGTCATGCCTGACCTGATAACGGTCATCATCATCATTTTCAGCATAGGCCTCTCTTCGAGTACGCCACCCGACCCTGTCCTGAGCTAATCTTATATATCCAGAAGGGACCCGCGATCTTCCTAATATCGTCCACCCATCGAGCTGGTGGACGGCCGATGCTCCTTTTACCTAGAAGTGGCCACCAATCTGACACCTTTTCGGTCCACCTACTATCAGTCTGCTTGGCAAGGTGTCCTGACCTGTGGCCTGTCCTTGAGTTTGGTAATGGTATGTCCAACGTCGCGCACCTTAGTGCGATGCCGGATCTTAACAGTACATTATTGTATTTTACTATTGTTATCTGCATAAAGCTTCAAATTGATTAGAATTCATGTCCCGATCGACTGATAAACATGTGTAGATAATGTAATTAATGCAAGCGTGTCAGTATAAAGCTGCATCCACAGGTTCCTGTGTTGCAGTTTAGCTGCAGGTCAATTGCTTAACGTTTCGTATGTGTAGTAACGTTGCGTATATCTAAATGTATGTAAGTTACAGTTGAGTGGTCCTAACGATCGTTTGAAATGTTACGCATTTATTCCTCCGCAGGTATACGTATATAAGATAGAGTGAGAAAACTAGGGCTTCATCTCCATATCTCGCTCTATCATATACTTAGCTGGCATCACACGTTAAAAAGCGGAATGCAATGGATTACTGTTAATGCCATTTCTACTGTGAACCGCGCTCGCATCGAGTGAGGTCTATGGCCTATGACGCCACGGAATTGTATATTTATGGCGTATTTGTGGTATATTTACAGCTTTTATGCAAGAGATTTATTGGGTGTGGCCAACACGGCGCCCCAATTAGCAAACCCTTTACTTTTTTATAGCATTTTGATATATTATATCAATCAGCGACATAATTAGCGTGTTGAATTAAATTTGTTGACATAATACAAGGGAATGTTATAATATCATTAACTAGCGCGCCCATGATGCTTACATTTATTGCTGGATAAAGTCAAGTTAACAAGTTTATGACACTATTTGACAGAAAGTGTCAGTTTTATCTTGTGTTAGAAACTTTACGAATGTTTGAAGCCTAAGGCCTGAAACACACTAGTGCGGCCTGCGGTGGTGATCACACATCTACTGTCAAGTTTACTAGTGATCAACACCGCAGGCCGCGCCAGTGGTATTTAGGCTTTAGATGCACAGCACAAATGGCATGCTCGCCTATGATCTACGGCGTATGAAAATAGGTATTAAGTATCTATCCTTTACAATGGGAATGGAGTTGGCACTATTGCCATAGGTATACTTACAATAAGTTTCTATCAAAAAAATCATTTTTCGTACAAGCCTTTATTGCCGACTGTACTTTTCTGTATACCATCATCAACTACTCATTGAGACGATTCAAACGAGCCCAAACTCAACGGGGTTACGTCGGTTAAATACTGAATTCCCATGGCCACCTTTTGTCTCCATCATCAGATCAGGTCGATGGTACCATAATATTGAATTGTCATCCAAACTATACTAATACCCAAATTGAAAAATATATTGCAAGTTTTGACGGACAACTTACACAGAGGCGTCTTTTCCTATGGTGCAGGGTGTGCGTTGCACACGGGCGCAGGGGTTCTAGGGGATGCCGAGCCGTACTTTGTAACCATTCCATTTTGACCGCGCGCTTACTACGGGGCGCTAGAGTAATGTTTGCACACGGGCGCAGCGGTCCTAGGGGATGCCGAGCCGTACTTTTGTAACCATTCCATTTTGACCGCGCGCTTACTACGGGGCGCTAGAGTAATGTTTGCACACGGGCGCAGCGGTCCTAGGGGATGCCGAGCCGTACTTTGTAACCATTCCATTTTGACCGCGCGCTTACTACGGGGCGCTAGAGTAATGTTTGCACACGGGCGCAGCGGTCCTAGGGGATGCCGAGCCGTACTTTCTAACCATTCCATTTTGACCGCGCGCTTACTACGGGGCGCTAGAGTAATGTTTGCACACGGGCGCAGCGGTCCTAGGGGATGCCGAGCCGTACTTTCTAACCATTCCATTTTGACCGCGCGCTTTATACGGGGCGCTAGAGTAATGTTTGCACACGGGCGCAGCGGTCCTAGGGGATGCGGAGCCGTACTTTGTAACCATTCCATTTTGACCGCGCGCTTACTACGGGGCGCTAGAGTACAATACAATACAATACAAATACTCTTTATTGCACACCTCACACAAACAAAGCAGTTAAAAAGAGAAACAATACAATAACATGTAGGTAGAGGTAGACAACAGGCGGTCTTATCGCTGAAGAGCGATCTCTTCCAGACAACCTTTGGGTATCGGAGAAAGAGATAAAACTAGAGTAATGTTGCTACATGGGCTAGAGACGCCTCTGAACTTACATACTTACATACGAACAGGTCAAGTTAATATAAAGCTTGTAAAAAGAGCAATCGCATTCCTAAACTTATAGCGATTGAAAAATACTTACCTTATGGTATTTATTAGAAAAGAAAAAAAAAACAAAGCTATAAAGTTAATTCAGCTACAAAAAACATGGCAATAAAAGTCCGATGACTAGAACCACTATGTAAGCTGGCTGTTAGCTTGAGTCGTGTATTTTTTCTTTCAATGACTTTTCCATTTATCATTGCAGTGCTTAGTTACTCTACTAAGTTTTTACGAAAGTAAAATTGATGTTTGTTGTCATAAATTAGTGGGAACAAAGTGGCCGTGCGCCGGCGCCGCGGGCGCGCGTAAATCACACGTAACCGCTTATTAAGTCGTTGGCGGCCATTTTGGTGCCCACGCGCTAGCTCCACGCCCGCCTGCTTGCCTGGTACTCGTACAACTTCATCCTTGGTCCTGCAAAACTTTTGATTTGCAACTTCTTAGTACCGCGTATCCTTTATTTGTATTCGGTGTAATAGGCAAAATTTAATTTAAACCACCGATTAGATCCGTCTTTTTAGGGTTCCGTAGTCAACAAGGAACCCTTATAGTTTCGCCATGTCCGTCTGTCTATCTGTCCGTCTTCGGCTTAGCTCAGTAACCATTACTACTAGAAAACTGTAATTCGGCATGGGTATATAAATCAATCACGTCGACAAAACAGTATACTTAATAAAATCTTGAAAAAATTTTTTTTTTAGGGTACCCTACACCTAAAGCGGGGATATATATTTTTTTTCTCGTTAAACCCGTAGTGTGGGGTATCGTTGGATAACTCGTTCAAAAATATTATGGGTTTCCTAAAACAATTCAAATCAGTGATTCGTTTGCGAGATATTGGGCTTTAAAGCCCTAATTTTTGTTCGAGTCATGTAATGGCGTGGCCCGACACGCACTTGGCCGGTTTTTATTCATTTTAGAGAGAAGATACGATGGTCGCTTAGTTGATTGAATTATACATTATACCCAGGGATCCCCATTCGTCTCAAGCTAGGAATCGTAAGCGTCCATAATCATTAGGTAGACCGTATGCTTGTTTGCTATTAAAAAATACCCAGATTTGTTTTATTTGTGGCATGTTATTCAAGTATAAAGTTGATTTTCAGATGATTTTTGTTTTCTTTTCATGTTCAGCTTTCATTAGCAGGAATCAGATTAAATAAACAAAAATAACTCTTAATTAGTTCCTGTAGCAATTATTTAAGTTTTTAAATTTTTGTTTTACGTAAAACCAGGGCATTAGTTGGCTTTCAACATGATTGCCACACAGTTTGTTAAAGTCAGAAGCAATTAATTATTCACATCCAATTAATAAGCAGTGGGTGAAGTTTGAGCCTGTTTTCTAAATGCGGACACCGAGTGACTAATGTACGATTTTTATCAACGTTCCGAAATTAGTATTATTAGATGTGTTGTGCAATGTTCGGCAACTATTAAATTTGTGCATACAAGAGCAAGACAAAGTTCCGATTCTGAATGTACACCCATTATACAAATCGCAATTAGAATTGATGTTATTTTCCTATTGACATCGATTTATTTGCGAACTAGTTAGAATTATGAGAGTGGTAAGTTACCAATTACGAATCACAACATTGGTCATTGAATGTATCCACGATTCGTTAATAAAACATTATTTATTTGTGCCCTATCCATAGTTACGTAGATAGAAGTGAATAATGTACAACTAACGTGGGAAAAGCTAAAATGCTTAAGAGGGGTACCGCGCATTCCTGCAAGCAATATTATTAGTAAAGACAAATCACTGGCGATAAAACAGCAAAGAAACAGTTCATTGAAAAACATTAAAGCCAGGTATTATCCAGTAAGGCAACTTAGCCGTTAGCTATGTCATCGAACATGAAGTCCCGACCCTTTGCCATTTCAGTTGAAGTGTCTGTATTGTGCAAGAGCAATATCTGTGAAAGTTGTGTTCCTTTGTATAGACTATAGTGCAGACAACAATGAGCCATTTCAAATTAGCTATCGATTTATCTTCGAATGGTTTTGGCGGCACTGCGGGCGTTTCTCGGAGTCCAACGAAAATGCACGTTTTGTTTAATAGGATGGACTCGCGTTTTGACACGGCTCGAGGCGACGACTACAATGTGCGCTGCACAATGGGAAACAGTAAAAATGTTTTAGTTGAACAGAGTTCGTGGCCATATACCTGTACTGTACAAAAAAAGGTACCTTCTAGGTCACGAAGTGCACAGGTTATCTACTACCCAGTAACAATACGTGTGCACTGCGCCCCGTGACGTCACGTCACGTGTCGAAAGATGCACCACTTGTAAATTATTGAATCCTCATTAGACAAATATTGGAGTTTTTCTTGACTCCATTTTTGTTGAAATTTTAAACCTGGTTGTTTGTTATTTGACATTCATAATATAAAAAAAAACTAGTTTAGATTAGATTATCAATCTTATTATGGACGTTCGGAAACATGACCATTACACCACTACCACGTAAACATTAATTTATTACGTAACGCATTGTAAGTGCGTCAGGTAGATCAAAATGTCACTTTTTGTATGGGAAAATGACAGTTGAATTGTCCTTACGCTCGTTCGATAAGTTACGTGTTTACCTCTATCTAGCTATCAATATTAATTAATACAATTAATTCATGTTTAGAGATGCTTAAAAAACGCAGGCTTTAAACGACTAGGTAGGTACGCAAAGTGTGTTATCCACACGCCTAATTATTTAAAAGCCTCCATCCTCCTTACCAGCCGCCGTACTCCTACCGCCATCGCGTAAAATACCTCCTTGATTACGTCCATCATACTAATACCATCATTACCACGACACGGATCGTCATTACCCGCACCCTTGACGTCATTAAAGGGGTTTTTTCGCATATTTGTCAAGGAATATTAATTAAAAATGTTAAACCCTTAAGAGACACTTGCCATTCGTACCTAATGTGTATGATTACAGCATGCGTTATATTTTCTGGTAATATTCAGTTGTTTTCCATTCCCACATTGTAGATTAATGTAGATGATGATGTAAGATAAAGAAGGAAATACACCACAATAAGTCTAGTATATTTTCAACGTGTTTCACGCGATGATTTTTAAACATGTAATAATTTTGTTGCACAAAAACATTGCGTACAACGTTATCACGAACAACCTCAAGCCAGTGAAAGCCAACTATAAGAATACCTTGTTCATCTGTGAGTTTTAATAAAGCGAAAAGTTCGTTTCATAAAGCAATATTTGTTTCTGCGCTCATTTCGGTGTTTCCACGTAGTCCAAGGGCGCGGTGTGCCGCCTGCTTTGCACGTCATCATTTCCTGGAAAGTAATTCAAATGGAATCGTGTGCGCCGTTATTAAATATTTCATAACTTACCCCCCTCGCCCCTGTCTCACGGCCGCGCGAGGCGACCGCATATTAAAGTCATAAAAAAGGGTTGTTTGATCTATCCCCTAAAACAATTTACATATCTCCGCTCAGCCCGCCGCTAAATTATTTAATTAAGAGAGGCATAAGTTTTTATTATTTTAATATGTCGGTCATAAAATCGGATTAATAGAACAATGCATCCCCGGCGGCTGAAATATTATCCCCGAAAGACGCTTGAGTATTGGTGATTCAATATAATTTCCCAGTAATGAGTCAAAATATCATTACTGAATTTTGAAATAAAAACCTTAACAAGGACGTTGTTCTCATTAAAATTTCAAAGTTTAATGATAATCTCCATCGTAAGAATAGGTATGCAAACTTAGCGTTTTAATCTCGTTAGCTCCAAGCATTTATTACGCATTTCACTTTACGTCTTAATTTGAATATTTGTTATTAAAGTGGTAGTAACTTTTGTGGCCTGGACAATGTTTAGGTGTATAGGTGTAATTACGCATTACGTGGAGCAAACCCTTTCGCAGCGCAATAAAGCGGGGGCAGTAAAAAGTGGACACGTGGACACTTGCCCGGGAATGTCCAGCAGCACCAGCTCGGTATGTTAAGCAGGTCGTAATGAAAAGCGGTGGAGTTCGTCGCATCTCTGCGATGCTGAGCCAACGCTCGGCGGCGAAAGGTGCGAGTTTTAATCGCTGCGAAAATACCTCGTTGATTTGGAGTTCTATAATTTGCCCGAATAACTGGGATATCTTGTTCATTTATTTTCTGCAGTTGTTACCAAAGGCTTGTGATGGGTTAGGTTAGGTAATAACCTCCCTACTACACAAAGTACAAGTGTAAGTGGTGGCTGATATGATTCGCTTGCTGTTATAGTGATTTCTTGTTTCAATTAAGTTGCTCTGCCCACATTTTATCTGCTTTGCCTAAGGTTGACTGGTAGAGAATGCTTTATAGCATTCAGTCCGTTTGTACCATAAGATATTATTTTGTGCAATAAATAGTGTATTGTGTAATACTGTAATATAGTGTTTCATCAGTAAACGAGAATTTATCTCTCTAATAACAGTAATGCTTACATAAACTTCTAGCTAGCCTCCCAAAGGAGGCAAAATACTGTTTACCTACCTACTGAATTAATCGCAACTTGTTTTATTCCTCTATCATCGGATTGGACCACACAGGAATTAGGATTCAATATTTAATGATGTTAAACGTCAAATTTGTAATAAACTAATGAACTGAGGATTCCGTTTCGGTAGAAATTAAAATAAGAAAGAATAAAGTAATTTAATACAGCATTATGTTTATATTCGCATTCAGAAATTAACGGTATTCTATCCATCCTGGTAATGAGTCATAACAGGATACAATTTTAACCTTCATCATTGTAACTACTGATATACTTTGTCACTGTCTCCGCACTACTATAAAATGAGTCGCACCGTATCTCGACGAGCGGCTCGTACCCCATGCCGGACTGTCCGCGGGGTTGTTTTAACCCCAGGTTAATGAGCGCATTTTTATGTGCTCTCACAATGAGGAATGCAAATTCGCCGGTTACCAGCGCGTTACGGGGACCATTGTTTTAATGCCGCTTTATTCTGGACGTTGGCTTAAATTCATTACCCTCCTCCACTATGGGACGCAAGACATTAGACGGGTTATGGTTTGTTTATTTTTAAGGAAAAGTGACTGTGACTTTTTGTTTTGAGGGTTAAAGGTGTAACTTTGTGCCTTAGTGAATAATGTAGCTGTTAGTTTAAAGCCAAGCCTTAAAGTACTTAAGCGACAGTAGTCATAGAACGTGTAAAAAATTGTCTTGATAATATAAACGGCACTTAACGGTTATTTATAATATTCATTTAAGCACTTCGACGTTTTGGATCGTTTTATCTTGTGAATAATTAACTTCATGTAGACCAAACAAACAGAATACATGAAATGATACGAAATAAAGAATAAATCGATACAAATGTTTAATATTTATAGTATAAAACTTATAAACATAAAGCTGTGGCTTAAAATACCGCAGTCAAATGAAATGCACAGACATTTAGCACTGAACGACCAAATACTCGTAGGTTGGAACTTTTCCTATCAATTTAACGGCTGTGTTTAAAAACCAATAGGCACATTTCGGCGGAGGCTTAAATGAAAACCGATTAAGAGAGAGGGAAAGTTAATCCGGCCGGCGGCGGCGGGCTGTCAACTGCCGCCTGGACAGTCTTTTGTTTTTCGTCTTTGACGACGGGACTAGTGGCCAGATTAGTCCCCGTTCGCTTTAGTTTGAATTTTTTGAAGCTGACTTGCGATATGCTGTATGCTCGGTGCTTGGTAAAGCAGTTTGAGTATTAGTTAGCGCGTATATGAGTAACGTGTTTATTTCAATAGGAGGTACAAAAATAACGCGGGCGCAGCCGTGTCATTAAATATAGCCTACGTCGAGATAAATATACCTATTATATTTGAAATCGGATGTGGAGTTCCAGGGATTACCTGTAACATTTAATCTTAAAAAAACAATAAGCATATAAATATTATACAGAGGTAATATCAAAAACAATAAATACTTAAAGTCATTTTTTTATTCCGTAGACTAAAATGACATTTCATGTATTGCTAGTTTTTTACGTCTTATAAATAGTGATGTGCTACAACCGGTACTAACCGAAAATAAACGATTGGGAGGTACTTATATTTGTTGATGAAGCGTCTGTAACACAATGAATGGATAATCCGTGACGTGCTAAAAGGGGACTCTATATGAGAGGTATTAAAAAGGGTGATCTAGTGTAAGTAAAAATGTCACCATTTTAATAATGCAACAAACGTAACAACAAAAGTCAACAAAAACGAGAGAACACGCACTGAAAACATCCGATCACTATACGAGTAAAATAACGAATGCCAAATACGTAAACCAAAATGGCGTCGCGTCAGGTCGGCGATACATCAATGTCATTTTAAATGTTTGAGTACCATTAGTAGTGAGTAAATTTTATTTATTGTTTATTTCGTATCATTTTGTGAATAGATTTTATTTATTTTTTATTTATTGTTTACACATCACATTATTGCTACGTTTGACATTTGTGGTTGTCATTTTAGTCTACGGAATAAAAAAAATTACTTTACCTTATTATAATTTAAATATTATAAAGAGGTGACCTAAAAAACATTACCTCTTTATAGTATTCGTCATCATATCAGACGAAAGACGTACACTGCTGGACATGGGCCTCCTCCAAAGAGTGCCAAAGTGATCGGTCCTGCGCCACCCGCATCCAGCGGAATAGCAATCCCGCGACTTACCAGGTCATCAGTCCACCTTGTGGGGGGTCTACCCACGCTGCGTCTTCCGGTACGTGGTCGCCACTCGAGAACCTTTATAATATTATATTAGTACAAACTTTAAAATCAGGATTAATTATAAATAAGACTTGGGTGACAGACAGAAAACACGACGAGTCAATTTAAAAGAAATACGCTCGTATCAGTGTTCCTTCACAAATGACTGATAGTGAGTATGTGCACGCGTTATGCAAGATATAAATAAAAACAAGCCCACGAATTTCAGAGAACGGAACACTAATGTGAGCCTTTCACGCAATTTTATTTTATTGTAATCAATCAGTAGATTGAGGATGCAGCCGCGAAAGCTTCCGTTTCACGCGGATGGAAAATACGCACGTAAATTCCACTTCCTATCCCTCATCAACTCTAGGGAAACAAGCAGGACACATGGCTCAGTGTGAAATTGTTTGCAGAGCCAGAGTGGGGATCGGTGGCAGGCGACACAAACCAACTAGATTGCGGAGCTACCGACTGAATCATGTTTTCATTCCGTTTTTTCTCGACAACGAATATTGTAAATGGGCGCGCAATTTATTTCATTCACTCGGAGTGATTGCTTATGATGTGATTGTTAACTGTATTTACGGGCTTTACATACGCAATTCTGTAACACACATGTGTTGATTGATACTGCGTAAATAGATAAAATTATACTTGGATTTATATATTATTTACTCAGAAACGATATATTAAGCCTTATTTCATCTATTCGAGGCTATGAATATCGTCTGTGTCATACATCATCCCTCAAAACATCACGTTTGATTGCCAAGGTTCCCATGTGATGGAGTATTGACTTGAAGTATATACTTGAGATTTTTAATGTAAGTATAAAGTAATTAGGAGTGAAATTAAGTCAGAATTTGCAGCAGCTAAATCCTGCCGGCATATAGGATAAATCACCAATAACCGGCCCCCTCATACTAAAAATGTACCTACTGTGTTGTCTCTCATGTTTCCTTACATACAAAATTCAATTTAGTATAACGTGGCCAGTTATTGAAGGGTGGCCAGTAATTAACACCTTATACTAAAAATGTATTATATTATAGGTGAATTATTGGCGATTTACCCAATTCATACACCGTACATTTTTTTTACTTTTTATCTGCATATTTAGGTAGTGAAACTAAGGGTCCATTAAAAGCCTGATCCTATGAATTTATATAAAAGGACTTAAACATCTTCTCTTGACACCTTAAAATCAAAGTACATCAAGCGTAAGTTGGGATTGCACAACCTTTATACGTCGATTACTCCTGAATTGGTCGAAATCAATTCCGATCACCACACGAGACAAAAAGCAGGTTCAGTCTGCCGGGTAAGGGTAATTATCCAGCTGTGCCAGCCCCGCATGTTTGCTTGTTAGAATTCGGGTGTAGTTGGAAATTAATCAGACCATTGTGGGCGCTTTGTCGCGGGCTGGTGCCAATTATTGGCTGCGAGGCACCGGGGTAATTGAACTTGCCTGGCGTCGGGCTGCGAGGAAAAAGTTCGATATTTGACGCTAGTTTAACCCTTATTGTGGCTTTGCTGTAGTTGAGTGTGTTTGACATCGTCTTACACATATATTCCTATGTTTAATACTTATTAGTTAAACCTATCTGCTTTTTCAAATATTATAGCCTCTGTCACTCCCACGAATCAAACGACACCTCATTTGCCAAAATCTATCAAGCCGTTTGGTCTGTAGCCCACTCTTGTCCAGATGCATACATATATATGCACAAGACGTGCTACGTGCACTTCAGCTCGTTTGTGGTGCGCGTGCCGCGGCCGCTGCAGGAGACCATCGCGAGTGCTGACTTCTGGCCGAAAGGTGTCGTGTTTCGGCGGTTCCGGGGCAACCTACCGAATTCTACACCGGAGGTGACGACGCAACGGAGCCACACGGTTTCGTCGCCTACATAATAATTCGTTTTTAATTTTATAATTGTACTAGCTTCTGCCCGCGACTTCGTCCGCGTGGAACTCTTTTATACCGTAGCTTGCTTGCGCCCCCTATTTCGCCCCCTTAGACGATGATTCCCGGAATAAACACTATATGTATACCAAAATTCATTTTAATCCGTTTTTGCGTGATTGAGGTCCAAACTTTAGCATCATAGCCTAGCGGCGGCTGCGAGTCGGAAACGATAACGCAGGTTAAGCAAAGATGGCAGCGGTCAGTCTTTGGATGGGTGGTTTGAGTGAGTGGTTAATATTTAATATAAATGAGCGCTTCCGTGCTTTGGAAGGCACGCTCCCGGCTGCTGTCTATGACAGTAGTCGTTAAGCCGAGTTAGAGGCCTTCAGGCGGCTTAAGAACTCCTAACAGTCGAGTTGCCAACTCACTTTACAATGGGGAGACAACCGTTACTCGCGTCCGGAGGAGCTACCTACCACAACCCTGCACGTGTCCCCTGGGTGGTACTAATTATTAAATAAGGGATGAAACTGGCCGAGATGGAGTCGGACTTTCGCAGCGATGAAGCGCGCCGGGTGCCTTTGAACGTGTTAAAAGTCTTAAAACTAACGCAATTTCAGATCTTTGTTACAACGGATATTAACAATAATATATTCATGATTATGAGTCGCAAATTCAAAGAAAAAGAAACATTATTCATGCTTGATGTATGTATATAATGATAGCACCATCTAGCGAGCATGATTTTGATACAATTTCAGTTTGATAGAGGTCGTTGATGTTAGTTGTCGATTGGCGCCATCTACCGAGCTTAAGTTTAGTCAAATTTCAGCTCGATAGATGCCGCTTAGGTATATTATGTTTTTGAAAAAATAACATACCAAACCGTATTAAATGAGTTTTAATTGATTCTAAAATTATGAAAGGAAAACTAATGTAAAACTGTAAATGTTTCTAAGTATATAATGCCATACAATATTTCCGTAACTTCGCAAATAGAACATTTTATCAGTTCATATTTTAATTAAGTTTGGCCCAGGTTTGGGATTATGTTGAAGAAACTCGGCATAAATTAAAAACGCTTAGACTGCATGAATGCATTCAAATCCACAACCGTCGATAGGTATTGTTATTAATGCTTAAGCTTTGTTTTTTCCGGGGACCGAGTTTTTCTCGGCTGTAATACTACGAAAAATTTATTTCTATTCAAAATTAAACAAAAAACCAATAACTGATCGTTTACCAAAAAAAAAACGAAATAAACTGATAGAAAGAAAACAAAAAAACCTCATCGCTGGGGTTCTAACTCGCAGCCACCAACAAACCAACCATTGAGTAACCATTGGTCGTCATCGAAGAGTAAGCCTGCCTTTTGCGAGAGAATACGGAAAAAACTAATTTTCTCTAAAATAAGACGAAGCTGACGGTCTCTCGGCCCCGTAAACCCCTATACTGCACATTTTACAAATATATATAAACAATTTTACATCCCGGGTTTTTTCACGTTTTATGTATATTTTGCTGAAAGTTTGAATAGGGTTCTTTTTAATTTCTAGTCAAGTATATGCTTGCCAATTTTCAAGTCTTTAGCTCATAGATTCAAGGGGTTCCCATACAAACTACAACCCCATTTTTTAACCCTTTTGCACCCTTATCTTTATAATTTTTATAGCCTATCGCGTGGCCAAAGATCCATTGAACGTTTTAGTGTAAGTTGCATATTAATCCATTCGATAGTTTTCCCATGATACCCGGACTGAAACAGACAAACAGAAAATATAACACTCCTTTTCTTTGGGCTGTCGTAAGATGGCCCTGTTGCGTAAAGTAAAGGCGATTTTATCCAAATATTCTCAAATTTGGCCTGTGGGTCACCGAACTCCATCAAACTTTTTTATACGTTTAATATGGTTTGTTGGAGTTCAGACGCCGACAGAAATCTGGAGAATTTCTACATCGCGCTATTGAAGTTTTTAATGTATGTTGTATAAATACAATTTCCTTCAAGCTCTACTTATTATGTCTCACTGACAACCTCAACGAACTTTCACATTTATTATATGTAGAGATGTATGTTAGTCTTTAAGGTATTTGTAACTATGGGCCTAGATGCCTGAAATAAATGGTTTATTATTATTATTATATATACATGCATACCTACTTGTATATATATACACATACGCTCGAAAAATATAATCCTCCTTCTGGGCCAGTCGGGTAAAAAGGAAAGAAATAACTCTATCAAGTGCACTGCACAAAGTTTCCTTTACGAAACTGAAACACGTAGGTACCTTTTTTTTAACCCCCCGACGCTAATAGACGGGTGTTATACGTCTAAAATGTGTATCTATGTGTGTATGTGTGTAACTGTGTGTAACTGTTTGTCTGTCTGTGGCAATATCGAAGCTCGCAAACGGATGAACCGTATTAAGCGCGGATTTTTAAAATCGATATTCTTGTGTCCGTTTTAGTTATTGTGACAAAAGCCAAAACGGTACGTTTTTCAATTGCCGTGGCTGTACTATCTGCTAGGACAATATCAGACTAAATTATATCTCGCTACAACAGCTTTTTTTCTAAGATCTGAAATAAATAGTAAAAAATGATACCAGATACACGCAACGCAAATGACGTTTTGGTAGCACATGACCTTTAAATGACGTCTTAAAAGTAATTGGATCGAAGTCAACTAGATAATGGTTTAAAAATTATCATTACATTTTATTTACAAATCGTCCAAATATATTATAATATGAGAATAGAGAACCCGAAATGCCGTTTAGAATTCCATTTGGTTATAATTAGACCGTCAGAGTTCGTTGCCCAAATTGCCTCTTGCTTGACGCTAACCAAATTGATTCCGATTTCCAATAGGTATCAGACACTAACACCATTATCACAAGCCGGTGCCGAATGACAGTCTAAAAGTGTCCAGCGAATACTAAACTCAAATGCAGCTCTAAATCACTATTCCCGACTATCCAGCGAACGTCAAACTAAGACTAAAAACTAGCATGAAAGCGTTCTTCGCCGAGACTTGAACAATCCAGGCGGCGTCATCAGGAAATTAAACGCCTGGACAGAAACCGCGCCGTCATTCAAGTTCTAATGGCGTTGAGTGAGCGCTGTTTTCTGTTGCAATCTCTCATTTCTGCTTTAATTAAGCGATGGTTAAGATGCACTTTAGTGGAGGCTTGAGTTGGGCGAACTTTGAGTAAGCTTCCTAGTTAGGTTACTAATAATAATTTTGGGCGCGGTCCTAGAATAAATGTACCCTCTTATTTGTTTCCATTTTTTTATTATTACTAAACAATGGGATAGAAAACGTAATCTATTACATTTCCCTGCAAAACTGTTTTAATAGTTTATGTGCAGGTAAGAGTCTCTATAAAAACTATCTATCTATCACAATTTTTAACACTTTATGATGATAACTATCTGCACGGCTATCATATATGCGACGGCGCGCGAGCTCTCTCGATTTTTCTCGCACTATCCGTCTCTTTCTTATTAGAACACTTAGAACAAGAGATATACTGCGAGAAAAATCGAGAGTAGTAGCGGCCGTCGCATGGTAGACGTCGTGCTGTTTATATTGCGTAATATAATTGCATAAGTATGCACATACAGCGTCGTGCTAAACGTTTCAGTCTTAAGAGGACATTGAGAAATAGGTATTTGTAAAATGTATTGCTGTTGCGCGACCCTCAAGCCTCCCACCGCAGAGCGCGATAGAGACAACTGCAGCTTGGACCGAAAATACCTATTAAAAGTACCTACATAAAATCAACGTTTCGTAGTCCACTGATTTCTTCTCAAAAACTGACCTACTTATTTAACAATTTTTTTTATTAAAAATCAAAGAAAGGCTTTGGCCGTGTTCCTATTATGTTTTCCTTTTTTAGGGTTCCGTACCCAAAGGGTAAAAGCGGGACCCTATTACTAAGACTTCGCTGTCCGTCCGTTTGTCTGTCACCAGGCTGTATCTCAAGAACCGCGATAGCTAGACAGTTGAAATTTTCACAGATGATGTATTTCTGTTGCCGCTATAACAACACATACTAAAAAAAAAAATATTTTTTAGGGGGCTCCCATACAACAAACGTGTTTTTTTTTGCCGTTTTGTCTGTCGCCAGGCTGTATCTCAAGAACTGCGATAGCTAGACAGTTGAAATTTTCACAGATTATGTATTTCTGTTGCCGCTATAACAACAAATACTAAAAACAAAATAAAATAAATATTTAAGGGGGCCTCCCATATTTTTTACTGTTTTTATAGATAATGGTTCGGAACCCTTCATGCGCGACTTGGCTGGTTTTTATTTTAATAATGTAGTCAAAATTGTTTTTTGGATGTTTGAACACAGCGGAAAATCTGGCATTCTTTTAGGTTTTGGAAGATTAAAATCTCTTTTAAGAATAAATTTATGAAAAAAAGGAAAACATAGGAACATGTCAATAGTAGCCATAGATTAATGGAATAAAAATATTGCTCTACTGCCGTTGTCCAGGGAGAAAACAGGGGACTACGTTTCTATGGAAAAACGGGACTTGTGTTTCCTCTTAAGATGCACTTTAGTGGAGACTTGAATTAGTTTTTTGAGAGTTATCTTGCTAAACATAACACAAGCCTTACTCAGCTTACTGTGGGACTAGGTCGATTTGTGTAAGATTGTCCCTTAATATTTATTTATTTATTATTTAAACGTTTAGCCGGTATAAAAGTAAATATACATACATACATACATACATTCACGCCTTTATCCCCAAAAGGGGTAGGCAGAGCACATGAAACGTATGTTCCAGTGCCACTTTTAGCATAAACGTGGGTATAAAAGATCGACAAAATGTGATATTGCAGTGATAGGTTGCTAGCCCATCGCCCACAACACACTACAACCCTGGTCCCTTAGTCGACTTTTACGACACCCACGGGAAGAAAGGGGGTGGTGAAATTCTAACCCGACACCACACGGGTAAAAGTAAATATAGACATAGGTAAAAAACTTAAGTAAACCCCTTGTTGTAAATATGTAGTTGTAACATGTTCTAATAGGCAATTTTGTGTGTGTTACATATTTTAAAAATGTAATGTCTGCCTACTGTGCCGCACCTCAAATATGGAGGCCTTCCTGTTTGTCATCATTAGGCGGCCTACACGACACGTTAAGTAAAGCCCTTGCCTTACTTGAGTTTTTTACCGTATTACCTTATACCGTGTTACCACAGTTTAGTTGAGCAGGTTTCCTCGTGATAATGAAAAATATTTCCTTATTATTCGTTGAAAAGAAAGACAAACTTTTTTCCTGAGATTAATAAATTTATATGAGACTAGCTGATGCCCGCGGCTTCGCCCGCGTGGTTATAGGAGAATGTAACATATTGAATTTTCCCGTAGGAATTAGATGTTTTCCCGCTGGAAAAAGTAGCCTATGTCACTCTCCAGCTTCTAAACTATCTCCATACAAAAAATCACATCAAACAAATCAGACAAACATACAAACACACACACTTTCGCATTTATAATATTAATTAAGGATACCTGCACTACTCGATATTGATTAGTGGCTATATTCGATTGTAATACCCACACGCACTTCTGTATGTTATGAACCGTAAGGATTAATTGAATCTGGCAACACCGCACCGACGGCGGGTGTGCACGGAATTTCCTGACGCGTCTCAAAGCCGTTGTCGGCACCGATGACCGAATCAATCGCTGAACAACTGTTATCATATTAATTTGCTCTAGTAATATATGAATAAGTTTGGTGCCTCGTACTAAAGGAGCTGTTATTTAAAAAAGTAGAAGAAGAAATCCTCCTTTTTTTCTATGTTAATATTAAGGCTCTATTAGCATACTTTTGAAAGCTCTGGGCTGTTATTCGCTACGCCCTAATGCCGCTCACCCCGCCGGTCTCCCGTCACGAAACTAGACCTCTACCTACGCTTAGTTACTACGCATCGCGGTGTCAAGATATATTTGTGGGTGAGCGCTGAGGTGAGCTTAAAACAAGTTACAGAATAGGGGGGCTGTTATTCGCTACGCGCTAATGCCGCTCACCCCGCCGCACCGGTCTCACTTCACGAAACTAGACCTCTGCCTACGCTTAGTTACTACGCATCGCGGTGTCAAGATATATTTGTGGGTGAGCGTTGAGGTGAGCTTAAAACCAGTTACAGAATAGGGGCCCCCAATTTGGAGTCTATAAGGTACCTGTGGCCGACAGCCCACCGCTCCGACAGTGTCGACGGGGGTGACGCGAGTCGCGCTTCACAGTCACCTAAGACTATCGCGCCTCTAGACAGAACTAGAGGGGCCCACCGATAACGCCTACGGGTATGACTACCGAGTCTGAAACTCGTAGCCCTGACGTGCCCGTGAATACCTGGATGAACCTAGGTTACCTATAATAATAAGACTTGTTAAACGAATAAGAAATATTTATTAAAAGTATTTACACTGAGTAATTTACAATTTACAACTTCCCTATCACTGCCCTATCACTGCCCTATTTCCTATCACTTTCCCTATGTATTTCTTAAGACTTCTTCTAGTTGCTTCCAGACACTTTTGTTGCTGTTTCCCGGAGGATCAGGCTGACACAATTTGGAATGGGTATAAACCCTCTATTTATACTGAATCTATCATGAATAAACAATATATTTTCTCTCAAGCTAATTGGGCGCTTTTTACGCCCCTTTCCTTACGAATGAGTTTACTTTTACAATTCACCCCGAGTGGGCTACCTTTATCTAGATATAAATACTGTTACTAGTTAGGCTAGTTTGAATGGAACGTCTTAAAACACTGTGCGTTCATTAGATATGATTTTATGATTTAACAACAATTATTAATTATATATAATTTGGTAAATATGCTAATTATCCTGGACTTATTCTAAGTTTACATAATAAGTGCAAAGGGTAGGTGTATAGGCATATTACTATAGGCAGGGGCTCGTTTAGCCCGTCATTTTGACATATGTAGCGTATCTGTACGGCTAAGGGTTGCTGAGATATAACAAGGAATGTCTCTAATTGATAAGCGATAATTACGTAACTGGATTAAATTCCTGCATTTCGGCAATCTATTATTAGCCAATGACACAGTTACGTATATTACTGTCTCCCTCACTCGGTTGGTCGTCTCTTCGGTCCGCCTGGGCTGATACACACGTAGTGGGGCTGTGCTGCTCTCTTCATTAGGCTGTCTCGCTCTGGCGTGGTGTGACGAGGGCTTCTTGGTACGACATCGAGATATAGTCGATTTGAAAGAAAGTGAAAACGTGATTATCGCTTATTTACATGTACTAATATTAATCCCAAACACTTGGATTATAGCTTATGGCTGCTATGTATTAAATATGATTTTACTGACTACTTTAAGTTATGTGTTCACTTTACAAACATAATTTCCCTAATGGGGTTTTCCTATGAGGATTAGGGGTAAATGAGTGCCAGCGGCGAAGGGCATTTATTTATACATATTATAACACAAATGGTTCAATAATTAACTTAGTTTATTGAAGTGTAGTCTTCCGTCGCTCTGGATGGGCCGGTGGCTTCTTTGTAGTTGCGGGTCGCGGACCTCGCGATGTGCCGGCGTTAGGCTGCCTGGGTCGGGCTGCTCGCTCGCGGCTGGGCGGCAGTTCCTTGTAGTTGCGGGTCGCGGACCTCGCGATGTGCCGGCGTTAGGCTCCCTGGGTCGGGCTGCTCGCTCGCGGCTGGGCGGCAGTTATTTTGTAGTTGCGGGTCGCGGACCTCGCGATGTGCCGGCGTTCGGCTGCCTGGGTCGGGATGCGTTTGTGAGGTTCCATCGCTCACAATCCTCCCCTTTTAGTATGAGACGCAGTGTCATACTACAAAAATCGTAACGTAGAGCGATGGCGTTTTGTTGCGTTATACACTGATTCGAGAACGTTACGTTTATGTCTTTAATGTTGCACTGATATTATTCACTTTTATTTATTTAATAGTTCAGTTTTACTTACTGTTTTTTATTCACTTTTATTCCACTTTAACTTTTACTAAAACCACCAGCTGCTCGGGTCATAGGGCTCCGGCTCCCCTTTGTTTGGCGGTATGGTTCTGATGTAGACATTTTTTTGTCCGTTTGTACTACAGCGCTGGGCTCCCTCGGTCGGGATGCGTGTTCGTGAGGTCCCATCGCTCACAATCCTCCCCTTTTAGTATGAGACGCAGTGTCATACTATAAAATCGTAACGTAGAGCGATGGCGTTCGTTGCGTTAAATGCTGATTGTTTTATGGATTGTTAGGTTCGTCGTCCACAACAGCTCGTTCGTAGATTGTTCCTGGACTTTGATTTTTACCTTCTTTCGGCGATAATATGCGAGCCTTTCAGGCGTCGCGTTGTCCGGAGGCTCCGGTGGAACCGGTGCTCGCTCGGTGATGTCGGCAGGCTGCGCTGGCTGCGGGTCCCTGTGGCCTTTCTTCAGGCTAGCGACATGTTTAGTCGCGGCTTCTCGCGACGTGCATAGTGGTCGGAGGGCCGATAGATCGGTGAGGCGCTGTTTGCGCCGTCGCGCCGATTGCGCTTCGCTGTGCGCTGTAAATATGTTGGCGGGCGTGCTTGTTTTTGCCGGCTCGTTGTATGTTGCGTCCTCGGAAGCTGTAGTTCGGAGCGACCCCGCTGGTCCGGGGGTCGTCGTGGGCGTGATAGCCCAAGTGCTTTTATGAGCTGTGGTTGAAATCGACCCCACTGGTCCGGGGGTTGATGTGGGCGTGCTAGCCCTTGCAGAAGCGGCGACCGCGGCGCTCCGCGGCGCCGCGGTTGGTATTGACCCCACTGGTCCGGGGGTCAACTTGCTGGCTGTCGCGACCGACCGCGGGCGATCGCGGGTCGGTGTAGCGATGATGACCGCGACGTACTCTTGCGCCGCGGTAATAGTTACTTCCTCTGGGGTGGAGGGTAGATTGGCGTCAGTATATTTGAACGCTATATTTGCGATCGACCCCGCTGTTCCGGGGGTCGATATTTTGACCGGCGTATCCGACCGCGGGCGACCGCGGGTCGGTATAGTGGCAGCGATGACTGCGGCGCGCTCTCGCGCTGTGGTAAGAGTGACTTCTTCCGTGATGGAGGGTAGTGTGGCACCGGCGTACCTGGATGCTTTGAATCTGGCCGACCGCGGGCGACCGCGAGTCGGCTGAGTGGCGGTAATGACCGCAACCAACCTCGGGCGACCGTTGGTTGGTTTAGTGATAATGGGGGCCATGATGTGCCCTGGCGTTATAATTGTTGACACTTCGGTGTCCTTGGCGCTGCTCTGCACCGTGGGCGCAGTCTCTGCGCGTATGTAGATTTGCTTAGTTGAAGTGACACCGCAACCGGCGGTGTGTAGGTGCCAGGGTGACTGTTTGTCACTTTTGAGGGCTTCCCTGTGTCGGGGCCTTGTAGATGCGCCGAAGTCAGCGACTTCCGGCGATTTGTTGTACCGCGGCGGTTCTTTTAGCCGTACGGACTCCGACTTGGCTGTCGTATTTGTGCTTAATTTTTCATCACTTAATGACCACTTAAATTCTTCTTGGGCTTTTCTTACTTGGAAATCCGATCTTTCGTACTGTTTAGTCAGTACTTTAATTATCAACTCGGGCCTTGTTGCCGTTGATATTATATGCT
Organism: Epinotia ramella; assembly: GCA_947578815.1. Taxonomy (NCBI): domain Eukaryota; kingdom Metazoa; phylum Arthropoda; class Insecta; order Lepidoptera; family Tortricidae; genus Epinotia; species Epinotia ramella. Next base: position 20,549,563 of record OX388206.1, read on the forward strand.
GTACGCATGTTTTAGCCTCTCCGCGTAAGGCTGTTCGTAATCTAGCTACGTTTTCGTATCCGCTAAACTTGTATCTGCGATTTAATTCTTCATATGTATTTATAAAACTTCGCCATTCCGAAATATCTCCATAGAACGGCGGGAGGTCGTATACCTCTTTGGGTGAGGGCCCAGCGGCCATTTGCGTGCGCTCGAATAATTGCACCATTATCTCAGGCGATGTTTCATTAGTATATCTCGTATGCGGGGTCTGTGGTTCTCGCATCGTTATTCTCCCTCTTTCGTGCGGCGAGCGCTCTCGCGGCGGAGGGTGTTCGGGATATTTTCCCGCAGGTGTGTCCTCCGGTTGGAGGGCAAAGGCTCGACCTCGCTCCTTGCTGTCGTCGATCCATCTGGCTACGGCTCCTATGCTTGATGCCTCGTCTCTTATTGAGCTTTCTAGCTCTTCTCGTCCCTTCTTTAATAGGGTACGCTTTTTAATTAATTCGCGCTCGATATTTAATTCTTTTTGCCGACGTTCATATTCTATTAGGCCTTTTTCTTTTTCTGCGCGTTCTTTCAGCTCCTCTCGCTGTATCTTGGCGAGTTGTTCACTTTCGTCCAAATCTATTTCTTGTAGGCGCACTGTGGACATAATACTTTCGGTGGATCGTGCGGGCGTCGGACGGCATGGCGTGGATGCTTCCGCGAACGTTGCTTCTTTCTCGATGCCGGTCTTTTTAGACGGCTCTCCCTTTTCTTGCGGGACCTGGACGACTCTTCCTAGATGTGTCTCCAGGGGGATATTGACTGGCGGTCGCTGTAACCGTTTTTCCAAGTCTTTTCTCCATAGTACGGCGGTATCTACGGACGGGGATAATGGTACTCCCATTTCTAATATGCGCGCGGGCGCCGACCCTCTTTGGGCGTCGGCTATTAAGGTGTCATCACTACCTCTGGGGGCCGGGGTTTCTCCTCCCGATTCTGTGATAGGCGTTTGCTCTGTATGCTGCGTCTTCTCGGCAGTTTGAGTGGTACGTTTCGTTCGTATGCCACTAGTGGACGGCTCAGCGGGCCGTTTCTTCGCTTTGTCAGCGGAACTACTGCGCGCGCGTTCTTGCGCGGCTAAGGCACCTTGTGCCAGAAACTTTGTTCGTTTCTTATCTTCGCTGTGTTCCGACGTTACGGAACGTGTCTGTCTTCTTTTGCAGTTGTCGTAGCCCGATGTTGTATGTGGTGTCGGCCTTCTCTCGGGGAGCTTCATCGGGCTGACTTGAGGCATTCTATATGCTGCGCTCATAGCGGCTTGTTTAGTGCATGCGCACTTAATAAGTCACACTGTGGTGACGTTCTATAGGTACCTTGTACGTACCTCTATACAACTTAGTACACGCGCATTTTCCCTGCGTGTACTGAGCTTCAATGATATGTCTGCGGCTACGTGAAGTAACCTATCACTACAGACATCAGGTTTAACATGAATACACTACTCGTATTTTCACGAATGTTCTAAGTAAACGCGATTTCTCCTGCGTGTACTGAAATACTGAATAAGTACACCGCACGTACTTTTACTATTTATCACTTTCGTCTTAGTGCCTGCGGCTACGTGTAGTAACCTATCACTACAGGCACAAGGATTTTTCTTAAATACACCGCACGTATTTTACGTTAATGTTCTTGGTACACGTGTACCGAATATTGGGGTCGCTCGGGGACCCGATGTGACGAATTTGGTAGCTTTGTTGCAAGTCTACTCAGGTCAATGACGATGACCTATAATCTGGATCTAACAGATCCGGCTCGAAGGACCAAAACGACTGTGGCCGACAGCCCACCGCTCCGACAGTGTCGACGGGGGTGACGCGAGTCGCGCTTCACAGTCACCTAAGACTATCGCGCCTCTAGACAGAACTAGAGGGGCCCACCGATAACGCCTACGGGTATGACTACCGAGTCTGAAACTCGTAGCCCTGACGTGCCCGTGAATACCTGGATGAACCTAGGTTACCTATAATAATAAGACTTGTTAAACGAATAAGAAATATTTATTAAAAGTATTTACACTGAGTAATTTACAATTTACAACTTCCCTATCACTGCCCTATCACTGCCCTATTTCCTATCACTTTCCCTATGTATTTCTTAAGACTTCTTCTAGTTGCTTCCAGACACTTTTGTTGCTGTTTCCCGGAGGATCAGGCTGACACAATTTGGAATGGGTATAAACCCTCTATTTATACTGAATCTATCATGAATAAACAATATATTTTCTCTCAAGCTAATTGGGCGCTTTTTACGCCCCTTTCCTTACGAATGAGTTTACTTTTACAATTCACCCCGAGTGGGCTACCTTTATCTAGATATAAATACTGTTACTAGTTAGGCTAGTTTGAATGGAACGTCTTAAAACACTGTGCGTTCATTAGATATGATTTTATGATTTAACAACAATTATTAATTATATATAATTTGGTAAATATGCTAATTATCCTGGACTTATTCTAAGTTTACATAATAAGTGCAAAGGGTAGGTGTATAGGCATATTACTATAGGCAGGGGCTCGTTTAGCCCGTCATTTTGACATATGTAGCGTATCTGTACGGCTAAGGGTTGCTGAGATATAACAAGGAATGTCTCTAATTGATAAGCGATAATTACGTAACTGGATTAAATTCCTGCATTTCGGCAATCTATTATTAGCCAATGACACAGTTACGTATATTACTGTCTCCCTCACTCGGTTGGTCGTCTCTTCGGTCCGCCTGGGCTGATACACACGTAGTGGGGCTGTGCTGCTCTCTTCATTAGGCTGTCTCGCTCTGGCGTGGTGTGACGAGGGCTTCTTGGTACGACATCGAGATATAGTCGATTTGAAAGAAAGTGAAAACGTGATTATCGCTTATTTACATGTACTAATATTAATCCCAAACACTTGGATTATAGCTTATGGCTGCTATGTATTAAATATGATTTTACTGACTACTTTAAGTTATGTGTTCACTTTACAAACATAATTTCCCTAATGGGGTTTTCCTATGAGGATTAGGGGTAAATGAGTGCCAGCGGCGAAGGGCATTTATTTATACATATTATAACACAAATGGTTCAATAATTAACTTAGTTTATTGAAGTGTAGTCTTCCGTCGCTCTGGATGGGCCGGTGGCTTCTTTGTAGTTGCGGGTCGCGGACCTCGCGATGTGCCGGCGTTAGGCTGCCTGGGTCGGGCTGCTCGCTCGCGGCTGGGCGGCAGTTCCTTGTAGTTGCGGGTCGCGGACCTCGCGATGTGCCGGCGTTAGGCTCCCTGGGTCGGGCTGCTCGCTCGCGGCTGGGCGGCAGTTATTTTGTAGTTGCGGGTCGCGGACCTCGCGATGTGCCGGCGTTCGGCTGCCTGGGTCGGGATGCGTTTGTGAGGTTCCATCGCTCACAGTACCTTATGCTCTACTTTGGATTTATATTAAAATACCTAGGTCACGAAAATGAAATTATAAGAATACCTTTTAACAAATAGGTGTCTGCTTATTACGGCAATATTTACGCCTTTTGACGCTAGTTCGTGAGTTGGGGACGCGCTGTGCCTTACGTAGCTCTTAGGGGACTAATCTGCATATATATCAAAAATATGGCGGAGTATACATTGACACATTTGTGCGTCGCGCGTGGCGTGCTACACAGAAGTCATAGGTATAGATAGATAGGTCGACCGCTTAACTGAGACGGTGCAGGCTCCTGCCGATGCCGCCTGCTTCGACGTCTCTCCGCCCGCTCCTGACGCGTCACAGGCACCGTCTCAGTTAGCACTCAGTGCATTGGAAATTGTCACGTGCTTTGAAACGCCGTTCTGACTAGATTAAGAAACAATAAGTTGTGATTTTCAGATATATGATTCTTGACTATATGATTTTTTATCTGATTTAATCGATACATGATTGCCTAAAATTTCCTCGTTAGAAAAAAATCCAAAGTTGTGTCTTTATTTTCCTTTTTTTACTTAGCTTACTCAAACAATACATTATTTTACGACACAATCAAGTTAATATTATAGTATTTTATCACATATAAAATCTCACTTAATGAAATATAAATAAAACTTTAGTAAGTTAGTTATTTATCGAAATTTGACCAAAAAAGCTTTTCCCGAAGACAGTTGCATCCCTTTTTCTCGTGCGCGGAAGGCATAAGCGTGTCTCCGATCCCATCCCCTTAAGCACGTATGCTTTTTTCCGGATCCTTCCAGAATAGTTTGTAACTTCAAGGATTTGATTTATACCTAACATATTTTTGACATCGGCCTGTAGTTACATGCGATTTGCAGATGGTTAAGATTGTGATATTATATTGAAATAAAATATTACTCAAACCCATATCGCCGCCATGTGATGAGCTATCATTGAATCATTGTGAATATAGCTTCGGCTTGTAGTTAATTTGCGACTCGTTCAGAAATAGTTAAAGTTTCTTGCTTCAATGCGATGCTTGTCTGACGCGGCATTGTGAAGATAGTGGCCGAATGACGTTTAATTTCCTTGGCTCTCGGCACAATATCTGATAATTGTGCATTCAATTAACGACGCAATGCTGTGAGATTATTTATAAGCTGTTTATCTGCGGATAGAAATAGCTAAGAGCTCGTTATTCATCACTATATACTGTCGTTTCTTTTGTGTTATGTTAATGTGACAGGACTGACAGGTTAGCCAATGATTGTTGGATCACGGCTATCACGAGACGGCACGCGAGCCTTTTCTATTTTTCTGGCACTATCCGTCTCTCTCTTATTATTAGAACACATAGAAAGAGAGGTATAGTGCGAGAAAAATCGGGAGTACGTATGTCGCGGCTGTCTCATGTCATGATAGACGTGCTGGATTGGCAAGTTTCGTTAGAGTATAATTCTCGTTTTAAAACTATTTTTTTACACTTTGATAGACACTACATTGTCTGATGGCGTAGTTTTATTGTTTTATGCACGAATGGACGACATTCACACTACACTGTACCGAGTCCGGCCAGCGCGTCGACCGACGCTAGGTTACCGAGTTCCCCATACCTACATTCACCCGTGCCGCGTCCGTGCTTCAGCTGGCAAACGGTGACACATCTAAGTTCTGTAGTAAATACCTAAACCGAATGTCAATAATCAAGCAGCGAAATATATGACCGCGATAGACTATTGAGTCGGTTTAAAGGTTGCCTGGCAACGGCTCGGGTACAGCACGGGCTCGGAACGAAGTAATGTGAATTCTTCTTTAAAATCAGTTTACTTGAAGACACCGAACTTGAATATTTTCTTTATATTATTTTAGTATGGCTGATATTTAGCTCATTTTCCATCTATTAAACTAAGTTTGCTCCGAGTTTCCGTTTATTGCCTCCAAAACACAAGTGTTGTGTTGGCGTGCGTAGTATCGCGCGGATCTAGCGCCTGCTAGTGCAGCGTGCGGCGTGCTCGCCGCGTGCCCGCGCGCCAATTAGGCGCTCTCCACACCGCCGGCTAATGGGCCATTAACACTCGCTTTACACTCGCGGTCATCGCGCCTCCATCTATTCCCTCCGACCAGCCGAATTCACCCACCCTGCCTCCCCCACTTCGGCGTGGGCAGGACCACGGCGGGGCATATCGGTTAATTGACGCGTAGTCACGTAACTATCGATGTAAGTCGTCCTATATGGGGCGGCGATATGGCGAATCGGTGTAATGCGGTGATTTAAGTAGGTGCTTTCAGTTTCAGTGGTTTGGATTTGCAATGCTGTTTCATTTATGATTTGTTTTAACAATGAGTGGATTACGGTGCGCTGCTGGGCGATAGATGGGATGGGGCTGTTGTAAGGTTGTGTATTTGTGCGGTGCTTGATTCCATTTATAATACCTACTTATCATAATTCGAAGTAGCAAGTTGTTTACTTTATCTCTTCCATACATGCGTGGACACAATCAACTAGTCTTGTAATACGAAACCGTTATTTGCATCCATCAGATGTGCCAATTAGGGACGTACCAGAATTCAGATCTTTCAGAACGAGGTGGAATATGTGGACGGATGCCAATTAAATACGAAACCCTCTAATCAATATGTCCAATACTCGGAAATGGTTCAAATTAAAGCAGAAATAGAAAGGCTGGCAGCGTTAGTCTAGGTTTGAGCACGCGAGCGAGCGATGCCCTGCGATCGGGGTTTCGCGTTAATTAATTGGGTATTTTCACACGTCAGCGGCTGGATCTGGCCAAATAGATCGGTGCGCGGGGCCCTTAATTAGCTATATCTCCGGCCGCATCGGCGCTCGCGCAGAACGCCACGCCAATTTGGCGCTAGTCGCGCTCCCGCTCCGCAGATAACACTAGGATGCTCTGTAATAACCTCATTATGAAATAAAACGAGCTCCCACCCTTTGTTTGATTTTAGGATAAGTTTTCTTCTTGTTGACGTTAATATTTTGTTACTGTTTTCATTGCGCTTAGGGTAGGTACCTACAATAAAGCTGAGCGAAACTACAAAAAGACGGCTGGAAGGGATAAAACTTGTTTATTTTTATCGTAAGATCGTGTTGAGTGGATTCTTTGCCTTTTTACCCTGTCAGTGTTACAATTAGTATTAATATGAATTGTTATTAGTGCGGGGTGACGGCATCGATGCGTGGATCGAATGATTAGACCGCCCTGCGGGCGATGGATGGCCGTCAGAAAACAATTACCTTTTTGTCGGCATCGCGATCGCTAATTACAATAAGTGATAATTGACTTTTTTAATTACACCGCCCATTGAGGCGTCGATCATCCCGGCTAATAGTTACCAGTCAGTGCATTTAATTAATCCAGCTACAGCGGAATGTTCATAGTTTCAATCGCGGAATTTCAATTAAAAACTAAAGCGCTTTTAAACCATTAAGAAAACTTACATTATTGTATTCAGAGCGGGTTAACTCTGCTTTTAAGTTGAGGGCTGTAATTATGTGGTTTTTATCGCGTTTCTAAGAAAAACGACGCTCATTCAAAGATTCTAAAACATTAAACACGGAGAGATACTTATCAAAAAGGATTTATTTCCACAATGAGCTCAAATAGTAGTAGCTGCGTCCAATAGATTTTGTTGACACAGTGAACAGCGTTTCGAGGTGAAAGCATTAAACCTTAACGAGCTAGCCCTTACAACAAATTATACAAGTAGGCACTACAGAGATGGTTGAAGAAAATATTTACGTACACAATATGCCTTCATCGAGTTGTAGCAACCTGTTCTGGTGCTTTGTGTAGATACGTGAGTAGGTACCTACGCGTTGCATTCCTTTCATAAAATACATACTAAGAACTGTACACTGGGCAACAGTAAGGGGCAATTGCAAAATGATCCTTATGGTAGAGTATTAAGGTGCAAGTCAGTGTCTACGGGGCGTCCGCGAGATGTGCGCGCAGTATCGCACGGGCCCCGTCTTGGCCGCCCCGTGAGAAACGAATGTTCCTGGCCTCTAATTACGTTTTATGCGATATCGCCATTTAATTAGCAACATGTTTTCCATTCCGAAACATTAATTAATATTTTCATCAGAGTTCTCCGCATTTAACTGTGCTTTTATTACTTGCTCGAGATTTTAATAAAGATTCCCGACCACCCTCTGTGGAAGTGTTATTGTTAAAAGTCCTTATTAAGTGGAAGGTTTTTTATTGAACCTATATTTAAGACTGATACGACGAAACCGTTAAGAGTTTACTGAAAAATTACTAACGGCCATTCCCAATAATCAATCCACGGATAGTTTTCCTTACCAGCAGTTACATTTTGACACTTAATCTAATCGTAATCTGTCAAAATAGATACCTACCGTAAAAACTCAATTTCCATGTTTCAAATAGTTGAATGTTAACTATCCACTTATGTTAATAGGTGACTCTTATGTCAGTGTGAAGATACGTGTGTGAGTATAAGTATGCATGAACATGTTATTTACGATCATGCGTCGAAAGTATCTCCGTTTTTCTGATTAGATATATGTATATGGTGATAATGATAAATTAACAAATACTTACTTTACAACAATGTACAATGTACATACAATGTCTATAATTTCAAATTGCCATGCCGATAATACGCCCATTATTTGCTGTCTGTCCTAAAACAGCATGCACAAAAGCACTAAAAATAAATGAGATAATAAAATTAAACACGATGTGTTTTTACGCCGATAAGAATATCACCGTTTGTCGCCAACAAGAAGTTAATTTCACGTAAAAGTGCAAAAAGTTTATCATCCCGATAAAGTACAATGTCAGGTGAATATCCCAATAAGGGTCGGTTAATTCAGAGTGGTCGAGTATATAATTGTAACAGATTAATATCCGATGCACGTAGCCACGACAAATTGGCGAACGCCACGTAATGACATATGACATCTCTTTTACTGTACTTGCCTCGATGTTAATGAATAACAATTTATTTGACGTGCGCCATTCGTTTGCGGGAGACTTCAGTTTTTCATCTGGGTACGATCGCGGGGTAAAGTCGATACTCGCTTATGCCTCAGGTTTTTGCCGACGGTGCCGCGGTTTCTTGTATCCAGTCTATACGCCGTTAAGGATATATGAATAAATTGGACGTAGTTACGCGCCAACGTTCCAACCCGCACGGACCTCGTTTTGAGATAAACGCAATTTTACGTTTTAGTGGTACACTTTTTTGCTGTAACTAGTAGAAACGAATAGTATAAGTTTAATTGTAGAAATATATAATTATTATTTTATTTTATACGTGTTTTTTGTATACTTATAGTATTAGGGTAAATATTGAGGTAAAATGGTATTGGAACGTTTTAGCAAAAGGCCTTTTTGTATGGACCCAATTACAAATTATTTTGTTAAAATGTTCCACAAGTATTTTGTCATTCATTTGTTCAAATTTTTGACCGAACTTAGGCAAGCAAATACGTACGTGGATGAAAATTTTGCGAAAACGTTCCACAAAGTATCTTTGCATTTATTTATTTAATTTTTTGACCGAACTTAGGCAATAAATACGTGGATGAAAACTAGGAATACAAATAAAACAATAGGTACGAAAGAAATTAATATTTATTTAAATAACAAGTACCTACAAGACTATCATCAGTCATATCGGTCCATTTGATACAGAAGGTTATGAATGTCGGCCATTATTCTTCTTCATAACCTTCTATATCAAAGTCTGGCACGCCACCGAACCCATCAACATCATCAATGATGTCCTCAGAACTCCTTAGGGTTTTATAGAATTGAAGACAATTCTCAGGTATGTACTTGTACATTGATTCGAGGTCAGCTAATTTTGCTGGAGCGATTGGTTTTCCATTAGGCCACAACAAACGAAAATCAGATTGGTTTATGTTTTGTTTTTCTCCTTTAATTATTTTTTCAATATTCAACTCTTTAAAATCACCTTCCAGTGATGACCTCATAAAAATCAAAACATTTTTATCTTTTTCTATTTTGATTTCTTTCGTATGTAACCAACTGACTTTGCTTTTGTCAGTAATTTTCTTTCTGTTTTCTTTCTTAATGTCGTGTCTTCTCTTCTCCTGCTTGTTCTTTCTCCTCTGTATTTTTGGCATCACGAATTTTTATCGCAAACTTGTCGCACCTATTACAAGTGTCTTTCTTTAATGTTTTACACTTTAAGTTAAACTTAGTATAAAAATCTTTTTCACATACTCAAAGGAAACGCATTTGCGCTCGTCGCCATACTTTTGCGTAAACTCTTGTCGATATATATCGTAGATTTTGGCTAACGTCATTCCCGTTTGTAAATATAAGACGTCACTATTCTTTTCCCGTCTATAATGAGACTCATATTTTGGAAGATTCGCAATAATGCCAACGATGAAATCACAATCCTCATCCGATATTTTATTCTTGCCTCCCGTTTTACTTCCCCTGTTATCTTTTATCGGCACACCACTCCTAATTTTTTTTAGTGCTATAGTGACCTTTTGAGTGGTGACCTGAAATGTTTTTAAAAACATATCGCGGCAAACCCGTATACCACTTATTGAATAGACGCGGTTGAATTGTCTGGGTTTTTTCGTTTCAGCAGGAATATTAGTCATGGTGTAACTTCGTTTCTTTTTTTCTTCCTTGACACACGAGCCGATGTACATTACTTGTGCATTGTAAGAACCCAGGCAAACAAACTTATCAAATTCTTCTTTTCTTCTTTCTGCTGCAATAAAACTAGCACAATCCTTTGAACATTGACATTTATAATCAATAAATACCTTTGGTTTCGTTGTTTTATGTCTATGTGTTGTATATTCTTCGTTGTTGTATTTTTTATCTCAGATCTGGTCAGAAGATGTTTACGTTTACGTCCCCTTTTGGTCTACCGGTTTTGCTCGTCAGAGTTCCTGCTTCAGTAATTAGCGGTATTGGCTCTGTTGATTCTATATTAGTTGCACTGTTGTCTTCTGCATTAGCTGGCTCTTCGTTAGATGTAGAATTATTTATACTAACTCGTCTTGCCTAGTATAGACTAATTTTATTTAATTCGTGTGTACGTTTTTTACAACATTTAAATAAATAAATAAAAACATTATCAGGTAGTAGCATTATGCAGGTAGAAACATAATTTTTAATCTTAAAATTAAGAATAAAATTTATCACATTCATACAACATCCAAACGATCCTGCAACTGCAGTACAAAGAGAATCAAAGCAGGTTTGCAAGCAGGATCGTGTAAATGCTGTATTAAGGATATTTTAAGCTTTTTGTAACAATATTGCGAACTTTAAGGTACCTAATATGCTTTTAATGTTTGATGGTTTTGGACTAAAGCTTCGCTTGTTTAATAGAAAAAAGTTTCAGACATACCTGGATAATTATTTGCAAGAAAACATGCATATATATGTTTAATAGGAAAAACGTTTCAAACATACCTGGATTACTATTCGCAAGAAAACATGCATATATGTTTAATAGTAAAAACGTTTCAAACATACCTGTATTATTTATTATTCGCAAGAAAACATGCATATATGTTTAAAAGTAAAAACGTTTCAAACATACATGGATCATTATTTGCCAGAAAATATGCATATAATGTTTAATTTGAAAAACGTTTCAACCATACCTGGATTATTATTTAATTTTGCAAGAAAATATGCATATTATTATGTTTTTGATAAAACGTTGCAACATACATGGAAACCAAAAACAAAAGTATAATATGGGTTTAGAAAAAATGTTTCAAAACACATGGAACATTATTAGCAAAAGCACAAATGTCAAATAGATTGTACAAGAACGTTCCAACAAACATGAAACATGTTGTATATAAACAAAAGTATAGTATGCGTTTTATTTAAAATGTTCCAAGATGCCAGAGACATTATAACGATTTTTTTATATGTTAAGTGAGTTTGAAAAACGTTTCAGTTTGCATGTCATGTTTTATTTATTTTATGAGTATCCGTGTGTATTAAAAATGTGGGTTGGAACATACAGGTAAAATTTTATTTTAAAAACTAAGCTAGGAGGACTGGTATCTTTGTGCTTATATGATGTAATACGTCAAAAAAGGTACCCTAGTAGTGTTATCTCAATTTTGGGTGACTTGTGGGTTGGAACGTTGGTGCATAACTACGTCCAATTGCAAGAAAGGTGTGTAGAAGCATCGTAAAGTCTGATTATGGGGGTTATCCTCATGTCACCTTAAGTATGGATGGTTCATTTAGAGATTTATTTGCTAATTTGTTCCCGATAGTTTAGAACATGCGTGCATGGGAGCATCAGATACCCACAATTTTGACACAAAATTAAACTACACTGAAAGTAGTTTATGCCGATAATCTTCATAACCAGAAGTTAAGCTTAAAAGTGAATAAGTATCCATCAGAGTTTTGCGAGGAAAAAAAACACAAATAGAATCAATCAGTTATCTCATCAAAATACACATATCCAATTACAACTTACACAGTTTATGGTGGGGCGTGGGTCTGGAACACTTAGCGAGATTTAACAGTGAAACTTGTTTACCCTTCATGGCGTGGCTATATCATAGCATAACATAATAATCGAACACCTTAACTGGTTAATGAACCAGTGGATGTGACAGCTACGTTATGACCAGGTAATCATCATTATCATAATATCAGCCGAAAGACGTCCACTGCTGGACATTGGCCTTCCCCAAAGAGTGCCACGATGACCGGTCCTGGACCACCCGCATCCAGCGGACTCCCGCGACCTTAACCGGGTCATCACTGTACCAGGATGTCAGAACAAGGTAATATCACTGTTCAATCTCCCAAATTCCGAAACCCTCCACTCGTCCTAATTATAAATACAAATCGTTTATTTGCTAGAATACAGTTACTAGTCCTTGTCCTTGACTTGTTATGAAAAAAATGCTGCACTTTATGAAGAAAGCAAGCCGCTTGGCACAGTGGTAGTAGGGACCAAACTGAGTTTTGAGACATTCAAATCAGAGCACAATTAAACTTAAATAGTTCGTAAACTATAAAAGATATTTGTCATTTTTTTATGAACTTTTTATTGACCCAGTAATAAACATAGGCATTTAAACATTCATGTTGCTTACATTTTTTATTGAAATCAAGTAAAAACTACAAATAAAGTAAAAAAAAAACCTTAATATGCCATTTTTTGCCAAAAAACTTTAATAAATATTTTTATATTATTTCTTTATATGTAAAACATAAAAAGCGCTTTCATTTGGCATATTATATACACATTACAATTAGTTATTTTTTTTAGCTTGTATAAATAATTTCAAATATTTTTGAAAGAAATGGCGCTCAAAATTAAACTTTAATATTTCCTGAAGTATGAAAGGTATTGGTGTCGAGTTTTTTATTATACTTGTTATTTACACAGTAATACATATATATTCATTAAACCATTCATGTTGCATACATTTTTTTTATGAAATCACGTAAAAACTGCCATTCAAATAAAAATAAAAAACTTAACAAGAGGTTTTGTACCAAAAGTATTAAGTATATTTTTATTTTTATTTTCTTAATACGTAATGAATATAATAAGCTTTCATTTGAGATATTATTCATTAAAATTGGTTCATTCGTTTAGCTTGTATAATTTTTCGAAATATTTTTTAAAGAAGTGGCGCCATCTCGTTTCCTAAGGGGTGACTCTCGCTGCTGCGGGTCAAATCACTCAGTTTGGTACCTACTACCACTGTGCCAAGCGGCTTGCTTTCTTCATAAAGTGCAGCATTTGGCCAAAAAATCGCCATAACAAGTAGGACTATACATAGATAGTCAGCACATGGTTTTTCAGCTTAGTGTATCCAGCTTGCATGCCACCGTGCAAATTATTTGGTTTTAAAACAAATATGTACTTACCTAGTGCAAGTTAGAACAAATTAATATACAGTGTCAATGTAACTCTGTCAAAGAAAACTAAAACGGTACTCTCGACGTGGGAGTACTAAAACTTTTGGAATTGACTGTGCTCGTTGCGACGCCACGAATGTTTCGTAGGGACACTGTCCGCTGTATCTCAATAAGATCTTGTAGCGATGTCAATGTCTTGTTTTAAGTTATCGCTTGCAAGAGAATGGTGAGGACAAAATGGCCGGTGCAATTAAATGATAGATATCTTTACCTAACCAGATGTTTCGTTATGTTATAGTTTACGGTTGTAATTCAAAATTAATTAACTCATAGTTGGTGTGAGCAAACTTATGTTCACGTTATCCACGTTAATCCCCTAGCCTGATCCCCCAGGGGAATTAGCGGCAATTATTTTATATTCAACTAGGAAAAAATGATAATGTTCGGTTATGGCGCTTCGCCGGACGCTACCGCGTCACGCTCGCTTCGCTCGCTCGGCTCGCGCGCTGTAGGGTCGCAGTTCAACTAACAACCTAACCGTTTTTTTCCCCTGGGGGATCAGGCTAGGGGATTAACGTGGACAACAGCCTTATGTTTGTGCAGAGCAAAGACAGGAGTAATGGCCTCCTAGGTTAGCCGTTTGGTAAATTTTGGGAGATATTTTTTTACTAGCCTAATAGTATGACTCAAGTAACTTAAGATCCTATGACTTAAGACTTACCGATCTTCTTCGCCTCGTCTACCACAGAACGCCGCCAGGTTTGTTTGTGGTAAGAAGAGAGCACGTAATACTGTTTCTCGGTGGCTTGAATATGTCATGCTCGCTTAAAGGGGCTTTGCTTACGGTGGCGTCGTTGATCGGGTCGCCACCTTCCCTAACATATGGTTGAGGGAGGCGATGGCTGAGATATGCTTCATACTCGTGATAGGGTGCAGTCCGGAGTGCCTAAGTACTTAAATACTAGTGTTATTATTATTATTATCGTAATGACGAGAGACATCATTCTGATCTTGACACGTTTTATTGTTATTATCCCTGTACATCTCTGACAATATTACATTAATGTTCCTTTTTAGGGTTCCGTAGTCGACTAGGAACCCTTATAGTTTTGCTTTGTCTGTCCGTCCGTCCGCGGATAATCTCAGTAACCGTTAGCACTAGAAAGCTAAAATTTGGTACTAATATGTATATCAATCACGCCGACAAAGTGGTAAAATAAAAAGTGTTTTTTTTTATTAGGGTACCTCCCCTATACGTAACGTGGGGAGTGTTTTTTTTTTTAATTTCAACCCTAACGTGTGATATATTGTTGGATAGGTATTTAAAAATGAATAGGGGTTTGCTAAAATCATTTTTTGATAATGTTAATATTTTCGGAGATAATCGCTCCAGAAGTTAAAAAAAATGTGCCCCCCCCCCCCCTCTAACTTTTGAACCATAAGTTTTAAAAATATGAAAAAAAATCTCAAAAGTAGAACTTTATAAAAACTTTCTAGGAATATTATTTTGAAAAAAATTACAAAATAATTTCTGTGTCGCCCCCCATCGCTGCCAGTGCTGCCACTGCGGAGACGCTGTCGATCGTCTGGCCCACCACGGTCTCTCTTGCAGCAAGAGCGCGGGACGCATCCCGCGTCATGCCAGCCTTAACGACATCATCCGTCGGGCCTTCGTCAGCGCCGGTGTCCCTGCAGTCCTCGAACCTACTGGTTTGACACGGAACGACGGAAGAAGGCCCGATGGAATGACGCTCATTCCCTGGAAGATGGGTCGACCCTTGTGTGGGACGCCACGTGCGTCGACACCCTGGCGTCGTCACATCTACCGGGGCCTTCGTGTGGGGCTGGCTCCGCTGCTGATTCAGCCGAGGGTCTCAAACGGCGCAAGTATGGAGCCATCGACAGTGGCTTCATATTTGAGCCGTTCGGCGTAGAGACCCTCGGACCGTGGAAACCAGGCGCGCACCGAATCTTCAATGGAATGTGCAAGCGCTTGGTCGAGGCTTCACGTGACCAGAAGGCTGGCTTTTACCTCGCCCAGAGAATCAGCATTGCCATTCAACGTGGCAATGCTGCCAGCCTTCTGGGCACACTACCGCCTGGCAGCGACCTGGGGCAAATATTTTACCTTTAGTTTTAGTTTTGTTAGTTATTTCTCTTTTTTTTTAAAGGATAATAAAAGTTGTCAAGAATCATATATCTGCTATTATTTATATTCATTGATAAAAATGTTCATTTCTGAACTAAGTTTGTAATTTAACCGTATAAGCAGGTGTTCATTGTACCTGTAATTTCTACAAAATCACAATGAAATGACGTGCTTTCAAATGAAGTAAAAAACGGTAAAAATCGGTTCACGCAATAAAGAATTATCCCATAAAAATCATCTTCCATACTTTAAGCTCGCGCGCAATAGTTTACTTAATTTGCCGATAGATGTCGCTGTACGCGGAACGCTCACATTGTACATGGCGCTGTTAAGATTTTTCCTGATTTATTTAACGCTTAAGTGGGGACACTTACTGTGACGGACGAAAAACTACGGAACCCTACACTGAGCGTGGCCCGACACGCTCTTGGCCGGTTTTTTATTGTTTTTTTTGTTTTGACGCTTAGAGACCGTATACATCTCTAAGAACATTAGAATAATTATTAATTGTATTTGGACACTCAGAGATCTTTATCATCTCTGGAATACTGAATTAATATCATTAACTTCTTGTTAATGCTGATACAGATACAGACCTCATATCGAATGTAATGGTCATATTTTGCAATTTTGTTTTGTTTTCATTTACTTAGTGACGCTTACTTTGTTAACCGTTTAATATCGGTCCTTAATCTGCTTTTTTTTATTATTATTTTGTAAGATTATCATTATTTTATTGTAAATTACCGTTTGACATGTAAAAGTGCCCTTGTGGCCTATTTGCAAAATAAATAATTGATTTTGATTTGATTTTTTGATTTTGGGACGGCCACGCTTTGCTTTCCTTGGGGATTCCAATCCAAGGCCTGTTTAGGTATATTGTCGGGGCCTAATTCCAATCCAGTTTCACTTGTACTGTATCTGATTGACATAGTAACAATGTAAACAAATCTTGCAAGCTTGTCGACTTTGATACCACCATGTTGACCTGACGATGGAGCCGGACGGTGGACAGAGATTGAGAACAATGTCACAGAATGCGTGACATTGTATTCAGCTTTCGCTTTAAGGTTTGTACCTAACTAAACGTTTTTTACTTATTTATATTGGTGACGTGTGCTACATCAGGGTGCCCAGCTGCCGAGGTTTATGTAACCGAGGTATATATAGATATCTAAACTCTTAATAGCTGTATTGTATTGTCTTTACTAGTCAACAGGAAACATGCCTCTCTATGTCCAAGATTTTTGACTCCAAAGTTAATTTAACAAACGCGACACAAAAATTTCGCTAATCCCACAACTATTCTTCAAAGAAACCCAAGTTTAATTATTCCATTCTGCACAAACAACGTCCTTGTATTATTTACATAATTTGACTGGAATTGTCGGAAAACGTGAGAACGTCCGAAGCTTGTAAGGAAACTAATTACGCTGAATGCGGCAGGGCACGGTTAATTAGAGACCAGAGGGCCCTCTTAATTAACACTAGCTTAGCCAGCCCCTCTCTGTTTTGTTTCAATTCGGAATCCGCCATAAAACATGAACAGGGCACCTATTGTTCAAATTTTAATCAAATTCTAAAGTAAATGTGTAAGGTTTGCATATCCTTTGAATATTATAGCGGCTGCTTGAGTAGCGACAGCAGCGTCGTGATTTGAAAATGGTAATTTTAAAGAGAATATATGTCTTTATTAATGAATTCTGGTATAAATTAGTCATATAAGAATAAAGTACTCAGTGATAAATGGCTACCTACTATACTATTGATATCATTAATTAGTTAGTGCTAGCCATCGCAATTTTGTCCCTGGAATAATGATGTGTAGAATTATAGTGTGTTATTTGAGCATATTATTAATTAACCTGCGATGGAAATAAATAAATTGTAATAGGGTAATAGAGGGTTGCTCGTCTGGTGCTTATGTTACGATATTTTTTTACTAAATATCAAGGTACAGTCAAGGAATTTAATTTCCGACCCAGCTAAGGCTCAATATTGTATAGCAAACTGTCACCATAAGAGCTAGCTAGAGCACGACGTTCCTTTGACATATCGCATGCATTGTTATATGTTAGTAACTAGGCAACCAGATTAACTACGTTGACATGGTGAACTGAAATTTTAAACGCGTTATCTCCTCAATCCCCACTTCCTGGTGTAACTCTGCTATTTCTAGCTCTTAATAGTTCACGGTTAGCGGCAGGTATTTTATTTTTCAAATTAATAACGTAATTGAAAAATATTTTTCAGATTTCTCGATTGACACTGACACATGTTCGTAATTAGAAAAGCAAATGATAACTTTTCGCAAAGAGGTTATCTGTAATGTGAAGTGACAAATAAATATGTATTGACAATTTGACATTTCAATACTATTACTGAAATAGAAGTTTCGACCTTAATGCATTGCGAATGTCTAACGACATTTCAACGAAATGGGTAGGTATTTAAATTCCTTGACTGTACCTAGTAACTTTAGTAATGGAGTCAGCATCAAAAGTAACTGCGCAATCGAAGACGTCAACAGCTCTTATTCCCTTTTAATAAAGACTTTTGACGTCTTCGTTTGCGCAGTTACTTTGCTGACTGTACGAATAGATTACCTGCTTAGGCTGCTTATAATGTTTAATGTTTCATTTAAGTTTTTAAGTGTTAGTTGCTGACCATACCAACGTTAATTTTAAATAAAATGTCTTATTTAGAGGCGC
This sequence comes from Epinotia ramella, assembly GCA_947578815.1. NCBI lineage: Eukaryota > Metazoa > Arthropoda > Insecta > Lepidoptera > Tortricidae > Epinotia > Epinotia ramella. Next base: position 20,567,740 of record OX388206.1, read on the forward strand.
GCATTTTATCGAGGAGGTGGTGCGTAGGCGCAATAGATAGATAATACTCTGCTTATTATAATGTTACACCCATAATTTGGATGTTACGTATGTATAGTAGAATTGATAACTCACTTTATATGGCTATTAGAGATATTATCGTAATATTTATTACATACTAAATATTTGTTAACAATATTTATAACTTTACTAGGCTTGATACCTTGACTTTACTTTAATTAGGTAAATATCTAAAAGTTTTCACACTAATACTTGTCATAATAAATATCCCCATCGAAATCACTAAATTTTATTTCCCAACTGTAATAGTTTGTCCGAATTTTGATTTCGGCAAAAGGCGTTTTTCTCTAAAAGTATGAGATTTTCAGGATTAGTATAAAACAAACCTAACCTAACGGGGTCTACACGATAAGCATTCAAAAAAAAACAAAAACTTTCGCGCATTCGACAAAACTGGTTTTTTGCCGAAATGAAAATTCGGACAATCTACAGTTGGGAAATGATATTTAGTGATTGCGATAGGATACCTTTTTAAACATCTTCTATGCATGCACTTTTAAAGTTGTAGCGTTCCGTATAGGTAACAAATGTGCTGCAATTTATTTAATACTAGCTGCCCGCGCGGCTTTGGCTTCGGCAGAGAAAGCAGGCATCCTCACAGAATAAAAATAACATAAAATATAGCCTATAAACATTCAGAAGCTCCATTCTACACGCAGATTAAAGATTTTTTTGAAATCGGATATGTAGTTCCTCACAGACTTTTCCTCTGTATAATATTATAGTACGGCCATTACACGCATAGCAATTTATCACAACAACTCGATATAGTCAATATGAAAGGTATGTATTGATGTCTCATTCAACTATAGCCAGTGGTTGTGACAGGAAGTTGTGTAATGGCCTTAAATTAAATATTTCTTAAGGCCTGTTCATCAAAGATGAAATCAGTCTCATTCTAAATTAAGAAAAAAATTATGCAAAACAGCAGCTAGCAAAGCAGCAATCGCTTTAATAGTTATTTAAATTGTTGTTAGTCATACGTATGTATGTATGTATGGGTTGCGACTCATATGTAGTTTTCCTATTTATTCAACTTGTTTTTATAATATTCATAATATGATAAAAAAATATAGGCAGTAACTTACTTGAATTAAGAAGAATGAAGTTGCTTGGCAACCAAAGAGTGGAAAGAATTGTTAGGATTTGAAGTTGTCGGTGAATAATATGCCCTAATTGCTTTGTGTTGTTTTGTGAGTGTTTGCTGTATGAAACCTAGTGTTGTGAACGCGTTTTAATTTATTACTCGGCTCTTGGCGGAATGCTCAGGTAAAGTTCATCACAATAATTATATTTAAAAGCACCTCTTGTCGGTGGTGTGTTCGCGAGTCCGTTAGTTTCTCTGCAAGCTAACGCTCCTTATATTTAATATATTTGAAGTAGCTGAATATGATAATTTAAAAAGAAAAATAAAGTTCGAGATTCTGTGGTCCATTTAGAATGATAGTGAGTTAAAAGTCCCAATCGGTGACACCGTTATAGTTGATTTCATTGTTCCTCTTTACTGTTATGTTATGATTCAAGATTGAAAGTGTTAAGTATGGAAACTGGAACGTTTCATTTTTTTTTATACCACATCGTCGGCAAACCAGCGTGGCCCGGCCCGGGTTATGGTAAGCCTATAATACCTTATAATATAAGCCTTACGCGTCCAATATAGATTCTTCATTAGGTGTATTTTCAAATTGAATCCAGTCACAATGATATACTATATTGGAAACCTTATCCAGAATAAACATATCAATAAAGTTATTGTTAAAACATTCACATCAGAACTTTTACGCACTCAACGTGTGCAAACAAGGTTGCAATTGTGAATATAAATAAATCCCATTTACGACTTCAGTCGTAAACCTTAAATTGTTTTCTGTTGCGGATAATGGTGTATAAACGTGGTATAACAAGCACCAAGTTAACATTCCAACCATCATCGTCTATAATACATTGAGATACGGTATAAACTCGTATGTGTGGAGTGCACTTTATCGTGGTAGCGTGGTGCCGACGCGGGCTGGCTGAGGTGGTATAAGGGTGGTATTGGCGTGCACACGTGGTGTGTGCGCGTGGTGGTGTAAGGTCTGTATGAATGTAGCTGTGACCGGAGATCCCGTAATGCTGCGCCGTGACCGCTGCGCTGGCCTGTGCGCGACGGGTGTGTTCCACTGTGAGGTAAAGCTTTATTCGTGGAAATTGTGATAAAGTTCATACCTTTTTATAGGACTAAACTAACTACTACGATGATTAACTCGTAAACATGATTTTTTTAAAGCAAACAATCAGAGCAAAATAATATAACATTTATTTATGTAGGTATTTTTTAAGGTTCATCCGCGTACACTACCAAAATCTGATACAAACATCTACCCCAATTTCTTATCTATGCAGATTTTTGAAGTGAAAACTTCTTTAGCGGCACTGTGCACTTTTTGGGATGGGGAAAAATTGTTAAACTCGCCACAGGTCACGTGACCGTAAGGTGAGATTCGTAAGGTGAGATCTCACCTTACGCATGATACGTAGACAGGCCGACCGTAAGACGGGGGGGGGCGTGGTTTATACTGATAATTAAAGCAATTCGTGCAAAATTATTCCCTAAGCATTCCAAAATATCAAAAATGCACTTTTCACTTCTGCCATAAACCCGCCGCTGCAACACGGTCGTTTTTTTGATGAATGATCTTTGTTTATATATTCGTTATCCTTACTATCCTTACTAATATTATAAATGCGAAAGTGTGTGTGTGTGTGTTTGTGTTTGTCCTTCTTTCACGTCGCAACGGAGCGTCGTATTGATGTGATTTTTTGTATGGAGATAGTTTAGAAGCTGGAGAGTGACATAGGCTACTTTTTCCAGCGGGAAAACATCTAATTCCCACGGGAAAATTCAATATGTTACATTTTCCTATAACCACGCGGGCGAAGCCGCGGGCATCAGCTAGTAAACTATAAATCATCCTTTCAGTCCAACCCATTAAGTTGTTTTTGCGTGATTGAGTAAACAAACATTTAAACATCCACATTTTCAAATTCCCAATATTACCTATAGTAACATTCATTACGTAATATAACAAAACGAAAAATCAGTATTTACAAAAACTTAAAAAACTAAACATGTAAATTGGTTTAGTTAAGTAGAATTTTGAATTAAGGGTAGTCGAGGCTTTGATATGCCCTTTTTTGTATGAACGGGGCTCCCCGTTCGTACCTATACATCATACATACCTATAATCTTAAGTTAAAGTACGAAAAGGAACACACCTCGTGTCTGGCGAGGACACGGCTCTTCGATTAACATAAAACCGCTGCGTGGGCGCACTGTACTTAATGTAATAATGGCTTTCTCTCCGTATTGTCACAAAACATGTTTACTCTAAGAAATTACTGTTCTAGAAATCATGTGTTGGTGCTTGAGCTGATTGGTGTGAGGAATGGTTGTAAGAATTCGGTCCTAGGATACTTGAGTGTGAGGTGTAGTTTTATAGAATGGATATTATTAATTGTAAAAAATTCTAGGAGTCTTATCTTATTTCCACTGAGGATCACGCACGAGCTATTGCGGCCCTAATAGGACAAAAAATCGCCCAAGGATTTTTTTGCCTGTTGTGTTACCATTTGTCATATACAGGGTGCAATCTTTTACGTGATACAAAATAGCAAAATGTGAATCTATCCATGATTCTGAGCAACTTTTATTATGGGACCAACTTTGTGTTATGCCAAAAAAATCCAACTATTTCATTAACTCTGCTCATTTTAGACTGACAAGAATGTATGAACAGGTGTGTTTTTTTTGGCATAACACAAAGTTGGTCCCATAATAAAAGTTGCTCAGAATCATGGATAGATTCACATTTTGCTATTTTGTATCACGTAAAAGATTGCACCCTGTATATGTACTTTGTATAGCGGTAACACAATAGGAAAGTTCAGAAACGCATGTCAAATTTTGGTACACTTTTTTTCTCTTATTGGGATGGAAAGAGATCGTGGTTCCGAGTAGATATATCACTACATAGTATAAAACAAAGTCCCTTCCCGCTGTCTGTCCCTATGTATGTTTAGATCTTTAAAACTGCGCAACGGATTTAGATGCGGGTTTTTTTAATAGATAGAGTGATTCAAGAGGATGGTTTATGTGTATAATATAGTACCCGTGCGAAGCCGGGGCGGGTCGCTAGTCTAACATATAAATTGCAGAAAATCTCGTAAAATATTTAGTGGCCTATTTTAAAGAAATTCTCAAATAATAGTTTAACAGTATACCTGCCAATGGATGTTGACATCCAGATACCTAGTATTAAATCAGTGTCCACGCAGGACCTCTGTGGGAAATATTTGACTTAGAAGGCACCTAATTAGTTGTTCGAAAGCAAATAAGCAACTAAAACAATCAGCGGTTCAAGACCGCTAACCCCGCAGTTAGTCATCTAAGTACAGCTATGCTATTCACAACCTGTCTCGACTACTCACCCTAGTATAACTTTAGCTCAAGGTCCGTAATAACTACGTACTACGTAACCACGTTCACACTAACACTGGTTCGCCTCAGACGAGTTGTTGTTAGGGTGGTGAATACTGGCCGAGCAGCCCCGCTATTCTGCAACTTGTTTTAAACTCATCTCCGTTTACCCACATATATATCTTGACGCCGCGATTCGAAGTAACCAAGCGCAGGTAGAGGTCTAGTTTAGTTAGGCGTGACGGGTGAGGTGAGACGCATGAGCGCGTAAAGAATAACAGCCCAGATGTCGCAAGCCGGGCGCAATAATTAGCGGGCGCGACCTCGCGGCCCGCGAAGGAAAACCGCACGCGCCGACATTGACCCGCGTCGCCGCCGCTCTGCTTCACTCACTCGCTCATTCGTTCACTAACTCACTCACTCATCGCCATAACTAGCTATTACTCGTAACCTCTAACTACTAAATTATACCCCTAATCGTAATGAGAATCTCGAGATAATAGTTAAAAAGAATTACAAGCATCATATTGTAAGGTTTCAGAATAATTTCTAGGTTAATATAGACATGTGTTATTAATGAGCGCAAACTACGAGAAATGGGTTAAACTTCGTGATTTATCGTAATCGAGTTCGTGTTCGAAAGCGGAGTTTTATGGTCCCGCAATCGTATCGAACGTTAAATACAAATACGTCCTCATAAATTAGCGTGGATGCAGGTGTGGTTAGCCCGGCGACGCAAAAACTGAAGATGTTTAACTACACGCTAGCTTGTTACGATTTCCATCCGGCGCGGCCCGTTCATTAGAGCCGAGGGTCAATTATACAGGATGAAGCGTGTCACAGCCTGTTATTACCCAAAGTACGCTAGTTAATTTCAGTCCAGACTGAATCCAAATAATGGCTCACGAATACTGTTACTCTGACATGTCAGATGCTTCGAGATGCGAAGCACTGATAACATTCCGACTCAGGATTCGAGCACGAAATTCTTGGCGTTGGCTGGGCCAAGTCGGACCAACAGAACGTAATAGACGTATGTCCGAATGCGAGGAATGCGCAGGTAATTGATTGAGGCGCGTCATCCATCGCGTTCGGTCTGCCAATCTAGTCTTTCGATTGGTTAGTGCGCGGCGCAATGTTCTGCATTCCGTCGCCGGGCGACGGCCGATGAGATCTCGTCATCGGCAGATTGGATCGTGACAGAGAATTCGTCGGTCGGCCGCCGCCGGTGGAATGCAGCGGTAATTGATTTGTCCTGCGTAATCGACGGCCTAAACGGGATTGACAGGAATATGGAGAGCGAGACGTTATGCTAACTGCCGAGATAGCGGCCCGCGGCATATGCGACATCACGCGACCAAGCGCACCGTTTTATTTCTTTTCTATATAAGCCTGGTTTTCTATTTACGTTTGACTATCGTCTAAATGACTTTATTATGAACACTATGACTAATTTAGTAGGTAGGTTACCTATTTATTCTGGTACCGGAATGAAGAACGCATTTTTAACTTACCTATTGAAATTTCTAAAATATGTAAAATATGGTCAGTTAAGTACAACTAAGCGTTGATGTAGTAGTATTACAAAACGACTCAAAGTAATTATGTCACGTGCCGGGGTAGCCTACTTTGTGAACATATTATGATTTAAGGGACCTCAAAATGTCGTTTTTTTAAAATTAAATAGTAATTTACGCGACATAAATTCAACTAGTTCATCAAATTAGTAACAATCTCGGATACTGATGAAAATATTGTATATTCAAAATTATATTCCATCAGATGCTTTCTTGATGCACATGATGGTCATGAAAAGGTTGAGCATAGTTAAAACCTATCAGGTTTTTAAATTAAAAAACTTCGTTATACGTATAATTACCTTGCGTGATATTTAACGATTCAGATGTGTGTTAAAGTGCTCATTATTTTCGTAAACAGTACAGTCAAGTGCAAAAATATGTATCGATAACATCCTCTCATAAATAAGTACCAAAACCTTAATCCGCTGACATAAGAGTTATGGGACATATTTATGAGTAAGTTGTATGCACCCATATTTTTACACTTGACTGTAGGTACCTTATCATGTTTTGTATCTTCTTCGGTATCCATAAGTTGCTTAGAAGTGATTGCGTTTTATCGATAACACCTTTTGTCTACCAGTACCAATCTACCATTGATTATATTTAGTTTAATTTATTTAGTGCTCTTTTGTGACATATATTGTGTTGTATTATATACTAGAAACAATACTCGTCGTATCGTATTTAGATTTGAACACTACATGTTACGCATGACTCAAATATTGGGATGTGCAACAAAAAGTAGAGCAGACGCAAATTGGTGAATTGGATTGAATGAATGCACTATGCGATACAAAAGGACGAGCGCATCGCAGTATTGGATATGACGCGCCAGCCTAATGCTTTGTCACAAACGGTGATGAAAATCTGGCGGGAAAACCGAGGTTGGAAAAACATAAATATCTGCCACGCGCATAATTTCCTGTATAAACTTTAATAAAAGGGGTAATTCCTAGTATTATTAAATTGTCCGTAAATATGATGGTTACCAAGGGTCAGTAAAACTAGTAGTAGAGTGTGAAAATTATCTGAGGCTCTAGTATAAGTTTTACCGAAACAAAACATTACGATCGCGTTTGCGTTTTACCCTCAATTTGTATGGGATTTGACAGCTAAACGCGAACGCGGTCGTAACGTTTTGTTTCTGTAAAACTTATACTAGAGCCTCTGAATAAAATATGATGAGTCGAATCTTACAATCCACTAATCGATATTTCGTTGTAATGATACAAGCTTAATATGGCATATATGTTAGGTTAGATTAATAATTATGTTACCTCTGTTTTAATTGTGAATCATAATTATTAAGTTTGCTATTTTGACTCTGTTGTGTGTTTATGCAGACAGGGGGTTAACCAAATCTGTCAGTAGAACAGAGTGGTATTATTACACAAAAAAAATTTTACGTCACACCTGGCCATAATGTGAGTTTTACCGCACGTTGCGCGTATGGTAAAACTCGCATTGTGGCCAGGTGAAGACGTAAAATTGTGTACTCACCACGGGCAGTAAAAAAGAAAGCCCTCTATCGCATATTTACCACCCTCGCCTGCGGCTCGGGTCACAAATACCTGCGATTTCGGGCTTTCTTTCTTTTACAGCCCTTGGTAAGTAATGTACTATTTTTCACCTCAGCAGCTCGAACAAGCATATTTTGCTGCGTGAAAACAGTGTGCAAAATGCGATTTTGCTCACTCCGTGAGACAAAGTAGCTTTTTAATTTTGATGCGGAGCACTGACATTTCGTCGTATGGGGTCTATTATAAGTTCAGAATATTTGAACTTTATTAGCGCTGTCCCTTTCATTCCATTACGAAAAAAGAAAATGGCAGACGTAGGTCGATCCATAGTTCGACCATGGAATTTCAAAGTAGACCCCCAAATAACGCGACAACAACAAACAACGCGTAACACGTTCGAAAACTATCAAATTAACAAGTTTAAATTACCAAAATAATTATACAAGGGAATTTTCTATTGAAGATAATTTAAATAAAAGATCTCAGAATAAACTCCGTTTTTTTATAATAAATTGGTAAACATGAATTTTATTACGCTAGCTAATTAATATTTCTAGTTTAAACAATCTTATATTTTATGAACGTATAACACAGATGCTGTTTCCGAACGCAAGCGCGGCGGCCCGCCCCTTTAAAAAAAATGCGCGCTGTTAATTTGTTTCAGAATTTATTAGGTACCTATATTATTCCTCATTCTTGCGTTATTGATATTGGTTTTAAATATAAAATCGACTAGGATAAATCAATTCTCTATCTAACTAGGATATACAGTGAAGTCAGTGACGTGACGAAGGCAGTATTTTAACAACAGTTACGGCTAGGTTTTGGTGTGCACGCGAGATACACGACGTAATATCCTTGTGATCGTGATAAATATTTCAAAAATATATCGAAGATATTAGTAAAATCTGTGAATTTTAACAATAATACGGTTAGTTTTTAGTGATGTGTTAGTGTCGCGCGACACTCATATAAATACTGAAATATCCTTTGGTTTCTCGCGCCTTGTCTCGCCTTTCTAGTATTGACTAACGGCGCAGCCGGCGCTGATGAGTTAAAACAAGCACTATAACGAACGCCTAATTAAGTTTTCTTCCTGAACAACCTTGAGACGAATAGGTACGTCATACTAATATATATTTTTTAATGTGAATATGTTCTCACTGCTGAGGTGATAAGTTGTATGTGTTACTCGAGAGCAGAGTATTTGCATCTCGTGTTTTTGAGTATTTCGCTTCCTCAGGACTCAAAATCAGCACTCGCAGCCAAAACAAACTTTGCTCTCTTGTTGCACAAATAACTATTTCTTAAATAAACCAATATTATAAAGAGGAAAGTCTGTGAGTCTATGGCTTTGTAAGTTTTATATGTAAAGGTTAATATCCAGAACTATTCATCGGAGTTCACCTGTGTAGAATGGTCTTACTGGATGGATTTAGGCTATATTTTTGCGTTCTTTGCAATACGCATGCGGAGCCCCGCGTAGTAGTTCATAAAGTCATTTTTATATGGTAGGTACAGGTACGTAACTAAGAATGTAGTAATGATTATCCCACCAAAAACAGTACAAGTAAAGTGATGCCAAGACTCCAAGCGTCGACGACGAGCGTTCGAGCAAAAAGCTATACTTTTTAGCCAAGATATAGAATTTGTAGAGCGTGGCTGGTAGTGGTAGAGTTACGCCGTGTGGAGGCTGTTGTCCACGTTAATCCCCTAGCCTGATCCCCCAGGGGAAAAAAACGGTTAGGTTGTTAGTTGAACTGCGACCCTACAGCGCGCGAGCCGAGCGAGCGAAGCGAGCGTGACGCGGTAGCGTCCGGCGAAGCGCCATAACCGAACATTATCAATTTTTTCCTAGTTGAATATAAAATAATTGCCGCTAATTCCCCTGGGGGATCAGGCTAGGGGATTAACGTGGATAACGTGGTGTGGAGTAGGAAGCTTGGCGCTAATTGCGATCTGATATCTTTTTCACGCTGAAAGCTGTATGAGCTATGGAGTCTTGGCATCACTTTACATGTAATGTTTTTGGTGGGATCTCATTCCTTTTTGTAAGGTAATTTCTAAAGAAGTGAATGGGAAAACCCATACAAACTTCCATCCCCTAATTTAAAGTTTGCGGAAAAATACAAACTTCAACCCCCTTATTCAAATGGTGGGGGGTGATTTACTAAAAATCCTGAAATACATATTTCATTATTTATAACAAGGAGTCCCTATTTAAATTTTCAGACCCCTAGCATCAAAATTTGCGGAAGTCTCATACAAAGTTCCATCCCCTACTTTAAGGCGTTGGGGGATAGAAGTTCCATTTTTTTGAATTATTTTGTTGATTGTGTACTAATACTTAGCTTACATACCAAATTTCAGCTTTCTAGGACTTCAGGAAGTACCTACCCTAGAGGTTTTGATGATCAACATCAGTGAGTCAGTGAGTCAGTGACGAAATCGGCGTTTTTAGATATCAATAAAATCTTAAGTATAAGAGCTATGTTACTGAAACTTTATATGTTTAATAAGTCCACTATTGACATCATATCCCGAGAATTTTGTTTATCTGGTATAATCCAAACCCAAGTTACGAGGGTTCAAAAAAACGACGAACCGCTTCGAGAAAAGGTAGGTAGTGCCCTTGCGTTGCGCTTCGCTTGGCTCGTCTTGGCGGGGGCACTGCTGTGCCCCCAGATATATGTTTTCTATTGTATTGTGTTTTAATGAGGACCAACAAAACTGTGATATTATTAGTTTGAGCCCAATTGAAAAGCTACTCAACTAAATACCGTAATATACTACACTCGTAGTTTATTGACCTTGAAAGTTTACTTTAATCGTGACAATAACTTGCTATAAAGTCGTGGACGGGTACAATATCGTTGTGATTGGCATTATTAATGGCTTTAAGATCTACTGCAGACATTACAACAAAAGTAGATTGGTAAGTAAAGTATCTATACAACTTTCTAAATACCTACCTATCTACTAGCTAAGCGGATTATTCTAGGCTTTTCATCCTGATGGTAATTTATTTGCAAGTGAAATTCTTCACAATAGCAACCCGACATATTTGTAATTCTTCGCCAGGATTGTGGCTTGATGATTAATAAATTAATTATTAATCCTCATTGTTACTCATAAGCTTCTTTTTGCGTTCGCTTCACGTACTTCAGTAGTCTGGGGTCATTAGAATATGCTCGATTCCGATTTGTTTTCATGATGTCATTGAAACCAGCTCCAGTTTTAGCCCTGTTTGTGAAGAATGAAAGTAAGAAGCAAGGTTTTTGTTAAAGGTAGTTAATTGCTATTGTAAATAATTCCGATTGAGAAGAATTTCATAGCATACTCGTAATCCGGCTTAGTTTTTGCTATTACTATCCATACCTAAGGTAGGTACGCGGCTATAAATAAATTATAAAAATTGTATACCTTCCTTATAATAAATGCGAATCCCTCGCACGCGAGCTCTATCTTCCTGTAAAGTACTTAAACTTAGTTACAAAGTGTGTCGATGTCGATACGTTTTGTTCCGTTCTTACGCATAGCGCGTAGCGTAGGGAAAGAGCGTGAAATAGATAGTCGATCATGAAATGGAATAGCACTCGAACTAGTCCGGTTCAGTTAGCGAAGTCAAATAAAATTAATATTCATAGCCGTTGTATTTATTGGCTTTCAATTAGTTGGTATAATCTTAATGGAGCATTAACATACGCGCGACTCACCTCTGGCTCGCGTGGGGATACCAGTTACATAAGGAAAAAGAAAGTAGGTACTTAAAGGAAGTTTGTGAAATTAAACGGTTTAAGCAGTTTTATCTATTTCTTGTAATAAGTGTAAAAAATACATTCCGAATATTATTTATATGCGTTATAATTCTTTATCGGTTTATACATAAAATCAATTCCAATCAAAAACATTTAATAGAATAGACCCCAAGAGACCCACTACGGAAAAGGTCCTTATCATTTCTTTGATTTTCTACCTTATTAACTATTGTAGTATGACGACTTCATCAAAAATAATTAGGTACCAGTAAGTATACTTATAATAAAACAAAAGTGTCACCTCCATTCCTAAACGTATCGCGGTCGAGCAATACTGGTATGTCGAACTGATGATTTCGCTAAAAATCAGAGCCACATTGAACCCTGGCAACCCTGGCGGATGGCTCAGCCGATGACCTCTGCCGACCGGTTCTCCCCACTACCTCGAGACGTTTCATTACGTTATTATTATATTAAATGTGTATATAATACACATTGTAGGCATTAGTCCGACCAGCTCTTGCTTTTATTCGAGTCATGGGCTACGTCGATCTTTATGGCCCCGAATGGCGGATTGTTCCCCACAATCGTAATTCGTTTTAATGCTTGAGTTATAATGGACTTGGTTGATAAGTCATGCCAATTAATTTGCTATTGAACACTTCGGGGTAAGTAAAAAGTTGAAGCACAAATGCGATTATTTATAACGATTTTCCGCTTAGTTTCATGATTTAACTCTGCTTTAATTTAATTATGGACGAAATTAAGGAAAATAAATGCTTCTGAAAGTAAAAACCCATAATTAAATGTTAAATTGGTTTTCCGTATTAATATCCGTTTTTATTTTATCCTTGTTTAAAAATAATAGTATTGGTGTGTGTAGGTAGAACTTATTCAATTTATCTTCATAATTAGTGTAGAGTGGAAAAAAGTTAAAAAGAGTCCCTTTCCCCGGCTACTAATCTTTTATGTCGACTTGAATTAGTTGGCATAAACAGCGTATATTTTTCTGAAAAGTGAAGTGTGCGCACCCTACGCTGCGCCCGCGTCGAAGGCTGATCGTAATTTAATTTGACATTAAACCGATTCTTTGGCGCTCTCCGCGCGCCTCCCGCCCCGCACCCCTCAGCCCGCGCTGGACCTTCGAGAGGGATCTGCTTTCAACTCGCATGTTACCTCTTTTTTATTTAGCAGTTATTTTTTAAATACTGTAATTAAGAATTAACGACCTCATTTTCATATTCAAATTTGGTTTTGAATGTCTCATTGTTGTCTCATCCAAGGGATAGTCTCATCTTAAAATGAGAGAGGTTGGTGCCAATACAATAACAATCGTCCATAAGATACAAATGCAACATAAATAGGTATCTACTACCTATCAATAATATGATACTCGTACTTTTAAAGTGACACCCAAGTATTTCCAAAAAAATATTTTTTATAAAAGCTTTTTAGCATCTGGATAAAGGGAAATCGATTTCCAAGATACCATTAAAAGTTTCAATTTTTAACTACAAGCGAACTTTTAACTTACCGAAGTAATATTTGTTAAGATGAAAAGTAAATGAGATAGATTTAAACTTCACACGTGGAAATAAAATAAAGTTATCTCGCAAAACGAAGAACTCTCTACATGCCTAGATTCAGCTACATCCGATATCGATTCTGGGACTTGCGATTTCCGTTCATAAATCAATGACACTAATGTCTCTCGAATTGCATTATGAAATATCACAGATGAGATTGATCTAGGATTCTATTTCTAGGCTAGTTACAACATAGGTAGTACGCGCTGTGTTGAGAGAGAGATTTTGTCTCCTGCTGTCAACTGTCAACACAGCAAGTCCTAAAATTAATTTCGATCGACAGTGCTCTTATAACTCCTTTGAAGACGCTAGTTACCAGAGGCTACGGTATCTGGTTACCATCAGGTGGGCCACATGCTTTTCATATGTCCGGGATATTCATAGAAAGATTATGAAGATACAAAACATTTCTTCAAGACGCTTTTTAGGGTTCCGTAGTCAACAAGGAACCCTTATAGTTTCTCCATGTCCGTCTGGCCGTCCGTCCGTCCATCTGTCCGTCCGTCTTCGGCTTAGCTCTGTAAACATTACTACCAGAAAACTGTAATTCGGCATTGGTATATACGAGTAAATCAATCACGCCAACAAAACAGAAGAATAAAATCTTGAAAAAAAATTTTTTTTTGGGTTTAGTACCTCCCCTACACCCTAAGTGGGTACGTATTTTTTTTTCTAGTCATACCCGTGTGAAATGTGGGGTATCGTTGGATAGCTTGTTCAAAAATATTATGTTTCATAAAACGATTTTTCAAATTAGTGATTCGTTTGCGAGATATTGGGCTTTAAAGCCCAAATTTTTGTTCGAGTCATGTGTCCCCCTCCCCCTGCCAGCTAAATGGCTGCTCTGGGAATGTGAAAAAAATCGTGGCAGTAATACATATAATAAATTTAAAAGAAAAACTATCACGGCTAAGTAGGCATAACTAGTTACCGAGTGATAGTCGACCAACTTAAAATGTACTTAGAAAGGCCAACTTTCGTACAAATTCGGCAGCCGCAACCAGTTAGTTGGCGCGCGCGTATCGATGTAACTAAAAAAGACAATTACGGAACCCTACACTGCGCGTGGCCCGACACGCACTTGGCCGATTTTTATATGAAATAAAAGAGAGCGTGCATACTAAACTGCATCCATAAATAAGAGTCTTAAAATGTAAACAAACCACTTACCGGTAGAAAAATACACATTCCTGGTGTAATCACACGCAATAACAAGTAGGCAATTGTTGTAACATCTAGGTAATCACGTGCAACACCATTATTTCTATAATAATATGTCAATTTTATCGTAAAACACTTATTTTTTTGCAGAAAACCGAGATCGCTGTAACCTCAAACCTACAACTGACATTTTAAATACTCTGTATTGTCTTTGGTGGATAGGGATGGGATGTTCTTTCACATCGATAAAAACTCGATGGCAGAGTAGTCTTTGGTCGAGGCAGTGATGTTGAGCTAGTAAACAAATATTAAGTATTCCGGTGCGCCAAATTTCTAAAAAAAAATCATTGTTTGCCGAAACATATTGTTGCAGACATGTCAGAGGCAAATGGCTGAAAATCAAAAAAAATGTACATAGTTAAGGGCCTTAATCTAATCTACGCTTAATTAACTTACTCTGGCTAACTTAAATGGTAAATGGTAATTTTTTTATTGTAAATGGTCATGTTTTCAATTCTGTCCGGTTATCTAGCAAAAAAAGCATTTTCAATGAGATTACTAGAAAACCGCACACAGAAAAAAACAACGCTACGCTCTGACAGCAACCGTATTGTGCCTTCTCTTTCACACTTAGAAAATTTTAATTATGCTGTCCTGCTGTCATAGTGAACGGAGTGCAGCCTTGGAACGAACTACATTGTAATCTTTCGTTGCGATCTGTTTGGTTGCCAAAGATAACTTAATTATATTGTTGAATATTGTATGCAACACCATGTTTGTTTTGTGTTTAGTATTGCTTAAAATCTCATTGAAAATACTTTTAGTTTTTACCCACCTACAATAATATTCTACAATAATTATATTGCACAATTTTAATTAACCCTACCGGGCACACGGACGACAATAAAATTTATCAATAAAATTGACTAATCACTTATGTCAATATTCCCGTGAAAGCAACATGTCTGGTAAATTAAATTTTTAAGTTAGTGTTTTGTTTACATTGTAGGAAATTTCTATTGAAAGATGGTTTATAACCCTATACTCAATAAATTATTCACGTTTTTTATCATTTATCATCGTAATTTATCATTTCCGCTATAGTAATGTTGCCGACATCGACATTATTCGACATACACCACATCACTATAGTAGTCTATGGTTATCCATTCCGCCATATTTGTTTACCTTTTAAGCCTCTTATTTATGGATGCAGTTTACACAAGTTTTTCAGAGAAAATAGTTTTATTTACCTACACACTTTTTAATACATTTCCCTAACCTGAATTAGTTGATTCACATGAACGTGAAACAGATCATTACAATATGTAAATATGTATATGGATAACCTTAAATAAAATAAGTTTATTTTGCATGTACGCCGCATTGACACATATACCTACAAGTCAAAGACTGCCCGGAGACTGAAACAAATCAGGAGGGTTAGAATTGTTACCTTTTGTGCAGCCTTGGGACACCTTGTAGACTATGAAAAGAAAAACATACTTGAACACTTAGTAGAAAGTCTTCAATAAGGATTCAAATTATAATAATTCCCCACTTGATCGGCCGGCAGGCCGCGCGGATAAAGCACCGCGCGGGTATCGCGTTACATCGCCCGCGCACTTGATCATGCCGTTGTCTCAACTCTTTTATTTGTATGCTTTATGCTTTCCTTTATTTTCAACCGCCTCAATGGCGACCGCACCCACCGCACCGCTTAGCGCTCGCCGCAAACCAGAATTAGTTTTACTATACTTACTCATAATTTGCGTGAAACTATGTTTAAAAATCAATAGCCATTGCGATGATGCGAGTATATATTTTCTTCGGGCATGCCCGGCGCGTCACGACTCACATTACAGCCTATTAAACCGGGCCCGCTATCGCCTCGCAGCCTTCACTCGGTTTGAAACTTATTAGAGCTCTCGTTAGCGCAGATCACAAATCGAGTTGGCACGTCAAAATATCAGTGGTAATAGAGCGAGTGGAGTGCGTTCCGAGCCCGCACCGACCGACCAATTTATTCGTCGGGACGTCAGATTTCGAGGGCCTCGTTACGACTAAGCCTCCAATTAGACTTATCCCTAATTAAGAGATGCCAATAAATTACCCTCTATCACGGGCTAACGAAGACGCGCCGCACTAATAACGCTAATTGATTTTGAGTAATGAGCCCGAGTTTTGATGGAGCTGATTGGGGCGCGAGGGGGCGAATCGATCGCCGATGTGAGGTACCATTACTGCCATTAGCCCCCTAGCTAGTTTACTTTGGAACCGAACAACTTTTAGCGAACCAGAGGCTCTAGTATAAGTTTTACCGAAACAAAACGTTACGACCGCGTTCGCGTTTAGCTGTCAAATCCCATACAAATTGAGGGTAAAACGCAAACGCGATCGTAAAGTTTTGTTTCGGTAAAACTTATACTAGAGCCTCAGGTGATGGCGAACGTATTCAACTTTAAAGATGGAATGTTTAGCAAAAATCCTAACTATGAGCGAAAGGTGAAGCAGTTACAAGGGAGGCCTTGCAAATGCAAATACAAGATTTTTCGTCAACAAATTCAAAATACTTATGTTACGTTCAAAAACGCAAATACATTGTTTAGGTGTCATCGATACTTTGGAAAGGCTTTGCTTCTTCAACTGGAAAGTTTATTACTGTAAACTGTAGATACTTGGTTAGATAATTTTACTGCTTTTATAAATAGTTAAATAGAAACCAACAGGTTAGAGATATCGGATTTAACTGGAAGTGTTTAGAGCCGCATTGGTATTGCCTCGAAATAGGTAAGCAAAATCAACAGGTATACTAAAGCTATTTCTCTTTAATTGAATTTCATTACCATAGCAAGAGCTTGCTTTTAATTACCAATACTGAACGGTTAAAATGTTGACTATTTCTTTCACTTTGTCGTATTCCACTGATTTTCCTCACTGGTAAAACATCTTTATTCTCTTAGAAATATAGTTCAACATAACCGAAATAACATAAATATGAAGTCGAGACACTTGTCCCAATAATCAATTGACAAATACGGTTTTTATTTTCCCATTATAATATCTCGTTACAATTCCTTTTCCAAATACACACTTAATTTTCTAAATGTCAGCGTCGCTTTTGCAACGAAATATTCAGGTAATTTAAGAGCTTTAGAAAGTAAACATTGTACATCCTGCACGTAAGAGATAAATAACACTTAGTATGCAAATATATAATGAAGGATAATTATAATTGGCAACGAATGCGTGGGCATAAGTAGATTTCATTTTTAATGTCGACAGGCGTTATTTAAGTACCTACTTATTTATGACAGTAATTTTCTGAGACCACTTATTAATCCAATTAAGAATTAATAGGAATTCTTGATGGAAACTGACAATAATTTGCCTTTTGTAATGCGGTACATACCATACATATGATAAAGTTGCATACGTTAAGAATTAAGACATGTAAGTAATAGGTACATCATTATTGGAATATCATTTGATATTTACCGTTAGCTTTTCGCTGAAGGAAAAACATAGCGAGGAAACCTGCATACATCTGCGAAGAAATTCAAGGGTGTAAGTGAAGTCCCCAACCCGTACTGCGCCAACGTGGGGACTACTGGTCGTTCCCTCTCATCCCTGAGCCCAGCAGTGGGACTTATATATTGGCTGGTTTATTATTATTATTAAGTATAGGTACATTATTAGACAGTAACAATAACATTAATATACCTATATGTATTTCGTATCTTTTCAGGTAAATATTCATAAAAGTTGGGATCAACGGGCTGGGCTACCTTGTTTAAACAAGATTTGGAGTAAGTATTACATATGGAGATAAATAAATATAGGGCATAAATCGACCTAGTCCCCAACTAAGCAAAGCCAACTATGGGTACTAGACGACGATAAACATACTTATATAGATAAATAAATACTTAAATAGTTACATAGAAATCATCCATGACTGAGGAACAAATATACGTGCTCATCACACAAATAAATGCCCTTACCGGGATTCGAACCCAGGACCTCTTGCTTCGTAGGCGGGGTCACTAACCAACTAGGCTAAAGCGGTCGTCGATGAATATGAATATACCGAAAACGTAAAAGATAATCAGGCAGACCATTAACTTTTAACTTACCTAGAAAAGAAGAGCATTTTTGGAAACATTATTGAAAAACCGGCCAAGTGCGAGTCGGACTCGCGCACAAAGGGTTCCGTACCATTATCTATAAAAACAGTTAAAAAAAAAAGTTTGTTGTATGGGAGGCCCCCTTATATATATATTTTTTTTTTTCGGCAACAGAAATACATAATTTGTGAAAATTTCAACTGTCTAGCTATCGCGGTTCTTGAGATACAACCTACCAGCCAGCCGGGCCGCGGGCGCGTTGGGTGCGACGGGCCGGCTCGCCCGCCGCCCGCGGCGAACAAAATACCAATTTGTTTTTGCCATTACCAAATATTTTTCAAAGCTTTATCTCTTTAGGAATAACGTCCAAATTCGAACTATTCGAATTTGCAAGAACAGCGGACGGCGGCGGTGAACAAAATATCAATTTGTGTTTGCCGTTGGTGAATATTTTTCAAAGCTTTATCTCTTTAGGAATAACGTCCAAATTCGAACTATTCGAATTTGCTCAATAGCCAAACGGTGAAGGACGCGTGAACAAAATTACAAATTTATTTGCAGAATATGCTATTGCAAAAAGTGTTTAACGGCTTTATACTCTTACGAATACACGGCAAAATATAAAAGTCTGTTACCTCCTTCACATCTGACGTCACAAAAATCTGTCGCGTATTTAACAATTTTTCCCCATCCCAAAAAGTGCTCAGCGCCGCTAAAGAAGTTTTCACTTCAAACACGTTTGTTGTATGGGAGCCCCCTTAAATATTTCTTTTATTTAGTTTTTATCATATGTTGTTATTAACGGCAACAGAAATACATAATCTGTGAAAATTTCAACTGTCAAGCTATCGCGGTTCTTGAGATACAGCCTGGCGACAGACAAAACGGCAAAAAAAAACACGTTTGTTATATGGGAGCCCCCCCTTAAATGTTTATTTTATTTTGGTTTTAGTATTTCTTGTTATAGCGGCAACAGAAATACATCATTGTGAAAATTTCAACTGTCTAGCCATCGCGGTTCTTGAGATACAGCCAGGCGACAGACAAAACGGCAAAAAAGAACACGTTTGTTGTATGGGAGCCCCCCCTTAAATATTTATTTTATTATGTTTTTAGTATTTGTTGTTATAGCGGCAACAGAAATACATCATTGTGAAAATATCAACTGTCTAGCTTGCGCGGTTCTTTAGATACAGCCAGGCGACAGACAAAACGGCAAAAAAGAACACGTTTGTTGTATGGGAGCCCCCCCTTGAATATTTATTTTATTATGTTTTTAGTATTTGTTGTTATAGCGGCAACAGAAATACATCATTGTGAAAATATCAACTGTCTAGCTTGCGCGGTTCTTTAGATACAGCCAGGCGACAGACAAAACGGCAAAAAAGAACACGTTTGTTATATGGGAGCCCCCCCTTAAATATTTATTTTATTATGTTTTTAGTATTTGTTGTTATAGCGGCAACAGAAATACATCATTGTGAAAATATCAACTGTCTAGCTTGCGCGGTTCTTTAGATACAGCCTGGTGACAGACAGACAGACGGACAGCGAAGTCTTAGTAATAGGGTCCCGTTTTTACTCTTGGGTACGGAACCCTAATTAGCGAACGAAACGACCGAAATTCTTGTATCTCGGGCTGTGCGGCGGTGATATCAAAGTCACCGGTGACTAAAATTATCACCGATGACTTTTATGTCACCATTTTCCAAGAGCCGTATTTTTGAAAGTCACACGCTGTTTACCAACATGCAGAAATTTTACAATGTCAGTCAGAAGCCGTGTTCCGAATCACGACAACAACGATCACAGCGTTTACAGTGCTTACGGCTGGTCCGAATCAGTAAGCGCGCTCAAGGCCGCTCAAGGCCGCGTGAGTGGTGTACTGATTCGGTCCGGTCATAAGCGCGTTTACTGTCATGTGTCAAACTGTCAATGTCAACGGCACATTCATTTGAATTCTGTCTGAGGTTCTGAGCAAAGATAATAAATATAACCACTACGTTTTGAGTAGAAAAGTTAAATCGCATATGAATAATGAATATATAATGACATATAACACTTAAAAAAAATTAAGTGTCATATGTCAAACCAAACAAAACGTCAACTTGACGTTTGGCTCAAGGTGCTTACGCCTGGGAGTGTGAGCACCGTAAGCGCCAACATGGCGTCGTCCATGACATCATCAATGACGTCACGATATTTATGTGAGCGTTGTAAGCGTGAATCGGTCCGATCGTAAGCGCGCTTAAAACGTTTATGTCGTGATTCGGAACACGGCTAGAGATAATCTTCCCGTTACGTTCCTTTTTACGCAGATGTTATAGTGTTGTCCTTGATACCGGTTTTTAGGGTTCTGAAAAAACTGCCTTCCTTAAAGAAAAAGATGTAAGTGCCATAAGATTTCAGTAACGATACGACCTTTTTAATAGGCACGGAACCCTTCGTTGTGCGTGGTCCGACACGCGCTTGGCCTCTTATTTCGTCGCAATCACAAATATCACAATCGAGCCCCGCTGCTAATTCTTCCGAAAAACATACTTTGGTACTTTTGGCAGATGTCACAAACGTCAACTGTCAAAAACAATCGCATGGTGATTTCAATTACGAGTGGGTAGGGGCACTCGTAAATCGATATCATAGGTATGACAAATGTAAGTCACCGGTGAGTTTCAAAAATACGAACTTTCGGAAATCACTCACATCGGTGAGAATTAGTCACTTAGTGAGATTCAAAAATCGATCCCCAGGTCGCATTTCTCTACCGGTTCTCGTGAAAAAATATGAGCAGGTTCAATCATTATATGTATTTTTTCTCAAATCCTGTTTGTATTAAAAAAATGTTTGAAAAAAGTACTCGCTAGGTTTACAAGCTCACAGAGCTATAAGTACTCGTATTACGTAACTGTATTTAAGTAGGTAAGTAACAGTATAATTAAATCTTCCACGTCGAATTACGAATTTCCTTGAGACATACATGTAACTATATGTTTACTATGTGATTGTATGTATGTATAGTTGAACGAGCGAGCGAAGTAAATGAAGTCCTCCATTTCAGAGGGCCCACCGCGAAACGAAAACGCACTTGCTAATTCGAGCGACAGAGAGGCAGATACACGAACGAAGTTCGTTTTCGTTTCGCGATAGCACCTCTGCTTTTGCGAAAAACGAAAGCGACTACGGCGTAGGCGCCCCCTGTAGGCGGGGGTCCTTGCAGTAGACGTGTTAAAATTGGCCCGATATAAACGAAAATAGATAATAACTACTAAACACTCGAGTAAAACTTAGAATGCGTACGGGTTAGCAACAATATCTCCCATGCTGAGAAGCCTTGAAAGACTTGAAAAAAAAAACACTTATTCTCTAAATACACACTCTAATTATCAGAGGGACCGAAACTAAATTGCTCTAATAATTGTAACTCATCATTAGAGACTACGTAGACACAATTGTGGAGCAGCCATGATGGTATGCGAATGATTCATTGCAATTACTGCTTCGTTAGGTTTTTGCTTAAAGCACACTTGGAACCGACACCTCGAGCAATTGCAATTAATTGTTAATCGTTATCGTACCTTATCGCGTGTACGTGTGGCGTGTCCTGAACGTACCCGTGCCTCGGAGATATTGACGCCAAAACTGGTGCGGACTTACCTGCGCTAGGGGTCAATAGTAAATTTGACAGCTAATGACAAGTTTATTACTGACCGCTGCGGCCTGGCCGCGCCAGTCTGTGAGAGTGAGAGGCTTAAAACTGGGCCCAAGCCCTCCTACCGTTACACTTACAACTCAAGTGGAGATCTTTATTGTTATTCATGTCACCGGAGCTTCAAAACCAGTTGGATTTTCAAGTCACTCTCGCACCCATGCACGCAAATGATAGGCAGGTAAATAATAACTTAATTTGAAGCAGTCTAATGTATAAATATAGTACATTGCTTACCAAGGGCTGTAAAAGAAAGAAAGCCCGAAATCGCAGGTATTTGTGACCCGAGCCGCAGGCGAGGGTTGTAAATATGCGATAGAGGGCTTTCTTTTTTACTGCCCGTGGTGAGTACACAATTTTACGTCTTCATCTGGCCACAATGCGAGTTTTACCGTACGCGCAGCGTGCGGTATAACTCACATTATGGCCAGGTGTGACGTAAAATAAATTTTGTTAGTATATCGCGCCGTCGTCGACGTATCCGTCTGGGAGGACATCATATTATAGCGTGTGCCTTTTAATTATACTACGATGGTGGAAAAAAAACATACAGTCTACCTATTGGTACGCAGACACCGTAACCTATGGACGCTTGTGATTTTATAAGAATCATAAGCGCGTTGCCGACTCATATCGGTTTGAGGATTCGTTGTGTTGATAGCTAGACGAACGCGGGTTCACTCTCATTGCAACCGATCCTCGGGAGCTCTGGCGACCTTACTCACCAACAGGCCCCTATTTCACCAACTTGACAATTGTCACTTGACACTGACAATTCCCCATACATTGCTTGTTCTAGAAGTTAAGCTGGTTGCTAGGTTACTTGTGGAACCAGCAATGTACGGAGATTTGTCGTTGTCAGGTGACAATTGTCAAGTTGGTGAAATAGGGGCCAGGATCACAATAGGTACCACACACCTACAGAGCAATCAGTGGCGGTATTGTGACTTGTATTATATACATACACAGGTTAATTCTATTGTATTCCTCGTATATATGGGGGCGCGGCAGTGCCCCCGCCAAGTCGAGCAAAACATCGGCACGGCCGTACCATCTTTTTCTCGAAGCATTTCAGGCCATTTTCAACCCCCCTATAATTTCGTTGTGGATAAAACTAAAAGCCTGAATTTTCAATAACCAATCAGGCAATTATAATCACGGTATATTACAAATTTCATTCAATTTGAACCAGTAGTTTAAGAATTATAACTAGTCAAAGTTTCTTAATTTTGTCACTCACTCACTAACTGACTGACTGACTGATCATCAAAACTCTAAGGCACTTCTAGTAGACATAGAAGCTTCAAATTTACAATACAATTAGTGTTTAGTTTATAAATCGAGGAAAAACTAAAATATTTTACAATTTCGGTCCAGCTTTCTAATTACACCAACTGCATAAATAAAATGAAATTTTGTGAATTGGCAATCACACAATACTACATACCTACATGCAAAATCCATAAATGCAGCAAAGTTGTGTGATTGCCAAGTTGAAGAATTTTATTTAGAAAGCAAATAAAGATTAATAAGAATGCCTGAGACTGGGCTCTGCGAAATATCTCACAACTCTTTACGGTGGAAGAGTTTCGAGACTTGGCCTCTTCTTTACATGGAATGTTTTTTATGGGATTCTATTATATCATTTTGACAATGTCCCACTAAGAGACTTTCCGAGAAGGAAGGTCTCTGTAAGATTAACGATTTCATTTGGAGCGACCTGTGTCAAAAGTAATATATACTTAGTAGGGCGCGGAACCGGTCATTATGGCACTCTTTGGGGGAGGCCAATGTCCAGCTGTGAACGTCTTTCGGCTGATATGATGATACATACATTCATATCGTAGAAAAGGACCTAACTACCCAAGCATCCAAGCATGGGTGTTCCCTCTTGAATACACAGAAAGATAAAATTTGTCATCATCATCATCATCATATCAGCCGAAAGACGTCCACTGCTGGACATAGGCCTCCCCCAAAGAGTGCCAAAGTGACCGGTCCTGCGCCACCCGCATCGCAGCAACCTTTACCAGGTCATCAGTCCACCTTGCGGGGGGCCCTATACCCACGCCGCGCCTAAAAAAAAAAAGAAAAAAAAATGTACTCGTAATAAAATGTCTACACTCCATGGTACATTACCTTCGATCATTAAGTCAATCATCACGTCATTATCGGTTATTTTACGGCTATTTCATCTCATGACGTTACATGTCGTGTAGGTACAGTGGAAAGAGCCTATAATGAGGTGTAGAGTGGCTGTTTTGCACGCAACGACTTCGACTGAATCGTGCTGCTAACGACGGTGGCAAACGAGCATACGGCCTGCCTGATAGTAAGCAGACACCGTCGCCTATGGACGCTTTTGCTACTCCAAAAGAATCACAAGCGCGCTGCCGACCTTTTATAGATTTGAGAATTCGTTGTGTTAACAGCTTAATCGCCATGCATCTCTCACTCTGAACCCATCGCTTCCTCGGGAGCTCTGGCGAAGTTACTGTCACGGTCACTGCAACTGCCAACTTTTTTTTAATACTAGTGGTAAGCAATCGTAGGACCCGATTGATAACAAGCGATCACCGTAGCCTATGGACACTTGAGCGTTGCAGACCGTTTAAATCCATGTTCACCAATTTTGTTGAAGATCCTCATACTGTAGGTTGTTCTACGGGAAACTCTCGCCATGGAGCTCATTCCATAACCAAAGCGTTGTCAAGTAGAATTTCGTTTGAAAACATATTCCTTCGGCGACCATTTGATCATTTCGCCGAGCAGCAGCGGGGCGACAATCGTGCGTTCATAGTTTTAACTCGATCACATGTATGAACTGCCGCTTGTCGCCATGCTGCCCGCTGGCGTTCAGTCTGCGGCCTTTAAGGGGATGCCTTGATTCGAGTAGAACACGCACCCTTGACAGAGACACGCTTATGCCTTCCGCGCACGAGAAAAAGAGATGCAACACTCTTCGGGAATGGCTTTTTTGGACAAATTTCGATAATTTCATTAAGTGAAATTTTAGATGAGATTAGAATACTATAGTATTAACTTGATTGTGTCGTAAAATAACCTATCGTTTGAGTAGGTTGACTAAAACAAGGAAAATAAAGACCTAACTTTGTTTTTTTTTTCTGTCGAGGAAACTTTAAGCAATCATGTATCGATTAAATCAGATTAACAATCATATAGTCAAGAATCATATATTATCTGGAAAACAAGACCTTATTGTTTCTTAATCTAGTCAGAACGGCGTTTCAAAGCACGCGATAATTTCCAATGCACCGCCTTAAGTTTGGAGGCGTGAGGGTGATAATAAGTATAATAACCATGGGTGTCAATAATGATATTTGGAATCGTCGTACACTAGTTATTTACGATACAAGTGCCGAAAATAGGAAATTCGCAACGAGTGGTGATAAATTAAAACACGACCGAAGGGAGTACATATGGCTCTTTAAAGTTTCGACATATGCACGAAAAGTGCTCTTTTCCGCACTAGTGCGGGAAAGTAGCACCATATGTACTGTAATAGTTATTTACGATACAAGTGCCGAAAATAGGTAATTCGCACGTGTATCGTACAACGTTTTACTGTACATATGGCTCTTTAAAGTTTCGACATATGCACGAAAAGTGCTCTTTTCTGCACTAGTGCGGGAAAGTAGAACCATATGTACTGTAATAGTTATTTACGATACAAGTGCCGAAAATAGGAAATTCGCAACGAGTGGTGATAATTAAAACACGACCGAAGGGAGTGTTTTATATATCGACACGAGTTGCGAATTACCTATTCGCACTTGTATCGTACAACGTTTTACTGTACATATGGCTCTTTAAAGTTTCGACATATGCACGGAAAGTGCACTTTTCCGCACTAGTGCGGGAAAGTAGCACCATATGTACTGTAATAGTTATTTACGATACAAGTGCCGAAAATAGGAAATTCGCAACGAGTGGTGATAAATTAAAACACGACCGAAGGGAGTGTTTTAAATCGACACGAGTTGCGAATTACCTATTCGCACGTGTATCGTACAACGTTTTACTGTACATATGGCTCTTTAAAGTTTCAACATATGCACGAAAAGTCCTCTTTTCCGCACTAGTGCGGGAAAGTAGCACCATATGTACTGTAAAATAAATTACAACGTTTCTTTGCACCAGTGCTTATAGTTGCGCGTGAGTGAGACCGAGATGCATTGACATTGAGATCGGATTGGAAATTGCTAGTTGCAAAATTGAGCCCTATAGGTACCTACCCTATTCCATATAAGATTAAAAAAAAACATTAATCATTAATCACCAAGCGATTTGAAGGAAAACCATTTTATAAGGAAAAAAAATGTATTGTTATGTTTGGAAGCACCGAATGATCGAAATAAGTAAAACTAAGTAGTACAATATTTCCCTTTGTACTTTATATATATGTAATAGATGAACGAAGAAATGCAGATGAATTTGTCCGTTAAAAACCCAATGTTATATGAAATGGGTATAGGTCAAATAGGTCCGTTGTATAATAGCGAGAGTTGGTTGCTGGTTCCCACAGAACTTAACTAAATGTATCTGTAGTGACTTTTAAGCTATGCTTTACAATTTTGCTCTTCGTATTGTTTAACTAACACTATTGGGACAAGGTTCCTCGAAAGCCCGCAATTGGCAGATTGTTTATGAGCCGATAATCTAAAGCACAATTAAACGCTCCCTTTTACGGATCCACTGGATGGAGTCGTCATGCGCCCGCGCAGTTTCTAAAGAGGTCCTTCACAACCTCTTATTTCCATTTTAGTGGTTCTTTGAAAGTATACGCTTTATAAGAAAACTTAAGGTCTAATATAGAGCAAAGACCACGTAAGAAATACCATCTTTTGAAAGTAAACTCTTCATCAGAGATGAGATCCTATCAGACGCGCAGATAGCCTTATCGCGAACTTGCCCCGTAGGGTATTATTATACATACCTACATAAACAACATATGTCTTGTATGGAATTACGTACAGTTCGATAGTAGGTATGGTATGGTGTTCCTTTCTTATATTTTTAGTTCCTATTTTCCTCTTGGCTCCGCTCGAATAGCGTTTTAATTTTCGACTTCCTGAGGGCTGGGGCTCTATTCTAATGTAGCTACTTAAAATATTTTATTGGTATCGATAACTTTACTCCCACTCACGCTAACTAAAAAGTATGTAAGTGTGGGATACACTTACAAATGGATTGGAATGATTTCCTGCGTGATAAAGTCAAGCTGGGTGCTATAATATACGAAATGAAATTGCTGAAATTTAGGAATAAATAAGCTTTTTTGTGAACAAACCTTCCCGGACTACGTACTACGTAGTACGTAGGTACTAGTAGAATCATGTGCTTAGACGTAATCTAATCATTCATGATTTAGTATGTTATGTAAATTGATTGTCATAGTTCTAATTTATTCTGACCAAATGTTAAATTTCAGACCATTGAATATTCAGGATTGATAAGTATCCAACTACCACGATGCTTTATTATTCTAGTTATTGTTATACTACCACCCACAATAACGGTGCCTTTTCCAAGAGAATTATATTGTAAGCGATAAAATGGATATATATAATAATGAACTACACACATTATCGAATCGTTTTCCTCGTTAACGTTAATTAATTGTTATTACACTAATTAACTTAAAGTCAAGCTGCATGCATGTATACATTTTCAAGCGTTTTTACCAATGTATCGACATACTCGTACGATGCCATGACATGGACGCTCACAAATGAGGCTGTACACAGAATCCGGGAAGTACAAAGAGCCATGGAGCGCACCATGATCAGCATTAAACTATATAGACCAAATTATCGATATTGAGATCCGACGTTGCACAAAGGTGCATAGGAGTAATTGTGTGTTTTTGTAGTAATTAATAAGTTTATATTGATATGAAACTATGTTAGTCTTTAAGATATGTGTAATATGGGCCTTGTTGTTGCCTGTCTATCTTCTTTTTACATCGACGTGCGGTGCGGTTGCTTCTCCCGAATTTGTACGAAAATTGGCCTTTCCAAGTACACATTAAGTTGGTCGACTATTACTCGGTAACTACTTCTGCCTACTTGTCCGTGATATTTTTCCTCTTAAATTCATTATATGTACTACTACCACGAATTTTATCACATCCCCAGTAGTAGCCATTTAGCCGGCAGGGGGGGGGACACATGACTCGAACAAAAATTAGGGCTTTTAAGCCCAATATCTCACAAACGAATAACTGATTTAAAAAGTGGTTTTAGGAGAGCCATAATATTTTTAAATAAGCTATCCAACAATACCCCACACCATGGGATTAACGAGAAAAAAAAATACATCCCCGCTTTAGGTGGAGGTACCCTAAACATTTTTTTTTTCAAAATTTTATTGTACCGCTTTGTCGGCATAATTGATTTATATATCCATGCCGAAGTACAGTATTCTAGGAGATATGGTTACTGAGCTAAGCCGAAGACGGACAGACAGACGGACGGACATGGCGAAACTATAAACGTTCCTTGTTGACTACGGAACTCTAAAAACCGGCAAATGCGTGTCGTGCACGCGCAGTGTAGGGTTCCGTAGTTGCCTGTCTTTGTTACATCGACACGCGCGCGCCAACTAACTGGTGCGGTTGCGTCGTCGGCCGAATTTGTACGCAAGTTGGCCTTTCCAAGTGCACATTAAGTTGGTCGACTATTACTCGGTAACTAGTTATGCCTACTTAGCCGTGATAGTTTTCCTTTGGAATTCATTATATGTGCTACTTCCGCGATTTTTTCACATTCGGATTCATACACCAATTACATATAAATTAAATTAATTCAGTCTTCATGCTTTTTTTACAAGAGGAGCATTGAAGTTCCTTGCTTGTGGCAACCACACTCGACAATTTCGCGCACCTCTAAACTGATTGTGGAAACTTTGGTTGCCAAGGAAAGTATGGTCTGCTTTGATAAAAAAACCGGCCAAGTGCGAGTCGGACTCGCGCACGAAGCGTTCCGTACCATTATCTATAAAAACGGCAAAAAAATCATGTCGGTTGTCTTTTTTTTAATCCGCAATGAAGTGAGCGGATACAAAAGAGTACAGTCGGCAATAAAGATAGTGTTTAACATTTTATTATTCACTCCAATATTGTAACACACAAGTGTAAAATAATGTAGAAATGTTAGGTTAGGTATATACCACACACATGACACATGATATTTTGTATTTACCGAACATGTTATGGATTTAATTTTACTCTTAAATTACTCTGTGTTTACGTTCTTTTTCCATTTACTGTATTTCGGTGGCTGTAAGCTTTGTAATATTTTTCTGTAATGCTGTTGATGCCCCAAATAAATAAATAAATAAAATATAGAAGTGAAGAAATATTTAGATACTTACTAAAACATTATACAGTTAGTGGGTACTATCTGAATTCAATCTAGCAATAATCCCAGGCGGACTGCATCACACACAAATACTTGGTTATTAAACTAAACTATAACCTTAGATACATAACGCAGCCCGCCTTTAAGTACCTACGTAATTAAACTAATTAATCACCTCAAATCATTCCCACACATCCCATCGAACACACTAACGAATTTTCGTAAAATCGTACCTATTAACAAGCTCACCTTGTGATTAATTAGTGAGGTGGCTAATTAACAGAAGTCAACTAATTAGGAAGCGGAACTGAAACAAGCAGGACTTTTCCGAGAAAAATCCTCCATTAATTTGCCCACGGAGTCTGAAGCCCTACTTAGCTCTCATTCGTCGCCGTCCAAGCCAAAAAAGGATTTTATTGCAAAAGGATGTTACGTCTTTTAAACTTTGAAGCGGTGCTAATACGGTCCTCTATTGCCTGGGAGCTAAAATGTCTGTTCGGATGTGTCTGTGAATGTCTGAATAGTACCTATTAACTTTTACTATTTAAGTAGGTAAGTAATAGTACATCCCATAAAAAACATTCCATGTAAAAAAGACGCCAAGTCTCGAAACTCTTCCACCGTAAAAAGTCGTGAGATATGTATGAATGTATGTATATGTAAGCACTTTATTGTACACAATAACAGGTTAAAGAATATACATGTCACACAATAGATCAAAGTACAAAGGCAAACGTATCCCTATAAGGGATCTCTTCCAGCTAACCTTTGAGCAATTGAGAGGAAGGTAGGTAGAACGAGATAGGCAAACTTATACCGTGTACAAAAACACAGAGAAAATGAAAACAAAACCTAATAGGTATTAATCCTAGACAAATAAAAACATGCCAATACATATATAAATATACAATATAAAATATAATATCATATACAGTATATATATCGCAAATATACAATAAATATATAAATAAATACTATATTCAACCAATTCACAAGTCATTGGAAAGCCACAACTTCTTCAAATTCATCTTAAGTGACGCAACAGACCGCGACTGTCTCAGCGACAAAGGCAACTCATTCCACAACTTAACAGCGCGCGCGGTAAAAGATCTAGAGTATGTTCGCGAGCCCAGTCTCAGCCATTCTGATTAATCTTTATCCATAAATGCAGTAAAGTTGTGTGATTGCCAAGTTGCAGAATTTTATTTAGCTAGCAAATAAAGATTAATAAGAATGCCTGAGACTTGGCTCTACGAAATATCTCACAACTTTTTACGGTGGAAGAGTTTCGAGACATGGCGTCTTTTTACATGGAATGTTTTATATTTATTGTGTTATCAATACATACAAATTATGAATGCAGTTCCATTCTTGCTTTTTAATTTTTTGTCCCATTCACTGCAAATATAACTTTGTAATCCTAAATGTTTATATTATTTATGCAGCTGGTGTATCTAGAAAACTGGAATGAAATGGCCTTTTTTTTAGTTTTCCCTTGATTTATACACTAAACACTAATTGTATTCTAAATTTGAAGCTTCTATGTCTGCTAGAAGTGCCTTAGTTAGACCTTTGATTTTTAAATCAAAGAGTGACAAAATTAAGAAACATTGACTAGTTATAATTCTTCAAGTACTGGTTCAAATTGAATGAAATTGCAAATATATCGTGTTTATACAATGCGTGCTTGGTTACTGAAAATTCAGGCTTCTAGTTTTGTCCACAACGAAGTTATAGGGGTGTCGAAAATGGCCTGAACTGCTTCGAGAAAAGGATGGTACGGCCGTGCCGATGTTTTGCTCGACTTGGCGGGGGCACTACCGTGCCCCCAGATGTAATTAAATCGTGCGCGTCGAATTACGGATTTCCTTGAATCATATCGAAACTCGTATATATATGTATGTATAATTGAACGACTTTCAGCTTAGCCCAAAATTATTTCCTAAGTCCGGATGTCCCGATTGTCAGGCTGTCCAGATTGTCAGGCTGTCCAGATTGTCCGGCTGTCCAGATTGTCAGGCTGTCCAGATTGTCAGGCTGTCCAGATTGTCAGGCTGTCCAGATTGTCAGGCTGTCCAGATTGTCAGGCTGTCCAGATTGTCAGGCTGTCCAGATTGTCAGGCTGTCCAGATTGTCCGGCTGTCCAGATTGTCAGGCTGTCCAGATTGTCCGACTGTCCAGCTGTTCTCCTCTACAGGTAGCATTTCTCAAACGGGCTATTATTCAAACGGGGTATATCCCAAAGCATACCGCATAATTATTATTTCAAAATCACTGCGGAGGACCTGTGCGTCGTTAACATTCGTCCATTCAAAAACCGGCCAAGTGTGTAGCCACGCGCAGTGTAGGGTTCCGTAGTTGCATGTCTGTCTTAGTTACAACGCCGTGCGGTGCGGTTGCGTCGGCCGAATTTGTACGAAAATTGGCCTTTCCAACACATTAAGTTGGTCGACTATTACTCGTTAACTACTTATGCCTACTTGTCCGTGATAGTTTTCCTTTTAAATTCATTATATGTACAACTACTCACATCCCCTGTAGTAGCCATTTAGCCGGCAGGGGGGGGGGCACATGACTCGAACAAAAATTAGGGCTTTAAAGCCCAATATCTCGCAAACGAATCACTGATTTGAAAAATGGATTTAGGAAACCCATTATATTTTTGAACGACATCATGGGTTTAACGAGAAAAAATTACATCCCCGCTTTAGGTGTAGGGGAGGTACCCAAACAAAAAGTTTTTTTTCAAGATTTTATTGCATTGTTTTATCGACACGTGTTTGATTTATATACCCATGCCGAATCACAGTTTTCTAGTAGTATGGTTACTGAGCTAAACCGAAGACGGACGGACAGACGGACATGGCGAAACTATGGGTTCCTTGTTGACTACGGAACCCTAAAAAGCAACTCTGCCGTCCAAGCTTCCGATTCCAATTACCGTTTTACAACCTATAGTTGGCAGTGACCCTGCCTACGAAGCCGGAGGTCCCGGGTTCGAATCCCGGTAAGGGCGTTTTATTTGTGTGCTGAGTATTTATTTATCTATATGTATAAGTAAGTATGCATAACGTCGTCTAGTATCCATAGTTCAAGCTTTGCTTAGTTTGGGACTAGGTAGATTTGTGTAAGATTGTCCCCAAATATTTATTTTTTCATAAAATGTCGGCCAGATTAAATAATCTCAATAATACATACATCCATCTTTTTCTACCATATAACTGTCTCCCACACTGGCTTGCCGAGCTTGGCCCAACATGTAAACGCCGCATAAATGATACGACTTCTTGATCTGACGCAACATTTGAAGATAATAATTGCTTGTATAGCAAACGGGTTGAACGACCTCGCCAGGTATAGTTTACATCCGATATTGGTAAACAAACTAACGTACTCAATGTGATGACTTTGGCAGTATCAGCGCATAGCTGTTATTCGCTCCGCGCTAATGCGGCTCACCCCGCCGGTCACCCGTCACGAAACTAGACCTCTACCTACGCTTTGCGTTACTACGCATTGCGGTGTCAAGATATATTTGTGGGTGAGCGTTGAGATGAGCTTTAAACAAGTTACAAAATAGGGGGGCGGGCTTATTCGGAACGCGCTAAGTCACCTCACCCCGTCACGCCTAACGAAATAAGAAGTCAGATTTACTTAGATCAGATTGATTACGCTTATTTACTACGAATCGCGCCGTCAAGATGTATTTGTGGGTCAACGGTGAGGTGAGCTTAAAACCTAGCGGGGCTGGTCGCTGACTTCGCTTCACCGTGACCCAAAAGACGTTAGGAAAGTGACAAGTAGAGAAACTCTGCATTGCTGAATTAGATAAGGCCTATGGTAGCATTTATGTCTGGTATAGCTATTCATACCAAGAACATTTCAGGTTTCGATTTTTAAAACATACAGATCCCTTAAGATTTGGATTTATTAATTAAAACTTACTTAACTTTTGTTTTATTAAAATTTGCCTTTTCCGGCCTTACATGGTGAACAGTATTGAAATATATTATAGCATTTTTACTTTAATGATGACGCTTCGAGACCTTATACATCAGTTAAGATATAGCATTAATAAGTGCTTAAGTACACTGCACATTTGTGAGAAATCTCGATTGTGTATATTTTTCATTTATTATAACTATACTCAGTAATAAATGTGAATATCGTTACTGCCGAAGTATAATATTATAGTGGGCCTAATTGTTTAATTGCAGTAGGTACCTATAATTATTGCATGTTTTATAATTGCTACAACCCGTCCAGGGTCCATGAGAGGCTTTCATATACTGTAACGACTTGTATTTTACCATGCAATAAATGATGATTATGGTTAATATTATAAACAGGAGATTTGTTAGATGGATTTAGCGATATTTTTTTTTTCTTGTAGAAAAATATCCGTTCGACTTTTTTTCTAATCGAAATCTTTACTAGTCTATAGTATTACTAGACGGAAAAAATGCAAATCTGTTTTTTACCCAATCGTAATATTTACTGATGTATAATTTTACTTGTAGAAGAAAATCCTAATCTGTTTTTTACCCAATCGTAATATTTACTGATGTATAATTTTACTTGTAGAAGAAAATCCTAATCTGCTTTATAACCGATCTTAACTTTTGCTCATATTTATTTTTGCTTGCACAAACTAATCCGAAATGCCTTTTTATCCGATCAAAATATTTACTGGTATGTATTTTTATTGAAGGTCCGATCTTAATATCTATCTACCATATTATTTATTATTCTAACAAAAGTTTATTCAGCTATTAGGTTATTAATCGTAATACGAAATTTTGCGTAAGTTAATAGTAAATTTCGATGCTAGTGCGGAAAGTATGTCATTACTTCACGAGTTCCGAGGTATCTTGCCCCGAGCCGTAGGCGAGTGGCAAGACTCGGGACGAGAAGAATGACATTTCCGCACGTGTATCGAACGAGGTTTTTTAATACAGTTGCGAAAAAATAAGAAAAACAACAAGTGAGGAAGAACTGTATTAAAAAAAATATTTTCGTACAACTTCATTATTTTTCAACTGCATTACAATGATGTTACAGAATTAATCATATTAAAGTTTCGAATTCCATACTTGTTGTTTTTCTTATTTTTTCGCAACTGTATTAAAAAACTTCGTTCAATACACGTGGAAAATTAAAAAGCACTAGTGCGCAAAATACAACTTTGCGCACGATTTGCAGCTACAAAAAGTACCATTTTTGAGCAACTGTAAAAAAAAAATACAGTGAAAGAAGGCGTTCGGAAGTTTTTTATACAAGAAACTCAATATATCGGCAAATATGTTTAAAGGAAAAGAAAGCGTTCGGAAAATTTTATACAAGAAAATAAATATATCGGCAAAAATGTCTATAGGAAAAGAAGGCGTTCGGAAAATTTTATACAAGAAAATAAATATATCGGCAAATATGTCTATAGGGAAAGAAGGCGTTCGGAAAATTTTATACAAGGAAAAAAGTCGATCGGATTTTTTTATACAAGAAAATAAAAATATCGGAAAATGAGTCTAACAAATCAAACAGGAGAAGTGAGTTTATAAGTTTGTATGCATCAGGGGGTTATTTTCGGAAGCACTTATTCGATTCCCAGAATAAGTAGGTATCTTCCCCCATTTCACTCTTTAACCTATCTTTTTAGATGATTACTGGGGTTTAAATAATTTTATGTTTGTCTCTCTTTTTCCGAAGATTTCTATATCTCTGTATTAAAATTCGTTTAAACAGCTTCTGCGGTTTAAGGATGAAATGGAAACAAACAGACAAGCAGACGTATAGGTACGTCGTAGAAGTACCTACGAATTACGGCAAGTTAAACTTTTTAAGATAACCAGATCACTAGCTATAATAATCTCTTTACTATAAGTAGATCAGAAGCTACAGCTAAACTGTACTTAATACCGTATACCGGTTTAATTTCAGTATTAATTAGTCGTGCTTGATTAAGAACGCTCGAACGGTAATTATAAATGAGACGAACGCAAGTTGTAGTTTATAATTAAAAGGTCCCTCAAAACTTCTTGGAAGTTCACCCATTGAATACAGGCTTTTGTCTCCTTTCGCAAGTTAAAGTAGCCATCCACAACTACTTGATAAGTTTTCGCTGCGTCGACCACTGTTAAAACTAAATATTGATTATTTCGTTTTCTCTTTCTTTCCTCAAATATATTATACATATGCCTGATAATAGGGTCATCTTAGGCGCCAATTCATCGATTAATACAAGCTAAATATTTGGCGGGAGAGGTTTATGCCGAGTCCTTATATAATTAAGGCCTTATATAACATTATTTGCGAGAACATGAGGACACCTTTAAGAATATGACCACCTAGTCGATTGTGTACCGCTTTGTATTGTACGCACGTCAGGTCGATCTACATGTGGGTTTTTGCTGTTGTCCACTAGAATCCCGTAGCCTGATCCCCCAGGGCAAAAAAACGGTTAGGTTGGTTGGTGACCTAAGACCCTACAGCGCGCGAGCCGAGCGAGCGAAGCGAGCGTGACGCGGCAGCGCCCGGCGAAGCGCCATACCATAACCGAACATTATAATTTTTTCCTAGTTAAATATAAAATAATTGCCGCTAATTCCCCTGGGTGATCGGGGTCAGGTGATTAACGTGGATAACCTGGAGTTTTTGGGTGTGAAAATGACAGTTGGGCTGTCCTAATGTACGTTCGAAAAGTTACGTAAATACCCCCTAGTTGCTTGTTGCAAATATATCCACCCCCTTCTTAGTCGCAATCGCAATTATAAATATAATTATGGAATGGTTAAATCAAATCGAATCTAGTCTAATCTAAAAGCATAGTGTAACACGCTGACAAGACGATTTCGATGTAAATTTTCTAGCACTTAGGGTGCAACCCCCAAACCGTCTGTAAATCGTAAGCTCAAGTGCTCGTTAAAATCGGAATGTATGGAAAGTTTGACAAGTTTCTCGGAAATGACAACTGCCAGCGCCATATTTAACGTTGATCGGTCAGTAATCGTAGGTTGGTGCAACTCGCCCTAAGAGCCTTATCACACTTGCGATTTGCGAGCGTATTTTCTATACAATTATCAGTCGCGGCGAACACGCTGCGTGATCGCCTTCATACAAAATACGCTTGGAAATCGCAAGTGTGATAAGGCTCTAGTGTTTACACGCGCGTTCGTCCGCTTAAAACTCTTTGATGTGAATGGTGTGATGGGAGTGCGGTTCAGATAAAAAGTATCCTGTATCCTTTTCCGACTACTATTTAATTATAAACTAAACTAAACTATTTCCACAATACCTCTTCAAATCAGCCGAAAGACGTCCACTGCTGGATATAGGTCTTCCCCAAAGAGTGCCAAATGTTCGGTCCTGAGCCGGCCGCACCAGCGGACTCCCGCGACCTTTACCAGGTCATCAGTCCGCCTTGTGCCCCCACAAGACCCCATAGACCCCCGTCTACCCACGATGCAACTTCCGGTACGTGGTCGCCACTCTAGAACCTTTCCGCCCCAATGGCCATCAGTTCTACCTGCAAATCTTGCAATATGCCCCGCCCACTGCCACTTATGTTTCGTGATTCGGAGGGTTATATCGGTTACCTCATTTCTGATGCGATCACACAGTGAAACTCCAAGCATAGCTTTCTCCATTGCCCTTTTCATGACTTTGAGCCACAATACCTACTGATAACGAGTGGATGAGAGTGGACTGTATAAATGAATGTTTGAGATGATGGAAACAACGTTAGGACTTCAAGACTGGTATTTATTATATCAATACACATAACCAGCTAGTAACAATGACGTGGCAAAGGCAGCTCGACAACTCAACTGACACGTCAAGCAAGACATTGAAGGTTGAAGGTTACATTTCTATATAAAAAGGTGGCACCACATAGCCAGTCGCCATCACCTACATTTCATCTAAATCGCTTCAGTACGAGTAAGTAGTATAGGCATGAGAGAGGGTAGGTAACAAACAATTATGATATTCCTGTGGATGCCACGGGGAACAAATGAGCAAATGAGCCACCTGACGACAAGCGGTCTTCGTCGCCCGTGGTCATAATTTTGCGAGCCCTGAGAAGCCGGTTCCATGCACTACATAAGTACTTAACTTATATGCATAATAATGTTTGAAAAATTATGCCCAACGCTGTAGTCTGTAGTGTAAATAAATAAATAAATAATAAATAAATAATAAATAAATAAATATTAGGGGACAATCTTACACAAATCGACCTAGTCCCATAGTAAGCTCAATAAGGCTTGTGTTATGGGTACTAGACGACGATATATTTAATAGATAGAAATACTTAAATACATAGGAAACATCCATGACTCAGAAACAAATATTCATGCTCATCACACAAATATTTGCCCTTACCGGGATTCGAACCCAGGACCTTCAGCTTCGTAGGCAGCGTCACTACCCACTAGACTAACCGGTCGTCAAAGCAAGCAAGCTGTAAAGCAAGATAAACTGTAAATATAATCAAATCTTACTGATAAACACATAACTTCAAAAGGGTTTTTTTTATTAGGTAAATATAATGTAAATGAATCGTTACTAAGTAATATCAAGTGTATTCATCTTTAATACAATCACGGTCGAGCTTTGAAAGCAGGTACTTAAAAAAAAAAAAAAAAAAAACAACACTTACTTACATGATTATTAAATTAATCATACCTATGGTTTACTAGTTCCCGCCCGCGACTTCGTCTGCGTGTGAACGGGATACAAACTATCCTCTATTTTACTCCAGGCTATAAACTATATTCGTGCAAAATTTCATCTAAGTACATTTGTTGAGCCGTATAAGGGTGATTGAGTAAGAACTTTCGCATTTATAATAATAGTAAGAATTAGTAGGATTATAAATATGTTTGCCTGTTTCGCCTATTCAAATGGTCCTGAATATATTTTAAATAAAAAAAAGACCGGGTTGCACTCCGGGAGTGCCGGCAGAAGCGAAAACTCAATAACATTGTAACAGTTTTTCGATCAGGTCACGTGACATCTTACGTTGTCACCCTAAATATGAATTTGACGCAAATTTATAAACAATTATCAATTATTTAGGCCGACGGGCCGCGGGCGCGTTGGGTGCGAGGGGCCGCCGGCTCGCCCGTCGGCGCGCCGACAGGCGGCGGCAAACACGATACCAATTTGTTTTTGCCATTGCCAAATATTTTTCAAAGCTTTATCTCTTTAGGAATAACATCTAAATTCGAACTATCCGAATTTGCAAGAACGGCAGACGGCGGTGGCGACCAAAATATCAATTTGTTTTTGCCGTTGGTAAATATTTTTCTAAGCTTTAGCTCTTTAGGAATAACGCCCAAATTCGAACTATTGGAATTTTCTCAATAGCAAAACTGTGAAGGACGCGTTGGTATTATTACAAATTTATTTGCAGAATATGCTATTGCAAAAAGTGTTTAACGGCTTTATACTCTTACGAATAGCGTTCAGTTTTGAATGAAGTCGAATCGGCTAGCAGCAAAAAGTGACCTCCTTCACATCTGACGTCACAAAACTCTGTCGCGTATTTAACAATTTTTCCCCATCCCAAAAAGTGCTCAGCGCCGCTAAAGAAGTTTTCACTTCAAAAATAGGCACATTTTTAAAGAAAATTTATAGAGCAGACTGAAGTAAGGGAAGATTAGAAATATGAATAACGTGTGGAAGAGCAAATAGTACAATGGGGTGCAGTTGTACGACGCTGCATACCTGTGTCGGCCGGCGGCCAGTGCTGTCGCAGTATCGATACCATTGGAGGGTCGGCGAAGTGCATGCAACTCTCCTGGAGTGCAATTCTATAGAACAATTATATCTTTTGCAACTCACTGATCACCGCAACTCTCAACTCACCTATCACCTCACGCCTCACTTATTATGTGACAGCCAAGATAATATTATCACTATTCAGACCATCATTATTTAAAAAACTTAGTCTTGACTTTCGTGAGTATTAGGTAGATAATGAGTACACACTTAAATGAAATTATCTGTTGTCTGTTGTGCTGTACAGATAGATATAGGTACTTGTTTTATTTTTCATTAAATTATAACCGCGTTGTGAGGCTGTAACTACAACGTTGAAATCGACAATCAATTCAATATGTCAAACAAGCTAATAGAATAACCGTTAAACAATTGGAGTTCCAAATCCGAATCAATTTCACGTAGCCCACTTATCGAGCATTGTTCGCCAGTGACGTTTCGACGTTTCGCGTCCCTACGGCGCCCGGCGGGGGTCCACGATGATTGATAGCTGGCCGGCTGCGGGGGAACGAGACGTGCCTATCCAAGTCAGTGTCCCCTCTCTTTCCCACACCCAGCAGGCACAAGTCGTAATTGAAAGGCAATTACCTGCGCTGTAAATATGACAGAGGTGCGTAATTGTAGGACTGGCCGCCTGAATGCAGCCTTTGCAATGATATATGAAAATCACGTGCATGTCTTCATATTTTTTGGCACCACTAATTGCTTCGTTTAATGATGATATATGGAATATGTTTTCAACCTTTCCTTAATCTCAGTGAGTAAGTTGAAAACTGGTTATGAACATTTTAAAGTCGGAAAACGGGTAGGTACCTAATTTTTTGAATGTTAGATATAAGGTTTCTTCCATTGTTTTGAATAATAAAAAACGGCTATTATGTAACTCAACTAGGTACTTGACACGCAGGAAACTGGTGTCAAATTATGCTTACAAGGTTCGTAATCTTTTGTTCGCTTAAACATTTAAATAACAAACGTGCCTACTTATACTAGATTTTACCGGAATACGATTTGCGTAAATATGAACGTTTTGTTTGATATACTCGTAGTTACAATATATTACATATCTATTTTGACAGACATAATGGGTTGACATTGACACTGCAAGAAAATGAAACTCACTGATTTCACTGATGTTAAAATATACTAGCTAAGTTAAAGAATCGATTTAAACCCCAAACACGTTGTCGCGAAGCCACTTCTGGTCACTCTCATGGCCGCGAAATAGTACCTATAGCACTCTAGCTTAGGTATCTGTATTAGCATATATGCAACTATGAACCTACACATACAGCTTCCGGAATCCTTTATATATCTGACATATGAGCTGCCGCCTTATGCGTATCAGCTCCATCTGAGATGTGGGGACCTTCGTCCCCGAGAATGTCCTCCACCTCCCCTTACAGACATCCCTTACCACACGACTGATACTGTACCAATTCACACACTATATTGTTCCAGTTATAATTACCCGGGTGCACCCTTGATTGATGACGACATGGTCTGAGGCTGAAACTACCGAACCTGAGACCCTTGTTGTTACACTTGTTACTAATCCTTTCACACTAAAGAACTCCATGACTAAGAACTTTGTTATCGCATGTACGTGACATGTAGGAAAACCTTATTCATATACATAATATACCGTCACGCCTCCCAAATAGAATAAGACCTGTGGACGCACATAAATACATCACATCATGAACAATCATCGTCCGAGCTGTGTAAACACGTGAACACACGTGTAAATGAACCAAATCGTTACAATGTCATAGGATGCATTGAAAGTGATTATGGAAAGAGCTCACCCTGGTTTTCCTCCAAATCTAACACTACAAATCTGCACTTAACTGTTCGTACGCAATATAGCCGTTAAGAACTGTGACTACTCGCCTACCCGTCAACATTGTTATAAAAAGATTGTGGGTGTTGCTACATGAAATAAATCGGCTGTTTGAGACATGATTATTAACATCAATGTAAATACTATCGTGAATCATGACTATTCACGACACACGTCAGACTCAGCATACGAGTATCTATGTCAAATATGAAAATGATATAGTTACATAAATATAACTATGATATGTCGGGGTAACATAAATAGATCAACACTGCGAAGGAGAGATGGCGAATTAAAAGTCGGACTTAACACAAGTTCAACTTAACTGATAGGACTCAACTTGCTACCATTCTGGTATAAAAACTGAGAAAAAATAACCGTTTTTTTAAATATTAACTGCTTAATCAACCCAACTGCAACTCAACCTGCTATCCATCATTTGCATCCTGTAAAATAATCCCATTAAGCCCTCTGTGTAAAGATGGAATCTTTATTGCATTCTAATAGAATGTTTTACTTGGAGTTGTTAATTGAATGTTGATTAACATACAAATGGCGGCACATGGTGTTGGCGAGGTAGTAGGTAGTCGGTTCGATTCCGTTGCGCCCGCGGCGACCCAGACACCTGCTTGTTCCGACAACATGCTGTACAGGTAGCGGCACGTAAGTACTTGTACTTGAGATGATTTGAGTTGGCCGAATTGCAGCCAAGTAGTCCATTCAAAAAGCAACTCTACTATCTAACTTAGAAGATCATAATTCCACTTGACAGTTTTATAAATAGTCGGCCAACATGAAATCATCTTAACTATACAACACCGCTATTGAACCTCTCAAGCTGATTTTCCACTGGAGGGGCGAGACGAGACGAGGCGAGGCGAGAATTGAAATTTGTATGGCACTTACTATTTCCACCAAGCGCGCACGAGGAGAGAATTGAAAATTTGCCATACGAATTTCAACTCTCGCCTCGCCTCGTCTCGTCTCGCCTCGTCTCGTCTCGCCCCTCCGGTGGAAAATTAGCTTCATAGCCTCCCAGCGCGTGTCAGAAATGTTGATGTTATAACTTCGAATTAAGTCTTTTTTAGTCGAATGCGGAGTACCTATTGATGAAATTTGGATAGTCGTTGTGCAGGCTTTTATATTGTCGTTAGAGCATGTTCAGCAGCGTTGCCACTCCTTCCAGTTAAGTTTAAGTAGGTACTCACTTATTCTGATGGCGACCACACTCGCGAGAAAAGAAATGGAATCACGTCGTAAGTTTGGCTTTATGTGAAATGATTCGATTTCTTAGCTCATGAGTGTACTTATATCGAGAGCTCATTTATATAATCGTTTACGTCCCAACTCTATACTAAATGTCCCATTTGAACCCTATAAGAAATCATTTTTCGGATAGTTATTTCGCAGTTCACCTGTCCTTACAACAGTCTATTTCATGTTCTTGTTGGAAACGTTCAAAAACCAATGTAGATCTACAATCAAGTTATAAAATAAAACTATGATAATTAGTGATTTGATAAATTATAGTCAGCAATAACTATCATTCATTGGTTGAAACGTATGAACTATCATTGATAGTCTGTCTAACAGGCCTCCATGTAAAGGAGTCAGATTTTAATTGGCAGTGACGTACGGCGCGGCCCAGAGCCGTCGAGTCCTCGCATCCTCAGTGGAATAAGGTCACTTGCACCTCTAGTCCCCCAACTCACAAACGACATTACTTCCCCAAGCAAACTACCTAAGCCTCTCGCCCGGCATTAAGTTTTTCTCCCACCCTCCAACCAACAGGTGGTTCAATGAACTGACAAATTTCCCCAAAACAATACAACATCGTTATGAATCTACTCCGCTTATCGTTAACACTTCACTATTTTCAAATAGGGAACGCATCAAACAATACGACATAATTTGTGTTAATCTGAGGCACTTTAGCGTCAATCCTTCATTAAACGGAGCCCTCTACACAATCGTTCATTTAGAACGTTCTCACGCTTCATTAAAGTCTTTTTCGTGATTTGGCGACCGCGTCTACCGTTTCCCCGAATACAATGAGCGAGTGATTCGGCGGCGAATAACGAGGGCATTTTGTCGGCCGCCTCTCACGTCCGACGCCTTCCGACGCTCAATGAAAGTTTACCTGCAGCCGTAACGAGCGATTTGTCCCCTGGCTCCGACCCCCACCCCCGGGCCCAAATCAAAGCCCATTCACATCTGCATGCCGACACA
This sequence comes from Epinotia ramella, assembly GCA_947578815.1. Lineage (NCBI taxonomy): Eukaryota > Metazoa > Arthropoda > Insecta > Lepidoptera > Tortricidae > Epinotia > Epinotia ramella. The sequence goes on from OX388206.1 coordinate 20,610,934, forward strand.
ATGCTGGCAATTAGGCCGCGCCGGGCCCTACAATCGAACGTAATGTGCGTTCGATGATGCTGTGCTGCACTCCGAGCGAGCCGTGCAATCCTCAAGGATCTTTACTCATTTGTGATACTTTATAAGCATAGACGACTTTAACGAGTTCATGGAAACTAAATAAAATCCATTTTTGGCGGGATGATGTGCACACTTACCCATAAAGAATTTCTTTATAATGTGTTTAGTTTTATACAATACTAATATTATTGCACTCCTCAATACGGTATTACAAAACAGTACGTGTGTTTTAAACCATGAGGTAATGGATGAAATTGATTTCTCACATAAACACACGATTGCAAGTGCTTATAAACTCTACGCGATATTAATTATGTCTCACTGTTCGAAATTTGGGAGTTGGGACCCTAATAAAAATGATTAACTCAGGATATAAATAAAACAATCATTATCGTTGATAGCGCATTTAAAGCTAAATTACCGCTTGATGCACGTTCCCCTCGCGTGGGGCATGTAAATAAAATTCGTAACCTAAAATGTCGCCAGGTCGTCGGGTCGCGTCGACGGCTCTTTGTGGAGCCCAGACGGGGGTCTACTCCGCGCTATTCACAACCTGACTCGACTCACCTCACCATTGACCCTCAATTCTTGACGCCGAGATTCGTAACGACTACGCGTGAACAAAAAGTCTTACGCTGGTTTGTGTCAAGCGAGTTGTCGGTAAGCATTATGAATGTCAGGGTCTGGGTCAGCTCCGTAAATCTCTCCAGCTGAGTAATCTGCCGTTACAGGTGTTTCACGGGCTCCTTAATTAACTGACCGTGTTGATTGGATTCATTAGAGGTGTAACTAGTCGCGATTGCTTTCGAAACGAGTTGTGTTAACGGAATGTCGGCTTGTCATCCATTTTTATGTGAATTAAATTAGTTTTACGTAGATCTATTTTTAATCTTATCTGATCGGGTCTAAGATATACTATTGCTGCTACTAAACGTGAAAACTCGTAGTAGATAGGTACTTATACTTCACCGCAGAATCGACTCAACGTTTACAAGTGCATTATTAGTGCTAAGCTTATTTCTTGTGATATTCAATTATACAGGTTTCCAATCGCCTTATATTAGAAAAATTGCGGTCAAATAATGTACATTTAAGAAAGAACTAGACTTCATTAACGCCAGTAACCTAGACATAGCCCATAAAACACCCCGCCTTGCAATGAATAGCGTCTCGTAAACAGCAGTAGTATTCCACTAATTAACGGACCCGATGTAAAAAATACGCATCTACTTCCAACTGGAAATATTTACGTTATTTACCTAGTTAGCGAACTAAAAAGCGCGTCTCACATTGTCAATTAAAATATGAAAAATGTTGGTAGGATTGAAAGTTATGCGGCGGCCGGGCTTGGCACGCGGCCCGCCAGCCTCATCGTCACCGCCTTCGACATTTAAGTGCCCTAATGAACAGCCGTTTGTCTCGCCTTCACAACGAGTAATAATACCCCACCATACATCTAACTAACAGTATCGAAGACACTTCCCTCCAGTCACCCCTCAAAAGACTATTTAAAGCACCGCAAAAGTTAAACAAGATGTAACGTCGCAGCAATTTCATTAACCTAAACATCCTTCGAGAGTTGTAAATAGTTTAAATAGAGATGGAGATTATCTCGGACAGCTGACGTTTAAATGCATGAATTACTCGATGCGAGCATGTATGTTGAATGAACGCGATAGCCACGTGGAATGCATGTAAATAAGTTGTCCACGTGCCGGTCGGAAAATAAACGCCGTCAATACATATATTTTGCGTCCGGCTCGCAGGATGAACAGTTTGTTAATGGAACTGGTCATTGAAAAAACCATTAGCATCGTACAATTCGGAATTAACATTTGACAATCGCGCAAATGCAGTGTGGGCTGACATCTCCAGCACTGGCGCGTCATTAAGGAGTATTCACGCCGTCCGACAATATTCTTCATTTGCGTACCTACCGGGCGACCGTCATTTGGCGCATTGTGATGGAGGCCCGCCCTTAGCTGCAGCGGTGCAGTGTGCTACCGCCTTAATTGTACCCTTGTCTCATCGTACCTCAGCTTGAAGCTGGCCTCCGAATATGTGCAAATTGCTCGACGCGCACCATATTACCCGGATTAGCAAGACTTCACATTAGGCATATAGAATAAAGGTGCTAACACGTCTGGTTTACGTTCTGGTTCTCATTTAAATTTCTTATACAATTTAATGTACCTTATTAAATTAGATATCTATTATGCCTAATTTAAATGTTTAATAGACACACCTTCACCTGTCTCTAATCTTAACTGCTTCTATCCACTTACAATCTAAGTCTGAAGAAAATGAATCGTATTGCGAAGACATAAGAGTGGTAATCGATTATACTATCTACACTCAGTCCAATAAAAAGCATAGGGTAACGAACAGGTTGGGAAAATGAATGTTTCCACTGCCCATTTCGGTAATGAAGACAGGTTCGTTTTTATTGCGTTTATAGTAACTTAAAAGCAGTTAGACTAGACAGTTGGCATTTCTTATGAGCATTTACATCTAAGGTTAAGTGATTGAATGTCACTTCTTGCAACATAATTATAGATAGGTACTTTTTATGTCGACGTCTCTCAGATAATGAGGTGGCGCTATAATTATATGAAGTTTCTAGACGCAACTTAGAAAGTGTCTAATCCAACATTTAAAAAGTTAAATATGAGCAGGCAGGCACTTATTTTATTACAATTACAACTAGAGGCTATGTGAGCTGTAGGCTGTATTTTCTTCAATTTACTTTTTATAGTTTCGAAGAACTATCTATCTAATTATTGAACCTGCTCACAACATTTCAGGAGAGTCGGTTGAGTAATGCGACCTGCAGAAGAGAATAGTCAGAGACATCTGGACATCCGGATAAGCATTTTGGCCCAAGTTGAAACGGAGAACTTCGTTCGCTTCGCTCGCTCGTTCAAACATGCAGTGCTTCATATTTTTAATTGCGATATCACAATTATTTTTTCTTGAACTATAAATATGTAGATCACAAACAAACGACGTCCTAACTTTGTCGTGTAACAGTGGACACAGGCTCTAACGGTGCATTTGTTTTCGTAATAAAGCGCCGATAGTCTGACTCACCGATTGCTACATTATATCCATCTAGACATAATGCGGGTGATTAATAAGCCGCATTAACTTTAAACAAAGATTAATTTCGGAGCGGGAGAGCACGGGATTCTTACGGCCGCCCCGTACCATGAGACCGTTTGGAATTTGGACGGATGCCGTTTGGTTTCATTTCGTAGAAAGTTTTCTTGAAGGAATTTGGTTTAATGTTATAAAAAGTTGTAAAAGGAAGGCACGCGTGTTGTGTACATTCAAATGGTTTTGTGTTTTATCAAGAAGCTGTTTGTTGACTTATCATAGATACTTACTAAATAACTGCTGAGGCGTAGCATGGTTCCCATTTTATCACTTTCGTTACAGATAACAGAAACTAGTTTCCGACCTAGATATGGCGGGGGAAAAAACGGCATGTTATTCTAGCATGCCGTTTTCAATTGAGAACCACACTACGTTTTTATCTAGAGTCAAACGTCCAGGTGACGTTAAATGATGAAAATACGGTAGCGATTACTGGATTGAAGTATGAAACTTTCGTTGTATCATAGCAGATTGGCAGGCAATGCCTGGCATTCCTCGGTGGCCTCATTTGGCACCGTCGGACTATTTACATCTCTGTAATTAAGCGGTGTCGTAAAATTAAAATAGAATATTATCTCTGGGTAAAGGCGAATCGTGGAGGAGTATAAGTTTGAAGGACGAAGAGCAGAGGAGTGACGAAGCGCAGTATATATAGGGTTGCGTTATCAGTTGAAGTAATCGTTTAAAATAATAGAAGTATACTTGAGATTTTTGGAGTTGGCCGAATTGGATCGAAGTAGTCCGTTCAAAAAGCAACTTTACCATCCAAGGTAGAAGATTCCAATTCGAATAACAGTTTTATAAAAATCTGGCCTTTATAAGGTACGTAGGAAGTATTTCAGATACGAACATTGAAGTAGGTATCATTTCGGTAATGAACGCGTTATCAAAGTACCCCTGAGGAGTGAAGGCAAATCTAAAATTTTGATGTATTTTTCTCTGTAATTTAATTTTCATACAATAATTAACAAGTAGCTCTGTGAGCTTTAGAAAACGCAAGCCCGCCTTACTGAAACAAAAAACAATGTTAAAAATGTTTTTCGAAAAAAACGACAGTGAAATTCTATATAACCTTGCTCACAAACTTTCACAAGAATCGCTTGAGAATTTTGAAGAGAAGATTGAGAAGAAAGATTTTGTCCTAAGCTGACCGGAAAACTTGGTTCGCTTCGCTCTTACGTTCAATAATGTAGATCACGAAAGTATGGGGGGGTGCATTACAGTCTCTTTATAGCCGCGTGCGCAGCGCACCTGCGGGCCAGGCCGAATGTGCCCGATTATAGCCGAATTATTAAATTAACCCGAAATTGAGGCCGACCTCTTTCTTGTAACCCGACGCCGTGAAACGAGTTCCTGCCATGTCGGACTGTGGGAAGACGAGTTTGGGGTTCAATAACTAATTACTGGGTATCTATAGTCTTAATTGGTAATCCGATATTTATGTGGTTTTTATGTTGTCTTAATTACTTGACGGGTATGTGTTAGAAATAATTATGGTGATGTTAAATGCATCGCAGTAAAATTATTTAGTTATGTATGTGCTTATAGATATACTTATCAATTAATTTACTTTAGGGCGCTGGATGCGGGTGGCGCAGAACCGGTCATTGAGGCACTCTTTGGGGAAGGCCTATGTCTAGCAGTGGACGTCTGTCGGCTGATATGATGATGATGATGACTTTAGGGTTGTTGCATTGGAAATGAGGAGTAATTAAATAGGTAAAAAAACCTGTCATATCCTCATGTCAAAAAATAATAGGTACATAGGCTACATACTTATTTACCTACACTAATGTTTAGACAAACTTGTCCGAATACCTAGTGCTTTTCAAATTGCTTGCGTACTGTGGCGTTAGCTTTTATAACCTCTTTTGCGATTTAAGGTTATAAAATCATATTGGGATGAACATAAATATTAGTTCTACCGGCAAATGAACTCATTACCTAGTTGAACTCCCTTAGAAAATAAGAGCTATTTTTAAATGATCATTTAGGAGAAGCAATAGCATTGAATAAATTAAGGAAAAAAATCTAAGTAGCGAAGCTGCAATGCAAATTCACTCCAGTTAGCGAGAATTATGCTTCTTGATAGGTACTTACTTTGCTCATTATTTCAAGTAGGGATTTTTCCTGCGCGCACAGACCGCTAATTAAGCCGAGCAGGACGATACTTCACCGTTTGCTTATTAACGTCTAATCTTCCTCCGCATCCATCGATCTTAATTAATTCAATTAAGGTTAAAACTAGGTGAAGGTTGTGGCCCTCATCTCACAATGAAATTTAAAAACTTAACGTCGTCTTAACGACTCGCCGAGGATACAAGGGGAGGCGAATTAATCAAATAATACCGCGGAGCGGGATGTTCCCCCCGCGGCGCCCCACACCCCGCGCCCCCCGCCCCGGCCGACCGCGTGGCGCGCTCAGTCGCGACCGAAACGCCGCTCGGGGAAGTGCCGACGATCCCCGTCGTAATAACTACTTTTTTCGAAGTTGTCAGTACAGTTTTTGTTTTAAAGTTCCCCAAAAAAGTTCCATGTGACCAGTCTCCTATCCCGTCGAACTTCGAGGATACTAGACTGTGATTGGCGGTGTAGTTTGTTCAGTTGATGCGTTGATTGTGTTTTTTTTTGTTATTGTTGAGTTTTTTGTTTGGTGCATCGTGCCTGAGCTCGAAGCCGGCGGTCCCATCGAGGCGCTGTCTGGACGCGCGGCAACAGACCCAGAGGACAAAGCCTTTAGGTAACTACCTTCTAACGTATTTATTTTGATTTGGCGGCTGTTTGGAAGCATGGCCGCTGCCTAGCGCACGCATACAATAGACTGCAGTCTTCGCGGAATGTTTGTAAACAAATCTAGGTCATCTATTTCACTACGGCAGCCGAGACCGTCCGGAAATGTTGCGTTTCAAGGAAAGGGTAACAGGCAACAACGCTGACATGAACGAATTAGGGAAAATGTCGACTCGACCAGACCACGTGTATGACCGCGATGGAAAAGCTTTTTGTTTAAAAGGAAATTTTATGCGATAATCGAAACCAATCATATTAAGCAAACTCTATTTGCTTACATTATTCGGCCGATTTCTTAGGGTTCCTTTGAACGCCAAAATATTTTCTCTTCAGAATTCAACTAAAAGTAAGTAAGTACCTACAACTTTTATATTATATTATTAGGCACCTGATCCTTAACAATCGTAATCAAAAACAAAAATATTAAAAAAAAAAGGTACCATCAGTTACCGAACGTTGAAGCTACAAGAAGCTTCATGAACATGCTTAGAAGGGGTGAACATAAATTTTCAAAGATAGTAAGATAATAATATACCTATACCTCTTTTTATCCTTGAAAATTAATATCCAAACAAAAATAATGAAAATATCTTTCATCCGCCACAAGTAATCAACTACATTGTATAAAACCAATTAAGCAATAAAGGAAACCTCAAACTTCGTCGGTTCAGTATCTACAATATCATTAATTAATAAAAACTGTGTGAGCACAATACTAATTTCTTCGTCAGGTGAAACTCAATTACAAGAGATAATTAAACCATCAAGGATTTATTTACTTTGAACATCAATTTTCTTTAAAATAAACCTACTTTTAATTAAAGCTTTAACGAAAAACAAATAGAGGAGGAGAGAGACGTACAACCCTTCCGAAGCGGCGTCACAATGGGGTGGAGTACGTATATATTAAACCTAATTGTTATTGAAGCCTCTAGCTAATTTATCTTCGCGGATGCAGTTTATACAATGCCATTTGATTATTCTCTTTTAGCAAACAGTGTAATCAATGGACAAGTCACTTAGTAAACATTTTTGGGGAAGTCCATTCAGAAGTTTCTGTAATTTGTCAGTTACATCATTCATGGATCCGTTTGGGAATCATTTTAAAGATTTGAATTACTTTTTCAATTCGAAAGTTTAGATTTTTTACCGGGTACCGAAAATATGAACTTTCGTAAGATGGTTGGTTCTAAATTAATTTAAAACATGTCTAAGCAATATTATACGAACCACTTCATTTCATCGCCAGTTTAATTAAAAACGAGTGCCCGTTCCCCTTCCTCCTTTTCGGGTTGTACCCCCCTCCCCGTGTGGGTGTCTCGCTCCGCTTATATTTAGATAATTGTACAATCATCTAAATTAATGAGTGCTCTCGTCCGGTCCTGGTCTGTATTTACGTTTAAACTCAACTCCGAGATAATAGTGACATTTTTAATGTCCAAAATAATTGCTAACATTGTCCGAGGCTGTTGACTCGACGCTAATTATTTGCCGTTTTTCCGTCATTACTATTGTACGTCATTGCCGTCCTAAACCCCATTTTTTGCGGGTTACATGTGAAGAATAATCCGGCTGGGTGTTCCGAGCGGCGGTTGACGGCGGCGATAGAGCTCAACGCAATTAAAACTTTCACTACGTGCGTGGACGAGGTGCTCAGATACCTTAATTTATGCCAGTGTTATCACTTTATGAGTCTATTATTCATTTGAGGGAAGATCTCCATTAAGATACGTTAGGTTTTAATAACAGTTAACGCTATCTTCAAGTTTGCGCGTCTACTTTATCTGATGTTCGCAAATCTGTGAGTTCGCTTTGACTTTAGATGTCCTCAAGACGTCTTAAAACTGCAGCGTCTCTAAATACTGTTTTAAAACTAAAGCGTCACTGGTAGAACAATAATGACGCTTTATTACATAAGTGGCATTGGAACATCGTGCCGATTGAGCGAGTTTATTTTCCTTGACTGCTGTTTAAACTAAAGGAAATAAGAATACGCCGAGAGTGCATCAGTAAAAGTTGCTCAACATCGCAATAATTGAAGGAAAGAGGAACATTGTTGAGTAGAATCGTGAAAGGATGAAGGAGGAGGTGCGCTGCGCCACACATGGAAGGACATCGGGTAGAGTGCAGCAAGCACAGAGGCGGACGGAGTGGGTAGCCAGCCCCGGAAGGCCGCGGGCGATCCGTCTAATGAACCCGAACCGCCCCCGCAGCCTGATTTATTAACAAATTAAACGCATTCTGCTGCACCCTCATGCAAATGCCCTATACATAGCTAGCTGTTTAAAACCGGATTAAGGGCGACATTATCAAAATGAATGGCAACATCTCCCATACAAGATACAAGTCTATCATAGTCTGCAGCGAGCAAGATAAGTGATGTTACCTATAAAGACACTTGGGTAAACAATTCATTGCTCGTAATTAAATTTCTTTTCTATTAATTACCTGTTTGTCCTTGTTGAATTTAGATTTTAAAGACATTATTAAGATTCCATTCCAATGACTCCGCGACTCTTTCGACGTTTGTTGTATCAGTAATGCTGTAGTTTTTAGCATCAATAATTTCAAGGTAGAAAAATTGACAATCATCTGAGGTGCTTTGAACTGATAACGTTTCTAATTGCTTAGCACATTACGAAGCAAATCATAACCTGTTCCACTCCGATGATTCTTACACGTTAGTTCCGTAGGTATATCTAAATAGCAACCAAAAGACTCGCTTACTATGCAAATAAAACCTGCATACTTAACTGGTTAAAAAGTAGGAGTTCAAAAAGTGCTGTCATCTGTATTTATATACTTCTACTCATACTGCGCATTCATTTGAATGTTAAAAGTTAACATTATAGATAATATTTATCAAGTTTGCTGAGATGTACCCCTGGTGTCGCTCCATCTTGATTTGAGAGCTCGGTATTATCGGTAGGTGCTAGTTCCCAAGCTTCTAACAATAACTTTATTTATATAGGGATACAGAAACGTCATGAATGAGTTGATTGTAGATATAAGAGGATTACTATAATAAAAGCGATGCGTGATTAATTCTAAATTTGATGTCAATGCCGCGTGTAGCGGTCGCTTTGTTTTTATTCATCGAATTATTGAATATATCGTCTCGTCTAGTCTACTCATATTATTGTGGCATCCATTATTCAGGGTCCTTGTGCAGACCGGGCGGGCGCGCTGCTAAATTATTAAACAAGCGTTATAAACGTGCCACCCCAAACTTAACTTCTTTCGTACGCCTTCACTGGATGCTTACGAGAAAATCATTGACGGCTGAATTTGTGACTTGTAAAATAGTTGGTGAAGTTTGATCACTCTTTGATGGACCATCAAAATCTAATCCAGTGTAACTTTTGAACCGAACATGATTATATTTTGATTTGACTAGGTAACGTTTAATAACGTAATTCAAAGATCTACGATAAGCGATCAACAATGCAAGATTGCAAAAACGATTCCAAAGGCAATGAAGGCTAAAATTATCCAGCCCTGTGAACTAAATCTCAGAGTCTCCGTTTAAGGCTGAGGTTGGAATTCTTATTGAGGCAGTAGGCACTAGTGGAACACCTGCTTTGATATCGCGCATGCCCTCCCCAGTCCGTAAGTCCACATTGAGTAAACCGGTTCCGATTACAGGTTATGGCTGCCTACTTATCCGTTTGGCGGAAACGAACCTCTCACGTAGCTTGTTGTGCATATTCGTATTACAAACTTACCATATTTTTGAATTTGAAGCTCTTTACTCGAAATTTTCGACGGCACATATCTCTATTACCTTGATTGCTGAGCTTGGGCATATTTGTGTCTGAGTATTTAGGCACGCGTGGTTGCCTATAACAATTTCCATATATATTTACAGTACGATTACTGTGTTACCCACTATTCGGGGAAGAAGCAATTCAACTCATACAAAAATAAACAAAGTCACCAGCCGTTTATTTGTATTGTTGGAGGATGGTTCCTGTTTACAGAAACTAATGAGTCTTTAAGAATTTGGGGGCATTGGAACGGAATTGTGTCAACATTTATTTAAACTTCGGTAATTGTTGACAGGAAACAGCAAAAATTGGAATCAACTCCAACTTAATGACCCTAATGGTAATACCGTAGGACCGTTGCTTGAGATTGCGTGTTCGTTAACAGACCTAACTTTTTAACTAACTATAGGAACTTTATAATACCAATAAGAAGTTTAAATCTGTTTCGTAATTTCAGACTGAGTAAACTCTGCTTCAATTTTCATAATCGCCGAGTGCTTCCAAAACTATATAAGGCATTTATAAATTCTATCTCCAAGTAAGGTAATCTTTACCTTCCCATAAAAGTATAAGCTGTATTTTATCCCAAGTTAAATTGAAATTACCGAGGGGAACACCACAAACCGCGGATAAACCAGCTGAACAGACGGCTAGTCTGTACGGAAACACTCGCCAAGCGCGACCGGGACAGATGTATCTACATGTCTGTTCAGAAAGAGTGAGAGGATTTCCTTAATTTCTCTCTGCGTGCGGCCACTCAGGTTGTGCCAGTCATCCTATTTGATTTGTAAGGGGAATTTTGTGTTGTAATTGGTACTAATTATTGTTTTGAAAGTTATCTCTCATAATGGGATATAAAAGCTGTGTAAGCAACGCCTTAATTGTCTTGGATGATGTTTTAGTTTTTGTCTAGCTAAAAGTTTGTTTTAGTGAGATACTGACTGTGATGTCATCTGAAATGTTTTAAAGTTTTTTGTGCTTCAAACTAGTTCGAAGGAATTTTGTACTTTTTTTAATAATTGGTCAGTCAAACCGAATGTTTTGAAGAACATGGAAAGATAACGAATGACTCACGTTTACAACGGTTGAAACCTTAGATTTCAAAATTGCGGCGATAAAACAATGCGATTGCATACGAAATAGCTGATACCGAGTCCAAATGAATAGGTATCCTTAGCTAATAACAGCAATAAGCGATGTAAATACGGGCCTATATTTCACGCGTTGCCGTGGCAACGGGCGCGCCAAACAAGCGAGACCGGCCCGCCAGACCCGTTTATTGAGTCCTATCCTGATCAACGTGAAAGTGGAAACTAATTTCATTGTAAATGTATGAGCTGTTTGCTGTGTGCTATGAAACACTTTATCAAAGCAATGCTGGTAAGCCCTGAAGGCTGAAGGCTGGGAATTCAGTTAAAGGCAACCAACTGAATAATCTTACATTTACATATTATTCATCATTCATCACTACGAGCGACATATTTCGAATCCTATAGGAGTTCTTTAGGATGAGGGCTGCTGTGTGCAACGCCGATATACTATTTAGTATAATGCTAAACTTGACTCACTATAGTTTATGGGCAACCAACTGAACCAACTGATTCAGTTTTGTTTTACCAAGGTTTTAGAAAAATATTACCTAAGTATCTTTATCTCAATAATTAAAAATCTTTTCGCGCAAAATGGCTTTCATTTGATTTTTTCCAGGCCCAGTAACATCTTTTATTACTTATTAATGATGACATTGATGACGCCGATCAATTTACGTTCCGCTCATTAAAATAATATTTGTTTTTTTTTTAATATCAATGTTATTTGATTTAGGAGTGTCATTCCTGAAATGAAGGAGCCCTGGACACTGTAGCTTTGAATACAATTCTGGTTGTTTGTGAAGTACATACGTACATCGGCATAACCCACTTCCGACTTGCTACTATAACTTTACTACCGGGTACAGAAAATACAAATTAGCACCTCAAGGGCTCAAAGTGCCCAGCTATAAGATCATCATTGTCACAATAAAATTGCAATTTGGCTGCGGATTATGTAATGCCACATTATCAGGATGGGGCGTCCGCCCGCTAACAGCAACTAAGTAGATAACAATCAGCTAGGACGGCTTGTGCGAGACACGAAATTAATTAAAACAAGTTTGTTCGCGGATCCTATGCAGGTCTAACAAAGCCGCTGAGTCACTGGGTAATTACACGGCAGACGCGACGCCTAGGCGCCTTACGTCTATCGTTATCTTACGGCTCGTTATTGTGACGGGGTTAGGGGTTGCGAACAATATCGGGTGATGACATGATTATGATGTTCTGGGATTGTTCAAGTTGCGCCCGAAGCTCCTACTGCTTAGAATGGTTCAGGCTGGTTAGGGTAGTACAGGGTACTGCAATATCACCGTGCTGTACTGACCTATACACCAAAGACCTACACCAAAGATACTGGGTGGAGATAGATAGATGCAGGCAGACCAAAGAGATTCTGTCAAAACGCGACAACAAACTCACAACCGCACTACTGAGGACACACAGAAACCAACTACGCAAGATAGTATGAATAATAACAGGACACAACGCCCTGAACAGACACCTATACAACTTAGGTATCACAGACAGCCCCATGTGCAGAGCGTGCATGGAGGCGGAAAAAACGACTAAACATATACTACTGGACTGCAAGCAGGTAGAACCGAGAATCGAAGAAGAAGTATGCAAGAAAAAGCACCTAGGGTCTCCAGACACACTACGGGACGCAGTCAGTAACACCAAGGTACTCACCAACTTTCTAGAGGAGCTGGGGTGGTTAGAGTAGCGCTACCCCACCATTTTCACGCAAAATAGGCACACTGGATGTCGACTTGCGGAAAAGAGCCCAGTATAACTAACTAACCACCGTGCTGTTGGAAATTCTCTTGTCACAGTATACTCCACGTCTCATCTTGTTATCCCGGTCGCAGCCAAAAGGAACCCCGGGTCCACCTGCCACCAATATCAAGTATTGGTATACGCACTAGTGTTTGCCCTCCTCCCATTATTAATAATCAAATTTGAAGATAACTAGACAATAAGACGATGATTGTAGATCATTATTTGTCGACCGCTGCAGCGGATGACTTCCAACTGGTGCTTAGTATTTATTTTATTTATTTGTTTATTATAGCCAAGGTAACAAAATGCAAATTAATATGTATACATATATTAACATAGTACCAGCAAAACAGTAGGTACTGAATTTACGTTTCTATATAACTACCATGCACAACATGTTAAATAAGAATAAGTATGACCGATACAAATTAAGTGTATGAATAAAGTATTACCAAATAAAACAAGAAATTGGTGTACCAGTAGGCTTTAGAAATATGCCTGTTCAGAATCCTTCATCCGCAAAAAGTGCTATAGAAAATTTTATGAGAGAGTGAGAAACGCAAATTAAAAAACTGGGGTTGTAACTTTTAAATTGCTTGGAAGACGACAACTTTCGAAAGGGTTGAAAATTGTATTTCGCTGTGTCTCGGTGAACGGTAATGGTCTTTCAACCTTGTCGTGGTGATATCGCCGTGTCATCGGGAATTTTAATTATATCGTGGTGATTAATTATTTAAGGAGGGGAGGATGATCGCTGATTGATCACGACAAGACCACCGGGAGCAACACCATTGTCTCACTAATTGTGACTTTAGGCGATATAGCTGAAAAGAAAGTTTAGTTTTTGATACCGAAAGTTTTGCCAACTAAGCCGTACTTAGTTTAAGGGTAAAAGTATTTATTGTTGACGATTACAAACAATGAATACCCTCACTACTGGGACATCATGTAACATGCGTAATTGAGCTTTTCAGATGGAAAATATTTTGAATTTTAGTCCAAAACGAAAACGCATAGAAAATCGAACATTAAACAAGATAAGAATATTCATCTTACTTACAAACTTACAACTTTGCCCATAAGTAACAGCAGGTACTGGCAGTGGGAAAAACACGTCTTATCTCCCGTCCCAAACAATGAGCCATCTGTTACGGTGGCGCCGACTGACGACATTCGTGACCCGTTGACAGAAATAACTAAATACATGAATATTGTATTGTTCAAGAGAACCAGAGAAGGAATTTTTAAGGCTTATGTAATCACTTCCAATGAAGAGCCAAGGCCAAGTACAAACACGATCAAAGTAAGAAAACTTAGATCAAGTAAAGTAAGTAAATACAATATATATTAAAATGTTGAACTTGCTTTGGATAAAAATTTGCTGCTTCCAAACATACACGTGCATATATTTAAGGCGACTAAACCTTCAAGGCATTTATACTAGTCCGTCCAGAGTAACCATCAAGACCGTCTGAAGTTTTACTTGAAATTATAACAGAGTTACTTGTATCCTTCCTTGCTATCGTCATACCAAACTACAATAGTAGGTACTCTTATAGATTATTTTTCACCAGCACATGCCACTACAACATTATGTAAAAGTGCATAATCACCGATAAATGCACATTAGAAGCGGTGTAACTAAATCGAACGTTCGCGAATGATCACATATATTATTTAACGAGCGATTACTGTCTAAATTTAGTTCTGCATAGGTATTGCCAATCGGGGATTCGGCCTTCCTGCAAATCCGACGGGTTTCATCAAATTATGCGCATCCGCTTAGCTCTCGGAAACTGTACATTGTTTCCATAACTATGCGAATAGACAAAAATGTTGACACGAATGTTCGTTGTATCCAAAACTCACTGGCTGAATATTTTATACGATGACTGTTTTAGCCTGGTTCCTAGTTGGTGCCTGCGACACTGATGGTCCTGGTTTAAATGCCAACTTATAATTATTATATAATCGCTTTATTATATAGAAAAAAATAAAAAATTACATTTTTGCAGCTGTAATTAACATATGGTAAAAGTACTTTATCCACTCACTTGCTTGTGGCAACCACAGTTGCCAATTTCGCAGACTCCTAAATTGATGGTGGCAACCACAATCGAAGTATGGGCTCCCTTGATAATAAAACAATAGAAGCAGTTTAGGCTACCTTTTTTAAAATATGAGAGCAAGTGAGCGGTTATGAATGTCTTCCAGATCAGGCTCCTGCCCCATTAGGCTGGCTGCGTTCCCCCTCTGGATTGCTATGCTGATCCGTTGAGTGGGGATCGACCCAGCTCTGTGGTCCCCAGTGATCTGGACAAGCTTTTGATACAAATGATAATAATAATATAATAAATGAATAATAATTAATTTAATATAACTCTGAAGACAGTGCAGGAGCTGGTAAAACTATATTACACGTATATCCACCGTTTAGAAGGGTTAGGTCATATCCTCCTCCTTACTCAAGTGGTACCTACACTACCTACTGTAAAAAAGATAATCTGAATTTTGAATCACATTACTAAGAAGTTAAGATCGCTATTCAAGCAACCATCTAAACAATGCCGGTTAGAACGGTATTGAAGAAATAATTGGCGTAAATCTTAACGTTCGTAACATTTTCTTAACAAACTCTGCAAAAAGGCCTAAAGCACCACTTACAGGCTAAGGTTAGCCGTTGGAGCAATCATACGAATAGACACATTACGGCATAGAATCTCCAATTTTATACAATTAACTTTTTGCAAATGGCCGTGCGTGAGTTGAGCGGATTCTTTCCCACATCGTGATGGTGTGGATATCTAATCTTACGGGGCGGGATATTTGCACGGTGATAAACCGGGTAAACGGCCCTTGCGAGGTGAAGATTTTGCAAGAACGTTACACTTGCATGATGTTTGTCAAAAGATAATTCATTACGAACATTGTGCAGCTATCCATATTTATACCCCATTCCATATAACATTACTCTCTATTTGCGTTTCAAAGTTAACGCACGAACTTTCTAATCGTAAATGGATTGTGGAGACAAAGATATAAAATCACGGTTTTATAGTTATAGTTTTTGTTTTAATTTTGTATGCAATGGCAATTTTATTAAGGTTAACGTAGGTTAAACTGAGCTTGTAAAATTCGTTGACTTATTTTAGAACAACATATTTTATGAACTCAGCTTACCAAATAAAGCTTATTCATTTTCTTGCACTGACCCAGTGGCCAGTCGTCACCCCACTGGTAAAAATACGTAATTGATTGCAGCGAAAGCTCATTTGACTGATTGTATGGAGCGCCAAATTGCGTATTTACCGTATGGGAAGAGCCCTCGTGGAGCGTTGCCAATTTGGAATCGGAACCCCCCTTCGTCCAGCTAGGAAGGGTGACGTATTTATATTGTGTTTCTATTATTTGGATTATTTTAAATATACATATTTAATAATTTTATTTACGGTTGCAGAGGGTCAAACAGAGGTTTCAGATTCTTAATTGCCTTAATTATTGATATAAGAACTAGAATTAATACTCAATCATTTATTGCATTCCACAATGTTAGTTTACAGGATTTTAGGTAAACTTAAGTTTTAGTTGCTAAGTGATGAGAATAAAACTTAATTGTGGACCCTGTTGGGCACCGCAACATGACTGAAGTGATTACTATCATTACTCACACTAAGTTAACTCAGCTGATAAATAAATGTAGAATTCAGAAAGTGTTTAAAATACGATATAAGTAAGTACAGATATTATTTGATACTAGCCTAGCTGCCCGTGCGGCTTCGGCCGAGTTTTGCCAAGAAGGCAGGCAAGCCCCCGTTATAAAATAGTATACCATCCAGAAAGCCCTTTCTACACGCAGGTTACGAGTACATACAAACTTATAAACATACGAAGCTACAATTTCACAGACTTTTCCTCTTTACAATATTAGTATAGATAACTATAAATACTTGCTTGATTATCCCTTACTTTAACATTTATTAATTTCAAGAGTGACCCCTTGTTTATATAAATATGTATTTAAATGAACGAACCTATACCGAGCTTTTAAAACGACGTCATCAACCAACAACGTTGTGTTAACACACCCCGCTCGGGAACCAAGACAGTGGTTAAAATAATTAAACTAAGTAGTAGATAACTTTTTAAACAGCGTAACATGTTTTATCGTTAAAACCGATGTACACTCGAGTACAATTACCTGTGAGTCCTCCAGCCGTGAAATGCGTTTCCGTGTGAGCCTTATCAACAACGATCTCCCGGCGACTCGGTACCACTGTACCCCAGGGCAACACTTTAGGCATCGCTTTTTACATTGTAATGTTTTGTATTGTCGACAATTTTCACAATGCGCAGTGTCTCGTGGTGAAGGGAACATAGTTTTTAGATCTAGAACAGGTTACGAGTCCATTTTTGTTTAAACAATTTGTACTCAAATCGTTAACAAGTTTTAAACATGCAAATTAATGCTATTTATCATAGGTCACAAATAAACTAGTTCGCGTTATTGAAGTTATTCCGATACGTATGAAGTTTTAACGAGTTTCGAACAACGTTCTCTACTTTTGATTGAAAACGGTGTCCTTATGTTGACTGTCGTCTCAAAAGGTGTCCCCACTTGTTAAGACTATTTTTAAACTAGTAGCTCTATGAGAAGAACCAGTGAGCCTGTCTTTTTTGCAACCTTTATTTTTAATTCTAAAAAAGTTATCGAACTTGCTCACAAAATTCACCAGAATCGGTTAAGAAATGGCGGAGAAAAGCCATAACATACGTACGTAATGTAACAAACATACGAAATATTTTTGGCCCAAGCTACAACAGAGATCGTTGTTCGCTTCGTTCGGTCGTTCAGTGAGGCTAAATGCACTTTCTGTTGGATCAGGCTGTAAGGAATGTTTAATAATTTTGCAATAAACTTCGAGATGATAGAGTAGGTATGGGAAAGGTGATATCCATGACTGAGTCTATTTAATTTTAAGGTAGACAGAAGGTTATGAATGTACAAAGTATTCCTACCGTAACATTACAGTTTTTTTTGACATTTCGTTATGGATGTGACAGTTTAATTTATGAGCATGTCGCAACAGCCATTAGTCCAGCAGTAGCTGGCCGTGACGTTTGCCCTTTCGTTTCCGCTCATCACGGACAATGAGACCTGTGCCGACGCACTTGACTGCTTAGCTAGAATTTTATTAAAATTAATATTTTGCGTTGGAAACCGTATTACGACGGCACACTGAAATGATCGGGAATAGAAAAAAACCGATCGAAGATGTAACTTAATTATGGTGTTTTTAGATTTTTAAGTATACATTATGTTTATATGAGCGCTTATGCCAAACATAAAACATTTTATTATGTCGCTGATTCAAGGTTGAAGAGGACATTGAAATGATGGTAAATTTTCGTGCTTTTCGACCGTATTACAAAGTTCAAACCTCGATCAGACCCGGATAACATGATATTTCAGGCTTAGGTATAGTAATAGTTTCTTCATTTGCAACTAAAAAATATATTATTAATGGCTTTTGACGTTTCTCACCACAACTTTTGTTGAGTGTAGGTGAGCAAAAATCAACACAAGTCGCATTTCTTCTTCCTATAAAATATGAGGGAACGCAAAAGGAAACACCACCAACACCATTTTTTTAGATAACGTTGTTCTTTTTAGAGTCATCCGAATACTTATAGATAACGAAATGTCGTGGTAGCCAGCCACATGTAGATTATGCTATTTTTTTTTTCCACTACCGGGGTGTATCCAGGAGTTACCACTATGTTTAGTCGACCTATGAGTCGAAATACTAACATGCTAGCGAGATATAGTTTTTCGTGCAAGCTCTCGATCATGAAACTTTAAAAACATAAACAGATTTTTTGTAAAAATTAAAAAGAAAACAATTATTTGAATGCCATTATGGTTTCAAAAGTCCAATGTTAACTTCATAAAAGAAGATTTTCAGGTAATTTATTCCTAAGTTATCCATTCTCGATCATTTCGGTGTGCCCCTCTTATTAAAGTGCTAGATAAAGAAGCACCGATTAAATAAAAAGCGAGTCCTAAAGTGTTGCCTTGAGGGACACCATTAACTTGATTATGTGCAGAACGCTTAAATTACACTCGTATGAATAAGTATAGTGCAATTTCTAGAAATCTAATTAAAATTACCACGCACCGTAGACTGGTTATGAATACTGTGAAAATAACTAATAAATTATGTATTCTATGCGGTCTAATACTCATCCTATACATATAACTTAACAATTTTCTGCTGGTGTAAAATATGTTTTGTCCTTTCTCGCGTACACAAATCGCAATGTGACACCAAACAACATTTTAACGAAAGTAGATTGTTTGTGAATAAGGGCAATCATGTACTTTGGCTGAGTGGTCTCAATTATAATGTCGCGCGGTCCAAATTTCCATATTTTTTTAATACATTTATTTATGTTTTTGTCTAATGTCTACAAATTGTTTGATGTAGATTGTATTTATTCCTAATTCTTTTGAATAAATCTATTCTATCACAAGTAGTGCAATGAGAAGTATTTTGTATTCATGTCATGTAGTTAGTAGAGGTCGAAATTATAATAAAATGTGGAACTAGTTAGTCACTTTTTTTAAATTCAAACACTATAGTGTTCGTATTTAATGTACCCACATAAACATTAAATATTTTTTATAACATTTATAAGTACATTCACAATTCTCACACTCATCCGAACAAGTATTCTAAAATAGACCAACACAACACTATAATGCCTAGTCATTAAACCGCGAGAACAATTACCGCAAACATTTACACAAGGAAAGCCAAAACCTCGTTCCTCTGCCAAAGAATTCCTACAGCTAATGTATTTGCCTACCAGCCAAATAAATGATCTAGCGATTACAATAATAATAGTTACTGGCGTCACAGAGGCTGAGGGAAACAGCTGGGGCGAACCTCCCCGCCGCGCCGCTATCGTTAACTACATATAAAGATAATTTATTTTTATCTGCCAATTTACCCCAATCTACCCTATTGTTGCACCCCGATGACAGCTAGCTGAATGACAAATTTTTAATGCCACTTGAATGTAAATTCGCGATGCTAATCTTCAGCTTAGGTACTTTTTAATTAAGTGATGTTTAAACAGTCATTACTTTTTTTACTATTAAGATAAGGAGCCTGGTACGGGAGGGTTGCAGTTGTATTTTATTTATTTGTTAAGTAATACTTTAGATACCTTATACGTACTACAAATAGTTGCTCTAAAGTATTTTATTCTGGTAGAGTGTTTCGTGGCGCGGTGCACCTGTTGGTCGTTTGATACTTACGTCATGCAATACTAATATCATAATTATCATAATGATAATTGGTGTAATTAAATTATGTGCCTTACATTTTGATAAGACATCAATGATTACGCTTTCATTTTGCAACGCCATCGCAAAATCTATAAAGTAGTTAATACATAATAAACATTAGTCTATCTATTTTAATGAATTTGGAACTCTTCTTTCTGGTCGATATCCATATGTACCAACATGTTTTCGATTCAGGGTCACGGATTTTTCTTTATTAGTAATATACATAGGTATGGAATAACGGAGTAAAATAATTTTGAATTACCCAATTGCTGTCATGAAACATTTAACATTTTGTCAATATCGAAACACTTGCACATTTAAGTGGCGAAGAAAAACGTGGTGTGCTTATATTTTTCTAATAAAATTATCCATTACGACATAAAAGTACACCTACTCTTATACCTACCTAATAAAGACATGTGTTAAATAAAATTGTTATTTATATTCTGGGCTGTCTCAATGTAGTTAAATAAACTGCCCTATTTTAGTTTCCCGGCGCAGTACCATTTTATATAGGGACTAGGCTGCGATTCAGTCGACTCGACTCACCACTCCCCAAGATCAGACTATACTGGTTCGTCTAAAGCAAGTTGTACGTATACTTATACGTGAGATTATTTGAGTTGGCCAAATTGCATCAAAGTAGTACATTCAAAAACCAACTCTACCATCAAGGTAAAATATTCCAAATCCAATGACAAGTTTTATATAAAGTTGGCCACAATAAATAATCTCACATAAAACTGTTTGGCTTGACCGAGTTGTATCAAAGTAATCCGTTCTATAAGCGACTTAACCGCCCAAGCTAAAGGATACAATTTCCAATAAGTGCTTTATACAATGTTTGACATCTATATAATTTAAACTAGTGAACACCAGGGCGGTTTAATAAGAGCTTACACCTCACCTCGGGCGAACTAGTGAGACCTCAGACCTCCGATTACGCTTCGTTATTACGAATCCCGGTGACAAGCTATACTAGGAGTGAGCGTTGAGGCGAGGCGAGGTAAAGCAAGTTGTGAATAGCGCAGCAGGACTGCGTAGGCGCATACACAGATAGGTACAACCTATAAATTTATTACGGCGGTAATAAAAACTCACAACTAACACGTCCCCCGCTCGATCTGTTTACACAGATCAAAGGCGTATCAAATAAAGTTTATCAATTGGAAGCATCATAAGCGAAGTTTGGGGATTCGCCGAATCCACGACGACCCAGTTTTAGCCGTTCGTGGTATGTTTATATAACTCTTTCGCAGATGGCGTTTACAAGCATTTTGACTATATGCAATGAAAAGAACTAGTCAGCATTCACAATAGGGAAGATGCAATATTTTAATTTATGCTTTCATTTAAAAGAATTGCATGTAGAATATAGATCACGAAAGTCGTCGACGTATAGTAAAAATTTCCTGTTATTAACTGACAACTTTCGCGCCTAAACGGATCTACAGTTCCTGTAACGTCTCTCATGTGTGACACTCGCCATATTTGTTTGCCCGTGATTCGGCCCTAGATGTCATAGAGTTGCCTACGTTTTGACTACTGACAGGAGTGACGTCATCAGACGCTGATTGTCGGATTAAAACACGTTCCGTTTCACATTACTTCAAATCGTAAATTATTGTTTGAAATTAGTATAAATTAAAAGTAAAAACGTTTCAGTGGTTATTATTTTATGTTTTTTCAACATTTTGGTCACAATATAACGGTAAATAATGTAGCTGCATCTTCCGTATTGGCTAAAACAAGTTAAAAATAAAATCATAAACAGCTAGAAATTACTAGTTTATTTCATCAGCAAATACGCCCTAACATCTAACTCGTATCTTTCAATCCAGATAAAATTAAGTGTCGGTTGCGCTCATAAGTGGATGCATTTAATTCCGCTGACATATCTAACACTACAATTAGGAAGGCGTTAGCGCAGGTGATAATGAGTACATGTCGGCATGATGACACGTCTCAGCTGATAGCGGGGTGCATAATGAGCGATCCGATGGCAAATGAGCGTAATAAGGTGTCGTCGGCCATTACCGCCGCTCGCGTGATGGCATCCAGCTTCATGATTCATGAATGGATGCCGATCCATTCAACAAGTTTCGTCGCGCTCTGATTACCGCCTGGACAGTCCACTTTTAATCTTATCTACTACGACACCCCCAAGCAAAAGGCGGTATGACTACTTGACGTCCGAACATTCTTACGGCCCTGTTTGTGGGGCCGTCCCGAGCCCTGAGACTCCTGAGAGTACAAAAACTGGGCTGTTATTCTTTACGCTCTCATGCGCCTCACCCCACCCGTCACGGCTAACGAAACTAGATCTCTACTTACGCTTAGTTACTACGAATCGCGGCTTCAAGATATATTTGTGGGTGAGCGTTCAGGTGAGCTTAAAACAAGTTACAGATTAGCGGGGCTGACCGTTGCCCATCGAATTTCCTCTTCCATTCACACCTTTTTATGGGGGTTTTTTCGTCAATGAAGTCGTGTTCGGGATAATTATTGAATTTCGACGATTCGCTACGAATATCGATGAGCCGGAAGCCCGCGCGGGTGATTGCGTCGGGTGATCAAATTCCGTCGATCAGAAAGTAATTTTATGGTTTTTAAACTTAATTTCAGTCGCAGCTGAATTTTAGATGATTTTCTGGTTTGAAACAGAGTGATGTTTTAATTTATTTTCTGAATCATATTACGTGACCTTTATAACGACCAAGAGTTTTAGTACCTACCTAATGCATTTATAATTAATTCGTTTTGCGTTAAATACCAGCAGAGTTGAAATCAGCAAGAATTATAAGTCGGGTAAAAAGTCTTGGAATTTAATATCTTAATAAAAATATGGCAATGAACAACCACTATCGTGTGAAAGAGCTTTATGATGTTAATCTTACACAATTTACATCATACTCCAGCAGCTCGGTCATTAAATCTTTAGAAACGTAATTTGTTGAATTGTGTTGAAATTATTAATTTGAGCACTGTGTCAATTCGGAAATTAGAGCCTTATCACACTTGCGATTTCCAAGCGTATTTTGTATGAAGGCGATCACGCAGCGTCTTCGACACGACTGATAATTGTATAGAAAATACGCTCGCAAATCGCAAGTGTGATAAGGCTCTTATGGTCGAAGATAAGCTGATAGTACACAAACACATTGCCAGTTATTACAGCGGCATTATGAAACGAATCAGTGGTAATAACGCAGGGGCATCTAATTAAATTGCCACCAATAATAATGGCACTCGGGGCCCCTTCGGCCCCTCGCCATTTATTATTCCTGCACTACTCTTACGCAAAATAGCTTATGTCACTAGACAACTCTAGAAAGATATGTCCCTTTGTACGCGGAGGGCTGTGTTGCCGTGCTACGCAAAACGTCGCATCCCCACACGAGGCTCATAGTGACTTAGTACATTCTGTTTCAGCCCAGCAGTACCACTACCTGGGCATCCCCGATACGCAAGGAATGTAATAATAACTTGAAATTTTATTTCACTTTAAGTACGTTTAATAAACGACAATGCAAATATTTAGCGTTTAGCTATTTAATTTCATGATATTGTGACGCTTGAGGTATTTGTAATCTGTTTTCCCGAGTCTGGGGATGGTTGATTTAATATTGTTCCAATTCCAACTAATCACTGGAGATACGAAGGAGGGGAGGGGAAGTTGATTATGTTGTTAGATTTCACCCATTTTCCTGCAATTATCAACGTGGCTTTTACCCGTCGTGCGCACTATTTAATGTCCAGTTTATAAACCATGTTAATGATTTTACTTGTAAGTGCACATGTCCGATTATCAGGTAATTAAAGAAATACCTGTACAATATTTAACCTTCAGATTTTTATCAATTTATGCCTTAAAATTCCTTTTACTATTTACACTTGAAACCTGAAAACAGCAGCAACAGCAATAAGTACCTAGTTAAACGCTTCGAAATGGTACCTAAATATGAGTGCGTTACTTCAACTTCGGGCAGACGATATCCTCACTCGATCTACCCACGATACAACTGCAATTCACGGCAATCCAGACGCACACCTTTATATTGTTATATCTCCATTTCATTGCTCGCTAGGGACTCCAGCTGCCCGTACCCCGCGCCCCGCACCCGCCCCGCGCCCTTCCCCCACGTCCATTAGTGTTTTGTGAATGATTTAAAAGCTCTTTCGGATAACTACTCTGTAAGTGAGTAATTTAAGACTTACTTCCAATTTTATCAGCGCTCCCCAAATTTGAGTGCGCATTAAAATATTAGCGAAGCGTATTGCCTGCTCCAGCTGTTTTTGAGTGACTCACTTAACTCGTGGAATTAATGGATTGCAAATTCTTAGTTTGTCTTAGCTTATTTCCCAAGTTAAGTAAAATGTGCTTGTACGCACTCGAGGGTCGCTAGGACTAAGTGCTCAAATATTTGATAAGTTATGCAAAACAGACAACAGGACAGGTGGGTACATTACCTGTAACCTGCTAAGTACGATAGCCTGATATAAATATGCATCATACTTAAGTATGTCAAGAAGCACTTTGTTTTTGTGGTATATTTGTTATTACGCACTGAGGATAGAGAACTATTGATTTATAATACGAGTACCATACGACACGGACACGACAATACCATGGGGGATGACTATTGCGTTGTTCTTTAGATCTCCCTAGAATCCACGTTATCCATTGACATAAGATTTCATTTCGCTTGATTCACAAGGCAGTAAATTATAAATTTACTCAACATTCTCCTAACCAAACAATTCAAAAAGCATTTACTCCAAAATCACATCAACAACAGGAATCTGGCAACCCTAACCGACCCGTCATTCCAGTGCGGAGAAAGCGGAAGAAAATCCGTCATCTCCCGGCCATAAACAATGCGTCGGTATGTGGGTATGCAAATGAGCTATGGTAATTCATCGAAGGGAGGGGATGATTAGATAACTGGCCGGAGATACGCGAGGTGCTTGCGAATGGAATCGAAATAAAACGATTTTTTTTTTTATTAAAAGTACCAATGGGGATGACTTTACTCTGGTCTGAAAGGTATCTGTAGCTCGTCCTCCCTAGAAAAAAAAGCATGAACAGCAAATAGTGATGAAAGATCCCGCTTAGCGCTCGTTTCCAAAATTACACTTTTTTATCTTGTTATCAAATTCTCCCTTACCGAATTTCAAATATATGGTAGGTAATCTCATCTCCCTTGATCCAACTAACTGTTTCTTAAATCTGGTAAAGTTTATTATACAAAATTGAGTTGTAATTCTTAGTAATTTTAAGGCACATATTCGTGAATTTGTATCTCCCTCCTACGTTCGAATTTTTTAGATTAGTACTAAATAGGTAAGTACCGTCTGGGATCCTCAAATACGAGGATGGAGGTGCCTACAACCCACGAACATTATGCTCATTTACGAGATTATTTATTTTCCAACAGAGACGGATATGACGAAAACGCAACTTGTTGCAATATTGGTGTGGTAAGTTTCGGTGTATACCTACCGTCATATAGCTGATAAACTTTTGTTAGAGTTTACGTTTGAGTACTGGGTTATTTGACTTTTCTATTTTATCTTGTGTCGTTTGTCCAATAAACGGCAAAACTACAAGATTTGACAACGAAAGATGGTTGTGGTTTTAATTGCTGATTCGAGATAATTATATTGAAGCCAAGTGACAATCGTTTTTATGTCAGTTATTTCTGTTTATTTTGAAAAACTGTACCTCATTCCATATAGCATTAGATTTTTAACGGACAAATCCGTCTGTTACTTCGTTTATCTAGAATATCAAAGGGAAATATAGTTAATATAGTACTAGTTTTACTTATTTCGATCATTAAGACGCTGTCAACACCAAAATGCCCTTGAGGATTTGGGATACCAAATCCTCAAGGGCACGCGCGCGCGCACTGACTATTTGTATCGGAGTAAACGAGAGCTAGTATTACTGGGTTTTTAAAGATAATATATTACTTACATAAATATTGAAATGAAAAAAAGTGTGGATTATTTGTGAAATATGACTCGCTAGCGGTTTAGGTATGAATATGTTGACTTCGTGTTTTTAACTGCCGACCCATACGTCAAAAAAATAAAGAATAGAACCGTTTAATGATGATTTTAAGACCAATCTTTGCAATTATTTTCTATCGAGCCGATTTCGTTCAATTATGTATCGAGCCCGTCTACGGCCTTTTAAATATGGTGAATATTAACATTTTTTTTGATGTGCTAGAACAAATAGTTTTTCTTAAAAAACTGTTTAAAAATCATCAATTTCAACAAAATTAGGTCTTGTCTCTTAAATGCTTTCCGAACATAACCATGCATTTGTCATTCCGTTTCAAAAATGTCTTCCTTTAAATCTCATTCCCATTCACGCAAAAACGGGGTATAATTATCTTTAAGTTTCTATAGAATAACATTGCAATAATAATATAGCCAGTAAATAAAACAAAAAATAATTTCTCGCAATGGCCTATGAGGGTGAATATTCAGCGTTTTACGGCATTGTTTTTACTCATTATCATGTCATATTACTCATATTGTTCAGGGAAATGATCATCACATTCAAATTTGTCCTGAATTTTATTTGATCAATGTTCTCGCGGTTTGTCATACTTTAGCAGAATTAGCAGAGCTAATATGAGGTGATCATGACTTTTAGAAGCGAACGTTTGAAATCGCCGAAGATTCACACAGCCCATTTTGTATTATAACTAATTTATTGGCCTGTAACTAATTTATAAAATGATTTTGTTTCAGGTACGTCGCTCTTGGCGAAGCTCCAAATGACACAGTAACGTGTTTGATCCTTAACTAATGCCGACGTGAGCTCAAAAACGAACCTTGTACTAAAATAACCGTTAGTGCCACTAAACAATCTAAACATCGTCTTACTCTCTTTACCTCTTATCTCAATTCGGCTTTGTATTGAGAAGTGGACTTACTGATGTGGGTGTCAGGGTTGCATTTAAAAGTGTGAAATTTTATGCAATGCGAAGTAATGGAAATTATAAAGCCACTGTTTCTCGATAGACCGAAATCACCCAGTTGGATAAAATGTAGATTTTAAACACCGAATTCAAATTACTGACGCGTAGTATGGTATTGATTATAATAGTTTTACAGAATTTGAATCCGCACCATAATCGCTGTTTAAAAATACAGAATTTAAATGAATAACCAAAACAATAAGTGGTACATTATTTACCTAGAGCGGTACAAAAAATCGTTCACTGATAGTTGACACCCGAGCCGAAGGTTTAATATGCAATCTGAAGTTATCTTTATTACAGTCAGTGGTCAGTTTACGTCACTCCCTGGCCAGGAAGAGGGGTTTTCCGCACGCGTAGCGGGTGGTAATTCCCACTTTATACTCGGGTGTGTCGTATACGAAATTATCACTGCCATTGTCTTAATGGCGTATAATTAAAAAAACGCTAGTTCATTTAAAGCGGTCACAAAGAGTTTGTTTTACTCTTAATTGCCAGCAATTACAGCACACCTGCAATACCTATAACGGTGGCTTATGAAAGACTTTAACTGGTAAAGAAAGTCGCACACATTACGTAAGAGTTCCCTGTACTTGGCGCTTTGAGGGCTCGAACAACGTAGATACCTACTATAACTTTAATATTACAACATAGTAGATAATTTTGCGATTTTTGTTGTGTATATTTTCCCCGAATTCGCCGGGCTATAATTCGATTATTGTTTTATTTTTAATGGACTAGCTGTGCCCGCGGCTTCGTCCGCGGAACTCTTTTATATCGTAGCCCCATACAAAATTTCACCCACTTAGGGGATGATCTTTAGGCAAAAACCTATTGTATGTGCTTCCCCGGGATACAAACTATCTCCATACCAAATTTCATCTCCGATTAAGCGGTTTACTGACACTGACAGACAGAGTTATAACAGTCGTTATGTTGGAAGGTCAGATGGCAGTCGTTTTCGTAAAGCTAGTGCCTATGCCAAATCTTGAGGTTAGTTGCCAAAGCGGACACACTGGGCTCGTTTGAGCACTACCGGGAAAAACGCGAGGACGATGATGAGTATAGATTGGATTATCAACCGTGCATTAGAAGTAGAGTCACGATCCTCTGGAGTTGCATGCGTCCATAGGCTACGGTATCCGCTTATCGTGTAAAAAAAAAAAAAAAAAAGACTAGGATCACATGGATTTTAATCTAGCACGAACATCAAACATTAATTTTATGAAAACGTACCTTTCTAAACGTGTTGGTAATAAATCGTTTCTTTCCCCGTGTAGCGCGGGCAAACACATATTTGCCTAAAGAATGCATTGTATTCGACTTAACTTACAACATAACCGTAGATAACATAGCATACCGGCCGCAATCAGGTTTACCTCTAGCGATACTTTTACGTAGATTGATTATGAATCTTATCATAAGCTTCTTAAAGTTGAATTTGACGAAATCTATATTTTAGGATTAAATATATAGTAATCACAGTTAAGTATATGTTTTACCTGTTTTGATTTATATCTCGCGAATTAATTAAAATCGTAAATAATCGTTTCTTGTGTGGAATTTAATTTAATAATATTGTACGCATATTACACCAGTATTCGTCCTTGAATGTATTAATATATAATAAATATTGCTTTTGTATTAATTATACAGAAACAATATTGTAATACATATTTGAATTGTTTAGTATGTTATATCATAAACACGGGGATCCCGCGGAGGCCCGGAATGCGGCCTACCTGACGCGGGCCACCGCTAATCAATTTAGCTTTATTATCGCGCCAATAACGTTTCATTACTGCCTCTTCTAGATTTATGGACAACTTTCTTCCCGGCTCGTTTAAGTCGTTGGTGGTTTGACTAATTTACTATGGGGACTTACAATGGTTTGGTTTATTTACAGCTACACGTTATTTATACAGGTTGTGTGAAATGCGTGTATGAAAAATACTCACGTATTTGAGGGCAGTTTACAGGAATCGACAATGTCAAACCAAGCTAAGCTTCCACTTATAGGCATTGAGAAAAAAATGTAATACAATAAAATTAAGCTAATATAAATAATAAATGAAGCTATGGTAGCCTAGCGGTTCAGGCATGCGGCTGTCAAACGGCGGTTGTGGGTTCGAATCCCGGCTCGTACCAATGAGTTTTTCGGAACTTGTGTACGCATTATCATTTGATATTTACCGTTGGCTTTTCAGTGAAGGAAAAACATCGTGAGGAAACCTGCATACATCCACGAAGAAATTCAAAGATGTATGTGAAGTCCCCAAGCCGCAGTGGGCAAGCGTGGAGACTACTGCTCGTTCCCTCTCATCCGTATATAGGCTGATTTATTATATTATTATTATTACCATAAAATTTACAAGACTCGCTCGGACTCATCACAATAATATTTGTCCAAACCGGGATACGAACCCCGGAATTATGGCATCACAGGCAGAGTCTATACATACATACATTACATGTATGTATAGACTAAGAGTCTATCTCTAACAAAATACATATAAAATTTATAAGACTCGCCCGGGCTCATCAGCATCCTACAAATATTAAACCTTACGGGTATAGGTGCATATTTAAATTTAGATGATTGATTTTCACGGGTCCAACGCGATATTTATTTACCTTTATTTCTTACGGGTAAGAAAGACTAACAACCAGACTAACCGCGTTTATATTCAGTCTATTCATTATATTCAGTAAAAAAAATCTAAACTAACATCTGCGTGAATTGTTTCCTCTTATTTTTTATTTATTTCTATACTGCCAGACTTAACGTACCTACACGTACTTCAAAGCCCCATAAGCTCCCAGCAGTCATATTATGTCGCAGCTACATTCCTCCGCGACCGCCCGCCGCTTACGTCCCCTGTCCATCACTGTCACTTCCAAGAAAAAAACCAACGGTGCATTTGCCCATAAACCTCTCGACTCAATGTTACCCACCTGAACTGTTCCAATCTATGGAAATAATTAAAATAAAAAAAAGGTTTTAATATGTGATGCTTGAGTTAAAAAAAGTTGTTCCTTTTTTACTTGTGGGTATCAGATATGTGTATATAAAAAAATAATTGTGTTTGCTTTACTCAGTCCATTTCGTCTTCTATTCTGTTATTTCACTCTTCATATTCGTAAATGGTGGTTTACGCGTTTTAAAACTTTAATGGATTTCCGTTGCTTTAAACTCAATCATAAGGATGGAGAAAATTATACGATCTGGCAAATATTAAGAAAAGAAAATTAAATATTCAAAAGTATTCCCCGTAAACGTCCACTGAATTAATTGTACAAGGCAGCAATTATAATTTCCTTGATGTTTGCTTCAACCCCCGTAAAGTAAACATGAAGCTAATTAATATAACATGAATACTGTACTACCTCCAAACCGGAATCACTCGCCTATTCGAAAGAAAGTAGAGAAGTTTTCTTTGACAATTTGTAATAAGTATTGCAAAGAACAAAGCGAAGGTTAATTGGCGATGTCAAGGGAAAACTCCACGGAGTTTATTAGTTTAAAAACGAAAGATTTGTAAATAGGTAACCCGTCGTCGTTCTGCGGGGTAAGGATAAGGATATTGACCTCCGCCGCCTAATTAATGCTATAGCTTGATACATAAGAGCAGTGAGTCTGGTCGCTCGTAAGCAAGGAGCTTGCGTATTTATAAGTAATGTTTTGACTCAATATATAAATTAAATCTACGCTCTAATACGGGATTCAAGCGACCAACCTGGTGTGTCAGCAAAATAGTAACTACATATGGCAAAACTGCACAAATCACCACGTACAACATTAATAAACCCTCTTTAGATTATAGGCGCGGTACGCTCGGCTGCGTTTCAGCTAATCAAGGCCAGACAGGTACCCTATAATTAATGACGGTTATGTATACGATTTCTATTAGTTTCGATCTAGGTGTCGTGACTGCTCGTGAACCCGGCCGGCTCGATATAATGAGACCGCAATGCCCAGACTATTAACAACACCAATTGAGTCATTTGTTAAGCGGCCCGCATAAAGCCAGTCCAATGTCAGCTAATTAGCAGTATTATTTGATTGAAATCAGCTACATCAATTATAATCGAACCTTTAGCCTCGAGCCATCTTTAGAATTGATCAAAGAATGTAATTAATCGTTGTATTATTTAAGAATAAAGAAACTCACAATCCAGTTACATGGTTTGATGTTGCGTTGTGGTTGACATTGTGTGCTAACGGTAGTTCATCGCTGACCGCCGGTTAACGGTTACTACTCGAGACAAAACATTAAGATGTGGTAAGGTTTAATAACCTTGGCTAACAATCATCTCTGTTTGACTTACGCTAATTGTATTCGTATCAACGTGGTATGAGTAGAAAGAGCAAAGACCAACAGTGTTAAACTGATTGATACTGACAACATCGTAAAAAAGTCGGAGAATACAAGCACATCAAATAAATATTTTGAAACCTTTGAGTCAACTCAAGAGTAGCAGTATCTTGTATCATTTTGTCAGTGTCTCAATTTCGTTATTTATACTGCTCGATATTCAACTGACACAACACTCATCGCACAATCGTATATGTATTCCCAGATATTGTATCTTACACAGAAATATCCACACAATATAAATAAAACAGAGCATTATTCAACTCGGCAAGAGAAAGTGTTGCTATCGCCATGCTCTTGTAGAGAAATTATTCACAACTTTTGGAATACCGCCAATGCTTATTCATAGAAACTGTAACCGACTGACGGGCTATTTTAGGACCTAAAGTTAATTGTTAACCACTTCGTTTGAGTCGTTTTAGGTATTATATCACGAAATATATTATTCAGTTAGAATATGTACAGTATAAACACAATACCCCTGCATTACTAATACGTTCATAAATAAGGACATAAATATCTGTACACGCCTTTATGACATTGACAATAAAGTCCTATCTCCTTATTTATGTACGGTCGAGGTCATAAATACGTTTACACTTTTGCACCTTATTGCCTTGTAATAAGGTGCAAAAGTGTAAACATATTTATGACCTCGACTGTACGTATATTAATACCCCTGACTGTACTCGTACTATAAAATAAACTACAGACGATTGCACTTGAAATCATTCTTTCTAACCTTATACTTAAGAGAAAATATTATATTTCGTTCTGCTATATTACGAAAACCGGCTAAGTGCGTGTCGTGTCACGCGCAGTGTAGGGTTCAGTAGGTATTTGTACGAAATTGGGCTTTCCAGGTACACATTCAGTTGGTCGACTATTACTCGGTAACTACTTATGTCTGCTTATCCGTGATAGTTTTCCTTTTAAATGAATTATATGTCAGTAGTTAAAATTATTTTTTTCACATCCCCAGTAGTAGCCATTTAGCCGGCAGGGAGGGGGGACACATGACTCGAACAAAAATTAGGGCTTTAAAGCCCAATATCTCGCAAACAATTCACTGAGTTGAAAAATGGTTTTAAGAAACCCATAATATTTTTGAACGAACTATCCATCGATACCCCACGCCACGGGTTTAACGAGAAAAAAATATTACATCCCCACTTAAAGTGTAGGGAAGGTAGCCTAAACATTTATTTTCAAGATTTTATTCTACTGTTTTGTCGGCGTGATTGATTTATATACCCATGCCGAATTACAGTTTCCTAGTTGTAAGGGTTATTGAGCTAAGCCGAAGACGGACATGGCGAAACTATAAGGGTTCATTGTTGACTACGGAACCCTAAAAACGGTAATATGGCAATCCAGTTGGTAATTCTTTATTTAATTTAATTAGGCAAGTATAATAGTATAGGCGGCTATTCGTATCAAATTTCTAAAACGATCAAATATTTAGATATCTTTATCGAGTTGCTTGTAATACGCAATATTTCATTTTATTCTCATGTAGGTAACTTTTGTAACGCATTATCTACGTTGCGTTGATGATTCATAATCAGATATTTCATTTTATTGTTTTAGTACCTACATTCGTCTTTTCTAAGGCATCCTGTAAAATATGGAGATTGAAGATTGGGCAAATAATACAAGTCATCATCATCATAATGATCACAAATCACATTTGAAACATAAGTTTACTTTGATTTCAAGTATAAATAAACATAATTAATCCTTCGGTATATTCCCGACGAAGTAACTTATCTATCACCCTCGAAGTCCCCACACAAATGTCTACAGTAGAGTAGATTGTCAATATATACGCGTACTTTTCCAAACATATTGAAAAGATTGTCGTAATACAATAACTCACTAGAAACTTTACAAAGCTGTACAAGAAAATTGGCGTGCCTTTTACATTAGCCCGTGATTGTACGGACAAGGAATTGTACATTGTACGAGTACACATTGGACCCGATTCTACAGTGGCCTCTTAACTTCCTAATTTTATTTAGGTGTCGCTAAAACACTTTGCTATTCTATGGGCAGCTGTCATAATCAAATGACAGCGCTAATTTGAATCTGACGTTTCTTAGTTTAGGCGGTCTATACAACTTACTTAGCTGCCTAAATGCTATTCTAAATATGTCGTTTTTAATCTGCCGCCTAAATTATGTCTAAAAATTAGACAATTTAGTATTAGGCTAGTTAAGACATGTGCTCGTAGAATCGGGTCCATTGTTTTGTGATTGTACACTTTTGTACGCGCTTATATTATTTTTAGCCTGCGATATAAGATTATGAAGAACTATACAAACGCATGTTCATTATAAACTTAAAACAATCAATTTCGCATTCATACAAACGGGGTCTTGGGTAAAGTGCATTGACTGCGTAGAACAATAGGTCCGCTCTTATCAGTCCGCGGATCGGCAATCAAGACACGTGCTGATAAGTGATAACGTGAGGACTCCCGCTTAATCGGTACTTACATTATCTCACGCATGTAAGCTATACATAAAGGGGTAGGCAGAGCACTTTACTATTAATTGAAAGTTAATATTGTGATGCCGATATTAATTGTTTTGT
The DNA here is from genome assembly GCA_947578815.1 of Epinotia ramella. Lineage (NCBI taxonomy): Eukaryota > Metazoa > Arthropoda > Insecta > Lepidoptera > Tortricidae > Epinotia > Epinotia ramella. The sequence goes on from OX388206.1 coordinate 20,644,903, forward strand.
ATGCGTATGACAAATGTTTAGGTGCGATGTGATTGTTAGTGTTTGGACCCGTCAGTGGGTCCTTAGAATTAAAAAGTAAAATGAGTGACACCTGTCAATGTGACACTTGTCTATTGGGTTTTTGGTGCCACGCGTTGATGGCCGACTTGAAAATGTAACCTAACGTTGCTAGCCGCAGGGCTGTTAGAGATTCGTTTAAATAATTGTTAAATCTGTTGGGAAACCCAGTTGGTGGGTCAGATATAGCATTTGTACGCGCTAGGCGCGAGTGGAGTATTTGTGTCGAATTTGGATCCCGCGAGGGAGTGAAGTTCCACGTGGCTTGCGGCGGGCCTCGGCAGGCCTACACGAGGACCCAGTGGGCGGGTAAGTGTTGAACTTTTAGTAAATTCAAGTGGCGTATCATGAGACGTCCAAGACGGCCGAAAGGTCGCCTTTTGAACAATTAGAACTATCAGTAATTTTGACATTGATGCGATTTTTTTGTCAGATCCTGCATGATGATGATGAAATTGTGGTGTGGTATTTACGCCAGGAAGGAGTCTCTTCTGGTATGGTTGTGAATTTGGCCGACTTTTTATAAAACTGTTATTGGAATAGGAATTTTCTACCTTTGTCGATAGAGTTGCTTTTTGAATGGAGTACTTTGATGCAATTCGGCCAACTCTAATAATCTCAAGTATGTCTTATACTCGCACGATAGCCTTCTTCTAATCAACCCTCTTTGTCTTATCAAAATTCATCTAATCGCAATAAGCAGATCCTTATCTGGCCTTAACAGTGCTGATAGTGTAATGGGCAAGTCCAAGATATACTTTAAGACCTCTAAGTTATGATACAGCAGCTAATACTGAAGTGCAGTGCCACAGTGTTAAATTGAAAGCCTTAGGAGACTGGCTATGTTGACCATACCCACTGCACAGTGTAATAAAGAGTACTACCGTACAGTATGGACACTCCCTGCCTCCCGTTGAAAGTGCCGCCCACCCGCTCTTAGTTACCTCACAGTTACCGGCTGGCAAGGACGCGACGACGCGGTGCGCAGAGCGGAGGCCACGTAAAATATTTAAATAACAAACAAATATTTACAAATCCTTTTGTAATGGGCGTGTGTTGTGCTGTGTCCGGTTGTTTAAGCTCTATAAACGACTAAACTAGTTTTAGTGGAAAACCAACTTACAATAGGTACCTACCTACTTATGTTTAGTACCTATTTATTTTACCTTATCGGTTTTAGACCTAAACCTATCAGATCACACTGAAAACAACACAATATATATATGGACAAAAAAACATGTTTTCAATTTACGTACTATTTTTGTGGCCTGAATTTCCTTACAAATTTTTTTTTACCTAGGTACTTCGTTTATACTGATTCAAAATAAGAAACTATTGTATAAATCGAGCTTAGATACCCACCTAAAGCAAAATATGATTCTTACTTCTTCCTAATTTGCGCAATGAGTTTTGAGTCATTGAGGTCATTGAACTTGAACGCGGGCGACGCGGCGCGCGGCGGTTTCTGCGCATGCTTATGCTATAACCTTGTGCGAAAGAATATTCAAAAACTGGATCGACAAAATAATCTATTTAATCATAGAATCTTGGGACAAAATTTCATGAGAATCGGTTAAGAATTGCGACCTGTAGAGGAGAACATCCGGACATACAAAAGCAAATTGCTCTAGTCAAAACATAGACCTTCGCTAACGCTTCGGTCAATAATAATCTCAGAAAATAGAGTTAAAAATGTTTTTGTTTATAATTAATTACAAGGACACAAAATAATTTGACGCCGCTATTACAAGGTCATCTCATATTGCCGATTGCGTTCCCGATTTGCGAACGCACTAAAATGGCGGCAACCCTAGCATGTCTTATCGCACTCACACAAGCATGGTACGCGTTCACCTACACGAGCTTAGACTGTGTGCGTAGGAACCTAGGAACGCATTTGTTTCATACATTTGATCGCCAGTGTCCGAGGTGTGCCCACTGTCTATTACTATAGGCATATTGGTTAGTGCTTAGCTATCATCATCATCATATCAGCCGAAAGACGTCCACTGCTGGACATAGGCCTCCCCCAAAGAGCACCAAAGTGACCGGGTCTGCGCCAACCGCATCCAGCGGACTCCCGCGACCTTTATCAGGAAAATTGGATTTGGATTCCTTTATGTAACATATATTCACGATTAATCACTTTCGGAAACTACAGTCAGAAGTGAGTTTGAGGAATAATGGTAGGTATACCTCCATCCTCCATCCTACTAGCGTTATTCCCAGTTGTGTCCTAAAGGAACCCCAAGGTCCGCATTGTGACACCTATGCGAAAGAAATACCGATATATTTAAGTTTTTTTAATTGACTATAATTTCTTAATTCGAGTACGTACTACGTAGTAAACTTCGGGTAACTTCGATGCCCATCATTTAATTTGCCATAACACTAGTGTTTCCCATAATCGTCATTTGGCATAAAAGACTGGGACCCCCAGATTTTATTTGCCGTAACATTTTCAGGACTATTTAAATAAACTTTGTATAGAGCCCTGTAGGTTAGGTTTCGTTTATAACAATACCGAAAAGTTTACAGTTTCAGCACGGCTATCACAAGACGACGCGCAAGATCTCTCGATTTTTCTCGCACTATACCTCTCTTTCTAAGTACTCTAGTAAGAGAGAGACGGATAGTGAGAGAAAAACCGAAAGTGCTCGCGCGCCCTCTTGTCATAGCCGTGCTGAGAAAAACTACTAACAACTCAACATTTGATGAGTAAGTATGGCAAATTGAATTTCATTTGTAACCCCTCTTTTTCCTATATTAGTGTAGATTGGAATGACATTTGTCTCCCGCGCTCGCTTTACGCACTCCAAGCCTTTCTACGAACGAAAACACGGAAGGAAAATGTCATACCGATACCAAATTAATACATCGAGTCAAATAGACCTTAGCTTAACTCGCAACAGGTATTTCAAGGAACACCTTCTGGAAGAAGAATTTTCACATACCAACGCCAAACAATAAAACAAAACAGCATGTATCCCGTAATCATAGCGCAGCCGCGGGCGGACATTCTGTAGCGAAACGCTTGAAAATTACACACCGTGCCTTTATCACGAATACTTAAATATATTTGTCGGAGCCACAATCATGGCCGGCCGGCGTGACGAGCCGGTCCGCTGGCCGCGCCATCTTCGGCTATTGGACGAGGTACTTTGAAAGAAATTTGTGTGATTTGCTAGTTTTTATTAGAGTAGGTGCTGGGTGCTTTTGGTTTTAGGCCACGCCATCTTCGACTGTTGGATGGCGCTTTGATAGAAGTTTAATAAGATGAGGTTCTCAATTCGTCGGAATCTTTTTATGTATGTTCCACAATTACTCGTAAACGCCTAGACCGATTTGGAAAATTCATTTTTTGTTATAAAAAAAATCCCGTGTGTTCCCATCCTGGAGAAATTGAGAGAACTTACAATTTTTGGGTACTGATTTGAAGTCGGTTAAAACTTTGTTTTTAAAGTAAAAAAAACTGTATCATGAACCTCTTTATGCAAAAGAACTTTAGTCCAGTCAATGAACTGACAACTTGTATGGAAAAAATCTTTTCTGTTACCCAGCGACAGAATCCGACAAAATTTCAGACATCAAAAAAATGATAAATTAACTAGCTTCTAAAAAGTCTGAAATTTTTTTAATAAATATTTTTGTCTTTATTTTGATTCATTTACATTTGCTTTATAATATTCAAATTAAATCATACAAAAAAGACAATGCATGCTTCATTTAAATCTACATAACTACTTCCGGGTGGATAGTTTGTCGGATTCTTGAATACAGCATCTTAGAATAACATTTTAAAATGAAATCAACAAAAAAAACGCTATTATAAATTAATGTTTTTCTTAACCGTATTTTGCCTGGAGTACTTAACGTAAGTAGATATTATTTAGGATGACGTAAAATGCCCTGACAGATGGTTTACATAGGCCTCCGTCGGTCATGCGCGTTCATTCGTTGAGACTGCGCGTGCGCCGTTTTCGGTGCGAAACGATTTCTTACACTTACCCGCCATGCGAGTATTCATGCTCCAAGACACGACATATTCATATTAATTTATTTCGTACTAATCATAATACATATTCAATGATTATATTATAAATATCATGATAAAACTAATATTATAAATGCGAAAGCTTGTATGTTTGTTACTCAATCACGCTTAAACGGCTCAACCGATTTGGATGAAATTTTGCACGAAGATAGTTTATAGCCTGGATTAAAATATTGGATAGTTTTTATTCTAAAAATAAATTAATAAATGTCAACAGGCACATATAATGCATTCTGCACGCGTGTTCGTGTGCTCATCCAAATTGTATGTGACTATAAATGTCAATGGAATTTTTAACTACACGTTTGACGACACATACGTTTTCAATTTAAATATGAAGTCCCAATACATACTACCACCACCAACCGTCAACAAAATGCCAGATGAAATAACAGACGACGATAGAATAATAGATACAATAGCTGACGAGATCTTTGAGTACAGAAGGAGATGTTATTATTAAAATCGTTTTTATACTCGTCGACTATAACCTCGCAAACCATAACGCAATTGAATACTTTTATTCTGATGCCAAAGTTTATGCTTTATGGACAATCGAAATAATTATTATTCAATTGTACACAGAACTAAAATGAATTTTGACCAATCACGAGGCTCGATTTACAGAAAGACATCAACGCGTTTTAAAAAAGCAGTTGGCTGCACATCGTTTCCAATAGATACCAAGTTTGTTTAATAAATTATTATTTCCGTTGACTCCTAGAAAAATTATTGTACTCAAACAATAGTTATATAATTAGCATTTTAAGTCTCGTACCTTAATTAGGCCACTCAGCAAGCTTCGTGGCCTAAACGTGGTACTCGAGTGAAATAGCATACATTATATAACGATTGCATAAAATACTATTATTTATCACAATTACAATTCCTATATCTTGTTAATCGATTTATTAAAATATAATCTCCGATCAGTTGATTAAGTGTTACTCATATAGCGTTGGGTAAACACAGAGAGGTATTTATTTGGTTTTCAATTACGTTAAGATTACTATCTGCTAAAGTGGTTGTGGACTGACTATAGGAAATCTAAATATGAGAATGAGAACAGTTTTTGCATGTTAGTCTTTATGAGATTGATATAAGATTGAATTTCACTTCGCATGTGGTTTTTTTTTTTACTATTTACTGTTCCTTGTTACTGTTATTTATTAATCTGTTAATTACGTTATTAATATTATTCGTTAAACAGAATTATGGATGTATGTATAAAAAATTGCGTAAGCTTTGGTTATCAATATTATTGGGGAACACACATTCCGAAAGTTATTTGTCTGAAACCATATTTTTTTTCGAAGTGTTATAATTCGAAACGGTACACTGACTAAGCTTCTTTTACATATTTACTAATACTCTATATGTAGGTACCGATATGTATTTTACCGTAGTGTAGTACTTATAGCAAACACGTCGATCAAACGGGTTTCTCGGCCGTTTTGAGGTCGCACAGATGAATAATCCGCCTGACCCATTAGTGGTCATTATATGCAAATAATATTCCACATTACGTCTAGTACTCGTGAACGAACATTAGAAATTGTTTGAGCTCTTATAAACGGCCGTTATTCCGTATTGGACATGGAGTAGACGCTGATTTAGCGTGATTATGATTTGAAAGTTTTCTTAATAATGCTGTCTTTGTAATAGGATACGAAATTAGGAAATCAATTTATATTTATGGTATTTGTGGGAGTTTTGCTTTGGGATTGTATTTTACATCACAATCCATTATACTTGTTATTGCTGGCTGATTTTTAGCTATTTGTGTGCCATGTGGCGAAACATAGAGACCTCATTGTACCTAATAAGACCTTCATACCTATATTTGACAAATATTTTGAGTTTGAGTATAGGTAATTAATTAAAGGACATTGTGCTCACGTGTACGCAGGGCAATCCAAATGATTTCGGCCTGACAAAGAAAACAAGTACCTACATGGAATTACAAAACTACGTACTCGATTGACTTCAATCAAAACATCTCCTTAACGCATAATACATGATATACGAGGGGTGATCCAAAAGTAATGATAATCAGCATGATTTGGTCTCGTGATGATAATTTGTGATTGTCATTCCTATTGTGCAATTATTCAATAATACACTAAAAACTTAAATAAAGATTTCATTCATTTGTTTTTTTTTAAAAGGTAAATAAATATGATGGTATGGAATATATTCTGCCGTCAGTAAAATCGGAGGATATTTTGTTACATGTTTGGGGCGGTGTTGGCAAAGTTCTGGTGTGGTAATAAAATTAAAAATAAATACAATTTAAAGTTTATTTATATTGATGCCACGAAATTAATAAATTAAACTCATGTCATCGTTTTTTTTAAGCGCAGCTCCCGTAACAAAGTTCAAGGTAGGATTTTCTGGCCATCAATATATAGTATTTTTTTTTTATAAACAGGGTGAACTTAGGTTACAAATATATGAATATAAATACGAAGGGAGAGTGATACATCATAATTCTATAGCAATTAAGTGGGGCCGTCTCAGAAAAAACCAAAGCAAAAAAAGTACCTAATGTATATGTTTTTTTCTTGGCCGAGCTTGCCGAGTACCAGGACTGTTTTTCAGGCTTGTGAATTCTATAAAACTATATAGTTACCTACAGTGTAATCTGGACCAACTCTTTTACTAATACTTCTTATTCTTAGATATTGAAAACTCGTCAATAAAATCGGTGCAATTGCGTCGATGTAAAAACTAGTCTTAATTTCGTCTATCCAAAATGTTTTTTTTATACGTAGCCAAATTAAAACATTTTTAATATATTATGTAGGTAAGTAAACTAATAAAGAGTGTATTTAATAATTAAAAATGATATATAACGGATAACTTCTGTTTTTTATGCCGATTATCATTACTTTTGGATCACCCCTCGTACATACAAGTATAGGTTTTTACGTTAAATAAACTCAGATAAACATGCATCAGATGCACTGAGCTTAATACCCTATAGTAACCGATACGAAAAGCCAGTGCAGGATGACAATTAACTCATAAAAAAGTCGAAATCGCAGCTGATTGGATGAAATTAATCAATGGCGGGCAGGGGCCGTCAATGGAATGGATATTTTATGTTACCGTGGGCGAAAAGTGGGCTCCAATTTGTCCGCAGTTTTTTAATTAGTATGGATGTGAGAACGAATTGGTTTTATGCTTGTCAAGCCGCGGCGCGTATAAAAAATATGTAACACCATTTAAAAGCGCGAATTTATTTGTTGGAAATCACGATAACGAGGTAACCCTAGTCGCGAGTGCAGATTTTCTATATTTTATAAATGAAAATATGATCATCGAAATCGGTGCGCGTAACGTGAACTGACCTACCGTATCTACGAAATAAACTCAGTTAACAAACCGGCAGTTCTAATAGAAAACAATATTTCATTAAAAACCAACGATGTTTTTAATGAAACGTTTCTGGCTCAGCAATTTTTCTGAATCAACTTGGCTTTTGGGTTTTTTATATATGTGGAATATGTATATAGGAATGGGTTTTTCCCTCTGGGTTGGAAGGTCAGATGGCAGTCGTTTTCGTAAAACTAGTGCCTATGCCAGATCTAGGGATTAAGTGTGGAAGCAGACCCCGCGCTCCTTTAGGGCACAATCGCGGGAATACTGCTAGAAGGATGATGATATGGGAATGGGCCACATTCTTCAGTTCAATCCCCAGACTGGCCCAATCTGACGTCGTCTCCATGAGAAACAGAAACAGTAAGATTGTAAGAGCTCTCGGGACAGTCTTGTCCTTTTTGTAAGGTAAGGCTTTTAAAAGCGACCCAATTTCTGGCATTCTACGTTATTTTTACATACTTACTTAAAATTATATTAAATTATTAGGTATTAGCTGTGTAAACTACTATTATATCTTGAGTTGTATGTTTTAATCCATGGAATCAATTACTCATAAAGTACATCTGAATGTCTGTCTATTTAGACCAGCTAGACAGTACTGGCTTACCACGAGGCAGTTTGACCCAAGTACTATTAAGTTATATAGGTGATTTGTCAATTACTTAATCCCTAACTTCAGAAGTTCGTCTTATCTGGTGCTTGTGGCAATCGCTTAATGCAGCGTTAGCGTTTTGGCTTCTAACTTACTGAAAACATTCGCCAAACCGCCAGGTTGGCTGAGGTTACTCTGTAGGTTCGACAATCGCCTAATCGCCAGGTTTGCTTTGTTACTAGGTGCTGGTAGGTTCGACTACGGGTTGGCCCGCTTCGCTTCAGCATCTTCCCCTCGGCTCTAATTAGGCTCACATTCTCATTCCGTTTTCGCGTTTAATTTCGCCAGCGGTTTCGTCTTAATTACGTTATTCGCGACGGGGCCCGCTTGTTCCTGCCCCTTAGTTGTTTTTAAACGATACGGTTATTTTACTATTGTTTTGTGGGCTAAGGGTAAGTTCTTTTTTATCTTAAAAGTATTCATTTGAAACGGCTTTTTAATTCATCTTCATATAGTGGTACATAAATCTGTGGAGTCTGAAGTTAATAATTGTTAGATCGAATTAATTTTATCGAAATTTCATAATCTAGTAAGTTTATTACAGCTGTACCTATATAATTACGATAGTCGCTACTTCACTGTAATCAAAGCTCAAAAGATGTTACGTCGTCAAATTTGTAGGTAAGGTACCTACTTTGGTTTATTCAGCCATCCATTTTGACAGAAATCCAGCACACTCACCGTTCCTATTGCCGCTGACAAACTTAAACGGCAAAAGGAAGGAAATAAAGCATTCATTCACTAACGAGATGACTTACACTTTCGAACCTGCAGCTCATCGCTGTAATTGAAAAAAATCACTTACCTTGTAAATAGAGGGTCTGAGGAGGCTCATCGCTAGGCGGCTTTGTTGTCGGGCGGTTGCTAATAAGATTTTTAAACGGCAACAAAGTATCCAATCAATGGGGCTAGAATAATGAAAACGCCACCTGCGAAGTTCCCAAGCCACCCCGCGGGCCTAAACACGCACCACGTTACGCGACCCCCGCACAAAACACGATTAACAACCTTCACCCCATTGTAACAAAATCCATTTTCCTTTGTCCTCGCTTATAGATTGGCTTAATAATAGACTAAACATAAGTTTGAGTAATTATGCACAATTGTATTTCGTGTCCTGGAAACTGTCATTTTTAGGGGTGCATTCGACAGTTTGTTTACCGGAACTGTTTACTAATTCCCCCATTTTGTCAATAACGGTCAGTTTAATACGAAGCATTTGTTTGAACTGAGTACGAGATTTAATATAATTAGGGGTGCTGACCCTTCGCAAACCCTTTACGATTTCCTTCAACTTTGAAGTTTTCTTTCATTTACTTTAACGATAATTGGAAGTTGGTTCATGTAGAACCAAATTGTGATTGCTGTAAGCGTTACCCGATAAGAACCCCAATTCCACAGTCAACTTAATCCAGACACCGATAGCATCGTACAAATAACGCCATTAACAAGTAACAAAACGCGTGTTGGCAAAATCAACGAAACAAAGACATTAATACTGGTTCCGTATATCGCGTACTCCGGGTGCGATTTAACGAAGTGCGATAGGTGCGCACGCGACGGTCGCTCATTAGTAGACACGCAATGGCGATCACGCCACGAATATCTGGCCCTTATAGCCTTCATTAGACATAGCCGACAAGTAATGGCTTTCTACACGCTTTCGAGACATTCGCCGCAAATATTGACGCAACCAGCCCGTTGCCAGTGTACTCCGGATTTTTAGACACGACATACTTCGCCTTGCCAGCGATGACCCCCATATTACGGGCAATTACGCTGGAGACATTCAACAAATTACATTACCGCTATATCTACTCGAACCACGCTCCGGCATTATTATGTCGGACATACAAATTAACCAAATTACGTCGAACAAAGAAAATCGCTCCCAAAGAAAGGGTTACTGGAATAGGCAAATACATTGTCTGCCTTACTCGCAGAGAAATAGAATTACAATCTAAATTAATTACGCTTTTAAACCGTCCGTTATTCTTAATTAGTTTCTGCACCGCAGCGGAAGCTCGCGCACTCTCTTAATGAAGGGTAGTTTCAAATCAGTGCGTTTGATCAACTCTGTGCAGTCTTAATTACGGCACCCGTTCCGCGCGGGACAATCCGGTTATTTATGACTACATAAGCTTGATTATTCTTTAATGAATACTTGTTTTAAAACGTTTAATTAAGTTTTATGGCGACAGGGCCGCTCAGACGGCGTCCCGCCGCTCCGCCGGCCGCGGGCTAATTGGATCGGGTTGACGCGCCCCGCGCCCGCCGCCCCTTCCCCGCCCGCGGCAACCACCGCTCACCCCTCACCTCGCCCACTCCTAATTGTATGAAATTGCTAATTGGAAAATTTTATAAACGCGGCCGCCCGCAGGCCTACGCCGGACTCCGTTGTGTTCCGAAGAAAAATTAATTCAAAGGGTCAACCTCTTCGTGTTTCTCTTAAACGAGGCAGAAGTAATCTTGTTTGCTTCTAAGAAATTAATTGCCGGACCTTCTATTGACTCGACATTAAAGATTCAAGTGACGTTCTGCTTGTTTAAATCAACGTGAGTGCTTCCCCTCTAGCGCCCTGTAACCCTCCTGTTTTGAAAACACTCCACAATCCCCAAAGAGAGAGACGCATACGATCGGTTACTCTGTTATGTTATATTAATCTGTGTTTGTGTTGTTCCAGGGCGTGTAGTTGGTGTGGTGTGCTCGAGCGGTTCCCGCTCCAACCGTCAAGCTGGCCGCGAGCGCGTTGAGCATGAACCCGCACTACCACGGGTACGCGGAGCTCAGCTCCCCGCACCCGCCGTCGCCGGAGGCCGCCTTCACGGCCAACGGCCACGACTACCCGCACAACAACAACAACCCCGCCCTAAAAGAATGCGCCGGCTGCGGCGGCAAGATCGTAGAACGATTCCTCCTACACGCCTTAGACAGATACTGGCATCACGGCTGCCTAAAATGCACATGCTGTCAACAAGCACTAGCGGACATGGGCCGATCCTTCTACTTCAAAGGAGGCATGATATTATGCAAAAGCGACTACACGAGGTGAGTCCTTCCCCTTAAATATTTACCTCGTTATAGCTGATGCTCGATCTAATTGGATAACTTTGGGACTTAAATATTCTTCGGACACAAAACATGTTAACCGAATAAACTAGCAAACAAGCTCCGAGGTATTCGGTTCAACTTCGAACTAATTTTTCTCATTGATCGTCGATAAAAGATTCAGTTTTTAGTTCGTCATCTGATAATGACAATAGCGTGTCTGTCAACGTTCGAACGGCCAAAAAAGTATACCGAGAAAGCCGCGGGCGCATTGTATGAAAATGCTTTGAACCGTTGCGTTGTGTTTTCTACCTGGGACGGGGACAAAAAGCACAGGTTTGCACACAACAACCGATGAACGGCATCTCGCCAGCTAAATTGGCCTCGTTAGAGCCCGCTAAGGACTAATTTAGGACGTAACTAACTTTTTACACCAAACCCTCCTTAGAAAGTTCTTGCAATACGAACTTGTTATTTATTCATAAGTCGCGTTACGTTACGGCCGCGTAAACAATTATTGGCGCTCCTTCGAAACTGACGAATGACCATAAACGTCGGTTTTCTTAATACGAGACAGTATTTGCAATTCATTATAATGCTTGGGTTGAGATTTGTGTCTACACGAGTAGATACATTTCTGAGTGTTCGTCAATACAATCTATAGTCACTGGAATCCCTTTGATAGGGCATCGAGTCCTCCGTACCAGACGAACCTAATTTATTTTATTGGAATTAACATGGATACCATTTTATTAATTGTTTGTGTGTTTGACATGTAATTATTGTATGCCACATCGCCTCGGGCCAACGCAACGCACAACGCTGAAAAGCCTCATTTAAATGCTAGCAAAAAATCAATTTGAACAATTAATGTTACCATTTCATTTGCTGATCATTATTTGTTTCCTATTTGAATATCATTTAATTGGGTAATTAGTAAAATAGCGTGGTAACGGGTTATTTCGATGTTACGAAACAGCGTAGCTATAGCGGCCGTAGCTCCGTTTTGTGTCATTACTCCCTAGAGCGGGAAGTGTTCAACCTCATTAGAGCTTTCATAGCTCCTTCGTTGGTGTATATGAACTTTTCCTGCACAGTCTGCACTTACACAACAAGCTAAAAATGGCCCGTGAAGACTTCTTTTGACTTTGAAATTGTTTAGATATGTTAAGATCACTTTTTCAGACGTGGCTGTGAAATTCTACCATTGTCTCATTTAACTTGCTTTAGTGATAGACATTAAAGAATGTCATTATGTTCAAATAAGCGATGTAAAATGCACACAGCGTTCTGAATTTCCGACCGTTCCCGCCAAAAGTGCGGCAACACTACCCTGGTATCTAAAAAAGGACGGAATACTTTCGAGATTCATCGGCAGTTACGACCCTTAGGAATAGGTCGGTAGGGCAGTATGTTACTTTGAAAAGGTCGTGTGTTTCGATGGGCGTTTAGAGTAGATACGATGTTTTGGTGTTGTGCGGTGGCGTTGCGCCCCGCAGCGCTGCAGCGCAGCGGCCCACGTGGACCGCAGCCGCCGGCGCCCCTCCACGCTAATTAACGTTAATTAGCTAAACTAGAGGAATTCGACCCAATTAACTATGTCCCCCTTCCTTGCGACATGCGACGCTTTTTAACGTCGCTCCGATTTCCAACCAGATATTTCTTTTCTACTTTGTCTTTACGTGATGTTCATGAAAATTGTTTGATACGGTTTCGAAATTATGTACGATACAGTTTGTAAATGCCCTATGCACAAAAACACTCCTAAAGGGACTGCTAGTCATGCAAACTGTACTTGAAAATAAACACCTCGTGGGAACAAAATTCTTCATTCAAATAAACGGAACCGGGAAATTCTATGCTCATATTACTAAGGAGAATGAAGGTAAATCTATAATCATAAAGCAAATTCGTTTCACACTGATTCCACTTGTTTACCGGCGGTGAGACGAAATGTAGAGAAGTAGAGGAGAGCCAACCGCGGACCGTGCGTCGTAGATTCGATAAAGCTCGTCTCACAGTTGACAGAGACGGCGTGGCCTAACGAGCGGGGGGAAGAAGTGCGGTCCCGTGCATGTCTCTGCTGATTGACCCGCGTCACTCGGCAAACAACAACTAACGAGTTGCCCCCGCCTTCAGGTAATCCGCTCGAATCGCGCCCACCGACTTTACGTCTTCTGATTGAGACGCCTTAATAAAATTAACGTTTTCACGCAAACAACGCGCGTTTTACGCCTTTGTCCCGATATGATGGATTGCGGCTTCACAAAGCTGATTTGCCGGCGAAAACAAAAAGGCATTAACAGTGTATGGGAGCTCTTACATTATTCGCCTGTTTTTCCTTTGAACGGTGATGATGCTCTGTTGATTACTCGTGTTGTGTACGTAGGAAATTAGTCGCCGATGTGTTGCCTTCCGATCCGTGTTTCTGGATAAAGACGGCACGCTGTGTAAACATTAGCTGCCTTAATTTGTGTTTTATAATGATTTATGGCGTCTATTGTGGAGGTAAGCTTAAATTTATTCATTGACTGTTGGGTCTACACTAAAAGCTAATAGAACTGGTTATTTACTTTGTAAACCTTGCCTAATTTGTAGTGAGTTTATTATAGTTCCAATAACTGGTTCTGATGATAATCGAATTTGATATAGCACCTACAAAATGTACACTAATTACGATCTCTATGTATAATTTACTATTTGCATATGATCATCTTTATCAACGTCCCTATATGTTTCTCGTCTTTTGCTCTAAGACAGCACGATCCTAACCAGCGTCACAGATTTTCCAGTTCTCTAAAAATTCACCTATTGTACACGATTTCCCTCTACTCGAACACTCGAAAGTTGCTGTACTCTAAAAATATTTAGCAACATGTTACGGCACGTCCACTAGGTGAAGCGGTTCGTTAGGACGCGGGCGCCGTCAATCAGGGCAATTGCTGCTCAATCGGCAATCACCTCCCCCGTTCCCTCGCCGCTAACGAGTCGCGGCAACTTCTTACCCCCTTACTAACGCATTGTTGGAGTATTTACATGCTGGCAGATGCAGCTGGGGAGTTGGCTTACTGAGAATTTTGTTGTGGTTGATGTCAGTCAGTCAGATATCAGGAAGTTACTCTTAATTTTGTTGTGGTTGATGTCAGCCACGTTACTGCTCCAGCGGGAGAACTGTTGGTGTATGTATAGTATGTTAATACATGGTTATGGTTCAGATTCAATGACAGCAGCATGGAAGGAAACAACTCACTACATCTCGGGTGGGTGCACAACCATTCAGTTCTCCGCAGCGGCAAATAAATTCATTTTTATTCCATATTCTTAGACAATTAGGCGAAGACTAAGCGAAGATAAAACAATAAAAACATAACTTTTTTATAAGAGCAAGAAAGGATTAAATTCAGTTCTAAAATAAACTCGAACAACCCCATTTATCTGAAGAACCTTCTGCAAAAAATATCGATAAATCGTGCTAAAATAAAAGCCGTCCGAGGCATCCTAAAGATCTTATTATCCGCCTTTTAATTATAAAAGCCATGTATATTATTGCAGCGCGTGTCAAGGGCGGCCGAGGTGCAATTTGGGGGCTCGTTAAGGCGCAAAAGACTCACCATTTAATTGCACCCGTTAGCCTCTAATGAGACCGTGCCCCGGTGTCGGCCGTCTCGCAAATTGACATTGTATGTAAATTGATGTGGCTACATCACAATAGAGCCCGGAGAGAAAATGTGAGCGTTAACTTTAGCGCCGAATAAGTTCGCGTTAAGAACGTCGCGTTTTTCTGTATTAGTACTGGGTCGGCATTCCATCTGCGATATTTGACATATGATGTCTCTGTGATTCTGGTTCTGAAGGAGACATGAAAGTGGGGACATGTATGTTGACAAATATCGCGGACGGAGTACTGGCCCTCTTACTATGTCTGCACATCTATATATAATATATGTGTGTTGTACTTTGATCTATTGTGTGACATGTATATTCTTTAACCTGTTATTGTGTACAATAAAGTGCTTACATACTTACATACATAGTACATACATATGTAGACTGTTAATGTTTTCACATACACATTGACTAAAACATCGTTTTATAGATTTAGGCCTCGCTGTAGATACGAACGCATTCAAACAATTTCTGATATTTTTCAAACGAACGTTCTGAAAGCAGTAGTTTTCCCGTAGCTAATAGTTACATAATAAGATGCAGCGACTTTCACGTTCTGTTCTACTAACACACTTAACAGCCAGGACCTTACTAAAATAGCTCAGTTTGACTAAAGACGCTGAAATTTGCGTTTTTGCGGGATTTTGTTTGAATGTCTTGTACTACCTCATTTAAATTATTTTTTAATTTAGGCACATCATAGAGACGGCTGTTTAATGAACTAACTAAATAAATAACAAGAAATATGGTACATACTAGGTTAACTACGAGGACGAAATCTCTATTTAACAACGCGTGAGTGGAAATTAACCGAGACAATACGAAAAGTCAAATTTAATAAGTTTATGTCCCTTCCGTAAATAAACCTTAGGGCAGGAATTGGTTGGGATACTATGCTCAATTGTGAAGTTTATTGTCTGTAGTGTCTGTACGCTTTGAACAATATACCTAATATTAAAGGTAAGGGCAAATATTTGTGTGATGAGCATGAATATTTGTTTCTGAGTCATGGAAGTTTTCTATGTATTTTAAGTATTTATATCTATTATATATATCGTCGTCTAGTACCCATAACTTAATGAGCTTACTATGGGACTAGGTCGATTTGTGTAAGATTGTCCCCTAATATTTATTTATTTATTTGCTGTTTTTTGAATCGTGATTGAATTCTATTTATTTTGTAGAATTCGGTATACATTTAGCGTCGCTTCAGATCATAGAACTGGGTCACCCGGTTGTAAATCCTGTAAATCCCGCAGCGGACCACAATAGATATACTCAGGGCTGATTTAAAAACTTACAACTATTTAGAAACCAATAAATCCAGCAGTGATTCGTAAATCGTAGATAAAAGATGTTCCGCGAAATCTTCATGGTCCTGCTACTTATATAAATAATGCCGTAGATTCACTTTCTAATGCTAAACAGTTGACAAACGACAGTATACATTTGAAAGCCGTTGAAATTGAATTGGATACTTAGCAATATTTATGTCCTAAGCCCACGGGTTAGGCGTCCAATCTTGGTCTTAAATATCGTCGTCGTAAATTATGATCTTATGAATGAATAACTTATGTTTCAGTTACTCTTGCATAATGTCGGCCGTGTCATAATTGCGATGTATTTATGAATGGTTCCGCAATTCTGGTATAATGCAATTTAGGAGCCGGAGTTGCGATATTTCCATTTTGTGGCCGATCCATTTACTTCCTTGTTATTTGGATGGATTGCAAAGAGCACATACATATGTAGTTAAAAAGGCTTCATTCCTCCGTAACGTTTAATTACTATTCTATTTACCTAACATACATTGGTTATACAGTTCATGTGTATAATTTTCATTAGCAGCTATTAATTAAATCGTAGACTAATTAAATACTATAAGGCGTAGTAGATCTTTTTTTTTTATCTGCTGGGAGAATCTTTGTATCTGTGGGGGATTCGAATCAATAGTTTGTTTCTCTATATTTAAGGCTTTGATTTTTTCTGGGAATCGGATTGAAAATTGATACCTCTATAAAGTAGGTGTAATACAGGGTAGTGGAAGCTTATATTTTATAGTAGACTGGAGGATTTTCTTTTTCCCTTTATAAATACATCAAACATCCTCAACAAACTTTACAGCGGCGATTTCTCTCAATGATCCTGTTGGCTATCAAAGGATAATAATTTGCAACCTCTGTCGTACATTTAAAACCCTAAATTGCAGGTACAGGCGACATGCTGTGCGACACGACGCGCGAGATGTTAGGCGACTATAGCCAGCGGCAGCGGAGGCTGGAAACGCTATACGCCTGACAGCTCGCGCGTCGTGTCGCGCAAGATTATGCCTGTGCGTAAACGCGGCCTAAGGGCTGTATTAAGATACACATACATGTTAGCTTATTCTACCTCCGTGATACTGGCTATAACAAGCATAATTTAAAAAGTGGCTTTACTGCGATGACAGACCGTTCAAAATCGGATAACAAAACCGATGTTCGAAGGCTGTTAATTGCGGTCTGGTGCAAACTCGAAGGATACTTCGCTGCGTGGTCGCAGCGTCCCAAGCGCAAAAGGCTTGTTGCTCGCCGAAGATTGGATTACAACTCCGGCGCATGACCCAAATTAATTTCGTTGTCTTTGCCGGCCAACCGTCTCCGCAGCCAAATTGAAACTAAAGAGCATCCGGCCAACGGACAATCTTTGTTTAGAATTCGATTATCGATATCCAAGCCCCTATTTATACGCTATTCAACTCTGGTACGACCTTTACTTAATTAATTTGGCTTGAGACCAACGTTTTATTACGCTGGGAATAGGCTAGTGGAAAATAAACAGTGCTATTAATAGTTGATGACTGTAGTAACAGTATGTAAAACGGATGCCTGTAAGTGAACAGTTCAGTCTCATAGTAAATAATTATAAAACATTTTATAGAGTTAAGGTATAAGACGATGCATAGGTCTGTAAAATACACAGGAAAAATATTTTTTCTCCCTTGGGACTACCAATAGAAAGTCTACCTCCAATACGACCTCGCCTGCGGCTCGGGTCACAAATACCTACGATTTATAAGTAATGTACTATTAAAGGATTGGCAATGTGCATGCGAGTCCTCCTGGAACTGCGGGCGTCCATATGCTACAGTGGCCGCTTACCATCAGGCGCTAGTATGCTTATTTACGAGAGACGTAAGTAGAATCACGTAATACTTTCTTGGCTTGTGACGAAAACCTTATTGGATCATGATTTCATTTGTCTTCATTTGCAGAAGGAGACATCCGTAGAATATCGCATTTGTTTAAATTGATATTCTGTTTTGAAGAGACATAAATAAATAAATATTACGGGACAATCTTAAACAAATCGACCTAGTCCCAAACTAAGCAAAGCACAGTGGCCCGGTCAAAGGAAATAAGTCCAGAAATCGACAACGACCTGGATGTCATATCATAATGCGAAATCACTCACTAATAGCCATAGCTCACAATACTATATAAGGTTTCAAAATTATTTGCAATTATCATTTATTTTCGGACCTTTAAAGAGAGCACATCATTAAGCGTCGTTAACCTTATCAGTGACACGTCGAAAGTGAAAGTTTGTTTACGAGTTATTTTTGTTAATTAGTCGCTTGTTATCTAACTGCATCATTATGGAAGTTGTTGACAAAGGTATGTATTATTACTGTTTATGTTAAATTTTAATGTATTCTTAGACCATATCTATTTATTTGGGGTCTACGTGACTCATTTATGTCCACAAAATATTGTTCTGCTACCTATATTCACTTAAGCTTCTAACAATAGCCCCCTGTCCACCCCGGTTATTTTTTGTTATAATTATGATGAAAATTAAGCCTTATTATCAGGGCAAAAGTATTTGTCCGCCATATTTTGCCGTAGATCGTTCAAAAGACCCTCTACGAATTTCGTAGAAGTGCTACGCCGAGAGCTTAGTTTCGAGATGTCGTTGGTAATCATATTTTCTTTTCTTTTCAGATGTGTTTTATCACTGCCAATTTTCAAGAATGTACATATTGGAGTTGTGGAAGTCTGCTCCTGGTTTGCCGATTGAAAAAACACGACAAGTTCTGCAGTTATTACTTGAAAAGATTCCCACTGAAAATGTACAAAACGAGAATTTATGCCATCGTGTTGAATATTTGTGCAAAAAACTAACTGGATATTGGAAGACAGTAAACAGAACCTATACAAGTATGGTGCGTCGTTATTGTGATTGGTTAAACATCATTGAAACTGTCGAATTGCCTAAAACAACCGCCGCGTCTTGTTCAACCCGAGCAGCGGCAAAAGACCAAGAAGAATGTAACAATAGTAATTCGAAGATAGGAAGGCCAAAAAAAAATTTCGAAGAATGTGGCACGCGAATGCAACGTAGAAGATTAACCGAACTTTCAAAAATTGATGAGTCTGCCGTCAGCTCGTTAATGGATACTTCTTCTAGCAATAATGTTAAATGTGAAGTTAATGTCGATGAAGTGTTATCTTTAATAATGGAGGCTAAATTGACAAAACACCAATATTTAAAAATAAAAGAGTTTATCAACAGCAAAAACTCACCTTGTTTACCTTCATATCATAAAGTTTTACAGTCTAAGAAACAGTGTTATCCAGAAAATCAAACAGTAACTGAGACAGATCTTTTAAATCGCCTTTTATTGAACTCCGATCCATACATTACGGGACTTAGGAAGTTACCAAAGAAGAAAAAGACTGTTTTATCTGAATCTGTAATTAACCTGTTAGATTTTAAGATTTGATTGTGCTTTAATATTAGGTTTTGTTTAATTAAATTTAAGTATGTTTACGATGACAAATCGAATTGTACGATATTTGATAGCCCAAAAGTCGCACAACATAAAGCGACTTTGTAAGTAATGTTTATTGAGATTGTTAATAGTTTTGGTAGTTTATTTATTCTATAAGATGTATTTTATAATAATTGAACAAAACATTGTTATTTAAATATGATTTGTATTTGTTAGACACCACTGAAAAAGAGGCAATTTTATGTTTATTTTTGTTTTTTATTATAATTTTTTTTTATACTGAAATATATAAAATCTAAGACGATTTTTTGTGTTTTTTTTAGACCTTTTAAATCCTAGCAGGGCATATTTTTTGTTTTGAAATATCTTTGATACTTTTCGAGATATCGACTTTTGTCACTTCCTCCATACAACCTGGACCACAGTGCAAAGCTTGTACTATATGATGGATACTAGACGACGATAAACATACTTATATAGATAAATAAATACTTAAATACATAGAAATATCCATGGCTCAGGAACAAATATTCGTGCTCATCACACAAATACCACCTCGGCCACTACCAACTAGGCTAAAGCGGTCGTCATGAAACTGGAGATATCCCCGATATAACTTGGACGTCGCATTTTTACATTTCGAATCCGGATCCTCGTTAATTGAACAATATCAACGGTAATTGCATCGACACGAAATCATACGAGTATTAATTAAAGTTAAAACATGACGATGGTCATGTAAAGTTATGTTATAACCAATGTCAAATTAAATTGATACACCAATCATCTTTGAAACCCGACGATTTAAACCTTATTTTAGCTCTGATAGAGTCTAAAATGATTTAAATTGTTAATTATATAAGGCAGTAACGGTAATGGCAGTTAGTAGAGGTGATTTATTTTTAATCTGTGTTGCGTAATCATAGTACAATCCAGTCGTTAATATTACATTAATGTGAGAAATCGTATAAATATTAGTAGTTTATACGTACATACACTGCTAATGCTTTGAATAACTATGTGTGTTATAGTATTCCAATTCTAGCATAAACAGATTTGGACTACATATACCATACTAGCGCAGTGTTCTTGAGTTTGCCGTAAAAAATAAGAATCTAATTGATACTTTGGTAACTAATTCATATAACGGAATCAGCTGTTTGGCCAGTTACTTTAAAATCTTACGAATTTAAATGTTTAATTCAGCACGTGTTATATGGATGTCGACATAGTCAAATCATAAACTTTTTATGGAACGTCAAAAAAGCTCACTTGTTAATTATGTTATGAAGTTTCCCCGAAAATAGGAACATGTAACGTCTCGATTTTCTAAGATTTTTAAGTTTTTTAATATTTATGTAAATCTTTAAAATAAGTTGATGAGTGATATTTTCCGAGTATTTTCGTGAGTTTTGTTTATTGGTAATATAAAAAGAATTGTGTTTTACTGTTGTTAATAACCATATTTATATCCTTACTATTTTGGCGAGTGTTTATTAAAAGAACTTAATTTCCAATGATCTCATCTAGCAGCAATTTGGCAACACTGATTCTAATTTTTCGCAAATCGTTTTATTCACCACACAACCGAGTTAGATAAGAGCTTTAGAAACGCAGCTGATATTTCAAAAGGGCCGAGTGGTTTATGTAGACACATTAGTCAGGAGCAATTTAGCGCGTCCTGCGAGCGACGTGCACGCACCGACGGGCTTCCCGCATCGAAAACAGCACATGTACAACCCTATTCCTACCGCAGCGAAGCCCTTTTCTATTGCTCCGCAGTATATCATTGCGATGCAGATATCGGACGCTGTGCGGACAAATGAACACCTACCTTAATGGTTATTGAGACGTACGTGTAAAGGGTATGTATTTAAACGTCAATTAATACGTTTCTTCTCTTAATTATCTGGATGATCTGTGTGAGTTGTGTCGAGAGAATTGAGATGTTAATGATTTAAATGTTAAGAAACTCGACTGTGCAGTTCTCGTATTTCTGATCGAATATTAAATAAATAAATATTTAGGGACAATATTACACAAATGGACCTAGTCAATCAATAAGGCCTGTGTTATGGGTAGGTACTAGACGACGATATATTTAATAGATACTTTAATACATAGGAAACATCCAAGGCTCAGAAACAAATATGAAAGGCCATCACACAAATTTGCCCTGTGCCGGCTACTCCCTACGGCTCACAACCCACTAGGCTAACCGGTCGTTCAAAAGTAATATTACTTATATGTATCCTACTATACCTACATAAAAAATATATGATAACAAAAGTGTTATCCTATTATTATTACACAACTTACTAATCTATCAGAAGACTTAAATTACGGCTCACACGATTCAGGATTGTATATTGTTCATGGGCATGCGTATTCATATTGATTTCAAGTAATAAGATGAAATGTTATTGATAGCAAAATATATAGTAGCTTAATGATGTCATATGTCTTGTTAATTATTCTCCATTGAAAAGGTTAATGTAGTAAGACTTGTAAGCACACAGCTTTACAACTCGGATATCAATCGCCGAAGTTTAATTATCCCATGTATCATGCGCCGTACAAGCTCTCAGGCTCAACTTGCAGGTATACTTCGACATTTGTCGCGCCGACATGTAGTTATTTGTCGTCGTCAATTTACTCGGGCGACATGTCCCGTCGTCGGCCGTGTTTAGAAAGCCAGGAGGAATTCACGAGATGGGACAATCCTGTTGCGAAGTGTATGTTAGATAGATTGGTACCGCTCCGTCGTTTGTCTTCGCCTTTTGGACAGGCGTTAGGGTATCATGTTTGGGCACTTCATATTGAAACTAAGGATTATATAATGTATCTCTGTGTCTATTCTGTGCGTCAACTTGATATAATCAAATATCTTGACCTAACCTAACCATTACGGTTAGGTACTTTGACGGTGATCAGAAGAAAGTGACACTTGGTTTTTTTTTTGGGTGCAACTTATTATTATTTAACTGTGTGTTTTGCTAGTTACTTATATAATTGTCTATTCATAAACCAACAAAGTGGCCAGAACTTAATACATATAGCTCAAGAGAGTACGGTATAGCAATAAAAAAAGAAAATAAATAATCATATCACGGCAAAGAGCAAAATATAAATTATATAATAGGTCACTAATCCTAATACCTAAATAATAGTCTTTTATGCAACTGTTGTATAAGAAGGGTCTTAAAACGCGAGTGTCGAGGGGTGAGCGTTTTTAGACCAGTTAGGCAGTTATACACGTTGCATACAATACTTATTCTACGACAAATTTTAAATAAATTGCATTATTTAGACTTTTCACTTTTCAGGCAGCAAGTTTTCTATTCGTTATTTTGCTACTCAGGCAAATTCTTCAGAAGTGCATTTATGGATTCCTTTGACCATTTTAAAAGGAATGTACACTTTTGTCTTCACAAACACCAATAAAATCTTAATAGTTTAGGAGTTATAGTTTATCATCTTTCGTCTTTTCATTTTGAACTGTATTTTGGTGGGAACTCAGAAATATGATACCTCTTGTTTTTGGTTTGTTTTGTTTTTAATTTGTTTGCACTTACCATCCGAACCAAACCAAATCCAGACCCGAACCGAATCCGAACTGTTTATTATTATAAATAACACCAAGAATTTATAGAACATGTAAATTAACACACAATAGATGATGATTTATTATTATTTTAGTACCTAAATAATTTATCTATACAAATGTTAAATCATAAATAAAATCTTTTTATTTCGAAAAATTTACTTAATGCAGTTATGGTACCACTGCAATATAGTATTTAAAAAAAGTTAGATGATTTGACATCGTGGTAAGCAGTGCTTTTATGAAAAATGTATGAACCATAAAAGTACGCAAAACAGTGCGTTTATGGGCCATAGAGCATAGAGTTTTTCGACGGCTTATTATCGGTGTCATTGTATTTGAGCTTAAGCCTATATAAATGACAGATAACGGTACAGGAGTAGAAAAATACATTATCAATCACACATTCAAGGCTTTAAATATTTCTCGCTTAAACTACCGTTTGAGCGTTAAAAAAACCATTCAAGTGCGAGTCGGACTCGCACACGAAGGGTTCCGTATCATTATCTATAAAAAACGGCAAAAAAATCACGTTTGTTGTATGGGAAAAAGGCCCTTAAATATTTATTTTATTCTGTATTTGTTGTTATAGCGGCAATAGAAATACATCATCTGTAAAAATTTCAATTGTCTAACTATCACGGTTCAAGAGATACAGCCTGGTGACAAACGGACATACAGACGAACGGACCGCTGTCATCGCTGGCCCCGTTTTACCCCTTGGGTATGGAACCCTAAAAACGATATAAAAATCTACACTCTTAATATAAAGATGAAAAGTCTGTGAGGGTGTAAATATGTAATGTAATACTGGTAAAATAATAGGCTAAGTATATGTTATTCCGCGGCTCCGCCAGGGGTTCCTGTAAAGCGGAGCCACGAGGACAGCTCAATAATACTAGACACAGTTAAGCTACGAGCAATCATCATCATCATATCAGCTGAAAGACGTCCACTGCTGGAAAAAGGCCTCCCCCAAAGAGTACCACACTGACCGGTCCCGCGCCACCATCCAGCGGGTTCCCCGGCTTTTACCAAGTCATCAGTCCACCTTGTGCCGTACGAGCAATATAAACCTAAATTTCGATCATAGTGGAAAATTGAAAAAATATTCGCCACGAGCGGGATTTGAACCCACAACCTTCACCCTTCCGTTTCAGAAGTTGTAATAACTTCGCGGTAGATGTCGCTACCAGCCTCCCTAAGGTGTAAAATACAATAGTGGAAGGGATTGAAAGATTCGTCGCCATCAGCGGACCCACGGTAGCTCAATTGGCAGAACGATGGACGGATTCCAAAGGTTGTGGGTTCAAATCCCGCTCGTGGCGAATAATTATTCAATTTTCCACTATGATCGAAATTTGGAATTTTGTTAGCGGACGTTTCTGCTTAATAAACATTTACTAATATAAACCTAGAACCTAAATAAGTTTCTGTTAAAAAAAACATTTTTGGTATACAAGCTTTTATTGCCTACCGTACTTTTCTGTATACCATCATCAACTACTCATTGAGACGATTCTAACGAACCCAAACTCAACGGGGTTACGTCGGTTAAGTACTGAATTCCCATGGCCACCTTCTGTTTCCATCATCAGATCAGCTCGATGGTACCATAATATTGAATTGTCATCCAAACTATACTTATACCCAAAATTTCAGCTCAATCGGTCACCGGAAAGTGGGTCAAATTTAACTAGCAAGATTTGTCCCATACATACATACCTACATTACCTACTAACAGGGCAAGTTAATATAAAGCTTGTAATAAGTTTATGTCAAAAATTTCATTTTTGGTGCAAGCTTTTATTGCCGAATGTACTTTTCTGTATACCATCATCAACTACTCATTGAGACGATTCTAACGAGCCCAAACTCAAAGGGGTTACGTCGGTTAAGTACTGAATTCACATGGCCACCTTCTGTCTCCATCATCAGATCGGCTCGATGGTACCATAATATTGAATTGTCATCCGAACTATACTTATACCCAAAATTTCAGCTCAATCGGTCACCGGTAAGTGGGTCAAATTTAACTCGCATGATTTGTCCAGTCAGCATCATATAGTAAGTAGCAGGCAAAGTAGCCAAATATATCGGAACACGTCTTTATTACTATAGGAATAAGGAAGTGTTACGATATATTTGGCTGCTACTAACTATGTGATGCTGACTGTCCCATAGGTATTTACTTAACATACATACTACAGGGCAAGTTAAATAAAAGCTTGTAAAAAAAAGATCTAAAACACGAAATAAACACATACGCAGTATACACATATCCCTGCTTTGACAAAGCTTGCTCTTAATTACGCATTAAGTGAGCAAAGTTAATTAAGATCTGAATGATGATTCCTATGGAAAGTGTTACGTGGTGGAAAGCGAAGAAATTCCATTCAATTGAGTGAACTGATGTTTCTGCCGCGAACAAAGAATATATATGGAAAACTATATCGACTAATAGTTTTGCATACAATTATGTAATGTACTAATGAGTATGATTATAAACCATTTATTAAATCATTTAATACTTGCGACATGGGTGGTGGATAAAACTCATCACGTTTATTAAATAAGAGAGTAAGCGCACGCAAGACGAGTCCTCTCTGCGGGGATCTAAAGATGCCAGTGTATCATATAATATTATATCTTAGGAAGCACGCAACGGAACCACACCATTTTATATAATGATTAGCACGTTTAAACTAATGGTCTAATCATGTTACGAGTATGGGTGATAAAACTTTATTCAATTAAGTGAACGCCTTCATCTCAACTCAAGTCTGTGGGGACGTGTGGACTCATACGCGCGCCCATTATATGGCTTTGGTGCCCCGGGCGCGGTACGGTACGTAGCCGGTTCGTATTTTATATATTTTATCTACGCACATATCATTAGTGCTCTAAAATGCGTTCAGAAACCGTAGGAAATGATCAGCATTATTACAACCAATTTTACTATGAGAACTTTCTTGTCTGTGGTAATAGGTAAAATCTGTACTGTAATGTTATTACAGTACAGATTTTTGTAAGGTTATGAGTTTAAATTTGGAACAGCTATCAAAACTCAAATGGGTCTCTATTCTAATATCCATAGATATTAAAACAGTTATCGATGCGAAACGTCAATTCAGTATGTTTTTTAATATAAACCGCACGACATTTGATCAAGAGTGACATGAGAATAGGGACTTTCATTCGTTGTCTATGATTTAATAGTACATTGTTTAACGAGGGGCGGAAGTGGAATATTGCGAACAAGAGTCTATCAGAAGCCCGACGCCGAAGGCGGAGGGCTTTTGATGACTCGAGTTTGCAATATTTTTACGCCCGTGTTATACACAATGTTTTTCATCACATTTGCGAGGAAACAAATACATTTTAGATGAAATGAATACAAATCGTAATAAAAACTGCAACATGTCAGTCGGCCATTTTGTTGAATTTGACGTGAGGCGCGTATGGCAAAGACCCTTCTCTATACAGCCACGATTTGAAAACACTTAATAACATTTTACATAGACACTAAATAACTACATATTATCTGTAAATAATTCAGTTAAACATGTTTCAGTAGTTTTTTGAGTTTAAGTTTATTTATAAATACGTTTTAAGACATCGTATTTGATATAAAACCTCTTTGCTTTGTAAGTGCCGCATGAGTGACAGATACAATTTAAGAAAAAAACCATTACGCCCGTGGGCGTAACACAGACTATTACAGCTCTGTATGTCTGCGCATTATGAAGCCCTTTTCGAGCAAGTGTGATGAAAAAAAACATTCGTCTTAACGTAGGATCGAATTGCCGCCATTACTGTTGTCATTTCTTTGTTGGTTTTTGCTGTTACGAAAGTACAATTGTGAAAAGTTGTTTGTAATTCACATTTTAGTTGAAAATATGAGTAGTAGTGACTCCGAAAACGATATGCACACTCCGCCGGATATCGTAAATGCAACCACGATTGCAACAAAGATATTTTACAGGTAGCACTATAGTAGCAATGCGGGTCATTTTCCTACGGCTTCCGAACTCATCTTAGAGTACTTATGATATGTGTGTAGATAAAGTAGTGTATGCAACTGTACATAATTTAGCCTTAAAACACTCGTGTGATCCTATTATGAAACCACACTCTTATTTTAAGGACTCTGATTATGTATCAGTTGCATAAACTACTATACTAGCGACCCGCCCCGGCTTCGCACGGGTACTATATTATACTTATAAACCTTCTTCACCTGAAGTGGAACACTCAAATAGACACTGTTTGTAGTAAGCTTTCGGGAGTCTGCTTCGCCCTTAAAAGGCTGTCTGTCGTACTTCCTGATGCACACGTAGTAAATAGTTATTACGCACTGTTTCACTCAGTGATAAACTACAGTGTCGAGTTTTGGGGTGTCGCAGCTGACTGGCGCCGCGTTTTCGTGCTACAGAAGCGAGCAGTCAGAATATTAGCACGTGCCCCTCCTAGTTCACCAGCTAGACAACTCTTCATCTTCCTTGGGATAATGACTGTACCATCACAATACATTTATAATATTGTTAAATTTGTAAGGAATAACATACATTCCTTTCCATTAAGGGCCGAAAACCTACGAGTGTTACGTAATAACCACAAGGGCAAGCTTGTAACAACCCGGTGAAAATTAACCAAATCTACCAAAACGTGCTATGTTATTGGTCCTAAAATATATAATGCCATTCCTGACCGCATTAAAAACCTTAAAAATGCCAGTTCGTTCTACAGTGAACTGAAAAAATGGCTGGTTAATAACGCCTTTTATGACATTTCTGAACTGTGCGACTTCTAACATTCTAACTTTTTAATATATTCTTCCTCATTATGGAATTCTAAATAGGACTTTATTAAATTTTATTTTCATTTGACATGTCGATGCTTATCTAAAACAACTCTGTATCTCAAAAACTGTGTTTTTTCAGGGCAGAGGTTTAAAAAAAACACAAAAAAGATATTGTTATATTTTTTTATTAAGATAACCAATTTAAAATCTTCTTTTAGTCACAGTTTCCTCTGTCATCCAGTTATTTAAACCCAAGAAAATAAAAAGAAAACAACAAAAAACTACACAAAAAAAACTCAAAAATGTACTACAGTTTAGAGTTGTGACACGATATTTATATACTTTGGATAAGTTTTTATGTGTACTAACGTCTCAATAGAAAATAATTCGAAAAAATATTTTTTTCTTATGAATAATAGTGTATTATTTGTCTTTACGACAAACGTATATCTAAAATATTAAAAGAATACTGACTTATTTTGCTTTGTTTCTCAAATATTCTTTTTTAATATGGACAATAATGGCCTTAAACGACATACCTCACAATAATACTTAAACTATATAGACAATAACGGTATAGTTTAGTTTACAACACTTGGTATGGATGTAAATTAGTAACTCTTTTTTAAAGATTCAAAGATAATATATTATTATGGACTTTAAGGCTCCATAAAAATGTTTTGCACGCCTGCACGCAGGCTGAATGCACTGGACGATTATGTTGTATTTTTAAGAACTATGTAACTGCATTCCGAGCAAAATAAAAATCTTTGAATCTTTGAAATCTTTGAACCTCGTGGGGGGCCTAGCTACGATGCGCCATCCGGCGGCCATCGGTTCTACGTGCAATGTGCCCAGCCCATTGCCACTTAAGTTTAGCGATTTAGAGGGCTATATCGGTTACTTTGGTTTTGCTGCGGTAGCCTCATTTCTGATGCGATTGCGCAGAGAAACTCCCAGCATAGCCCTCTCCATTGCTTTTTGGGTGACTTTGAGCCTTCTTATGAGGTAACCGTCTACGTTTCCGTGTCATACGTCATCACACAGTGACGTAGTGGCAACACACACTGGTCAAAGACTCTCGTCTTGAGACATTGCGAAGTATTGGACGAAAAGATGTGCCGTAGGTTCCCGAATGCTGCCCAGCCGAGTCGGACTCTTACTCAAAGTTGGACCTATCTAACTTGAAAGTCTGAAGAAGTCTTGAAAGTGTCCGATTGACATGATTTTTGTCTTATCCATGTTTATCCTGAGACCGACTCGCTCGGAGGCTTTCTGAGGTCATCGAGCATAGTACTCAAGTCTTCCATGGTCTCAGCCAAGACTACTATATCATCAGCAAACCAAAGGTGATTGATGTACTCGCCGTTGATGTTGATGCCTAGCCTTCTCCAGTCTAGAGTCTTGAAAACGTCCTCCATTGCAGCGGTGTACAGTTTTGGGGAAATAACATTCACTTGCCTAACACGCCGCTGAAGCGGAATACTTTTCAAGCTCCAATCCTGGAGTGGGACTGACATAGTGACGTTCTCGTACAAACACTTTAGTACTTCGATATAGCGGCAGTCATCTTTTGAACGCTGGAGAGACTGTAGTACAGCCCAGGTTTCGATCGAATCGAAACCTTTCTCCATGAACGCTAAGCAAAGAGGCAAGTTTTACTTTCCAGTCTTTTGTATAACCTGGCGGAGCGTATGAATGTGGTCTACGGTACTAAAACCTCTTCGAAAACCGGCTTTTTCGGGAGGCTGGAAGTCACTAAGCCTGCATGCGAGGCGATTTGTAATGACTCTTGAAAACAGCTTGTAAACATGGCTCAGAAGTGAGATGGGTCGGTAATTCTTCAGCAGGGTTTTGTTCCCCTTTTTGAACAACAGCACCCCTAACCTCTGTTCCACGCCTTTGGCGTTCTCCCTTCCAGTAGGACGGTGTCGAACAACTTCTGAGGGGTCGTAAGGATCGGTTTTCTACCCGCCGTCATGAGTTTGGCTGTAATTCCGTCTTCACCTTGTGCCTTGCTGTTCTTAAGCTGTTTCAGAACCATTCTAATCTCGGACAGGCTGATGTCCGGGATGTCGTCGGTAAAGTGTCGGGTTGGTCTAGCTAGGGTCTTTTGCCAGACCAACTTCGGGTCTGCGAGTTGACGTGTATACGATATGTATGACGTGTAGAAACGCACTCACTCAAAAGCTCAGGTTTGGAAAAAACGACTCTCCAGTCCTCAGTTTTTTACCTTGCGAGCTGGCTCTGCCCAATAGACTCGATCGAGATCTCGCGCGAACACATTAGAGCCCTTATTTCTCTCAATGGCCTCTTCAATACGGTTCGTAGTGAATTGGCGCAGATCGCGGGTAAGGGACTTGGAGATTCTGTTTATTTCGCTGCCGGTATAAAGTCGCATCGTTTGAAGACTGCAGAATCATTTGACTCCTTTCCTTCATGAGCTTCTGAGTGGAGCTAGAGAGCCTTTTAGTTCTGTTGAACTGAAGAACATAGACCCAGTGGCACGAACAGGTTCCACAAAACCTAGGCAATGGAAACGGTTTTGGAGTTCCAGCTGAAAGCTCTCGGGGTCACCCAAAGGGCAATGGAGAGGGCTATGCTGGGAGTTTCTCTGCGCGATCGCATCAGAAATGAGGCTACCCGCAGCAAAACCAAAGCAGATTTCGGATATTTTTTCCAGTTCGCGTGTTCATTTCTATAACCAAAGTATAATATAGTCAACTGAAAGAGTTACTGATTCTTTGACAAAAATAGTGTCCATAATAAAAATATAATAGTTATTGTTATTATACCACTTTTTATACAAAAAAGAGACGCACACGAGTAATTGAAGTCCCCATGTACATGGAGCATGTAGTAGGTATGTATCTTATACTTATCTTATTTGATAAGTATTACAAAATAAATAAATATTAGAGGTTTATAATATCTTACACAAATCGAACTAGTTAAGTTCAATAAGGCTTGTGTTGTATATTATTATTTTAATTGATATGAATACATAGATACCTTTTTTGCAATACATATAACATCTAAATAAGTTTATCATCGTGCTGCTTATCTATTTATAGTGGCTTTTCTCGTTTTGAATCAAGAAACTAAATGCATATTTATGATGAACATAGTCCAAATTCGTATAGTATACCAATAATGAAGTAAGTCTTATGTAGTATAGGGGCTTATTTTGCTTACATGAACAAGCCAACTTTCATTATTTTCGTGAATACTCGTTTATTTGTTGTTAAGTCAAAACATCGGTACTTACTGTTTAACGGAAAGTGTCCCATCCACGAATAATCCTATATTGCACAAAAATTCGCTAGTGTTCCACTGAGCTATTTCGCGTAATGCCGCTGTTGTACAAACAAATTGATGTGTTTTAACGAATTATTTGGGGATGTGCCGGTAGTCAACAAAAAAACGTGGTGACGGCGTCGATCGCTATGGCTCATCTGGCCTACGGACGGTCTTCCAGATAAAATGACGTCGACACCCCACCAATGGCATAACGGCACAATGCTGCCACGGTGGCAATTTTTTGAATTAGAACACGTGAGTCTTAGTCACGATAAACTTTAACGTGTTCTGCGTCTAGTCTTATACTTAGTAGCAAAACGGATTATTTCGCGATACCGACTTGTTTTAGATAAGCGTCGATGTGTATACATTTTTGAATTAATTTAACTCTTTGACTGGCTTTGTCAACATATATAAATTAGAATTAATTAAATTTCATCTAATATTAGCTTTTTGACTGAAATAAATGAGTATGAGTATGAGTATCAATCACACTATCTATTAAAAAAAACCGCATCAAAATCCGTTGCGTAGTTTTAAAGATCTAAGCATACATAGGGACAGTGATTTACTAGCTTCCGCCCGCGACTTCGTCTGCGTGGACCAGGGAAAAAAACTATCCTATATTTTAACCCAGGCTATAAACTATCTTCGTGCAAAATTTCATCCAAATCGGTTAAGCCGTTTAAGCGTGATTGAGTAACAAACATCTAAACATCCAAACATCTAAACGTCCAAACTTTCGCATTTATCATATTAGTAGGATTAGTGTGGCGTTATCTACCACGCACAGTGTAGGGTTCCGTAGTTGCCTGTCTGTCTTTGTTACATCGACACGCGCGCGCCAACTAAATGGTGCGGATGCGTCGGCCGAGGTTGTACTAAAGTTGGCCTTTCGAAGTACACGTTAAGTTGGTCGACTATTACTCGGTAACTAGTTATGCCTTCTTAGCCGTGATAGTTTTTCTTTTAAATTCATTATATTTACTACTGCCACGAATTTTTTCACATCCCCAGTAGTAGCCATTTTGCCGGCTGGGGGGGAGACACATGACTCGAACAAAAGTTAGGGCTTTAAAGTCCAATATCTCGCAAACAAATCACTGAATTGAAAAAATGTTTTAGGAAATCCATAATATTTTGAACAAGCTATCCAACGATACCCCACATTATTTATAGCTTTAATGAGAAAAAATAATACATTCACACTTTAGGGGACGTAGGCCTACACTAAAAAAAAAAATCAGGGTTTTATTCTACTGTTTTGTCGGCGTAATTGATTTATATACCCATGCCGAATTACAGTTTTCTAGTTGTAAGGGTTACTGAGCTAAGCCGCAGACGTCCAGACGACGGACGGACATGGCGAAACTACAAGGGTTCCTTGTCGACTACGGAACCCTAAAAAGGGACCTTGGTGTAGTTGGCGTCTATGACATCATAGCCAATGGACGCTTTTGCGACTCCGGAATAAACAAAAGCACTGCCGATCCTTTATTCGTTTAAGGATCCGTCGTAGAGACACATGCCGTAACTCACTCCCAACACGGCGCATCCGGGAGCGCTGCGACTTTACTCACCCCTAGGCCCAGGAACACAACACCAATATTTTTTTTTTATTTTTTCTATAGAGCATTCATTTTTTATTTTTTTTATCTATTCTATAAGTAATTATATAACCGGAAAAAAATATAACACTTTCACAATATTATTAAATAAGCTAAAAAAAAATAATTAAAATTACTATCATTTTCGGACGATCAAAACGCCACCATTTTGGCGCGCTCATTTGTGACGTCACCGTGCAGCTTAGTGCACGGCGGTTCTTAAACAAAATAACAACAAAGTGTTTGATTCACACTTTTAATAAATGTGAGTGATTAAAGCTTATAAGATCAACTTATTGTAATGGAAGAGCACACAAAAGCTTATTATAAATATTGTATTGTCCCTATGTGTGAAAATCACATTAAAACTGCAAATATTTTCATATGCCCAAAGGTGCAAATATAAGGATAAAGTGGTGTAAGGCGATGAGGAGAGATAATGTATCGTGCTTGAGTAGTTTATATTGTTGTGAAGATCATTTCGACGTGAGTATTAAATATGTATGTACCTAAAATCTTTTTTATTACGACTCACGAACAATATAGGTAAACAATAACCTAACCTCAAAATTGTATTATATACTTATTCATAAAACTATTCTGATTCCCAATTTTTTTAGTTATTAATGTTACAAATATTATGATTTTTGTTGATCAACAGCTGACTACGAGTGTTGATTTTGATCAAGAAACCTTTTAGCTAAGTTTCTTTGTTTGCACTGTTGATCGAAGAAAGTTAAAAGAATTTAATCCTTTTTACTGAGTGACCTACACAAATTTGTTTTATTTATAAGCCTTGACGAAAACAACCTAGTTTGTTAAAGTTCATAAAGATGTTCTCAACATTTAACATTCCTAATAGGTACCTACATATCTTTGATTATATAATACTAGCTTCTGCCCGCGACTCCGTCCGCGTGGAACTCGTTTATACTATCTCTATACCAAATTTCATCCAAATCGGTTCAGCAGTTTAAGCGTGAAGAGGTAACAAACAGACAGACAGACACACTTTCGCATTTATAATTTATTATTAAGTAAGTATATATAAAATATATAATATAACTAGCTTCTGCCCGCGACTCCGTCCGCGTGGAACTCGTTTATATCGTAGCTCCCCCCATATCCCCCAAAGGGATGAAGTGGGGGTGAAAGTTTGTATGGAGCTACGATATAAATGAGTTCCACGCGGACGGAGTCGCGGGCAGAAGTTAGTATATATAATATATAAAGTTATAGTATAGTAAAATAGTATATAGTATAGATAAATATCTACTAGTTTTTTATTCCACTTATTTAACAAAGACACCTATTTGAAGTACCTAGTTTAAAAGTCTAGCTATTTGAATCGCCAAAATAGGTTATAATTATTTAATTGACCAATCTCACGAGTATAAAAACAAGGAATATGAAAATTTATTGAATATCTGTAACTTATTTACCTTGCAGCTTTTACTCCTCTTAGTTCAGCGGACGTAAAGTCACAAATATTTGCGAAGTATGTATTAAATTTAGTCATCATGAACACATCAATTTTAGGCAGATTATCCGACTGTGCCTTGACAAAACCGCCTTCAGTCATTGTGGCGAGTCTTTTTTCACTTAATAATTACCAAAAAACACTGATTATTTATCATAAACAGCGGCCAAACAATGCGAATAACTTTCAATAATCATACTAACGATCCGTGCAGTGACGTCACGTTTCGCTCCACCAATAGCGTTGCGTTTTGGAAATTTGCGAGGGAATTTGAAAAATAGTACTTTTAAACAATTTATTTTATCAATAGAAACATGATAATTTGAAAAAATAATCATGTGTGTATATTTATTAAGCAATATAGATTACACGTGATTTTTTTTGTCCATTTCTAAATCACATGCATATTCCCTATTGCGATATCCATTGAAGTAGGTAATAGTAAAATAATGTAGAGTACCTATACATTGTAGATATTTAAGACACTACTACATGTATTATGTTAAAGAGAAATGAGACTGTAATTTTGACTCCACAGTCAAACTATCGATGTAGTTTTGTGGAGCAATGTATCTTACTATTCATGTCTAATTTTAGTTTTTAATAAATAAATGAATACTAAATAAAATACCCACAAAGCAACTAGTGGTGTTATTTTAACTTTATTTAACCAACTTTTTTTTCGTGCTCTTTCGTTATATTTTTTGGAACAGTTGCTTCCCATACTGTAAATCACTAATCCTATGTCATAAATAGTCAGATGGAAGGTAACTGATACTTATAGTACAGGTTATACCTATTTTAAAGTGTCAGTGACACATCCCCAGACAGTAAGACCAGTATGAAATGTATCATAGTTGTAAGAAACATACTGAAACGATTGGAGGTCAATCAATTATATTATTATTATTACATTATCGTCGCGGTCTTCTGTAAAGGGGAGGAACAGTAAGCAGCAAATGTAGCTGTAAAGTAGCAGGTCAAGTGCTCTAAATGACCTACACACGAATCTAATGTCAATAAGGACTGTATAGATAATATTGAGCGTGTTATTTTGCGTAGCTACTTCTGCTGCTGACTGTGCGTCCTCAGTTGGGCTGTTTCACACATGAGCGAGATTACATTCAAAGAAAGAAAGAAAGAAAGAAAGAAAGATACATTTATTCACCAAACACACAGGACACACATATAACTTTTTCCATTCCGCTGTGCTTTACCTCTCTAAAGTGCGCAGGAAAGTACTACAGTTAGAGGTCAGATTAACTTGTAAAAAATCACGAACATAGGTCTAAAACACACAAAAATACACTTAAAATATTCGTAACAAATTATGCACAAAAGCTATAAATATTAATATTGCTTCTAAAAATCGGCAATATCATGTTTGAGGGAAATCAGTGTTTACATTTTTATTTATTTAAACAACCAAAAAATTAAAATTAAAAAACATGATATCCGCGCTTCCGAGCACGCACTTCCATCTCGCTCACGCTTATGCTCAGTGAGAGGGAGAGAAGTCCATGAACCTATGGCGCCTTAATTAGTTGTACGAGAAACAGAGGCTCTAGTATAAGTTTTACCGAAACAAAACGTTACGACCGCGTTCGCGTTTAGCTGTCAAATCCCATACAAATTGAGGGTAAAACGCAAACGCGGTCGTAACGTTTTGTTTCGGTAAAACTTATACTAGAGCCTCAGTTTACTTATAGTTAACGCGCACATGCATTAACGTATTCCATACACTAAAGGTATCACATACATTTCCTAAATCCCCAGTCATAATATCATCGACGGTATCGATTTTTCTGTTTTAATTTGGAGACGATGAAGTGAGGCGTCGCGTCGCATGATTGATGGAATTGACCGGCGGCCGGCGGGCCGCGTTGATTAGCTTACAGCGCGGCCACGGCTGTTCCGAAATGTCACATGGAATTTATCAAGGCTTTGTTATTTTAGAACGCCTGTCCATGTCGTGTTCCAAGCATTTTTTATCAATTTCCTTATTTGGCTACAATTTTACCTATGAAATAAGCTGTCAGTTTTAGGCCGCTATGCATTTAGTTACCAGCATCCTTTTCTTACATTTGCCGGTTTTTTTTGTGACTTTTCAATGTTAAATATAACCTGAAAGTCCCAGTAAGCGATTATATTTATAACTTCGCCCGCGTATTATAAAATTTCCAAATATCAAAACTGGATCGGGATCTGTTATAACCACTTGATTAGGACCGAATTTATTTTTGTTATTTTCTGCAATACCACATTTTATTGAAAATGCAGGAAAACACTGTCCAACATTGAAAATACTAGTCAAATCCCTTTTGATTTAATTTTAATTTAATTATTTATACGTCAAACTAAAATGTTGATAATTTGTCCTATAACCCTGCTTATAAAAGCAGACAGTAATTTTTCAGGAATTTTCCCGTACGGTGAATGCTATTTCTATTATTTTAATCAATATTCATACTACTTTATAAATAATAAATCAGACTATATACGTCCCACTGTTGGGCACAGGCCTCCTCTCATGGATGAGCGGGAACGGGCAGTAGTCCCCACGCTGGCCCAGTGCGGGTTGGGGACTTCACATACACCTTTGAAATACTTTGAATTTCTTCGTGGATGTATGCAGGTTTCCTCACGATGTTTTTCCTTCACCGAAAAGCTAACGGTAAATATCAAATGATATTCCGTACATAAGTTCCGAAAAACTCATTGGTACGAGCCGGGATTCGAACCCACGACCGTCGCTTGACAGCCGCATGCCTGAACCGCTAGGCTACTGTAGCATACTACTTTATTCGGGCAAAAATTTGATAACAGCGTGGCATGGTGACCATAAAACTGCCGCAGTATCACCCTCGCCCACATGGTATCATCGAATTTCCTCACCAGTCGTCAACAATCCCCGAATCGCGAAAAGCGCCCCTGCATTATCTTCCAAGGGCCACGCTACTTACCTCGGCGCGCCCCAACGGTCGGGCCGGGATGAGGCCGATGCGATGTTAATTAATAACGTCTGTCTCACGAGCTAACGACGCCGTCACGACTACATTATTTAGCCACCTGATTAGTTCGCTCGTCTCGCTCGGCTCTAATTAGCGCGCGGGCTAAATTTGATTTGCAACTGCACTATCGCTAATTGGAACTATTGGAAGTAGTTTGTAATTGACGATTGCCCGCATTGATGTGGTCGCGGTAACCGGCGGGCGACACAACGTGCGCGTGGTACGAGGTGGGTTGGACATATTTAAGGTCTTAGGGAACCTGTAGATGTAGTCTGACGATTGGGTAAAAATGTATTTAATCGCACCGCAAGCACGTTTATGTAATATTCCAGAAGTCGCATTTACAGTCTTTAAAGAATATGACTAATGATTAATTCCGCCATTTTTAATTTTGCATATAGCATATTTATAAAACCATACATTTACCTCTTAAAAGATTCAGTATTCAGTATTCATCATTTATTGCGTTAAAGGACACGTCCATGCAGTAATACATAATAAACAGCCTTAATAGATTTAACAATTCGACAGTAAAACATAACAGAGTAATTGACTTAAACTTAGAAAAATATACGAAATAGGATTACATTTAAGATAATTAAGTGAATGTCAGGTAAAGAATACTATAATAAAGTCAGTTTAAATATACATTACAATTGCATTAAATCGGTACAAACATGTCAAAGAAGAGAAATAATATATAATAACAAAGAAATTACAATAGTTGAGAGATAAAATGGAACAAGTGTTGGATGATTGATGCTTGGGAACAAAAAATTAAATTAAATACAAGTAAATGATCAATCAAATATCTTACCAAAGTATTCGTCCCAGTTATAAAAAGGTCTACGTATTAAGTATGATTTTAACTTCCCACTAAATTCCCTTATGCTGCTAGAATTCTTTATGTCAATTTCGAGATGATTATAATTTTTTATGGCTATAAAGTTTAAGCTTTTCTTAAAATGAGCAAAATTTGACTGAGGCAATAAGAGGTCCAAGTTACGACGCAAGAAATATCTTTCACAATATTTCTTTCATTCGTAAAGGTTTTGAACCTTATAAGCAAGCTATCTTTTAAAGTTAAACTAAAAGTTATATTCTCACTGAGCAAAAATTAATTTCCGGGTAATGGAACTTTCACTTCGTGTTTTACATTACTTTATCATTTCTGTGATTCTGCTAGCAGCTGATACTGGTGTTCACGGGAGACCAGCGTCGGGTGCTCTAGTAGGACCTATAGCATTAAACTGAGTGTTCACCTTGCTCAGTATAGGTTAGTAAGTATTAGTATACATTTAGCTGATGAGTTCTTCCATTGTTTTCGTATTTTTTTGTAATTGTATTACTGTGTTCCTTTACTTATACTGAAATAAATGATATTCTATTATATTATATTCTAAATAGTTACGAAATTAATCGTAATTTTAGTTTGGCTGCTACGTAGGTACTTGAATATTATGTACGGAATGGTAACATTGAACGTTCGAATATTTACCTACTACGACTCACTAGCTCAACAAATACCGAATGGAACCGTACAATGTCATTCCAAATTCGCATATCGATGCTACTGTCAACAATCGAATGGCTGGTTTTATTTTCTATTCTATTATTAAAGCGTTTAATTTAGGGCAACAGTTTTACACACAAAACGATCAAAACGCAATCTCCCCGGCCGAATAGGAAACCTATTCGAAATTGATATGGGTGGAGCGCACGGGCAGCGCGCGTCGCGCCTATGCAGCCCGTAAACGACACGCGCGCGCGCCGAAACAACCCAACGCACCACCCTCCGCGCAACCTACTCTCAACCTTATACCGTCCCTAAAAGGTACACTTCAGTGGTCACAATACCAGCCCAACGAGTCGGGTTAGACGGACGAATTTTGTTAATAAATAAACGCAGCTCCTGGCGTCCGGCTGGATGGTGGAAAATAAAAAAAACGAGTCCGGGTGAAAATTTGGCGCAAGTATGACAGCGGAAGCCGGCGTGACGTACACAAATCATTATTCGATAGCCGCCGCTGTCAAAGGAATTTTTAATAATGTTTGCTGGCCGAGATTTGGTTAGAACGGACGCGGATCCCAGTTGTCATGTGCGGATTGAAAATATTGTCGAAAATGCGAAAACTGCGATCGGGATCTCGGCTGACAACTGTTAATTCCTTGTTGTGTATTCCGTTTGTGATTTTTGTTTGTCACATTATTGTACAGTTCGATGACATAACAGTAATGCGTCAAATTAGCGAAACATACATTTTAATTAGTTAGGGAAGCCCTCCGTAAAGTCGGGCGGTGTCGGCGGCGCGCTCGTAGTTATACCTAGAGGTTTTGCTTCTGATCTTAATTAACCTCATGTGTTAACCTCGCCATAACTATGAGAAGCGTGTTTCTGCACTCCAAGTTAGTACGACTTATTAATAATAGAAGTGAGTTAGAACCGATATGTAAATTTGCGCTTAACTTATTGAAGATGGCTTAATTATGTACGGGAGCGCAGTAATTTATCTTTAACGAGCTTAATTTGAATCTAAATTACAGGTATTTAGTACCGTAAATTGTCAATCAAGTCGTTATTGCGGCGGGTTATTTTGCACGTCGCTATCACAACTCGGCTACTGAAATATGGTTTAAGTATTTATCATATTTTAGCATAACGTTATATTCTTATCTCGGTTTTGACGGTGCTCAGCGTTAAACCCATATTTATAAACAGTGTCTCCGTTTATCTGGCCGTAAATATAGGCCCCTATCTGCGTTCCCTTAATGCCTTCCGTGGATATACGAGGCCGGTTGAAACAATGCGGCAGGCCGAGGTGACCAGACGCGTCTATTTCCAAACTTTCTAATAGTTCATCAACAAATTCATTATGTCGTAAAAGAGTGCGCGAGACCGAAATATCGCGGGTCTCGTAAAACCGCTCGTAAAGACGTTTGTTTACTAATTCTGAAGCTGCGGCGCTACCACGAACTTCGAAAGTCGAAGTTCGGGTATTTCCATCTCTATCGCACTCCCTTAATCGAGTGACAGGGATGCATGTATTACGAACTTCGACTTTCGCAGTTCGTGGTAGCACCGCAGGTGGGACGGACCGCGAGACGCTCCTGCACTACACGTCCGTTCAGTGACAAGTGAGTGTAAAGTCAGGTTGTTAATAAGTAGCGGGCGAAGTCGCGGGCCTCCAAATTGCCTCCTCCTCAGGTCGCAACTTTTAATGAGGCAAAATTCCCCGTCTGACTCGTTATTCGGCGTCGACGTCGCCTTAACGCAACCTGTTCGTTAGTGCAAAAACGAGCCACGCTAACGCTCGATTAGAATACACCCCCGCTAAGGGCCGAGGCACACCGACGCTCGTCACGCTCATAATGAGACAATAGCGGTGTTTAATGGGCAAGATAAGGTAATGTTCACTTGTCACTTTTGTTACGCCTCGATATAATCGGTTTTAATACGTCTCGTTAGGAGATGTAGATCCATCATGCGGGCGTAGGGAATGTGCGGAGAGATTTAGATCGGAGACTGAGACCGTCTGTCTGTCAGAACACACGCTAGTGTCTGTTATGTATGTGAAAGAGTCTTAGATAACTGAGGTGTTTTTAATCCTTACCCGGATACCAGTCTCATTTAAAAAAAAAAAAACATCGTCAGCATTGAATGTAAAATATTGCATAGATTTAAACGATTCATTTAAGAGTTTTTTGTCTGAAACAATGTTATTCGGAAAATTACTAAATAATCTTAAATCAAGTCGAAACTTTATATTTTTGTCAGAATCAAATTAATCAAGTTGGTCAAATTTATTTTACCGGGCCCAATTTAAAATGTTACCATCCCAGGTCCCAGTACACCGAGACCCTAACCCAAAAAGATGGTCCCTCATTTGTGGCGGGCTTTCTCTGTGTTGTCACATTAGCGAATAACTGCGCGGCCGAACCTGGCCGATACGTTAATGATGTCGGCTCCTCTATTAGGGGAAAAAACTCCCTTTTGTGCATCGTCGCCGGCGCAACGTTGAAAGGCATCACGTGATCAGCTTCATAGATTACGCCAATCGAAGGCGATAGTGGCCCATCGGGAGAAAAACGCTGGAAATGTGTTCGTGCTCCATACACACTTGATCCCTTTATCGCTTGAACTGGAGCGAACTCCTTGACATAACAAGGTGCTAAGAGCCCTTGAGATTCATATACTCCTAATATCTTTTTACTTCTGAATGGTAGTGGACACATCGTTACGGTGAATGTGGCTTGATTTATGCTTTGTTTCTTTGTTCTTTGAGCTATAGATAGCAATTTTACAAGCTTTTATTTTACTTATAAGATATGTGGCGTCAAGTCTGAATGTTGTTGCTTGATGGAAGCATGAAAATTGTACTTGCCTTAGGGAAGCCCACCACGAATATATGCAATTTTAAAACAGTTTGGTTCAGGCGAAAGATAACATTTAATCATGTTTTAAACATGTAATGAAATATTGACGTTGTGTTCTTTATAATACGCTACCAAGTATCACGTTTCTGACGCGGCGAGACGAGAGATCCGTAATGGAATTTCATACAAAATTTGGAGCCCTAGGCCTGCAAAGCGAACTTCTTTTTTTTTTCGTATCAATTCGTGACCCAACATCGTTACTTGCAGCCATTAAAATAAAACTTAGAGATTTTTATTTCATTGTATGTTTATCATGAGAGCATGAGAATAGCAATATAAATAGGTACACATTACACACCGTGGCCTGAAAAGGGATTACCAGCCTCGTATCCCAATCCGGCCTCGCTACGCTTGTCCGTCTACTTGGCCGGCAATCCCTACTTTCCCGGCATCTGCAGTAATGTACTATTGTGGTAAGCGGTCCGAAGATTATTCCTCCATGCATTGCGTTCTAGTATGATAGATAACAGCCTCATTTTCGTTACCTACATACATAGTGAACGCTGCTGCATTTCAACGGTGTCCGGTGTTTTTCATTAAAGCGTCGATAGGGTTAGCTTGGCTGTCGGATTAGTATGTGCATTGTTATATAGTTTCACTAAAGGCCTTACCGTACGTGCGTCTTGCCGACGGGTTTCGAGCGATGGCGTAGCGTTCGTTGCAGCGTGAATATAGCAAATTCACCGAGAGATTCAGAGATTATAATTATCGAAATTTAATGAAAGTAGTGCATTCGATAAGCAGCTCTACCGGCGAACGAAAAAGATTAAAATTCCAAAAAACAGATTTTATAAAAAGTCGTTCACATTAAATAGTCTCAACTATACCGTCTCGCTCGAATACAGCCCTTAAGGTGGTTCGACGATCATACAAAACGTTTTTTGACATTCGCAGGCTAACGGCGTGATAATTTAAGAAACTTGTTTACCACACTTTCATAAATTGGCTTTCCATTTGTTAATACAAGTTTTTTCTAGGAAATGGGGAATTTCGCTCAAATGGAAAGCCAATTTATGAAAGATTGTTACATTAAGTTTCTTAAAATATCACGCCGTTAGCCTGCGAATGTCAAAAGGCGTTTTGTATGGTCGTCGAACCACCTTAAAATGCGAGTATGATATTGTTAAGCTATAGGATTATTATTTATGTAAACGAAATGTAGTTCACTATGTATGTGGTTTTATTATTGACTAAAATTAAAATTTAGCACCCGGTCTTCGTAGTATCTGTAGATACGAGTGATTTTAGATTTCCAGACCCATCTATCCAAAACATTGGTTTGATAAACCACCAAAAAAATCTTTACTTGAGTGGAAATATGTTGAATATAATTTTTACTTAACTAATTAAAGCGTAAATATTTTAATCATGATAATGATCTCTTTCATTGCACCCTTAACCTTTGCAGCAATAAGTGCAGCAATAGCGCGGCAGGCAGTAGCGTTCGTTATTAGGGTAAGGGCCTTAATTGATGGGTGCACGTAGGTGCCGTATTTTCCACTGGCGGAATCAAATTGAGAAACAAATGCTATATTGTTGCCTATAGTGGGAAAATCCTTTCTCCGCCTTCCCTTGTTGTAGAAAAGCTCTGTGACTCTACGTTGCCAATATATATCTACATAGCAGCATATTTTAGCCAAGCCTAGCACTATTTTATGAATTAAATTATGAACTGTTTTATGAATTTCAT
The DNA here is from genome assembly GCA_947578815.1 of Epinotia ramella. Classification (NCBI taxonomy): domain Eukaryota; kingdom Metazoa; phylum Arthropoda; class Insecta; order Lepidoptera; family Tortricidae; genus Epinotia; species Epinotia ramella. The sequence continues at coordinate 20,688,468 of OX388206.1, forward strand.
TATAATTATACTACTTAAGTTAAATCACACGTAAGATATTTAATATTTTATAATTGATTAACTCAAATTATGTATAACAATTTCTGGCTGCAGCTGCACTTACCGGTTTCAATTGGTTTATTTTTATCAACTATTTTCTTAACTATTTCGCTTGCCTGTAACTCATAGTTTTTCTATTTTTGAATATAATTAATGATCACAGATTAATTCAATTCCTTTATTTTTTATCGCAACTATAACTCGTACATCATCAACAGTAAATATATTACCTAAAGCGGTTTCTCAACTAGCGTCTCTTAAGACCTTTCTTCACCTGTACGGCTATCACAAGACGGCGCGCGAGCTATCTCGATTTTTCTCGCACTATACGTCTCTTTCTATGTTTTCTAATAAGAGAGAGACGGGATAGTGCGAGAAAAATCGAGAGAGCTCGTGCGCCGTCTTGTGATAGCCGTGCTGCGCTCCTTTCAAAACCAGTTTATGAGGCACGCGGGCGGCTCGCGAACTGATGTAACGCCGACTACCCCGACTTGCACTTAACTTCACTGTGTCCCATCGGACGTTTGTACGAATTTGTTTTACTGCCTGTAGCCATATCTACTGTGCATTTACTGCAGTCAAAGCTGCATACAATCCTACACCGAGGTCCATCGTTCGTTAAAGCCATATTTAGAGTAAAGTCCCTAATTGCCGGATGCCTGCAGGTGCGTGCCCCACCGTACGCCGTACGAACAGGAAATGAGAGCCAATTTAATTTTTCTCCCGCAACGAATAGATTAATTGGGATTTTAACCTTTTTTGCGGCTTCTCACGGGATGGAAACGATACTGTGGGTTTTGATTTATATTGAATATTCAGACTATAAATTTATTTCCTTTAAATGATAACTATATTAACCAAGGTTGTTAAAACATTTGTTTATAGAGGGTCAAGCTGCCTCGTGGTAAGCCCTGTACTGGTCTAAATAGACAGACATTCAGATGTACTATATGAGTAAATGATTTCATGGATTAAAACAAATACGACTCAAGATATAGATGCAGTTATGATTTAGACAATAAAGTTTTTATATTATAAAGACCCGATTTAACCTCAAAACAAGCATTTGGCCGGGTTTAAATTAAACGTCAAAATTGTATGTACTTGGAATAAACACTATTCTTGTTTGATTGAGTTGACACTTTGCCACAAACTAAAAAAAAAATAGTTAATATACTTTTCGGTTTGTATGGGTTGCTACGTCGTAGCATATCGTAGCAGCTCTACGTGTGTTAAATATGATTTAAACCTGCGGGATTAAATATGGCCTATGTCCAAATTTCTGGATGGACTTCAATTCAATACACAGGTTAACGTTTTTTAAATTGGATAAGAGATTCCGGTGATTACCTACCCCCTACTTACAAACTAACAGAGCTACAATCGGCAGACTTTCCTTGTCTGACTTTATAATTGTATATTTGCAATATTTTGTAATAAACTAGTGCCTATGCCTAATTTTGGATAAGGGGACCCCGGCCTCCTCTAGGGCACAACCGGGAATAACTTTAAGAGGATCAGATTTGCAATATGTTAAAATTAAGGCATATGCCAGATCTCCTTATCTATGAAGAACCAGTTCTTTTTGTAATACGTGTAGGTACTTTTTGTAAAATTATGACCACGTTATCACTTTTAACCCATTATAAAATATGAAATTCGACATCCTTATTAAAAATAATTTGTCAAAATTGTGAAAAACACCGTATCGGAAATAAAGGAATGATTAGAAAACAATCTTTAGAGCGCGTTTGGCCGGATCGGAAGCAAGGGTGCCTAATTAGGGAGGCGAGGTAATGAGCCGAGATCGCCTCTCCGATATAACTGGCTATTTACGCGGTGGTCGCTCTCAAATTGCGAGGTTTTGTTTTAAAAGGTTTGAGTTTTGCGATTAAGGAGTTTAATCAGACTGTTGTTTACAACCTCATTACTGTAGGTAAAGGAAAATTGCCTACAGATATCGGCCGATAATTTTCTAAAGTTGAAAAATGGATTCCTTGTGTTTAAGTACGTTTCGTTGTAGATCGTTATCGAGCCTTGTGAATAAACATGATGCTTTTTCTGCTTATTGGTTCTACGCTACTTTATTTTTATCTTTGGAGTAGACTATACTTTTGTAGATAGGATCTACTCTACATGAATCTTCTACGATCTATATCTCCATTCTTCTTTCTTGAGATTCTCTTAGTTACAAATCGGATTTCTTTCTCTATATGACTGTTGAGGTAGGTACATAAACCTGTAAGATTCTTAAGATTTGTTGTCATCTTACAGTATCCATACTTACAATCGAAAACATAAGTATTTTCACATGTTTCGATAGTTTAAAATCCGTATTAAAGTGAAATAGTTAGCAGGATTGTCTAGCTGTAGTGTAATAATTACTAACATTAACTATTCCGCAAATATAATCGCCCAAGCACATTCCAGTTGTAACCTTAATGGGCTATAATAAAGTTGTAATTGTGTTGACTTGATGTGAATAAGCAACATCTATTAGATACGGCATTTTACGGGAACATAAAAACTTTATGTTAATGTGCGGAGAGATGGGTTTCGCGTAGGTACATGCGGCTGGTGATCTTATCGCAGATCTGCGCAAGCGACGGGCAGTGGGCACCTATTTATTTAATCAGACCGGACAATGTGCCATTGTAATTCCAGATTTATTGGGCACTGCTGATCTTTAATGGATACTTTTAAGGATAGATGGCGCGAGTATGTTAAAGTGATGTCTATTGGCGCGTTAATAACACTCGAAGTCTCACTGTAAGCGTTGTTGACGCCGCACCTTATTACCTGATAAAAGACAATGTCGACGCATTCTGCAAATACAATGATGTCTCATCAATAGTTAAGATCAACTGCATTAACATCGCCAGTAAATTATCCGTTTAAATGGATAATTGCGTCGTATAACGAATTTAAATCGAATAAAAACCAATATTCATCCTCAATAAGGCTGTTCAACATGATTCCGGTTCCACGTCTAAAATAATTAAATTATATTAACCTGTGGGGCTCACTGATGAATCAATTATACCGTTTTTATAGTCTAATGGGAATCAATAACCAATAAATAAATGATAACAGTTTCTTTGGTCTTAAAAATTACCATTTCAAACACAATATTTATTTTATTCGCTCCACGCTTTACCTCTTAATTAAGAACGGTAAAAATCGTATTGCGCGTTACCAAAGTGGAGTTATGGCGTACAGTTCGCTCCTCGTTTTGCATTTAAATTAAAACTAGTCATACTATTAGCATAGAAATGGGTTCGATGGCTAATCGTTGCGGTGTCAAAAATGTTTAATTAAAAAGATTGATGCTTACCGGCAGCGGAGCACCAGAAGTATAGTCGAGTTGCAAAACTTATCTAATTAGTTAGCAAGGGGGCCGCGGCGGGCGGGCGGGGCGCGGGGGCCGCGGAGCGGCGGCGGCAATTAGCGGTGATAGTCGATTAGCTCATCGTGCGAGCGCGGGTTTTGACAAATGTACCCATCAAATAAATAATTTATTTACTCATCCAATAATTAAACTATTCACTTTAAGTATAGGAATCGTTTAAGGAATCCTTTCAAGAATCCGAGATAATTCCGAGCTATTCTGAAAGATTGATAAGTGAAAGTTTAGTAATAAATTAGAGGGACCGTAATTCTGAGATAATTAATTCTTAGTACAATTTAATAGGTATTAACATTAATTGGAAAACTTTGAGCTCACCAGCGCTTCTGAATTAGTTACTGAATCATACTTATGTATAAAATATGGCGAGTTTTAATTCAATTGTGGTGCTTGCAAATGTGTTTGATTTATTTTAGGTATATGAGGTAATATTAAAAACAGTAAATAACTGATATTGTAAGTTTGTACGTAAGGTCGCACATAATCTCCAGAACCACTTATCCGATTTCATAAAATCATTGGATGGACATATACTATATACTTTATTACGCGGGTTATCCTGCATTTATGCGGAGCAGCTAGTAATTCACTCAGAGTTATATAATTACCGACAGTCGATGAAATAACATGCGCTCGATGTCGGTCTCAGTCCGCTGTCCGACAGTTGCCAGCCCACTCTCTAGCATTCTGTATCACATGCGCTTAAACGCTGTCAACACGTGGAAAATTCCCTCACGGCAATCGTACAATGTTGTAGGTTTTATTGTATTAAAAAAAAACTCTAAGCGTGCAGTGTCCGATGGTTGATAGTTCCACTAACTAGCATTCTAAATCTCACGCGCCTGGAAACCTGTCAACACGTGAAAAAACTCCCTCACGGCAATCGTACTGTCTTGTGTTGTAGGATGTAATAGTTTCGCTAAGCGGCGCGCCACTAGAGCTGTGTCCGACGGTCTTAAGTCCCACTCACTCGCAATTTGTGTCTTACGCGCCTAACCCTGTCAACACGTGGAAAAACTCCCTCACGGCAATCGTACAGTGTTGTAGGATGTAATAGTTTCGCTAAGCGGCGGGCCACTAGCGCAGAACAAGGCGTTTAATTAAGGACGCTCACCTCGCTCGTCGCCGGCCGACTCGTCGTATGCGCCTTAATTAGTTTCATACCGCCCTAACTGGCTTATTTTGTTTTTCTGGGATAATTTTTAATTAAACGCTTGATTAAAATGAAAGTTTGCGTAAGTAGCGAGCGAACAATCGGGCCGAGTTTAGGATAATGAATTGATGGTGTTACTTCGCTCCGCTCGCAAGGGATTTAATTAAAAATCGCCGATAGAGTGTGTAGAGGGAAGTTCGCAACGAGTTTACGGAACTTAGTCGGAGGCTCTGTTGTTTTACTATGTCAATTTGAATACGAGATTGCACGGGTGCGCGGGCGATATAGCTTGCGGCTTCAAAAATTGGTGGTTTCCTTTTACAATGGGCCGTGTAGAGCCTTGCCAATTATGAATGGGTAAAGATTTTTTGTCATTTTATTACTAACCTAGCTGCAGCGAACACAAGTAAAGCCGGCGATAATACTATAATATAATATTTCATAGAAGTGACGTATCTAATGTAGTGGGTGTAGGTATGGCTATTATTAGAGACAAGTACACCCCAGGCCAAAAGTATAGAAACAGAGTTGTTTTCTTTGATATTTCGTGTTTCCATTATTACTGTGGGACGAGCTGGACAGGCGGATAAGAAAAACATGTCCAACTTTAAAATCAGCATTGTAGACGAATTTGTCAACAGCCTGGGCTAATCTTGAACAAAATACCATCGATAAATTGATTCAAAGAATACCGAGATTGTGTGCTGCAGTTATGAAAGCAAAAGGCAGATACATTCATGAAAACAAAGTTTAGGTCTATATTGAAAACAACACACATAGTGAATATGAATAGAAATTTTATAAATTGTTGTATATATTTGTTTATTTTAAATAAACTTTTCCTGTGAACATTAACGTTTTCTATTGTCATATACGCTTGTTTCAATACTTTTGGCCTGGGGTGTATATCGAGCTAGATTCGGATAGGTTCTGTATCTCGCAGAGTATACGTGATACTGATATGAATTCCAAAAAAGTATATTTATTTATGATTCAATTTCAAAAAATAATTGCCCAGATTGCTGTCTGTTCCATCGCATCTGGCTCTAATGGGATATCCGATATTTAGTTTCTACAAAAAACAACCTAACAATGCCAGGTGCAAGCATGTTAATTAAATGTGTGCAGTAATATACTACAGACAGTGTTTTATCAGGTACTAAATGAAGTAGACATTGTACATTACCCACCTAGGGCGGTAAAACAAAGCATGTGTCAGATCGCAGGTAATATAACGGATTATAAATACGCGATCGGAGGTTTTTTTTTTACCGCTCGTAATGAGTACAAAATTTTACTTTGCCTCGGTCGGTAATTGTCACTTTATGGCCATGTGTGACGTAAATGTATTTTTCAACACAATTGCTCGTAACGTACTTCTTATTGTGTCGGTTTAAGGCTCATAATATAAGGCTCATCATAGCCAGGAGCTATTAAACACGCGTGTTTTATAATATTACGACACTTGTGTGTTATGGTTATATCCCGATTAAGTCGCGATGGCACCTTGCAGCAAGATGTAACATACATGAACACGGTGCATTCTTAAATTAACCGGGTTGTACAGATTGTACAGCTTTTTTTTTATTCTCGGCAAATGGATTCTTACTCGACTAAACAAATTAAATCCTTTTTGTTAATTAATTGACTATTTCTTTTAGGATATGATATATAAACGTTTAATTTAGTAAAACTATTTACTTTTGATAACATTTTAAAACGAATATATTTATTTTATTTTGTATTGGCTGTTTAGAGATTTCATCTAATGCGCGCGCACTGCGCAATCTTCACGAAAAAAAACTTTTGCGCGCCATTATAGGTTATTTCACAGATATTTGTATTAATGCGTGTTTGGTTATTAACAAAAATGTTGACTCGTGGTGACTAGAAAAGTGATAAATAGAATGGACGCCACTGGAAATTCTTCGCAATGTATACATACAACATGTGAGTAAAAACCTGTTGACATCAATAAGTAAAGAAAATAACTTGGCAGACCTATACAATTTTCATCTTATGAAAATGATTTTTTCCTCGCAAAATGTGTTGAAAAACGTCGTATGAAACGCGTGAGCTTTGATAATTCCATCCTCGGCTCTCTTATCACGCTCACCTGCGGCTCGCGTGATAATTCCGCCTCTGATGTAATTATCAACATACCTCACTTGTATCACAATGTACTATTTTTTCCTGCTGCTGCCGCTCTGAGTTCTAACGAATTTCTTTCTAAACTAGCCTTGAGACATCACGAGTGTGAATAATATTTTAATGATTCTGCTTTGACATTGGGTGAAATTCGTATAAAGAAGTAAAGTGAAGCACAGCTTATATAATATACTTTCAAAACACAGTTTTAAACGACTTCAATTCAGTATTCCGCTAAGCCAAATACATGAACATTTCCATATTTCCTTTCCACTTTACCACATGAACTGATTTCCGAGAGCGAATGCGTTGGTTATTACAGAAAAATCGCTTCAAGTGTGCCTATAAAATTTGAAGAGTTCCCTTCGAATGATAGTTAGTAAGTATATACGCTTTTTTGACATAGCACGGCATATCGTCATACACATCGAAATAACCGTCATCGAATAATTTCGGGCATATTAGGTACTTACGTCGAAATGGAACCCTTGCTGCTCGGCTAAAGAGGCTCTAAATAAAGGATCAAGTACAATATATCTTCAATTTAAAAAACATATTGACTTAACCTGAGCTTGTAATATATAAGAGACGTCAGGCATAGGACGAAAATCGGCGCATACGTGTCATTAAGGAATTGTCAGTTGTCGCCGCACGCGCTAACGAGTTTCTTGCTAACGACACGGGCACATTGTCGTGCCGATATCGGCACGGATTAATATGGGAGTTTAGCTTTATTGTTAAAAATATTTTTATAAAAAAATATATAGTTGAGAACAGTTATGTTGGTTTTAAACGAGTCTACTGGGTAGGTTCAACGAATGTATGTGTGCAAGAACAAAAGTTTATTTTTACTTTTTAAGTGTACGGCTCACATCGACTTCAATTTGGTATAGAGGCAATTGGAGTCTCAAAGAAGGATATTTTTTTATATAATAATATTACGGAATGATATTTAGGATATTAGGGAAGGGTGTTAATAAATGGAAGGTTAAATCTTGTACAATTGTCAATTAACGAGATCTTCGGTACGGTTACTAGAACTCATAAACTAAAGACCTCCAGAGTCCAGAAACCCGAACACCTAACGGTCCACTTAATTACCACTCGAAAAAGAGCAAAGCGTTATTAAATAAAATCGTAACTCACCCTAGTTAGCCGTTAAACGTCTTCGGAAACAAATAGCATCGGAAGCAACAAGTCGGAGGATCCCAGTCGCGCGGACGCACCGCTCGATCGGGAGTCGACCCATTCGTCTCGACCCGATGACACCCCGCCACCCCACCGCCCGTTGCACCTACTTATCACTCTTCCAGGCAATTTTCATGTTAGTTAAAAGCTTATTTTCTACATACTTATGAGATTTCTGAAGTTTGTAATCGAATTTCCGCGTGATGGTTGATGCTGCTACTTGATAGTAAAACTGTTAATGAGTTAAGTTTTTTCACCTGAGGAAGGCTTTTACGGGTTAGTAAGTATTTAGGCTCTAGCCTTTCCAATAGGGGTGTCACCTAAGATTTTTTTACGATGCCATTCGAACCAGTTTTTGGAGAAGAACACTTGTTTGTATGGGAGCAACTACAATTAAAGAACATAAATACCCAAAAAAAAATTGACAAAGATTAGCGCTCGATTGGCGTCGCTGGCGGCAGCCGAAACGCTTCAAACTAATTGACACAAAAGTATGACGTCAGCGTCACAATGTGCTATTTGTACTAAGCGTTGTATGGAAAATCAAGTATATTATATTGCTGTTTCGGTCGCGAAATACTGCGTTTAAGTCCGTAGTTGTAATACAATTTTGTTTCTATAAAAGCTTGAGGATTCTTTAAATTTACTCTTGGACCATTAAAAAAATCCATTTTGTCTATACCTTCAAGGTACCTTTCTCGTCTTTTTATAATTTTCTTTATATTTTACAATAATAATAAATAAATAAATAAATATTTGGGGACAATCTTACACACAATCGACCTAGTCCCAAACTAAGCAAAGCTTGTACTATGGGTGGGTACTAGACGACGATATACATACTTATGTAGATAAATAAATACTTCATGTGTGTAGTAGTAAACTTTATTACGTTAAATAATACATCATATAAAATAATATCAGAAAAAGAGGAGGAATTTAATGTTCTATCAGTTCTATGATGGGTAATCCACAGCCGTCTTCGCATCCAAATCTTTCTATCCTTCATACTTAGATAAATAAAAACTAAATTCATAGAAAACATCCATGACTCAAGAACAAATATTCGTGCTCATCACACAAATAAATGCCCTTACCGGGATTCGAATCCGGGACCTCCGGCTTCGTAGGCAGGGTCACTACCAGGAGTGCGATTTTTGAATCTCACTGGTGATATCAAAGTCACCGGTGACCAAAATTATCACCGATGACTTTTATGTCACCATTTTCCAAGAGCCGTATTTTTGAAAGTCACACGCTGTTTACCAACATGCAGAAATTTTACAATGTCAGTCAGAGACAATTTTCCCGTTACGTTCCTTTTTACGCAGATGTTACAGTGTTGTCCTTGATACCGGTTTTTAGGGTTCCGTAGCCAAATGGCAAAATACGGAACCCTTATGGATTCGTCATGTCTGTCTGTCTGTCCGTCCGTATGTCACAGGCATTTTACTCGAAAACTATAGTGTATTTGAATACAATTTTGAGGATAGGTGTATTTTGTTTGCCGTTACATAGTTTTGTAATGAAATTACAAAAAAAAATTTTTTTAGGGGTGCACTCCATACATAAAACTGAGTCAATTTTTTTTTTCATTGCAATCCCACGTGTGGCACATCAATCGATAGGCCTTTCTAAATAAATATAAGGTTTATCAGCATTTTTTTTTTTTTGATTAAGTGAATAGAGTCGGAGATAATCGCCCCGAAAGTCACTAAAATTGTGTCCCCCCCTCTAATTTTTGAACCGTGTATTTTAAAAATATGAAAAAAAAAACATGGACATTCAATTCTTTCAGCGAAAATTGTTTTGAACAAGATCGGTTCAAAGGTTTTTGAGGTATTTCTAAAAATAAAAAAGCGGCCAAGTGCGTGTCGGACTATGCACAACGAGGGTTCCGTGCCTATTAAAAAGGTCGTATCGTTACGGAAATCGTATGGCACTTACGTCCTTTTCTTTAAGGAAGGCAGTTTTTTAGGAATATCTCGAAAACCTTTGAACCGATCTTGTTCAAAATAATTTATTTTGAAAGGCCTATCGATTGAGGTGCCACACGTGGGCTTGCAATGAAAAAAAAAAATGTTGACTTTCAGTTGTATGTATGGAGTGCACCACTAAAAAAAATTTTTTTTAGTAATTGAACTACAAAACTATGTAGCAGTTAATAAAATACACCTATCCTCAAAATTTTATTCAAATACATCTTATAGTTTTCGAGTTAAATGCCTGTGACATACGGACGGACAGACAGTCAGACAGACATGACGAATCTATAAGGGTTCCGTTTTTTGCCATTTGGCTACGGAACCCTAAAAACTGCCTTCCTTAAAGAAAAGGATGTACAAAAAAAAAAAGGAACCCTTCGTTATGCGTGGTCCGACACGCACTTGGCCTCCTATTTATACTATCAATAAATCGTCGCAATCACAAATATCACAATCGAGCCCCGCTGCTAATTCTTCCGAAAAACATACTTTGGTACTTTTGGCAGATGTCACAAACGTCAACTGTCAAAAACAATCGCATGGTCATTTCAATTACGAGTGGGTAGGGGCACTCGTAAATCGATATCATAGGTATGACAAATGTAAGTCACCGGTGAGTTTCAAAAATACGAACTTTCGGAAATCACTCACATCGGTGAGAATTAGTCACTTGGTGAGATTCAAAAATCGATCCCCAGGGCTACAGAGGTCGTCAATGATCGATAATAATTTGATGGTTTACTATCCATTTAGCAACACTAAATTATCAATTTTAACATAAGTCTTAAGTCTATTACTCGGGTACGTTGGCAGTTGTTATTTCTGTACTATTTCTAACCTCATTTACTTTTGAGGTCATACATTATATAAAGATGACAGGTAAATGACAAATGTTACTCATCATTCTCCTTAGTGTTTTCCAGGTTGTACTCTAGGTACTCAACCAATTTTAAAACCACTATAAATTATAAAGACATTTCATTGGCGTATTTGTTCCAATAGCAATTAAAACTTCAATTTGTTGAACCCGACACAACTTTTATTTGATTTTTAGATTATATCAAGTACCTATAATTAGAGAATAGGGTTAAAATGTAAAATGTGGCTATAATTTTCTAATCAGACAGTAAAATGTGTGAACTCTTAACTTGATAACTTGCCGAACTGGTCTTCAGTACTTAAGTTTTATTAGTGCAATAACAATCAATGGCAAGCACACATCGCCAAGTATCAGTCCTGTTACCTTGAATTAAAGGTTAATGAGTAATTATTGCAGGCGCTATTAGCTTCGTGGACTGGTGTTATTTACAGCCAAAATATTAATAAATCGCAGCAACAATCCGACTGAAAGCAATCAAAATTTAATTACCTGCGCTCCTCAGTCGTTTTCAAATAATTAAAGGCCGAATGGGAAGGGTTTAAAGATAAATGTTAAAGTTTAAAAGATAAATTTGCTTCAATCATTCGGAGCAAATAGCATTCGTTTCATTTACTCCGGTAAGAGCGTTTTCAATTAAGTAGCTCCAACAAACATTATCGGCGTATGAAGGTGAAATTAATTCAACCCACGCAAAAACGTGTATGGATCTATTTCTGCCCGGTGAATGGGTTGGCTCTGGCTGTGGGCCCTTTCCCCCGACGGTGCATTGCTCAAATAAATAAATAAGCTAAGACTTATTGATTGTTAACTGCTCGCGCGGCTCCACTCGCGTATACATACTAATATTATAAATGCGAAAGTGTGTCTGTCTGTCTGTCTGTTACTTCTTCACGCTTAAACCGCTGACCCGATTCGGATGACATATAGTTTAGACATAGTTTGGGTCCCAAGGAAGGACATAGGATAGTTTTTATCCCGAAACTCAGCCCCTAAGGGGTTGAAATGGCGGGTGAAAGTTTGTCCATACAATATAAACGCTACGATATAAACGAATTCCACGCGAACAGAGTGAGGGGCAGAAGCTAGTTAAAAATAACGGAAGCTGGATGAAAGACGCGGGATAAAATAATGTAGCCTAGGTCCACTTCGAAAGTCCACGTCTAACTAATGGTGAAAGATTTTTTTAAATCGGTCCTGAGATTACCCTCTACATACAAACTTACATCCTCACAGACTTTTCCGGTACATAATATTAGATTAGAATAATACATGCCAGTCAGCAATCGCCCCTACGTCGAAGTGAAAAGGATCGCAACACGCTCTCATGAACATAATTAGAATCCCTTAATATGGTATTCAAACTCAAACATGTATTCGTGACATTCAATTACATACAGAAAATACTAGAAATAAAATAAAAAATAACACGGTTTCACGGTTTGGTCATATTAAACGACCGCTTTGGCCTAGTTGGGTTCGAATACCGGTAATTTGTGTGATGAGCACGAGTATTTGTTCCTCAGTCATGGATGTTGTCTATGTATATAAGTATTTATTTATCTATTGAAGTGTGTATATCGTCGCTTAGTAATCAAAGTACAAGCATTGCTTAGTTTGGTAAGATCGTCCCCAAATATTTATTTATTTATGTATTGTAAATAGCTACCCTGGTTTTGATAAGCTTTCGTAGGACACGACACGGTTGTAACTATAAATGTCGGAAAACGGCTCTGTGTGGATTGGCTTGGTGTAAAATAATAAATGCACGCTAAATTAATTGGATACTTATCAACATGGTGTCAATTTCAAGGCATTCAGAATTTATAAGCGTAGATCACGCTAAACCGTCGGAAGTAACTATGAAGGAACGCATGCGGCGATGTAGGTATTAAGAAAGGCATTTATTATACTTTCAAAGTGTATTTACGAATCTATATGTACAGTCAGGGGTATTAATATACATAAACATCTGTACTCTATTGTGAATGTCATAAAGGCGTGTACAAATATTTATGTACGTAAATCAGTACCCCTGACGTACAGTCTTTGAATCTTATTTTAGAGGAACACAAAATGACTTACCTATACCTATAACACGGCGGTACCTTCATTTGTTTTATTTATCCATCCGTAAATTTAGTTACTTTCATCAACTTTCGGAACTTATCGAAGGGTTCAGGGGAAAGGATCTTGTATCTTTCGTTCGTATTGCAACTTTTAGGTATCCTCTGCGCCGATATTAATTAACAAATGTGTGTTTAACGAGTTTAATATATTAGGTCCGTGTTCTGATCGACGATGCGAGCGGGTCCGACTGAAAGAAAAGTTTGGTGGCAGCAGACTCGCACTCGTATTTGAAGTTTGTTTGCCTTCGTTACGTGTAAAATTGAATACGTCACCGTGAATCCTCATTAATTTAAGATGAAGACTGTATCTTGACATGTTATTTTATTCATTAAGGGAACGTCTCGAGTCGCAAGGTTGTGTACGTGTCGACTTTAGATTGTTGTAGGGAACATAATTTAAAACCTCTCGACGAGATCATTAAAGAAGGGAGCGGTGGGGGCGGGTGGGGTATCGTTCCAAACGGAGAGAAATCAACGTAATTTCACGGAAATGTTGGCACTGGTCATGGTATTTCAGAGCCTGAATATTTTACTGATATGCCAGAAGAAAATATTCTACCATAAATATTTAGTCCGGCCTACTTGTAGAAATTATTTATTAATGTTTTATGATAACTAGATAAGCTATTTTTAACGCTTAGTTCGTTCAATAATATGGAACAAACGTGTAAACAGGAATTTTCCCGAATACCAGATTTTGAAAATGTTTTCGTAAACTTTATCCTTTAATAATAATGCGACAAAGAAGACATCGATCGATGCCAACCAGTGCTTACTAAATTCTACTAACATTCGAAATGTCAAATAATCGGCCGTCACTTGTGTTTAACCGCCGCTGTCACCCAAATGAGGTATTCGGAGGGTTAATCACGTAACGTTCCGAATCCAACTGTCATTTTTCCATATTAAATTTGACATTTAGATCTACCTAACGTGCGTACAATGCGTTACGTGATCGACCAGCTGGTGTAAAGCAGGGATGAAATGAAATGAAATGAAATGAAAGTTTATTCACGAGAACATATGGTACAATAGATGTTGTAAGTGTTATTGACCCTTAATACATTCTGCCTTAAGGCATGTGAAAATATTTATTATGACATGACTATTGTCATTCATGTAAATATTAAAATTAAATTTAAATGCATGCAAATATTCTTAGTTACAAATGTCAAGATACTAAAACTAAAATGTAAATTGATTTACTGTCAATTGCCTAAGAACATGCTTCACATAACAACATTGAAATTTGGCTTTGAAATGTCATTATTATTAGATTATAATTTAAAATACAATTCTTAAATGTCAATAGTGATGTAAGTGCTAAAACTTATGATTAAAATATTCGTCAATTGTGTAAAGACATGCATTATATAAAATATTTTTGAATTTATATTTGAACTCAGCGTTTGGCAGTGTCTTAATAGATGACGGAATTTTGTTAAATATTCGTATACACATATAGTATGCACTTTTCCGTTTTGCTTTGAGCTTGCACGGAGGAAGTGTCATATTATTTTGTCTGAGTGGTCTATTTGATATATTGTTGAATTGCGGAAAGAGTTCTAAATTCTGTTTTACAAATACAGCTGCCTCATAAATGTACAGGCTTGGGAGTGTTAGTAGTTTAAGCTCAGCAAAAATAGGTCGGCACGGCTCTCTGCGTCTTTTTCCACAAATAGTTCGTATACTTTTTTTCTGAGCTACAAATGCACGATCTACTTCTACTTCTACCGAGTTCCCCCATAAGAGGATGCCGTATCTCAATATTGACTCGATATAAGCATGGTAAGTTGTGACAGCTGTTTTTTGTGAAACGGTTTCTTTAAGTCGCCATAGTACAAAAATAAATTTGTTAACTCTTTTACATACACTATCTACATGGTTGTTCCAGTTACAGTGCGTATCTAGTGTCATTCCCAAGAAAACAGAATTTTCTACTTCTTCTACTTCAACATTGTTGTGTAAAATTTTCATTTGCTGCGGCAGTGCCCTGTATGACCTAAACTGCATAAATTTCGTTTTGTTGAGATTAATTGATAAGTTGTTTTTATCAAGCCAAGTGACGACATCGTTTAATGCTATATTTACATTACGCTCGTACAAGTTTATGTTGGTACCCTTGACTATTATTGTGGTATCGTCTGCAAAAAGAATGCAGTCATGTCGCGTTGATTCTGGTAAGTCATTGATGTACATAACAAATAATAACGGGCCTAAAATACTGCCTTGTGGTACTCCAATCGTATTTATTTTGTACTCAGATTTGTAAGATTTAAGTTTGTTTTCTTGTATTCTATCGATTTGAGTACATTGGTTTCTTTCAGACAAGTAACTTCTGATCCAAGTGTTTGCAAGTCCTCGAATTCCATAACGTTCTAGTTTGCTTAGTAGCTGATGGTGACATACCGTGTCAAAAGCTTTTGACATATCCAATAGTAAGACCCCAACTGGGATGCCTTTATCTATGCAATCTGTAACTATATTATTTAACTTAAAGCATGCTAATGTTGTGGACTTTTTCCTTGTAAAGCCATTTTGCTCATTCCTTAATATGTTAAATTTGTCTAGAAAGCTTTCTGTTCTGTTGATGCCGCGATGCGATTTTTTTGACATCCGCGGATGCGGAGGCGGATGCGGATCTTATATTTTAAAAATAATTTTACATTTCAATTTAGACAGACATAATGCTATGCTTAATTTTAATGTTTATTTAATTTTACATTTTCTCACATTCCATGTCAGTGAATTATGAAATATTTAATTTATTTTGGCAAATCATGGTATTCAATTGTGATATTAAATTTCGTCGTTACACATACACACCTCAATCTGTATTTTTTTTTATACCACGTCGGTGGCAAACAAGCTTACGGCCCACCTGATGGTAAGTGGTTACCGTAGCCTATGGACGCTGTATGAAAACCGACTACTCTAGGTTTATATTTTGCACGTCAGATGCTGGTAAATTGTGTGAAACCTGACACCTATTCTTTAAACAACTGTTATGAACCACATTTTAAGCAGATTAAAGATATTTGTATTTGGGGGCACACATCCACGGATGCGGATGTGGATGCGGATTTTGGGGTCACTCACTAAAAAACGTAAAAACAACCTCCATTTTATGATATCACGCAATCATGAAACACCTTGAGACTAAATTACAATAATAGCGAACAAATAAAAGGCGCTTCAGGTCTTGGTACAGAAACGAAATGAAGTTTGTTTTTCTAATGGCGAAAATATCTGAAACGCGCGCGGTAAGCGTTCTTTCTTGTCGTGAACTGCACTACATCCGCATCCGCAAAAACTCCGCATCAATTTTTGCGAATGCGGATGCACATGTCTGCAACATCCCTGGTCTAAAGTATCCAATAACGATTGATTTATAGTCCAAGTCGCTACTCCCCTTTATTATGCATATATCAAAGCTTAATGAGATATGTATCGATAACATCCTCTCATAAATAAGTACCAAAACCTTAATCCGCTGACATAAGAGTTATGGACATATTATGAGTAAATTGTATGCACCCATATTTTTACACTTGACTATGAATAACTAATATATATATAACATATAAAAAAGCATATTACCTCCAGAACATAACCACTACATATATTTTTTAAACGTAATAGGCATGCGGCCTCATGTTCAAATTGATAACGTAGTGATGCTAAATGGATAGTAAACCATCAAATTATCGTAATAAAGTATAAATTATAAAATGTAATTAAAATCATAAGAAGAGAAGAAGACTTTGAAAGTTTAAAATGATGCATTTTTTTTTACTGTCCAAGTGTAAATTTAATGCTGCCAATTTTGTTTCTATAAAAGCGTAAGGATTCAATAGAATAAAATTGTATTACAACCATGTACTTAAACGCAGTATTTCGCGAGCGAAACAATAATTTACCGGATTTTCCATACAATGATACAACTACTTTGTACAAGTGACGTCATACGAGGGTACGTCATCAGTATGAAGCGTTTTCCGCTGCCGCCAGCGACGTCAATCTTTGTCTCAAATTTTTGGGTATTTATGTTCTTTAATTGTAGTTGCTCCCATACAAACATTTGTTCCTCTCCAAAAACTGGTTCGAATGGCATCGTAAAAAAATCTTAGTCCGCATCCCTATTGTAGCTATAAAACTTGAGGTTCATTACTAGTTATTTTTGTGTAATTTTTAGTTGACCAGGTGCTAAAATATCATCAACCTTTTCTTATATAGAAATCTTAAGTTCATTTATCAACATTCTTATCGTGCACTTTTTCAAGTAGCATTTTTTTTGCTTGTAAGTTAAAAAATAATTATATAAATGAAGATATCGCTATTGGGACGTACCTACCTAAGTCACTGGAACTCTTAAAGACGAGTTTTTACGTCGTTCAGTCATCAGAATAGTTCACTTTCACTTTTCTTCAACGCGATTGCAATATTTGATTATTTGCAAATTTCGATACTGGTCTGTATAAATACACTCCTTTTTCATTATCATCAAGCAAGTACTCCAGTACCAAAGCACTCGCCACCCGGCACCTACTCGAACCGAGAGAAACAAATAGGCGTATTCGACTACCACTGGAATCTCACTCAATCGGCTGATGGAATCGATAATTGAATGGCTACACAAGCTAGCTAACGTGTTTTAAAGGTTTTTAACCGAAAATATCCACTTTTATTTCTTTTACAAACGCTTTCACGTTGTATTATTCTACTTTGTAGGTCGATTGGAATATGCTGACCCGCTCAATGCCTTTAACCATTTAGATTTTGCTCTAGCTTTGTGGATTTCAGCGATAGCTTATATCAGTAGTCAGTAGTGCTTAGTCTATTTTGGAATACTGCATTTCGGTTTGGGGTGGAGCTGGCATAACGACGCTGCTCGTTTTAGAAAGAGCTCAAAGATCGGTTCTAAAAACAATGACACGGAAACCCTTTCAATATCCGACAGCTCAACTTTTATCTGAAACCCAGACACTTTCTGTGCGCCAATTATTTATTCACAGAACAGCTGTAAAAACGCACCGCCTCACTTTAAATTCCTCAAACCTTGCAGCTCTGCAAAGCAAGAGAATCTTCCGTGTTCCTCAAGGCACGGCAAGAACCCCCTTTGCCCGACGCTTCCCTCAATATTTGCACCAGTTCATATACAATCGAATAGCAAAAGCTTTGGATGTTAAAGACATGAGTGTTCGAGAATTTCAGACTAAAGTAAAGAAATGGCTACTCACGCTCTCATATAAAGCCGCAGAAGATATTTTAATACCCTTGCGTTAACTGGTAATAATAGCGTTTTCCGTACACACACACACACACACACACACATACACAGACGCATACACACACGCACACATACACACACACACAACACATACACATACTATGTACAAGGTTAAAAGTAGATTAATGCCAGTAGCTGTCCTAAATTACGTTTTAGTTATTATTCTTGTTTTATTATTATTTTTTAGTTCAGAGGTAATCAAACCCCCCCATGTTATCTGTACACGCATCTTCTTGATGTATAATCCCTAACTGTTTTCTTTCGGTCCTCACGACACAGGCTGGACCTAGTGTGAGGGCCACTGATAATGTATCTATTGTTTTGCTGTTTTGGTAAATAAATAATTTTGTATTTGTATTTGTATATACATACACACAGAAGTTTAGTACCGTCAAATAAATAAATATATATCAGAGAACGGTCTTATACAAATCCATCTACTTACTTAGTCCCTCAATAAGCTTAATAAGGTTTGTGTTGTGGAATATATATACTTGAATACATAGAAAACATTTAGGACTCGGGAAGAAAATACACCCCAAATGTTGCCACTTTCGTAGGCAGGGGTAGTAGGTAAGGTACCTACCAACTAGGCCGTCTACTAAAGGGGTCGTCACCATGGAATATGAATCCGTTAGCACTATATTTTTTGTGGAAATAATACATATACTTTACACCAGTAATTTATTTCTTTAACTATATTTATTTTATCAGTGTTTTGTTTTGTTCCAGAATGTTCGGTTCAGGCGGCGCGTGCGCGGCGTGTGGACAGGCGATACCTGCGAGCGAATTCGTCATGAGAACGAACGCGCCGCAACAGCCGCTCCACGTCTTCCACATAAAGTGCTTCGCGTGCTCCAAGTGCGGTTCACACCTCATGCAGGGCGATAGGTACTGCTAATTTTATTATTATTTTCCAAGCCTGCAAAGTGTGCCACTGCTAAGCGTTCCCTTGACTTCCACTCGTTCCGGTCTGGAGCAATTTCTGGTCAGTCGTCGCGAAAAGCGTCCAGACCCCGTCTCATGGTCGGCCTTATCACGCGATAAGTGATAAGATAGGAGCGTCGTCTCGTTCTATAGAACCGTGTCAGCCAGTGACGGACGCTGTATCCTTTCACGTATCGTGTGATAAGGCCGTCCATGCTATGGGGTCAGGTCGACCCGCCACCTTCACCTCGGTCTGCCACGTCGTCGTCGATCCGCCCACCTCATGGCACCCTCTCCGTATTAAATTTTATAATCTAACCTCTGTAGATGCATGCGGTAGACGTGACCTACTAGTCCTCCTAGTCCCATCTTTGTAGCAATGGTTTCAAGATAGACAAAATATGATATTGCAGTGATAGACTTTCTATATCCACGGATAAGGAGAGGGTGGGTGAGATGCCGTCACCACACGGGTTAAAAATATAAATATATAGATATGTTGGAGAGGGAATAGAGGAGTACCGTAGCTCCAAATCATTTTAGGGTCGACAACAATAATGTAAGTCTTTTTTAATGGCTGTTTGAGATACTTTGACAGTTGTGTGGCATAAAGTGTCTTATATAAAAGACCTCGTGCTTCGTGCTTTATCCTTCTTTCTAATGCTAAAAAAAACGCACTATAGAAAGGCGAGACACCAAAGGATATTTCAGTATCTAAGTATACGAGTGTCGTGTGACACTAACACATCGCTAAAAACTAACCGTATATTGTTAAAATTCACAGATTTTACTAATATCTTCGAGATATTTTTGAAATATTTATCATTATCACAGGGGCACACATTAGCATATTACGTGTATCTCGCGTGCACACTAAAAACTAGCCGTAATGTTGTTAAAATACTGCCTTCGTCACGTCACTGACTTCACTATATTTCCTAGTTAGATAGAGAATTGATTTATCCTAGTAGTTTTTATATTTAAAACCAATATCAATAACACAAGAACGGAGAATAATATAGGTACCTAATAAAATCTGAATCAAATTAACTACGCGCAATTTTTTAAAAGGGGGGGGGGCGGGGCGCTTGCGTTCGGAAACTTCATCTGTCTGTGGTATACGTTCATAAAATTTAAGATTGTTTAAGCTAGAATTATTAATTAGCAAGCTTAATAAAATTCATCTTTACCTATTTATTATGAAAAACAGAGTTTATTCGGAGAGATTTTATTTAAATATTCTACAATTGAAAATTCCGTTGTACTATCGGCTGCATTAATGCATGGACACCTTACGGTCTAGTTTCGCTTGCATCGTTTGACATCTACAGCTGATATGGTTGCATGTCGTGCGCACAAAATAAACTAGATGGCGCTGCTGGCTAAAATCTTTAGATATAGACGAATATAACTAAATTCACTATTAATAATAGCCTCCTGTAATCACCAAAAAATTATCTTGCGATGCTAGTACAATTATTAACAAGTTTAGCGAGGGATAATCTACTGTAACCGTATTTGAGTGTGACAACTGTCATCTACCTACTCGTTTATCAAAGGTATAAGTATTTCACAGTTGAAATACATATAAGCATAACACTATAAAACACGCATATACTTACCCTTGATAAACCATTGACCAGTTTCAACAACAAGATTGGATGGCCTTGTGGATTAGCCCATTAAGTGCAAATGACACGGTGCTGACTGCCTTTTTTGTTTTTTTATCATTTCTGCTTTTTACACTATTTTACACAGCCAAAAGGTGATTTTTTTTGTATATAAATAACAGTCATTAAATACAATTAAATAATTCAAACAACTTTTCATTTTAAAATTATATTTATTCAGTAGGAAAATGCAACACTGTTAACAGAAGTTTTTGTTAATAGTATTAGTGAATTAGCCACTTTCTAACATGTTATCGAGGTTATATGTAGCTTAAGTTTCATTTCCGAAAATCGGAAAAAGATTGAAGCTTTACCCCAATAAAAATAAAACCTATTGACAATTTTATTAATAATTTCAGACCGGGTTATGATAACATATATATCAGGCGAACGCATTCTGGTGTTAGCCAAATCTATAAGTAAGCTTTTAAGTAAGTAAATAAACCCGCCATTTGTGTTAATGACATTTAAAATAATAATAAAATACGGGACAATCTTACAGTTCACTAAGGCTTTTATTATTGATACTAGACGACCATATATTTCATAGATTATAATGGTAGGATTCCACGGTTATCTATGTCACTCGATCTCGTTAATTAACATGATTATGTTGTTTAATAATAATTTTCCTTAACTTAACACATCTATTACTAATAGTATCTATAGGGTTAAAAAAGCATGATGAAAACAATATCCTACTCATATGTTACTTTTGTCACTTGTTTATATATAACCCGGTCTGTCTTTCTTCAAACCTTACATGTTCACAGTTAGGTATACCACCAGATTCCATGTTAGGCACTACGTGATCACTGAACGTGAACTTATATTGTCCTTTTGAATAGATTTAAACACTTCTCACTTCTCGTCACTAAACATGACATTTAGTCCAGTGTCCAAATTGTATCAAATTGCTGTTTTATGTGCTTCTCTGTAAGCAAGGGTTTAACAGCATGCCCATGATAGTATAAACCCTCCTCTTTATGGAGACACCTCGAACAGTCCACACTTGTGTGCAATAAATCAACGAAATGCCTTGTCGATTCAAAATCATTTTCTTTGTAGTCCATTACCATGGCTGGTGGCCGTTCTTTGTCGGTGTAGCAGAGACGTTTCCTTTTGCTCAACCTTTTTTTAGCTGCAACAATATTATACGTAAATAAATCATCAGAAAAATGTATGATAGTTAAGTAGTAGTTACTTATAGTAGATAATTATATCACAAACATGTAAAAATAACGACTTACGTTTAGATCAGTTTCTGTAGCTTCTTTATATATCGCAAATATTTGCGACCTTTTAACTAGATCAATATTACATAGAAAACTAGTTTTAATATTCATGATATCCAAAAAAAATATGAATAACACAGCTGAAGTAGGTCTACGAACGAACATGTAACATCTTTGTGATAAAAACGAATAAGTATGGTAGTTTTGAATCATTCGTCTACCCTCATCGATTATTATACTAATCATAGTCGTAATGGATTAATATCTGAGCAGCAAAATAAACTTATGATGAATTTCGACTGCCTAGTCAATTGAACCGATGGTCGAGTGGCTAACGAGGCAAGTAACTGTCGACCTAGCTTTAGAGTCGCGGGTTCAAATCCCGCACCCAACGAAAAAAATGTTGGGAAAGAAGTGTTTTTGGAATTGTTTGGATATTCACTAGTAGTGAATCGGAAACATCGCAAGAAAAATAAATGCACAAAGGTAGCACATAAATAGAAAGCACATTCCAAATTGCGTCATAATACCGCCATTATCGATCGATAATGCGTTGGCAAGATTACTTGACAGTATAATATAGGAAAAATAATAACCCTAGAAAAATATAATTATATCCAAGATGAGGAATTAGTTTTTGTTTCCATCTGTGTTAACAACGCCATCTAGTGAAACTATGCCGATCCTCTGAGGTTTACATTTACATCTATAATGATATTACACGTCGTGCACATAGATGGCGTTAGCAAGCGCGTCAAGGGAAACAGTTTGCGACTTGACCATGCACTTATGCTGTCTAGTGTACCTATAATTATTTTGGTAATTTAAACTTGTTAATTTGATAGTTTTCGAACGTGTTACTTGTTTCGCGCTTTTTTGGGGGTCTACTTTGAAATTCGATGGTCGAACTATGGATCGACCTATGTCTGCCATTTTCTTTTTTCGTAATGGAATGAAAGGGACAGCGCTAATAAAGTTCAAATATTCTGGACTTGTAATAGACCCCGTACGACGAAATATCAGTGCTTCGCATCAAAATTAAAAAAGTTACTTTGTCTCACGGAGTGAGCAAAATCGCATTTTGCACACTGTTTTCACGCAGCAAAATATGCTTGTTCGAGCTGCTGAGGTGAAAAATAGATTTAAGCATTTTGCAGGAATAGTAAATAGTATGAGGAAATAATAATCCATAATGAGGAAGGAAATTCTAAATAGGACTTTATTACCAATTTTATTTTCATTTCATTTGACATGTGTATACATTTTCGAAATAATTTAACTCTTTGACTGGCTTTGTCATTATAAATAAATTAGAATTAATTAAATTTAATCTAATATTAACTTTTTGACGTTTAATGTATTTGTGCATTATAAATAAATGAGTATGAGTATGAGAGTATGTTAGTGTAGCAATAAAATATGCAAGTTCGTACACTCAAGACGACAAACAATGAAAATACGCGTTTTACAGTCGGCATCAGATATATCAGAGCGGCCAAAGTGCTCACAAATATCTGAACACGTCTCTGATGCCTCGACAATAGAGACGTGTTCAGATATTTGTGAGCACTTTGGCCGCTCCGATATGTCTGATGGCGACTGTACAGGTATGCGAGAGCATAGCTACGTCTCCATAAATCATAATTGGACCTTTATTATACAATTATCTTAACTACGTAATTTGTTTTCATGACTCTACAAAGTGATATACTCGTACAATGTTAGCGACTATGGTTTATACCAATTAATATCTATCACTCGAGTACAACCTTAATGACAATGTATAAAAATGATTGTCATGTACCCGTCAGATGAGATACCTACCTGACAGAGAAATGACAAAGATTTTCATCCATTGTTGTTAAAGTTGTTCAAGGCGTACCACTTTTTTGAAGGATATCAAAGGCCAAAATAGGACACTATATTGAAAATGCCCTTACATCCAATATTTGACAGCCGTCATCACGGTACACTAAACGTCAATAATGACATATGATGACATACATTGTACTGGGATGACAGCTGTCAAATACCAATATTTTGTGAGGGTTTAATTTTTTTTTATACAACGACGGTGGCAAACAAGCTTACGGCCCGCCTGATGGTAAGCTGACACCGCAGCCTATAGACGCATGCAACTCCAACTGTTTAATTATAATTTCGTGCCTCAGACGCTTAATTTGGATGAATGTTGAGCAATGGCAGTATCCTATAACGTTCCCGTTTATTGTGGTGCAAAAATCGTTCGATTTATTTTTTATCCAGACGACGTCATTTCCCACTAAATACAATAACGTTTACCTTTTTAGGTATTACATGCTCGCGGGCTCTCTAGTGTGCGAGCAGGACTGGCAGAAGCTGATGAAGAGCGCGAACGCGGCGACGCCCGGCGCGCCGGTGCGCAAGGGCAAGGTGGGCCGTCCGCGCCGCTCGCGCGAATGAGCCGCGCCTGCGCTTGCGCCGCCGCCGCGCGCGCCGCTGCAACACTCGCACAGGGACTATGAGGAGGTACGTTGTTCTGCAATACATTTTCTTACAATCCCCTCTCTCTAAGGGCTAGTTCATTCATATGTGTCATCATGCTCCTAGCGTTTTTCGCGTATTTTACCAGGTGCCAGGTGAAATGCAATCTTATGTCAATGTTATATAGACTAACAGGGAAAAACTTCCCTTGGTCTCGACAACTTTTATGCATTCGGTCTCAACCAAAATTATGTTTTATACTACTATAATTGAATTGCTAACCAATCACTATAAACACACTTAAATATTTATTTTCTAAAGCATATACACGATGATAACTAACATTAACTAAATTAAATTAAAACTAAGTTAAGTTTTACAAATAGCCTACTATAATACTTTAATGATAATAGGGAGACAGATGAAACAGATTTTTCCTAGAATGACACCTAACTAGAACGATTTCCCGCCAACGTAAGCACCTGAAATGAAATTCACGATTTAAGTAGGTAATATTTGTACATATTAAATACATCAAAATCCTATGCCCCGTTTCAAATAACGCATTTGAAATAAATGTTACTAGTTTAATAAGTGCAGGTAGTAGAATAAATAATATCCTACACACATATAATCCCGAAGCCTCTATCACAAATATCACAATACAGGTCTAACAACGTGTTTACCTTCCATGCAACTCAAGTGTGGGCGTTCGACCTTTATTTTATTAACACTGGCTTGTCGTGCCGTTGATTAGGAAATCCTTTAATTAATTAATTATACGTTAATTATCGCGACCGAGGCGAGCGTGACTAGGATTTTGCGGAGTTGCACTTCGGCTTAGCATTCCTTAGCACGCTACCGGTAACTTGATGGCGTTAACATTATGGTCGCGTTATGATCAATCTTGTAACTATATCGAATTATATATTTGATAGCCTGAGGGCCTGTTTCACAATCGCCAGATAAAGTTAT
Source organism: Epinotia ramella (assembly GCA_947578815.1). Lineage (NCBI taxonomy): Eukaryota > Metazoa > Arthropoda > Insecta > Lepidoptera > Tortricidae > Epinotia > Epinotia ramella. The sequence goes on from OX388206.1 coordinate 20,713,953, forward strand.
CTGCCAGTTAAAATTATTGCTATCCTTTTCTCCCGTCATATAAAAGAAAAGTGACAGCCAACATTTATCTGATGCATACGTTTTAACTGGAGATTGTGAAACGGGCCCTAATAATAATAACCTTGATTGATCGTTCTAATTTCAAATATGTGAAGCAGTCAAATGTTTACAGAAATGCTAACAAAACCTATTTTCAAAATTAAAAACAATGTATACTACTTATTCACTGCTAAGCTACGATCGTAGCGCTACGCCGTAGTCCGTAACAGCTTAATGTAGATATGAAGCGAAAATCGCACGTAGCGTTCTGACGCATGTGTGTCGTGATTAGCGGTGAATGGGTTAAATTGCGTTTTTGAACTAACATCCTCAGTTTCTTTATACATACATACATACATACATACATTCACGTCTTTATTCCCAAAAGGGGTAGGCAGAGCACATTAAACGTATGTCCCAGCGCCACTTTTAGCATAAATGTGGGTATAAATGATCGACAAAATGTGATATTGCAGTGATAGGTTGCTAGCCCATCGCCCACAACACACTTCAACCCTCAGTCAGTTTCTTTATGTCTTATGTCTTATAATTATTGTCTAAATGACCTTTCGGATACACTTCGACCCAGTGGGATTTTTTGTGCATTTGCTTACTCCCAGGCTCGCTTCATCATTTATTAATAATTATTTATAATTATTTTTTTGTCAGGCAAGGGAAAATTCACACAGCAAGTGTTCCATAGTTTCAACCTCCTCGCGACACATTCTACAGCCTAAAAAAATTCGCTATGTACTTTTCACCACCCACCAATCACCTTTAACTGCTGAGTATAGACCTCTCTTCGAGTACGTAGCACTCGTCCCGATTCTGACCTAGAGTTTTGGTTAATTTGCCACCGATTTTGATACCTTATGAGAGTTATAAGCAATCGATCTCCTTAGCCGTATTTTGTGTTAACTATCCGTAGACTACTCAACAGTGAGCGTAGATATAAAAATAATGAGCAGCATTACAGTCCAATAAACCAGTTCACACTATTCGGCTGCATATTCTGGGAAGTGCATGTTCTTTCGCTGGTTTAAAAATTCACGAGTCATAAGCGGCGGAGCGATGTAAGTTGGAGCCAGCCTCTCGAACCATTTGCTCACTCTTTACTGAGGATTACCCGTGCCTAGCAGTAAACATAGACCGGCTTTCGTAAATGGGAATGTTACCTTGATTTGATTTATGTTATTGCGCGTTACCTGCGTAGCTTGTCAACATACCAGTTTATTGTCTATTACAGCCATATATGCTGAAGAAATATTTTTACAAAGCAAAAATTTTTTTTTTAAAAATGGCTTGTTTGTCCTCATGCGAGAGCATATCGGCAGGTAAATACAGATATTTACAACACTAATTTGTTGGTGTTACCTCTACTCAATTAACAAACACCAAATTACGAAGCGATGAACCTCGCAAACAGCAAAAGCAATTTTCATGTTGAAAATTGGAATTTTAAAGTACTAATTCGATTATGAGACGCACGGGCACCGCAGAGAGAAGTGGCGAAGAAATGCAATTAAGCTGTTCAATGAACACCGCACAAAGACTGGCTTTGTTTATATGAGCGAGTCACTCGGCCGGAACGCCGACTCGGACAACGACGCGGCGTAATATACTGCCGTATAAACCCAGCGCTCATTAAATTTGGCGTCACGAGTCTCGTTTAGTGTGAAACTGAAACATATTGCGCGCTAAACTTGGTCTCAAACGGCTATAATAATATTTATTAGCGCTGTAAACCAAATTTCTAATTGCAGTATGCACGTAGCTGTTTGAAGGGATTGTTCATAGAGTTAATTATCTCCTAGCCTAGACCATGGTCCGAAGGCCGGCGGCGACGCTTTGCTTACGGCGCTCTCTCAAATTCACTGCCAACCAATTTCGAAGTTTAAACACCGGTTAAACTTTATTCGACAACTCATACAACTATTGTCCAGCCTTGCTAATGAACATGGGCGCAATTAGAAACCTGTAAACATGTCATGCTCCCGTAACTTATATGAGGTTTTAATGTGCGGAATTTTAACATAAAGCATCATCATTAGGTATGCTCTCTGAGTTGTAAAACTTTAAACAACACTAGGTATTCATGCATATGAACTAGTAATAAAAACAAACAGTGTTTTTAATGATTTGGGACCCGAATTAAATATACCTAACCTTTATGATCAAACTGATCGGAAAACTTTCCCAGAGTTTTTCGAATCAATGTTCTTCATGTTGATGTTGATAAATACGAGTTTTCGTAACGACTGTTTTCACTACATTATTTTTCGCAGTAAATCTTAAAACCCTTTCAAAATATCTTAATATAATTGCGTTTTTCTATTAATTTAGTAGGGAAGTTGGGCGATTATAAGTTTCCTATAAATGTCAGTTCAAAGCGCGTTTCAATTACCTTGTCCCCCTCGGCGTGCTTCGGCTTCGGTACAGAGTTAACTATAATTACAAAGAGGCGCTAGTTGTTATTACTTTGTCCGGGCGATGGTCAAAGGCCCGATGTTAATTGGAAAGCACCTGAAAATGACAGCGCCTTTATGCCGCGTTTGTTTGGCGTAAAAATCAAGTTCGGCCGTACGCCCCTCGGCTCAAAGACTTGACCGTTCACCCGGCGGCTTTGTAATGCGATTACGCCGACTTGTCGAAAGTTAATTAAATAACGTTTTTCCAAATTACCTGCCGGGGCTGACATCAAAGTGGTTTCGCACGCTTTAGGAATCTTTCCACAAAGGCTTGCTGCGGGCGAGGTCTGCTGGCCTCTGATCTCGCCCACTAATGTAGTGCGCCGGACGGGCGCTCTTCAGCTGTTTGTCAAGCCCCGCTGACAGCTTTTCACGGCAGCCAGTTGGCGGTGCAGCTCGACATTCTTTTATTTCAGTTCGAAATTGACGTTTATTAGGAAATCGTACTGTGCCGCGACAAATCTCGTTAGATTGAACGTGTTCGAGAATCTGACTATAGTCTTGATATATGACTAAAAAGTAATACACTTTCGTTGTGCAAGAGTGCTCAAAAACATCATAAAATTGTTTATTGTCGTGACAATAAGTGCGTTCGCACCGTGATATTTGGTCATAGTCATAACTGGTGAGGATGGTGGGTTTGAGGCATTACGAAGCAAATTACAAAGTCCATGTTTCAATCTGATACTGTTCATATCAAACAAGCTCCTTGACCAGGGAGATGATATAAAATAAAATAAAAAAAACAATTGAACTACATTCAATCTGGAATCGTTCCAATTACAAATCCACTCGATCGGATCGACAATACGACTTGGGTTTGATTGATGACTTTATGTCTATTGTCTATCTAATTCAATCGGCCTCAACCCCGCACGCGATCCGCGAGGTCGCCAGGACACGACATTCTCCCGTTTGTTACAATAAAAGCTTGAAAATATATTTTAAAAAGCTACTTGTGTTTAGAAATAATAAAACTGAAAGAAGAAAGAAAATAATTCATTACTGCAAAAACTAAACTAAACTTAACTTAATACATATCATTTTTAAGAAATTTGCACTAAAGTGGGCTCTAAGCTTGATTTCATGGGGCGAGCCAGACGACGCATTCCGTGGCGCAGATTTTCAGTGAAGCCGTTATTTGGACTTACCTTATATCACACTACGAGACTAATCAGACTGAGCGTGAAAATAATATGTAGGTATACACCTACTCGTAAAACATTACCCTTCCTTCCGTGGGACGGCAAAAACTGATAAACACTCGCGGTCAAAGAAACCGGGTCAGTACGAAAATTTGTAATATCTCCTAAAATAATAAAGCTAGGGACATGAATTAAACTGCATATTGTAGATAATTTTATACTGAATTAAATAACATCAAATGGTGGAATCGTAATTCTTTTGTTTAATAAAATTACATAGGAAACAAAAAATCAACCAATTTTACGTTCAAAAATAAGCAGTAGGTACTTCACATACAACACAAAAAATAAAAATTAATACTTCGTATTGCCTCCTCGGGCTCTTCTTACAGCTTCTAGACGATTCGGCATGCTGTTTATTAAGTTCTTTATGCGTTCTTGCGGGATATTGTCCCATTCTTCCACTAACGCCTGTTTCAGGTCTCTAAGTGTAGCTGGGGCGGGGTTTCGAGCTCTTACACGCCTCCCAAGCTCGTCCCATACATGCTCAATCGGATTTAAGTCCGGACTCCTCGAGGGCCAGTTCATACAGTTGATACCAACTTCCAAAAAATAATCTCTGACAATTTGAGCTGTGTGTGGCCTGGCGTTGTCATGCATAAACATAGAATTTCCACCCATATTAATTAAGTATGGGCCGACATGCTCATTAAGAATCTCTTCTACATATCTTGCACTCGTTAATGATCCATTTTCTATTAAAACTAACTCCGAGCGACTCTCTGAAGAGATTCCAGCCCAAACCATGACTGGTGACCGCCGAACGCCACTTTTTCCTCAAAACATGCTGGAATAAAACGTTCACCAGGCCGTCTGTAAACTCTTTGCCGCCCGTCATTTGCATAGAGCATAAATCTGGATTCATCGGAAAACAAAATTCTTGCCCAATCTTCGTCACCCCAGTATCTGTGATCGCGGGCATAAAGTCGTCTTGCTGTTCGATGTATTCTTTCAAGTTTTGGGCCATTGGCCGGCCTATGTGGGGTCAAATTTGCTTCTTTGAGCCGCCGCCTGACAGTCCGCTCGCTGATGCCGTCCCTTCGGGTCTCTAAAAGCTGATTTTTCACTTCAACTGCTGTGAGGTGCCGATTTCGGAGCATGGTTGTAACAATAAATCGATCTTCTCTAGCTGTAGTACATCTTGTTTTGCCGGTTCCTGGTCTTCTAAGGTTCTGCCCAGTTTGTAGGTAACGTTGGAGGACTCGCTGCACTGTAGAAAGTGACACACCTGTTCTTCTCGCTGTATACCTCTGACTTCTTCCTTCTTCTAACATAGTGATGATACGAGTACATTCATCTCGTGTTAGCGGCATGATAGACATTCAAGAATGACCACAAAATAAAACAATGACAGCCTTTTATCATAGTTCTTTGACAGATTGAAAATAATTGCTTAAAAACAAGCAAAAGTAAAACGAACGCAATTTCAAAAAAGTCTTTTTTTTTCAATTAAACCTTTTTCCAGTTACTACGTAGAACATTGAAGGTTGGATTTAGAAGGATATTAAATTCTCTATAAAACAGAGTTAGTTTCATGCAGATACGACCAACGATTTACAAAATATTGAGGTTTTCGTCACTGACCCGGTTTCTTTGACCGCGAGTGTATTTTAAAGCCATGGTAAATTTGTTATTGTCACCCGCATTTTTTAAAGTATTTATGTAACCAAACAGCTACTGGCGTACTTTACATATGCTTACTTATTGTAATAATGGTTACAATATTGTGTGACCCATGCCGTTTACCACATATTAGTCGGTTATCAAATACGGACCTTTTGTCTATGACTATAAATGCATCTCCAAAAGTGTAGACATGTCGCTAAGGCGGTTTTTAGGGTTCCGTAGCCAAATGGCATAAAACGGAACCCTAATAGATTCGTCATGTCTGTCTGTCTGTCTGTCTGTCTGTCCGTCCGTATGTCACAGGCATTTAACTCGAAAACTATTAGGTGTATTTCAATAAAATTTAGAGGATAGGTGTATATTGTTAACCGCTACATTGTTTTGTAATTAATTTACAAAAAAAAAATTGTTTGAGGAGTGTTTTTTTATTGCAAGCCCACGTGTGGCACATCAATCGATAGGCCTTTCAAAATAAATGTAAGGTTTCTCAGCAATTTTATTGATTAAGTGAATATAGTCGGAGATAATCGCCTCGAAAGTCACTAAAATTGTGTCCTCCCCCCTCTAATTTTTGAACCATGTATTTTAATAATATGAAAAAAATCAGGCTCATAGGGCTTATTAAATTCTTTCAACGAAAATTGTTTCGAACAAGATGGGTTCACAGGTTTTTGAGATATTTCTAAAAAACTGCCTTCCTTAAAGAAAAGGACGTAAGTGCCATAACATTTTAGTAACGATACGACCTTTTTTATAGGCGCGGAACCCTCGTTGTGCGTGGTCCGACACGCACTTGGCCGCTTTTTACCACCACTCAGCCTAATCTTATGATTGAGATTAAACATGTAGTTTTTGTTACCAACTAGAAATCGTACTTGAAATATAATTTGATGATTCTAATCGATGTCGGTACAAATCCAAACGTGTATTGAATATGTTACAAAGTAGAGTACATTAATATTAATATATTATAAAGTACGTAGCAAATGAATTTTAACACAGTTCAAAAAGTAAGTCGAAATATATAGATACTTATAATAACTATTGTTGGATGAAATTCTAGTCTCGCATTCGTTCTGATTTGCCGCCCAGACCCTGTCTTGGGATGACACCACAGGAATACTCACGCTGCTTCCCGGCTGCGCCCGCGGCGGCTGCGTAGCGTGGGTTGAGGTTATGTGGTGACGAAAATAATAGAAATTCCTTGAATTTATGCACACAATGTAATTCGTTCACCACGATTTATTATAGAACGAAATACTAGGTTTAAACTTGATTAATTACATTTTTCTTTAATTAAAGTACCGTGTACAATGTTTCGTGAACGAAATCGAGATAGGAAGCGCCACAGATTATACAACACTCTCGATGTGTCACGTCACCGTTCGTTCCGAAACGCAATGGTGTCTCAAGAACCATCATTAGCTCGCTAATGTTGGCAGTAAGAGAATTTAATACTATTTAATTCATATTACAATTTATATGTTGATTTTGCTTCAACATTTACTGGGCCCGGCCAGGAAAGAAGGAAAGGACTGCTTCGTTCTCTCATTGCATCATCGAAAGTGGTATCTGATCATGCAGCATGATATACAATCGTCCCTTGGACTATAATATAACACATATCAATATAAACAATCGTCTACTAGACTAGATATAATGGCCTGACAACGTAAGCAATTGTATCTTAGACTATATATAGTGACATGACAATGCAACAATCTGATCCTAGACCATAATTATAACATATAGTAAAAATAAACAGTCGTCTCACGGACTATAATATGACAAATAAAAACAAGCAATTGTTCCACAGAACATGTGACACATGAAAATAAGTACAGCAAATTTTTTATCAGATTGTAATATAAGCCTACTAACAAGTAAACAGTTGTTTCATAACTCATGAAATGAAATATAAGCAAGTCTCTACAACAACTGATAATAACAGTAGTGTTATTCACTATTGTCATTAGAAGATTGACTTAAATTACGTTCCATTGGCAATTTACATAGTTTGACGACAGGTCGCATCAATTCACCATTAAGAGTTTTTAGCTTAACTGAGCGTACTATATTATCTGAGCCCTTGAACACTTCTATGACTCGACCTCTCCGCCACTGTAACGGGGGTGAATTTTCATCCTTGATGAACACTAAGTCATTGATTTGAATATTATCTATGTGACTGTACCATTGATTACGTGACTGTAATGTATTTAAGTATTCAAGATGCCAACGTGACCACATTGACTGATACATTTTCTGAATGATTTGAAAGCGAGATAAGCGCGACATTTTGACGTCTTTCCAGAGTGGTTCGGGCACGGCAATCAAGGGCTGACCTATCAGAAAATGAGATGGAGAGAGTACGTCCAAATCACACGGGTCCTCTGACATTGGGACCAGCGGACGAGAGTTAAGAATAGCTTCTATCTTTGTTAACAAGGTAGCAAGTTCCTCGAACGTCAAAATATTCTCCCCGAGCTCCCGCTTGAGGAGATTCTTTGTACTTTTAACTGCGGCTTCAACCAACCCTGACATATGAGGTGCGCCAGGTGGGTTGAACGCCCATCGAATATTTTGCCTACGAAACTCGTCCTTGAGAGTACTCTCATTGTCAATTAAAAACTTAGTGATCTCCCTGAGACACGAATTAGCGGAAGTAAAATTGGTACCTCGATCTGATCTGATGAGTGAGGGCAGACCGCGTCTGCTCACGAACCTTGTGAACGCTGCGATGAACGCCTCGGTGCTCAGCGACGACACCAGTTCGAGGTGGACCGCCTTTGTACCTAGACATATAAAAACACACAGGTAAGCCTTGACCGATTTTGCATTTCTAAGCAAACTAGCCTTGACCAGATATGGTCCCGCAAAGTCGGTAGCCACACCGGAAAATGGTCTAGCTGCTGTGACACGATCAGCAGGCAGATCAGCCATAAGAGGTGGACGCGAGGATGCATCAAATCTGAAACATACTAAGCAATTATGGATAACTCTAGACACCTGGCGTCTAATTGACGGTATCCAACATTCGCGCCGGAGTATGCCTATAAGAGCGTTGGTTGGTGAATGACAATAAGCCTTATGATAATATTCAATGAGCATCTGAGTCCATCTATGATCCTTTGGTAACAGATACTGATGTTTAGCCTCGTATGGCAAGTTTGACTTCTTAAGCCGGCCTCCAACTCTTATGATCTGATCCTTGTCAATGAACACGCTGAGTTTCTGTAATGATTTACAAACCAATTTGCCCTTGTTCATCAATATGACCTCTTCATGATAAGCATCCATTTGGACCTTCTTGATCCATAGCCTTCGCGCGTCACGATTCTCCTCTAGAGACAGCGTAGGCTGAAGATTCCTGGCCTCCTTGGGCAGTCTTAAGTTCCTGCAAAACCTGATGACATATGATGTGATATTTATGAGCTTACTAAATGAGCTGATCTTGGCCAGCAGAGTGTCTTCCCAAGGCTCGACCGGCGTGACAGCATTGACGAGCTTCTTGAAGCCTGGCAGCTCATGTGGCATGGTTACCGTCAAGCTGGGCCACTGTGACTCATCCAACAACAACCAACTGGGTGACCACCACAATTCGAGATCATTCAGATCACGAGCTGACACTCCGCGAGAGGCAGCATCTGCTGGGTTCAACTCTGATCTCACGTGCCTCCATATCATAGGCCGTTTGGAGTTCCTAATATCCTGAACTCGATTACCTTCGAAGGTTTGAAGCATGTGCGGCTCCGTGTTCAGCCATGAGAGTACTATTGTGCTGTCTGACCATGCATTGATGCTCGCAAGATGGATTGAATCTTCATAGGACTCCGCCACGTGATTGAGAAGCTTGAATAGAAGATGGGCTGAACTCAGTTCCAACTTCGGAATCGTCTGTTTAGTCTTCCTTGAAGCTACTCGAGTTTTAGCTATAATTAGACGTACCATGACGCTGCCTGAAGCGTCCTCTGTCCTGAGGTAAACGCTAGCTCCAAACCCAAGTTCTGAAGCATCTCCAAAGCCGTGCAGAGAATACGAGACTGCGTCTGGCAGTGCCACACACCTAGGAATGCGTAAATATGACAAATTGTGCAAATCCTGGATGAGCTCGTTCCATTGGTGGTGCTGGGCTTGACTGACGGTTTCGTCCCAGCACAGGCCATCATTAAATAATGATTGTAGGAATACCTTGAATCGGAAGACTATAGGTGCGCAGTACCCGCAGGGATCGTATAGCCTCGCTATTGTGCTGAGTATGCTACGCTTCGTGACCGGTTGCCCCAGGGGCACGTTGATTTGATATGACATTGTGTCTGTCACTGGACACCATTGGATGCCCAATACCTTTATAAAGCTAGGATCCTCCATATCGAAGAGGTGCGGGTGCTCACAGTATTCATCTGGCAAGTCAGATAACAACTCCTTAGAGTTGGATGACCACTTCCGAAGGTCATATTGTGCGCTTTTCATAAGGGCCACTAGCTCCTCCTTGAGGGTCTGAGCTTCGGATAGTGAATCTGCCCCCGTTAGAATGTCGTCCACGAACACATCCCTGCGCATGACGTGTGCAGCTCGAGACTCTGGGTGGGTAACCTCCCAGTCCGTGGCTAATTGCAGCAGCGTCCTTATAGCTACATAAGGAGCTGGCCGGAGACCGTATGTATTAGTATTTAGTTCATATACCTTGATATCTTCAGATGGGTTCTCCCGCCATAAGATCAGCTGGTACCTTCTGTCCTCAGGGTGTATCCAGGTCTGACGGAACATCATCTTGATGTCTGTAGTGAAGACTATCTGGTGGCGTCTGAAATTTAAAAGTATCTTGGTAATATCGTTCTGGAGTGGGGGTCCTGAGTGAAGGCATTGATTGAGGGACGTTCCCGTGGAAGATCTCCCACTCCCATCATACACTACTCGAATCTTATCCCCACCCCTTTTGAAAATGCCGTGGTGAGGGGTCACGAAGTGTTCTGAGTCAAATTGGAACTCGGATAATGACATGTGACCAAGTGATTCATACTCCCGCATGAATGCCTTATACTTTTCAGCAAATAATGGATTCCTTGCCATTTTGCGCTCCAGGGCATGCAGCCGATGAGTAGCTGAAACCCTTGATTCACCTAGCGGGGGTCTACTTGAGCGTAGTGGTAACCGGACCATATATTTACCGTCCGGCATTCGTTGGGTAGTGGAAGCGTACAACCTTTCGGCCTCCACGTGCTCCGGGTGTGCAGCAGGCTTGGTGGGTGGTGCCTCGACTTCCCAAAACTTCTCCAAGACTTGTTCCAGCCTGGTAGACAGCAGGCCGTAGTCCTCGACAAGCGTGCCCGCCAGCGGCATCCGTGATGCAGCCGGTGCCTGACGTGATGGTGTCTGCGGCATGACGCCCATGATGACGTGCCCGAAGCATGACCCATATGCTGAGAGCCCTGGAATCCCAGTGTCAACCTTTGAGCCATCAAATACATAATTTAAAATATCAGTTCCTAGAATGACGTCTACATCCTTAGCCTCATCCAAGCCTTGGTCAGCTAGGATGATAGGTTGTGATTGAATATACTCCTTCAAACATGCATGAGTTACTGGGAGGCTTCCCGTTAATGAATACATAACCATAGCGACAGTGCTTATAATTGGTACTGGGTTGTTGACCGGCTTGACTACTAATTTGACTACAGTTCCGGGACTAGGAACATACTGCTGCCCTATTCCATAGACCTTGTTTCCATTAGACTGTTGGTGCAAGTTCAATTGTTTGACTAATGATTGTTTGATAATGCTGACACTTGCTCCAGTGTCGGCTAACGCTCTGACCTTGACATAACTACCATCACCTGCCCTAACCATGACCACTGCTGTAGGACAGATGGTGATGGGCAGTGACATCTGAGCACCAACAGTGGTATCATCTCACAGCTTCGGGTTCGTCCTCGAACCGAAGCGAAGTGAGGTGAATGTCTGCTGAGCCTGATGCGCTCGTGCCCCCACTCTCGGCCTAGGGTAGTGCTGATCCCGGAGGATCTCATTATGCCGCCGCGGCGGCGATGTCACCGAACCTGAGGGCGACGGCGTGCGTGGGGTTCGGTTCCCTTGGACCAACCCCTCTTCCTGCTGTGCTACCTGTACAGGTACCTGCCGCACGTCCTGACGAGGATCACCTGATACCATTGGCTGCTCGTAACCACATTGTTCGGGCATCGCCTCACGATGGTGGTAATTGTGTGGTCTGGGCGCTGATGGCATGTGAACTCCTCGGTGGCTTGGTAACTGAGCCTGACCGCCTTGGGTCTGAGGCCCAGCCTCCAAATTGCACAGTAGAGTATTGTGCAGGGTTGACTTGCAATGAGCACACCAGTTTTGGTAGCTGCACTCACGGGCAAAGTGCTGTCGCAAGCACCGGTAACACAGGCCAGCCTTCCTTGCCCAGGACCTACGGCCTGACGGGGCCATCTGCAGAAACCTGGCACACTGATACAATGAGTGGTCGCGTCCTTGGCAATGATCACACCGGAACGAGCTCACCTGTTCTGGTGGTGATGGTTGGGCTGTCATCACCTTCCGGGGTAGCGGCATCCTTGATGCGGCTGGTGCCCGACGTTCTCGCGCAGGTGCTGGATGCGTTGGTGACTGCTGCGGTGCCTGGGCAGCGCCCACGCCATCCTCCGGAGACACGCTTTGCAGCACACGACATTGCTCGTCCAATAGTTGAAGCAGCTGTCGCACTGTAGGCAACACCTCCGGGTCGTTACCATGCCGTTCCTCGAACATAGCACGCAACCGTACCGGCAACTTCTGCAAGACTAAAAATAAAATTATATATGACCAGTCCTTGACCGGCTGATGAAGCTTCTCCAAGGCCTGGATTGACTCCATCAGTGGGTCATAAAAGTCAGACCTCAGTCCCACTGTTCCTTGAACAGTGGGCAGGTTGACAATACGACTCAAGTAGGTATCCACCAGAAGCCTGCTGTTCTGGTACCTGTCCTGGAGCAGTCCTATGGCTACCGAGTAACTTGAACCATCGATCGGCAGCTGTCTTACAATAGATAAGGCGTCCCCCTGAAGAGACGCTCTGAGGTAATAGTGCTTCTCGGCATCCGTGATATCCCGAGAATGCACTAGAGAGTCAAAGAGGTCCCAAAAGGACATCCATTCTGCCGGCCCTCCTGTAAACTTGGGAAGCTCGATAGATGGCAGTTTTGTACTTACTAGAGATGTTGGCAGTCTTGACGGACCTGCTTCGGTCACCGGCTGCTCGTCCAGACGTACCATGAACCGGTTGACTTCACTGAATTGCGCCCGGAGCAATTCAATGTCCCCCTCAGTGACATCCTCAGAGTCGGCCGCCAGGATCACCTCGTATGCCTCCACAAACTGGGGATAGAACACATCAAAATGCCGCCTCGCTACTGAGGCTGCAACACTATATTTTACATCTGTCACTGTGGCAAACAAGTCTGATAATATTTGGTGTTTTGATTTAAATTGAACTAGCGCCTTGCGCAGGGCAGCCATGGTGATATATCGGTTCGTAATCAATGGTACTACTTGACTGGATACTATAATTAGTTACCAATTGCAACCACAACTAATTCTTTGCGTTATTGCCAGGGATAGAACAAATGACAAATTACTAATCGTAAACAACAGCCTTTTACGTCACTGTCAACTTTAAAAACTATGATTCCTTGAATCCTATAACTGCACAATGAATTGACAGCGTTGCAGTGACGTAAAGTTCCAACCTTTAAATTCTAAATTCTAACCTAAAATGTCTTTTCGCGCCTTCCGGTGGGTGATGCAATACTTAACACGTCGCGTCGATGTGAATGTTCAATATGGCCGCCGAGATTGATGACGCAATTTACTAAATTGTTACACTTTTTTCACCATAAATTTACGAAATTGCCCGTAACGCGCACTGAATCGACACTGATTATGATTACACTATCTTGATTCGTGTAGCCGACAAATTCCTTGAATTCCGGCGATGTTCGACTTGACCCGGCGCCCGCGCCGTCTACGTCGAGTTGTTTTCTGGCCCGAAAATCGTGCTTATAAGGTTGCTCCCCTCGTGGGTTCCACCAAAAATGTTGGATGAAATTCTAGTCTCGCATTCGTTCTGATTTGCCGCCCAGACCCTGTCTTGGGATGACACCACAGGAATACTCACGCTGCTTCCCGGCTGCGCCCGCGGCGGCTGCGTAGCGTGGGTTGAGGTTATGTGGTGACGAAAATAATAGAAATTCCTTGAATTTATGCACACAATGTAATTCGTTCACCACGATTTATTATAGAACGAAATACTAGGTTTAAACTTGATTAATTACATTTTTCTTTAATTAAAGTACCGTGTACAATGTTTCGTGAACGAAATCGAGATAGGAAGCGCCACAGATTATACAACACTCTCGATGTGTCACGTCACCGTTCGTTCCGAAACGCAATGGTGTCTCAAGAACCATCATTAGCTCGCTAATGTTGGCAGTAAGAGAATTTAATACTATTTAATTCATATTACAATTTATATGTTGATTTTGCTTCAACAACTATTCTAAAGGCTAACTCTCCGGTCTCCAGAGAAGCCGTGTTGCTTTATTATCTATGGATTAAAGCTACGCTAGTGGTAAAGTCGACGTGAGTAGAGTCGGGACGGGCCCGGCCCGGGCGCACCACATTCGAACGTTTAAGGCGGTACAACCTGATACTAAGCTGCCCGTATTCAAACCTTATAATTACTAAAACAATAGGGGTGTTGACATAACATTACCAATATGGTCGTATTTTCTCGAAAAAGGGATAAAAATAAAAGTCGAATGGAGAAAAAAGCAACGCAGGTTAAATAATCGCCAAGTTATAAGTGTCCGATGTTTTAAGAAGATGTTCTGTTCATTTTCCGCAAAACGCAACTTCATATTAAACGATTGTCATTTACTATGACGCTCGCAGCTTGTGACGTCACTAAGTGCGAGCGTTTTCTCTCTCTAACAAGCAATATTAAAACGGTTGTAGATTCGTAATTTGTTCAGACGTATCGGAATGGGATTTTCGTCACTAGGCATATTTTTGCCTTCTTTCTTTTGAAATAATAATAATTTTCGACTCAACACCCGTATTGAGGCATAGTGTCCCTTTTTTAACCCCCGACGCAAAGAGAGGGGTGTTATAAGTTTAAGGTGTCTGTCTGTGGTATCGTAGCTCCCAAACGGATGAACCGATTTGAATGCGGTTTTTTTTTGTGTCGTAGATAATTTTATCCCGAATGTTTTTAGCCATGTTTCATGAAAATCTGTTCAGCCGTTTTTGAGATGTTGGACTTTAAAATGAAAATGTCGGGGGTTTTTCAACTTTTCTAAGTTGTAGTTGTAGCAGTAGCGAGCGAAGTAAACGAAGTTCTATGCTTCAGCTTGGGCCGAAAATCGTTCGTATGTCCGGTGTCCGGTGTCCGGTGTCTGTCACGCTGTCCAGCTGTTCTCGTCGTATTTCTTATCCGATTCACGAAAAATTTCGTGAATAGGTTAATAGGCATGGTGCCTCATGTTCAAATTGATAACGTAGTGATGCTAAATGGATAAAAGACCAAGAGTAATACCAATAGAATCCTTACGCTTTTATAGAAACAAAATTGTATGACAACTATGTACTTAAACGCAGTATTTCGTGACCTAAACAACAATTTACCTGATTGTCCATACAACGATACATGTACTTTGTACTAACAAATGTCGTTGTGACGTCATACCTATCTGTCAATCAGTATGAAGCGTTTTGCGCTGCCGCAAGCGAGGTCAATCTTCGTCTCAATTTTTTGGGTATTTATGTTCTTTAATTGTAGTTGTTCCCATACAAACATTTGTTCGTCTCCAAAAACTCGTTCGAATTACAAATAAAAAAAAATTGTCACCATGCCTGTTATAGCATTTTTTTGCAGTCACTTTTTTTTAATAAATAAAAATGAAAAAATAGGCAGAGAGCCACTAGTGATTACATATAAATAAATAAATAAATATTAGGGGACAATCTTACACAAATCGATCTAGTCCCATAGTAAGCTCAATAAGTCTTGTGTTATGGGTAGACGACTTATATTGTACGAGACGCAGTTTGAGGGTGAGTAACCGCCAGAACAGCGAGGCAGCGGAGCGGTGTGCGGGGTCCACCGATAAACTTTAGGTTGATCAAATGAACTATATGTGCAATAAACAAAGCGTTGCAGGTCTAGTGAAAATATTCGTACAGGCCTAGTGTTTTTTTTTACTTTATTTGTATAAGTACTATAGCTTCTGCCCGCGACTTCGTCCGCGTGGAACTCGTTTATATAGTAAGCATAACAACTTTCGTCCCCCATTTCGCCCCCTTAGGGGATGATTCCCGGTTTAAAAAGTATTCTATATGTTAATCCAGACTATACACTATATGTATACCAAAATTCATCTTAATCCGTTTAGCCGTTTTTGCGTGATTGAGTAACAAACATCCGAACATCTAAACTTTCCCATTTATAATATTAGTAGGATGTTCGGGTATCGAACGAAAGCAAAAATAGCGGCAAAAATAGTACACTAAAACGCTCAAGTACCTACCTATTTAACAAAAGAAAATTAAATACTAGCCATTCATCAACAACCTTATCTTAATAATTATGCAAACTAAATGCCACTCCCCTCAATGTTATTTATATCTAGGTTTCGTTTTGACTAAACGTTTCATGCGACAGTTCTCGCGTGGAATATATTTACAACTATAATTAACAGCTCATATCTGATATATTATGTAAGTCGTTGAAAATATCGTTAATGAGACTAATTGACTTAATAAATAGATAACGTTAGCTAATTATATTTCATAATAATACTAGGAAGAAAAAGAAATATCCCTTAGTGCAGGGGTTCTGTGGTCGGTTAGTTCTGCAAACATGATTGGCAACTTTGGTGAGGTCATATACTCGTGCCATACACACAGGTAAGTACGAAAGAAATAAAAAGAAACTTTACTTTCAAAAACAAACCCATACCATCTACATGTTCTCGTAAATCGATAGACGCCTCAATCATACATACTCCATCCAGTAGTTATCAAAAATTTAAAGGAATAGATGCGCTTCTAAAACAATACCGTGCCTGAGAACTGACGTCGCAAGTCAACAATTTCAGTTAGTACGAAGTGTTGGGAATTTGGTTAATCTGGATAATAATAACATAACGAACACGCTTATTTTATCTCACATTATATCCGTATTAGTGTTATGTTCACACGCTGCTTAATCTTACAGACTAATCTACGTTGCACAACGTTAGTAAAACAGTGTAATTTGTCATTTTCTAAATTGTAATTTGACAACTCAAGGTCGAGTTAAATTGAGCGACACGTCTAGAACATTCGAACACAAAGCAAAATTCGAGTCATAATATTCACAACACACCTATTGCCTACCTAGTACACGTAAACGTTTATAAAACATCAATATTTATCATTCATGGGTAGAATTTGTTTCCATCGGAACACAATTCAGGTAGAATATATATAAACACAGTCTCGTACAAAACAGTGTCCTTCTAGATATTATAGTACATTATTATTCTCATTTTAATTAGTGTACAAGAAATATACACTTTTGCCCGTCATTGCTGGATTTTTGTAGTCACTCTACTCGGCCGTTAAGTCTATACCTATATGAAGATAATTACATTTTGATTTCTAATGCCTCGACTATATATATTGACGTAAACATAGGTGCTATATATTATACCTTACGTACCTCAATGGGATTCGGTAACGCCAATTACCCTGGCAGTAGCAAGCGTATTTGATTAAATCTATAACGCTCATTATTTTCTTGATATACATTCGTTCCGCAACTCTAATTGGCATATTAACAACTCCCAATTAAGGACATTAAAATAATACTGAAGCAATTACGTGCAAGGCAATCCGCCCCGGACAAAGTATGTCAAGAAATTAACGTTTAATATATTCATAGTTTATATTATACCATCTAGGCTGAACCCTGGCTGCAATCGAGAGGTTTCATAATGAGGAAGTAAAAGTTAGTAACGTCGGCGTGCAATTAGTCGAACGTAGAAGTAATCTCCCGTGAACGTGCGACAGAAAAGTTTAATGAAACGCAAGTCGCCCACATGTGGGAACAATTTACGTCTCGGCCTGTAATTTAAAATTAATACCGTGGGGCTGGTGGAAAATTTGAAAAGTTTGAACGACGTTGGCGCGCCTTCGCTCCGCCGATTGCATTTTTATACGAGTAAGACAACCTCTTAGCTTATTAGGGAAGCCGGTTATTAGACGTCCGAGGGATTTCTCAGCGGACGCGGTGGCCTCCAAACGACTTCGCCCTACTTAATTAGTTAAATGGATACGTTGTTTTTCCGGAACAATAACCCGTACGATGGCCCTCATTTTCTTTGGCCGTGAAGCTGAAATCGAGACGGATAGTGGGGAATCCCCCAAATTGGAGCGACTCGTTCGGTCGGGACGGCGCCCAATTTAGGGCAGCGCCGATGCACTTATGCACCGGCACATTTCCCACAGCCCGGTGCGCTGCATCCGCGCGCGACAAAGGACATCTCCCACAATAGCTCCATTAAAATAATGCAAGTAAATGAGGATTTGCGGAGTCCGCCGAATCCGCCGAATCCGCTCGCCGCTCACAATAGTCGCCGTCCTAGCGACGTCGCTTAAAACACTATACACGAACATGTTTCATTAGCTAAGTGGGAGGCTTTTGGTGGGTGAATTTGTGTAATGCAGCCAACTAGACGCAGCGTCGCTTTTACTTAAACGCCGTAATTAAAACGCCCCTCTCCGCTAAGGGCGCTGTTTAAAACTATGTTCAACTAGTTCTGAGCGGACAATTTGCTTTAAGTGATGTTCAGCCGGGACGGTTAAAAAGCGGTATTGTATTGCGAAATATTACTGCCCAGATAAATGTGATGGAGCTAATTTATTGAGCTAATAAAAGAAAGTGCTTTTACATACGTAAGAACTGTAAGAAGGCTCTTTCAGTGAATGCCAAACTAACTTATGAGTCAAGTGGACACAATTTAGACCTCAAATTTAGTAGCATCTTGAAACCTAGAAATCGTTTTATCTATTATCAATTTAACATTAATTAAAAGTTTGTCATGTACAGTCGCGGAAGCAATATTTTTCAGGGACTTTTTATTCCTTTATAAAGGCTTTTTTGAGTTTGTATTATACTTATTGAGATTATTTTGTGTTCATACTAAAGTTTGATATTAATTTTATCCGGAATGAAAGCCTGTATCCTGTCGAAATATTAAAAAGCCCACAAATAATGAAAGCCACTGACTCTTGTGGTAACTGAAAATGGAGATGTTTATTGAACAAAGTTTTAATTTTGCCGAATTTTCATTAATGTTGCCGGCGCCGCGATGGAACCAGGGGATTTTAATTAACACGTTACTTTTCGTATTATCTTCATCTGTCAGAACCCCCTTCACAAATATGACGACCGCTTTAGCTTAGTTGGTAGTGACCCTGCCTACGAAGTAAGAAGTCCCGGGTTCGAATCTCGGTAAGGGCATTTATTTGTGTGATGGGCACGAATATTTGTTCCCGAGTCATGGATGTTTTCTATGTATTTATTAATCTATACATATATAAGTAAGTTTATCGTCGTCGAGTACCGATAGTACAAGCTTTGTTTAGTTAGGGACTAGGTCGATTTGTGTAAGATCGTCCACAAATATTTATTTTATATTCAGGTACTAGAGCATTATTTATTTTAGGTTGTACCGATTAAATCTTAGTTTGTCAATTCATTATCATCATATCAGCCGAAAGACGTCCACTGTTGGACATAGGCCTCCCCCAAAGAGTGCCACAATGACCGCTCCTGCGCCACCGTCATCCAGCTGTCTACCCACGCCGCGCCTGCCGGTACGTAGTCGCCACTCGAGAAGCTTCCCGCCTCAACGGCCATCGGTTCTACGTGCAATGTGTGTGGCCCACTGGCACTTAAGTTAGCGATTCGGATGGCTAATGCCTTGCTTCTGCTGGGGATAACCTCATTTCTGCTGCGATCACACAATCTACTTTGGGTGATTATGAGCCTTCAAACTGAGTGTGTCAATTATGGCATGCTTTTAGTTTTCCTATTTTGTTATAAAAAAAATCTGCGAGCGGCGTTTGGAACGCTTGTAGAATCACCCAAACATCTTTGAAATTTATTTTAAATGTTTACCTTTATTCTTTGCCCGTGTAAGAAAAAGATAAAGCAATAAAAATAATTATTATATAAGTATTAAGTTTCACATCGAAACTAAATGCCCATTCCTCAATGGTCCTACATATTTTAATTCGCTTAAAACCGTAAAGGCGCCGAAAGAGGTCACAGGATGCATCATGCACTAACTTTGACAGACTCCTCTCTGACCCAATTGTTCCCATGCAATCCCGACCTTATTTAAAGAAAGCTTAAAGTCACTTTCGAACTACAGGGTAACCACGAGCCCGGGCTTGAGAAAGTTAACCCTCGTTTTACCCTCATAAGGGCTTTAATAACTTTATTGATCGTTAACGAGTAAAATTGATCGCCACTAACGATCTTAATCGAATAGCTGGCATCGATTCGCGTGTCGATGCCCCGGTATCGAGTTAAGTTAATTGAATCCGAGTAGAGTAATTAATTAGTGGCGAATGCGAGCTCTCAGCCGGATGAATGCTGTTTACAGCGCTCATACATATTGTATTGACCGAGATGTCTTTACGGACGTTACATGGGGCAACGGAAATGCTGCCCAAGACTTGTTGTTTTAGTCGTCTGTAACAAAAGTTAGTCAAACATAAATCTCGGCGCCTGTTGGTCTGTAAACAAATAAAATAAAATATAAAAAATATATTCCGTCTCGATCTTCGATGAATTAACGAACATAAAACCTATTTTCATCCTCCATCATCAAAACAGCAAATATCGAATCCTTCTATAGAGTAGAGTACATATTTACCAGTTAGTTACAGAAACCCAAAAGAACGTAACAATACCCGGCTTGAATTCGTCCAATTAACTTAATTATACGAAAATGTGTTTCATTAATTAAAAACACGTTTTCCTCAAGCAACAGGATAATAATAAACATGTTTTATGGTTAATCTAAACTAGGTAATGGACATATTAATATCACGAAACACTAAAATTAATCAAAGAATCCTATTAAGCACGTGTCTGAATAAAAATAAGTTATTAAGCAAATTTAAACATAAGATGCGCAACTCGTTTGACGATCGTCGCGTTCGAAGGTCGTTTCGTTAGAAACATGCATATTAAAAATGTTTAAATGTGAGTATTGTAGTAATGGGTACTATACAATTTTACCGTCGTAAATTCAGGTAGAAAAACTGGCGACCCGCCTCGCGTTTCGCATAAGTAATTGACAGCACAAAGACGCAAAAAAATACATAAATTGTGCACTTCAACTTCCTATGACTAGGTACTTATAATATGTTATATAATATTTGGGGACAATCTTACGCAAATCAACCTAGCCCCAAACTAAGCAAAGCTTGTACGATATACATACATACTTTTTTAGATAAATAAATACCTAAATACAGATAAAACATTCATGACTCAGGAACAAATATTCGTGCTCATCACACAAATAAAATCCCTTCTCGGGATTCGAACCCGGGACCTTTTGCTTCGTAGGCACGGGTCACTACCAACGAGGCTACAGAGGTCGTCAATTATAATTTAATCGGTCATCATTCAACTTATAATTAGATATAGGCATCAAAATGAACCTGAGCTAATACATTTTGTTCCCAAGTCGACTCGCGCGCGACTTAGCGACTCGCACTGTACAAATTAGAATGAGGAGGGTGCATTTTCTCACCTCGCGTCGCGTTACGTCGTCAGTTGTGCTAATACCGCAGAATGAATAATTGGATAACGCGATATTCAAATTTTATTCAATGTTAAAAACATATTGTTGACGACGCTGCCTTCGAAGCTGAAGGTCCTGGTTCGAACCCCGGTAAGGACAAGTATTTGTGTGATGAGCATGAATATTTGAGTCTTGAATTTTTTCTATGATTTAAGTATTTATATCTTTTTTTTGTAAGTGGGAGGAAAATGCTTTATGGATACCTCCGCGCCACGGGGATAGCGCGGAGGTTATGTCGGACTCGCACCGACTAAAAACCCCCCGATGGTTCTCCTCGACGCATTTCGGACGGCTCTGGGATCTCCTACGGAACGCAGCAGTGCCGCCCTGGCGTCATGCCTCTGTGGGCCCTACATTTTTTAGGGTTCCGTAGCCAAATGGCAAAAAACGGAACCCTTATAGATTCGTCATGTCTGTCTGTATGTATGTCTGTCTGTCTGTCTGTCTGTCCGTCCGTATGTCACAGGCATTTTACTCGAAAACTATAAGATGTATTTGATTAAGTGAATAGAGTCGAAGATAATCGCCTTGAAAGTCACTAAAATTGTGTCCCCCCCTCTAATTTTTGAACCGTGTATTTTAAAAATATGAAAAAAATCATGCTCATAGGGCTTATTAAATTGTTTTTGAGATATTCCTAAAAAACTGCCTTCCTTAAAGAAAAGGACGTAAGTGCCATAAGATTTCAGTAAGGCCTACTGTCCACGACGCGTAGCTGCATAGACGCTGCAAAAGCATGGCGTGCAGCTTTCATGCAGCCCGGCGTACTGACGTTGTCCACGAAGCGTAGCGTAAGCGTATCGTAGCCTTCATTTCCTTTCATTCGTGATGATGTCCAACGATGAAGACGTCATTTTGGCTCACTATTATCTTCGAAGTCGCCGAAGACGCCGTTTATATTGGATACATCCATATATAGAAAGAAACATAAATTGTAGACTGTTCGTAGCTGCAAGAGAACTATCAGAGAATGATAACGTATTTCATTCATTTTATAGAATGAGTAAAAGGACATTCCAGAATTTACTGGATATTTTTCCACTACATATTTGAACAAACTTTGCAGCCGTTCCCGCCATTTATTTGCAAAAATACAACGTGCTGTCCCTTGCGATGTAGCCCGGCGTATAACATGCAGTACGGCCAGCTGCGTGAAGCTTGCATGCAGCGTCGCTGACGCGACGTTGCCGCTCCGTCGACAGAGTTGTGCGGTTTTGTATGTACGCTGCAAGCAAGCGTACAGCAAGCGTACAATGACGAATACGCGTCTATGCAGCTACGCTTCCGTGGACAGTAGGCCTAACGATACGACCTTTTTAATAGGCACGGAACCCTCGTTGTGCGTAGTCCGCTTTTTTATTTTTTTAACGATTGCAGCCCTCAGCTGAACCGTGTTCCACCCCGAGGACCCCTTTTAGTCGCCTTGTACGACAGGCAGGGAATACCGTAGCCGTATTCTAATGCCCTATCTACTAATATATCGTCGACTAGTACCTATAACACAAGGCTTATTGAGCTTACTATAGGGCTAGTTCGATTTCTCTAAGATTGCCCCCTGATATTTATTTATTTATTGTTTTATTCCAACAGAGCATAGTTTTACTCAGTTATTTACGAACAAGTTTGTACACATACAGTCGAAGTAGATGAGCAAGCGATTGATTTGGCTAAGAGCAGTCGCGATAATAGCGTTTAATCCCGCTAAAACGTTAGGCTATCCGTCATAATGAATATTTATCCCGACAGACGTCGGCGCATACTTTTGCCACAATATAACCCACTTACACAGTATCTTGACTCTAGAGATGTGCTCGGAACGTAACGATGCGCAACCTTCCAATTTAAGGCTCTGCGTGCGTAAACCGATAGCCAAATTCAATCTGAGGGGGCCTCAGAAATCATCGGAACGTATGCGGTTTGTCGGGACTGGTAAATTATTGAAATAATGTACTCGTCAAAATTGGAACATCTACCATTTTTAGAGTTGCGTACCAAAAAGGTAACCATTATGGTGCAACTTCGTCCGTCTGTCTGTCACAACTTTAAATGTCTCTAGAACTACTTATGGTATCAATTTGAAATTTGGAACAATTGTAAAGAAGGAACATGTGTATAGATAATGAAAAAATAAAAACATTTTTATTTGCTGGGGAACTTACGGACGAATATGAGGGGGATTAAAAATCCCATGTTTACCAAGCGAAAATGTTAAAAATATTACATATGATTAAGAGTATAAATAATACAGACAAAATAAAATAATACCTCTATCTAGCGTGTTTTTATTTATTTATTAAAAATAATTTCTTAACTGAGTTTGTAATCTAATTACTTTTGTATGTAATTTTACGTCCTCAAATTCCTATGAGATTATTGTTTAAGTCCCTTCTTCCAAATAAAAAAATAATTATCGAAATCGGTACGCGCGATAAAAAAATATCGCTGAAAAACAAACATACTAGGTTGCAAGTTATTAGGACCAAAATGCAGATGGCGCTATACAGCGGTAACTTCCACTATGAGCTGTTAAGATTGTTCAAGAATGAATGTGGTCGTACGTAATGTGACGGGTATGGTGTATGAACGTTTGTACGGAACCCTCGGTGCGCGAGACAGACTCGCACTTGACCGGTTTTTTGTATGTACATACTTGGTAACTCGCATTATTAGGTAGCTGGGTTTCGTAATGGCACAGTTCAAAACTATATGTATTAAATTTTTTTCTCTATTCTTATTGGGGAAAACACAGACAAATGACAGAAACATACAAAAATAAATCTTAAAGTAGGTATATAACAGCCCATATCCTAACGCAATTCCCACTGAGACATTAGTTGAAAAGGAAGTCGAGCTTTGAGATCATTGTTAGGAAAAATACTATCTAATAACTAAACTTGCGTCAATGTATAATAATTTTATGATGTTTTCTCTTGGATGGACAAAAATAAAGTCAAGATACTGATCACGTTGCTCCTGTGCTTTTATGACGCATACATATTTTAGTAGCCGACGTAATTCCACTGATTACTTTCTTTAATTTTTCTAAAAACGTAATGTACCCTTCGTTATCTACGTATGTAAGTGTATTAAAGCTTTGGAGAGCAAACATTAAATGAATGAAAAATTTAACATGTACTTACTTATTGCTTCGTTACTTGGGAACGTTCGCTTCACGTAGATCTGGCTGCCTAATGTAATGAACCAGTTGCTTACATTTACTTCAAAACGATTCCACTTTTGAGTATGTACATATTTATTTATTTAAGCTATGTATAAATACTAGATCAGTTTAGTATCATGTTTCTAATTTATTAGGCATTAAAGACCATCGTCTAGCACATAAAAGTACAATACAAATAGTATATTTCCAAAAAAATATATTAAAACAGTTATGTTTTATGCTGACCCCACACTAGTGCAGGCCACTGGTGCTAGGCATAGCCTGTTCCATTGGAAATTGATAGGATTTATATTTAAAAAAATACATTTTAGAAGACAGAAACAAGAATACCTACCTACTCATTTTCTAAGGCTTAGTCCTAAATAAATAGTCCTAAGTTAAATGAATATTCATAAATCCATAATTCTGATCATCTAAAAGATACTAGTTTAACACATTTGTACATATTATGTCCCTTCCACCTGTCGCAAAAAGGCGCCCGACGTCCCACACTTAGATAATATATGTCCATTGATGTTCCGAACTGCATTAGGAAGATGTCGTTTTTCGTCCATTAGTCATATGAAACATGTGCCAATATAAATAATACGGAGCTTTATGAATGACAGACGGTTACGGCTACGGCCTCCCCTCCCCCGGCCCCCCCTCGTGGGGGGAGAGCACTAATGGATTACATTCGCGCGAGTGAATTAGGATATTGTCGTACGATCCTGTTCCGGTGCACTCCTTTATGATCTCCCTCGTATGTAGGTATAACGTATGTGTAGGTGAAAGGAAAATATTGGGGGGCTGCAGTGGAATTTAAGTAATCAGCCAATCAAGTGTGTTCGGCGTTTGTTTCTTTAGTTTGTAAGCATCTTAAATTGGTTATTGGGTCACACTGACAGTATATTGACGTCCTTGACTAGTTTATTATTAGATACCTTAAGAACTGGATAACATAGACTAGGTACCGTCAGTGGTTTTTTTCTTTCTTATACAGCTAGAGCAAAATTTTGTCTTATTTGATAAACAGGAATGAGTAAACATTAAAGTTGCGTTACTAATATATTAAATTCTACAAGATTGACCCGTTTTTTTTTTTTCAATGTTTTGTTTCGTAAACTTATGACGCGATTTCATTTGGGCCACGAAGAGCAGCTTAATTAAGAGTATTTATTATTTTCATATTCATACTAAGTCTGAATAATTGCCACGTTTTTTTTAAATATTCAATTGGATTTAAATGGATCTCAAGATCCATAACAAAAGTCAAACGGCGTAGATTTTGCGGTCGTTACTATAAAGTCCATAATAATAAAGCTTGATTAACAAGAAAAAACTGGCCTAGTGCGTGTAGGGCCGCGCGCAGTGTAAGGTTCCGTAATTACCTTTCTGCCTTTGTTACATCGACACGCGCGCGCCAACTAAACGGTGCGGTTGCGTCAGCCGAATTCGTAAGAAATTTGGCCTTTCAAAGTACATTTTTAGTTGGTCGACTATTACTCGTTAACTAGTGGTAGCCGTGATAGTTTTCCTTTTAAATTCATTATATGTACTAGGCATGAATTTTTTCACATACCCAAAAGCTAAACAATCTTTTATAATATTTTATTCTACCATTTTGTCGGCTTGATTGATTTATATAGCTATGCCGAATTACAGCTTTCTAGTATTCATCCAGTCAATGAGCTAAGCCGCAGACTGACAGACGGACATGGTGAAACTATAAGGGTTCCTTGTTGATTACGGAACCCTAAAAAACGCAAAGACTTACCCCCTTATTCATAAAACTTAAAATGCCTCTGCTAAATAAAATGTGCTTTGTCCCTTTCTTACGAACACAAATGTCAAAGTGACAGATAAGGACAAACGAATTTTAACGCCATTTTAGTTAAAACAGGCTTGTAGGACGTTTATGAATACGGCCGTTAGTGGTTTCAAAAAAGTTTTAACACTTAGAAACCAGCGAAGTAGTAATCGTTGCGCATATTAAGAACGTACAGAACGGAGGCGATATAGATCCTGAGGACCAAATCACCATACTGCCACAATTGACTCCCACAATGTACTCAAACATTCAAGAAGCATAGTTGGTAGTGACGCGCCTGCGAGTGAGTTATGCGTCGCCCGTCACATTAATTAGCCCGCCCGCTAATGAGGACTTATGGCGCTCTAATGAGAGACTTGTAGCGACGTATTTATATACGTCCCGGACGGCGGCCGCGCAGTACGTGTCGGCAGTACGTTGACTTAAGGCGCCGTAGGTTCAGCAAAGTTAAGCGAACAGAGTTTTTGAAACAATATAATGCGTGTGTTTATAATAATATGGTTTCAAAAAAATACGAATAGTAATCTTGAGGCTTTTCTGCAGGGAAATCAGTGCTTCGAAACATGATTAAGCAAATTTCGCTTGATAGAAAAAAATCACGAACATAGGTCTAAAACACACAAAAATACACTTAAAATATTCGTAACAAATTATGCACAAAAGCTATAAATATTAAAATTGCTTCTAAAAATCGGCAATATCATGTTTGAGGGAAATCAGTGTTTACATTTTTATTTATTTAAACAGCCAAAGAATTAAAATTAAAAAACATGATATCCGCGCTTCCGAGCACGCACTTCCATCTCGCTTACGCTTATGGTCAGTGAGAGGGAGAGAAGACCATGAACCTACGGCGCCTTAATATCGATTTCCGAATGGGAAAAAACAGTTGAGGCTTTTTTGTCATGCAATTGTGGTAATGTTATCGTAAAACATGACAAGATATTCAGAAGTTTCAGTCTTTTTCATACTGGTTTATAACCTCTTCATGCTATCGAAATTATTAATAATTAATGTTAATAAATTAGTTAATATTTTTCACTAGATGGTTATAATTCATTTTAAGAGTCCGCAGTAAGCTCGGCCGAATTTCACCTTCCCATACAAACGGAATTTCATTCTCATTTTAAAACTACGTGTTGGATTGTGACGAAACTTTGCATATACAATGACGTGAGGTATATCTATGTCTTTAATTAGTTTATATGGTTCCAGTTTATGAAACAAACGAAATACAGCAAAGACAAGTTTTGTATGAAAAACTTAAATTCGCTATATATTTTTTACTTAATAATATACTAAATAATAATTAATTACAGACCTGGATATATTCAAATTCAAATTCAAATAATTTATTTCAGACTCATGTTCATATCATGTTAGTAACAATAAAAACTTAAACAACTACGTTAGTTACATTAAATTATACACCGAACCTCTTGAGCCCATGTGTAAGGTGTTACAGTGTCTCCACACTGCGCAAGCAGGACTGGGATAGGGATATATGTACCTCATGTCATTGTCCATGCAAAGTTTCTTTACAATCCAACACGTAGTTTTAAAATGAGAGCGTAACTACTTTTGTATGGAGAATCGAGCTTACTCGGACTCGTAACCAAAATGGTGATGTATAAATAAACACAGTCACAGCGCTATACACAATATATGGAATTATGAGTTCATCACGACAGCTTCGTCTAGTGAAACTGTCAGATTCATAATTTACAATTTCTCTGGTAATACTATGGCTTTTAGGTATGCATCATGTAAACATTTTCATTCTTATCGGTGTGGTATTTCTTGTATAGAAATGAGTTCACAATGCTCGTCCTCTTAGCGTCTTTCCCGGTTATATCCCTAAGTTCGCGTTGTCACCTAATCCGAATAGGAATTAAATGGGATTATGTGCTAAAGCGGACTCACAGGGAGCCAACGGCATTCGAAGTTTTCCCTCTCTGTCGCACTTGCGTACGAACTCGCAAGTCTGACAGAGAGGGAAACCGAGTTAAAATCACGTCAAAATAAGACTAGATACGGAGTTATAATTTTTGCACTCTATACAAAGTCAGCATACTGGCGATGCTTATGCTGCGGTACAGCCGCGCACGCACCAGGAAGCCCGTAAAACGTTGCTGTCGTAAATCAAAACGTTAATTGTTCATGTAAATAAATCGCATATCAGATGGCAATGCGGCGAAATTGCAGTAACACGTGTTTAGGTATGTGGGTAATGGCAGAATTTACGATTAAACTGAATTATATTTCAACCGTGGCACAATATATCACGTAAATAGGGCACAGTTTGAAGTCCAATTGGCATTTCAAAAAGTATTTTTTTATGTTGGGTCCGACCAATTATGGACTATTCTCGTACATAAGACACTTGTGCCTAACAATACGCGTTCTTGGAAAATGTATTTTCTCAAACATACAATTAAATATTGACGTTGTTTTCTTAATAATGGGCTTCCAAGTGTCACGTTTCGGGCGCAGCGAGACGAGAGACGCGTAATGGCATTTCATACAAAATTGGAGGCCTAGGCCGGCAAGATGGTCTTTTTTAATTTCCATTCTACAATTTGTGGCACAGCATCACGGCGTTCAGCCATGAAAATTGAAGTTTGATTTCTTGGAGTTTTTTAGCTATTTAATTAGGCCAAGGTTCTAAAATACCGTGGCAGGCCCAAATCGAAATGAAAGCATATAACGTCCCCGGTATATCATACAATTCCACGTTCATGATACTGTCTTCCAAAAGCAAACCAAAATGACACAGACATGAAACAAAATCGTTATACACATAGATTTTCGTACGGGATCTCGTACGATTTTTTCTAATGCGGCTGTCGAATTCTTCCGGCACCACTATCACAAACTAAGTTTTAATGAAGCTAGTATGTAACTTAGTTTGCTGGTCTCTGGATTTCTTTAATTTATTTCAGAGAAACTAGCCAGGTAGCTTTAGGAAGGCTCCTACAAAGATTTATTTACTCCTAAGACTAGACACGAAGACACAATCAGCGCTGGTACGCTTTAGATAAGTATGATTCGATGTTATACAAAACCACGCAAAAGAACAAAGCGAGCGTTAGCGCCTCCACAAAGAGGGTGCAAAAAGACATTAATAATATTCGTCAAAGCACTCTGGCTGGTTACATTAAATCAATTTGCCCTTTCCGCGCGGTAAGTAGCGAACGGTGTAATTGATAAGTTGAAACCCTTGTAGCGAAGCCTAGAGTTTGGCACTGCGCCCCGCTACCCGAGCCTTCTTTTGCACAATACATATGACGGATGCGCTGTACACATACACAACTAACACGATGTAGCGGGAAATTAACAATGGGAAATATAAATAATCAGCGGTGGAGACTTTCTGGGTAGTTTCGATATTTTGTCGGTCAGCGTTGACTGCCGTTTTGAGACGATATTTGATATTAACACAGATACTGCCAAGAATCGCTACGATCGTAGGGTAGGCGTAGGCGCCCGCTAGACGGGTTCCTGGCAGTAAAAGTGTTAAATGTTGACTTCCGACATCAGCCAAACCGATGAATGTCGGTCCTAATAGTATATACATAGACTTGCCACAGCTAAATCATAACAAGGATGCTATTAATATAAACTAGTGGTGTTGAATAGGGAATACTAAACTAAAGACACATTATAATAAAGAGTACTACCGTCTAAAGATAAGCTCTTAATGTTACATAAATAAACGGTCGAACGTAAAGCATTAAAATAATACGTTTATAATAACTTACGAGTAGGTATACCTAATAGGCTTAAGCACTTAGTATCAACGTATATACTCTTGATACAATGATTGCATTTAGTTAAACTGCGTATCTACAGCGTGTCTCTGACTTTGGGGCTATAAATGCAAATGTCAATTATGCTCCTTAAACGGAACTACTTTTACTCTACAACTTTTCAAAAATACGTTCTTTTTATATTTTCATTATTCCATACAAATAAAATAAAATGTTCAATGTACATCATCCATTAGTTAGTTTTCATACTTGTCAGTGTCATGAATGTCAAATAACGAGGCCGTGTTTGCAATACATTGATGGTACAGTTAAAGTTCAAACGCGAATAAATTATAGAAATAATAGTTATTTTACAAAGTTGCGGAACAAAAGTGGTTCAGTTTCAGGACCGTAATGGACATTTGCATTTAAAGCCCCTAAGTCAGAGACACGCTGTATACATTATATTATGTTTTCTGTATAATAATAACAATTGATACACTAGTTGGACGGTACCTGGTAATAAGCCACGTTTCTATGCCAGTCGTTGGCCTCCACTTTGCGTACTTTTTGCACCACCTGTCTTTAGTACCCTATATTTTGCGGTCAGCAAAGCGATGTAAATAATACTTGTTGCTTCTACACCTATATCATTTTAATGGTCAAAATATATACACTACAACTGACTTATTTGTCTTTAAAATAAAATATTAGAATGGCCGGCAGTCGACAAAATTACAACGTTGTATTTATAATATTGCATAGTTGGATCGTTTGCATAATTTGTCGCTAAAGAACGTAAATAGTGTTCATAAAAATTTAAATCTTGAACTTTTATACGGCGTGCATTAAACTGCATTGCAGCGGAGTTTAGTAACCGATGTGGCCCTCCTTTTATTAGTCGGTAATATTATATTATATGGACGTGTAAGCCGTATCGCGCGCTCCATCGGGATCCCCGTAATTAAAGCTTTAGGGCTAAAGTTGAGAAGATTATAATCGCGGGCATAATTTTAAATCAAATTAACACTTCAACTTTAAACCGGGGTCATTAATGCCATTACAGCGAACAATACGGCGTCGTGACCGCGCCGGCCGATATCTAAATAATAAATAAATAGGCGAGCTGCTATCGCGCATCGCATCTCGAGTTAATGTTCGACGCCGGAGTTTTATAATTAACAATAAATTCGGTATGTTTTTTGTTGGAGCGAGAGCTCGCTGCAACAATTTTTCCACCCCCGATATCGATCTTAATAACACATGAGCTACAATACCGTGGAGGTCTACTGTCAGTTGGCACACCATTTCTTTCCTAGAATCGCTGGAGTGGGTATTTTGTTAATTTTCTTACGGTAAAAAAATCGAATCAGTTCGAGCTCTACCGCCTGTTCGCGGGTGAAATAAATTAGCTCATTCTTTCTTCCCGGCTACTTAAGAAGAAATCTCGATGGTACTTCTTGAAATTCGTTCAAAAACACCAAAAATACTGCACGGGCTCCCTACTCAAGTCGGCTCCGTTATCTCGTTATCCTAATGAAGTCTACGCTAATGACGAGTAGGTAAATAATAGGGCGGCTAATGGGGGCTTTATCATTCTCGAGTGCGCTCCAGGTAAGGGCCAATTAGAGGCCGCCATCGGCCCGTATTGTTCGCGCAGTGCTCGCTTCGATTACGATTATTTCCGAACGACTCTCGGCACTGATAAATTGGACAAACTATTGCGAAATGACATCCTGGCCGAAGCACGAATTTGAAACTTCACTAACGAAAGTAATTTAAGAGCTCTGTGTCCTTTGACGGCAGCAGAGACGTGTCGCCAAATGCTCTATTTGGTGCATCGGTCCATTTCCCTTCGAATACTGAATCAAACCGTCGCATAATTCAAAAGTGCCCGATTCCGCTAATTCCCCGTAAGCATTTAAACGCGATTCCCGGACAATATTATCGGATCTTCCAATTACTTGTCAGTGGGCGGGCTAATTATCACGTCTCCGGGAGGGAGACGGCCCGCGCCGGGTCGTCGGTTTTCCTTCTGCCGCGAGTGTGACACCGTGCCGCATTCAGGGACTTGGCGACGCCGAATTTTTGTCTTCTAATATGGAAATGTTTTAATTAACTAAAAACACCACATTTCGTTGGTAAATAAGCACTGGGTTTTTACGTGGCAAAATAATTAATAATGCATTGTTATACCGAAATTTTGTTTTGCATGTTTGTATTAATATCTAATATGCATGAACAGGTATTGTCATCACTCAGCAGGTCATCACATTGTTTTCAACAGATTTTAATATTTATTTTGCTTCTTGTAGTTTTATAACTACAACTAAACAATATACCTAACCTATATAATTGTCTGCACACGTGATGTTAGAACTTATTAACTTACTCGTGCGTGATGTTAGAACTTATTAACTTACTCGTGCGCTTAAATCGGAATGCTCCAATCTCGAGGTTGCAATTCCGTTAACTATGTTCCGTCTTAATGCAGTGTTTTCCCGAAACACTTTTCTCACATCGCGAGTGTGTCGCGGCAGGCGTCTTCAATCCCCGGGCCGCAGCGAAACTTCTCGCCGCTGTTTTTTATTGCGCAGAATTTAAATGCATTTTTGATGTTAGGAGATGACACGCCGCGGACGTCCGCCCCCCCGCCGTCCCGTGCCCTATAATTTCCCAGCTTGAAACTTCACTACGGTATTAAAGCCTTGATTGCTTGAAGAAACTTGGGACATTTTGGCGTATTCTTCGGGCTCCCAGAAGATTCTGTGTCGCAAGCACAGACGTTTATTACTAACAGCAATTTGAATTAATTCAGCCTTATTTTCGTAGAGAATCTACATAGAAATTACGAATAGGGCTATTCAGATTTTACCTTTAGTTACCGAGTTATTTTTGGGATAATATCTATCCTCAATTAATACGTGCGAATATATTCTCTCTAATACAATTGGACAAATTAATGAGTTCCATGTCACACCTTCCAATATCCGATCGAAAGGGTTACCGTGTATTTGGATCGCTATTAAGGTTTTCAATTAAGTAGTTGGGGTTTAGTTTCGGCCACACGAGAAGCGGAACACGACAATACATTTAGTGCGGCATCGGCTCTCGGCAGCCGCGGGCGCGGGCGTGCGAGCGGCGCGGGAGCGTCGAGCGGGGCGGGAGCGACGTTCCAGGTGCGTGTGCGGCCCGCCATTGACTTCCCCTGCCATAGTTTTTAGCGCTTACTAAAAGGATTGTCGTGTATCACTATCGATATTTAAGAGAAGTACGAAAGTTCTCAATTTACTCCTAGTTATATATAGTTTCACTACTTTTACGAGCGATTTTCGTTGATGAAACATTTAGTTGGGAACCGATAGATTAACGTTGACTTTTATATCGAGTTTAACGATTCACGCGTTATTTATATACACACAGATTTCATTTAATTGGAAGTTGGAGCTTCTGTTTTAATGTTACAGAAATATAACGACTGGTGTATTGTATTACATATCTACCTACATGGCAATTGGCACAGCGAGTCATAATGTAGCTCATTTACTTTTCTGCAACATATTACCAGATTTTTTTTCTGCATGCAACAAATACAACACAAAAGTTTCAACATCCAAGGATTTTTTTAATAAATTAAAATTTAGTTAAGTATTTGATAAATAGGTATATACAAAGAACGAGCTTGTTCTGTAACATAACTCGAGTTTAATTGGGAACGTATAAAACACATTAATAAATTACCTGCGCCCTTCACAATATTTCCTCAAACAAGATTCTGACAAAAGTCAGTCACAAAACAAACAAAAAACGCTCCTTTTGTGCAGCATGCAGCAAGAGTTGTGATTTGAAATACGTCCTAATGAGAAACCTTAACTTGGTCTCATTCGCGTCGCGTTACAAAGGTGAGGGCCAGACGGTACTAATTAACTGGTAAACTCCCCCCCCCCCCCCCCTTGCCCTCACGTCCCCCTCCCTAATTAATGTGCCCGCGGGAACCTCGGACCGCCCCCCTACTTGACGCACGTGAATTGAGCGCATTCAATTAAATGTTTGGTCAATCAAATCAAGGATGGCTTAGCGATATTGACTTGTGGAGACGCTTCTATTTTCGTGTGCAATCGACGATAGCATGTGCATGCTATTTTAAATCTTCTTTCGGTGTGATAAAGTTCAAAAACGTGTTTTGCATATTTCTGCTCCGAACTGTAGAAGATGCGGCGCCCAAAAAACATTAGCCTGTTACAACTACCTACTCTCTTCAAAACTGAAGAGACTTTATCTTATTTGACACCAAATACATACTTTAACACTTTCACTGCCAGGAACCCGCTTAGCGGGCGCCTACGCCGCAGGCGCTTTCCGCTACATACGGGGAATCCCACGGGATCGTCTACGAGCGTAGCACGTAAGGATTCATGGCAGTTAATGTGTTTATTGTTTTGCTGCTAAGCTATGCTACGTGGCCACGTTGTAGGCCGTGGCATTTTGAGAAAACTCCAGAAAATTCATCGTAATACGGAAAAGCTTAGCCTCGTTTTGCAATAAAGGAATAGACCCACTGCTAGATATAAGCCATATAATCGTTGAATAACTCGTTATGAGATACTCGTACACAGTACTGCAACGACACGAACCATCCAAGTAAGTATAAAGCCAAAGGCCACACTCGGAATAAGGTAGTGGCTAATTAATCTGAAAGTGCACAAAGTTTGTGACACAAGCACAGTTGACAACAAAGGGTCGTAGGCGCCGGCTCAATTAGGCTAATGGACAGAACGACCTGGATCCACACGCGGGTTCCTAGCTGCGGCTAATTTCAGCCTTAAACGCCGCGGGTGCCACACGGGCGGGTTGAACTTGGCTTTCTCTCGTATTTTTAAGGGGTGATGTAGGTTTTCCACAGGCGAGGGGGAGCGGGGAATTTCGTAATTCAGCGATAAATTAGTCATTTGCTTTATCGCACTCGCGGTTGGAAAAGCAATTTTACAGTACAGTAGGTAGAAACGTTAGTTGTATATCCTAAAAACAGCTGGCATATGCACTCTGCTCAGTTGTACCTATTTGTTTTGTTGCTTTGTAATGACTGTACCTATGTGTTTACCATGTTCTCTATTGCGCTTTTTCCGCGGCTTTCCTAGTTAGGAAAACCGCACCGACCCGCGCGACCGCGTGGAACGCACGGGCGGTCACTTGACGTATTCGTTTAAACCTTCTGTTCTTAGATAGTACCTATCTACTACATAACGAGTTACGCCGAAAAATTACCCCATTGACGAGCAGACCAAGTTTTTCGCATACGAGGACAAAAATAGCCCCTCTTTGCTACTGGGTTCCTGAAATTGCAAGAGAACTGAATCTTAGGAAGGTACATTTAGATAAGCAAAAATTAACAAGCGCGTCTTATACTGTTACAAAGTAGTTAGGTTGGCGTGCATATCTTTTATCCATGCCATCTTTGATTGAGTGCTCAATCGCACTTAAACATAACGAGCGTTGGAAAAGCCATGATTTATGTACAAGTTAATTAGCCACAGCCCATTAAACCCTTAAGTAGTAACTAAGTAGTCGTAAAATGATAATAGAGGGTAATGAAACCGGTACGTGTCTCTCTCGCGCGCCCGTCTGCGTTGCACCACCTCGGAATGCATCGCGACTCATTACTCCACTAATGGAGGCAGTAATGAACCAATCTAACAGATTGCTCTCGAGCATCGCTGATTTGAAAGCCTCGCCACGCGCTCTTTTAAATTAAATACGGAGTAAGACTTTAACTAGCAACATAGTTACAGTCGGTTTCAGTGTGATGTTGTTACTTCAGTACCTTGCCTGGCCGCATCGGCAGCCAGCATCATAGCATCTTTGTTTTATAGATTTGTCATTGAACTCGCTTAATCGTTCAGTTGTTTAATCCAACGGTTCGATTACGTAGGGTCATTTCATTACGCTGGTTACGCGACCACCTTCGGTTAGCGACCACCTGAAGGAGAAGGTTTTTTCTATTGAAGATAACATCAATTCTACAGACTCAATTGAGACAATTATTTGTACATGCATTTTTTTGTTGTTTTAGAATAGAAATCTACTAAAAAACCGAGAAAATAACCTTTCAGTTCACCAACTCAGCTAAGTGGTCGCCAACCGGCACATGAAATTAGGTGGTCGCTAACCGGCGAAATGACCGTACTTGGCCAATTTGAGCCCTTATAACGCAATGCTTTAGGAGACAAATGTACAGAACCGTTCTAAAAAATAATACTAAAATACGAGCATTAGAAGGAAAATATGTATACACGGTGCTCGCGAGGAATCCAAAAGATTTTAACCACGCACTCCTTGGGTCATTAGGATTAAAAAAGATATAAGAACCGGCGTCAAACCCGGCTTAGTTTTGAAGATATCATACATTTTCATGTAAACTGTTTATTGTGATTACTAAGTGTATTAAGCTCTTTTGATCGCGACGTTGCCACCTATGTTGTTAAGTTTAGCGTCGCTATTGACAGATATCAAAGTGACAGCTACCACTCACTAAATTCATCTTTTTTTGGAAAAAATATCGGAAACATTTTATTAAAAAGGATAAGTTTCATAGGGAAGCTATAGTTGTCATCCAAATTTTATAAAAAAAAATAAAAATAAAAAATTCAGCAAAAAAAAAAAACTTTTTTTTTTTGCTGAATTTGACTCGGGTTCATTTTTTATTACTCCTAATGACCCAAGGAATGCGTGGTTAAAATCTTTTGGATTCCTCGCGAGCACCGTGTATATTACAGTTATAGGTTATAGGTATACGCGGGCTGGGTTTCCGCAACTCGACGTCATAAAAATCGCCTATTTTGCGTATGGGTTATTGGCACTACTGCTATTCGTGCCAACCCAGTTCCACCAGGAAGTCTAGCAGACCCTTTATGTTGCCGACGGCCTCCGGTAGTGACCCCGGTGTTCCGAGGTGCTTTGCCCGGTATTCTGCCACCCCTAGGCACGTCAGAATGACTTGGGCGGCTGTCTCTTCCTCTTCCATGCAGGCTCTGCAGAGAGGACTGTCTGTGATACCTAGAGTGAAGAGGTGTTTGTTTAATAGTGCATGACCAGTTATGGCTCCTGTCAGGAGATGGAGTGCCGGCCTCTTTAGCTGCTTCAGCTTCCTTGACAATCCGGGGTTGATTGTCGGGAGGGCCTCACTGGTTTGCCTGCAGGTGCCTAGGGTATTCCAAAGTTTTTGGTGTTCTACCTTGGTGTTTAGTCGTAGTGTGCGTCGCAGCCATGCAGGTGGTAGAGGGATCGTAGGTTCTGGTCCTACGGCTTTTGATTCTGAGCCTTCTCTAGCCAGTGCATCCGCTGCGTCGTTCCCACGTGAATTGCTGTGCCCTTTGATCCATTGTAGGGTTATGTCGCTGTTGGTACATACCTCTGATAGGATTTGGTGGCACTCGTGTATCAGCCCAGACGTTGTTGCGTGACCTTGTAGGGCTTGCAGTACAGATCGACTGTCGGAAAGTATGCGGATGAGATATCCCCTTACCTCCCTGGCGGCGATAGCATGAGCGGCCATTATTATGCCCATACACTCAGCCTGGAAGGCTGTGTTTTGGGTCCCTAATGGTGTCGAGATGCGTATGTTTAGGTCCTCCGAGAATACTCCTGCTCCATTGCCTGACCTTGTCTTGGACCCGTCCGTGAATATTCTTAACTCCCTGGGGTTAAGTCCTTCCTGGGGGGTTTCGTATAGCTCGATTTTGTACTTCTTCTCGAAGACGAACTGTTTTGGAATGATGTCGGTTGTTGCCTCTATGAGGGGTTCCCTACCTACAGCCTCGTGGAGTATCTCGGTGTGGGGAACCCTGGGCGGCCTCCAGAGATGCTGTTCTTTGAGCCGTATGGCTGACGCCAGTGCTTCTTGCCTGATGAAGAGGTGTAGCGGCGGAATGTCCATGATGGCTTCCAGGGCTGCGGTTGGTGTGGTTCTCATGCAGCCACTAGCTGCTGGTACGAGGCCACCACACCACAGCGCCGTAGCTTACTATTGGTCGAATGATTGCCTGGTAAAGCCATAGAGTGATCTTGGGGTTTAGCCCCCAGGTCCTATTACCTACCATTCTACGGCATTGCCAGAAAGCGACTGTAGCTTTTTGGATTTTGTTGTCTAGGTGATTGCTCCAGTTAAGCTTGGCATCGAGTATTACACCTAAATACTTTACCTCTGTTGACAATTGGAGCTCTGTATTGAACAGTCTGGGTAGGCGGTAGGTCCCCAGATTCCGTTTGTAGGTGAACATTACCAGCTCGGTCTTCCTTGGGTTGACGGTTAGTTCGTTGTCGTCCTACTATTACAGTTGTTATCGATAGAATAAGTTTTAATTTGTCGAAGTTTTTAGTGGGGGTACAAGTCGATAGCGACAAAACTTATCTAACGCTTCCTTGACTCGTGCAATTCGAATAGTATGCCTAATTGGCTATAGAAGTAAGTACAAGTTGCAACATGACTCTTTAATTCACAACCATGTCCACGTCGCGGCGACATGGTCTCGTAATTAATGGGTATAACTCAATTTAATCCGCGTCCTTAATTCGTCCAATGATCCGTATTAATGTAGCACCAAATTAAATTTGTCCGACTCGACACGCACCTTCTAATCGCCAAGGTTAAGGCTCTCCAACTTCTCAAACTTCAATTTGTAGCTCCGTTTGTGCGACCCGGGAAGTTATATTAAAAGGCCCACAGTAATTTTCTTGACAAACACAATGAATAATGAATGGCGCAATATAAAATTCGGATTGAGGAGAGCGCCTCATCATGTGTCCCGAGTAGTCCCGACATGTTTGTCTCTCTTAATTCTGTGTGTTTTTGCTAATTGAGTCTCGTTTCGGCACCATCTGAGCAATCGCGTCATGAGCTTGCTCCATTTATATATTATTCATTTAGGAATTCATTTAATAAGAATACGCCGTAGGCTCCGGCCGAACGCACGACACGTTTGCTTGCGCTGCGCGAATTCAATCAACTCCAAACTCAACATAAGGCGCAAGATTTATGATCGACACAAATCGAATTCTCTAACAAACAATATCGTATTCGAGGCGGTACGTAGGATACGATACGGGCACATATAACAATATTGCAGGCGCTATTAATACGTCCGTCTCATAAGCGGGGGGCGGCGCCCCGCTGCCCGCAGCCCCACACCCCACAGTCGCCGCTCTTAATTGAATGAGGAGCGGGAATTGTTTCCCAAAATGAAACAATTAATTGTGCAACGGCTATTCCGCCTTACATGGATAATACGTTCGTTTATGGCCTCCTAACGCGGCTGCACGGCGTCCTTTATTGGACCGACTCTAGGAATTTGTGTTCACTGCCGCTCGTATCCAAAATTTAATCGGGAATTTATAAGAACGTCTCATTGTTATCCTGGGACTGGAAAAGTTTTTGCAGCTGTCCGAGTGAATTGCTTTGTTCCGAGGAAAAAGATTCTTGTTTTAATCTCACCCCAAAATAGTGGTTTGTTTAAAAAGCGGGTTTACGATGCGGTTCTTTCACCACTATTTGGCGCGCGTTGTTAGTTTGAAGTGGCGTTTAAAAAATTTCATGGTCAGGTCATAGCACGTGTTACGGCGGTTATGCCCCGGGAATCCGGATACATGTGGCGCATTCGAGTTGAAGACGCATCGTAAACCGCCTTTACGCCTCTCCGCGAAACCTCTCAAAACTTTTCATATTCCCCACCCGTAAAACCAGCCAAAAAATACGAGCGGAGAAAAACATTGTAAATGCTTGGGGGTTATCGACGCCGCCGTCCCGGCCCGGAATTAGTTTTAAAACATAGTTTTAACTGTGCTTGTTGCACCCGAAATTACCGGTTTTTCCGTTTTAGTGCCGCGGCGAAACGGTGCCGGCACTGTCGCGCTGTAAAAATAAATTGGACTAATTTAGCCGGCAGACGCAGGACTTATCGATTCACTTAATTCTATACTTAGAGAGGATTAGGTTTTACTGAGCACTACATTCTTATATAAGAGCGGGTTAGAACACGCTCACACGCTTTTCGTATTACTTTGCACTATATTGGTGGCTTATTATAAATTTCGTAATGATGTTTTTCCAATACGTAAAGTAAATTATCCTTTACATAATAAATAACGTACACTCAGCATTTCCATGTTCCATATTACAACATGATCATCGTTACTGCCTCGAACAATCCATTGAATTCAGCACTAGTGAAGAAAGCACATTCAATTTGCTGTTTATCCCGGAATGG
This sequence comes from Epinotia ramella, assembly GCA_947578815.1. Taxonomy (NCBI): domain Eukaryota; kingdom Metazoa; phylum Arthropoda; class Insecta; order Lepidoptera; family Tortricidae; genus Epinotia; species Epinotia ramella. Next base: position 20,754,216 of record OX388206.1, read on the forward strand.
ATCTACGTCATTACTTAGCCGGTCAGACGCAGAGGAAATTACTGTACGCGTGTGTATGGGTGCTCGTAGCACTGCATCGGAACATATCGTGATCGAATGAGCCAGTGCTACGACGTAGCACTTGTATGTAAAGTGATTGATATTACATTAAGCACATATTAAGATTATATATTCTGCCCTCTTAAGCCAAATAGCGGTATCTCAAAATGAAATGTCATTGTAAGTTATGTCATTAGACGTAGATTTTGAATTGCATATTCCAATGACATTTCATTTTGAGATACCGCTATTTGGATTATGAGCAGTATTGACTGCTTAGCAAGACTCGAACTATTAACAAAAAATAAAACAACCTGTTCGTGTTTTCAAAAAAATTTAGATTATTGGGGAAATCTAGACTTATACAATACATACTTAATAGATAAATAAATACTTAAACACAGAGAACTAAATGTGATTGTATTGTTTCTCTTTGTAACTTTTTTTGTGTGAGGTGTGCAATAAAGAGCATTTTTATTGTAATTACATCCATGATCAAAAATTCGAACCCAGGCCGGCCGGCCAACTTCGGAGTTAGAGTCATAACGGACTAGAATTAGTGTTTGTCCAATTGACCTGACCATAATTATTTAAAATTATTGTGATTTGGCAACAACTCAACATAATTTTTTTTTTCTGAACACAACGTATCACGTATTATATTCACACATTTTTGAACTTTGTTCCTTTAACATTAGAAGATATTTAGGAATAACTCTCCAAATATAAGGCGTGTTTCGGACATTTACATAATCAGTTATTTAAGTATATGATTGTATTGAAATATCGTCTGATGGTGTATTTGTTGGAGGGGTTGAAGCTTTTTAAATAAGAAGGGGCTGCACACGTAAATATTTAATTGGGAGTTCATGACAATATCAGGGCCTTAACCGAATGAACCTCCCCTGCCTTTTACACAGCATTACTTGATTAAGTTATTTGGGGTAAATTTAGTTCATGCACTTGTATTTCACCATCCCCTTTTGAAAATTACGCATACAATGAAGTTACTTATTTACTGAAGTTTATACCTACTTTAAAATTGGAAAACTAATAAAAATAACATTATACTTATAATTATGTTTACAAAAGTCAACTAGCTGACCGGAATTGGCTACGTCAATAAAATATTGTATTTATATAAAAAGGTTAACATTATATTTATTATGCATAATATCATTAACATTATATTTATTATGCATAATATCAAAAAAGTCACATTAGATTCGGCAGCTGTTATTTTTGCTACGGTCCCCAAAATGATTTACAAGAGTTACAGGTAGATTACTTATTGAACAAGCGAGCGAATTTCGGCCGTTTTTGTCCGGCTGTTCAACTCTACAGGTCGATTCTCGCCAAATTTTGCAAGTAGGTTCAATAATTATAGGTTTTTTCTAGTCGATTAAATTTTCGTTTTTTTTTTTATATATAGACAGGTTTGCGAGTTCTACAATTCACAGAGCCACTTGTTATTAAACCGCACGAGTTGTTGTTACCGGCAATGTACACTTCTCGTATGAAAACGTAAAACTAACATTAATAATTTGCAGTGCGCCGAAGATTCGTAAAACCATTCTTATCAAGGACCTCAATCAGAGGGAGTGCACCTCATTCCGGAAGTGGTTCCTTTGCCGTCTCCCTTGCTCCCTGACGTTCTCGCTCACACTACCACTAATGGATGCATTCGGCCGCTTGATGCGTTTCCATGCGGAGCATTTTAGATTAAGAAGGATGTTACGTGAAATCCGAATGCAGAAAAACACTAAGAATATTAAAGAAAATATTCTTAAGGCCGCAAAATGATGTATTCTAGGCCACAATGAGTTTTAAGTCTAAAGCGTAACAAATATTTCAAGTGATATCCTGCTTTAACGATACCTAAATCACAATATCACTAAAATATATATAAAAGTAATGTCTACTGAACAAGTCACAACTAGATAAAAGTTTTTTACCTCATCATCTTCCTAGCCGCAGTGCCCCAAACGAGCCCAAGGTCCGCTTTGGCACCTAACCTTTCCACCTAATTTAAATGGACGTATTAGTACGTATCTTAGAAATATCTTAGTCCGCCAGTGTAGTACACTATAATTTGCTGGTCCATACAGCGTCATTACTAAACAACTTACGTAGGTGCTTTAGTGTGTAAATTCTTCTGAAACTATAATCAAATTAAGGCAGCGTTAACACGATCCTAAACAAATAAGGCGAGGGTAAATAAGGGGCAGTAGGGCGTAGGGCGACCACACACTATCAGTCACACAGTGTGGCCTACGCCTTACCATTAGTCAACTGGCTCATAATGGGTAGCTTAGCTAGAGTTTCCGAATCTCTTCTTCTCTAATATATTTAAATTAAATATACGCTTCCTAACCAAAGGTTTCTACTAATAATTACGCATTGAGCATCAGAGTAAAAAAATTCAAGGACATATCTTTGGTTTTTGATGACTATGGGCTATCGGAATCAGAACCGCGGAAATGGATGATTTATTTTCGAATAGAGCTCCATCTCTATTACACTTGCATGGAATGATAGAGATCTACGATTTTCTTCATGCAGTGTGCCTGGTTTTAAATGCAAACCTTACATGTCTTTGGATTTTGATGAATATCCTCAGATATCAGGACCAAAATCGAAGATAGATTTTAGATAGCTACATATCTATCGCACTTGGTTTCGTTTTTATTATTCGAATGATAGAGTTAATTAGTGAGAGCTACAAACTTCGATCTTCAGGTATTATATTGTAGGTGAGATAATTTACTCTTTCCCAACTGAATAAGTTAAGTAATCTTCAATGTATATTTATCATGTCACCTATGTCAATGTCACCTTCAATTGTATTTTGAGAAATTGACACAAGTGCATCACAATGCCAGACATGCTTATTTGCATGACATTACTTAATGCATTGTCAATATATTACACCTACAGATTCCAAGTATTGAATTTTCAGTTTGTAGGATTTACCTATCAAATTTAAACTTTCGTGAGACATGTTGAACTAATACTAATAATTACACGGTTCAACTTATGCGACAGTGCCGCGAAAACACTCATCCTGAAGAAGATCTCCCGAAGAGTTCGAAACATGTCGCCCGTAGTGACATTGAATACGTGAGTTGAACCGTGTAATTATTAGTATTATTTACCTATCAAATCATTTTACCGAACCGGGGAAGATCGCAGTCTATTTTTCAACTAGGTTCATATAGTATTTCCAAGTAATATGAACTAACCTCAATGTGCCTCAATAAAATTTGCTCGATGTGATGAGGTCGTACAGAAGCAGGGTACACTAATAAGGTGCCAATACAACTATAATATACCGTTCGGTTTACCATCTTATTGGTTCTGGTAAACTTTGTATTAAAACAAAAACAGACATGTGTGTATCATCAGATTTTAAAGAAATAAAATGCGGTGTGCCTCAAGGCAGTGTATTAGGCCCGTTATTGTTTCTTATATACATCAACGACTTGCCACTGACTGTAGAACATCCCATGGTTCTATTCGCTGATGATAGTACTATTGTATTTACTGGAAGCGATCCACACACATTGCAGATCAAAATAAATAACGCATTGGAGACAGTAATAGAATGGCTGAAAAATAATAATTTACGTATCAACTTGAATAAAACAAAAATTATGAGTTTCAACCAAAGAACTGAAAGAATACCTAATCTTACTGTGACATACAAAGAACACCAAATTGCTGAAACGGACATCACAAAGTTTTTAGGGTTAAGTTTAGACAATAAGTTGACTTGGAAGGATCAGATTGACATTGTATGTAAGAAGCTTAATAAATTTTCGTATGCATTATATAACCTTAGTAAAATAGTAAGCCAGCCGACTGTATTAACCGCCTATCACGGGTATGTTACTTCGACTCTGAGATACGGCGTCATATTCTGGGGCAATTCCACAGACCGAGAGATGGCCTTCAAGGCACAAAAAAAATGTCTACGATCAGTATGCAGGTTACCAATAACAGAATCGTGTAAAACACATTTCATTCGGCACAATATACTGACATTACCATGTCTATATATATATGAAACAGCAGTATACGTTAAGGCCAATATGGACCAATTTTCTGTTTTTAAAAGTGCTCGAAGATGTGTCAAACTATATGTGAAATCCAAAAAAACAGCTCTTCTTGGTAAAAGTATTTTCGGGATGGCACCTACAATATACAATAGATTGCCAAGAAATATAACTAAGTTAGAAGAATTGGTAGCGTTCAAAAAAAGCTTGTTCGCATTTCTTGTTAAAAAAGCCTACTATTCACTAAGGGAATACTTGACAGATGAAGAATTGTAACAATTGACGCATGCTCCATCTTGACTTAAAATATTTGTATGCCTTATGGCAAAACATAGAGATACACTAATATAAATAATTGTAACACCTTTGAACCTATGTTTACAAATAAATATTTTGTCTTTGTCTTTGTCTTCAATAAGCAGCTGCACTTCATCCTTAGGAGAATTATCAGATCCATATTCTTAAATACAGGGCTGATGTTTGGTTAGGTTACTGCTTCCAAAAACCTACTGGTGTCTTAGTTAAAAGCAAACAATTTGGCCTCCATTTGCATCCAAACTAAAAGACGTATTGTTGTTTAGCCAACTAATGTCTATAAGCTCTTTTTGCAGTAGACAATTTCGCTGTGGCCAGAAGCAGCGCCCAGCGGGTGCACTGATAAGGGTGCGCGATTAAAACGAATCGCTGCGGTGCTCTAATTGGCTGGGCTGATCCAATTAGCTGCGACTTAGAATTAGAAACCCGCAGGCCCCGCTAATCTGCGGGGATGTAAGAAAATTGCACTTAAACTTGCAAGTTGACAGTTAGAATTACTAGGAACGTTTATGTTTTATAATTAAAATGCACTAGCGTAGAACTAATAGGTACTTAGTATATTAGTTACTTGGATTAATGCTATAAAGTCTAACGGATCTTTATAAAAATATTAGATGACATTCGGACATAATTCTATATAATTCCAAACGTACGAAAGTTTTTACCATGGCCAATGTACACGAAGATATTAATGCTTATTTAAATAAGAACACATCCAAGACTCAGGAACAAAATATTCATAGGTACTCATCACTCCTATAAATATCCTTAATGGAAATTGAACCCGGCAAGGGCAAGCTTCATAGGCAAGGTAACGAGATGAACTAAATAAGCTGCAGTAGTCGTCTAGTAGATGTATATATATATATAATAAAAATTAGCTTTAATGAAAGATCCTTAATGAAATACAACGCATTTGAAACATGACACTATATCTGCACGTTATAGGTAGTACACAGAGAATGCATTAACGTCATACATCACAAATGGAAAGAAAGCTCAAATCAAAGCAGGACTCGTAGATTCAATCCGTCGAACGGGCGCCGGCGACTGCACGGATTACCATATTCTCAATAGCGCTCCATTTACTCACTGACCTACTGCACAAAACTGTAACATTTCTGCTCGGATTCAGTGAAACTTTACTAAAGATTTCCAATTGCTCGTATGGAAGCTCTTATTATTGCGTTTTCAAGGCTTCAACACAAGAGAATAATGAAAAACAGTTAAATTTTTTTAATGTACTTATTCTTCCTGCCGACAATCCCCTGTTATACAACGTATGTTTTGCATTGTTCCCTAAGACACCGGTTCTCTTATTAAATTGTACAGGTAGATATAAATTCATTAGGGAATTTGATGGAAGTTGTTTAGACAAGGCGCGGTAACGACTCGCTTCGAGCTTCCGACGCCTTTAATGACATCGAAGTTGGTGGGACCCGGTTTGCGTGCGCTATTCTTATTATTTCTTTATTACAAAGGAGTGCCTCATTAATTTGGCAGCCCCTCGAGGCTCTGACTCAGGGTTGAGGGAGTCGCGAACCCTTGACCTCGTTCGCGAGAGCCCGCGACACTGAACCGTTCCGAATTGAAATGGCAACACGACTTGCGATACATAATTAACGATGCTCATTACCGCACGCTGCGTAACAGATGCGATGCGCCCGCGCTCGCCCGCCGCGCCGCCCTGAGCGCGATCTATCCCCAAACTACCCGCCGTTCCAAACACGTATAAAACTCCAACTTAGATCATTCCGGTCGAACACATAATTCCTAGACTCATCGTGCGAGCTAGACAGTTTCTATTATCCTTAATAGTGGCCGTAAGAGTTTCAAAACGGCTCAGTGAGAAACTTGTTCTCGGGAAGTGTTCGCAGGCCATGCAGAACTAGAAAAGTTCGATATAGAATGTCGCGTTTTATTGGGCAAATTCGATTATCGCAAAGCGCAGCGGCTACGTTCCGTGTGCTTTGTTGACGACATTTAGCCCATACAGCTCGACCAAGATACGGCTGGTTCTAGCTAACAATTATAGGCGATATTTGAATAGGACAGCACGCAAACTGTTGGAACGATTGGTAGCGCGCTGTCGATCAGCGCAGACGTTCGTTGGAAACAGACGTTGATTGGGCACCGTGTTGGTTTAGTCTAGATCTAGTTTCTTTCGTCGGGTCGTGTTTTGGAACCTTAATTGAGTTGTTGGCAGCGCGCGTCACGGCGAGAGGCAAGCTGGTTAATTTCAAGGAGCCACATGTAAAGAGGCTAATGAACGCGGCCAACGTGTCCGTGGACTCGTGCATTTTTAATGGCGCACGCTACACACCCACTATTAATATTTACCGAACACGTCAAGAGGGTGCACTTTACCTTTTAGTTAACTAGCGTCCGGCCGTTCATTAAATTTTCACGCGCGTCAGTTTCGGTCGAATTTTCCGCGGCGCTGACCGGCCGGAGCGGCCGATAACGAGCGCGGTCCAGCGGCCGCCCGCCCCGCGACCCGCCGGCTCCCACCCAAATTTTATTAATAATAAACTGTAACTGAAACGGCAGCTTTGAAGTAAAAGAGCGACTCGAACGCTCGTTATCGAGAATTATGCAAAATCCTTTGACGTACAAAGATATTTCCAAGCTAAAGTTAATAGTAGCTGCTTTGGCGTCTGTGAAAATAACTACACATGGATACTTGGTGAAACTTCAAATGAAATCTCGTTACACAAATATTTTCCACTACACTAACAATCACAACTACAGTTCCTTGCCAAGTTGGTTAAAAAATCAAAAATTCTGAGTATTTTAAATATTTATTTTATAGTAGGTAGTTGAAGAGCAACTAATTATAACTGTGCCTCCTATTCTTTCCAATGTCTTGTATTTTTTTCTTCGATTCTTGCCTAATAATATGTCTTCTATTTTTGCCAAATAGAATATTTACCGCCTTACCGACAAAGCTCCTTTAAATAAAGATTAAATGGCTCAATAGTCCCAATAAATATTAATAATCCTCCACGCAATCGGATACTCATTCAAATTAATACTCTCGAGGATTTCAACAAGTCCTTATCAAAACAAAACACACCAATACGCGAAATTATTCATCGATGCATCTTACGTCGGGTCGCTCCCGCGGCACGCGTGCTTCCCGCGCATGAATATGGAATGAGCAGCGCCAGCGCACGCGACCCAGGTCCTGTGCCACGGGCGACAAACTGCCGCGGCGCACGCGACTCCACCCCTCTTATTTATTACCACCCCCCTTACCTATCACTCTTATCTTACCTTTCCCTATCTTTACACTTTCCGATGCCGTTTAAGGCACGTCTTGGAATTATAAGTCGGTGCTGACCGTGCGTCGGTGATTTGTGGCAGTAAATTGAAGCGGGAGAAAATCCACCTGTGGTATTCTTAATTTGAATACAAGTAGAGTAATGGTTTACTAAACTACTACACACTAAAGTATTATTCATAACTCGTGTGTGGAAAAGAGCGTAGGTATAGATATAGTCAGTTGAACAGGTCTAAAAAACTTATAAAAACCAATCGTTTATGGAACTAAGTGTCGTATCATCATCAACATATCAGTGTACTTTTTTCAGTTCTTTACACGTTACATTCTTACTTGGCCTATTTTAAGTAACCCAAAATAAACTGTGGTGTATTTATAACACAGCTAAAGACGCGAGCAAAATAGTGGTATTACATAACAAGGGTAAGAACGTTCACCGAATGGCAGGTAAATGTATAAATAGATAATGAACAGCGGAGGAGTCTGGCCGAGGCTCATAAGCAGGCCCTTCGGTCGCCACGAGTGCAATATCGTCCGAATATCGTCGTGTTTGCCAACCGCTCCACGGCACGACGCCTACTCGTACAACTATTAAATTATTTAGGCCCCAGTCTTGTATTGTCTCGCGGATGTCGTGTCGGGCCGATTGTCGCGCCGGATCGGCCGGGACGTCGCCAATATAAACAGTCGTTAGTGTTGTTACAAGTTACAATCCAATGGGAATGTGCCGAATGCGAGTATCGCTAGGAATCGTTCTGTATTGAGTTAGAGTCCGGACGCGTCCTGTTTGCTCTGCCGGTTAATGGAATGCCGATGGGCCATTGTAAGCTGGGCGGCGTTTTCTATTCAACCACGATATTAATCGGATGTGTACTAGCATTCCTTGGAAGGGTTGTTTCATAATTTCGTAATGTCATTTGCTTAATTAATGACTTTCTCCTAACAAAATACATACTAATAATATAAAGACGGCGTCAGTAATAAGAAAAAATACATTTAATATTAGCATTATTATCTCGCATATCATTTAAGTACTTTATTATTCACAAAGATAATGTTTAGCCGCACGCTAACTTTCGTCGATGGTTTATATTTTCATGTTATTCATAGTCTGTGTATACCAAGAGTTGTACATGCAGTTTAATTTTAAATACTTCTTTATTTTTGCATTATAATAATGAACTAGTCACGAAACAAACGGTAGGGGATATCTGAAGAAAGTGGTTTGAGGTAGGTCAAGGGCACTCACCGAGTTGGTCTCAACTCCTAATACGACTTTTAATAGGAGTTAAATAACTCAGGGTTTGTTAGTCCGGTTTATCACAGATACTCTGTTTATATTCGCGACAGATTTCCCGGTAAAAGCTATTTAAAATGTCACGAACTAAAACTAAAATTCTATTAGGTCAAGGGCACTCACCGAGTTGGTCTCAACTTCTAATACGACTTTTAATAGGAGTTAAATAACTCAGGGTTTGTAAGTCCTGTTTATCACAGATACTCTGTTTATATTCGCGACAGATTTCCCGGTAAAAGCTATTTAAAATGTCGCCAACTAAAACTAAAACTCGATTATACCTTTATCAAGTAGGTAACCATAAAAATATTGCCCCTAACACAGCGTAAGTAGCAAAAACAGACCCGGGTTTCAGAGCATTATTGTTAAATGAAAAACATTGAAAATGTTTCACGGAAATTTCAAAATATAAATACTTTCTATGTTACGAGAAAGTAGCAACATACCTATTGTGAACTTCTTTTCTTCAGTTTCCCAAAAACGAACAGTTAGTTAATTTCACTGCGCGATAATAGTCTCAACACAACACATAGTTTCTGTTTCATTACGCCGTTACTTAGTTAATTTAAGAGCATATCCGTTTTCCATCAAACTGCAATCAAACGAACTATTGTTTACTGCCCTAACCCTATAACCCAAATGAACGATAACCTCCCATTTTCTTTCCGCTGCCCCCAAGTTTGCGATTCTCCAATATCGTATATCGGTCATTAGAGTGCAGCCAGCTATGCTATTCACGACTGGTTTCACCTCACCTCACCGTTCACCCGTAGTATATCTTGATACCGGGATCCGTAACAACAACGGGTATTTTGAGGTCTGACTTAGACTGGTTCGTCTGTGGTGTGGTGAAGCGTTCTGAAGAATGGCCGAGAGGTCCGAGGGCTGACCTTTGTACCGTGCTTACGCACCGATACCTCATGTTTACGACACGGGTTTACTGCCCTTAATTTAGACGTTACAGTCAATATTTTACGTGTCTACTTGAGCAAATAACTACAGTAATTGCAAGCGTTACATCTAGCGCGATTTTAGGTCTTTTTTATTTTAGATAATGCTAAGGAAAAGTCAAATAATTTACATAAAGAAACTACTGATGTTAATTTGAATTAAAAATTACTTCACGGTGATTCCCATCTATCTTGATTGCCAGAAAGGGGCATCCCTAGGATATCGCTTTATTGTGTATGTGGAGATATCTCTGACAATCCGGGGAAGTCATATTTTGTCATCCCGAATTAGGCCTTTCTGTTTCCAAATAACGCAAACAAAAGTCCGTGATTGCTTCCACAAAACCCCGTGAATGCAATATATTAACTAGTTAATCACTTACAACGGCATAATTGCATATTTGAAAATGTAAACTGAATAGCGGGCGTGTTTCATCCGCACAGAATGGGACACATTCGGCTGGGTAAGTTTCAATAGCGTACGTATTAGTTTGAAACCTAATTGTTTCGCCGCAACCCGCCGCCGCCCGCGACAATACTGCTCTCGCACTGTTCGCCTCCGCAAATATGCATTGTTTAATTAACGCTACTCCTAATTCATAATCCGACAGTTATAAATTAGCGAGATCCGTCCGTCTGTAATTAGCTACGCAATTATCGCGGCTTGAATTTCATTAATGGCGAAAATATGGTCTAGGTGCGTGATTTATTACTAACAGTGTCTCAGCTAACGTAATTAATATCGCATTACACCTGCGCGGCCGAAGCCCGCGTCAATTACCACGGCTACAAATAAATTAATCAACTACGAGATCCTCATATTGTTCCCCGTTTCATTATTAGGTAATAAGCGCGTTTTCCGTGCCCGGCGGATGTAATTGGAAACCCTATACGGCTATTTAATTTACCTAGCCTGAGCCGCGCCACCTGGCTCGATGGCGAAACAATTGCCGCTTGCCTAATTATATTTTAATCGCAACATGCCCCCCGCCTTGCGGCTCGCCCCCGCTACCCAGGGGGCAACACAACACTAATTCATTTGTGCGACGAGCCCCGTCCACTCGCCTCGAGCCAAACTGTTTATTCTCATAGGAGAGTTTAGGTCTCCTAAAGCATTACCGACGCCTGAACATATTAACCGAAACGTTTACGTTAAGGGTTTAATTATGCACTTTACGGTCTTGCGTACAATCGCGTCAACTTAATTAACTTGTGCACATTGTTTAGCGACTTGCCTTAATTTATGCATTAAGTCACAACTTGTCCTTTTAATCTCGTTTATTATATTAATATTAATAGGTAGGTAGGAAACATGTAATACGCGCAAGTTGGCTGAGTTGATCAAGTGCTATAAATATTAAAGTTACAGTATCATTGTTGGAGCACCCGTACCGGGTACGACGCGCGGTTGTTGCCGCGAACTATACTATTGTGCGGCGCGCTTTGTTCGTGGCATTAAACTATAAAACTGCTTCCAACTACAAAGGTACGCCTGTACCATTTAGTTGAACTCATCCGAAACTAAAATAAAACATTTTAATCCCAGCAATAAGTGAAATATGGGGGGATGTAAGAAGCCGATCATGCGGCATGGAATCAATTTCACGGGCGATGTGCGGCACGGGCTGCACCACTGCGCCCTGATATATGGGGCCTCCATGTTGTATTTATAATTCTTAGACGCATTCCCGGACGCCAAAAACGACTAATAAAAATTTGGACTGACTAACGCGTAAATTTATCTTTACGCTTCCTGTTATTGCCACGATATCATACTCCGACGAACGCTCGCGCTTAATAGTTTCATTTCAATTTTCCACCGCGAAGTTTAAGGCAAACACTGAAATGATTACGACCTGACAAACGGCATATCTGCTTTATAACCACTTTCCGTCGGGTGAAGAAGTAAAAGCGTAGTAAATCTAAGGAAGTTGCGAGTGAGGCACGGAGGATGTGTGATACGATTTAACAGGGAACTGCTCTTGCGCCCACTCTGTATTAGCGTGAAAGCCTCCTTGCCGCGGGGCGCGGGGCGCCGGTGCTGCGCATTGGCCATTAGCGTGATTAGAGAGCCTCCCCGCCGCCCGCGAATTCTTTAGTCCTCTCATCTCATAATAGATACTACATATTTCATTATTTATGTAAGCTCTGTTTTACTTCAATCTACTCTCACGGAGATTACACCATATTTTGTACACATGCAGGAAATTTCCATATTATACCATGAACATATTCACTGCACTTTGTGAAGATCTTTAGCTTCGAAAACTTACGTAGGTCTAAGGGTTAGTTAATACGAACAAACAATGTCCTTTTCCCAACACTTTAGCTTGGAAAAAGATTCAAAATAATTTTCGCTCAAATCGCACTTGCAGTTACGGGACTAAGACACTACAGAGAGGCGTAACTGTGTAATTTCAAACTTTTAAAAACATTATGCGATGCTTCCGATGATTTTATTGCACCCTTAACTCTTTCATTATTGACGTATGTGCTTACTGATGTCTTCTTATAGTATTACTAATACAAAACCTGTATTGTTGACAGATGATGGCGTGTTCGTACCTGAGCGCTACTGGCATGAAGCCGGAGCCGGGCGCGTGTTGGGCGCCAGCGCTGCCAACGCTGCCGCTGCCGCTGGCACCGGCGCCGCCCGGCGCCACCGAGCCGGCGCTAGCGCTGCCGCAGCCCTTCCTCCGCGCGCCCGCGCCGTGCCACGGCCAGCCCGAGCCGGCCCTCGACCTCACCACCCCGCAGTCACGACTCGCCTCTCCCCCGCGCGACGCCTCACAGTGACAGTGTTGCCAGACAATCTAATAAAATTATTACTCAGCGTCTCAGGTGATCGCCATAATTAATTTAAATAGAGCGGTCAGTAATAATTTTACAATGAACTGTTAAGTTAAATTTTAGTAACAAACATATTTAATTTCGGTTGTGAAAATGGCAATTTATGTAAAACTTATTCGCTCTAATGGTATCCCATTAAACTTTGATAGTACTTAAGCGTTGGACGAGATGTGTTAAACACAACGCGTTTTTACTTAAAAAAGTGATAATGAGATGTTGATGTGTGAAAACGATGACGACATATCGTATGGTATTTAATCGAACTTTAACTAATTAACTGCCTTATTTCGAATGTCTATTAATACCACATTAAGATCACATGTGACTTTAACGAAGTTGGTTAAATGTAGAATCCATTTTCATCACTGTCCATTTAAACTGTTGGAAGACATACAAACTTACATAACCAGACACGGTTAGCACATAAAGGTACCTAGTGTCTTCTCGCTTGTCGCGACATTACGATCATTCGGACTTGGTGGAGAGATATTTCTTGAGTAGAAACCAGAAAATATTATTTGTGTCAGCTTTTCAACAGTTTAAATACTAAGACAACTTCTGAGCAAAAGGACTTCGTTAAAGTGTAATGAATATAAACCTTAAGTTATCAACCAATTATTATTACATTAATAATGATTGAATTTCATAAGTCAACGTTTATTATATACTGTATCCACTCAATCATGAACGCTCGTAGTGAAAACTTTTTCAGCAACGTTTATTTATAATGGAGTTGGTTCCCGCATTTAAATCAATACGCTTTTAACGCGGGATCGGACTGTTTGTGATTAAACCGATGCGATATTTTGTTATTGTCACATTTATTTTATTCATTATGTAAAAAGAGAAAATTAGAACTACGCATAATGCACTACATCGAACGATTTTATTAGTCGTCAGTGTAACGGCGGAAATTTTACAAAGACAGTCTACTTTCCTCTCTTTGCTATGGTATCATCAAAAAAGTCAATGGTCAGTGCTCTCAGATATTTGACGTGCCCCCAGCGTGGTTGTCCACTGGTCCCAAATCTTGCCAGTGGTTGTATTATTTATTGTAAAGCTCCGTACTTTCGAGTCTTGTTTTACGCATGCGTCTCTGTGATTTGCTATCATGCTCTGTAAATAATTACATTAATTCTCGAATAAATTTGTTATTTCGTATATAAACGACGAGCTGTTACTTAAACTTCGATATGAGCCCGTTAACATTATTCTTTTAAATTGTAAATATTAGCGTAAAGATTTAGCTGTAAGTAGACATCGTGTACCTAAAACTTTAGGCGCAGAACTTCGTAGCAATAATTCGATGCCAACATCTTTGAAGTTAAAATTCCAGTTACTAACATTCTCTGTATATATTGAACTAAGTTTTACCATCAAATAAATTTGTGCGAATCAAAATTTTAAATGTATACCTACAGTTAATGTATGTAAGTTATCTTAAACGCTAACATTCCTTTTTGTGTAGTAGTAATTCAAATACATGCCTTTACTTGTTATTTTGTTTGTAAACAAATCCGTGCATTTTATACTATTAGGACATGTTGATTTCAAACATAATATTGCGAAACTTATACATTTATGAACTAATTAGTGAGACAGTTCAACTATTTTTTATAGTTTCAAGACTGCATGTAAATTTTTCCACGATTTATTTATCCAGTTTTTCACAAATCAATTGCGTTTTTATTGTGTACATTCATCACTATTACAATAAATCAAATATATGTAGTATCTGGAATTAATATGTATATGTAATGTTAGCGTTTAGCGAATCTTGCCATCTAACGATACGTTATTGTATAAGAAGAGGCCCGGGTTTCAGGCACATCCAACTACAATTAACGTCCAAATTATGTTTTAAACTATAATAAATAATAATAATTCTTTATTCATAAACATCAAATACAAAAGTGTCGCAAAATAGAAACTCTGATGATGAACTCTCGTGATAAGTAAGCGTTGTAGTTTGCCGTGGTCATCATTTAATACGCATTTTCGTGTCTAGCAGAAGTTCCGACACACCTATTAAAATTTCTGTCAAAAGGTTTTCTAATAAGTAATAACTATTGTATTTGAGGATCAAATGTATACAAGCTCATGTGTGCTCTGAAGCCTTCGGCTTTTCTAGAACAGTTATGGTGTTACCAGTACCTACACAAAGAAAGAACATTGCAACTAGCCTAAGAAGTCGGCGATGGGAGGAGAAAATTAAAATTTTGTAAATTAATCTCTTGTTTCTCTTGCATACATTTCCTTAATGTCCTTCGCATAAATTAAGGCGAGATTTCCCAGTCTGCTCAGCGACCATATCTATTCACGAGATTATTACAAGAATAAGGAGTGGTATTCGAGTCGTCTTAATGAAAGAAGGGGACGTCCTTAGGATATCACTATTATTGCGAAAAGTTACGATTACGACGGTGCCAGCTAATTTCCAATTTCGAAACATGAATGAATTTGAATTAAATTTCTTAGCCAGAAACTACTAAATAGGAATTCCTTTGACTCGACAGCGCGCACGTGTTAATTTTTGAATGTCGAATCGCGCCCACGAACTGTAAATCCAAAATCTATTCATTATATTATTACAAGAATATAGAGCGGTATTCGACTCGACTTAATTAAAGAAGTGGACATCCCTAGGATGTCACTATTTTTGCTATAAGTTACGCTGGTGTCGGCTTGTCTTCAAATTGAAACTGGAATCAACGCATGTCGCAAAATGGGCGATAATTCACCCGAACAGCAGTTCTGAATTAAATTTCATAACAAGAGGCAAATAATAGAAATATTCCTCTATTCCTGCTCCTGTGGAAGAATCAAATTTTGAATGTAGAATCGCGCCCACGAACTACGACGAACCCTTTTAGTAGCTTGCTAGTTTTTAGGGTTCCGTAGACAACAAGGAACCCTTATAGTTTCGCCATGTCCGTCTGTCCGTCCGTCCGTCCGTCCGTCCGTCTTCGGCTTAGCTCAGTAACTGTTACTACTAGAAAACTGTAATTCGGCACGGGTATATAAATCAATCACGCCAACAAAACAGAATAAAATAATACATTTTTTTTAGAGTATGTACCTCTCCGATACCTGAAATGGGCATAACTACCTCATCATCATCATCATATCAGCCGAAAGTCGTCCACTGCTGACATAGGCCTCCCCCAAAGAGTGCCAAAGTGACCGGTCCCGCGCCCACATCCAGCGGACTCCCGCAACCTTTACCGCTACCATCATCATCAGCATCAGTCCACCTTGGCCTACCCACGCCGCGCCCTCCGGTACGTGGTCGCTCCTCGAGAACCTTTCCGCCCCAACGGCCATCGGTTCTACGTGCTATGTGCCCTGCCCACTGCCACTTAAGTTTAGCGATTCGGAGGGCTATATCGCTTACCTTGGTTCTGCTGCGGATAACCTCATTTCTGATGTGATCACGCAGCGAAACTCCCAACATGGCCCTCTCCATTGCCCTTTGGGTGACTTCGAGCCTTCTTATGAGGCACATAGTAAGCGACCACGTTTCAGTGCCATATGTCATCCATCACTGGCAACACACACTGGTCAAAGACTCTCGTCTTATTGGACGAAAAGATTTGCCGTAGTTTCCCGAATGCTGCCCAGCCGAGTCGGATTCGACGATTGACCTCTTTACCGATAACTACCTAGTTACCGAGTAATAGTCGACCAACTTAAAATGTACTTAGAAAGGCCAACTTTCGTACAAATTCGGCCGACGCAACCATTTAGTTGGCGCGCGCGTGTCGATGTAACTAAGATATATAGATAGAAAGGCAACTGCGGAACCCTTCACTGCGCGTGGCGCACTTGGTCGATTTTTCATTTTAATAATATATTCGGGAACTAGGACATCGCGTCAATAAGAATGGCAATCGGCAGTCTATATAATTTGCTCGTTTACGAAAGCAACAACGGATTCTTCGCGGTAGATGTTGCTGGTAGCCTCCCGAAAGGCGCTTTAATATACGTGTAAAAGTGAACTTATTGAAAGATTAGATTCCATTAGAGTCTGAGAGGAATACTGATATCGTTTTTTTTTCTCCGCTGTTATGGTTTTTGAAAGGCCTGATAAAATTTGGCATCTCAAATTGAGCCCGTGGACTTCGATAGCTGTGACAGACCAGATATAGGGCCGTACAATTTGGAAGTTTACCCAAGGTTGCTTTATAGGTACCTACACCTACTATTCAAAGTCAGCTAGATTGAGATGAATTTAAATACCATTTTCAAACCACATGCTCAACAATGCCGAATTATAGGTCATGTAAACTAATAGGGTTTACATGACCTATAATTCAGCAATTTTAATGTCTTGCTTTCGGTAGGCCGAAAGCAAGACATTAAATCCCTTGGTGTTAGCCGGGTTATAATGTTGTACTGAATTTCATTATAACCCGCTGGTTAATAATATGATTTCACTTTTCATAATTCTTATTACTATATGCATAAAGTTTAATTTTGCTAAACACAATTTGTCCTAGGCCATGGCCTACTTGATTTGACAAAATAAATGAAGTTTGCCTCCGTGTGAACCCCGGTCCGGAGGAGCGCGGTGTTCGAAATTCGAATTTCGAATCTAGGACCACGGCTTGTGCTTTCGAATTTGGAACGTCGCGCGCCTTCATTTGTTCACGCGTGACGAACAAATCGAGTTCTTGTAGGTGCCTATAGAAGATTTAATTTCAAAAATAATATTGAAAATGTCGAGTGATTAAAGTGTTTTGACTCCTGAGTTTATCAAATTAGATGCCATAGCCATTGTCAACAATCTGCTGCCAGAGAAGTCAAAGGAAAAATACCTAAAAGCCTACAACGATTTTGACAAATGGAAAGCTGTAAAAGGCGTAAAGTCTGTGTCTGAATCAGTGCTTCTGGTCTATTTTGAATATTTATCTACTGAGCCTGTTTTTTTGTCTCGCATAAGGTGTGAAAAGTAGAGTATACACCTCGGGGATAAGATAAGACTCTTGGGCGGTTGAACCCCTCACTGCACTCAGGACTCAGTCTTAATTCCCTTGCTTCGCTCAGGAATTAACTTATAACTCCCTCGCTACGCTCAGGAGTTAAATTATGAGTCCTTCGTTACGTTCGGGATTCAATTCGCTCCCGTGACATAAAACAGTGCTTTATCCCCTTAGTGTATAATCTACTATTTAACAATACTATTCAAGATTGAGAAATCTATACTAATATTATTAAGAGGTGAACTTTGTGAGGGTGGGTACCTTTGTAAGTTTGTATGTAGGGGGGAATCTCTGGAAAACGACTTATCCGATTTCAAAAATTCTTTCACCAGTATATAGAATAGCCCTTCAGGGTGGATAGCCTATATTTTACCCCGCGGGTTCGCTTGGGTTCTCTCTAATATGCGGACTGAGCCGCGCAGGCAGCTAGAATACGATAAAGCTAATGTAATGACCGCTAACCATCTCCCCAGGCAGTTCAAGCTAAAACCTAATCTCTAAGTACTCTATTGTACCGGGTCAATCAGACACTTGCGTGTTACAATCCATTTTTTATTATGAAAGTTTCGCGCCGTCATTCGTACATATACAAGTACCCACTCACGAGGTCGTATCGATCCTAATAAGACAAAAAATGACCCAAATATATATTTAATATATTTATTATATATAAATATATATATATATATATATTTTATTTAATATATTTTTCCTACTGTATTACAATTTCGCATATACTACTTTGTATGGCGGTAACACAATAGCAAAGTTCAAAAATGTATGGAAACTTTGGGACACTGTTTCTCTCCTATTGAGATGGAAAGAGATCGTTTGGCGAGTGCGCGAGACACATTTATATCAAATTGTAATGTATAATGTAAGCGTCAGATTGATCCACTGCTGCACTCTAGTACCTACCTCGCTAGATTATTACTTATTAACTGCGTGCTTCAAAGCACTCAGCTATCCTAATAGAATAGATTAAGCGCACGCTACGACCACAACACCTGGCAATCCTGGCATGCAATTAGATTCAATCTAACCGGGGATCTGATCCTGTGTGATACTCTGCGGAGGTGAACTATAATCCACGTCAAAAGGAATACCTGGATGCCATTTTTATGAGCCTATCATTTAATAATTATACACAACTGCGTCACTATTGAATTCACGAATTTCACGTGTCTCTATATTTAGCTAGGTAGCATTCACACCATGGCGGTCATCTAACCATCAACCCCCTATAGACCGTAAGCCCACTCCCAATTCACCTACGTCTCATGACAACATGATAAAATGCATGGCAGCAGGTCGAGAAAATTGTGCTAAGCAAGAAAAAAAAAATTGTTTGACCAAAACTTTGAAAATTCTTCACTTCCCGTCAAAATTTGTATAGTTAGGTATCATGTGACAACAGTACGAGACATGTGGCATCATTTAGCTCTTTAATCGTAGAGAGAGAGTAAACCTAAGTCTGTCAGTGCTGAAATGGCCGGAAGTACTTGGCAGACGGCGTCAAAGTTGGCAACTTAAGTACCTACTTCCTACAATTTTTTTTTCTCACTCAGCAAAACTTTCTCGATCTGCTGCTGTTTCAAATCTTCCCTTTGCCGGTAAAGAGATGGGATTCGACTCCGGTTGCACTGGTTCAAAAATATTCAAAATTCTCCCAGTTTCGCCATACAAAAATCCACCTGAGTGCCTACAGGTCGTGTGATAATGAATATATATAAATATATGCTAAACTCACCCCAATTAGTTCACTTGTCTTCACAAAAATTAACCGGCCGGTCGCTTGACATTTGCAGTAGTCAAGTAGGTATCGTTCCCGCGTTCGAACCGTTCTGACGGTTGCTTGTTCGCCGCCGACGCAAGCCGGAGATGTCCGAAGATCTCCGAATGTAAACTTTCCCACCCCAGTGCGAGACAGATATACAAAATAGTGTGTGTGTGAATGGAATGGTGAGTGGCATGTTTGGTTTGCATGTCGGTAACATAAAATACGCTCAGATACCGATAAAGATTTGGCAATAAAATGAAACATTCCCCCGCCCGAGAAAGGCCAGAGCCTTTATCAGCCAAACCCAAATAAAATGTATGCTACACAAAAACAAAAAAACCGTAACCGAGCATTCCCGTTTCCCCTACACTCTCCGTAAAGAAGGATATCCACAAGTTCCTCCGCAGAAAAATTTAAAGGCATTATCAGTAATTTTTAATTTACATTTCTATTTATTAGATTTTCTTGGCAGACGAATGTCAAACTCTGACTTGCACTTTAAATTTAAAGGAAAAAAGTCCAATTAATTGATTTAACCTGACCTCTTTCAAAATAAAAATAACAAGATGACAAATCTAATGGCATGTCATAATTGATGTCAAAGTTTGTTGTCAATCCCTGTTGTAAATAATAATGAAATAATAACAAGTCCTTAAATGATAATTTTAAGAAGTAAGTATTTAGTGTTTCGTATTGTATTAGGCTTATCAGTATCTGGTCATAGTTGAAATTGCAGTAATCTGATATGATGTGGGTTGGTTTTAATTAGTTTGTTTACGTTTATTAACTGACGTCTTACTGTTTCTACAGGCTGTTATAGGTGAACCAGGATCTATTGAGGGTGCGCCATGTTACGGAATGTTGGTACTAATTTCTAGCAATGGCAACAATTTTAATAATAGACAACATCTACCCTCTATGATAGTTGTCAATATTGACAATGTAAACATTGCTTTGTCTAGTTTCGTGTGAATTATCATTAGACTGCAATAATCATGCTGAAAGTTTTAGATTTTACAGAGAAAAAAGTTGTAAATAGTGTATATAGTTATTTATTGGAAAAAAAACGTGCGGGAGAGAAATTTCTTCCATTAGAAAACATAACGAAATTAGCATCTGAATTGACGGGTAAGTTTCAAACTTATGGACAAATGTCACTATAGTCAGGTCGTCACGATTTGGTTGATGTCTTGTAATAATTTGATTTGTGTATTAGGTGTATCGCATGCATCGGTATCACGAATTGCTAGTGATGGGCGTAAGGGCGGAATTAAACGACCAAACCTAAAAAAAAGAAAACAATAAAAGAAAATAGATTTGGATGATTTTGATTTATGTGTCATACGTCGTAAAATTCACGAATTTTATAGCGTAAAAACCGAAGAAATATCCAAACATCAAACTTCGCACTTATTAAAGTTGTCGGAATATAACAAAAATCATCTGCCAATTTCCATTGTCCCAACTATACAAATTGTTGCTATACATAAAATTATATGTATAAAATTCAAAACGAGCGCCCTCTTGACAATACTCCCAAAGTTCTGGTTTACCTATACATGAATTTTTAACCGACTGCAAATAAGAGTACCCAAAGTCTTGTTGAGATTGAGCAAAGTTAAAAAAAGCAAATAAAAGTTATTAGTAAGTATTCTGTTAGAACATACTCCACTTTACCATCAAACAGGCTTCAGCTTGGCCTTTCGTTCTGATACATACTGTATACCTACCTACTCCTAAATATGTTTTATAATTTCTAAATGGGTGTGAAATAAAGTGACTTAAAACATTTATTATCCTTTTATTATCTTGTTAGTGTCGATATACCTAGTACAATAAGTTGCTCTTCATGCAGTGAACCTGAACATCATAATTTATCGATATCGATAACGTTGCGTACTAATATTATCGATAGGTAATGTTAAGGTAATACATCCCTAATCCCTTTCGTGCCATTATGTTGGTGCGACTTACTTCCGTATTGGAATTTTTAATGTGGTAGGTATGGCAAAACAGCTAAACATCAATTGAGTTATCATGTCAAAATCAAATGACAATGTCACTGTCATCCAATACTTAGTTCGAAGTCCCGTCTCTTAGAACGTAGTGGTTATATTCTCTTTGCTACACTTACTAAAATACTTAAAAAGAAAAAAAAAAAAACTGTATGTCTGGGCATGCTGCATACAGGCCGTTACAATGTATTTGTCTATGCCATACGTCCGGACACCATATACTCTATTGTCTATTCACTAAAAATAGGTTTGGTTTTTATGAATGTACTTATTATTACAGTGGTCGCTGAATAAAGCTCTTCAAATATTGAAACAGTCTTTTCCCTGGAATAAAAATGGTATCTCTAAATAAACGGTCCCAACCAGTTAAACGTCATAAGCATCAATCGTAGGCTCCCCATCGGCCTAACACCCAGTGACGAACAGACGCACGAGTAAGAACTCCTGGGGGCCTAGACAAGGTTACAATCGACAAGCGCTAACGCCAATAGAAACTAATAAAATGTATGGGAATGACAGATGTTAACGAAAAGTGTTTCGCCGGCATCTGTCATTCCCCTACATTTTATTAGTTTCTATTGGTGTTAGCGATTGTCGATTGTAACCTTGTCTACGGCCCCAGAACTAGGTACACCTACATTTATCTTAATGCGAAGAAAATAATAACTATAAGTACACTATAAATATTTTTACTTCTCATTTTACATTATGTAGTTTAGAGCCTTATCACACTTGCGATTTCCAAGCGTATTTTATATGAAGGCGATCACGCAGCGTGTTCGCCGCGACTGATGATTGTATAGAAAACACGCTCGCAAATCGCAAGTGTGATAACGCTCTTAGTTATAGGCAGCAACAAGCTTTGTCAAAGTCAACCCACTCAGGTAATGAGTAAAATTCCATAAAAAACTGGTATTTTGTATAATCACTTCTTTGACTTCTCCTTTTCATACTGTCGAATCCCGTAAACATCGGCAACTCAAAACAAACCGAAGAAAAATCAAGTATTATTATTTTTACCAAAACATTAATTTTATTAATTTATGGGAGACTGTGGCGTCCGTATTCCCACAAAAACACGGTGTATCGGCTTAAAAAGCAAGAAAACAGCTGGTCAGTGCTGTTTAAAATTGCAAATTGAACGATTATGTAAACAAGCCTTTCGGAGCCTTTTTTGGTGGCGTCATGACAAAATGAGTGGACGGTACTTAATTAAGTATTGAAAAATATTTCAATTTCAATCAGTCTGGCAAGAATTTGAATAATACTGGCAGCTGGTGCATGAATTTCGCGATGATTCTTAACGAACAAGCCGTAAAGATGTCCGTGACATTTGCAGACAGATTTTAAGATTTTGTTTCAGAGACTTGTTTATATTCCTTAGTGCAATTAATAGTTTTGTTCGGCATGATTGTAATAAAATAAATATCTTATTTCGATTTGTGTTATGGGGCTTCTAGACGGGCTATACTTTTCCGGAAATGTGTGGCCGGCAACTATGGGCGTCCGTCTCTTACTCACATGTTAGACAGGGACACCAATAGTTGCCGGCCACATATTGCAGCGAAAATATGGCCCGTCTAGAGCCTCTTTAGGGTACCTATATGTATACAACATTTCTAGCACCTGTCAATTTTCAACTCAAATTCACTTCATTGTTATCGAATCTACACATGAGCAGCTAAATGGTTTTATTTTATGTTATATTGCCTTTTAACTATCCAACTGACTGATCTACCTGACTTCCAACAGTTTCCATTAATAAAAAACGTAAATTCACAATACGCAGCATCTCTAGAGCTTTTAGCCATCGCAAAGTACGCCTTTTAATTCCATCACACTCTGTCCTAGTCAGATTTTCAAAACAGCCGTGGCGTGGATTGACTACGTAGGTTTCACTGTGTAAAACCTCTCGGTCGCATTACATTGGAACTTCCAACCAATGATTCGGTATAAAACCCAACGGGATGACAAAGAATAATCCACACATTCAACGATTATTCAATGGATTTATGCTTCTCTTACTATTGTTTTCCCAAATAAATGTGAAGTTGTCAAATTTGGTATCACTGGGTACTAGGTAATCTGTGATGTGGCGTGCATAGAACCTACTGAGTGTTTTAAAACTTTGAATGCACATTTCAGCCACTTTTACGTGAAAGCTAAATTAATAAAGCGTCAACTAACATCAATGAGGTTTCCTTTTGCTGCGATGGCAGTCACATTCTGAAAAAACCGGCCAAGTGCGAGTCGGACTGGCGTACGAAGGGTTCCGTACCATTATCTATAAAAACGGCAAAAAAAATCACGTTTGTTGTATGGGAGCCCCCTTCAATATTTATTGTATTCTGTTTCTAAGTATTTGTTAGCGGCAACAGAAATATATTATCTGTGAAAATTTCAACAGTCTAACTATCACAGTTCATGAGTTACAGCCTGGTGAAGACGGACGGACAGCGGAGTCTTAGTAATAGGGTCCCGTTTTACCCTTTGGGTACGGAACCATAAAAACTAGCTGTTGTTACGCGAATATAATTAGGAAACTGATCTCCATTTGAAAAAACCGGAGATGGGATGTTAAATTAAAGTGTTGTTGAGAACAAAAATAAGGTTTTTAAGTAACCCTGTTGAGAATTTTTCGAAAATATAACATCAATTATTTTAATTAATCAGACTACTGCGTTCAATTTTTAGATTTGTCTAATACTATAACATTTTTCAACTAAATTATTAAGAAACTTAATGATACTGAAGTAGTAGCACATTTTTAAAGAAGAGCTTCTGAGCTTTGTCAAAGATTCCTAATTACGCGAAATAACAAGACCGTGTCGAAGCTATAGTTGTTACTCGAACCATTTAACGAAAGTAGGAATCAATTTGAATTAGGTAGGTACTTGCTCTGCAGCCATGTAGAGTGAGTTGAGAGCTAGGGACCAGTATTCTCATATTTCTGCCAAATCAGCCATTTTGTATTATTGTACGAGTATTGTATCATCGGTATAACGATTTTGAAACAGAGCGTCGCAACGGGGTCGATAAAAAGCGAGACGAGCTCAGGCCCCGTATCATGGTCGGCCGTATCACGCAATAAGTGACAAGATAGAGCGTCCGTCTCGTTCTATCGAACGGTGACAGCCAGTGACGGACGCTCTATTTTGTCACTTATCGTGTGATAAGGCCGACCATGATATGGGGTCTGGGCTTGTTCACCAGCCGCCATCAGTTACAATTACGTCGGTGGAGTGTTAACTTGCACCAAGTGCGCTCGCACTTTTGCGAGAAAGAAGGGTACCTGCGTAAGCCACTTGAGAGCGCAAGAGAGTAGAAGAACAACACTAACAATAAAAATTGTTAATACAAAAGCCAGAATACACAAGTCGCTGTGGCCGAAATCGGTCAGGGCGACATTATTATTATTATTATTGTATCATCGTATACTCAAATCTTTAGAGGTTTGGCAAGGTCCATGTGACTCCTCTGGAATGGTA
Source organism: Epinotia ramella (assembly GCA_947578815.1). Taxonomy (NCBI): domain Eukaryota; kingdom Metazoa; phylum Arthropoda; class Insecta; order Lepidoptera; family Tortricidae; genus Epinotia; species Epinotia ramella. The sequence continues at coordinate 20,779,270 of OX388206.1, forward strand.
GCTAGGTATCCTTTTACCATCGTGCAGGCTGCAGGCCGTAAACTCGTTTGCCGTTGCCGTGGTATTGAACAAAACTTCGTCATAATTAACGACCGCCGACCCTAAGTAGGACCAGTGCCGTTTCACGAAGATACAAGTTACAGGCAACACTGGTCAAATTAGTAGCTGGCACTGTTTTGGCTTGTAAAATTGTAGCTTGTATCTTCGTTTAACGAGCCACAGGACTTGGTTTTGGTGCATCACGTTCTATGGCACACAATCGCATTGCAGACTAGTTGAAAAATTCAATTGAAATATTATTTTGAGAGACCAGTGATGCCCTGGGCAAAGAAAAAAAATACTGAAAGTCCTTAAATCGTAGAATCACGGGGTAAAATTTAGTTTTTCAGTCAGTGTATGGTATTTATTTGTTTTTTGTAGCAAAATGTGAGCCCCGGTGTATTACGATTTTACGATACAAAAAACGTTCTTATAGTAACGCTGCGGATCACAGTTGGGCGCACTTCACGCCAATCGGACACGAGTTTTGGGCGCACTGGCAATTGGATTATCTTCTATTTATCCTTCACTGTAACACGTTCCGGTTTTCCGATAGAATTGTATCCAATATTTCCAAATGCATTTTTTTACGACTTAGATACCGGCATCGGCACTGAAATCAAATTGTACCTGCCAAACAATACAAAACAACTAACTTGGTTGGGCCTAGGAGGCCGTTAGGGGAACTCTTGGTGACACATGTGAGGTAGGGCACAGCGAAATGTCATCCCGCTCGAATTTGGAGCAGCCCAACTGGGGAAGTACCTCCGCCTTGCAGAAGACCACAGCCATAATAACACTACTACTTGCTCTGTAGTAGTGTTGTGTTCCTGGAGGTGAGCAAGGTCGCCAAAGCTCCCGAGGATGCGTTTGTGTTGAGAGCGAGGGAATTTGTTCCTTCAGCTGTCAACACGGCGAATCCTCAATCATATCAAGGGTCGGCAACGCCCATGTTACTCCTTTGGAGTTGCATGCGTATATAGGCTGCGGTGTCCGCTTACCATCAGGCGGGCCGTACGCTTGTTTGCCACCGTCGTTGTATTTTAAAAGTAAAAATGGTCCCACCAAGAGTTTCCCTAACGCAATCCTCCTAGGCCCAACCAAGTTAGTTGTTTTGTATTCTTTGGCAGGACCAAATTCTTGGTCAGTAGTTAGCCTGGTTAGTCGGTAGTTAGCCATACAAACTGAAGAAGCGAAAAAAGTTACGTTGTGACATGAAAATTAACCCTAGAATTGTATGGTTAATTTTCGTGTCACGACGGAAAACTTTCATAGAACATTTTATTGTGTGAGTTAAGCTGGCCAAGAATTTGGTCCTTACCCAAATGCGCATATTTAATTATTTTTACAAATAGATGCAATCCTCCTTTAGGTTATTCTGTTGTGTGCCAATACCAACATTAATCTTTGTTTTTTTTTTTGAGATGCAATTATTTTTATTTCGTTTTTGGTTGAGAGTCGCTGTAGCGACGCACACAATTTTCAATCTGGAGGTATAATATATATACCTACTAGTGGCTTTGTATAGAACTAGCGGGCCTGTTTTTATTAAAAAAAAAACTATTTTCGACCCAAGCTGAAGCATAGAACTTCGTTCGCTTCGCTCGCTCGTTCCCCGAGTGGATGATACAGAGTTGCGAAACAGAATTCACGAATATCTTCTGAAATCAGCAATTTTCAAAATACATATTAAGCGGAATTAAAAAATTAAAAACAGTTATATTAGGATATCTGTCATTTTTTTACACGTTGTAAGTACGTACCGCATATATTTAGCACATAACGATCGAGGATTAGGCTAGCTCGCCGTGGCTACGTGAATTTCCCACCGGCTATTGATCAGGCCGACCATCACTCATTCATCGGCCGTCCGTCACTCGCGCCATTTTTGCCATTTGCGCTATTTTTCGCTAAAGGCCCGGTACATATTTGATGGGTGCAGGAAGGAAGCGACGCAGTAATTGGTCCCGCCCGGGGACAAATACCGCTGCGTACGGTCAAGACCAAAAATATGCCAAATTGGATCTTATTGCATAGACGTACGTTTCACAAGTTAAACAAATTATCGTACTTGTCTGAGGGCTCCAATTAGTATCGCATCAATTGAATGACTTTATAATGTTGCTAGCTGCCCGCGTATTGCGTGGAGCGCATGCGAAGTCTTGAAATAATATTTATCCTGTCCATCTCGGAGGTCCTTTCTATTTTCTGTGAGTGATTTTCCAGAGATTTCCCTCAACATACAAACGTACAAAGCTACACACTCGTAAATTTTACCTCATTTCGAGTTGGTGGGTACATACATTTACTGTAATTCAGTTAACAATGCAATATTGTGGTACCATAAAGCTGAAGTAGGCTTTAGCAACCCCTAAACTACACAAGATAAAACCGTCTTGTTCGGGCTCATTGGAATCCTTTCAATTATCTAATACTTGCTGATTGTATAAAATATGTATTTAAAAAATACAGTCGGCAATAAAAGCTTGTACCTACCAAATTTATTATTTTTGACAGAAAAATATAAGTCATGACTGACTTATATTTTTCTGTCAAAAATAATAAAGGGGTTTGGGTAAAAATGTTGTAATTTTTTTTTAAGATGAGCGGCCACTCTTAAAAGTGGTAGATTATGATATTTTCATAGGTCATATTGTAAAGGTATAAACTAAACTTCAAACTTAAATTATGTCGGCTCCGATATTGTTTAACGCGTTTATTTTTTTATATTTATGCATATTAAGAAGTCCTATAAACGATTATTAAAAAAACATCCTTGGCCGCTGCAAAAAAAAACGACATTTTTTCTCATACCAGGTTACCCTACCCAATGCCCTTTGGTTGGTAAGGCCAGTCAGGTGGGCATACGATGCTATGGGATATGAGTAAGTTGTATGCACCCATATTTTTAACATATCATATTTTAAACTCATACTTCTCCAAAAGGCTGAGCCTGGCCATCCAACTGGGAAACGCGGCGAGCGTCTTGGGCACGATGCCACGGGCAACATTGGGGGGGGGGGAGGAGGGCGGGCAGTTTTGTTTCTTATAAATTTTGTTGTATTTGTGTAAGAGGCTGACAAGACCTAATTTGGTGAAATTGATGTTATTTAAGCAGTTTTTTAAGAAAAACTATTTGTTCTAGCACTTCAAATAAAATATATGTTAATATTCACCATATTTCAAAGACCGTGGACGGCCTCGATATATAATTCGACGAAATCAGCTCGATAGAAAATAATTGCAAAGATTGGTCTTAAAATCACATTAAACGGTTCTATGTCATTATTTTGTTGACATATGGGTCTGCAATTAAAAACATGAAGTCAACATATTCATACCTAAACCGCTAACGAGTCATATTTCACAAATAATCCACCCTTTTTTTAGGGTTCCGTAGCCAAATGGCAAAAAACGGAACCCTTATGGATTCGTCATGTCTGTCTGTCTGTCCGTCAGTATGTCACAGGCATTTTACTCGAAAACTATAAGGCGAATAAAATTAAATAAAATAATAATAATAATTTAATTTTGAATAAAATTATGAGGATAGGTGTATTTTGATAGCCGCTACATAGTTTTGTAATTAAATTACAAACAAAAAAATTTTTAGGGGTGCACTCCCTTACATAAAACTGAAAGTTATTATTTTTTTCATCGCAAGCCCACGTTGGGCACATCAATCGATAGGCCTTTCAAAATAAATACAAGGTTTCTCAGCAATTTTTTTGATTAAGTGAATAGAGTCGGGGATAATCGCCTCGAAAGTCACTAAAATTGTGTCCAACCCCCTCTAATTTTTGAACCGTGTATTTTAAAAATATGGACAAAATCATGGCTTATTAAATTCTTTCAGCGAAAATTGTTTTGAACAAGATCGGTTTAAAGGTTTTTGAAATATTTCTAAAAAACTGCCTTCCTTAAAGAAAAGGACGTAAGTGCCGTAAGATTTCAGTAACGATACTACCTTTTTAATAGGCACGGAACCCTTCGTTGTGCGTGGTCCGACACGCACTTGGTCGCTGTTTTTTATTTCAATATTTATGTGATATTATCTTCAAAAACCGGCCCAGTAACACTCGCTCTCGTTTACTCCGATACAAAAACCTTTTTTTTCGTGTTGACAGCGTCTTAATATGAATAATTAACATTGACTGTACATCATCATCGAGTTCAGAATACATCGAGTCTACGTAAAACGCTTACATACAACATATCAGTAACTACATGATATGACAATGAAGAAAATGTGTGTTCGATTTTCAGAAAAAAGTAAGTAACTGTATAGATTCCCAGTATATAAGCCAGGATTTAAACAGATTCGTATACTCTCTTTATTACCGTTGTAGGTAATAACTCCGGCATTTCCACATTAAAATTGAGAACACGCATTATGTTTTTGTTAGGTTTGAGGTTAGGGAACGAAGATTAACACAGGGCCCACACGGGCATGGGTTTGTTGCTAACTGACTTTATTTGTGCTCTGATACATCGACAGCTTATAGGGAGGTACTTATAGATATTATACATGATGCCTGCGTAAACAACCTATACTCTACAAGTATAGCTTCATACTCATATTAATCCTAACATTCCTAACAGTTTTACTAATATGCGTACAATGTATTACAATGTATGTAAATGGAGTATTTCATGTTTCGGCTAGTTGCGGCAATGTACCGAGCTGGCCCGCAGCAATCGTTAGGAGTAAGGTAAGGGTCACTCGGCCGCGCGTCCGAGCTACAGTGCGCAAGTAAAGTTTCACTTTACAGCATCGTTTGATTTTATATCTGAGCCATGTTCCTTTGTCGGACAAAAGGTACAATGTGCGCTTGGATGCGATTTGGCCAATTGGAATAAATGTCGCGATACGGTAATGTACAAAATGATTGAGTTCGATTTCCGATTGTGAATCAAACTTTTTCGATACAGTTGGACGGTTGCGTATAACGCTTTGAGCGGTTTGAGCCTCTTGCAGACTAGCACGGCCTGCGGTGGCGGTCAATAGTAAACTTGACAGTTAATGTCCAATTTTCCATTGACCGCCACCGCAGGCCGTGCCAGCTTGATTCAGGCCTTGGCCAGGCCTTTCATTTCAATAATAGTTACAATATAAATTAAATCTAGCTTAATCAGAAATACAAGATAATCATAAACAATAAAAAACAAAATTGGCTATAACTAAAAATGAAAGCATAAAAAGGGAAGTTATAAAAAGAACACCGCCTCTAGGTCAGACTGCGGCATGGACCCCATTACGCTGGCAGCATTACCTCTCTGAATCGCAATGGAAATCGTTGCAAGAGGTAAGCGCCAGTTTTGGGGTATCCAGTTGCTTGGACCAGCCGCGAAGACAAGGCCTTGAAGAAGATACTCATATCGGACGACCAGGGATCCAAGGTTTCCGCAGCAAGCGCCGCAAAAAAACCTATTGTATTATTATTTATATTTGATTTGATCTCACTAACCAGCAGTTATTTACTTTTAAATGCGAATTTCCACGTCACAACACAACCTGCCACCACCAAAGCAACACTGAATATGTAGCAACGAACTAACGGCATCGCATTTTGTAACCGCATTAGAATTTATATTATAACAAACCTTTTTGCATCACCGTACGTTGTCTTTCAGTCGGGGCTTATTATAATATCATAATAATGCAAGCATACATCATTATGCATGTCCTGGTCAGCCAGCCATGTATACACTGACATCTAAGAAATCCACCTCTTTCGAGGAATACTAATGAACATGTGCGCAGGTCGGTATTTTCTTTATGGAAATATCCAAGTTAAATTGCTACGGCTCTGGTGCTAAAGCTTGATATTCGTTTATTTTGCGTTAATGAGGGTTTCCAGAATGTATTATGTCACCAGATGGCAGCTTATTTAAGCAGCCTTTAGACCTATCTAAATGCAGTACACTAAATCAGAAAGACTGCAGAAAGACAAGTGTAAAGACTGTTAGCATGTAAGTCACGCTAATTATATAGACAGTTAGACTCGACACTGCCACTCTGAATCAGTGTACTGCATTTAGATAGGTCTAAAGGCCGCTTTAATCATCATCAATTTGATTGGTGGATTTTGACACCTAGACCTCTCGCCACAGTGCTGCCAGCTGGTGACATAATACATTCTGGAAACCCTCATTGGGTAAAGATTATAACAAATTATTAACCAACATCTAATATTGGACATTGAAACTAACAATTTGCGTTCTTGAGCATTTTCTTGAAAATATACTTACCTACGACCTTATCGCAACTTTAATTATGTTGACTAAGTTGGTATGTCTAGAATCTTTTTATTTTCCTAATTTGTTGACAGTCTTTCCCACCGGTAATTGATAAAATATTCTCTGGCTAATTAAACACAAATAAAGTGAAGTCTTCAATTATAACTCGTATTTGCATGAAACGTACAATAATTACCTTACTCGTAGATAATGTGAACTACTTAATGTTTGACACCTGTTGTGGACCTCTCACTGTTATGAATTAAGATTGAAAGTTTTCAGGGTATTTGGGTCAGTGTCAAGCACTGGGACATTTACCTTATACTTATCGTAATTTAAGTATACAACCGAATGTAATACTAAGAAGAATCATTCAAACCTCGTGAAATTACCCACACCTTCTAATGACGTGCGTGCACGCGCCTAGGAGTGCCCACGAGTTGAACAACTTATCTTCGGGATGGCACAACTGACACGCCGCGACTTAAGACGAGAAAATTTACCCTCCTCTTTCTAATTTGCTCAGTGCAAGTGAGACAAGAGTCGATGGGCGAATTGGCAGCAAATTATACTAGTATCATATGGCAAGAGTGGGGCGCTTCCTAGCTTAATTGAACAATCTCCTGTTCCTATAATCAAGTATTAAAGGTCCTAAGATTTATATTAGGAACGACACAACATAATAAATAAAAATAATAAGACCGGGTTGCACTTCGGAAGTGCCGGCAGAAGTGAAAACTCAATAACATTGTAACAGTTTTTCGATCAGGTCAGGTGACACCTTACGGTGTCACCCAAAAAGTTAATTTGACGCAAATTTATAAACAATTATCAATTATTTAGGCGGACCGCCCGCGGGCGCGTTGGGTGCGACGGGCCCAACGCGCCGCTGCGGCGCAACGGTGCCGGGGTCCGGCGCGCCGACGGGCGGCGGTAAACACAATACCAATTTGTTTTTGCCATTGCCAAATATTTTTCAAAGCTTTATCTCTTTAGGAATAACGTCTAAATTCGAACTATTCGAATTTGCAAGAACAGCAGATGGCGGTGCACGGTGGCGACCAAAATGTCAATTTGTTTTTGCCGTTGATAAATATTTTTCCAAGCTTTATCTCTTTATTACGCCCAATTTCGAACTATTCCAATTTTCTCAATAGCAAAACGGTGAAGGACGCGTTGGTATTATTACAAATTTATTTGCAGAATATGCTATTGCAAAAAGTGTTTAACGGCTTTATACTCTTACGATTAGCGTTCAGTTTTGAATGAAGTCGAATCGGCTAGCAGCAAAAAGTGACCTCCTTCTCATCTGACGTCACAAAACTCTGTCGCGTATTTAACAATTTTTCCCCATCCCAAAAAGTGCTCAGCGCCGCTAAAGAAGTTTTCACTTCAAAAATAAACGAAGAAACAAATAAATCATTATAAATTAATTCCAAAATAAATTAAAGTAATATTTTAAGTATTAAATTGAATAGGTACTTAACAGAATTCTCATGTTATTCCTCTTATTCGTCATCCTACTAGGAAAGCAAGCACAATCAAAATATAATAAACACGGAAATTCTCGGAATAAGTTAATTAGATTCCGGGCCCCATTGATAAACCGACGCAAGCCGATATACAGCCCCGCAAGTAGGTAATAACTAATAAAATACCGGCATCACTAAATTATTCCCAGTTCTAGATTAATCTAGAAGTCGGCTGTCGAGCCGCAGTCCGACGGCTCTTACATTATTACAGCATTCATTAGAGTTCGCTAATTACTCCTTGCTTTAATGAATAAGCTCTAATGAACCACTTTCTGTTAATTAAAGGCGGCAGGGGGTGAGGGGGGCTCGGAGGAACTTTTCTCCGAGCTCTGATTGCAAATGTGAATTTGTGTAAGTCGCAGTCGGAGTGGAAAGAGTGTTCTAGCTGAAAAGAGGTAATGAGGCGGTCGGGCCGTTGCAACTGCACCGATATTTAAATTTTCGGAACCATTTATCAATATTAAGGTTGGGAAGTGTTAGGAGTTAAATCGGGTAATTTTACAGCAGATACCTACTGCTAATTGCATAGTTTTTCTGGCATTAGGTACAAGCGCCGTTTTAATTATTATTACCAAGGTACTTTCATGGCGGCGGGACAGCGTATACTACACTGCGCTGCGCTGCGCTGCGTAGTACTTCACTGGATATCCCAATTTACATGTGAATCGAAGTCGGAGTGGAAAGAGTCCTCCTCATTTTAGCGTTATCCAGATGCAACCCGAAAATACAAAGAATCGGCGTAAGGATAAGGACTAGTTTTTACGGAAGTCGCTGCCAGCTGACCTAACAAAGGTAAACAAGAATTTGGAAGTAGTGTTCTGTTCTAGCTAAAAAAAGGTAAGGACGTGTTCGGGCCATCCATTGCAACCGCCATTTTATCTATTTGCTTTATTTTTCTGACGTTTGGAACTGACGCATAAGTAGACATATTATATAGGTTTTGTTAAGGCGCCGTAGGTTCATGGTCTTCAATGAGCATAAGCGTGAGCGAGATGGAAGTGCGTGCTCGGAAGCGCGGATATCATGTTTTTTAATTTTTATTTTTTGTCTGTTTAAATAATTAAAAAAGTAATCACTGAGCTCTCTCAAACATGATATTGCCGATTTTTAGAAGCAATTTTAATATTTTTAACTTTTGTGCATAATTTTTACGAATATTTGGAGTGTATGTTAGACCTATGTTTGTGATTTTATTCTATCGAGTGAAAATTGCTTAATCATGTTTCGAATCACTGATCTCGCTGCAGAAAAGCCTCAAGATTGCGTTTTTTTTTTGAAACCGTATTATTATAAACTGACGACTTCCCCGACTTATTATATTGTTTCAAAAACTCTGTTCGCTTAACTTCGCTGAACCTACGGTGCCTTAAACCTTCTACTTGGTAAGGTGAAGGTCCCAATCGTTGACGCCTTAATTCTAATAACTAATATTCTGCCGCCACCTTTATTACTTGGCTTAAGATTGCGGAATAAGCAGCCCAACTGAGGAAGTACCTCCACCTAGCAGAAGCCTGCAGCCCTGACCAAGTAGTGGTCTACTTGCTTTGTGGTTGCTGTTCCTGGTGGTGCGTATATGATGGGATCCCCTTCATTGGCATAATTTTTTTTAGACTAATATAGTTTCGCATAATTGATTTGACATAATTTCTATTGGCATAATAATACTGTCGCATAATAATACTTTGGCCTACTACTTTGTTTGGCATACTATGGTTTTAGAATAATTTTACTTGGACTAATTTGTATTCGACTAATACTCATTATGCATACTATTGTATGGGCTAATAATTATTTATCATATCTGTTTTGAAGCATAATTTCTGTTTTCTAAATAAATAAAACACAGTTTCGTTGTTAGCATGCATTTACACTTTTCGTGGACGCGGATTATTGGGTCGTGCATTATCAGGGCGGATAAAAATGGCTTGTTATAAGCGAACTCTGTCTTAGGTCGGTTAGGTTAGGGTTCACTTGTGTTCCTCAGACCAGAAATAGACACCCCGCTCAGCGGGGTGGCGTCGACTCGCTGGAGATTATTAGTCCGCACAGATGACCGTCCCAATGTACATGGATTATCAGGCTGTACATTATTGGGCCGTGCATTATGCTTTCATTGCTTTGTGTAATGCATGATTTTATTTTTTAGGACACAATTTTTATGCGTTTTGTAATTATGCCAAGTAATTATTATGTCTTTTTGTATTTATGCTATCTGATGTTAGTCTTTGTGATGATTATGCTATTTTCGTTTATTCTTTTTAATTTTATGCCTAAAAATGTATGCCATAACATGATTAGGCTTAACGCTAATTCGGCTATAAAAAAATATGCGTTATTATATTATTCCAAATGATTTTATGCGATCCAATAGAGAACCGTATATGATCGCCAGAGCTGCCGGCGATGCACTGTGTTGAGCGTGGGACCTGCATCTGTCTCAAGCTGTCTACACAACAAATCCTCAAAAGGTCGACAGCGCGCTTGTGATTTTGCCCCTCTATTCTGTAAATTGTTTACGGTCACCACAACGATCACCCACAAATATATCTTGACACCGCGATGCGTAGTAACTAAGCGTAGGTAGAGGTCTAATAGTTTTGTGTCCAATGACCGGCGGGGTGAGCCGCATTAGCGCGTAGTGAATAGACGATATATTTGTGGGTGAGCGTTGACGTGAGCTTAAAACAAGTAAAGTTACATTTTTAGGTTCACGTTAATAGGGGGGCTGGTGTCGGAAGCGTTGTTAGGCGACGGAGTCTGCTCACCATCAGGCCCGCCATATTGTTTTTGCCACAGTTATAGTATAAAATAAAAATAGATTTAATGTGCCAAATAATGGAGCAGTGTAGGAAACTGGGACATTCTCCTTATCTAGTTTTCCGGTAAATATTAGGAGTTCGTTTCGCACTTGGCCATTTTTGTCGCTGAAAATTCCTACAACTGCAAACTATTCCAATTAATTCTAAACTACAAGGCGAACGAGTCAAATAGGGCATGAATATTTATAACTTTGCGATAGGTACAATTATGCATAATTGAATCATTTCAGTGCGAGTTATTCGCTTTGCGGCTCGTGAAGAAATAGATTACTTCATTATCTTATTACTATTTATTACCACCCGGCCGTCTAATGGTATTTAAGAAATGAAATGAATTGAACATTAATTTAATCCAGAACAAGTCCATGTTAGCAAATACATCAGAATAAAGAAAATAAATTAAATTAAATGATACGAAATTAAATTCGATCATACTTAATTATTAAAACTTTAAAACATATGGGCGATAGATTATTCAACGATACGGTAGAGTAAATTATAAGACTGGCAAGGCCTTATTTAGGTAGGAAGGTACGTATTAAATGAACGGGCTTGAATCTTACCTAATGCTAGTTTCATAGATTAATATAAGTCTTTTGTGTGGCGCATAAATCGTACATTCCATAAAATTTCACTACTCTCAGTTCTAAAGGCGCTTTTTATAAAGGCGGTAAAAAGTAACATCACTCCAAAGAAAGAAACAATGTCTTACGTAATCAATGAACAGCCCCGAATCTCACATAATGTCAGTTTCATATATATTGTGTGGAGCCGAAGCTAAGACTCGATAGAGCTATTATATTCACGACACCTAGTGATACTGTTCAGATATGTGTTAGTCCTTAATTGAAGAAGCGAGCGAAGCGAACGAAGCTCTATAATGCTTCAGCTTTTTAATGATTTTTTTTTTTTACAGAGCTACTAATGTGAAAGGAATAGGCTGTCCGAAGCACAACACCTCCCTATTTCACTTTGAGCATTATTTCTCAGACATAAGTCGTAAAACGTACGTACACACATTTTTAGACATTACTGTATAATTAGGTATACGGCCCAACGACGTTATGATTTTAATAGCAGTCTGTTAATATTACAGAGTAGGTACGAGTAGAAATTGAGGGAAGAATATACAACGATGATTGGCACTGTTTGTTCACATTGTGTGTTCTAGAGTCGCCTACAGTCTCAGCTCTCAGCAGACGGTCAGGGGATCGAGCCACTGAACTACCGTGTATTTTCTAAGGCTAAGTAGTTATAACTGTAGCCCAAATTTTAGGCTGTTGCCCACTAGAATCCCCTAACCTGATCCCCCAGGGGAAAAAAATATCAAAATTAATTATTTTTTAATTTTAATTACTGTAGGTACGACGACGATCGAAGCGAGGAGGAGTATTAGGTGAACTGCGACCCTACAGCGCGCGAGCCGAGCGAGCGAAGCGAGCGTGACGCGGTAGCGTCCGACGAAGCGCCATAACCGAACACTATCATTTTTTCCTAGTTGAATATAAAATGTGTTCCAATCGGCTGCCTCGCAACAAAAAAAATCACCTATTTCCGCCCCAGGCAAAGTTGTCTCAGTTCGGGTTGCACAGGGCGGTTCCACAACAATTCGGGAGCTCAAATACCGCGAGCCATCCGGTTGCCTCTTGGATACTGCAACTACGCGTCATTACGAATATGAATAGAACCTTCAAGTGCGAGTCTTATGGGCTGTTTACATCTTGATTAGTGATTAGTGCGAGTTCATGCATTTGCTGAAAGTGCGAGTAGCTTTTGTATGGACTCGCCCTAATCACTGATCAATGTGTAAACAGGCCCTTACTCGCGCACAACGGCGTTCCGTCCCTATACCGAGGGATCCTGCACATGGTGTAATAGTAAGTACCAAAACAAATGTAGTACCTACCTACCAAAAACTGACATTGGTTTGGTACAACCTTTGTTGCGTGCACACGACGTGATACGGCGCGTCAAATAGACTTCCAGCCCAATCAATCAACCAAGTCAATTAAAGAATTAGACAGCTATTCCCGGTCAATCATCGATTTACAGGTACCTGTATAAAACTACAAAAAAACCTTTGCGGTTGTGCACTAATTATCTTGCCAACTATTTGTGGTAGGAACTTACCGAATTTGCAATTTCTATTAGTACTAGCTTCCGCCTGCGACTTCGTCTGTGTGGACCCGGGATAAAAACTATCCTATATTTTAATCCAGGTTATAAACTATCTTCGTGCAACATTTCATCCAAATCGGTGGAGCCAAACAGAAAGCCAAAAAAAAATACAAACAGAAAGATGTACTAGTATACATTCCAGTAATCTTTACACTGGTTCCTACACTAGGCGTAGCCTGTCTCGTAGGTAACCAAAACAATTATTCAAGTGTACAGTACAAATTATATTCATTCGAAACGTTAATACAGATGACAGTTTAATATTCCCCTAACTAGGTCTCTGATATTACATTTTATCTAGTTATACTTACATATTTTATGTTATTTCTAAATATGGTAAGATTAGATTACATTGTTTATGGTAAGTGAGTGATTGTGTGTGTAATTGTGTGTGAGTGTGGATGTGTGTGCCGATTGAGTAACAAACTTTCGCATTTATTAGTAGGATTGAGGTAGGCTAATTATTTATATCTGTGCTTCCTATTTTCTACTTCTATTCAGTATAGGTAATATTTTCAATTGACCCTAAATCAGCTAACGAAAAAAACATAGAATGCAAGCTCCTTACAAACTACCCAATATGGTAGGTACTTATGCGCATGTTCGAACTAAACGGCTGCCTGGCATCTATTGGACACTCCGCCCCCATCGCCGCATAATGGCAAATGGCACTGATTCTGTGGGGTCATTTTGCGGCGCTACTTAGACTTCTATGCTTTTTTCGTTCGCTTCCCCTAAATATACCGTTTAAATTAAATTTTGGGTAGTCACTGCAACGCACTTTTATACAAAATACATATTTTAACAGCATATTTTGACTAATGAAACCCACCGTGGCTCACAATGTGCACCGCAGCCGATCTCCGGCTTACGAGACCTCTTAAGACGCTGTCAACACCAAAATGCCCTTGAGGATTTTGGATAGCGCGCACACTGTCTGTTTGTATCGGAGTAAATGAGAGCGAGTGTTACTGGGCGGCCCGGTTTTTGAAGATAATATTACATAAATATTGAAATAAATAAAAAAAAATATTATTTGTGAAATATGACTCGCTAGCGGTTTAGGTATGAATATGTTGACTTCATGTTTTTAATTGCAGACCCATACGTCAAAAAAATAAAGACAGAACCGTTTAATGTGATTTTAAGACCAATCTTTGCAATTATTTTCTATCGAGCCGATTTCGTCCAATTAATATGTATCGAGCCCGTCCACGGTCTTTGAAGTATGGTGAATATTAACATATATTTTATTTGATGTGCTAGAACAAATAGTTTTTCTTAAAAAACTGCTTAAATAACATCAATTTCAACAAATTAGGTCTTGTCAGCCTCTTAAGGGTCGCCTGGACGCTCGACCCTCCATACAAAAATACAAACGTAGTTTGACATGGTAGAATAACAGGAAACTTTGTATACTTAATGGGACCCGCCATATCTAGGTCGGACACTAGTTTCTGAAGCTTATTTAAATATAAGAAAAATAGAACGAGTAGAACGTTTTTCATATAGTCTATAATTTTTTTTTTGATTGCCTACCTAAATTTAACTTTTTGTTTTATCTATTATAATTTATAGCAACAAAAACTAATTTCCGACCTAGATGTGGCGGATCCTACTGTACTACCTATATAAAAAGTTTCATGTTATTTCAGTCGATTTAAAATGAGAATCAAACTACGTTTGAATGGAGTGTCGCCTTGAGAAGACCGTGATGGGGACATGGGGACCCTTAACTTGAATACAAAATGAAGAACGATAGGTATTATAGGTGTAGTTGTAGGTACAGTCAGCGTCATATAGTTAGTAGCAGCCAAGGTAGCCAAATATTTTGGTACACGTTTTTATTACTGTAAGAATAAGGGTGTTACGAAATATTTGGCTACTCTGGCTGCTACTAACTATATCATGCTGACTGTACACTGAAAAAATCGCTTAATACAAAATAATGGACGTTAAAAAAATCTGATGAAACATCAGTCGCATTTGGCTAAGGCAAGTGCAGTTACGAAAACGTTCCAGCCGCCAACGAATCTATTGGAATAGTCAATAAGCGTGAACATCCGAAGGGTAATGTATTGGCTCATGCGAGCCGTATATAAACGAAATGGTTTAACAACAGGACATCACACTGCTGCTAGCTGCATAGCGATAATAAGGAACAATTTAGTGATCTTAGTGAACGGAATCAACATGCTTCGCTACGTTACGGTGAGTTTGATGTACTTGGTGAATTTTGGGGCCTTGTATTTTTCTTCCATAGGGAATGCACTGGGTAAAGACCTCGTGGCCTACTTAATTACTAATAACTTCGGTTAGAGAGATAACTACCCTTTAGGCCGCGTCCTAGATGTCAGCGGGCAACTGGTCAACGAGCGATAGATTGAACTCGAATGAACTGCTACTGGCATCCAGACAACTTTACTATAAGGTGTATTGATTTGATATGAAGAGTTGAGCCTACTATCCTGAGCATTGGATCGGATCACTACTTCTTCACTAAGTAAGTACTATAGTAAGACAACAAAGATCCATCCAGCTTTTTTGCCCTAACGAAGCCCAGGGTGCACTTTGGCACCTTATCCCAAGATATGCCACTACTGGCACTATAGTTATACGAAAATGACTGACCTCTGACCTTCCAACCCACAGGGAAAACTAGACCTTGCAAGGCAACAGACATCAGAAAGTGAAAATGGTGGCATTCCATCTTTTCAACTAATGATCTCCAACATGGGCCTCAGAATTCACTTTCCGCGCCAGTGGAGAATTTAGATATGCGTTATGTTTGTTCCAGATTGTTTGCCTGTTGGGAGCCGCCCACGCCGCGCCTTCCGGCCTCTTAGAACAGGGCATTGCTGTCGGCGTCGGCAGTGTGGTAAGACAGTATTTCATTTTGTTTTATCTAACCTCAGTCTGCAGAGCGATATGAACCTATGTAAGTCATTTGGCCAAGATTCAATTTATTAATTGGCGTTACAACTCGGTTACAATATCTGTGGACCTCGCTGAAATGTGAAGCCCCTCCCCCTTCTCTTTTACCTACCCGCGCTCGCCCCGCACCGTACCAGAGCGCCGACGTGACGTCATCGACGCCAGATCCACAGGTATTGTAACCGGGTTATTTCCACTTGTTTTCAGATCTTTGTCCAATAATCATGCGTCTCACATTTTTTTAAGCAAAATGTGAGATGCAAATACATTGGTCGGATCTTTGTCCAATGTATTTGCCTCTCACATTTTGATAAAAAAAAACATGAGACGCAATGATCATCGGACAAAGATCTGAAAACAAGTGGAATACCACCCCTAGGTATGCTGAAAAGGACAAAATAATAAATTATTTTACCGCAAGTGAGGAGATACTGCGTCAATGTTCTACACGCAATGTCCGTAACGTGAATTAGCATTGTGTGTATTGCGAAGAGCTATCAATGATTTTCATTAATTTCAGTCGAACCCATCTTACGGCTTCAACTACGCGGTCAACGACCCGCTAACCGGCGATAACAAGGCCCAATCAGAGCAGCGCGTCGGCGGCGTCGTCAAGGGCTCCTACTCGCTTGCGGAGCCCGACGGCACCATCCGAGTCGTCGAGTACTCCGCCGACCCCGTCACCGGCTTCAACGCGGTCGTCAAGAGGCTCGGCGCCGCTGGTCACCCCCAGCAGATCGTGGCCCCGGTTATCTCTGCCCCTATCGTCAGCAAAGCTATCATGGAGCCCATCGGCCCCATCGGTCCCATCGGCCCCATCGGTCCCATCGGCACCAGCTTAGTCGGCCTCGGCATTGGCGAGCTCGGCCTCGGGCTGAAAGGCGGACTCGGCCTCGCCGGCCTTGGACTTAAGGGCGGCCTTGGACTCGGCGCGCTCGAACTTGGCGGACTAGGCCTAGACGCCGGCTTATGGAAACACTAGTAAATAACATTACTAGTTTTCCGCCTGTGAAATTGCTATATTCACAAGTGAAAATATAGTGTCCAAATACTCAGCATGATCAGGATTGCAATAAAATAAACTGTTTGTCAGAAAACTTTATTTTCCTCTTAATACAAGCCTCGGGCCCAAAATAGACGATGCTTTAATAATTTACTACACATTAATACATAAATAGAATACCACTGACACACTCAATAACTGTGACTAGCGCAACTGGCCGCGTGACAAATATCGTTATCTCTTTCAAAATGATACGACGCGAGAGAGATGAATGCGGCCAGTTGTGTGAGCCCTACTCGGCATACTTACTGGTAAATGCAATAATATATTTGAGCGTCATATCAAGTCTAAATAAGAGATTAAACCTCATGGAGACTGACATGAATTCCGATATTCCAATACTAACCGTGCCGGAAAGAAAGTGGACACTTTTCGACGTAACTCCTTATTTATGCTTATATTGATAAAATATATTTCACATTCTATAAAAATATGAATATTTAGTTGGTTGTTAGGAAAAAGAAAAATGACGAAAATTATTAAACAAACGAACCATAAGAAGCGATTTAAAATGGCAAATTTGCCTCTAAAGAATAAAACGAGGAGCAATTAAAAATTCCTTTAAATGTTGTTAAAGACACCAAGGCTATACCAATACCAATGACTATACATAAATTTCGTCGACTTTCATTCCGATTTGGTCTTTAAAATGAACCTTACAACAATTACATAGGGTACAAAATGCGTTGAGACCAGAGAGGGACCGGCGCTAGGTCGTGAGGGACCGACCTTCGCCGAAGAGCCATAGGCAGGCGCGGTCCACCAGGTAAGCGAACATCATGTCTGCTATTAGTACTTGTACTAGGATGAGCCGGTACTGGAACAAAACAAGTTTAATTAGGAAAGGCATTAACAAAAGTCGATATTTGCATATGATCATATTGGTATGACATGAAGATAAGATGTGTTGCTGTTTGAAACTTAGGATCGTTATCTTAGTCGGAAGTTTTAGCTTCTGCCCGCGACTCCGTTCGAGTGGAACCCGTTTATATTTCAGCTACACAAAAACTTTCACCCCCTTAGGGGATGATTTCCGGGATAAAAACTATCCTGTCCTCCGGAACTCAAGACTATCTCTATACCAAATTTCATCTAAATCGTTTTAGCTGTTTAAGCGTGAAGAGGTTACTTACAGACAGACACAGTTCCGCATTTATAATATTACTAATATTCATATTAGTATGGAAGTATGGATTATGACCAGGGTTCGAAATCAATGATAATTATCACAATTATCATGATAATTATCATGATAATAACAGATGGATAATTATCGATTGAAAATAACAAAAAAAATGTGAAAGTGAACGGTATTCGAAGTATTCAAAGTGTATTTCCGCACTTGCGTCTATCCGAACGGACGAAGTGTCAACGTGACGTGCCGCGCCGCGCCGTGGGGATTCCCCTTACAAGAAGAATTCAGTTCGGATTATGCAAAATTGAGCGAAGTCGAGTGTCATTGGTTCTTATACTTGTGATAATTATCAAGAAGCGTAATTATCTTGATAATTTCGAACCCTGACACAATGATGATAGAGAACCCTAAAGATATATTCGTAATTTCTGTTAATACTGCTAAGCTAGGCAAGCCCAGACAGCAATCGAAGACTGTAATTAGCGAACAGTCCAGTCCAGCCGAACGTGACAGTGGTCGCGTCGATGACCAAACTTGGTTTACCGTCAATAGGGTAGGTAGATTACACAGGGGTGGCGTAACTAACTTCAGAGGCTCTAGTATAAGTTTTACCTAAACAAAACGTTACGACCGCGTTCGCGTTTAGCTGTCAAATCCCATACAAATTGAGGGTAAAACGCAAACGCGATCGTAAAGTTTTGTTTCGGTAAAACTTATACTAGAGCCTCAGAGCGAGGCGGTGTGACCATCCGTACGTTAATAGTACATTACTTACCAAGGGCTGTAAAAGAAAGAAAGCCCGAAATCGCAGGTATTTATGACCCGAGCCGCAGGCGAGGGTTGTAAATATGCGATAGAGGGCTTTCTTTTTTACTGCCCGAGGTGAGTACACAATTTTACGTCTTCATCTGGCCACAATGCGAGTTTTACCGTACGCGCAGAGTGCGGTAAAACTCACATTATGGCCAGGTGTGACGTAATACATATTTACAACGCTGGCTGAACCTTAATTTGGTAGTCTGGCCAGGGATAGATGACCCTGAGCTTTATATGGCAACAGTAATATTGTCAAATGTGTCAAACGTCTTAAATTAGTATGATGATTCTTGATATGGTAATAAAGAAAGTAACTGTTCCATAATAAACCGGCCAAGAGCGTGTCGGGTCACGCTCAGTGTAGGGTTCCGTAGTTTTTGTATTTTTTTTCAAACCTATCAAGTTGAAAATAATATTCCTAGAAAGTTTTTATAAAGTTCTACTTTCGAATTTTTTTTCATATTTTTAAAACTTATGGTTCAAAAGTTAGAGGGGGGGGGGACACATTTTTTTTTACTTCTGGAGCGATTATCTCCGAAAATATTAACATTATCAAAAAATGATTTTAGCAAACCCCTATTCATTTTTAAATACCTATCCAACAATATATCACATGTTAGGGTTGAAATGAAAAAAGGGTGACTACGGAACCATAAAAATGGTCTGTTTTTGCTTTTTAATAGAAAAAGTGTGGCGTAAGTATTGCTAATATTATTCACATTGAAGAATATCATAAAAAGTTCAATTATTAAATTGAAATTTTGCAGAGTGGATTTGATTATTCTTTATCAAAGTAGAATGTAGTTAAAAAAAATTATTTCATATAACTTAACTTCCTTCTGCTTGATCAGTTGCATTGCGTTTTGTCGCGTTATACACAGTGTTGGAACACGCTGTTTTTTTTTTAATGTGCCGCTTTTTTCTAGGCTCATCTTTCCCTGGCCAGACTCTATTGCCGTTATACCTCTGCTTGGCAAATTGGCGACGTCTATTACGAACTCTTTCATTAGTACATAGATGGCGCTATTGTGTTAAGGCGGTGCATTGGAAATTATCGCGTGCTTTGAAACGCCGTTCTGACTAGATTAAGAAACAATAAGGTCTGATTTTCAGATATATGATTCTTGACTATATGATTATTTATCTGATTTGATCGATACATGATTGCTTAAAATTTCCTCTATAGAAAAAAAATCCAAACTTGGGTCTGTATTTTCCTTTTTTTACTCAGCCTACTCAAACAATACATTATTTTACGACACAATCAAGTTAATACTATAGTATTTTATCTCATCTAAAATCTCACTTGATGAAATTTACATAAAACTTCTCTAAGTTAGATATTTATCGAAATTTGTCCAAAAAAGCCATTCCCGAAGAGTGTTACATCTTTTTTCACGTGCGCGGAAGGCATAAGCGTGTCTTTGTCTAGAGGGCGTGTTCGACTCTAATCAAGGCATTCCCTTAAGCTGACGTCTGATTTGTGGTGGTAGGGTGGTACTCACGTCGGGCGGGAAATACACGATCTCGAACATGCTGGAGAGGTCGGGCAGCACGCCCGCGGCGAGCGCGAGCACGGCGCCGCCCGACACCACGATACTGTACAGCAGCGGTTTGTTGTCCCGCAGGCCTTCCATGAACGGCTCGCCCTGCGAATATCGACTCTCATTTAGGGGGATACAGTTCATATTATACTGGACAGTGGTGTACAATGCCACGTCACCGTAAACGCGATATCAACACGTTCGCAACCAAGAACCCGCCTAGCGGGCACTCGTAATGTTTGCTCAGATGCCGGCGGAGTATGAACTTACACGCCTAGCGAATTCTGTCGGTTTCTGGTGAATTGTTCCATTTTTAGTCCGGTTGCGAAAGTGTTAAATGTTATGCCTAGATAAGAAAGTCTTGGCACAGTCTACTATCTTGAATGACGGAATTATATCAAGTAGTTCTAGTCGATTTTCACCGACTTCCATTAATAGAAGCCATTTCAAACTTTGGCGGTATGTCAGTACAATAATTTGGTTCCATCAAGTTAATCTGATGATGGAGCCGGGAATTGGAACTATTCAATTCAATCAAGTATAGTAATCCTCGAATTAAACCTCGAATGCGCGCAGTTTGTCAACAATTGAACGTAGTTTCCGTTTCAAATACTTAATGTTTTTTTATTTTATAAAACCGTCTTGTGTACATTGTAAGACAAGACTTAGATAAAAAGCGGCCAAGTGCGTGTCGGACCACGCACAACGAGGGTTCCGTGCCTATTAAAAAGGTCGTATCGTAACTGAAATCTTATGGCACTTACGTCCTTTTCTTTAAGAAAGGCAGTTTTTTAGAAATATCTCAAAAACCTTTGAACCGATCTTGTTCGAAACAATTTTCGCTGAAAGAATTGAATAAGCCCTATGAGCCTGATTTTTTTTCATATTATTAAAATACACGGTTCAAAAATTAGAGGGACACAATTTTAGTGACTTTCGAGGCGATTATCTCCGAGTCTATTCACTTAATCAATAAAATTGCTGAGAAACCTTTATTTAAACCTTTATTTTGAAAGGCCTATCGATTGATGTGCCACATGTGGGCTTGCAATGAAAAAAAAAAAATTGACTTTCAGTTTTATGTGGAGTGCACCCCTAAAACATTTTTTTTTTGTAATTTAATTACAAAACTGTGTACACAAAGGAAGCGAAACAAAAAATAAGAACTTGTCAAAGGGCACAAGAACGAAGCATACTAAAAATAAAAAGATTGGACAAAGTAAGAAGTTCTAAAATTAGAGAAAAAACAAAGATAGCAGACGCCCTTGAACACTGCCTAAAAATGAAATGGCAATGGGCCGGACATATCGCTAGACTGGACGAAAACAGGTGGACAAAACTAGCCACACTCTGGAAAGGCCCCTCAGGCAAACGAAGCCGTGGACGGCCACAGTCGAGATGGATCGACGACATCAAAAAAGGAAGTCGTGATGACTGGCATATGAAAGCGCAAAACCGAGAGGATTGGCGAAAACTGGGAGAGGCCTTTACTCGCAACGAGGTCCACTCATTAAAATAAGCACAAAATATATATATATATATTTAGATAAGTATAATAAATTTAATTTTGGAAATGTAACCCCTAACTTTGTAACTTTTAGATAATGAGAAGGAATAAAAGGCTTTTTTATTTTTTTTATTTTTATTTATTTATTTAATTACAAAACTATGTAGCGGTTAACAAAATACACCTATCCTCAAAATTTTATTGAAATACACGTTATAGTTTTCGAGTAAAATGCCTGTGACATACGGACGTCTGTCCAGACAGACAGACATGACGAATCTATAAGGGTTCCGTTTTTTGCCATTTGGCTACGGAACCCTAATAAAAAGGTGGGTAGATTGCGTGAGAGCCGATATGAATAGGAATTAAGTGGGTAACGAGATGACGGGCGATAGATATGTATGGAGGAAAGACCCATGCTGCGCCGACCCCGTAAATGGGAAAAGGGCAAGAAAATGATGAAACCCGTGCTGTGTGCAACAGTAATTTGTGTAGCTAAGTTACTCATTCCGTGAGAAACAGTTTCCCTTAAGCGTATCCAGAATCCAGCCCCCCTAGCACACTAGGTTTTATGTCCGACATAAAGCATTTGTCCCTCTTGCACTCGCATATTGGCCAGAATGGGACGAATGCTTTATGTCCGACATAAAACCTAGTGTGCTAGGGGGGCTGAATAGGGATGATGACTAAGATTTTTTTATGATGTCATTCGAACCAGTTTTTGGGGAGGAACAAATGTTTGTATGGGAGCAACTACAATTACATTACATAAATACCCAAAAATTTGAGACAAAGATTGACCTCGCTGGCGGCTGCGCAAAACGCTTCATACTGATAGACACACAGGCATGACGTCACAACTGACATTTGTACTAATCATTGTATGGAAAATCAGGTAAATTGTCGTTTCGGTCGCGAAATACTGCGTTTAAGTACATAGTTTGAAAGCATAGTTTGTTAGTGTTTTGTTATTGTATTGTTTCTCTTTTTAACTGCTTTGTTTGTGAGGTGTGCAATAAAGAGTATTTGTATTGTATTGTAATGTATTGTATAGTTGTCATACAATTTTGGTTCTATAAAAGCGTAAGGATTCTATTGGTAGCTTTAAATGTACTATGGCACTATAAAAAATGCATATTTTTTCTAAACTTTCATGGTTCATATCTATTTATGATTTGAATTATATTTTATAATTTATACTTTATTACGATAATTAGATGGTTTACTAGCCATTAAGCATCACTACGTTATCAACTTGAACATGAGGCATCATGCCTATACTCACCCTATAGTTGATAGCGAAGGTAGATATCTGCAGCGCCATCGATATGATATACACGGTGCTGTTGAGCAGGTCCGGAGCGAACTCGCGCTCCTCTTCTTCGGACAAATCCATGTCTAGCTTAGGCTTATTGTCTCTGTTGAACAGAAAATAATAATTGGATTGGGTAAACATTAAACATGGCGACGAGGTGAAATAAGTTGGCAATGAGGTAAACAATGATCTGCCGACGTCGACGTGAGTTGCAATAGGTAAAATCTTTGGCGATAATTTCAGTATTGTGCCAGCTGCTAGAAGAAAAATAGGCACATTTTTATCGAACTAGCACCTCACCGGGCGGTTTTTTTTTTTTTTTTTGCCGCCTGTGTAATGTAGAGAACCCATACTGACGCCCGGGATAGAATATAGCCTATGTCCATTCAGAATACATCACCACCTGCATACAAACGTACAAAGCTACAATCTCACACACTTTTCTTCTTTATAATACTCTAGTATGGACTAGAATTGAACTGTAGATTATAGTTTGGATGTATAGATGTTTGCTACTCAATCACGCGTAAACGGCTAAACCGATTTGGATAAAAATTTGCATCAAGATAGTTTATAGCCTAGATTCAAATATAGGATAGTTTTTTATCACGGGCCCACGCATAGGATGTCGCGGGCGGAAGCTAGTAATATTTATAATATAAATATGCGCCATCAAGTACACCGTAGCAAACCACACATGCTAGGCTATTCAAAAACATCTGAACACGCTCCACCACCTTCCATAATGGAAAATTGTTCAGACAACAGACGATATGTTAATACAAAATTCAATAGACGGCCGATTTTTGTTTATAAGGGTAATTAGTGTAATTACCGTAGCGCTCATAGCCTAGTGGCATCTGCGAGTCGGCAACGATAACGCAGGTTAAGCAAAGATGGCAGCGGTCAGTCTGGGTGACCGCCTGATATTTGAGTGGTTAATATAAATGAGCGCTTCCGTGCTTTGAAAGCTAAGCAGTTGATCCCAGCTGCTGTCTATGACAGTAGTCGTTAAGCCGAGTTAGAGGCATTCGAGCGTCTTAAGAACTTCTAACAGTCAAGTTGCCCATTCACTTGACAAAGGGGGGACAACTGTTCCTCATGTCCGCAAGAGGTACCTACCACAACCCTGCACGTGTCCCGTGGGTGGTACTAAAGAGTGACAAACTTTAAAGGCCAAAATAATGTATGCCATACGATTAAATAAATAAGTGTAAATTACCTGCCAGGCGACCGCTCCGTGGCCTCACGAACCAGGTACACTAGGCAGAGGAAGTGCACGGCGAACTGCGTGAGCACCGTCATAATCGTGTACACGTTGAAGATGTTGGGCAGGGGACGTTGTTTCGACAGCTGTTTCAGAGGCTGCAAGAAAAAAAGCTCATCTTCGGAACTGCTATTCAGAAAGGTCATTGTTGCCAGCAAATGAGGCTCCAAGGGTTGAAAGTTGTACGAGGGCAGTCCCAGAAGTACCCGACCTGACACGCTTAAAGAGGTTTTTATTTTGAGTAAATACTCTTTTTGAAAATAATGCACTTTAAAAGGTTTAAATTTGAAATTCGAACACGCAGCGTCGTTTGTCTTTTGTTTAGTAGCCATCAATAGTGGACGCTGTGAACAAATTTTCAGACATGGAGAAAATTGGCCATCGTTATGTGATACAATACTTTCATTTGAAAGGTTTTAGTCCAACTATTATTAAAGCGGAGCTAGATTCTACTTTGGGGGAGTCTGCTCCATCGTTTACAACAGTAAAATATTGGGTGGCAGAGTTTAAACGCGGTCGCTCTAGTTGCGAAGATGAACATCGATGTGGTCGACCAAATGAAGTGACTACGCCAGAAACAGTAAAAAAAATCTACAAAATGGTATTAGATGACCGTAGATTGAAAGTACGCGAGCTAGCAGACATGGCAGGGATTTCAAAAAGTGCTGTACATCGCATATTGACTGAAAATTTGGATATGAAAAAGATGTGCGCAAGGTGGGTGCCGCGATTGCTCACAGACGAACAAAAACGACGTCGCGAAGATATTTCGACCGAGTGTTTGGCAATATTTCACAACAATAAAGCGGAGTTTTTGCGGCGTTTTATCACTATGGATGAAACGTGGGTGCATTATTACACACCAGAGACGAAAGAACAGTCTAAGCAATGGACTCGAAGAGGAGAACCGGCCCCAAAGAAGGCAAAAACCGTTCCATCAGCAGGAAAGGTCATGGCCTCCGTTTTTTGGGACTGCCGTGGGATAATCTTCATAGATTATCTTCAGAAAGGAAAGACTATCAATGGCGAGTATTATGCTAACCTTTAGCATCAATTGAGTGAAAAAATCTGTGAAAAACGACCGCATCTGGCGAAAAAAAAAATTTTGTTTCACCATGACAATGCACCAGTCCACACGTGTGCCAAGGCCATGGCTAAAATCCGCGAGTTAAAGTTCGAATTACTTCCGCATGCACCCTATTCGCCCGATTTGGCCCCTTCCGATTATTTTTTATTTCCAAATTTAAAAAAATGGCTTGGTGGTAAAAGATTTGCCAGCAATGATGAAGTGGAGGCTGCGGTTGATGGGTATTTTGACGAGCTCGACAAATCTCACTACAAACAAGGCGTTGAAGCTTTCGAACATCGCTGGGCCAAGTGCATAGAACTAAAAGGAGATTATGTAGAAAAATAAAATAAAAGTTTTAGATTTTCTTTTGTTTTTTTTTGTCAGGTCGGATATTTTTGGGACTACCCTCGTAAGTGTCAGTGTGTGCCGGTAGCAAAATGATTCTTGGACGTAAACACTTGAATCCTTCGCTACGCTCAAGATTCTACTTAACTCTGCTACTTTCTGATTCAAGATACCCCCCTTGCCGAAGAAATATCACTTTACTCCCTTGAGACACAAACACAATATACTACGAGGGCGACACTGAAAGTCTTTAGAACTGGCCACTTGTAATAAATATAATAAAAAAAATAAGTTCAAAATTTGAAAATGGAACTCTTTCTTAATATTTTTGTGTACGAATTCCACTCGATTGTCATTTGTTTTACGAGTTGGCGGCAAATTGAAAATTGTGTGTACTACGTGAGCATGAATTTAACGCGAGAAAATTTTCGAGCAATGATTTTTTACGACTTTCGATGTAATTTAAGTCAACAAGAAAGTTATGATAGACTTCGATTGGCCTTTCACGATGAAGCCCCATCTCGTGCTACTATTTACAACTGGTTTAATGAATTTAAACGTGGCCGCACTAATCTCACTGATGATCTGCGTGAGGGCCGGCCTTCTACGGCGACTACTGAAGATAACATCAGTGTTGTGCGGCGTATGATAGAGACTGACAAAAGAGTAACCTATCAGCAGATTCGTACAAGCTTAGCCATTGGTATGAGTCAAGTCCACAAAATCCTCCATGAACATTTAGCGGTGAGGAAGCTTTGTGCCCGGTGGATACCTCATAATTTGACAGAAGCCCAAAAAGTCCGTCGTGTTGATTGGTGCCGTGAAATGGGTCAAAGATTCAACGGAGGTGACTCAAATGCTGTGTTCGACGTAGTTACGGGTGACGAAAGCTGGATTTACTGTTATGATCCTGAAACTAAAAGACAGTCTGCTGAGTGGGTGTTTCCTTCCGAGGAGTTGCCTACTAAAGTGAAGAGAGGTCGAAGTGTGGGAAAAAAGATGGTGGCCTCGTTCTTCGGAAGGACTGGTCATTACGCAACAATTATTTTAGAGGATCAAAAAACAGTTACTGCGAAGTGGTACACTAACAATTGTTTACCACTTGTCTTGGAAAAAGTTCGAGAAAAACGGCCTCGCAGTAGGATCCTGCTTCACCACGACAACGCCTCATCGCACACCGCCAAGCAAACGATCGACTATTTGGCGACGGCAAACGTGGAATTACTGGGTCACCCACCTTATAGCCCCGACCTTGCACCTTGTGATTTTTATTTATTCCCAAAAATTAAAGAAAAACTTCGAGGATAACGTTTTATGGACGCCGACGAAGCAGTGGCTGCGTTTCAAAAGGCCGTCGAAGAGACCCCTAAGGACGAGTGGGCAAAGTGCTTTTCTCAGTGGTTCTATCGAATGCAGCGATGTATTGATGTGAAGGGAGGCTATTTTGAAAAGATATAATAAAAGTAATAAGTTGCTTGATTGCTCAGTTTTTGATTTTCTAAGAACTTTCAGTTTGACCCTCGTATTACGTGCTTGAAACTAGAAGTGACCATAAAGTTTACTCCATTGTTTTTAATATTCTATGTACATTGTTCTTGCATTGGCAAGGACAAATAAACCAAGAAGCACAGTAGAAGCACAGCAGGAAGTATATCATCCATCACTGTTGTGTTGAATTAGATTACTATCATAAAATGATTTAGTATTTTATGCAACTGTTGTATAAGTAGGGTCTTAAAGACGCCACGAGCGTTTTAAGACCAAGTTATACACCGTTGCATACAATACTTTTTATACGACTAATTCTAAATAAATAGCATTTGACTTTTCAGGCAGTAGTTTTTCCGTTAGTTCCATTACTACTCACGCAATTTCTTCAGCGGTGCAGTTATTTTCTTCTTCGTCCATTTTAAAAGGAACGTACACAGTTTTCTTCACTTCACAAACACGAATAAAATCTTAATAAGTTATTAATAATGAATAGTTATCATATTTCGTCTTTTAATTTTGAATTGGAGCTTTGGTGGGAAATTAGAAATATGACACATTGACACCTCTTGTTTATGGTCTGTTTGTTTTTAATTTCCTTGAACTTGCCATCCGAACCAAACTGAATCCGGATACGAACCGAATTGGATCGCTTTATATTTGTAAATAATACCAATAATTGGTAAAATATGTATGCACACAATACATGATCATATATTTTTATTTTAGTTAATAGTTTATGTTCTACAAATGTTTGATAGTAAAACTTTTTATTTCGAAAAAAAAATTATGAAGTTGGTACCACTGCAATATGGCGGCTAATTGAAAAAAAGTTAGATGATTTGACATCGTGGTAAACAGTGCTTTTATGAAAAATGTATGAACCATAAAAGTACACTAAACTGTGCGTTTATGGGCCATAGAGCATAGAGTTTTTCAACGACTTATTATCGGTGTCATTGTATTTGAGCCAGAGCCTATATAAATGACAGATAATGGTACAGGAGTAGAAAAAAGCATTAACCAAACTGATTTCAAGTGAAAAAATAATCAATAATGTCATACTTTCTCGAAAAAGGATAAAAAATGTAGTCAAATGGAGAAAAAATCAACGCAAAAGGTTGAATAATCACGAAGTTATATGTGTTCAAAGTTTTAAGAAGGGGTATGTTCTGTCCCTTTTTCGCAAAACGCAATTTCATATGAAACGATGACGCTGGAAGAATGTGACGTCACAGAAGACGGCGACGTGCCGCGCCCATCGTGGTCGGAGCCGCCGTCGACGCGGCCCCCCGGCAGCATCCTGTAATGTGACGTCTCACACCGTTTGCGTTTTCTCTCTCTAACAAGCAATATTAAAACGGTTGTAGCTTCGTAATTCTTTGAGATATCTTAATGGGATTTTCATCACTAGGCATATTTTTTTGCCTTCTTTCTTTTGGAGTAAAAATAATTTTCGAGTCTACACCCGTATTAGCGCTGTCACTCTAAGGGTCGCCTCACACGGGCCACTGGCATATTTCCTGTAGTTTTCATACATTTTATATGGATTCGCCGCACACGGTTGACGCCGGTGGCCTACAAATACAACTACTACGTGGCGGCGTTTGTGGCTGTCGCGTGTGGCGACCCTAAATAAAGAGATTGGCTAACAAACCCATACCTAACTAGACCCATACCGAAAACCATTGAATCCAAATTGCCGTCTCACCTTAGACCGCGATATGAACAAGAAGCATGATGCCAGCAGCAAGCTCTGCAGCGTCGCCTGCGTGTCGCTGAACTTGATCCCGTCGAGGTACAACACCGACTGGCTGTAGGCTAAGATCAAAGCGTTCAGAGCCAGGATCTTGAACATCTGCAGGGTGGTGACGAGCGTGCAGCGACCTTGCTTGATGATGTGGCAAACTGGAAAGAAAATAAACACGGGTAATAGTAGACACTTAATAAAATAAACAATAATGTCATATTTCCTCGAAAAGGGATTAAAAATGTAGTCAAATGTAGAAAAAATCAATGCAAAAGGTTAAATAGCATCAGCATCCCGTAACGTGACGTCACACACTGTTTTGCATGTTCTCTCAAGCAATATTAAAACGATTGTAGCTTCGTAATTCTTTGAGATATCTGAATGGGATTTTCGTCACTAGGCATATTTTTTTGCCTTCTTTCTTTTGGAGTAGTAATTATTTTCGAGTCTACACCCCTATTGTAATATGTCCATTTTCGAAGTACTGTTCGGCGTCTGTGCGCTGGTGCCGACCGCGATGCCAAAGTTTTTATTAAGCTTTGGATTGTATTTTGTTCGCCGCCGCCGTCTCGTGTTCTTGCAAATTCGAATAGTTCGAATTTGGACGTTATTCCTAAAGAGATAACGCTTTGAAAAATATTTGGCAATGGCAAAAACAAATTGGTATTTTGTTTGCCGCCGCCGACGGGCGAGCCGGCCCGTCGCACCCAACCCGCCCACCGCCCGTCCGCCTAAATAATTGATAATTGTTTATAAATTTGCGTCAAATTCATTTTTAGGGTGACACCGTAAGATGTCACGTGACCTGATCGAAAAACTGTTACAATGTTATTGAGTTTTCACTTCTGCCGGCACTCCCGGAGTGCAACCCGGTCTTTTTTTTTATTTATAACGATACCCGTACCAAGCCTTTATAGCACTGTATTTGTAGCTGATATTCCTTTTTCAAATACATCATTGTTCGTGACGGCCTCCACGCCCGCCCGCTAGTATCAGCTCTGGTTCTTCGATGGAGGCCTATCTTCTGCAAAGCCCGTTTAAATCGGGCGCCGCGCCGACCTCGCGCCTAGCGTAACATGTCGGTTGACAAACATATGATTTGATAACTCATTGCAGAATATGCTGAACGGCGCTGCCACGCTCCCTTCGTCGAATCTTACGAGCTGTGGCTGTTCTTTTTGATAATAGCTATTTGATAACAACGCCATCTAGCGCTTAACAGCAATACTCACTGCATAATATACTGGAGAGCCGGCTGGTAAACGGCGCTGCCACACTCGCGTCGCCCAGTCTCACGAGCTGCGGCTGTTCCTCCTCTTCCATCTTCTTCATGGCCCGTCTCAGTCGGGCGGCGGCCTCGGCGCGCGCCTCGCGCGGGTCGCGGGGGCGCCTCGGCTCCGGCTCGGATGCGGGCGCCGGGCGCTCGCGCAGACGCTCGGGCGCGTTCGCAAGGATCGCCACGCCCACCTGAAGGATAAAATCAAGTTCGTTGTAGCTCGTTGCCATGGAAACGTCAATCTGATTTTAAAGGATTTCAGGCTAAAATGTTGAGTAATGTTAACCCATGTGTATGGTTGAATTTTGCTAGAATAAAATTGAAATACGAAATAACTTTCTATAGATATGTTGCGATTTGTCGTAGGAATTAAGAATTTCGCTGCCGGCATCACATATAGGGGTAAATGGGGTAATGGGAGTCACTTAAGCGAAAATTCAAATAAAAAAATATTACGAAATAAAATCTTTATTGCAACCGCCACATAACAAAATCTACTTAATTAGCTATCATTTGAGATCAATAGTAATCACTTTGGTAATCAACTTTGGAAAATACAAAAGTTTAAAAAAAAAACAGATTTGACTCCGATTGCACCGAGGTGAGGTTAATTGGAGTCACCCTGAGGGTAATCGGAGTCAAAGAAACTCTAACAGAAATAGCAGACATAACCTTCGGCCGACTCGAACGCAGTGCAGTCTGCGTGAGCCCATAAGCCACATGAGGTACATCTGTACCAAACTTCACCATTTCGTCCGAAATCGTCACAGATTTAGCATCTTTTTTTTCTTTATCGTCGACATCATCATCATCCTCATTATCCTGGCATAAATCATCATCAATTCCCACGTCTGATATAGAGTTATCTTATCATTTGATTCCTGAAGAATTTGTCTCTTTGCTCCCTTCTTCTGCACTTTTGATTTTTTTCCTTGGCCCTTGCCCTATGTTTTCTTTTTGAAGAACTTGTTTCTTTGCTCCCTTTTCCTGCACTTTAATATCTATGCTCTTCAATAAGCTGTACTTATCGCATTTTTCAGTGTATCAGAAGACCAGAAAACCTTAACAAAGAAATCTAAACAAAGATAAAAACGCCATAAATTATTTAGGTAATTTAATCTAGATCGGACAATGGGATTCACCCGAGTCTCATTACCCACAACAGCAATAATGATAAAAAATAATAATAGAAAAATACACCTTAGTTACACACGTGATTTAGGTTTCACATTATACTTTTGAATGTCCGTATAAACGTGTATAAAAATTACAAGCAAATAGATCAACAAATGTGGCACTTACCGTTTATTTTGCGTGGTTGAAAATTTACATCGAGGCGGCGCGAAAACGAAACACTCCTCTCACTACCGCTACCAGCCCATCGACACCTCATAGTATTATAAATCATGAACGTACTTTGTACCAACGTTGAGGCATAGAAATAATCTTATCGAATTAAAATGACTGCTGATGCATTTTGGTAGCAAATACTATACTTGCTAATCAAACATAGACGTATTATACTTTTCTTTAGGTTGGTATGATTGATTAATGTCAGATTATTAGTCGTGAATGTGGTTTGCCGCGTATTTGTCATTTATTGTGTTTTAGTTAAAATTACCTTAGATGTTATTTAAATGGGGGGCAAATCTTTGAGAAAATGTGAAGTTTGTGGTATCAGGCGTGTAAGACGGTTAACTTCTGACGTATTTTTGGCCAGATTTCCACTTGAACCGGACGTCGGTAAACTGATGTTTTTATGTGATATTTTCAATCATTCTTGACTAAAGCTTTAAAAGTTACTAAATTAATTAGTCCGAAGTAGATTTAGTCATTGATTGTACAAATATTATGTAAGTAAAGTACTTCTTGTCTAAAATACAAACAGGTAACCTAAAACACGAATAGTGTGCGAACAACTTATCGATAAACCTCTTATTTCAGATGTCGATTACCTATGGGTAAAACTAACAAGAAATGAGCATTTGGCGTATTTACCTATACAAAGGCTGAATGAAAACAAGTTCATTTGTGGAAATCATTTTCCACTCAGTGCCTTTAATAAAAAGGGATACAGATTACAAAGGAATGCCATACCACTTTTGAACCTTAATGCGCCACTATGGGACGAAATGTTAATGCGGTGAAAATGAGAAATAAAAATATTTTATAGCTTAGTTTTATTTTATTAATACCAGTAACACTCAAGTTTACTGGTATACTACAGCAGCACGTATCGCACATTTATCGATATCGATAAACGTAGGTATTGGAAGTGTCAAGCCCTAGCGTTCTTTTTTATATGTTGGTAGGTTTTGGCACGTATTGGTGGGTTGGCACAAAGTACGTTCATAATTCGGTACAAGGCTTCTTTGAGAGTGCCGACTCTTAAATAAAACGTAGTGATTAAGTACTCTGTGACCGCTACGGCAGCCATACTGGCGCGAGCGACTCACACCGATAGGAAGGGGTCAAGAGCGGGGTGGGGCGGGCGCGTACGCGTCACTAGTGTTTGTGGTTTTGTAGATGTGTGGGTGATTCCCATTGCCCGCTGATTCCCATTGCCCGGTCTTCCCCTACGCGAGGATGTAGCTCCGGAGTCGATAAATTGAGCAAGTTTTATGTTTCGACTTCGACACATTCGGTATTTTATAACTTTCAAGAAAAATACATGTGACGAAATATGTAAATATCCACGCGTTATACCCACGTCATAAGCATAGCTCATAATTTATTTAAATTAATGCCGTGTTGGCTTCTTACAGTAACAATAATTTTCCGAGTGATGGGGACAATACGTTTACAACGCATCATCATCATCATATCAGCCGAAAGACGTCCACTGCTGGACATAGGCCTCCCCCAAAGAGTGCCAAAGTGACCGGTCCTGCGCCACCCGCATCCAGCGGACTCCAGCAACCTTTACCAGGTCTTCAGTCCACCTTGCGGGGGGCCTACCCACGCCGCGCCTTCCGGTACGTGGTCGCCACTCGAGAACCTTTCCGCCCCAACAGCCATCGGTTCTACGTGCTATGTGCCCCGCCCACTGCCACTTAAGTTTAGCGATTCGGAGGGCTATAATTTTTATTACTTACATCTGCATGCTTCAGTGCTCCGACATCGTTGGTCCCATCGCCGCACATCAAAGTGGAATATCCCAGAGCTTTCAACGTCACCACCACAAATTCCTTCTGTTTCGGCGCGAACCTCGCGAACACTTTAATATGTGGCATTAGCTCCATCATGAACTTATTGTGGTACTCATTGAGATGGGCTAGCCCTTCCCCAGTTATACAC
The DNA here is from genome assembly GCA_947578815.1 of Epinotia ramella. Classification (NCBI taxonomy): domain Eukaryota; kingdom Metazoa; phylum Arthropoda; class Insecta; order Lepidoptera; family Tortricidae; genus Epinotia; species Epinotia ramella. The sequence goes on from OX388206.1 coordinate 20,812,884, forward strand.
AAGTCGAATTTATCAGTCAACTGTTTACTAGTCTTGAAAGGTTTCACGGGTAAGGATAGTTCCTCGTCTATCGACTTCCATGCCCACTCTTCTGTGTTCTGTGTTAAAATTAAGACTTCTTCCCTTTGCGTGAAATTCAGTTCTTTAGCGACGTGACACGCTGTCAAGGGATTGTCGCCGGTGATCATAACAACTGAATGCGACGCATTAAGTATCTCGGCAATGGCTTTCTTCGAGTCCGCTTTTAGTGGACACGATATGATCACGAAACCGACGAACGTCAAGTCGGACTCCACGTCTTCCCTCGACAAATCGCGGATATCTTGAGAGCTTAGCTTTCCTAAATTCCTATAACCTAAGGCTAAAACCCTGGCGCCCCTGCGCGACAACGTCAAATAAACGTGGTCGTAATGACTAGGAACTTCCTTCAACATGGATTTGACCGTCTCCGGCGCGCCCTTGACGCTGCTGATGTAGTGGGTCTCGATGAAACCCCGTTCGGTCACCTGGTAACCGGCGATCACTGACATCCTTTTAAGAGCACTTGCGAAGTGATTTCTGTGAACAATCTTCAGACCTGGAGACTTTCCTTTCTTTGGCACTATAGCATCACCTTTAGTTAGGTTCCATTCGGCAGCCTTCAATGTCGCCTTTTCTAGAGGATCACCCACTATTCCGTCGTCTAGTTGCACTAGTGAATGGCAAGAAGCCAACACCTGTATAGTTTCCATAGGAGCTTCGGAGAGAGGAATGACCGTGGCATCTTTGTGATCTCCGATGCCCGCCACGCCTTCTACGACTAAATTGTCGCTGGTCAGCGTGCCAGTTTTGTCGAAACAACAAATTTCAACCTTACCAGCAAACGGTATCCTAAACGGTTCTGTACAAAATACTGCTAGTTTTGAGAGGGAAAGCAAAGACGTGTTCACCGCTAGAGACAGCTCTATCGGCAGCTCGGGTGGAACAACAGAGGTCAATATTAAAGTGCATTCCAAAAATAACTTATAACGATTCCTGGTCGGATCCTCGCAGCCCTTCACCCAAACATAAGCAGCTGCTGCAATTGCGAATATTAACAAGAACAGTATGAACCCAAATGTTTCTAAGTTGTTGGCAGTGACTCTTTTGACTCCAAACAAAATGGTTCTTAAAAGTTTACCCTGTGATGTGTTAAAGCCTGTCCGAATAACATAGCCAATGCACCCGTTGTCAGGTGCTTTCAGACCAGATGTCCCACTCTTGCTTGGTGATGAATGTTGTACTATTTTGGTACCACCATAAAGCATGTGTAATTTCCCTTCGCCTTCTGGATCCAAGTTCTGCTGCGTGTTCTTCTCATTCTCAAGAGCCTCCTTCATTTGTGGGACACTTTCTCCAGTCAGCATTGATTCATCTACTATACAGGAACCTCTCAACAGAACTATATCGCAAGGTACAAGGTTTTCATTCACGCAGCGTGTTACAGACACTATGTCTCCCGGCACTAATTGGTCACTTATTATCTGACGCCATCTTCTGTTTCTATAAACATTGATGTTGTATGGCTTGTTGCCCATTTTTCTGATTTCTGACATGTTTCTAAGCTGCTGTTGGACCAAGGTGCATTCAAACATGACCAACATCACAAGAGTGAATATGGAGTAGTACCAGTACTTGTCAAGGCACCAGAGAGCTACACAGAACACTTGGAATACGAAGAATGGCGCTGTCGCCCTCTCTTTGAACAGTTCCATGAACTCTGGTACCACCTGTAACAAACATTTGGAAATCAAAAAATGTTATATGTACTCAAAACAACAATCTTTATCCGTATCAAATTGGCATGAGATCTAGGAATTGGCTATTCAAATGCAAATGCACACGGAGTAAACAAAAATAGAGTTCAGCCCAAGATTTGTTAGTCCATGCAATTTAGACATTGAACCTCAGATCCCTTGACCTCTGTCCTAGTAAAACTAGAAAGAATAGTTTCAAGAAAAAAATATACAAAAGTTTGTATTTATACAGGCTATATGCTTAAGAAAAGTCCACATCATTATTGTCAAAAAATTGTAGACTAGCTCCCGCGCGCGTTTTCGTCTGCCACGCAGACCTGGGATAAAAACTATCCTATATTTTAATCCAGGCTATAAACTATATTCAAGCAAAATTTCATCCAAATCGGTTGAAGCGTGATTGAGTAACAAACATCCAAATATCCAAACATCTAAACTTTCGCATTTATAATATTAGTAGGAGGTAGGAAAAGAAACCATTAACATAAACTATAACAGATAAGATGCCTCACAGCAGTCAGTTTATGCAGCATAAGAGAAAAGAGAAACATATGCACCTAAGAGCTAAGAGCTTCGATACAAATAACACAATACTTTACCATGACCATCTCATTTTTCCCAAATTCTTTTTCAGCCACCTCAATAGCTTCGTCGTCCGCATAGCCCTTGGATTCCAAGTAGTGATCATGGGTTTTGTTGATGGGGAACTCTATGGTGCTGAAGGTCTTCTTGTCCCAGTCGTAAACATATTTACTCTTTTGGAACATGAACCATACATCTGGATTGAGACTGCCTCGTTTGGTGGACTGAAATTAAAGGAAACCAACATAAATAAAGGTCCAAAACCAAATCAGCTTTTACTCATACTTTAGTAATACCGTACTAACTAAAACATTGTTAATTAATACTTTAATGAGTAAAAACCTAATTTAACTAAAACTAAACAATATTATAAAAAGACCGGGTTGCACTCCGGGAGTGCCGGCAGAAGTGAAAACTCAATAACATTGTAACAGTTTTTCGATCAGGTCACGTGACATCTTACGGTGTCACCCTAAAAATGAATTTGACGCAAATTTCTAAACAATTATCAATTATTTAGGCGTACGGGCTGCGGGCGCGTTGGGTGCGACGGGCCGGCTCGCCCGTCGGCCGCGGCGAACAAAATACCAATTTGTTCTTGCCATTGCCAAATATTTTTTAAAAGCTTTATCTCTTTAGGAATAACGTCCAAATTCGAACTATTCGAATTTGCAAGAACAGCAGACAGCGGCGGCGAACAAAATATCAATTTGTTTTTGCCGTTGGTAAATATTTTTCAAAGCTTTATCTCTTAAGGAATAACGTCCAAATTCGAACTATTCGAATTTGCTCAATAGCAAAACGGTGAAGGACCCTTGGACAAAATTACAAATTTATTTGCAGAATATGCTATTGCAAAAAGTGTTTAACGGCTTTATAATCTTATGAATAGCATTCAGTTTTGAATGAAGTCGAATCGGCTAGCAGCAAAATATAAAAGTTTGTGACCTCCTTCACATCTGACGTCACAAAAATCTGTCGCGTATTTAACAATTTTTCCCCATCCCAAAAAGTGCTCAGCGCCAATAAAGTAACTAAAACTAAACATTAAAAATGACTACCTAAGTGTGATGGGCACCTAAAACACACAGGCAGCATTCCTGCTGGATAGTGATAGCAATTCTGTGTTTGGCAAGGTTGCCTGTGCAAGTGTTGCCTATACTTTTTGCTGAGCACCTTGTCTCGCAAACCCCAACTTTATTTAACATGAATGAATGAAAACAAACAAGCATTGATGAATTAACTTTAGTTGTTAATTCATTTGAAATGCTTTTATTAAAAGTGGTAAAATTGTTATGTTATTAGCTTTCTTTTCAATTCAGTATTGTAATCAAAAGTGCACATTCATAATTGCTGATTGATGCCACTATTACATGCTTATAAATCTTATAATGGTACAACAATAGTTATTTGTAACAAGACTTCATAAAATGAGAGGTAGACACAACAACTTATTTATCTGTTATCACAGTAGCAAGAAAACTAATTCATTGCATGACACCTTGTGATAAAGATTGCTGTTTGACCTCCGGAACATACCTTTGTATGATGCAGCTTGACAATCTCAGAAAATCCATTATTGGAAGTTGGAACCACTTTGACGATTTCTGCTTGTATGGGGTCTTTCTCCTGGAACCAAATAATATTGTTAGACTAGACTACCATAATAGATTAGACTAATTAAAAGAAGAAAGGAAATAAATTGGAATGTCTAGATATCTAGACACATATAAAAAAACATAGTTATTGATAGTTCTTTGAGCATATGCGACATTAATTCGATTACGAAATAAACCTACAATGATAATGATTCTAGTCAAGGTTTTGTTACTTAAGTGACCAAGTGGTCACATGGACTGCTAAGCGACCAAGAAAGATATACATTTCTTACCATGGAACACGACAGGAAACATTGAATGTGAACACTCCAATAGCAACACAAACAAACAAGAATTTGAATCGTTGCCACGACCGCGACGACCACGAACCCTGCCTCGATGTTATCCTCTAAACCGTACACCACAATCCACGAATAAAATATTAACGGGTACAATATGAGAAAAGGCAGCACTGTCCCTTGGAGAACAGTCGCTAACGGCTTAAATAGCTGAGTATATTGGACTAAATCATCTAATGACGACTGCATCTTGTTCGACACCATAATACACCAATTTAACGAATAACTTCCGAAAACGACTTTTGTACACCCGACTTTACGAATTAAGAGTTGGGATTATGCATTATAGCATATTTATTTCATACAAATCAATTGAAAAAAAATATTACGGAAAATGCGATTTTGCCGAGTTTACGGACTTGACAGAACAGACTGACGGGTACGAGGCGAGGGACGAGGAGGAAGAACAAGAGCGTGCGTGACACGTTTTCTGTTCCATTTCAAGCAAATTATGATAAGATCTGAGTTGGTTCAGTATCGAATAAATGTATACAATTTGTATCATCAACGGCCAGCAGAAAGATATGCTGATTTTGTTTATCATTTAATTTGTTTTGCAGTATTCGGTAATTTTTGGTTGAGTGAATTAACTATTGTAGTGAAGTTTTGGGGTATCCACATTAAGTGATTTTACCCCAATTTGTCAGCCCAATTCATCAGAACCTGACTAATTGCCATCGTGTGGATGCATGTTGCGCTGCCGATCCAACCGTCATGGGGTATACAGATAGCGTGATTTTACCCCAATTTGTCAGACCAACATGTCGAAGTCATAATTGGGCGTCGACGTAACAATTGCAACTACAATTTCATTCAGTGTGGCCAGTTAACAGTAAGAAAGCAAAATTGCCGCATTTAAACGGTCCTGCGAAGCGGACTGCAAGATTGTTACTAACCGAGGAGATAGAGCAAGACAGTACGTCTATCATGGGACGGCCGCGACATACTGAAATGGCTTTGTTGTATTGTTTGAAATTGCTTAAATAGAACTAACGTTTCTCCAAGATTTTGTTAAATTGTCAACTTGTATTGGTCACATTGTAAAAAAAACTACCTAGCTTCCGAGCTCAGCTGGGCTAGTACGCTAAGTTTTATGTCGGACATAAAGCATTCGTCCCATTCTGGCCAATATGCGAGTGCAAGAGGGACAAATGCTTTATGTCGGACATAAAACCTAGTGTGCTAGGGGGGCAGGTGCCTCTCTTATTGTGAGAATGCATGAGTAATGAGATGATGAATGATTAATGAATACATAACTCATTATGGGTAAGATTTCTTGTACATGTACGTAATATATTTAAGTAAATACCTTTTATGTACTTAATCCCTATATTTAAGAATCTTTTGCACAAGTGTAATTGGTATTAACCGTTCTTGTGAAATAAATAAATGAATTTGATTACATACAGTATAAAACACTTCAGATATAAACATGTAAATCGACTGACACAACTTCTGAGTGTAGGCATTATATTGGTAGAATATTTCAAATGGTCTAGTGTAAAAAAATACTCATGAGCCTCCCATTTAATGTTTTTCGAATGAGTATAACACTAATTTCTTCAAATTAAGCCCATTAAACACCCCAAATATCCAATTTATTATATATAAAATTACCAAAATATGTCGTCAACTTCGGTGACCGTGACGAGGTCAGCTAGATAGCCGTAATACGACTTTAATTAATGTAACGATGATAAATATCGTTGCAGTTAGATAATTTAATATAGATCGAGTTTCATCCAAAATCCTGGCTATGATTATGTAAAAAACTAAAGAAAATTTAATTTTACCAAATCACTTCACCCCACAAACCTTGGCGGTGGAGCGTCCCTCAGAGGGTGCCACAGACGTGGGTAAGCGGCCATGTTTTTTCGCCACAGTTGAAGGGATATACACATAATTTTTATATTTAAATAAATTAAACTATTTTTTATTAAAAAGCCTTTTATTTCTGGTTTGACATGATTTGGATAATGAAAGAAAATTAACTTGAATTGCACTAACTTGATAGTATTTTATGCAACTGTTGTTTAACCCTTTGAGTGGCAGGAACCAGCAGCTGGACCCAACGGCAAGTGGCGGCGATCCAGCTGCTGGACCTGACATAACCAACCTTTGACTGGCGGCGCCGGAGATAATCAAATAAGCCATTTCATGCTGAATCAATCGATACATGATATACAGTTCCTGTAGGTTTTTTTTGTGAAATGGTCATTTTTCTAAAGTGCGGAAAATTCGCGATGACCACCCGTGGGGGGCCTGCCACGTGACGGAATGTTTTCCAAAATGTCAGTGCCACTTGTTCTTCCGTTCAACCGATGGCGCTGCCTCCTGAAGGGATAAGTATAGGGTCTTAAAACGCGAGTGTCGTGAGTTGCGATGCGAGCCTTGGCGAGCATCGCAATTAAAGACGCCACGAGCGTTTTAAGACTAAGTTATACACCGTTGCATGTTACAATACTTTTTCTACGACTAATTTTAAATAAATAGCATTTGACTTTTCAGGCAGTAAGTTTTCCGTTAGTTCTATTACTACTCCGTACTCACGCAATTTCTTCAGCGGTGCAGTCATTTTCTTCTTCGTCTATTTTAAAAGGAACGTACACATTTTTCTTCACTTCACAAACACGAATAAAATCATAATAAGTTATTAATAACGAATAGTTATCATATTTCGTCTTTTAATTTTGAACTGCAACTTTGGTGGGCATGAACCTATTATAGGTGCATGTTTTGACCGAACAATAAGGCTAAGTTCAGATGAACGCGCGGCGACGCGCGTTTGGCTCGGCGCGCGGTTTGAGATTGTAACCAATCATCAATGTTGTTGTGTACATGACCGCGCGTCACCGCGCGTGCCCGCGCGCAACGCCATGCACCGCGCGGTGGCGCGCGGTTCAAGATCTACAATCCTGTATCGACCTGTTGACCCGCGCGGTTTGAGGCGGATGGACGCACGGAGCCACGAAAATGGAGGACAAGATATCTATTGATTTACTAATTGAAGAAATTGAAAAATGATATGTGATTTGGAATCTTAACTCGAAGCACTATTCCTTTTCAACGCAATCATACAAAAAGTCAAAGGATGCAATCGAAATCCTAAAGTAGTTGAAAAATCGATCTTCGTGTAGTCTTAGTGTGGGATATAAAGGCTTATAGATAATCTTTGACTTAAAATAGGGTGTACCCAGTATCGTCTTTGCTTTCGACGACGAAGTCGCAATTTGCGGTATAAAAAACACCCTCCTCCACGTCCATTCTCACTGAATGTTCACGCTAGACTGCCGCGCGCAAGCCGCCGCCATCTGAACAGCTGAGTCGCGCGGTCATCTGAACTTAGCCTTATCCTTTAAAATCACATACTTCGTTCGCGTATCTCCCTCTCTGTCGCACTTGCTAGTTCAAGCGACAAAGACGGAGATACACGAACGAAGTTCGTTTTCCAGGCGTACAAAAGGCGTAACAAAGTACCCGAACGCTTTCGATACTGTCACTTGTCAGTGTCAGCATTGAAATTTGAACTGTCAATGTCAAAATTTAGCGCGAAGGCGAATGTAGCGTCGCGCTTGAGGCTTGAGTATTCAGAAATTCATTCAGGTTTCCTAATTCAACCTATTTTCATTAGTAGTGCTTTCTGTGAATTAAATAAATGAGAAATCAGCATGGATCTCCAAATAAAAAGGAAGTCTACAAAAGCTCCTCTAACTGGGAGCCTCGTCGAAACCTATCCCCACGATCTCCAGATGTATAAACTGCCTCCAATCGAAAACATTTCGCTTCAAGAATTCGAGACTTTAGCTTTGGAGAGATTGAGTCTTTTACGTAGTTTAGCTACGGCAACAACATTAAAAGGTTTGCGAATATACTCTGAAGAATGGACGGATTACGTGTTGAACGAGTTGAGGACGCAGGGTCTTAAATACTACATGAAACTATGTGAAAAGACCGCTTGTGGTACCACCGATGCTGACTTGCAAGCGAGACGGAAGGATCACATTGCACATTTCATACTACGCCTGGCATACTGTCGCACCGAAGAGCTACGACGCTGGTACGTTGCGAGAGAGACAGAATTATTCCGAATGAGATTTATGATCATGAGAGGTGAAACAGTAGATGCATTTTTCAATCTAAACAATTTATGTTATACAAATATCTCTGATGAAGAAAAGGACAGCATCATTCATTATTTGAGAGAATCAACTCCTCATCAAAACATTGATAATTTGAAATACTATAAAGTCAAATTCTATGAAGTGCTAGACCTTGTTAGAGCCAGGAAAGCTTACCTCAGTGGTGGATATGCATATATTCCTCATAAGGACTTCATATCGGTTCTGTCAGCTCAGTATCGGACACATTTGAAGCAAAGTCTAGCCGTTGCTTCGCACCATCTAGCGGAGGTTGAGCAAGACGAGAGGCTTGTGGGGCTACTCAAGGGCTTGCACCAGACCTACACCGGTACTGACTACAGTGACACCAAGTCAGTTGTGCCTATTGAGAGCCTGGACTCACTGTCCGTCAAGTCATTCCCACTCTGCATGAGGCAACTCCACGAGCAACTGCGAGCAGCGCACCATCTCAAACATGGAGGAAGGCTTCAATACGGGCTCTTCCTTAAGGGCATTGGAGTTACACTGGAAGATTCATTAAGATTTTGGAGGGATGAGTTCACAAAAATTATGGAATTGGATAAATTTGAAAAGCAGTATGCCTATAATGTGAGGTATAATTATGGTAAAGAAGGAAGCAAGAGAAACTATTCACCATTTAGCTGTATGAGAGTAATAGGAACTTCTGTTGGGCCAGGTGACTGCCACGGGTGCCCATTCAAACACTGTGATCCGAGTGGTTTGAAAAATAGACTACATGGATATGGGTTAGAGGCCCAAGCTGTGCACAATGTCATAGATATGGTCAAAAAGGGTCATTTCCAGATAGCCTGCAGCAAATACTTTGATGCTGTCCATAATGGTGACTTAGGATTGGGTATAAACCACCCTAATCAGTACTTTGAAGAAAGCCAGAAACTACAAGGAGACAAGAAAGGCGAAAATAAAATGCAAATTAAGAAAGAAATTAAAGTCATCAAAAAGGAATCTGGGAATGATATTGAAGACATGGATTTTGATGAAATATCTGAATGGAAAGATTCATAGATGTTTGTTTGTAGTCAATAAGGAATTAAATAGTTCAAAATAAGTTTTAAATTAAGTTGTCAATACCGTTGGGTTAAATCAAATTTCTGTATCTTTTTTTGTCCTACCTGGAAGATTAATAATATTTTGATTTATCACTTTTATTATGCTTATTTTTAATTTTTGTTTACATTATGCATATCGGTGCGCTCCACAGGTTGGGAACTTCTGGATTAAATAATAATTGCATCTCCATAATGTCTTTTTTATCATGCCATGATAAAAGTAAAAAAAAAAACCATTTTATTAAAGACTAATAAAGTATTTATTTCTTTGTTATTTACCTACTTAAATCTATTTCTTCTTAACATACATAGCCCGTCTAGTCATGCGTCCACAGTATAAACCGAATATAAAAATGAGGCCAACTAAAGATATGCCAATGACTAGGAAGTATTTCTTTGCTGGAGAGGATGACATTTCATTTAAAACATCACCAATATTTTCTAGCCTTGCCTGAAAGAAAAATGTTTAGTAAACAAATGCTTGATGGGTTTAACTTGATTCTCTAAACTACTAAAACATATTTAATTTCCCTGAGGATTTTCTCTAGGAAATCTACAGATAAATCTTATAATATAATGAACATTATTAATAAACAAAAAAGATGATTATATACTCACAGCACTAACATGTTTGTACATTTCCAACCTATTTGTTAGTTCTTTTCTACATTCTTCCTCTAATTTTCGGCTGTCGTCATTGAGTATTATCTTCAAACATTTCAGACCTATAACAGAAATACATTTTTTTAATTTGGTTGGTGATTGGAAGAAGACATTGAAGATTATGATAGATGCTGCAAGCAAACAGTCTTATCATTCTTATCATTACAAATTATAAAGAACAATGCTCGAACACTGCCAGCTATTTATATCCCACTATTTTTCTTCAGCGATTTTTGTTTAACTTGGTAAGCCAAAGCATAATAAAAATAGTTAACTATTCGTGTCCAAGCTTACTCACGCTTTCCATCACCATGCTCCAAATCCTTGCAGTACTTCAGTAAATCGAAGGTACAAGCCCGCTCTAGCAATGGATCAGCATTGATATCCACCTTCCTGTCTTCAATTATTTGGGCGACCTCGTGCGCACACGCCGACGAGACAATTTTGTTGTTCACTAGTGCAGTCTTTAGACACTCTTCGACCTGCAATAAAAAAAAAACAAATGTAAAAACCACGGAATTAATTACAGGCAGTGAATGTGTTAAGAATTTTAACTCATCGCACCCTATACGCATCAACCCCATTGTAAGAGTCTTAGCCCTTGTACGCACTAAGCGGCTTGCCGTGCGGTTGGACAAAACATATGAAACCACAAACGCAAAACCTCTACGCACTAAACGGTTGGACAAATCATATGAAACCACAAACGCAAAACCTCTACGCACTAAGCGGTTGGCCGTAACCGCACGCGGCTAGCCGCTTAGTGCGTACAAGGGTTTACGGCTCAGCCAAGACTTCAAGCCGCAGCGGTGCACCGTGGAAGCGAGATGGAACGCGGCCTCTCGCTCCCATGTATTATATGGCCCACAGTGGCCGCCGCCGCTCGAAGTCGTGCCAAGCCTTTAGGCCGCGTTTACGCGCGCAATCGGGCTTGTGTTTGAGCTTAATGTGGAACTAGATCGACTCCTGTTAGGCCGCATACTGGACGCCAGCGGGCAGCGGGGCGACGAGCGGCAGTTCATAGATTCGTCACCAGTTATTTATCTATTTACCTGTCCATCTGATTTCGTGATAGAATCATTCGGCACTGCGCATATAGTCCGTATCTCAGCTTCGCACAGCTTGCTAAGCAGAGGATTGAGTCGGTAGTTCAAGGCTTGTTCCTTGAGTATGTTGGTCAGCTCATTCTCACAGCTATTTGTTAATTTGGACTGACGGAACTTCTCCGTCAGACAGTCTAGAACTTTCCCTTGGAGTTCCACATCTTGCGGCTCACTCTCTGTAACATTACATAATTGGTACTAAGATCAAAACATAAATAATAATTCAAATTAAAAAAATGTGAGCCGAGCGCAAGACCGCATTTCCTCTAAATAGCGGAAAAGAACAAAAATTTAACTCTGGCTTGATGGGCCATCTTTTCTAACTCCCTACCGCCATAATACCGAGGGACATCTAATATTCTGCTTTATGGAGACCAATTAACTTTTTTTGTCACTTTTTAAAATTGATTTTTATGTACAAATTTTTGGTGGAATTCTGTCGACATTTTTAACCCTGGGCAATCTTCTAAGTATGTCAGAAGACCATGTTGTAACAATTTTTCTCAGAAACTCTGTCATAATGTCTCATAGCAAACAGGACATAATAACAAAAACCTACATGTAATTGATTGACCCATGTATTGACCTTTGTGCTCTTAATATGATGTGTAAAGAAATAATGATATATGTATACATAGATGACCCTTTAAATTTTAATCAAAATCTTGCAGAAACGGTTAGTCCGTACTTGTATGCGTACGCTCAATAGCGCTAGGGTCGTTATGCAAACAGCAACGAAAGTGCTTTGCTTACTCAATCAAATATGGCAAACCTGAGTTTGAGAGATACTTATAGCAGGGTATAGTTACATTTGTGAGTTAGTTAAAATTAACAAATCAATTTGAATACCAATAGCCAGGGAGAGACGTAAAATGTTGTACTCACCACGGGCGGTAATAAAGAATGTCACAGTTTGCAGATTTGTCACCCTTGCCGTCGGTTCGTGTGTCAAATACCTGCGATCTGAGACTTTGTTTGTTTTACTGCCCTAGGTGAGTAATGTACTATACATACCAATAATAATAGAACAATATTTTCTTATATCCAAATCACAGTTCTTCTGCAAGTTGATATTAAAACGATAATCCGTATTTTGTTCAATCATCCTGTTCACTATGACCACTTTACAGGATTCCGAGAAGTCTGGTTTGTCATGATGTACCTGAAACACAGAGAAATAGATCAATACAATGAATTAAAAATATATACAATATTATACTGTATTAAATATACTATTTAAATAAGTTTAAAATATACCTTTAAACACTCAAATATATTGATAGGGTCTGTATTGTGACAGTACAAATCTATCATACCATTACAAGTATTGATTAAATGGTAATCAACTGCATTATCAGTGAATTCCTGTTTGCGCACCACAAATATAGCTTTTCTACAACTATCTGACAGTTTCCCGGTAGCTGTTTGTAGACATTCTAATGCAGCTGATTCTGCATGGGCTACTTTGGGACAGTATTCTAGTAAATCCGTTTTGCAAGCTTCCTTAAGATCTGGGTCCAAATCAATACTTTCTTTCTGTTGAAACAACTGACTCCTTAGTTGCTGTCTACATTCTTTAAATATTGTGTGCTTTCTCCTGTTAATAGTATCATTCCTAACAATTTCACTCAGGCATGTCACAACTTGCGTTTTCGTTTGGGCTTTCGGACAATACCTGAGCACATATGATTTGCAGGCATTCTTGAATTTTCTTGTAAATCTGTAGTTTCTAAGAGATATCAATTGCTCATGGTCAATTGCTGCTTTGCACTTCACATTCCCTTTAATTTCAGGATCATTCTTGTGACTAATCAAACATTCCAATACATCATCATCTTCCTTTTTACTCTTTAGCTCAGAAGAGCACAGCCTCTCTATAGCATCTCTACAGTTACTGCTAACCACCACATTTAACTCTATATGCCCACTTTGGGTCTCAGTAAAATTTGTAACAGCGTCTTTACATTTAGGAGACAGATCCTTCATGTTTTTTTGTAAACAAGCAATTTCTTCCCCTTTGCCTGTATAACCTATGCATAGATTTGTTAGGTCATCTATGCAGAAATCTTCTATTTCTGGAAGTAAGTCTACACTCACAGCCCTCTGCCTCATTACTTTTCTAACCTGTTGTTCACAGGCTAATTTTAGTTTCGGCTTTATGTCTGGATCATAAGCATAATTGTAAAGGCATGGCAAAACTGCCGGATCTTTCTCTGATTGGTGTTCACTAGCATCTGCCCATTGAAGTGATGCTTTACATTTCATAACGGCATCGTATTTACATGCTTTATATAACTGAGGATCTAGTTTGAAATCCCGAGATATGAAGTATTGAATTTGCATTATAGCTGCCTCACAGTCAGTGCTCATGTCTGCAGTGCCAAGTTTTTCCATGAGACAAGACATAACCCTGCCATTGCCACCGGTGACTTCTTGGCATGCTCTGTCCACTACCGGTTTACAGGCTTTGCGCAAAATGGGGTCAACTCTCCAGTCTTCCCCAGGGTCTGCCTCTTGGACCAGTACCTGTAAAGACTTGCGGCAAGCCGGGCTGATTCGTTTTTCCTTTCTCATTCTGGGTCTGGCATGGTCCATTAGACAGTGCAGTGTCTTGCCTCCAGCTTCTATGCCTCTGCAGAGTGTGGTGATATCATTAGCACAGTCATGCATCAACTCTGGTGATAGCCTGTAGTCATCCATGAGCATTTTGCGGTGGTCAATCATTTCCGCTGTGCATTCTGGGGCTAGCTTATTAGTGTCTGACCTTGACACATTCTCTAAACATAACAGTATTTGTGCGAGCCTAACATCCTTATCATCCACTACCCCTTTCCTACAATGATTTTTCCTTATATCTTCCTTGCATGATCTAACAAGACCTTTACTAACTTTGTAATTCATCACCATATTTCTTTGATCATAGAAAAGTTGATCCTGGCATCTTTTAGTCATTGCTGAAAACATAAAAAAGTTACAAATATTTTTTAAATATGTTTTGGTTAAGTATTCATTGCATAACAGGTAGTGAATTATCGTATGTGAATATATTATTCTCATTGGTTTTGAGGATTAATAAAATAAATTTAAATGGATAATGTTGCGGAAAACGGATATTATTGAGTATGTAAAATTGTATAATATCATCCTACTAATATTATAAATGCGAAAGTTTAGATGTTTGGATGTTTGTTACTCAATCACGCTTAAACGGCTTAACCGATTTGGATCAAATTTAGCACGTAGTTTATAGCCTGGATTAAAATATAGGATAGTTTTTATCCCGGGTCCACGCAGACGAAGTCGCGGGCGGAAGCTAGTAATAATATAAATAATAAATCAGCCTATATACATGCGCTGCCCACGAAGCTGAAGGTCCTGGGTTCGAATCCCGGTAAGGGCAAATATTTGTGTGATGAGCATGAATATTTGTTTCTGAGTCATGGATGTATTCTATGTATTTAAGTATTAATATGTATTAAATATATCGTCGTCTAGTACCCATAACACAAGCCTTATTGAGCTTACTATGGGACTAGGTCGATTTGTGTAAGATTGTCCCCTAATATTTATTTATTATTAATTATTATTATACGTCCCACTGCTGTGCACAGGCCTCCTCTCATGGATGAGAGGGAACGGGCAGTTGTCCCCACGCTGTTGCAGGTTGGGCACTTCACATACACCTTTGAATTTCTTTGTAGATGTATGCATGTTTCCTCACTATGTTTTCCCTTCCCCTATCATTATCTGTTTAATTTGAATGACTTAGTTATTTTTTGTAATAAATACTTTTAACTATAATATAGGTACCTTGAATAAATCTTTTAATCAATCTTTCAGTTTGTTGTTGACACCTATACTACTCATTCAACAGGTGAGTACCTATTGCTTAAACCTCCTCAAATAATTTTCTAGGAATGTTTGCCTATTTGATGACCGGTTAGCCTAGTGGGTAGTGACGCTGCCTACAAACCTGAATGTCCTGGGTTTGAATCCCAGTAAGGGCAATTATTTGTGTGAAGAGCATGAATATTTGTTTCTGAGCCTTGGATGTTTTCTATGTATTTAAGTATTTATTTACCTATATAACTATGTTTATCAGTTTTATCATGGTCTAGTACCTAAGTACAAGCTTTTCTTAGTTTGGATCTAGGTTGTTGTGTAAGATTGTCCGCTAATATTTATTTATTTATTTATATAACTGCCTACATAGACATGTTGTTACAGCTTCAACCAAGGTGTGGTTTAAATGGTTTGAGACAATATTAGTCACCCACAATGTTCCATGGCTGTTATAGGAGTGATCAAGAAATGATGATCTGATAACACATTTGGTGTCTCCATAACAAATGTGGCATTATTGTATCCAAAAGTAAAATGTGGTTAAGAAAAGAAAAAAATTCAAGCTACATAATGTGGTGTGAAAATTGTATACTTTTAATATATTTCCTATTAGAAACCAATTCTTTATTTCAATAATATTTGCAACTTACTTCACTAAAATGATAACTTACCATTCTCATATTTATGCCGAACGAGACATTTGTACATCAACCATGAGCCCGGCACTTCATCAGGACAGAATGTTTTGTGATCCAAGTTACAGGCCACAAATACAATTTTATCCATTTGCAATGTACCATACTTCAGTTCTTTTAAAGCAGTGATTTCAGTGTTGCACTCAGGTTTTAAAGCTTC
This sequence comes from Epinotia ramella, assembly GCA_947578815.1. Taxonomy (NCBI): domain Eukaryota; kingdom Metazoa; phylum Arthropoda; class Insecta; order Lepidoptera; family Tortricidae; genus Epinotia; species Epinotia ramella. Next base: position 20,828,871 of record OX388206.1, read on the forward strand.
CTCCTTAGTTTCAAGGCATTTCAAAGTCTGACTCTGTGAAAGACTTCTGAAGTCCGGTGGAATTCTCCCACAGGTATAGGCCTGAATGTCATCATTGCACACCTTTAGAAAACTGACAATTATTTGCCAATCATTGAAGATCATAGACTCAATCTTATTTATCATCCTCCAGCAACTTCTGTTCTTTACCCCTGGTTTCTTCTTGAGCACGCAATCTATAGCGACTACCGGGGGATTTAGGCACTCCGTTATGAGTGATTCGTCTTGACATGGTTGTTTAAGTTTATAACTTATGTATGTGTTGTCAATGAGCTCTGCCTGGTGAGACCACACTCGATGTTGGCACGCGGATAGCGACTGGGTCTTGTTGTTCCGGGCTGTGGTCAACGCACATGATAAGATAGCCAGATCATCGTCCAGTTGCGCGCACTGCTGTTCAATTAATCCACAGCCACTCAAATCCAATGTGTACCGTCCCTTCGAACGCTTCAGGTCACCGGGCAACTGGGCACATCCTGTATAGCTCATAAAACATGCTGCTAATATCCATAACAGCTTGAATATTACATTTGTTAACATTTCGATACCGGCTAAATTGTACAATAGAGCGCTATAATTAACGCTATTATAGTGTCATAATTTGAATAGCTGCTTAGTGATATCTTATACCTAAATGCAGTAATTCCTTATAATGATTACAACATTGAAATATGATATATAAGTGAACAAATCACTCGAAACTGCAAACACAACACAGGCTGTGTTGTGTTTGCAGTTTCGAGTGATTTGTTAATAAATTGCTAAGCTAATATCGGAACACAATGTGTTCCGATATTAGCTTAGCAATTTATTATTTATATATTTAATTACACAGACAAGACAAGACAATATAGATTGGATTGATGGTCGTTCCAAATTAACAAGATAACAAGTAAAGTAACAATCCGACCACATGTGCATGCAATTTCTCAGTACGACTCTTTTGACAGTTGGATCAGCGCAACTTGCCCCCAGACAATAGCAATTAGTCAGCTTCTGATAAATTGGGGCTGACAAATCATGACATGTATCGGATCGTTAGATTCGTTATATCAGCCGGGCTAGTACACTAGCACTTTGACAGCTTCTATCGTCATGTTTTACGTCCAAGACAGACGTAAATTTTTTTAACGTCATGGGCTAATATGGTAGACCGTCAGCTACGTAAAATGTAACCATTCATACGTCTTGCACATAAAACAAAAATTTGAACGTCAAGTGCTAATATGCTCTTGACTTGATTTAGACATATAAAATTGCCGGTATAAACCGAAGACGGGCGTAAATTTATGTAGGTCGCTCGGGACCCCCGGTAAAATTTAACACTATGAAAACATCTTCTGTCACAAGTTCACAATACATACGGTTCAGTTTCAAAACTAAATTCGTTTGCTGTTTTGTCTATCTACATGCTCGGATTGATTTAGTTTTTTAAGACATTTCGCTTGATCATTGGACTTCGATACTTGGACTTCTTCTTTGGATATTACCGCATATCACGACGACTCTCGCTTACGTATATTGGACAAGGTTTCGCACCGGGACTTACAAGGTGATTTTTCATCATCGTCATAGGCCTTTATGTCTATTACAGACGATTTAAGCATTGCTGTGTAGACATCGTTTTTGGTGACTGAAGACCGATACGAGACCGGCATTACAAATATTATGATAAATGGACTCATCAAAAACTTACATTTGCTCTTTGCTCTGCATTCATCAGTATTCAGTCAAAACTCGCGCAAGGAGAAAAGTAAATAGATACACTGTTGGAGCTTGAGCGTGCCCCGGCAGTGGAAGAGCGTGAGAGAACGTCAGACCAAGTAAAATGCACGTGTTAGTATATAATCGTGTATATTTCTTTATGAATACTGTCAACGATTACAGACACTGATATATGTAGTGTTGGCAATTGTTTGAATATTATTTATAATATTAAAAGTGTATAAAATAAAATAAATGGGACGAACACAACTTATCTTAGGAAGGCGGAAGACAAAAGAGAATGTTGCCAGCATGCGATACATTAAGTTTTATCCAATGTTAAGGCATACACACACATAGTTCCAACATACACTAGCTTTCACAATAATCTAGAGACACAGCTATAAGACGGAAAGAGACAGAAAACACAGGCTTTTATCCATAGACTATAATTGAACGAATGAAATGAATGTAATACTTGGTAGAATTACAGTATTACACATTGGCAACACCATAGTTTTTTTGGGTACATATATTTTATGCTAGGGCATAAATATACGTCACGTCATTAGTGTGGTAACTAAGTAACGTAAAAATTAACACATACATAAGGTTATACGGCGGAACGTAAATATATGGCCGATTAGTGTACTAGACGGGCTGTACGCTACATCCAATTATGACTTCGACATGTTGTACTGAAAAATTGAGGTAAAATCACATAATCTGTATACCCCATAACATGTTATTACTATTGTGTTTCGGAACATATCCTAAAATATATATTTTTGATTACTATCTGTGGATTCAAATGTCATGCATGTCACTGATATTTTTACCTACTGATAAATCATTACATTATCATTATACTTTATCTTGTTGTGTGATCGAAATTAGTTAATGGACCATTTTTAATTAGTACGAGGATTATCCTAATTACGAGTTATGGAAGGATTCATCGAAGTGAATGAAATATCGGATTTTGTTTCATATATACGCAGTGTAAGTAAGACCTTGATGTCCTTAGGTATATAAGATTATTGGGTATATTTCAGCTTTGATTCTGTAGTAGAAGATCTACCGTTTTTGGAGGAGTAAATTCTAGAAAATGGTGTAAATATAACTATACTAGAGCTTAGAAACTATAGAATTAGGAGCAATTTTCAGGTAGGCACTTAACTGAAAACTGGTTTTAAAAAGGTTTCTTATTTATGTGCAATTTCATATCAAAGTCCAATATCTCAAAAACGGCGGAACAGATTTTCATGAAACATAGGCTAACACTCGGGATGAAATTATCTATGACACAAAAAAAAAAACTAAACGAAAATCGGTTCATCCGTTTGGGAGCTATGATACCACAGACAGATACAAAGACAGACACGTTAAACTTATAACACCCCTCTCTCTGCGTCGGGCTGTTAAAAACACGAACACGAAGTTGGTAATATCATTTGTTCATCATATCATTATACTTCAACAATCTTGTCCAACGAGCAGTGGCAGACTACCCACTGCGCCAATGTTTTTGCCTCAGACATTTAAATTTTTCCTTATACTTGCCGTTTTTCCCGTCGTAGACTTACTAAGTACTTATCAATATTAAAATTAATATTTATCCTTAGACCAAAGTGAAAGTTTTATATTTTGTTTTACTCATTTTATACATATTTTCTATTCTGAGTATAATGATTCTAAGCTAAACTTACTCGATATTGTTTTAAATAAATGAGAAAAATATTTACCAAGAAACCAACCAAGCTCAGCCAATGCATGTGAGTGACAGAGAATTAACTTTTCTCATTACAGGCACTACAAACATTTGCAAATAGTCTATTCTATATTGTTGTTTGTACAGGAAGACGTATACCAACAAAGTTGTACTAAATGTCCCGTAAATGTTAAAATAACACATTTACGCCATGCAAAAAAAAATTGCGCCACTTACCAGGCAATAAAATAGTAAAGTTTACGTTACGTTGGTTGGAAGTAACTTCAGAAAATTGTGTAGTTCATAATATACTACCTACAACTTATAAATATCTCCTGCGACGCATAAATTACTGGCAGAACTGACAGGTTTGAAGTTTTAGCTTTCAATATAAGATAGCTATAATACGTAATTTATGTAAATAAAGCAGTATACTTTACCAAAACGTTGATATATAATTCCACCAACAATAAGAGCGTTAAGATGGCCGCAATCGCCCCTTTATCACCCCAGAATTGATGTTTCCTAGAAGCTGCAAAATTTCTTAAAATGATGAAACAAATGATGCAACATCTCACTACAATGACAAACCTTCTCCTAACCCTCACGACAAGATTGACAAATTCGACTCCATAAAAATTTTCATCTGGAATGCCAATGGGCTGTCACAACACACCTTAGAGGTGAAAGCATTTCTAGAACTACACCAAGTTGACATCCTCTTAGTGTCAGAGACTCACTTCACTAAAAAGAGTCATTTCAGAATTAACTCCTATAAAGTTTTATCATACGATGCACCCTGATGGTACCGCGCATGGGGGAAGCGCCATACTGATAAGAAATAATATCAGACACCATGAAACTACCAATTACTGCACACAAGAGATTCAAGCAACAAATATTGTAATTGATGATTGGGCTGGACCACTCATAGTTTTAGCGGTGTACAGCCCACCAAAACATAATATAAAGCGGGAAGGGTACGAAAAATTCTTTACTACCTTGGGAAGCCGATTTGTTGCTGGAGGCGACTACAACGCCAAACATACATATTGGGGCTCACGGACAGTTACTCCAAAAGGAAGGCAGCTACTCATGGCAGTCGAAAACTTAAACCTAAGTTGCATCTCGTCTGGCGAACCTACATATTGGCCCACAGATGTAAGAAAGACACCCGACCTGATAGACTTCCTAGTAGTAAAGGGAATAGCCAGTTCATACTTCTCATGCAAATCAAACTCGGAACTATCATCTGATCATTCTCCGGTCGAAATACTGCTACAGAGAAAAATTACATTAATCACAATGCCGTGTAAACTACACAACAGGAAAACAGACTGGAATTACTTCCGAGAATCAGTATCAGCAAATATAAACATGAAACTCCCACTTAAAGATGATCAAGACATAGAAGAAGCAGTTGAGCACTTTAACCATTGTATCCAGGAATCTGCTTGGCTTGCTACTCCGGTAACATCTAACACAAAACCTTGCACACAAAGATATCCAGTCAATATCAGAGAAATGATAGCCGAGAAACGTAAGGCTCGGAAACTATGGCAAATGACTCGGTTTCGCGCTGACAAAACTAGGCTAAACTCATTGACATCGAAATTGAAACAACTACTATTCGATGATAGAAACCAGAATGTGCAGGCATATCTCACTGATTTAGACCCCAGCGCTGCAACTAACTACTCGCTTTGGAAGGCGACAAAGAAACTTAAGCGCCCAGTGGTTCCCAAACCCCCTATACGTAAACCAGATAACAGCTGGGCAACAAAGGAGCCTGATAAAGCACAAACATTCGCTAATCATCTAAAAAACGTGTTCCTACCACATCCTGATCATGGGTCTGAACAGATTGAATCAGTGTCTAAACTGCTAAATGAAACGCATCAACTAGATCTCCCAATAAAAAGCTTTTCGAAACAAGAAGTTAAAAAAGCGATTAGAAAACTCGGCCAAAACAAAGCTCCGGGCTATGACTTGATAACCGCGAGAATCTTGACTGAATTGCCTGAAGAAGGTGTACTCTTCCTAACGTACATATACAATGCCATTCTGCGTAGATCAGCGGTGCCAGGACAATGGAAAGTGGCGCAAATCCTAATGGTCCCTAAACCCGGTAAAAGCCCAGATGATGTCAAGTCCTACAGACCCATCAGCTTACTCCCGATTCCATCAAAAATAATGGAGTCTCTATTTTTAACCAGATTGAAGCCTATCATTAATGAAAGAAACCTAATTCCTGACCACCAGTTCGGATTTAGGCAACGTCATGGTACAATTGAGCAAGTCCATAGGCTCGTTAACACTATTCATACCGCCTTCGAGCACAAGCATTATTGTACGGCCGCATTTTTGGACATATCCCAAGCATTCGACCGTGTGTGGCATGAAGGTCTTCTGTATAAAATTAAAAAATCAGTGCCAATACAATTTTATCAGTTTATCAGATCATATCTAGAAAACAGACACTTCTTTGTGAAGCAAGGGGAAGAAGTAACGCCATTATACGAAATTCATGCTGGTGTGCCACAAGGTAGCGTTATGGGTCCTACCCTGTATCTCCTTTATACTGCTGACCTGCCTACCTCAGAAACAACTTTAACGGGCACTTTTGCTGACTAGATGAAATCCCGGAAAATGCTGCCCAAAAGCTCCAAAACAGCCTTGATGACATCGCAAAATGGCTCAGAGATTGGCGTATCAAGGCAAATGAATCGAAGTCAGTCCAAGTAACCTTTACTCTTCGACGCCACACGTGTCCTCCAGTGACACTAAATAGCATTCAAATCCCACAAGCAGACGAGGCAAAGTATTTGGGAATGTACCTGGACAGGAAACTCACATGGAGAAAGCATATCTTTACTAAACGCCTGGCAATGGGCCAACAGGTTCGAAAAATGTATTGGATGTTAAACAAAAAATCAAAACTATCACTGTCTAACAAACTATTACTCTATAAAGCCATAATTAAGCCCATCTGGTGTTATGGGCTGCAACTATGGGGCACATCTGCGAACTCAAATGTTGAGATCTTGCAAAGATTCCAGTCTAAAATGCTACGAATGATAACGGACGCACCATGGTTTATAACCAATGACAGACTGCACCAAGACCTCAATATAAAAACTGTTAAACAAGAGATTCAGGCCGGAATGGAATCTTATAAATCAAGAATTGATCAACACCCTAACACACTTGCAAAGGACCTCTTGAATATACCAACCAAGCCACGAAGGCTCAAACGAAAAAACCCACATGATCTGTTACTGTGATTGAGAAGAAACGAACTCGTCAATGGACAAGTATCGTACAGGCCTGATATAAATGTCGAACTATTGCTGAATATCGCTAGATAGATTGCAATACATATAAATAAAAAAAAATAAAAAAAAAAATAAAAAAAAATTATGTGCAATAAATGCTACTTCATTTTCTATTATTCAACTTTAAGTAAGCCTAAAATTGAATTGCCTCGTCAAAAATTTTATCTGCAGTGAAATTAATTAATTGAATGATTTTAAAGACTGAAATTGAAACTTGTTCAGGCATTTGGGCTAATATTAAATTATTATTTCTTTCAGATTGAATGGCGTGATCCCTGGCTAATAGCTTTATTATCGTTTCACATAATCGTAACATTCACCTGTTTCTCAACAAGGAATTATGGGAATTTTCAAGTGATGCTGTTTATAACACTATGTAAGTAGATTTTATTTTATTTCTGGATAACTAGGGTCATTATGCCGGTTACGTGACCAGCTTCAGTTAGCGACCACCTGAAGGAGAAAGTTTTTTCAATTACATTTTTCATCAACTACAAGCAACTCAATATGATCATGCAAGTTTATTACATTGAACTGTCAATTTTGCACACTGAACAGCGCAATGACCTTATACTAATATTGTAAAAGAGGGATAGTTTGAACGTTTCTATGTAAGGGTAATCTCTGGACGTAACCTACATATCTGTTTTGATAAATCTTTGGCCTTTGATATGGACACAGGCTATATTTTATCCTGCTGCTTCACTTTCGAACTTTGTTAAACGGGCGAAGCCGAACAGGCAGCTAATTTACACTTCTACACTATAGTAATATTATAAAGAGAAAAGATTTGATTGTTTGTTTGTGTAATAGGCTCCGAAACTACTGGACCAGTTTGAAAAATTATTTGATAGCAGCCATTGAGAGCATACATTATCCCTGATGAACATAGGCTACTTTTTACTGCGGGAAAATGCTTCTGTCCTACGGGAAACGGGTAATCCGTGTGAAGCCGGGCCAGGCAGCTAATCCTTTATAAATTAACAGCCTGGTGCTGCTGCTGTTTCATAACACATGACCAGAACTTAACCATTGCTACAAAATTGACTAGGGAAGAAAAAAACTGCCTGTGTCAATGACCATTTTATCTCATCCATCAGATGAACAATTATACTTTCAAATATTGTAGGTATAAATCAATTTATTGATAAAAAAATATTTTGATAGTAACTGTTTTCGATGATTTACACATTTTAATGAATCAATCACTACTGATATAACTGTACTAAAGATAAATAAACAGATTGAATTTCATTTGATATTCACTATTATAATTGTGAGCATAAAGTTTTCTGTATTGCAACTGCATAAAGCATTGTTGAAGTTGTTTATGACTATGAGTTTATTTTAGTTTCTTTTTAATTTTTTGTAATTTATTGTAACATTACCTTATGTTGTATGTGATTTTAATTTAATTTGTTGTTTCTTGTTATGTATTTTTTAGCGAAACTAGGTATAGGTAGGTACCACATAAGTGATGTGGTGTCAAACTGTAAACTTATGTGTGAATAAATAAATAAATAAATAAAAATAAATAAATAAATAAAAATAAATAAATAAAATTTCAAATTAAAACATCTTATTACATGCTTTTTTTGAATTTCACTGGTAAATGTAAGTTGTCCTTTAAATATTGAAAGCTAATTTTGACCAATTAAGTTGAATTTTATTACACTTGAAGACAAATGACAATGTAACATTATGATGTAACATCAAACTGCTCTGATGGTCCTAAATTACACAAGATATACCCATTGTCCACCACCACCATTGCTAAAATCAGCAAGGAGTAAAAGGCAAAAAACCATTCGGGCTTATTGGAAGTTGGAACCCTCTCAACAAGTAGTAATAATTGCACTAAAAGGACTGGAATCATGAGATTTTAACTAGACTCTTTTTTTAAAGTTGAGAAATTGAGTTATTTCCTTCGTATTGCTAAAATAATGCACATTTTGAAAATGTGGAGCGTATACGTCATAGTTTTGTTATTATTCAAAAACTGATGACCTTCATTGAGGTATTTACACCGTACTAAGGTTTTATTTTCTTTTTTAGAGGTAACTTTGGATTTTTTTCTATCGAGGAAAGTATAAGTAATTGTGTTTCTAAAGCGTATGATTTATAGAGTGAATCCTTAAATATCTTATATAGGAATTGCAGAACTAAAGCTTTAGTAATAACAATACAGCAATGTATCAAACGAACGCAATAATTGCATAATTTTCTCGGTGCAGCCTTAAATGAGTTCTTAAAATATTCCCCCATTTCCCGATCAGGGCAGATGAAGCCGTGTGCACGGCTGGTATTTAAAAAGTCATAGTTGAGTTGAGATCATATGTGACCGGCTTTTTTATAAAAACTGTCATTGAAATTTTAATGTTTTATCTCGGACTGTTGAGTTGCTTTTTTAATGGACTAATTTTGATGGAATTTCGTCAACTTAAATAAAACTAACTACACAGTACGTCTATCATGAGACGGCCGCGACATACTCTTGACTCTCATACTCATACTCTTTCTCACACTACACCTCTTGTTCTAAGTGTTCTAATAAGAGAGACGGATAGAGCGAGAAAAATCGAGAGAGCCCGCGCGCCGTCGCGTGATAGGCGTGCTGTCGTTGCATTTCTGGAAGTTGACTGGGCGCGTTCTTATTATTATGAGGTCTATGACGTTAATTTCTAATTTCGTCAAAGCCACTCGCTTGCGTGAAATGCAAGAAATATAGTATGAAAAGTAATTTATATACTAGCTTATTATCCAGGATGAATCGCAGGAAATACTAATTCTATATGTATTTTTTCCTCCTGACTCTTAACTTAATAATTACAGTTACTTTGCACTGCAAGGTCTTGGGCAATATGGCATGTCATTGACTGGATAATGAGGTGTATTTTAATAGTAACGACCGCTTGCATAATAAACTTGTTATGGACATTTAAATTGTTAATCCATTACAATTCAGCGACCAACATTCGAATTATTGTTTTGGGGATGCTAGGCATGAATTTATATTTTTTTAGAAATACTTTACCGAAATAAAACTTAGACGCCTTCCTCGACGTTCGACTAAAAGTATTATTTTATTAAGTTTGTATGTGGGTTGAAAGTCGAAACGACTTCCACCAGTAAAGAATGGACCTGCAGGGTGGACATCCGTGCTAATATTATAAATGCGAATGTGTGTCTGTCTATCTGTCAGTCTGTCTGTTACCTCTTCACGCTTTAGATGATATATAGAGATAGTTTGAGTCCGGGGAAAGTTTGTGTTTGTACGATATAAACGAGTTCTAAATGGACGGAGTCGCGGGCAGAAGCTAGTAGGCTATATTTAATATTTTCTTCTTGAGTTCTTTGTAATACGCGGACGAAGCTGCGCGGGCAAGTAGTGAGTACATTGTAAAAAATGCGCATACTTTTCTCACATTACTCAATAGAATTGTAAATAAGTAAAGAGATGATAGTTGGTAAAGGCGTCCTTGGCGACCGTAGGCCGCCAAGGACGCCAGCCGCTTTACTCGAACCGTATAGATAGGTACGAGGGCTGCCTTTTAAGTTGTGTCGTTTGGAAAAACTAAAGACAATTTAAGTGTTAAATGGTATTTATTGTTTTTCAAAGTAATCACCGTGATATGTAATACACTTTTTCATTCGATCGAACCAGTTTTCGAAACACTTATTCCAGTCCGAAGTCGGGGTCTCCAAAATGGCCGTTTTGTATGCCTCAACCGCTTCTTCAGGCGTCTGGTACCGTTGACCACGAAGTCGTTGCTTGATTTTTGGAAAAGTAAAAAAATCGTTAGGGCTTAAGTCTGGACTGTACGGCGGGTGTTCCGGAATTTCGACGTTTTACTCTTTTAAAAACGCAATAGTTTGCCGGGCGGTGTGCGAGCTCGCATTATCGTGGTGCAGTCTTATACGACGTCTTGGGTTATTTTTTCGAAACTCGCCGATGACTTCTGGTAAACAGACAGTGGTATACCAGTCAGCATTAACCGTTTTACGATCCTCGAGCACGATGGTGGCAACGTGGCCACTTTTCGCCACAAACGTGGCGACCATTTTTTTCGAAGTGCTCCGTGAGCGTATTACTTTGGTCGGTTTTGGCTCATCTTGGAACACCCAAACAGTCGACTGCTGTTTAGAATCGGGATCGTAGGCATATATCCAAGATTCGTCACCACTGATAATGTCGTAAACATGTTTCGAGTTTCCTCGGTTGAATTGCCGCAGAGTTTTGCGACACCATCGAACGCGAGCCGTTTTTTGGTCTTCACTGAGTAAATGTGGTATCCAGCGTGAGATCAACTTTTTTACGCCTAAGTGATCATGCAAAATACTGTGAACACTGGTCCCTGAAATACTTAAGGAAGCTTCTATCTCACGGTATGTCGCATGGCGATCTTCGATGATCAGTTGCCGTACAGCATCAATGTTCTCCTGGGTTACGGCTGTTTTTGGTCGACCTTCACGATGTCTATCACCAAGACTAGAGCAACCACGTTGAAATTCTAAATACCAGCGTTCCACAGTTCGAAGGCATGGTGCTTTATCATTGAAAACCGTAGTCAACTCTTCGAAGCACTGAAGTCGCGTTAAGCCCCTTTTGAAGTTGTAAAAAATTATCGCACGTAAATTTTCCTTCGAAATTTCCATTTTCACAACTAACTTGTCAACTTTGAACGAACGCTGTACTAAAACGGTTGGGCCGATTTCGAGTCATTCTTTTGTTTTCGAATTCTAAATTCAAATATTTTAACGTGACACTAGTTCTTTTTTATGCAATCACGGGAGGTTTGCAAACGACAGAACTTAAAAGGCAGCCCTCGTATCGTAGGTATTACACGTCCGAGTGAAATCGATAGTTGGATGGATCAAACTGTGTCGTACGTATTCACTTATTATTAGTAAACGATATCCCATAAAAAACATTCCATGTAAAAAAGAGGCCAAGTCTTGAAACTCTTCCACTACGAAATATCTCACAACTTTATACTGTGGAAGAGTTACGAGATTTGGCCTCTTTTTTACATGGACGTGTAATACCGCCCCAATGCATTTTTGTCCCATTCACTGCAAATGTAACTTTGTAATCCTATATATTTATGCAGTTGTTGTATCTAGAAAACTGGACCGAACTTGCAAAGTATTTTAGTTTTTCCTTGATTTATACACTAAACACTAATTGTATTCTAAATTTGAAGCTTCTGTCTGCTAGAAGTGCCTTAGAGTTTTGATGATCGGTCAGTCAGTCAGTGAGTGAGTGACAAAATTAAGAAACTTTGACTAGTTATAAATCTTAAACTACTGGTTCAAATTGAATGAAATTTGAAATATACCGTGTTTATACAATGCCTGCTTGGTTACTGAAAATTCAGGCTTCTAGTTTTATCTAAAACAAAGTTATAGGGGAGTCAGCTCAGTGCCGCGCCCCCCGCCGCCCCCTTTCTTGGTCCTTGCTCCCTAGACCGCTGAACCGATTTAGATGAAATTTGGTATACATATAGTTTGAGTCCCGGGGATGGACATAGGATAGCTTTAATCCCGGAAATCATCCCCTAAGGATGTGAAAATTTGTAAGGAGCTACGATATAAACGAGTTCCACGCGGACGGAGTCGATACTAACTCAGTACTTATACAATATTCTTGATTACCACACTAGAATTTCGACAACATCGATGTTAGGATGTTTTTGAATGTTACTTAACAACAGTGTTGGGGAATTACCTCAGATCATAGAAAGAAGCTTCTTTCTATGATCTGTGGGAATAACACATTCACTGTCTTGAATCGCTAGGCGCTACGCTCGTAGCCGATCCCGCGGTTTTCCTCGTATGTAGCGATGTGGAAAGCGACTATTAGGCGCCCGCTAGGCGAGTTGCCGGCAGTGAACACCTGAAAATGTTGAAAAAATATCCTTACATTTCACTGACCTCAGAATATAGTGTATACCATCATCATCTTTGTTTAGCTAGCTAGAACAACAAATAAATATGTCCTATTTTTATTTATTGTAATAACTCTTTAATTGGCAATGTAGACAATTTAAGACGCTCTTAAAAAAAACTACAAGTTGCAATTCCTCAATTTTATTTTATTTGCCAAGTAGATACATACCTAAATGGATAGTAAATAGTATATATACATATTATGAACAATAGTCAGAAATTTGGCTTTCCAGACACTATACAATACAAATAAAATAACTAATAAGTTAACTGTTTTAATTCCAGTACTCCTGGTATATTTCTCGGAGAGTATAAACGAGGTGGCGGCAAGGAATTGGGCCCTGTTCTCCAGACAACAATATTTCGACAGTAAAGGGCTGTTCATATCTGTGGTGTTCTCCATCCCCATATTGCTGAATTGCATGATAATGGTGGTGAGTATTAAACCCAATATATCTCGCTCAGTTGAAGACTTCAAGTGGTCTTTGGCAATGTAAGTGTTTGTCATTGTTAAACCCCAACAATGACTTAGCATTCAACTTTTGCATTTTCTCTTATCATCACATTTCCAAGTTAAATTGGCATGTTAATAGTATTGTTACTAAATTTCGTATTGCAGAAAATGCTAGTTCTAAATAAAATATGCTTGCAATCGATCGTGTTCGGATGCTGAATTGATATACCATCGGCTATAGAGATCCGGATTTCTTCCTAGGCCTACAAGGCCCTGCTTAGGGATCCAGGCAGCTTCTAGGGGCCCCAGTCGCAGAAGCGCGAGTCGGGACCTGTACACAAGCTCCATGAGGGGGCCCCAATTGCCAAGTGCCTAGGGGCCCTGCACGTCTAGCACACGACGGCCGCGACATACTCTCGATTTTTATCGCACTATACCTCTTCTTCTAAGTGTTCAGTGTGGTGTGTGTGTGTGTTGTTAAGAGAGAGACGGATAGTAGCTAGGGCGTTATAGGACATGGATGTACGGGAACCAATATTTTCTTCATTAAAGCATGAGCCTTGGCACACTTGATACGTAGGTGGACTAGAGTCTAAAACGCCCGGGAGCCAAGCGCGGAAGCCCCGCTGGTGGGGGGGAGGTTCTTTCGGTCCTCATATCGTCTTATTTATAGCGGCTAGAGCATGTTTGGTATCGTTTTCGGATAAATTGAGCATGGCCGATCATTTTCTGAGACATTCATAACATGTTTTTATAGATAATAAAAGAATAACGGGCAAAATTTAAAAAAACACCTACAATTTTTTTTCTTTCTGCAACTTTATAATTGATTGATTTTGTAATGTAACTACTAGCTTAATTGTAGTTACAATTCAAAATCAATCAATTATAAAATTTGATTTTGAGGTCCTCATTGAAGTAAAATTTTGACGAGTCTGCTGTTCTAAACTTTTTTTTTACGTAGTTGCGTTTCAAATTGTTCTCATATATTACATGGTTTTGGAATTCACATAAATGTAGCTATATAATCATATTTTTTTAATGCCCATGTCGTTGCTTGTTTTCACGTAATCGTTGCAGAAAGAAAAAATATATCGGTGATTTTTTGAATTTCGCCTGTGATTCATTTTTTTTCTATGAAAACATGGTATAAATGTCCCAGAAAATGATCAGCTATCCTCAATTTATCCGAAAACGATACCAAACATGCCCTAGTCGCTATAAATATTTTGAGGTCCTCATTTTATGAAGTAATATTTTGACGTGTCTGCTTTTCTATTTTTTTTTTTACATATTTGTGTTTCAAATTGTTCTCATATATTACATGGTTTTGGAATTCACATAAATGTAGCTATATAATCATATTTTTTTAATGCCCATGTCGTTGCTTGTTTTCACGTAATCGTTGCAGAAAGAAAAAAAATATCGGTGATTTTTTGAATTTCGCCTGTGATTCATTTTTTTTCTATGAAAACATGGTATAAATGTCCCAGAAAATGATCAGCTATCCTCAATTTATCCGAAAACGATACCAAACATGCCCTAGTCGCTATAAATATTTTGAGGTCCTCATTTTATGAAGTAATATTTTGACGTGTCTGCTTTTCTATTATTTTTTTTACATATTTGTGTTTTAAATTGTTCTAATATATTACATGTTTTTGGAATCTACATAAATGTAGCTTTATAATCATATTTTTTTAGTGTCCAAGTCGTTGCTTGTTTTCACGTAATCGTTGCAGAAAAAAAAAATATAGGTGATTTTATGAATTTTGATTGTTATTCTTTTTTTTTCTATGAAAACATGTTATGAATATCCCAGAAAATGATCGGCCATCCTCAATTTATCCGAAAATGATACCAAACATGCCCTAGTCGCTATAAATAAGACGATAGGAGGACCGAAAGAACCCGCGGCGGAACGAAACTTCCCCCCCTCCGCCCCCCCAGCTGCGGGGCTTCCGCGCTTGGCTCCCGGGCGGGCTTGACCTTCAAGCAGGCAGAGTAACTTAAACTAGGTTCTTCATAAAATATTCAAAAGTACATATACGCCTTGCTAACAGTTCCTTACGGTATTTCGTACGTTTTCGCCTTGAAATATTGTATACTTATACAATTAAGTATTAAAATATGTGCGAAATTGAATTGTTTTTCCGCGTACTACAACCTCAAGAGCATGTTGGCATTCAGCCTATGACCATCATATCGATCGTGACTACTTTAAAGATCTACAAAATGAACATCGCAACACTGTTTTAATTTATATTATTTAACACACTGCAAGTACATTATTTTAATTTTATAAAAATTGTTTAGTGAACATGATAGAGCATCCGCTAACTTAATAAATGTTACCTATTGCAGGGATCATGGCTGTACCAATCAACGCAGATAATGACCAACATCAAGAAGGCACAGCTTCGGCAGCGTCTGAAAGAGCTGCACATAAACAAAGAACAACAGCAACACATCAAAGCAGAATAAATACTTGGACAGAATTCTTTTTTTAAAAGTAAATTCTTACTATACAGTGCGCCACAATAGAGTAGAAATTTTAAAAAATGGAACTATAAATATCCATACTAAATTGTTGCCATGTTTAAGCATTTTACGTCAAATAAGTGTCAGTTACGTAGATAGTGGCACCCTCATTTAATTTCTACTCTTTTGTGTCGCACTGTACATCACAATTTTTTTATCAACAGAAAACTGCGAAATAATATCCTGGTCACGGCATCAATTGTAACTTTCATGGTTACTTAAATTTTTAAAATAGTTCCATAAAAAAGTAAGGAATGGAAGCAGGCATACTAGAGCAAGACTTCAACTGGTACTCATATCTAGAATACCCTGAATAATTATAGACGATTTATTATTCGATCAGGTTTTGCCGTTGGTAGAAAATTGACAATTATTGCAGGGATCGTTTGAAATGACAAAGATGGTATCATCGTTGATAAATTGAATACCAGCAGAACCATTTTAAATGGTTTCATAGTAAATTAGTTTATTTCCGTTGTAAAAGAGTGATATATTTTTTCCATTATCCCTAATTAAATTTGTTTTAGGAGATGTCTAAATTCGGTCTAAGAAATGTGACTATAATGTTATAATTTGGACGTATAGCAGTTGATTCATTGATGAAACAATTTCTTAATGACCATGTATTCTGATTCCGCATCACTATTAATACGTAAGTATACTATCATAATCAAATAACACTTGCCACCATATGCAGATATTGCCAAATGTTATTGTTGAGAGGGCTATAAAATACTTATTGGAAATAATAATCTGATAATAGTCAAGGTGCATTGGTGGCCCAGTTTTTGGCCTATTATTAATGATATGATCATCTATTGTAAATATATAGAAGTAGAAAACATCCATCACATTTAGTGTTTACTAGTAACAGATCAGTGGCACTAAAACGAACGGTATACCCAAGTAACCTGTAAAGAATTTTATGCACATACAGTGCCATTCCGGTAGTGTTTCCTAAATTTTCATTGCGTCTATATTGGGATTCGAATTGATAACACAATAGGGGTGTAGACACTAAATAAAATAATCAATGTTATATTTTCCCGAAAAAGGATTAAAAATGTAGTCGAATGGAGAAAAAATCAACGCAAGAGGTTAAATAATCACGAAGTTATAAGTGTCCAAAGTTTTAAGAAGGGGTAGGTTCTTTCCATTTTTCGCAAACATATGAAACGATAACGCTTGTAGATTGTGACGTCACTAATAATCGGCGCCGCCATCGACGCGGCCTGCCGCGCGCGCGGCGCGCTCTGCGGCAGTCTTGCATATTCTGACGTCACGCACTGTTTGCGTTTTCTCTCTCTAACAAGCAATATTAAAACGGTTGTAGCTTCGTAATTCTTTGTGATATCTGAATGGGATTTTCGTCATTAGGCATATTTCTATGCCTTCTTTCTTTTGGAGTAATAATAATTTTGGAGTCTCCACCCGTATTGTTGCAACATAAATATCACCCGCCTATCCGTTTACATAATAAGGGGTTACGGTATTGAAGTAGATAATTTATTTTTAAAACACTAAATAATGTAAAACACTTTAATTTCATTAGTTCCATTAGCCCTAGCTTTGTTCATAAGGTTTTCTGAGTGAAACACTTTGCCTAGCATTAATCACGTGTTGTAGTAGTAGCACAGCGCGTGTATTCCAACTGCATTTTTCCTTTGTATTTCTTGCATTTTCTTGTACTTAAGATATCGATCTATTAATAACTTTTCCTATAAAAAAAAGTGTTGCTGTGTGTTGGAGCGTTTGTATCTCTGTGTTTTAATGACGCACGAGATTGTTCACTAGGTACAATGTGATTGTACAAACACCCTACAAATGAAGTGCTTTTATACTAAAAACGCCCAGTTGCATTGTTTTTCGATATGAAACAGTAACTGTTGCCATGTATTTTGTAGGTTTCGTATGCGAATATAGAAAAGTTAAAATAAATTTAGTTGTCATGAGAAGTCGCTAGAATAGGCTTATTTTTATTTGTTATTGTGAATGTTTTTTTATAATTATTATTTAAGGATCAGTGTCAAAATTATTTGTTATCTTAACCAACTTGTTGATTTGTATATATTTTTTTATTTTGTCTATTTTAGTTTTAAGCTAAATCTATGGACTTGCATTATCTGAACACCAAAATAAAACGGAATTAAAGCCCTACTATCAGTGGCGTGGTGTCCATAGAACTCGATTCCCACCAGCTCGCCTTATTTATGGCAATTAGCTAATGCTTGCCTACAGATAGATATAGAAACTTTAACTGTTATCGACATTTCTGATTTCAGATAAATCAAATAACGTATTAAACATTCACAATGACTGTTTACGTTTAAGTTTGTGATAAAGTGTCTAGTGAAAATTGAAGTATACCTATAGATTTATATTCAAAAATTCCCTGGAACATAAATTATCTAGTATTGTTTATCTGATAAAGCATAATAATTTAATATAGTTGCCGCTACACTATGCCTCTATTTTTGGAGTATAGGCTGACATATATGAGGCTGTGAACAAAAATTATGAGAGAAAATGACATTATGGAGATAGGTTCTCTAAAATGTAAAAAACGATTTTTACAATCTACATTGATGGATATGTTGTTTAATTCCAGACAATACTTCAATATGTGCCTGTATGTATATAGTTGTCAATAACTGTCTTTTTTATAATCTCCACATCATTACCGATTCTTGTTTTGGTATTATTATTTAATAGGTCATAATTTGTCATAAATTTGCTATTACAGCCGAATTGGATCTCGTTTTTAATTTGGGCATATTTTTTCTGGGAGAATGTTTTTTGAAGATCAGATTTAAAGTATGTATTAAGTAGTGATATCTGAATTACTTACATATAAGATCGCTTTGATTTTATTAATAATATGTCGTGTTTTGATTTATAAGTTATAAAAGTTCAAAATAACCGTAATATATAAATAAATATTCAATTATTAATTACGTCCATACGAAATTTAGGTGAACACTTGCTATAGACATTCGGTCCTGATTAAGGGGTATATTAATAATACATACATTCATTGTATATTCGCAAATGAGCCTCATGAGAGTAGTCTTAGATTTGATAGTTCAAACCTTTTGTGTACATCCAGTATTTTTAAAATTTTATCTAAATTATTTTTTATCATTTACAGTTAGACATGTGCGAATATTTTCGAAACACAACTAGAAGTAGAACGCAATATACGCGGCTATGCCATTGATGACGCGTAGCTAACAACAAATATCTTCGCAATAATTAACAAGTTAAAAATAAATAATATGTCTGTTTACTTAACAAAAAAATGAAAGCGGTTCTCAGTTATAATGTTTAAACATCGTATAGCTCACATGCGTGACCATGTTTATTGTTTCAAACTATGCCAATGTTTTAATTCCTAATAGAATTTAGCAGGTAAGTAATGAGTAATATGAAGACTGACATGTGTGTGATTCATAATATATTTGCTACTGACCTGGGACATGAAAATATTAGCTGATAAAATTAGACAAAAAGAAATTGTCTGATTTATATGACATAAGAGTATGACCCAGATCAAATAATCTAAAAAGAAATGTGGCATGGTTATCGCTATATCCATCAGTGATGATTTACCTAAAGAGCGTTTCTATACACAAGTTTTTTCGCCGTAAATACTTACTCAAAGGTAACTTTTTTTTTTCGGACTAACCTCTCAACAAGTGCGCAACCCAAATTAGGATCCGCCAAAAAACCACGCATCTGGTACGACATGCGCCCTTTCCCTGGGGGGCGTGGCATGTGGGGCCCCGGAGGGTGGGGACATTCTCCATAATAATTCCTCAATACTCAATAGGAAAGCAGTATAGGTATATAAGTACCTATTAAGAATGTTCGTAAAGATATTAAAGATTTATAGAAAGTCAGAGGAATGTTAAATTAAAATGAGGTAAAACTGTAATTTCAGGCTTATTTTTTATATTATATTCACAACAACTATCCAAAAGTAAAACGTATATATGGATGCGTTTTCACTAAGTCTTTTTACAAGCAGCACTATTTCGCCACCGCTACTCTATCTTTAAAGTCAAAGTTAAATGCATAATTCATATTTTAAGATGAAATTAAAAAAAAAAAAACAAATCTAATGTTCGAAAACTTTGTTACGCGCTACATACGTTTTCGTCTCTGAGGCTCTAGTATAAGTTTTACCGAAACAAAACTTTACGATAGCGTTTGCGTTTTACCCTCAATTTGTATGGGATTTGACAGCTAAACGCGAACGCGGTTATAACGTGTTGTTTCGGTAAAACTTATACCTACTAGAGCCTGGAGTTAGCCTCAAGTCGACCCGTAGAACCCCTTAGACACCTTGCGACGCTAAATACTAGTAAGTAGCTAACATCAGAGACACAAACTTTTGTGGCCCTTGAACTTACTAGCCTAGTATTCCTTCCCGCACTAGTCCCAGTAGGCGCTTACAGTAATTTTGCAGCAAAATCATCCCGATTTAGGACGGTTACCAAGGACGGTTACCAAGGTCGTTTTATGGACGAAACTTCAATTTATGTTGCGTACCAGATGCGAAGGAAGGCTGCGCTCGGGACGTGCATGCCAATTGAGAGGTTAACTCGTTCGCCGCCACAGAAAAAAACATCGAGGTGACGCCCCCACATCACGCAAGTCATCTATCATCTATTGTTTTTGGACCTCGTAGTTATGTGGTGTGCTAGGTGGGTGGCAGCAGTTTCGAACTGTGACGCTACCACGAAAATCGAATCTCGAAGTTCGGTACTTGCATCCCTCTGTCACTCGAGTTTAGTAAGTGCGATAGAGATAGAGATACCCGAACTTCGACATTCGAAGTTCGTGGTTATAGCTCAGGAGTTCAAATCAGTGGCGGCGAATGGGTTAAGGAGGAACGTACAATCATTTTTCGGACTACATTGTTTAATTACAAAACATTTTCATATTATCGTTGTTGTATTTACCTAGTCAATAACAATATGTATTAGATACTTCGAATAAAATAAAACCAGCCAAGTGCGTGTTGGGCCACGCGCAGTGTGCAGGGTTCCGTAGTTGCCTAACAAACAAAGACAGACTAATTGTTACATCGACACGCACGTGCAAAGTAAATGGTGCGGTTGCGTCGACCGAATTTATACGAAAGTTGGCCTTTGCAAGTACATTTTAAGTAGGTCGACTATTACTCGGTAACTAGGTACCTAGTCTACTTAGCCGTGATAGTTTTCGTTTTAAATTCATTATGTACTACTGTCACGATTTTTTTTACAATCCCAGTAGCAGCCATTTAGTATACCTACCCATGCCCAATTACAGCTTTCTAGTAGTAGGTAAGGGTCAGTGAGCTAAGCCGCAGATGGACAGACGGACATGGCGAAACTGTAAGGGTTCCTAGTTGACTACGGAACCCTAAAATATGAGCCTTTTATTATACTTAATACTATAATGTATATATTTTCGCATATTCGTTTTGTGTGAGAAGTAAAAACCACTAAAGTTTAGTACTAAATAAATATAATAATAAAACAAAAATAAAATGAAATGTAGTCCGCTTTTTTTTTACGGCGCAAAAACCTTGTCGTCTTCAAGCGCTCGGGGGGCATTACGAGAAGGTTGCAGAACAAAGTTCGAATATCTTCATCTCTGTTGCTCGAATTACGAGATGGAGATGTCTTCGGATTTCGCGATCTTAGTCCTGCCATAGTTTCGCCATGTCCGTCCGTCTGTCTGTCTGTCTGTCCGTCTTTGGCTTAGCTCAGTAACCCTTACAACTAGAAAACTGCAATTCGGCGTGGGTATATAAACCAATCACGCCGACAAAACAGTAGAATAAAATCCAGAAAAAAAAACATTTTTAGGGTACCTCCCCTACATGTAATATGGTGATGTATTTTTTTTCTCGTTAAACCTATAGTGTGGGGTACCTATCGTTAGATAGCTTGTTCAAAAATATTAAAAACTATTTTTCAACTCATTTATGCGTTTGCGAGATAATGGAATTTAAAGCCCTAATTTTTGTTCGAGTCATGTGTCCCCCCCTGGCGGCTAAATGGCTACAAATAAAACTATCACAGTTCAGTTAAGAAGACATAACTAGTTAACGAGTAGTAGACATAACTAGTTAACTGGTAAGAAATGTACTTAATTTCGGGTGCATATACATTGTCATTGGGATTTTAACCTTTTACCGTGGACGGTAGACTTGCTTTTTCACGGCACGGTGCTTCTTGCCCGCGGCGAGCGCGCAAAAGACCTGCCCTGCGACATAAAGTGGCAATGCTAAAACTTAGGCGGACTTACGGCACGGTGCTTCTTGCGCGCGCGGCTAGTTGTGATGTGCTGATATGTGCGGCTTGATGCTGTTCGAAGATTTTCGTAATTATTTTACGTAAATAACCTGTTGCTGCTAAAAGTTTGCGATATGCGGTTCGATTAGTTTATGTAGAATCTAATATTTGCGATTATTTACGAGGGTATATAATAAAAACCCCAAAAGCCCCTTTTAAGTCCGCATTCTGTGACACAGACGGGCAACTACGGAACCCTACCCTTCGCGCGGCCCGACACGCACTTGGCCGCTTTTCTGTAGTTACCACTGGGCCCGTACCATAATATCCTTTCTATTCTGATGGAATCGTGGACAATAGATTGTTAGATAGCACTTTGTTATAATTAGCTCATGGCCTTATGCATAAACGTTCAACAAACCTATTTAAGCTGAAATGCCGTTAAAACTATTTTGTCTTTATATCTGCTACTTCGACATTTGTGTTTGTGAGAAAAGGAAAAAACACATTTTATTTGTCAGTTGGGTTTTATGAAACTGGTTACAGTAAAACTTGTGTGGAAGTTTATACTTTGCTAATTAGATATAATATTTCGTACCAAGTTGACGTTGACAGTTACGTATTTATTATTATATTAAAATGTACAGTAATGTGAAAATCAATAATATACAACGACGATGTAGGCTATATTTTATTTATGGACTGTATTTTAAATTATACTTATTTATATACATTTAGTTGGATTTAATGAATCTGTTTGCCAAGCAAATATGTAGATGTTATAGTTTCGTAAAAAGGGCCTGGCCTTTGGGATGACCTTTGTACTTGAGATTATTTGAGTTGGCCGAATTGCACCAAAGTGCAAAGTAGTCTTCAAAAAGCAACTCTACCGTCCTAGGTAAGATTCAAACTCCAATGACAGCTTTATTCGGTCAGCTTAAATAATCTCAACTACACAGCGAGGTACAGGCCCCAAGCGAGATTGTTGAGCCACTTGTCTTAATTTAGCCGTATTGTGCGAATCGGGCTTGATAGGTTCGAGGTAGGACCGATTCGCATTACACGGCTAAATACGATACAGTGTCAAGTGGTTCAACAATCCCGCTTCGCGACTTTACATGTCTTAAGAACCGTTTCAGTTGAAACTTAATTGAAGCATTATTTTGCGGAATTCCATGATAAGTTGCTAGAACAATATTGTATAATTTTGCGTTGAATACCTTGTCTGAGACGACGACCGACATTTATACGCCCACGTAAGAGCACTGGAACATAAAGTACCTATATATCTATTTGAATAGTTTTAATACAGCTTTATTTTTAAACAACTGAATGCAGTTGGTGTCTCTAGTCACATAATACCACGTCAGTGACAAACAAGCGTACAGCCCGACTGATCGTAAGCGGTCACCGTAGCCTATGGAAGCATGCAACTCCAGGGGATGCACGTTAATGACAATCCCGCCAATATTGTGTTGGATTCCTCCGAACACCCAGAATCCATTCTTGACATTTGAATTATATTATAACCTCTGAAACTCGCCCGCCATTGTTGTTGTTATGTCAGATAGCGCCGCGAGTATTAAAAATGGGAACTAAAAAATTCCAAAGCGGCGGCTAATGACTCGTTATATTATATTACATACACTCGTATTGAACACAGCGCTGTTTTGTAAAACAGCTAGCTGTTATGTAAAACGGCGCATTATACCTACTATTTTTATCAAAGTAACATCTATTTTGACCAATACGAAGTAGTACCGGCAGGAACAACATATTTGTTTGGCAGACAGATTTCATTTGATTCGTAATTTTAAGAATTTCGTTTAACACATTGCTTCAGCTTATAAATAAAATAGTTTCTAAAAATTCACTGAACTTAAGATTTACTTACTTAATTTGTTTTATGTCTGCTTTGAATAAAGTCATTCATTACAGGATTAAAATGTTTATTTATTATTTTCTTGTATTTACAACGAATATATATAGTACCTACCAGTGGCGGAGCGCCCATACAAGCCGACTCACACCGGTTTATTTTAAGGCAAACCTATATAGTTATATACTCTCTCACAACTGTTTTTGTTCCGGGTTGACCATCGAAAATTTTAACTCGCCGCCACTGGTACCTACATTATCCCTTATTATATTTATTGTAACATTTGTAACTCAAGTTAGGTACGCACTTTGGCAAGTAAAACCTTTTTTGTGGTCCTTATAGAATATACACATTACACATTATAAATAAAATTCATAATTATAAAATTGAAAATCTCAGTTGAGCACAGGGTTGGACCTTATTGAGCATATCTTTGAAAAAATGCAACACATTTTTTATGTTTTTTTCTGAGCTTTTCACGAGCTTTTTTCATCCCAATAGGAGAAAAAGTGACTCAAAATTTCCAGACATTTTTGAACTTTCCTTTTGTGTTACCGCCATACAAATCACGTGGGAAATGGTAACACAATGGGAAAAATACCTTTGGGACATTTTCTGTGCTATTAGGATCGAAAGAGCTCGTGATTCTTAGTGGAAATATGATAAATTTTACAGTAAAAAATGTATATATTAAGCATATTATTTATTAAGCAATTCTTTTGTAAGATGTGCAATAAAGAGTATTTATTATTATTATTATTATATACCTAGCGGTATTTTTTTGAGAAACGCTCATTCAATCAGAATAAAAGTATTTGAAGTAAGCTTATTCTCAGAAAAAGTAACCATCGCTCAATATAATAGGTACCTTCCTACATTTCTCACTGGGGGCTGCGAATCAAAGAATGACTCAGGTCATAGTTATTCAACACAACTAGGGTGAACCAGAACCTACAGAAAAGACACACCAACTAATACCTACTACTAAAGTGTCTACAATAAAAGCTTATATAACCAATAGATATAGTGCGAATATTTTTTCTAGAACGAATTGAATTATTTTTGTAATAGGCACACAGAGCAGACAAAGCCATTGTCTTTCATTGATAAGCGTAACCCCTAATTACCCGACTGTGCGACGCAAAGGAGGGTAGTCAGTCTATGTAGTTTGTTACTTTGTGGCACTCTAGATGTCACGTGCGGTAACGTTGAATAGGTATTTCAAAATAATTATTACTTATTAGCAAGGATAGGACAAACGCCCGTCATTTTGAAAACTTAACCCTGTTCTGTACAGTAGAGACTTCCTTATATTAATAAAAAAAATTAGGTACTAAATAAGAATAAGAATAGTTTATTCGTGACAAATTTGGAAAAAATTGTGGTCATTCTTTTCCATTGGCGAAAGTGATTTATCGCCTTAATCATCGTCATTTGAATAATTTGTCACTGGAAACATATAAATTATGGTAGGTACTTAAAATAAATTTATAAAACATTACTTTTGTCCTTTGTTTTGTATTGTCACGAATAAACTATTCTTATTTAGTACCTAATTTTTTTTATTAATATAAGGAAGTCTCTACTGTACAGAACAGGGTTAAGTTTTCAAAATGACGGGCGTTTGTCCTATCCTTGCTTATTAGGTTTATTTAACCATTTTTTAGTTAAAAGAACCGTTTGTAATTTATAAAGAATTAAAGTTGGCTTAACCACAATTTTCGCTCATCATAATCGGTAGGAGTGACGTGCTATAATATTTAAAGAATGCAGTTGGGTTTTTTGAAAAATCTTTTGCTTTCACTAGTGGGTACTGTTGTACTAAGTACCTAGGTATATTATGCTGCATCTACTAATAAAAAGTTTTATTACCGATAAACCTTTATTTTTAAATTGAACCTTGCTAATTTAACAATAGAGTCATTATTCAAGTAATAAAGTATTATTAAATATGGTCTTCATTTCAAAGGGTTTGTGGCACATGGCTAAATAATGGCATCATTGAACCGATGGATCATATTCATATAAGATCCGTTCTAGAAACATTATTCGCACTATATACCTATACCCAGATACAGTCTAATTCGTGTTTCTATTACATGTGAGAGTCGCAACACATCCAATGATGAGTTAGTAAATAGATAAAGATCACCTCTGGCAACCAGTTCTTTAGGGTTCCGTAGACAACAAGGAACCCTTATAGTTTCGCCATGTCCGTCCGTCCGTCTGTCTGTCTGTCTGTCTGTCCGTCTTCGGCTTAGCTCAGTAACCATTACAACTAGAAAATTGTAATTCGGCATGGGTATATAAATCAATCACGCCGACAAACCAGTACAATAAAACCTTGAAAAACAATATTTTTTTAGGGTAACACCCCTACACCTAAAGTGGGGATGTAATTTTTTTTCTCGTTAAACCCATGATGTGGAGTATCGTTGGATAGCTCGTTCAAAACTATTATGGTTTTCCCAAGACCATTTTTGAAATCAGTGATTCGTTTGCGAGATATTGGGCTTTAAAGCCCTAATTTTTGTCGTCGTCGTCCCCCCCTTGCCGGATGGCTACTACTGGGGATGTGAAAAAAATCGTTATAGTAGTACATATGATGAATTTAAAAGGAAATCACGGACAAGAAGGCATAAGTAGTTACCGAGTAATAGTCGACGAACTTAATGTGTACCTACCTACTTGGAAAGGCCAATTGTAGGTACAAATTCGGCCGACGCAACCGCACCGCACGTCGATGTAACTAAAACAAGCAACTACGGAACCCTACACTGCGCGTGGCCGGTTTGATTTTAACTCTAATATTTCCTAGTTGTGGGTAAAGTAGACAGGTATCTAACTTTTCCAACTTGGCTAAGGTGGTTGTCACACTGCCGCCGCGTCTCGTTGCGAGACGCGAAGCAACGGACTCGCATGCGGAGACAACGCACCAACGTCCGAGTTTTCTCCGCATCTCCGTCCGGAGCTGCGATGCGCGACGTCCCGCGTTCTTGCACTAAAATCCGTACGTCACTACGGAGCTCGGTGTGACATACCCTGCGGCACGCACCGCGTCTCCGTCTGAGCGCGCGAGTCGCCGTGTGTCTCGCTCCTCCGCGCGTCAAGGTGGAGCCAGTGTGTCGTACCATGCGATTTTTCTATACAAAATCAAAATTCTACATACAAAGTTAAAAAACGCATCAACGGACGCTGCTGCGAGATGCGGAGCAGTGTGACGACCGCCTAAGGCCGCGTTTACGCGCACGGCATCAAGCGCGCCTGTCAGAATGTATGGAAATCCAAAGCGATTGAATAGCGTCTGTGCGTAACCGCGACCTAACTCAACAAGATATTGTCAAAAGCCGTTGGCGGCAATCTTCTCCTTGACCTCCTTGATCATGAGTCCCACCAAATCGTCCATATCGACCTCGGGATTCCAGTTCCAGTCCCGGCGAGCCTCGCTGTCATCAAACACTTGGGGCCAGGAGTCCGCTGCAAAATTAAATTATGCAGGTCAAAGTAGGTAAGTAATATAGAGCGCCCGCACATTACAGCCACTATAGTGGCTGCGTTTAGGACTCCCGCAGCTTGTGGCTCGGACGCGGCCACTAAACTATAAAAAAGATGCCATACAAAATTTATGAAAGAACTGGTCTGCAGCTTGTGGCGGCCACAAGGCTCAATGTGCGGGCGAAAACTGACGAGATGTAACGTCGGCTTTGAGACGAAGAACAGAGAAAATTGTTGTATGTTGTTGTTACCTTTTATGAATGTTTACAAATATAGAAATTACTTAGAATGTTTTTGTTTGGACGACAATGGTCGTCTATTTGGCTACAAGCCTACAACAGAAGTTGAAAAACAAGTGACAGTTCGAAAAGCGAATGAGTGATCGGGCGAAAATAGACGTCCGCATTAATACAATTTAGTGTTCATTTTCTCTTTGGTCTGGACGCCGAGAAGCTGGAAGAAATTGAAATGTGATGCAAGTGTTAGTAGACACAGAAAAGTAAGTGATAGATCGGTCAGCAGGATGATCTGGTGAGTGTCTTATTTAGTTTGAGATGCATGTGGATTGAGAGATAACCAAAAGAACAGAAAGTACAAAGAATATGCCAGATAGACTGGACCGGGTCGGAAGCACGAACGGAGCAAAAAGCTCCATCAACAAATTAAATTAAAAATAAGTAAACAAGTAACTAGTTTAGAGGAGCACTAAGTAACTACTTTATCTCTCAATCGTTTACACGAAGGCAAGTTTATATCAATGATATAGATACATTTCAATCAGAAAATCTTGGCGATATGTCTACGCTATGACAGTGTTATGCAGAATTATATGAACACTAGCTTCCGCCCGCGACTTTGTCTGCGTGGACCCGGGATAAAAACTATCCTAAATTTTAATTCAGGCTTATAAACTATCTTCGTGCAAAATTTCATCCTAATCGGTTGAGCCGTTTAAGCGTGATTGAGTAACAAACATCTAAACATCTAAAGTTTCGCATTTATAATATTAGTAGGATTATATTGTAGTGTAAGCTACAAACAAGATAGAATCAGACAATTAGGATGGATAAAAGCTAGAAAAAACGAAGCTTTGTGTGTTTTATTTATTGCTACGGCTACTTTACCGTGTGAATATGGGCTCTTACTGTTTGGGTTTGAAAACTCGACTCTACACAAAGCTTAAAAAACCGGCCAAGTGCGAGTCGGGCTCGCGCACGAAGGGTTCCGTACCATTATCTATAAAAACAGTTTTAAAAAAAAGTTTGTTGTATGGGAGGCCCCCTTAAATATTTATTTTATTTTGTTTTTAGTATTCGTTGTTATAGCCGCAACAGAAATACATAATTTGTGAACATTTCAACTGTCTAGCTATCGCGGTTCTTGAGATACAGCCTGGCGACAGACAAGACGGCAAAAAAAAACACGTTAGTTGTATGGGAGCCCCCCTTAAATATTTAATTTTATTTTGTTTTTAGTATTTGTTGTTGTAGCGGCAACATAAATACATCATCTGTGAAAATTTCAACTGTCTAGCTATCGCGGTTCTTGAGATACAGCCTGGTGACAGACAGACAGACGGACAGCGAAGTCTTAGTAATAGGGTCCCGTTTTTACCCTTTGGGTACGGAACCCTTAAAGGTAATTATACTGCCCATCGGTTTGATTCGGCGGTGGCTCTACCGTGCCCCCAGAAATATTTTGGTACCTATACAAGTTGTTCGAGGAATAGGTGCAAATTATATTTCGCGAACTAAGTATAAGTTAAGTCTAATTAAATATGAAAAATCCGATGGGTTGTTAATGTTGTTATGTTACCCGTTTGCATTACAAACTACGTTCCTGATCATTACCTACCTCTAATTCACCCTCGTTCTCATCTTACCTAGCTCTGATAGTTTTGTGCAGTGAACTGAACATAATATTATGAGTGAACTAGATTTTCACTAGTAATTTTACGTACGTCAGTTCATACAGTCGATTAACTTACCTACGGCAAAGTGAGCCTAAGCGGGCATACTATCTAGAATTTCACGGTCCAACCTCTATCAGAACAACTTAACCTACTTTCCGGTTGCCAGCCTCCGATAAAGCCATTATTATTATAACTCACCTATATCCTGCCTGCTGTCAGGCCGGTACGTTATCTTCAAGTCGGGGATATATTTGGCTATTTTGTCCGACAGTTCTTCAGGGGTGAAGCTCATGGAGGTGACGTTGTAGACCCTTCGGTTGAGCAGCTCGTTGGGCGTCTCAAGGAACTCGGAGAGGGCTCTAAGAGCGTCCCTGACGTGCATCATGGGTAGCCGAGTGTCGGGCTTCAGGTAGCACTCGTAGTTGCCCTTTCGGAGGAGATCGTGGAATATTGCTATAGCGTAATCTGGAAATGAGGAACAATCTGTAGTAATATCAAAGAGGAAAAAGGACTAGGTAAATATTGTAGCTGTCCCTTGTATTTTTTCTTATATAACAAAAGAGTTCACGGGGAGGTTATTAATGATGACATAAATAAGCCTGTTGAATATGAGGAAGGTTGCGAGAGTATGGCACCTGCAGACTGCATTTGTCCCGGTTGTCAACACAACAAATTCTCAAATTATTAAGGGTCGGTAAAATTAAGACGGCATCGGGATTCGGGGGTGTGGTATCAATTTTAATATACCGATAGACAAGATGGATGTCTTATTAGACTTGTGAGTACTTTTTCTTCACAAGCTATAGGAATACAGGAAAAGGTATACTCATACACAAGCAGATAATCAAAATATTACCCGTCACCGTTATGGTTACACTGATGGTATTGATATTTTGCTACAGGTACCAGCTATACACCTAACAAAGTAATATCTGCATGCTTACCGGTGGTGCCACCGCCAGGAGGATCACTGGATATTACTCCCGGGAACCTCAAGCATCGAAAGTCCAGACCGAATTTATAAAAATAGTACTCTCCTATTAATTCTGCGTGCACCTTCGACACGCCATAAATTGTTCTAGGTCTTTGCACAGTTATATTAGGAGTAGGATTTCTAGGAGAATCAGGGCCAAAGGCTCCGATCGTGCTGGGCACGAAGATTCTTAGCTTATACTGCTTAGCTAGTTCTATAACATTATGCATTCCTTCTATGTTCACTCGTACAGCTAGGGGAACATTCTGCTCTCCAATAGCACTGAGCAATGCAGAGAAATGAATGAGCCAGTCGACTCTGTGGTTGACGACGATTTTCTGGAGCCCCTTGAAATCGAGGATGTCTGCGAAGATGTAGGGTCCGTCTTTGACGACATCTGGAGATGGCTTGATGATGTCCGTGAGGATGACGTTTTCTCGGCCATATTTTCCTCGTAGATACTTAGCGCATTCGACCCCGAGCTGACCTAGGCCTCCTGTAAGTCATAAGCGATGTTAACCACGACCATATCAAGTATGTACGAGTACAGTGTGGGAATAAATAAGATGATTTAGTAGGGCAGGGTCACTGCTTATGTAATAGGTATGGCTAGATGCATCCATAGTTATACCTACACTACCTACAGTTCTCGAACAAAGTATTTTTTTACGTTTTGGTGTTTACAGTCCGACAAGCTAAAAGGACCCGGGTATGTCCTAAAACTACGACCAAGACCACCGGGGGATGGGCAGCAGCATCCCTGGAGTTCGGTGAAAACACTGCGATCGCCAACCCGCATGCCAAGCGTGGCGATTATGGCATATACCCCCCATGCAGAACACAACAAAGCCATGGCCCCGAGCTTCCGGCGACCCCCGGTACCCTGGTTATGGTAGCGGCCAGGGTACTAGCGGGGTCAGGGGTGCTCCGGTACCCTGGTTATGGTAGCGGCCAGGGTACTAGCGGGGTCAGGGGTGCTCCGGTACCCTGGTTATGGTAGCGGCCAGGGTACTAGCGGGGTCAGGGGTGCTCCGGTACCCTGGTTATGGTAGCGGCCAGGGTACTAGCGGGGTCAGGGGTGATTCCCACACGAATAAATAAGATGATTTAGTAGGGCAGGGTCACTGCTTATGTAATAGGTATGGCTAGATGCATCCATAGTTATACCTACACTACCTATACATACAGTTCTCGAACAAAGTATTTTTTTACGTTTTGGTGTTTACAGTCCGACAAGCTAAAAGGACCTGGGTATGTCCTAAAACTACGACCAAGACCACCGGGGGATGGGCAGCAGCATCCCTGGAGTTCGGTGGAAACACTGCGATCGCCAACCCGCATGCCAAGCGTGGCGATTATGGCATATACCCCCCATGCAGAACACAACAAAGCCACGGCCCCGAGCTTCCGGCGACCCCCGGTACCCTGGTTATGGTAGCGGCCAGGGTACTAGCGGGGTCAGGGGTGCTAAGAATCTCCGGCGAACATCCGGCTACCACCACCGACGACCCCTGGCTCTGGCAACCTACAACACGCGCACACTGCGGACCGACGAAAAGATAGCGGAACTGGAGGAAGGATTGAGCAAGTTGCGGTGGGACGTCATAGGGTTATCTGAAGTCCGGAGAGAAGGGGAGGACACGATAACCCTTAAATCCGGCAACTTGCTCTATTTCCGGGAGGGCGACCAACAGTCCCAGGCAGGTGTCGGGTTCATCGTCCACAAGTCCCTAGTGAACAATGTGGTGAAGATCGAGAGTGTGTCGACTAGGGTGGCGTACCTTATACTCAGAGTATCCGAAAGGTACTCTTTGAAGGTCATACAGGTTTACGCGCCGACCTCGACACATTCCGACGACGAGGTGGAGACTATGTATGAAGATATATCTAAGGCCATGCATAGCCCCAAAACCTACTTCACCGTTGTCATGGACTCATGGGGGACTTCAACGTTAAACTGGGCAAGAGAGACGGTGAGGAACTGATAGTGGGGCAATTCGGAATTGGAAGTCAGAACCACCGGGGCCAACTACTGGCTGGTTTCTTGGAGAAGGAAGGACTCTACATGATGAATTCCTTCTTCAAGAAACGCGAGCACAGAAAGTGGACCTGGATGAGTCCCGATGGTGTGACTAAAAACGAGATTAACTTCATCATGTCGACGACGAAGCATGTATTCAATGATGTCTCTGTGATCAATACGTTTAAAACCGGGAGTGATCACCGCCTGGTAAGAGGCACATTGAATAAATGCGTCAAGCAAGAGCGCTCTCGATTGAAGAAGTCTACGCTCCGTCCAGCATCAATCCAAATTCAAAACCCCGAGAGCTTTCAGCTGGAACTCCAAAACCGTTTTGATTGCCTAGGCGGCGATGTGGACGAATTGAACGACGGGTTTGTGGAAGCTGTCCGTGTCACTGGGTCTAAGTTCTTCAAGGCCCAAGGGACCAACAGAACTAAAAAGCTCTAGCTCTACTCAGAAGCTCATGAAGGAAAGGAGTGAAATGATTCTACAGTCTTCAGCCAATGCGACCTTATACCGGCAGCTCAATAGACAGATCTCCAAGTCCCTTACCCGCGATCTGCGCCAATCCAATACAAATCGTATTGAAGAAGCCATCCAGCGCAATAAGGGCTCTAAAGTATTCTCGAGAGATCTGTCTATAGGGCAGAGCCAGCTCGCGAAGTTAAAAACTGAAGATGGTAGAATCGTTTCTTCTAAACCTGAGATTCTGGGTGAGATAGAGCGCTTTTACGGACAGCTATATACGGCAAAGCGCAGACCCGAAGTTAGTCAGACGGAAGACCCTAGGGCTAGACTAACCCGACACTATACCGACGACATCCCGGACATCAGCCTGTACGAGATTGTAATGGCTCTTAAACAGCTCAAGACCAAGAAGGCACCCGGTGAAGACGGAATAACAGCCGAACTTCTGAAGGCGGGTGGAAAACCGGGCCTTACGGCCCTTCGGAAGTTGTTCGATTCCGTCTTACTGGAAGGGAGAACTCCAAAGGCATGGAACAGAGGGGTGGCGGTGCTGTTCTTCAAACAGGGTGACAACACTCTGCTAAAGAACTACAGACCCATCTCACTTCTGAGCCATGTCTATAAGCTATTTTCGAGGGTCATTACAAATCGTCTCGTACGCAGGCTAGATGACTTCCAGCCTCCCGAACAAGCCGGTTTCCGAAGAGGCTTTAGTACCGTAGACCACATCCACACGCTTCGTCAGTGTATACAGAAGACCGAGGAGTATAACCTCCCCCTCTGCTTAGCGTTCGTGGACTACGAGAAAGCCTTCGATTCGATTGAAACCTGGGCTGTACTACAGTCTCTCCAGCGGTGCCAAGTTGACTATCGCTATATCGAAGTGCTGAAGTGTTTGTATGAGAACGCCACTATGTCAGTCCGATTCCAGGACCAGAACTCGAAACCTATTCCGCTGCAGCGGGGAGTCAGGCAAGGAGATGTTATTTCTCCTAAACTGTTCACCGCTGCACTGGAGGACGTTTTCAGGACCCTGGACTGGAGAAGGCTAGGCATCAACATCAACGGCGAGTACATCACTCACCTTCGGTTTGCTGACGATATAGTGGTCTTGGCTGAGACCATGGAGGACTTAAGTACGATGCTCGATGACCTCAGTAAAGCTTCCGAGCGAGTTGGTCTAAGAATAAACATGGATAAGTTGAAGATCATGTCAAATGCCCATGTCGTACCTAATACCAACTCCCATTACAATCGGACACTTTACGCTCGAAGTTGTAGACAATTATGTATACCTTGGACAGACTATCCAGTTAGGTAGGTCCCAACTTCGAGAAAGAGGTCAATTGTCGAATCCGACTCGGCTGGGCAGCGTTCAGGAAGCTACGGCACATCTCCAATATTCCGCAGTGTCTCAAGACGAGAGTCTTTGACCAGTGTGTGTTGCCAGTGATGACATAAGGTACCTACTGAAACGTGGTCGATTACTATGGGCCTCATAAGAAGGCTCAAAGTCACCCAAAGGGCAATGGAGAGGGCCATGTTGGGAGTTTCTCTGCATGATCGCATCAGAAATGAGGCTATCCGCAGCAGAACCAAGGTAACCGCTGTAGCCCTCCGAATCGCTAAACTTAGGTGTCAGTGGGCAGGGCACATCACATAGCACGTAGAACCGATGGCCGTTAGGGCGGAAAGGTTCTCGAGTGGCGACCACGTACCGGAAGGCGCGGCGAGGGTAGGCCCCCCACAAGGTGGACTGATGACCTGGCAAAGGTCGCGGGAGTCCGCTGGATGCGGGTGGCGCAGGACCGGTCATTGTGGCACTCTTTGGGGGAGGCCTATGTCCAGCAGTGGACGTCTTTCGGCTGATATGATGAAGCTAAAAGTAGATATTTGTTTGACAATCGACTCATAACGACAATATATTGGTATGGTTCATGCAAGTCAATGGCTTCTAGCCGTTAATTCCATCATCATTTAAAAGAAATAACGACTTTTGCAACCAAGTAAAATTACTACTTAATGTAAGGACACGAGAAAAATATACCTTTGCTATTCCGCTAAAAACGTGCAGGTCTGTTAGCGACAACGAGATGCACCTACTAGTACTTATTTGAGTATTTTTGCAAATACACCCCTACGATGATGCCTCGACTGCCTCGAAGATAGGCGAAACACGTGTCGAGGTTTTGTCATCATTGGTGGTGGTTTGTTGTTATTGTTTGCACGTGCAAAAATACGGCAATAGGTCCGGTCCATCTCATCATCGCTAATAGACCTATCTACACGTTTTAGCGGAATATTTAGCAAATGTATTAATGCTCTCGTAACTTATCATGGACTTAGCAAAGTACTCAACTCCTGATTCAATAAATTATGTAGAACACGTCAAACGCATTGTCCTATTTTTTCACCCTTATATAGGGGATGATTTCCCGGATATAAAGTATGTAAGTAGGTAGTCAGCAGCAAAAGTCAAGCGCTCAAAACGACCTGGCCCCGTAGCATGGATGGCGTTATCACGCGATAAGTGACAGGATAGAGCTTCCGTCCCTGGCTGACACCGTTCGATAGAACGAGACGACGCGCCTATCCTGTCACTTATCGCGTGATAACGCCATCCATGCTACGGGGCCTGCACACGACTAATGTCAAGATCATTTTGAGCGTGTTCTTTTGCGTAGCTATACTTCTGCTGCTGACTGTACCTACTTATTTTCTTCCCCTAGACTGAAATTACTACCAAATTTATTAGTAAATATTTATCTATATTCGAACGAGCGAGCGAAGCGAACGAAGTTCTATGCTTCAGCTTGGGCCGAAAATCGTTTGTAAGTATGTTTTTTTTTTTTTTTTTTAATTTATTTATCAAAAGTACAAAACAATTAACAATGTTATGTTACTCGCCAAACTGCGATAACAGTTTGTTGGCGAGACCGCGCTCATTTTAACTAATGTGTTAAGTACCTATGTTAAAACTATGTTATTAGGTATACTATATGAACTACATACTTATAATCTTAAACACTAAATTACACACTAAACATGATAATGCATGAACACTTCACTCCTGCACTTACAGTGCTATACTTTTACAATTAGGTGTTTATTTGTGAAAAGATTATTTTTTTACCTATGTAAGTATTCATGTAATTTTTCCAAAAATGTATTTTTTAATCTACTTTTTAATTCAACTTTGCTGCACTTTTTTTCTTCTCTTAACCAATCAGTCTCGTTATATATTTTTGGTATCATAAATATATTAGCTCTTTTGCCATAGTAGTTTTTAGCAGAATTCTGTACATATTTCTTTGCCCTTACATTTTTAGTTCTAAGTATATTTATTTTGTTTTAAAACCTTATACTCATTATTAAAATAGTTTTCTACAGCTATCACATATTGCACCCTTTGATGTATAGGTAATATTTTACATATCTTGTATAACCTGTCATAATCGCCTCTAAGGTTATTTTTAGTTTTTTTACTGACAAGGTATTTCATAGATCTTATTTGTAATCTTTTAATTTCATTTAAATATGTTGGGAAAGTTCGACCATAAACACTAAGCCCATAACCAATAACAGAGTGGGCTAACGCATAATAAACAACAAACATGGTTTTTTTACTAACTATTCTTACTTAGAACTGAGCGAAGCCTAGAACAAACTGCAGTGACATGTGTTTTCCAATTGAAATTATTATCAATATGCATGCCTAAATAATTACACGTCTGCACGTATTCTAACGGTTCACAGTTACAATTGTTATTTGAATTTGAATTACAATTGTTATTTGAATGGTTGTGTAAACAGTCGTACCCGTGACCGATGACACCATGTCTAGCTAGATGTCGGATGTCCCGCTTTCCCGCTGTTCTCATCTACAGGTCGTATTTCTCAACCGATTCTCGTGAAATTTAGTCACCAGGTTTGTTAATTATATAGACTTTTGTAGTCACTTTTTCGGAATTTTTAAATATGAATATATTTTATTTAAAAAGTTTCTGTCAAAAATTTCATTTTTCGTACAAGCTTTTATTGCCGACTGTACTTTTCGTATACCATCATCAACTACTCATTGTGACGATTTTAACGAGCCCAAACTCAACGGGGTTACGTCTTTTAATTGCTGAATTCCCATGGCCACCTTCTGTCTCCATCATCAGATCAGCTCGATGGTACCATAATATTGAATGGTCATCCAAACTATACTTATACCCAAAATTTCAGCTCATACGGTCACTGGGAAGTGGGTCAAATTTAACTTGCAAGATTTGATTACAGACAGACAGACAACGGGACAGTCGAAACTGGTGATAAAGCTTGTAATAAAGACTGGCTCGCTTATTCCACAGAGCCACTATAGTACCTATATTAGTATGGATTATGGATAAACTGGTTAATCCACGCGCTTAGCTAATCCTAACGGCGTTTATGTTTATACTACGTTACACTACACGTTACATATTTATTGCCTACGTAACAGTATATCACGTCAAACTACCTACCGCAAACCGTCATCTCTATTAACTGCTTTAACAAACAAAGCGTTTAAGTATTTCCTGGAACTTGTAAACATGTTTATTTGCACTACCTCGTGTCGTATCAATGTTATTTGCAGCAGGTATTCCCAAAGCTAAGCATAGTAGAAGTGGACCAGAGTTTGGTCTCCAACTACGATACATTCTTACGAATCTATAGTTCAAATTATACTAGACTAGCTGTTGCCCGCGACCTCGTCCGCGTAGAACTTGAGAAATAATATTGCTATTAAATTATTTTACGCGTAACCTTAATAATCGCTGTCCCAAACAAACTTCTACCATCTTAAGGGATGATTTTCGAGATAAAAATTATCCTAAATCCTTCCAAGGGTCTCAGATTATCTCTATGCCAATGTTCAAGTAATTCCGTTCTGGGTTTAGGCGTAAAAGGTTGAAATTGCTAAACCTAAATTGAAATTTCCGTTTTTAAAAATATAGGTACATACTTATTTTAAGTATTATCACACGTTTCTAACTACTTAAATTGTTTAAAGGATTTTTTTGATGTCTACTAAGCTACATTACCTACTGTTATTTTTTGCCTAAATCCGTTTAGTAGTTTTAATGTCGTTAGTCCGGGCTAGAGGTGTGCGCCGATGGCAAAATCATCGGCGGCGGCGTCCGGTGGGATTTTGATCGGCGGCGGCGGCGTGATCGGCGTGAAATCGGCGTGGATTTTTTTTCCCGGAGTATCGAAAAATAACTATATATAGCGTAATATCTCATTTATGACACATTTTCTAAAATGTTATTGTACCAAAAATACTAAAAAGAAATATCAAGCAGGAATCTTGATAATCTTCTTTGTTTTCTTAAGCTCTGCCTCTATTTCTCTTTCCTTCGACGCAGCCAACCATTATCATCTTCTCCAAGCTGGACTGGTCTCGGCGAGCCACGTAGTCCATGAATGTCATCATTCTCTGGAAGCATGTATTTGAAAGCTGGGTGTTAATATAATACGAAGGCTCCTTCAGTATCGGCGTTGTATACATGAGATGCCCGACATTCTACGCCAGCACATGATGATGATGATGATCTGTCCGACCTTTTTCGGCCTTGGCGACCACTCCGACTCTTATCTAGCGTTAGTCCATTAACGGGAGCGGTCAGATGCGCAGGATATTTTAAGGCCAGCACATAGATGCATTTAAAATGTGACAAATGCATCTATTTTTGATTTCACGCGCGGCTTCCATGTCCATGTTTCAGAGGCATAGAGAAAAATAGAGAAGATAAGGGTGCACGAAGTCAGTCTTTGGTGTTGCGGTGGATATTGCTGTTCCTCCATATCTTTTCCAAGCGTGATCTTCTGATGACCTTTTTCATACAGTTTCCGTCGTTGAAGATCTGTGAGCCCAAGTAACAATGTCTTGTACCAAGTCCAGCTGGTTGATTACGTAAAGCACGCGCGTCAGGTAGATCTAAATGTCAACTTTTGTGTTGGAAAATTACAGTTGAATTGTCCTAAAGCTCGTTCAAAACGTTACGTATTTTCCCCTCAGGTCTCGCAGTTCCCATGCCCTCTGCATCAACCCATCTCTACCTATAAACAT
The DNA here is from genome assembly GCA_947578815.1 of Epinotia ramella. Lineage (NCBI taxonomy): Eukaryota > Metazoa > Arthropoda > Insecta > Lepidoptera > Tortricidae > Epinotia > Epinotia ramella. The sequence continues at coordinate 20,867,738 of OX388206.1, forward strand.
CAGCTTCGTTTTTTCCTGTTGATGTGGAGGGGCAATATTGTGCACTGATCAATTTGACTTTCTTTAGAAGTGTAGCTAGCTTAGCCTCATTGACTCCTTTTATGGTCGTGTGTGTCATTGAGCCATGTCTTCCAGCCGGACACGAGATTTGGACGGTAGGGGTTTTGCACTTAAAAGGACAGATATTCAATTATTCAGGTACGAGTATACCCATTTCTCCAAGCACTTCAAACATTTTTCGCCAATTTATGTAGTCAAACGCTTTCGTGTAATCGATGTAGCATAAGGCCATGTGTATGTTAAATTCTCGGCTCTTCTGAATTAACTGCCTGATATTTAGGATCTGCTCTATTCTGCCACTACCCTTAACTGCATGCTATTGTGATTTTTTTGCTTATGTAGTACTCCAAATGTTTGTTCAGTATGTGCAATAGAACTTTACCAGCATGGGATATAAAAGAGATAGTTCGATAGTTGTCATATTTACGGGAAGAGTCTTTCTTATGTAGTGGGATAACAGTGGAATCTGCCCTTAGTTGTATACCCAGAGGAATTAGGAAACAGATTTCTTCATGGAATGAGTTAAAAATATTTTGTTACCGGAATTAGACCCAGTCGATTATAAAATTAGGTCACGTGCTCAAGGATGGACGTGCTAGAGAAAGGAATTCACAGTCACAAACCTTTTCACTCAATCGACGACCGGTTGTCTAGTGGGTAGTGACCCTGCCTACGAAGCTAAGCTAAGGTAGGTCCTGGGTTCGAATCCCGGTAAGGGCAAATATTTGTGTGATGAGCATGTATATTTGTTTCTGAGTCATGGATGTTTTCTATGTATTTAAGTATTTCTATCTATTAAATATATCGTCGTCTAGTACCCATAACACAAGCCTTAATGAGCTTACTATGGGACTAGGTCGATTTGTGTAAGATTGTCCCCTAATATTTATTATTATTATTCAATCTGAGCCAATTTTACAGGATGTCCAATAACTAGTATTCACGGTTACGTCACAACAAAAAATACGAATAAAGTAAGATTTGCAGTAGTAGTACCTAAAAAAGTCATCATATCCGCTTAAAAAATACGCTTTGAATTTTTTTAATAAGTAGCATGTCTTGTTTTGTATTTTAAATTTTTTTGATGACGTTGACTTTTGAGTTGTATAAAAGAGTCAAAGCATGATTTTAAAAATGGAATTAGGTTTGTGACTAGACTTTTAGAATGTTCGCACTAATATTATAATTATGCATGTATATAGCACGAATGTAAACCACGTGAGGGCATTCATTTCGTTTGAACGTGTCCCGCTGCAGAATTGCCGATTTTTATTTTATTGCGAAGCGAATTAAATCAAACTCTTCAATGTAGAACATTACAGAGTTGACATGTGCTGTAAAGAGTCCTTGTTCGGCGTTAGAATTAAAATGAGTTAAATAAATTGCATATAATAATTAACACTGTTCCAACAAAAACGAAATTACGCCACGCCGATTTCACGCCGGTCAATTTGATCGGCGGCGGCGGCGTGGAAAAATCGTCGGCGGCGGCGGCGCGGCGGCGCGGCGCACATGTCTAGTCCGGGCTGCCTGTTGAGTTTTGAAAGTAAAATTATCTTATGCCAAAAGACGAACCGGAACTTTCCATCTCCATCCCCAGTCCTCATATAACGGTGTTAGAGAAAACATTATTTTGATTAGCGAAAATAAACTTCTTAAATTAACAAAACGACCCGCAGTTTTAATCTAACATTACCTTTTTTTTTGGTTTGTGAGCATCGCAGTTTAAACATAACCTACTTTTCTTGTAGCTGTTCTGGTTCTGTAAGGGTCACAGTTCTAACTTAACCTAACCTACTTTTCTGCTAGCTGTAGGATTATGTATTCTGAATTAATGGCTTACCAAATAGTATATATGTCTGACCGAAGAATTCCCTCACTTCAAGTACTTGTTAAGGGATGAATTTAAAAAACACTGGAATATGTTTTCTAGTTTTTAAAGTCTAAAACCGAAATTACAAATCTCTTACTTTAAAAATGTCATGCTCTCTATACAAACTTCGAACCCCCTTTTAACCCTCTTAGGAGATAAATATAAAAAACGCTGAAATTTAATATGCATTTTTTTAACATAGGTACAGGCTAAGACATAAGTTACAAATCTCTTTAAAATTTTCTTCCTCTCCATATAAACTTTGAACCCCCTTTTAACCCTCTTAGGGGTAGAATTTTATTAAACGCTGAGAGTACTTTTTTATATTTTAATACGTAATCTTTCTACAAAGTCTCAAGTCTCTAGCTCAAAATAAGTTTCCCTCAAACAAATTTTGCACCCCTTTTTAACCGCCTTTGGGGTGGAACTTTCAAAATCGCTGAAAGTTCTTTTTATGTATTCTAATACGTAATCTTTCTACAAAGTTTCAATAGTCTCTAGTTCAAAAAATCAAGTTTCCCCCATACATACTTTGCACCCCTATTTAGCCCCCCCCGTGGATTGAAATAAAAAAAACGCAAAAAGAACTTTTTTTGTATGTTTATAACTAATCTTTCTACAAAGTTTTAAGTCTCTAGTTCAAAAAATAAAGTTTCCCCCATACTAACTTTGCACCCCTATTTAACCCCCTTAGGGGTGGAATTTTCTAAAACGCTGAAAGTACTTTTTTTGTATCTTAATAAGATCTTCATACAAAGTTTCAAGTCTCTAGTTAAAAAAAAAAGTTTCCCCCGTACAAACTGCACTTTATTTAACACCCGTAGGATGGAATTTCCAAAAATCCCGCCTTATCCCTTGCCTACGTCATAAAAGGAAGTTTTGGTGTAAATTTCCCAGTAGCTTTGGCTGTGCGTTGATGAATCAGTCAGGAAGTCTTCTTTTAATATACAGTGTGAAATATTATTCACCGTTCAAGTTTTGGGAGGTGATTCGGTGGTTCATCTCGATCAAAAAACAGCTGTTCTATACAAACGGTGTGAGCCTGAGCTCCAAAATGTATGGAACAGCTGGTTTTTTTTTCTCGATTTGGATACAACTTATGTTTATGAATAGGTAGTTACAATGAACGTAAACAACAATTAGATACTACTGCGTAGACTAATAGAGATTATGATGCGAAGTTGCTCTGTTAAAGATATTAAAACCGGCCAAGTGCGTGTCGGGCCACGCGCAGTGTAGGGTTCCGTAGTTGCCTGTCCGTCTTTGTTACATCGACACGCACGTGGCAAGTAAATGGTGCGGTTGCGTCGACCGTATTTGTACGAAAGATGGCCTTTTCAAATACATTCTAAGTTGATCATTTAGTACTCGGTAACTAGTAAAGTACTGTCTACTTGTGGCTGTGATAGTTTTCCGTTTAAAGGGGTTTGGGTAAAAATATCGCCATTTTTTTTTAGATGAGCGGCCACTTGTAAAATTGATAGATTATGTTATGATAGATCTACTCAAAACAAGCATATTCTTTTGCGTAATGTAATACTCTAAAATGCATCGGAGCCGAGATATTAGCAATATACCTACAGTGTGTCTCTGACTTAGGGGCTTTAAATGCAAATGTCCATTACGGTCCTGAAACTGAACCACTTTTGTTCCGCAACTTTGTAAAATAACTATTATTTCTATCATTTATTCGTGTTTGAACTTTAACTGTACCATCAATGTATTGCAAACACGGCCTCATTATTTGACATCCATGACACTGACAAGTATGAAAACTAACAAATGGATGATGTACATTGAAAATGTTATTTTATTTGTATGGAATAATGAAAATATAAAAAGAACGTATTTTTGAAAAGTTGTAGAGCAAAAATAGTTCCGTTTAAGGAGCATAATTGACATTTGCATTTATAGCCCCAAAGTCAGAGACACGCTGTATATTTTCACAGGTCATATTGTAAAGGTATTTAAACTAAACTTCAAACTGAAATATCTCGGCTCCGATATTGTTTAACGCGTTTATTTTTTTATATCTATGCATATTAAGAGGTCCTCTAAACGATTATTATTATTAGCAATACCTCCTTGGCCGCTGCAAAAAAAAAAACATTTTTTCTCATATAAGTTTATGCCGAATTACAGCTTTCCAGTAGGAAGGATCACTGAGCTAAGCCGCAGACGGAGAGACGAACATGGCGAAAATATAAGGGTTCCAGGTGACTACGGAACCCTACAACGTTCGGTAATCGTTAATAATAAGGTTAAGCATGTTTAGAATGATTTATTAAACTAACCACTACACTACCACAACTATCCTACTCCTACTACCTACCTATAATATTGACATAAAAAATTACTGCGCATACATTTATTTGCAGTAGCTTTTAAGAGGTGGTGATATGGCTTTTATTTCCGTTAAAAGACACTATACACGTGGTTGCATATGTGGTATATGAATGAATGAGTGCTTCTTGGAAAGTGTAGGTACCTACTCCATTCGTAAGATAAGTAAGTATTCAGGTTTTGTTCGAAAACTACGTACCTAACTCTATGAAAACATGGTCTAGAGGAACATTAATGCTGAATAAGTTTTGCACAAGCCTGTAGTACCTACACAACCTGACGAAAAAACGTGTCTTCATGTAGAAAATGCATCCACATGTGAGATTTTCCCTGAATGTCCTCCCAGGCAGCTCCCAGCTCAATGTCATTAACAAAAATTAAGTACCTACACTTTTCAACCCCTAAAGTTAAAATTTTAAGATATGCAAACAGAGGTCATCTCAAATAAACGTAAAAACTCACCGGTGATCAAAATTTTCGGCGGAGCCTGCTTATTCCCATTAATACAGTACGTCCTATAAATATTAATTGCGTGCGAATTCCGACATAATTTCCTTAGCAACATAATGCCACAGAACAGCAACACGATAAAACTCTATGTAAGACGAACGGTGACTGGCTTGAGATTGGCGGGATTAGGTCAGATTTCGTGCTTAGGTGTTGGAAACAGGTTGTCGCCTGTCGGTCGAGCCTCTACGTAATTCCAGCACATCGCAATTTACAGGAAAATGAGCCTTAACTCGTAGGCAAGTTGAACATATTTCCACCTTAAATCCTAAACTTGGTCGGAGTAAGTAGGTGTGTCGCTATTCGCTATGTTAAGTTTTTGTGTTAACCCTGACCTTACATTTTCGCAATACGTACATAGTTAGGTATGTTAAAATAATTTGCATAGCTACGATAATATTCGGGTGGTCGAGCAAGTATATGCTATATATAGTTACCGACCTCTATAATGTGGTAGCCTACAGGAATGGAGTATCGAAGATTTTTCCTGCTCTAACGAAAAGGTAACCTGGATACCCCAAACTTTGTTCGTTTATTCGCTCGTTCTTTAAAAAATTAATTGCAGCCTGGGAGACAGCTTTAGGTAGGTACCTACTCAGTTTCGTAAGTGAAAACCAGGGAAAACGAAGTTTCCCCGAAATGGGATTTAGCTAGCTCGATTTCGATTCGCGCCTCTGAAAACCCCCATACCTCAACAAAATCGTTTAAGAGTTTCGAGAACCTATTTACAAACAAATATAAAATAATAGTAGGTACTTAGGGCGGTAAAACGAAGAATGTCAGATCTCGCCAGGAAGCGGGACTATCCGCACGCGTAGCGGGCGCTAATAATTACCACTTTATGGCCAGAAGTGAAATGATTTTCCTCGTGTGGCGCAACCACGTCTGTAAAGTACCTAAATATTTTCGGTATTTATTTATTTATTAGGTACACTTTACAGATATCATACATTATGAGATACAATGGTTCTTAATGAATAGCTTATAGACTAGCATGACATCCAAGGCAAGTGCACACAGCATGATCAGCAAGTTAGCGCGTATGCAAGCAACAGCGACGAATCTGCATTGAATATTAATATCATACGCAGTAAGTATAAATCACACAAACAAGTCCAAAATGTTAAAAACGTCGGTATAACCAGCTTGCTGCTTTTTACACGACCACGGCAGAGGCAGAGCCAGAGTCTATTATCGGAACATGCGCGAAGGGAATAAGAACCAAATCCTATTAAATACACAGTATTTCATATCTACGTTTAACATTTCTAAGCTTCCTAACGTTCGAGTTTTGCAAAACAAGTCTCAAGGCTACCTACTGGTTTTTTACCGGTCGCGGATTCTCGGATTAGTATGGCGAGGAACACACAGAACACATGGAGCGGGCGGCGCCGCCGAGCTATAACGCGCAGGCACACAGAGCTACAATTAGGGTGACGATGTCAGGAATTTTAGACATGCGTCAGGAATGCGGCCGGAAAAGAGAAATGTCAGGAATTTTCGGCAAATAAATGAAACAATAAAATGTTATACACTGTAAACTTTTGTTTTTAATCCCAATAACAAAAACGGTAAAGCCACAAGTACTTTGGAGTTTCATAAATTGTAACTTATAAATAATCGACATAATCGTAATTATCTTTTCACGATATAAACATAAATCAATCAAGTTTGACACTACATCAACATTAACAATACGCCGCGAGCGCGAGCGCGTCAAGCTCGTGTCAGGAATTTTGGCCGAAAATCAGGAATTTTGTCAGGACTTTAGTAATTTGTATCTGGTAACCCTAGCCACAATAACTTTTATTAGGTACACCCGTGGGCGTAATGGTTTTTTCTTAAATTGTATCTGGATTGGTAGCATTTGGAACAACAACAGAGTTTATATTCAGATGATCTGTTAAGTTACCTGATGTAAAATAATCGACCAAGTGCGACTTGGACTCGGGCACGATGGTTCTGACCCGAGGCCTGCTCATTTTACATCAAAACATGAAAATACTCGTGAAATTTGGCAAGAAGCAAGGTCACAGTCTGTCACCTATTTGAACGAGCGAGCGAAGCGAACGAAGTTGTCCGCGTGTCAGCTTGGGCAGTACTATTATTTATTCTGTGCTTGGGCCAATCTTCTTTCTTATGTCCGATATCCCGCTGTCGGGCTGTTCTCCTCTACAAATCGCATTTCACAACCGATTGTCGTCAAAATTGTTGTCCAGGTTTGTTGATTATAAGTATCTATAGTCTACCTATGGATTTTTTCAAAAAAAGACTCGCGATTCTACAGCTTACAGAACCATTATGTTGTTGATGGTGGATTGAGATTAGAGATAAAGGTAGTCCGGTCGTGGTTACACTTTCTGCTAACCACCTACGTTTCTACTTAAGCTACGTCATAGATGCCCGTTATTCATTCGAATCCCGACCTATACTTACAACCATTCGTGTGCACGCTAAGACTTCTATATGATGCCGCTTACAGTGTGAGTTTCGGACAGATGACTAACGCTTTTATTTAGCTAGAAGCGTAGTAAAGTACCTACCTACCTAGTAGGTACAGTTAAGGGCACCAATATGTATTTTCATAAATATGTATAACCCTTTTCACGAAACAAATTATTTTATTAAATATTTTTGTTTCGTGTTATTTTTAACGAGGAAGTTACCCCGATCATGGTTTATTTTTCCATTATATTCTTTCTCTGTATCATATCGTTTAATATGTATAAGTCCTCATTGTTGCAGAAATAAGGTATGCCTACATATTTTTGAGACTGTGGTGTATATGTCGCAGGGAAATGGCTAAAACAGAGATTTGAACAAATCTCTAAGGGATATGATCAAATCACGCAGGATGTTAAAATGGCGAATCCTTTTTATCATTTGCCTAGAAAAAATCAGTCATTTGATCAAATCCCTGAGTCTGTTTAGTGAAATGACGAAATCGGCAAAAAAAGGCAACTCGTTTTTTCATTTCACTAGATTTGTTTAGTGATTTGACAAAATCCCTGAACCGCGTCAGTGAGTTGACGAAACTAACTCGCAAAGCCAACTCGTTTTACCATTTCACTAGACAAGTTTAGTGAAATGATAAAAATCTCAACTCTAGTACGGATTAAGTCGCTCAAGTGCGGTCGTCTTACCCCCCTCCTGCACCTTACCGCTACCCGCTCTCGCCCTTGCGTATTAGGCACCGGCCGGCTCAGACGCACGTGCGCAGTACGTAGCAGTTAAAATAGCACGCTGTTACCCTGCGAATGTCATTTTTTGTATGGAAAGCGAACCACCTTAAAATGATTATATTCTGGTTTACAAAATTCTTGTGTGTATACGATTAAAAAATCTGATTTGACATACTATTTTATTACCTAATTTCGACATTTTATTTTACCATTTCACTAAATCATGTCAGAGATTTCAACAAATCTCTAAGAGATATGACCAAATCACGCAGGATGTGAAAATGGCTATTCCATTTTATCATTTGCCTAGAAAAATCAGTCATTAGATCAAATCCCTGAATCTATTTAGTGAAATGACGAAATCAGCCAAAAAAGTAAACTCGTTTTTTTTCGTTTCACCAGAATTGTTCAGTGATTTGATAAAATCCCTGAAACATCTTGTGAGAGATTTGATCAAACTTAATTGTAGAGTAACACTGAACCAGTTCAGAGATTTGATCACATCACCTATACCATGTTACAGTAGAGACTTTATCATTTCACTAAACGTGTCTAGTGAAATGGTAAAACGAGTTGCTTTGCGAGCAGTTAGTTTCGTCAACTCACTGACGCGTTTCAGGGATTTTATCAAATCACTAAACAAATCTGGTGAAATGAAAAAACAAGTTGCCTTATTTGCCCGATTTCGTCATTTTACTAAACAAATTCAGGGATTTGATCAAATGACTGATTCTTTCTAGGCAAATGATAAAATGGATTCGCCATTTTAACATCCTGCGTGATTTGATCATATCCCTTAAAGATTTGTTCAAATCTCTGTTTTGGCCATTTCCCTGACACTCAAGGGCGAGAGCGGGTAGCGGTAAGGTGCAGGAGGGGGGTAACACGACCGCACTAGCGACTTAATCCGTACTAGAGTTGAGATTTTTATCATTTCACTAAACTTGTCTAGTGAAATGGTAAAACGAGTTGGCTTTGCGAGTTAGTTTCGTCAACTCACTGACGCGGTTCAGGGATTTTGTCAAATCACTAAACAAATCTAGTGAAATGAAAAAACGAGTTTCCTTTTTTGGCCGATTTCGTCATTTCACTAAACAGACTCAGAGATTTGATTAAATGACTGATTTTTTCTAGGCAAATGATAAAATGGATTCGCCATTTTAACATCCTGCGTGATTTGATCATATCTCTTAGAGATTTGTTCAAATCTCTGTTTTGGCTATTTCCCTGCGACATATACATATTGGTGCCCTGACTGTACCACAAAATACGTAATAGTACCTAAAGCAGGGGTTCTCAAACTTTTGTTAGGCATGGACCACTTTCAGAATTTATAAAATACCACGGACCCCTTTTGAAAATAACTGTAAAAATATCTCATGTTTCATGTGTCTATACCTACGTTAAGAGTGAACGAAGTATAGCCGTGGACCCCTAGCATTCATGTCACGGACCCCTGAGGGGTCCATGGACCACACTTTAACAAACCCTGACCTAAAGGTACAGAAGGTCCACTGCCTAAGTGATGACGTTAGCTGTAATTTTTTGGCAATAGACAATCATAGAGTAGAGAGAGTTAGGGTTGTCGACGGACCACATAACTGAACATCCAAAATTATGATTGTTTTAGTTTCTATGTTTATTATCGACATAATAATCCATTTCGGAAATAATAATATGATATGATAATAAAAATACGATAGCCGGAACATTTAGTTTTACATTTCATATTTTGCAATGGGATGGCTTCTTTCGTCAGCAAGCAACTGAACGTATAAATAAGACATTGTGTGCGATACGCTGTATAGCACTATCTAGACCCCACAGGAGGTTACCATAGATAAGCGTCGTTTCGCGCCAAAATGACAGTGGGATAGGCCTGCTAATACTTAGGTTTATTTATTTATTTACGACGGTTCTCTCGACGGATGCAGTTACTTACCTTAAATCTAACATCATAAACATTTAATTAAGTAGAGAAATAGTATGCCATACGATAAATAAATAAATACTCAGGTAACAGGTACTTATAATATCTCCAACAAATATGTGTATAGGTATAAATAAATTGGGCCATACATAGGTATGGTAAACGTCCCAATGTTTAAATACCTTTGCCTGTCACCTTTATCGCTATGCTAGATTACATTTTTGGCACATTGTGTCCAGTGAGATTTGGGATGGCAGTTATAGTACCAACAACGGGAATTGAACCAGACGAAGTCGCGGACAAATACAGGTAGGTATATATATATATATATATATATATATATAACGAACGCGATCGTAATGTGCAAACGCGGAAAAATATTCCATCATTAGGCGCCAGTCCCCCAACTGTTTTATATGCACATATAATATACAGTAGGCGATAAAAATAGAAGATAAAAACTCGTGGACGTTGCAAGCCCAGCCGGTCGTTGGTTGCATGTGTTGCAAATTACATGCCAGTTGGCACAATTAAACGACATGTCAATTGTATTGTCCGCACGGCAAACACCTTCCTTGTTACTACATCGTAAGATTTCATCGAGATAATACCAAAACATTCCTTGTTTTGCAATTTGATAGACAAAGATTAGAATTTAGTCAGACACGACAAGTTCATCGTTGGGTTAACGGAGAGCTACTGCTGCTATACCTACCTAGTTACTTCAAAATTTAGACAAATTCCAAAAACTAGAAATTCCTTTACGAACCCCATCAAGTTCTTCTGTAGCCTTATGGAAAGGTAACTCAAAGTAGCTCCGTTATGGTTATATTTTTAACCCCTGACGCAAAAAGAGAGGTGTTATAAGTTCGACGTGTCTTTGTCTGTTTGTGGCATCGTACGTAGCTCCTAAACGAATGGACTGATTTTAATCCGATTTTTTTTGCGAAAGCTGAGGTGATCGAGATGGTTCTTGGTTATGTTACAACAAAATCGGTACAGCAGGTTTTGAGATATTGAACTTTGAAATGAAAATGACGAGGGTTTTTCAAATTTTCCAAGTTACAATTATACTAAACCTTCCCTAAACGCCTCGTACATCCGGGAAGGGGGTGTGTACTATTCTCTAGTGCACCTAAGGGAACATATCGAAGTGTCTTGGTTGTGCTACAAATGTCAGCGGATACCATTTCTGCCTAACTGTCCATCCGTATTCCAAGCTCGCAAGTTACGTTGGTACGGCACACGCCACAATGGTGAAAGATAAGTTACTTGGTGCGCATCGAGCTGTGAACCGAAAGTCTGGTGTTTACATGCGAAATAGACTTCGCATCCCAGTTCACGTCTAGCCGCCACGGGCCCCGCTTGCCTCTGGATTGTTTACAAGTGTCAATCAATTACGCAATTTTATCGCTAAACGCTAGTGACGTTCTGACAATATCCTGATCTGTGGAGTGCTTGAAAGGATATTTTCCAGGTACTTACTTATTGAATATTTTTGAGTTACCTACCTTTAAATTCTGTAGTGCTGTAGCTGCTAACTAGGTTATCGGATTTTAAAGTTGAAACAGAAGGTATAAAATATTTCGGGTAAATGACCTTACGCCTAATTAAATGCAAGTTACATAAGCGTAAAATATCTTATTTTTTATAACACTCTCGATAGAATTTCTAGGAAATATCACAATTGTATTGAATCCAAAATTATTCTTAATAGTCATTCATTACGTTTAATTTGACAAAAGAAAGTCTACTACTTACAGAGAAACCACTTTTCATACAAATCGCGCAACGGATGTGTCCACTTGTGGAGCCATGCGTGTTGTGTTGTGTTGCATCTCTATCGTCTCTCCTTTTCCTGGAGATCAAACACCATATGTACTACGTACCTAATACCTCATGTTTAAGAGTTTGATATCTTGAAAATGTACTGATCTTCATCTTACTAATATCAGCAACATTTTAATATAGATAGTAACATTATTATTGGTACCTAGTACCTACACATTTGCGTGTTTCATCTCTTATGATTTCTAATGTTTTATATCTACGGATATTTCTCAGTGATGTGAAAGTAATGTAATATTGACGAATAAACGACTCTCTAAGTAAATTAGGTATAAGCCACCGAAAAAATAATAATAATAGGTGATGCATATACTCTAATACATGTCTTTTCCCGCCATTATTGATACGTCCTACGGCGCATCTAGAACTTGCTCCAAAGCTAAAAGTATGACCAGCTGTAAAATTGTTTTACATTACAAAAAAATATCTTAACATCGAATCTATTTAGCCAAGATTACTATTGGCACGCCCAATAATATCAGGATAATATAGTTAAGTAGGTACCTATAGAATTTAAGACTAGATACTTATTATAGGCTAGCTAGTTGGTAGTGTAGTGAGTAGTGACTAGTGACCCAGCTTGCGAAGCTGGCGTTGTTGGGTTTCACTCCCGGTACGGGCTAAATATTTTTTCTGAATCTTGGATGTTTTCTATGCATAGGCATATAAATAGGGGTGTAATAATAATAAAACAACCTGCATAAATGCACAGACTAACTCTCATGGATGAGAGGGAACGGGCAGTAGTCATAAGTACCTAGGTAATTGAATATTTTTTCTAGTTATTAAGCAACGGCCATAATTCATAATTCTAGGTCTACGGGAAGCAACCTATAGGTTTTGATTTCTGCGAGTAGATATCCAAATTTATGGCATTATCGGCCTATATTTGAATTGGGTTGACTGGGAAGTTTGATTTTTTCACTGCAGCTTCAATCGATTGCATTCCTGAGTATTCGATATTAATTTCAACTTGATTGATACCCCTCCACACGTTTCTAAGAAAAAGGGTCTTGGCAGACAGACAGACTGACAATGAAGTGTATGCTTATAAAGTTTTTCCTTGTGAGTTACGGAACCCTCAACATTTAACTAAACTTGAAAAAAAAACAGGAGCTTCTCAAATTCCTATGGTGTCCGCTTACCATTTAGCTTTGCTTGTTTGCCACCATCGCATTGTAAAAACCAACCTACCCCAACATCGACGACAACAACGTCTATCATTACATTCATTACCAACCGTTAACGTTTATTTACAAGTACCAAGGTACTTAAATCTCACTCCAATTTTCCGCATTGCTCCCCACTATGTAGGATGACAGTTGACAGTTAGAGATAACTTGTGTACCTAACTGTACCGCGTTGATTGCTCGTCTTGCTGCTTGGCTACTATGTTGCACACCGGTGAGATCTACCGTTCATATCCCGCCATTTCTTTATGAAATTCTTCCAAACAATAGAACACAGCTTAGAAAAGTCCTAGCTATAACAGCCTTGACACTGAACTAATTACCCGACTGCCGAAAGAAAGGAGGGTTATTTGATGTTGTGCTGATGGTATCTAATTCTTATCTACATGGCACAGTCAGTTAAATTAAGACGAACGTATTTGACGCAATTTGACACGATTTTAGAAAACGCCATCCGCCTGCAATCATTAGGTAATAAAACTGAGAGGGTATTTTGTGGATATTCAATCTGGAGCATTTAATTATCTGTAGGTACCCCTAAATTGAATTAATCTTCATCTAGGTACAATATCTTTTACGCGGGTCCGCTTTCCTGATAAGTTTCCTCTACTTAGGGCGACCCAGTGGCTGTGTCGTGACATTGCCTATAATTTAATACAGGCGCCCTGATACCATGATTAATCTCCCATACAGTAATGCACGTGCAATAACAATTAGAGTGTGAACAATATACTTAGCCTCAATAAACAAATCCAAGTGTGATTACGTGCTCTGTCTGACCTACATCACCAAAAACTATATAACCTCCGAATTAAGAGCATTGTGTAACCTCCGGTAGAACAATCGTGGAAATAACAATAAAGTGTGTAAACGCCGTAGATCGCCAATAAGAACAATAGCAACAGTGAAAGTGCATGAGGCACCGGACCGCTGGCATTGTTCTAGGTACTATTCATTGTTCTAGAGTCCTTGACGCAATACAGAATTTCTTGCAAACGTGATTTAGGTATTCGACACAATTCAGCATTGTTCAACTTCCGATATGTCAGCAGTGACCTATGACCTATGTATTTTGTATCCTCTTTTGAAACTTAAGTCTCCATTGCAATTCAGCGAGGAAATGCCGCCATGCATCCTCGGTAGGTAGGTACAATGCCTCGAGGGCCTTATTTAGATTTAACTTAGTTTTAATTTAATTTAGTTAATGTTAGTTATCATCTTGCATACGAGGGCTGCCTTTTAAGTTGTGTCGTTTGGAAAAACTAAAGACAATTTAAGTGTTAAATGGTATTTATTGTTTTTCAAAGTAATCACCGTGATATGTAATACACTTTTTCATTCGATCGAACCAGTTTTCGAAACACTTATTCCAGTCCGAAGTCGGGGTCTCCAAAATGGCCGTTTTGTATGCCTCAACCGCTTCTTCAGGCGTCTGGTACCGTTGACCACGAAGTCGTTGCTTGATTTTTGGAAAAGTAAAAAAATCGTTAGGGCTTTAGTCTGGACTGTACGGCGGGTGTTCCAGAATTTCGACGTTTTGCTCTTTTAAAAACGCAATAGTTTGCCGGGCGGTGTGCGAGCTCGCATTATCGTGGTGCAGTCTTATACGACGTCTTGGGTTATTTTTTCGAAACTCGCCGATGACTTCTGGTAAACAGACAGTGGTATACCAGTCAGCATTAACCGTTTTACGATCCTCGACCACGATGGTGGCAACGTGGCCACTTTTCGCCACAAACGTGGCGACCATTTTTTTCGAAGTGCTCCGTGAGCGTATTACTTTGGTCGGTTTTGGCTCATCTTGGAACACCCAAACAGTCGACTGCTGTTTAGAATCGGGATCGTAGGCATATATCCAAGATTCGTCACCACTGATAATGTCGTAAACATGTTTCGAGTTTCCTCGGTTGAATTGCCGCAGAGTTTTGCGACACCATCGAACGCGAGCCGTTTTTTGGTCTTCACTGAGTAAATGTGGTATCCAGCGTGAGATTAACTTTTTTACGCCTAAGTGATCATGCAAAATACTGTGAACACTGGTCCCTGAAATACTTAAGGAAGCTTCTATCTCACGGTATGTCGCATGGCGATCTTCGATGATCAGTTGCCGTACAGCATCAATGTTCTCCTGGGTTACGGCTGTTTTTGGTCGACCTTCACGATGTCTATCACCAAGACTAGAGCAACCACGTTGAAATTCTAAATACCAGCGTTCCACAGTCCGAAGGCATGGTGCTTTATCATTGAAAACCGTAGTCAACTCTTCGAAGCACTGAAGTCGCGTTAAGCCCCTTTTGAAGTTGTAAAAAATTATCGCACGTAAATTTTCCTTCGAAATTTCCATTTTCACAACTGACTTGTCAACTTTGAACGAACGCTGTGCTAAAACGGTTGGGCCGATTTCGAGTCATTCTTTTGTTTTCGAATTCTAAATTCAAATATTTTAACGTGACACTAGTTCTTTTTTATGCAATCACGGGAGGTTTGCAAACGACAGAACTTAAAAGGCAGCCCTCGTATACCTACTTTAGAAAATAAATGATTCATTATTAGTCTCCATTTTGTTTCAGATGCGTAAATCTTGGGTTTTTGCATTCCAATGTAGCATTCATTAATATAATGAGCGGCGAAGCAGAGAAGTAATGCTACTTAAGACTGAGAAGGTTTGCTTATGGCTGGTCTTTGTAATATCGGCTGCATCTGGGCAGACAGTATGTCCAGCCTCGGAGACAATTCTGCCATGCATATGCACCAATCGAAACGAAGATATCCAAATATGGTAGGTAAAACATTGACATTGTCGCACTAATGAACGAGGGGGCACGACTACATACTCGTAGCTATTTAAATTTAAATTCGTGATTTCAGGTGCACGCACAGCGATTTGCCGCAAGTGTTGAAGGGCGTCCAAAAGATCGGAGACTCAGTCAGAAAGCCTGTAGATGAACTTATAATTGAAAATAACTACTTGCCGTCGCTACCAGGCAAGATATTCCAAAATGTGAAGATCCTTAGACTGATGTTGCGCCACAACGGACTGGAAAGACTGTCTGTAGCTTGGTTGGAAACTCAAGAGACGAATTTAGTAGAAATATTCATAGTTGAAAACGATTTAAAGAGCATTCCATCAGAGAGCCTGATGAAACTGCAAAACCTTCAAGCTATTACCATACAATCGCACAATCTGAAGAGAATTCCGGCCTTAACAGGAATGCCGAGATTACGCTATATCAGCATCCAATCTGGCAGTTTAAATGCAGTTAACGAGCGCACATTTGAAGGGTTACCCACCGTCGAAAGGCTATTTATTAAAGGCAGTCCACATCTGAGCATCATCAAAGAAAATGCAATCTACAATTTACCCAAGTTAAAAAAATTAGAAATAACAAACTGCGGCGTAAATATTATTCACATGAGAGCTTTATCTCTCCTACCAATGCTGACTGAACTTTCCTTTAGTGGTAACAGAATAACGGATGCGTCCATGGTCGGAAGAGCAACAAGAGATTTGCCAGCTTTGTCTGTCTTGAATCTTAATCACAATTTAATCGACAAGTTAAACGAAGGAGCATTTGTAGAACAAGGAATGTTGGAAAACCTCTTTCTAGCAAATAATAATATTAATGTAATACATCATGGAGCTTTTCACAGGGTACCTAAGTTGAGAGTAGTAGACCTAAACTATAACAACATTAATCGCATTCATCCCGAATCATTCTTACAGCAATCTGGCAGTGGCGTTGAGGAACTAAATCTCATTGGCAATCACATAACACATATTTCAGAGTTCAGAGCTTTGCTAGATGCACTACCTCGCTTGAGGTTTTTGGATATGAGTGAAAATTTACTAAAGGAAATTCCTAGAGGTGCTCTAAGAGGCCACCCAAGTTTGGAACGTCTTCATCTTAACAAGAATAATATAAAGTTCATACAAGCTGATGCATTTATGGCCATGCCCGCCTTAAGGGAACTGCACTTAAGTAACAACTCCTTGACTGATTTTAACGAAGGACCATTTTGGAATTTACCAGCATTAAAGGGTTTAGATTTATCATTCAACTACTTTCATCGTTTACAACCAAAACTACTTTACAACTTACCATCTCTTAGAAGAATTAATTTATGTAATAATCAGTTAACAATGATAGACCCGATTACGTTCATAGAATCACCATTGCTAGAGTACGTAAACGTATCAGGCAATGCTTTGGTTTCCATACATCCTGCGACTTTTAGAAATCTGGCCAGTCTCTATGAAATCGACGCGAGTTCCAACCGGCTGATAGAATTTGTCCCTGGACTGCCAAGAGGTTTAGAAAAATTATATTTACAAAGGAATCAAATCACTAGCTTGCCAGTGCCACCATCTCCTGACTTAGATCTACCGTCACTAAGAACATTAGATATTTCGAACAATGGTATCCAAAAAATGCCCCGTGGAAGTATGAAAACTCTGCATAATCTGCGCAGACTCTACATGAGGCGCAATGGATTAAGACAGATCGACGCGACGACCTTCGGAGATCTGGAGAAATTAGAAATACTAGATATAGGAGAAAACCAGATAATATCCGTTCACCCTAAAAGTTTTAGCAAGCTGCAATATTTGAAACAAGTGAATCTTCATGGTAATACAATAGAGAATTTTGACTTCATGGCTGTTCAAGAAAACGCTGCATTATCTACGCTGGACTTTAGTAAAAATAGATTGAAAAGCATAAGTCCGAATATTGTTAGCAGGGCGCTGGACATCGAGACTTTAAATATCTCATCTAATAATCTTGTAGAGTTGCCTATATCTCTAAATATGCTACCTAAACTGCGATTATTAGATGCAAGTAACAACCATATCAAATTCTTTGATGGCAATGCCATCAATAACATCCACACATTGAAGGAAATAAATATGGTGAACAACAAAGTCATAGAACTACGCTCAGGTAGTTTTGAAGAGCTGAGAGATTTGGAAACTCTACATTTCGAGAGTAATCAAATAGAAATCATCCACCCGAAAGCTATCAATAACCTGCCTAATCTGGTGTCCATACATTTGAGTAGAAACCACATAATAGATTTACCGGATAGGGTTTTCTCAAATCTTCCAAAGTTAAGGATTATTGAGTTGCAAGGGAATCGATTGCAATACATCGGATTACGTGCATTTGAGAACCTCCCTTTAGTCCAGTATCTGAACATGAGCAATAATCAGCTTACTAATATCGATAACTCGGGACTTCGGCAGCTCTCGTCTTTGGAGGTACTCGATCTGAGCTTCAATAGGCTAAACAAAATCACCAAGTCTTCGTTTCAGTATATGGAATGGTTGGTAGAGCTGAATCTCGACAACAACTTCATTTGTTACATAGGTGGGCAGCCGTTTGACTTCATGCCACGCCTAAAGGTGCTTTCGCTGCAGCACAACAAATTAACAACCGTCGGCGAGCTAGCATTTGCAAAATTAAGAAATAATATTGCCATTTTGGATATTGATGGTGAGTTTATCCGTGGTTTAACCTATGTTTAAAAAATCTTCGTTATTTTTTATTTATAAGTATAACGTATTATCGTGTACAGCAAGACTAAAACTAGACCATTGCCTTCATTTTGCTCGCCTTTTACTATAGTCCGACCGCTTATATCAGTCCCCACCTGCGCGGCGCGCGGGTGCAGGGGTATGACGATAAAGGGCTTCGCCTCCCGCACAACGCCCGCCCCGCTTACCGTTTTCGTCATACACCCGAACCCGCGCGCCGCGCAGGCGAGGACTGAGTGAAGCGGTCTGACTATAACAGTCATAAAAGCCTCAAAAAGCAATTCGTTTTTATTGTAAAACTAATCTGAAAACGCTATTAAATTTTCAGGAAACCCGCTAATTTGTAACTGCAGAATAGTTTGGCTGAAATCCTGGCTTGCAGAGTCGTCATCTATTGGACCCAAATGTGCAGACGGAACCTACGTCAAAGGCATGCCGTTCTCGCGGAACGATTGTGCAAACACCGCCACTGGGGACGAGGACTTGAGGTCATGCGTAGCTCTTGAAAACGAAGCGTTATTACCAAACTTGGCGACATCACAAGTGTTCTCTACAATGGACAAAATAAAAGATTACACTACGCAAATCAAAAACAACTACCACATAAACAAACTCAACAGACCTTCTCCAGAAGAGTCGGAATACTTCTACGACGAATACGTAGACTATCCATACAACGAAACACTTATCGATGGGCTCAATGAGATAAACTCGCTTCAAAAAAATAAGTCGCACTATACACCTGGAGACACGCCTACTCTTTATGCTGAAATGAAGAATACGACTAACAAGAATGCCGCAACATCTAATGCGCCATCTAGCGGTTTTACGTTTTTCGGAATGCCCCTACCTACCATCAACATGGGACAGTTGCTCAATACGGGGCGCAAAATAGACTGGCAGGAGAAAAAACAACAGAATTCTGCAGACAAGTACCAAATTCAGGAGCCTCCAAAGTTCGAGACAGGCGGATTTTCACCCATGCTCCCGACTACAGCCAGTGGTTTCAAGCCAATGACAAATCCGAATATGAATGTTTCCCATAATGTCGCCGCAAATGTGGGCGATGCAATATACAGTGCTAAGGGCAGTGTTCAACAAAATATAGTGGAAGTGTCAACAAGACCACCAGTAAACACAGTCCAAAGGAACACAACTCATCAGAAAATGAAGAGTGAAATTCATGAGCTACAAGCATTTTTAAATGATGACAACAGCACTCATGTAGCCTACAACAGGACAAAGGCTATAGAAGAAGAAAAAAGTGACCCCAACAATATCAGCAAGTACAATCTGATGGAATCTAATTTGACAGTGAATCATATAACAGAGAAAGAGGGTATTCTGATAACTACTGACACCAGCAATGACATGTCTCTACAGGCCTGGCTGGAAACAAGCACCCAGCCATTCATAAGCCTTAGTGCTGTGACATCTAAACCTCCTTCCAAAAAGCACATAGATAATAATCCCCCAACAGCATTGTCAGCTATTCTTGTACCAAATAATGAGGAGTTGGCAAGAAGGAACTTTACTAAAAGACCGGCAACTATAACAAAAGTCAGCATGCCACATGAAGAGCATTATGACAACCAGGACAACTATTTGCCAGTTATAAACAGAGAAGCTAAAACGAGATTTTCAGAATTATCTAGCATAGGAAATACGAAGACTAGACAAGCAGATGAGAGAGACTGGTATTATAAGAATTATAATAACTCTAATCTAGAGCCATATATTGCCCCCGGAGTGCACAATTCAGGTGGCAATATTGTTAAAATTAAGATTTACATAGTTTTAGTTGGATTATGTTTGAATCTGTAAACTTAGGAATTTATAGGAAATAATGTATTTTGTAGCTAGTTGAAGCAAAGCAGAATACAACAATAGGTTTCTATATGGTGATGCAATAACAGTAACTCAATCAAATATCATGCTAGAAATTGATCAGTCATTTTTGATATGGTTGTGTTGGTGTTGCAAGCACCCATAGGCTACAGTAACACTTACTATCTGGCGGACCATATGATGGTTTGCCATGGTATTAAAAAAATATGGAAAGCAATATTTTTTCCATACAGATCCATAAAAAGTTTTCCATACTGAATCATATTATTTATTATATTATAGTAAGTAGTGTTTGTGTAAGTGTAGATGTGATCAATTTTGCAAAGAACTACTTAAATAGAAAACTACAAATAGCTTCAAAGATACTTAAGTTTACTGATTAATGCTGTAGGAAAAATCTAAATAATAAAATGAACATAAATACAATACTTGTATTATTTTACACATCATATTTATTCTCTTGCAGCACAACCTAAGCAATAATTACTGTCACTAAGATAAATTAATGAACAATACTACCCACTCTCTTCAAAGTGTTTCCTGAGCTTGTCTAAAGCCTTATATCTGTGGGATATTGTGTTCTTCACTTCTTTTGCTAATTCACCATAAGTTTTGTCATATCCCTCTGGCTGGAAGACACAGTCCCAGCCAAAGTCCCTCCTGCCTCGAGGCTCAACAATTTCTCCTTTCGTAATTCCTTGAAACAAGATTACTTCGGAATCTTCACTCTCCCCGGGACTATACGCGAAAGTGCTTATAGCTTGAGCAGATTTATCCTCCCATCCGGTCAACAGCTTTGTCAATCCCTCCGGCTCTAATTTTTCTAGAAACCATTTGATGTATGGCCCCGGCAGACCTTTCCATGCATTGTAACATAGACATGTGTCTTCCACTATGACCGGTCTCTTTAGACGACGCGCTGCTTCTTGGCACTTCTTAATAGATACTTCGTCAACGTCGCCCTGCAGTTCTGGCAAGTCTAACTTGTGACTGACTAATTCCAAAGGAAATGTTGTACCCAGAATAGCTCTGAGTTCTTCTAATTTCTTAGCGTTGCCGGTCACAAAGGTTAACGTTCGTTGCGCCATGATTACAGCAATATTTATGTGAAGAAGTAAATGTGGTCTGGCTGCAGCTAATTTTGCTGAATTTTGCTTCCATCTAAGTAAAGATGATTTCGCCAATGTCAAGTTTGCTTAAAAAGCGACGTTGTTCGGTAGTGTTTCTTTTCTTCTTATTTCTTATAGTTTTTACCAATCTTACCACGCTTTTTGTATAAGGATAAGGTGAAATTGACGTTAGAATTATGACACTTATGACAGTGACTGCAGGGCTCACTGTCATGGCTGCTCCACATTCGCGCGTGAATCGAATTGAGTGAATTCTTCCTTGGTTCCACATTCGCAGTGTATTGTTACAGTGTTCGCGTTCGCAGGCCCTTTGAAGCGGGCCAAAAACCGACAAAAAGTGGTTAACAAGGCGCGAAGCCGCGAAAAATAAGCGAATCGGCTCCACATTCACGTATTTACGCGTTCGCGCATAGTTTTCGCGCGTTAGCGCGCGAATGTGGAGCGGCCTAAAGGGTATAACACACCTAGCAATTTTGTACAACAACCGCCTTCAAAGTTGCTTGAGAATTGAATGTTTGCTGTCTCTTATATCTGCGTCTCTAAGTTGTTGAACGTGGTGTAAACGCGGCTATACAAACTTAGTAATTTATTTTTATTTTTATTAGCGTTTTTTACAGTATCTCGACTAATCTTTCTTTTCATAGACATTATTTTTTCCACCATCGACAAGCAAGCGATGACTGTCAAATTTTAGTTTTGACTAGCGAATCTGGCATCGTTGTTGGAGAATTATTTATTGTGATATTGTTTGTTCTATTGCTACTTGCCGGAGTTTCTGGACCTCTCCAATATAATTAGTTAATAAAGTAACTAACCAACTTATTTTAAAGATGCCTAGCCAAGAAGTAGTGACCACGAAAGTGGTTGTTCATCCGCTAGTTTTACTTAGTGTCGTGGATCATTTTAACCGAATGGGTAAAATTGGTAACCAGAAGCGTGTAGTAGGTGTCCTCCTCGGGTGTTGGCGAGCCAAGGGAGTCCTGGACGTCTCGAACAGTTTTGCAGGTTAGTAACCTTTCTCTGCAGTCTCTTTTCATTCCAGTCCTTACGATGTCAATGAATGCTTTTCGTAACCACACAATGACTTGACATACTTAATATTTACACGTCTGATGTATCTTCAGTGTTATATAGTTATAAATTCTCATCAATAATGTTCCAGCGTCTTAAAATCACAATATTGGTAATTAAAGAAAATTCTGGCTGGCATCGTTTGATTTTGCGCGAAGACGTACCACCCAAATGAAAACGCCGGTGAACTTAACACATTGATGGAAACTGCTGCAAATCGGACCATTTCTATTTTGTTATGTCAAGGCTCTCCATCTACCAGAGATATAGTATAGATAAACTAAGAAAACATTTTCCCTGCCCCATTTATGACTTTGAATTTCACCTGGCCTGTGACTAAGTTTATTCACTGTACCTGTAATTTGTTTTTCCCATAATAGTGATCTAAGCTGTTGAGCAAGCTAGGTCACGGAAATTAATAGTCCCTCTGTAATTTGTGCAGGGTTTAGCACAACAATCACTAATGACAGTAAGTAACTGTTTTGTTTAATACGGTTTTCTCTCAATTTCAGTTCCATTTGATGAAGATGACAAGGACAAGTCAGTTTGGTTCCTGGACCATGACTACCTAGAGAACATGTATGGTATGTTCAAGAAAGTTAATGCTAGGGAGAAAGTAGTGGGCTGGTACCACACTGGCCCTAAACTACATCAAAATGATGTAGCTATCAATGAGCTGATTAGGCGTTACTGCCCCAACTCTGTTCTAGTCATCATTGATGCTAAGCCTAAAGATCTTGGTCTGCCCACTGAAGCATACCGGGCTGTGGAAGAGGTTCATGATGATGGCAGTCCGACAACTCGCACCTTTGAACATGTCCCGAGTGAAATTGGTGCTGAAGAGGCAGAGGAGGTTGGTGTTGAGCATTTATTGAGAGACATCAAGGACACCACAGTGGGAAGTCTCTCTCAAAGGATCACTAACCAACTCCTTGGCTTAAGAGGTCTCCACTCGCAACTGACTGAAATTAGAGACTACTTACTCCAAGTTGGTCAAGGCTCCTTACCCATGAACCATCAAATCATCTACCAGCTGCAGGACATATTCAATCTGCTCCCTGATATTGCCAATGACAATTTCATTGACAATCTTTACATTAAGACTAATGATCAGTCTCTTGTTGTGTATCTTGCTGCTCTGGTAAGATCCATCATTGCACTACACAACCTTATCAACAATAAGATCACTAATAGAGACGCGGAAGAAGGCAAGAAAGAAGAGGCAAAGAAGGAGAAGAAGGATAAAGAAGAGAAAGATGAGAAGAAAACAGAAGACAAAGCGAAAGTTGATAAGAAAGATGAAAAAAAGAAGTAATTTAGAATGAGTGCTAGAATAAGTTGTTTGTAATGCTGAATTATTTTAAAATAAATTGTATTTACTAATTTCAAAGGTGTTTAATTCATAGTCATCATGCTAATAATTGGCCACTTGAGAAAATGTCATTCAGTTATTAGAATACTTTGATGATGCTAGAGTTTTATCCTGGAATTACCAGTTCTGCATCTAGATGCAGAACAAATGGCAAATGGTAACTTTTTTTTAAAGTGGCCTTCAGTTCTTTTATTTACCTTCACAGTACAATTATTTTAGAAGTGCTTTCCTTTTTACTTTTTTTGCGAACTGGCCAATTTTAGGGGATTGGCCGTTAAGGTGGTTCAACGACTATACAAAACGGCTTTTGACATTCTAAGGCTAACAGCGTGATATTTTAAGAAACTTTGTAACAAAATTTATGAAAGTGTGTTACATAAGTTTCTTAAAATATAACGCCATTAGACTGCGAATGTCAAAAAACGTTTTGTATGGTCGTCAAACCACCTTAATTGGCCATTTACTTACCAGCTTCCTGGCCCGGCTCTGCACGGATTACCCGTTTTCCCGTAGGCATTTTCCCGCTGTAAAAAATAGGCTATGTTCATCAGGGATAATGTCGGCTTATAATGGTAAAAGATTTTTTCAAATCGGTCCAGTAGTTTCGGAGCATATTCAATACAAACAAACAAACAATCAAATCTTTCCTCTTTATTATAATACTAGCTTCTGCCCGCGACTCCGTCCGCGTGGAACTCCTTTATAACGCAGTTCCATACAAACATTTATCCCCCATTTCACCCCCTCAGGGGATGATTACGGGGATAAAAACTATCCTATGTTACTCTCCATCCCTTCAACTATCTCCACTTAAAAAATCACGTCAATTCGTCGCTTCGTTTTGCCGTGAAAGACGGACAAACAAACAAACACATACACTTTCGCATTTATAATATTAGTATGGATTAGTGTATAGATGTAGATGTAGATTAGAATTCGCGCATTTTTATTGTTTCGGATTATGATCTTTGAATGATTCGATCTCATTATGATCAAGATATTTATACAAATTAATTAAAAAGTCTCATTAGGAAAGTCATTTGAAATGCCGAACTAGCTAATCAATGTATATTACAAACGATAGTTGAGCGTTAACATATCTCAATAATATGATAAGCACCATTTTATCAGTGTGATGGTGTGATAACAGTGAAATATTGATAAGTGACAGTCTTGAAGCAAACCTAATACAGGTAATGTTGTGATGGAATTTAAGTTTTTATGAGGAGAATCTCAAAGGAACGGTAAAATGGCGGATAGGATCCAATTATCGGTAAGTAAAAAAAAAAAAAATCCATTTCTTTTTTAACGCCAAAATGGTCTCGTAAAATTTTATCATTCGATTCATAGGTAGTAACTAGTAGGATTAGTAAGTAGGTAACCTTGATTTAATTTACGGAAATTTTATTAAATGGATGTAGAACTTTTAAACTTTACAGTACTGACAACTTAATTTATATACGATCAAGAGTAGAAAAAACCCTTTCCGTAAAATGGCTCAAATGTAATGTAGGTCCCTCACCGTCTACATAGTGCACCCTCGATAGCTCTGGCAACTTAGCATATCACTAGGAAAATTAGTTTTTAACAAGAAAAGGTAGGTAAGTTAGTTTATAGGTACTTTCTTCGGTTAAAACCCAAATTCAGAGGCGTATGTAACCCATGTCGCGCCCGGGTGCAATAATTACCGTACCGTAGCGCCCTCAAGCAACCCCCCCCCCTAGCGCGCGCTAGCGCCCGAGTCAAGGCGAGTGGTGCCATGTGAGTGGCGCTCGGCGCCCCCTAGGACCGCCCGGGTGCAACGCACCCCCTGCACTATAGGCCAAAGCCGCCCCTGTCTAAATTGTCTAAATTAGTGCGATGAAATTATAATATTGTGCCACTGGAAGGTTCCAGGCAAAATTCGTACTCGTACTACCTAATCATATTAAAGCTAAAATTGTGAATGATATACGAATACTACCTACAGATCATAAAGCTCAACATAAACTCTTCCCTACCCATCCATTAATGATAATTCATTCCAGGATCTGGTCTGGCTTAAGCCAGAAAACGCCACAGAGTTCGACATCCCGTTAGCAGTGAAGATACTGAACAGTTCCGGCGACCGCATCCAAGTACGTGATGATGACGGCAAAGTATTCTCCACCTCGGTACACAACGTCATCAAGCCGCTTCACGCCACCTCCGTCACCGGGGTAGAAGACATGATCACGTTGGGAGAGCTACAGGAACACACGATCCTGAGAAATCTTCATATTCGATACAATAAACAGCTGATCTATGT
Source organism: Epinotia ramella (assembly GCA_947578815.1). Classification (NCBI taxonomy): domain Eukaryota; kingdom Metazoa; phylum Arthropoda; class Insecta; order Lepidoptera; family Tortricidae; genus Epinotia; species Epinotia ramella. The sequence goes on from OX388206.1 coordinate 20,893,912, forward strand.
AAGTAAATTGGTTTCCTGATTTAGCGCTGGACCGTTGAAGTGTGGTCTGGAAGTAGGGATCCGTCCATGGCATTCAAAAGGTATAAATTAGTGAGCACTTTGGCACGTAGATCACTAGGGTATGAATCAGACTAATTTATCAGTATAATACTTATCAAGTAATAACTGGACGCTGCTAGATGTTTTTTTTAATACTATGACGGTGCCATAATAACCTATGGATGCGACTCAGAAGAATCATAAGTGCGTTGCCGAACCTTTATTGGTTTGCGGATTCCTTGTGTTGACAGCTAGAGCCAAATGCCGGTCCGTCGCGCTTCACCCGTCTTAACCTACCTAGCTACACTACCAGAAAGAAACAAAGCACCACATACCTACTCACCTACAGAACAAGTGGTGGTGTTATTACCCCAATACTTGTACAATAACTTACATGTAGTACTAAATGGTGTTAATAGGTATCCCAGAGATTCAAATTCAATCAGTTAGGTACCTACCTACTTTTACTATTCTTACAAACTTTAAAGAATCTTAATTTCAAATCGGGTAGTTCTACAAACTCGTTAACTTATAGTAGGTTAGTATATTCGGCTACAAATATACATACATAACGAAAACATTGATGAAATAGATCCAATGTTAAGATATTATCGACCTTTTGTATCTAGAATATTCTAGCATACCCACAAAACCCTGTCATAAAGCCAAAGTGTCACCTATACATTTGCTTATATTGTACCTAGTGATATTCACGTAAAAATAATATACTTACTTAAACATTCTAGACATACACCGGATCGATGTTAATAGCAATCAATCCGTACGAAATCCTGCCGATATACACCATGGACCAGATACATTTCTACCAAGAGAGAGGCATGAGCGATATTCCCCCGCACATCTTCGCTATCGGAGACAGCTCCTATAGAGAGTTGCTGGATACAGCGTCCAACCAGTGCATTGTCATCAGGTATCTATACAAGTTCATACCTAATTACTTATGAAATACATACGGCACAAGGTGCCAATATTTTAAAATTAGATCCTAGATTCCACTCCAGAGCGGTCTTGCCCATTGGCCAGGGCCCCTCGGCTAACATGGTAAGTATGCATGGGCCACCTAGTTTCAGCCGGTTCACGGAGCTAAAATGTAAGTTTTTGTAGAAATGTACTTGTCTAATTTGTTCTTGAATTGGTTGATATTGAGAGCTGAGACCATATCGTCTGGCAGTTCGTTCCAAGCTTTTGCTCTGTTGCTCAAGAAGTGTCTATGGGGGTTGATGTGTGACCCCTGAGTGACCAGCTTTAGGCGGTCATTATACTAAAATGCCCGGGGTTCCTACTTTCCTGTACAGGGGCGGCTTTACCTATAGTGCAGGGGGTGCGTTGCACCCGGGCTCACGGTCGTAGGGGGCGCCGAGCGCCACTCACAGGGCGCCACTCGCCTCGACTCGGGCGCTAGCGCGGCGCTACGGTAATGATTGCACCCGGGCGCGACATGGGCTAGAGACGCCACTGTTCCTGTAGGCCAAGTGAAATTCAATATTCTGTGCAATGGCCGCCAGATAATCACTTTTCTCATTTTAGTCGACCCTTCAAAATTCAAGCATTATTTAAATATTGGGAGACTTAATTTTTAACAAGCTTACAAGAACTACCTTTTTTTTTTAAATTTAAATTTGTTCTTTTTTTTGAGAAACGAAAACTAGCTTTAATATTGGCCTACATTTAAAGCTATGCTATGAATAACCGACAGGTAAGAGCTTCATAACTATACTATAATATTCCACTTCATTAATGCGTTTAGGAAATGAGCTTGATTAGGCATTATGGTATTTATTACCTACTCATCCAAGAGCTGATAAGATACCTATGCATACGTATAAGTAGTAATTTATATTGTTGTTACCGATTAGATTACCTTTCGATGAAAGTAAAGTATTGAAGGTATGTGGACGTCTTTGACTAGGGGATTCCCGGATATATGTAACTACAATACTAACTGCTCGCTTCTACAGCCAGTGTTGCCAACTCGAATGGTTCCAAATATGCTAGAGAGAATAATATGCCAACTTATTTTTTTATGTGCAAAAAATAAATGCAACTATAAAAATCAAAAGTCTACTTGTCATTTTGATGGATATTTAATAATAATAACCTAGGACTTACGGTACGGTATCGTTACGTTGCATTCAACAAATTGTTCCGTGCCGGATGCGAATTGGCGACCATAGGCATTCATGCCCGTCGCTACTTAAAATGTATAATTTTCGTTAGCAGCGTTACTGCTGAATACAAAATTTATGAAATAATAGCGTTGTATTCGGCTCTTTTTGTTTCGTCTAAATGTGCTGACAAAATATGCTATATGCTAAAAAAAATGTTGATTGAAGTGATAATATGCTAGATGTAGCATATAAAATCCTAAAATGGCAACACTGCCTACAGCACAAGGGGTTTAAGAGGAAAGATAGTGGCAATTTTTCCATACAAACGTTCTCGACTGTTTCCTCCGAAGATTTTGACCTATTTTAGAATATATATTTTTTAAATAATATCAACATCATCGATATCTGTGCCATTTTTTATTTGGCCATGTGGTCCGACCGGCTTGTCCGATCGATTGGACCACTTTTTTATTTCCTGCTACAATTGGACAAATGGGATTTTTAAACTTTATCTTGTCCGATCGATCAAACCACGAGACCTTTAAAATTTAGGGATAACATTTAGTTAAAATAATATTGCCATACCAAAGCACTGTTTCATGATTGTGATATTATTTATTTTTCCTAAGATATCGCTATTCGTAGTAAGATACAAACGTGATTAAAAAAAAATACAAAGACGTCAAAGCGTGACTCAAATCGACTTAAATACATTTTGTGTCAACCATCGATTTAGTTGGCGCTTAAATTGATGTCCGCTCAACATTTTTAGGCTAATGGTTAGATGGTTGAATACTTTGATCGTTGTGATAAAGGTGATGCTCCGTAAAATGACATTTAGGTGCACGGGCACGGGCACGAGCGTGTAAACAGGCGTGCTCGTGCATGCCGCCGATCGCGACGACTGTCGGTTTTTTGACAAAGATCAAAGGGTGAATGTGCTCGTGCTTGTGTACCTGAGGGGCTAGTACGCTAAGTTTTATGTCGGACATAAAGCATTTGTCCCATTCTGGCCAATATGCGACTGCAAGAGGGACAATTAATGCTTTATGTCGGACATAAAACCTAGTGTGCTAGGGGGGCTGTTCACACGTTCGCGTGCATTATTAAACATGTCGGATTTGGAGTCGTCAGAAGATTAAAAATGGTCAAAGAAAGAAATTTTGCTCTTTCTGGGGGCTACCAGTGGGACCCAAACCCAACAATATGAGACCCCTAGAATAAATATTCCAAAGATAAAAAAATCTCCCATGTTCGCATGACAAGCACGCCCGCGAGCGTGTGAACAGCCTGCTTGGGCCGCAGAAGTGCACGGGCTGCATGCCAAGCTGATTGCCAGGCTGCACGGAGTGCATGTGAACGCGGCAGAGTTTCTGATCGCCGGCAGTGATATGTTATATTTATATTGTGTTCGTAAATTGACAGGCTGATCTGAACAGAAATTAAAATGATATTTATGGTTGATAACAAATTAACACAGCTCTAAAATGTATAGTCCAGTTATGGTAAGAAATTTATTATCCCTAAAAATATTTCTCACGGACTGTATTGTATGAACGGTATATAATGCGAAGACATTTTTTTTGCAAAATGTAAGTTGTTTTGACATTTTTTTACAGTTACCCCAATAAATTAGACCATAACTAAGCAATGGATAAATATTACCATAATAGGCATTTCTTAGCTGCTAATGTGCCTGAACTATTAGCCGGATTAACAAAACTTATCAAGTCTTTATGGTTCGATACAACATGATGTCCGATCAATCGATCCAACATGAAAAAAAAACAACCTCATCGTTCGATCGATCAGACTACAAGGAAATGTATTGTCCCAGTAATTCGATCATCGGACTACGAGAATTTTAGAGTTCGACCAAGCGAACCAGCAAGAAATAAAAACAATCGTGGTCCGATCGATCGGACTAGCCATGCAGGACCACTTGGCCTAAGGGTATATCTGTGTTGGTATGTTTTGCTTTTTTGATATTCTTATTTAAAAGTGCTAGGTTGCTTCAAAAAACGCTTACAACGGCCTATCTCAAATGGGCCGGAAAAATAGGTCAATGGACCTATTTTTGCGGCAGTTTTTTTTTGTATAATAATACAAACAGTAAGCGCAAAAATCAATTAGTCCGGCATTTAAGATTTCTTTCTTTTTCAGTTTCCAAAATGTTAGGATTAGTTAAGTTTCGGAGGAGGAAGTCGAGTCGAGTCGAGAACGAAATCTTGGTTTTTGAATTTCACTTAAGATCGAACTAGCGCGCGTCAGTGCGCCAGGAATACTGATCTAGAATAGGTACTTTAGTCTGAAAAAGCGGTCTGGTAATGTTCCCTCTTGACTGTCCCCGCAGCTACGCCCACAATTTACAAAGAACGCGGGCATCCACAAGGAATACTATTTATTTTTTTTAATCAGATGAGTAAAAACTACCAGTTTATAATATTTGAATTGAAGTAGGTATTTAAATAACGACATTTAGGAACATTGAAAATGGGTGCACTATGAAACTCCCAATTTATATAAAATCTCCTTTTTCAGTGGTGAAAGTGGTGCTGGGAAAACAGAGAGTACAAAACTATTGTTGCAATATCTAGCTGCCGCTAGCGGAAAGCATTCCTGGATTGAGCAGCAAATCCAAGAGACAAATCCTATTCTTGAGGCGTTCGGAAACGCCAAAACCGTTAGGAATGACAATTCGTCCAGATTCGGCAAATACATCAACATATACTTCAGCAATAAAGGAGTTATTGAAGGGGCTAACATAGAACAATATCTGCTGGAGAAAACCCGTCTAGTTTCTCAAAGCAAAGGTGAAAGGAATTACCACATATTTTATTCCCTTGTGACTGGACTATCGGCCGACGAGAAAAAGAAACTAGAGCTGGGACAGCCAGCAGAGTACAACTATTTGAACTCGGGCAGCATGCTGACAGCCGACGGTCGCAACGACGGCTTAGAATTTGCCGACATTAGATCGGCGTTCAAAGTACTTAACTTCCCTGACAACGAAGTGTGGGGAATCTTCAGTCTTCTGGCAGCAATATTGCACTTGGGTAATCTGAAATTTAAATCTTTCAATTTCAACAACATCGAGTCGTCGGAAGTTTCTGATGCGATAAACGCGAATAGAATAGCAGCACTTTTAGGGGTAAACAAGACAAAACTCTGCGATGCTCTGACGAGGAAAACGTTTGTCGCGCATGGCGACAAAGTGGTTTCCACTCTTACAGTGGCTGCGGCCGGGGAAGGCAGGGATGCCCTCGTTAAAGCTATATATGGCCACATGTTCGAATACATAGTCGAAGTTATTGACAGAACGTTACATAAAGACCAACAACTCTCCAGCAATTCCGTTGGTATATTGGATATTTTTGGTTTTGAAAATTTCGATAACAATAGTTTTGAGCAGCTATGCATCAACTATGCCAACGAAAACTTGCAACAGTTCTTTGTGAGGCATATTTTCAAGCTTGAACAAGAACAGTACGAGAAAGAGGGTATTACTTGGAACAACGTTAACTACAAGGACAATCAGGAGAATCTGGATATGATTGGCCTTAAGCCAATGAATTTGCTGGCACTCATCGACGAAGAATCAAAATTTCCGAAGGGGACAGATGTGACACTTTTATCAAAGCTTAGCAGCAATCACAGCAACAAAAGTTGCTATATTACTCCAAAATCAACTCATGAGCACAGCTTCGGTGTCAAACATTTTGCTGGAGATGTGACTTACCAAGTAAGAGGTATGTTTTGCAATTTAACTCTCTGTATTATTAGTTATTCGCCCAAGTATATGTGCAAAAGTTATTTACCTAAAATATTTGTTTTAGGCTTTGTGGATAAAAATAGAGATCTGCTGACAGCTGACGTTAAAGAGATGGTTCTGGATTCTAGTAACGCATTCTTGAAACGTTTGTTTGGTAATGACGTCGTAGCGACCCAGAGCGGCAGTCGGAAAACGGTCTCACTTAGCCACAAATTCAAAACATCCCTTGACGCTTTGATGAAGACTCTGTACGCGTGTCATCCTTCCTTCGTGAGGTGTATCAAACCCAATGAATTCAAAAAACCACGAGTATGTATCTTTATTTAGTGAAGACATCAGTTTCTTGCAAAGCCCGTGTTTGACCTGTACCATCCTTTACGTATCGCTTTCTTTTTCACAGGTATTTGATCGAGCCCTATGTGTTCGCCAATTGCGTTATGCTGGCTTAATGGAAACCGCTAAAATAAGACAAGCAGGATTCCCAATTCGCTATTCTTATTCAGAATTTGTTCACCGATACCGGTTAATCGTACCAGACATTCCCCCGGCTGAAAAAACAGACTGCAAAAACGCCACAAGGAAGATATGCATGGAAATCTTGAAAGACCAAGAGTTTCGTCTTGGGCATACGAAAGTTTTCCTCAAAGACATGCACGATGCGATACTAGAAGAGTTGAGGCACAAAGTGTTAATAAATGCTGTGATCAAAGTACAAGCCAGTGCTAGAAGATTCATTTACAGAACGAGATACTTAAAGATGCGACAGGCTGCTATCACACTGCAGAAGCACTTCCGTGCTCGAGGTTATAGGAACAGGTACTTAGCAATGAGGAGAGGCTATCTACGGGTGCAGGCTGTAATCAGATCGAAGGAACTCAGGAAGACCTTCATAAACCTGAGGAAGTTCTTCAGAAAACTTCAAGCACACAGTAGGGGTTTCCTTATTAGGAAACTCCTCAAAGATAAAAGCCACGTCATTAAAGCCAGTTTAACGCAATTCAAGAGAGAGAAGGAGGAACTGGAGCGGTCTGGAAAGGCTGACACTAAAGGTGCCGAGGACGAATATGAAAGGAAGGTGACAGAGCTTATGAGATCCATTTGGATCGTCAAGGACGTTCCGGTTGAGAACCAAACTCATAGTACAGCGGTTATTGATGACAGATACGTTGATGATGTGTTTGGATTCTTAAAGGATACCGCGACGCCGGCCGGTACTGTACGTGTACCAAGATACGGAATCGTAAGTGTTTTCTTTTAATAATTTAAACTGCATACCTATTACGTCAATATCATGTAACCTATAATCATTTTGAAAAAAACCCTTTTTTAATTTTTAGACTTCCAAACCTGTAGTATCAAGCGTGATTCTAATGGCACAAGAGCAAGAGGACGTAGAGGCATTTGATGAATTCAACTTCAGGAAATTCGCAGCCACCTACTTTTTGGGCAACACCAGTCACCAGTATTCAAGAAAGCCTCTGAAGCAATCATTACTGGAACTTCCATCCCCAATGGACAAATTGGCGTCTCATGCTTTGTGGATCACAATATTGAGATTCATGGGTGACATGGCTGAGCCTAAATATGTGGATGATAAAATTGACAATGTTCCTGTTATGACCAAACTGTCTGACACCCTTGGTCGAGCATTCCAGAAGAGTAAAGAGTTTGAAGTAAGTTTTTGTAAGTTAAGTAAAAATTGCTTATTTTTTACTGCGTACAGGTATGCCTATTGTACAATAAATGTGTTATAATTATTTACAGGAACTCATGATGAAAGAGAGTAGCAACAGTAATGGCAACAGGAACAAACTGATTCAAAAGACACTGAAACGACAGAACAAATTCAACGACGAGTTGATGATGAATTTGATGAAAGATGATATAAGCAACGATATGTACAATACTTGGTTGAATGCTCGAAGAAGTACCAATTTGGAAAAACTACACTTCATCATTGGCCATGGCATCATCAGGAAAGAACTAAGGTAGGTAATCCTACTAATATTATAAATGCGAAAGTTTGGATGTTTGTCGTTACTCAATCACGCTTAAACGGCTTAAGGCGCCGTAGGTTCAGCGAAGTTAAGCGCACAGAGTTTTTGAAACAATATAATGCGTCTGTTTATAATAATATGGTTTCAAAAAAATACGAATAGTAATCTTGAGGCTTTTCTGCAGGGAAATCAGTGATTCGAAACATGATTAAGCAAATTTCGCTCGATGGAAAAAAATCACGAACATAGGTCTAAAACATACAAAAATACACTTAAAATAATCGTAACAAATTATGCACAAAAGCTATAAATATTAAAATTGCTTCTAAAAATCGGCAATATCATGTTTGAGGGAAATCAGTGTTTACATTTTTATTTATTTAAACGACCAAAAAATTAAAATTAAAATCTCGCTTACGCTTATGCTCAGTGAGAGGGAGAGAAGACCCTGAACCTACGGCGCCTTAATCGATTTGAATGAATTTTGGATAGTTTTTATCCCGGGTCTACGCAGAGAAAGTCGCGGGCGGAAGCTAGTGTGTAATATACAGGGCGTCCCAAGCCTATGGGACATCAAGGGAAAGTACCTTAAATATCGTAGATAGGATATTTTTCTGAAAGAAGACATTATGTTATTTCCAAGTCAGTAATACTGCATTCAAAGATTTTCTAAAAATAACTTGCTTCGTCTGGGAATCGAACCGACTTAAAGGTGAAAAAATATTCCGTTTTTTATGAGGCCAATCGAAAGAAGAGACAAAAAATAATATTTTTTCTTAAATAACATAGTATCTTAAAATAAAGGAATACTCGTAACGTAAAATTAATCATTTGTACTAATCCAAGTAGAAAAACATTAATTCAGAAACTCTGCTGCTCTCCGAATATTATCAGCCGGAGCTCCATTTTGTTGGAAAATTAAGTTCGGTTGCTCCGCCGCGAAGAGATTTCTTATCTCGTCTCTTAAAATAATATGATATGAAAATCAACAGGCAGCGAACTTGTTAAAAGATTGACGATTTGCATAAGACAAGAAGAATGAAGTTTTGAGTAATTAATTAATTAATTAATTAAAAAAAATACTCTATTGACTTCGGCAGTTTCAAGCGTTTTTAATTTGATTAAAATGATTAATTTGACGTTATTCCTTTCTTTTAAGATACTATGTTACTTAAGAAGAAATATATTTTTTTGTCTATTCTTTCGATTGGCATCATAAAAAAACGAAATATTTTTTTTTCACCTTTAAGTCGGTTCGATTCCCAGACGAGGCAAGTTATTTTTAGAAAATCTCTGAATGCAGTATTACTGACTCTTAGAAATAACATAATGAACTTCTTTCAGCAAAATATCCTATCTACGATATTTAAGGTAGGTACTTTCCCTTGATGTCCCATAGGCTTGGGACGCCCTGTATACTGATACAGGTATATGGTTACTTAAAAGGAGGTCCCAACCTTACGCGCGCTATAAATCTGTATTGTTAAACCTAATAAAATATTTTAATTTTGTTTTTTTCATTTTCAATAATATATTCGCACTCTTGATCAATGTTTGTTTCAGAGATGAAATATTCTGCCAATTGTGCAAGCAGCTTACTAATAACCCATCTAAAGCATCACACGCGAGAGGTTGGATCTTACTCTCCTTGTGCGTCGGCTGTTTCCCACCGTCCGAAAGATTCGTCAAGTACCTGCGGTCCTTTATACGCAGCGGTCCTCCGGGATACGCTCCGTATTGCGAAGGCAGACTCGTCCGAACGTTTAGAAACGGTCCCCGGGCTCAACCACCCAGCTGGTTGGAGTTGCAGGCAACAAAAACTAAGAAACCCATTCTTCTAACGGTCACATTAATGGATGAATCCACAAAGACTGTGCAATCAGATTCAGCGACAACATCTGAGGAAGTATGCCAGCAGATCGCAGAAAACATTAACTTGAATGACATGTTTGGGTTCTCGTTGTATATCACGCTTTACGACAAAGTGCTTTCGTTGGGCAGTGAAGGAGAACACCTTATGGATGCGATTTCGCAATGCGAACAGTTTGCTAAAGAGCAGGGTACCCCGGAGAAGAGTGCCCCGTGGAGACTGTTTTTTAGAAAGGAAGTCTTCACTCCGTGGCACAACCCTGCCGATGATGCTGTGGCTACCAACGTAATTTACCACCAGATCTCTAAAGGTGTAAAGTTTGGAGAGTATAGATGTGACGCGGAAAGAGATTTGGCTATAATAGCCGCCCAACAGCACTACGTTGAATACGGATCTCGTATCGATCCAAATATTCTGAGAAAAGTTATTGTCAACTACATACCGAATCATTTCATTCAGTCGAATGACGTAGCATTAACGAAATGGGAACACCTTGTTACTAAAGCATTTGAATCCTCACAAAGCATACAGTCGAAGATAGATCCATTGCGATGCAAAGAAGACATAGTTATATTTGCTAAATTAAAGTGGCCTATGCTGTTCTCCCGATTCTTTGAGGCGATCAAAATTAAAGGAGAAATGATAAACAAGGAAGTCATAATAATTGCTGTAAACTGGACTGGAATCTACGTAGTCGATCAACTAGAGCACATTCTTCTCGAAATGTCATTCGCTGAAGTTACGTACGTTGCGTACAACGCAGATAAAAATTACGACAACGTAGGAACGATAACATTAAGAACGATACGACAGGAAGAATTGGTATTCCAAAGTGTGGACGCCAGTGAGATGAGTTCGCTAATCATTTATCTAATTGACGGTTTGAAGAGACGATCGATTTATGTTGTCGCTCAAAGCGATGCGCAGGGATACAGCGATGCTTCGTCCTTCTTGCAATATAAGAAAGGTGATCTTATAACACTTTTGCAAGACTGTACTGGAGAAACGCTTATGAACGCTACGTGGGGGCACGGCACTTGTAACGGACAAGAAGGCCTGTTCCCAACTGAGCAAGTATATATTTTACCAATCATGACAGCACCATCAAGCACTATATTAGAAATCTTCAAAAAGGGTAATATCAACCCGGACAAAAAAGCATCGAAGTATAATACTATCCAAAGGAAACGTATGTACACTTTGGAGAAATACGCTAAAGACAACTTCAGGGAGAACTATGATATAAATGCGACAATTACACATGCGTCAACATTAACTACAGCCAAGAAAGCAGTTGCCGGTAATATGTGGGCCCACACACGTGACCCTATTCGAAAACCATTGTTGAAGAAATTATTAGGAGATGAAAAAGTTGAGAAATGTGCAGTTGCCATGTTCATCGGTATCCTCAAATACATGGGAGACATGCCAGCTCCAAAAGCAAGGACTGTTACTGAATACACAGATGAAATATTCAGATCTGGTGGAAACGATATTGGCTTGCGTGATGAAGTTTATTGTCAGATCATGAAACAATTGACGAACAACAGAATACAGCTGAGTGAGGAACGGGGTTGGGAACTCATGTGGCTCGTTACCGGCGTCTTTGCTCCTGGGCAGTCCTTGATAAAAGAACTGGTAGAATTCCTGAAGACTAGACCTCATCCTATAGCCAAGGAAAGCCTGAAACGAGTATTTAGAATACAAAAAAGTGGCCCCAGAATGTATGCTCCCTATGTCGTAGAAGTTGAAGCGATACAGCACAGAAGTATGCAAATATACCACAAAGTTTACTTCCCAGATGACACAGATGAAGCATTCGAAGTAGACTCGTCTACTAAAGCCAAAGACCTTTGCGAACAGATCGCTGGACGACTAACCATAAAGAATAGTGATGGCTTCAGCTTGTTCGTCAAAATAACTGACAAAGTATTCTCTGTGCCCGAAAATTATTACTTCTTCGATTTCGTGCACGAACTTGTTGAATGGATGAAGGCATCGCACCCTGTTCGGAGCGGTAAGTTTACTTCAACCCGACGTTCATTTCTAATTCTCTAATTATTTACTTCGTCCTTCTCATACTATTAATTATTTTTCTTTTCCAGCGGGCTCCCAATTACAACTCAATTACCAGATATTCTTCATGAAGAAGCTCTGGATCAACACAGTTCCCGGCAGAGATAAGAACGCTGATCAAATATTCTATTTCCCTCAAGAACTGCCTAAATACTTGCGAGGGTACCACAAAACCTCCAAACAGGATCTTGTTGAATTGGCTAGCCTCATTTACAGAGCACGGTTTGGAAGCGACCAAACTTTACTCCCTCAGATTAGTCAAATGCTGGAAGATTTGATTCCTCCCGACATGGCCCGGATTCAATCGGCATCGGCATGGAAGTCGAGTATCAGTGCCGCGTACCTGAAACACGGGATTATGACTGAAAACGAAGCCAAAGAACAGTTCTTAAAGAAAATCAATCAGTTGCCAACATTCGGAACTGCGTTCTTTGAAGTCAAGCAGACTTCGGATCCGTCTTATCCTGAGTTGGTTGTTATTGGAATCAATAAAAACGGCGTCAGTGTTATTCACCCTCAAAGTCGAGTAAGTATAATCAGGTTTCAATTGTTTTCAAAGTATGCAAAATACGACAATTATGATTTCTAACGTTTCTAACACATTTGTTTTGTTTTTTTTAGGATATACTGGTGACCCATCCATTCTCACAACTTTCGAATTGGTCTTCCGGAAATACCTTCTTCCACATGACGATGGGCAACTTCCTGCGGGGGACAAAGATCCTGTGCGAAACCTCTTTGGGATACAAAATGGACGACTTGATTTCTTCTTATATTGCTGTTCTTCGGCAGTCATTGAAGCAAAAATAATAAATAATAACATTGTGAATAAGATAAAATATCGTAATAAATTGTTTGTAGTCTGGGTTCTGAAAGTTGAAACTAATAAGGAAATGAAGTTAATTCGTAATAAACATACTTACTTACTTACGCATGTTGGCGAAGAGTTATCACCGTTATTTGGTTAACTGTTGCTAGCCAGACTACAATGTAAAACTAATATCTTGATTCATCATTTCAATATAACCCCATTTTTAACCGACTTCAAAAAAAAGGGGGAGGTTCTCAATTCGGTTGTATTTTTTTTTTAATGTTTGTAATAAAGACTAGGCTGGCCCCTATTAACGGAATGCCGTAAAACGCCACCGACCGCAACTTTATGTTAGTGGTATGGTCATAAGTTTTGCATGGGTAGTGGCGGTCGGAATATTAATAATATTGGTGGATGGCTTGCAATCTCTAAATAAGACAGCAATACATATCTTTAATTAAGGTTCATCATCATCATCATCATATCAGCCGAAAGACGTCCACTGCTGGACATAGGCCTCCCCCAAAGAGTGCCAAAGTGACCGGTCCTGCGCCACCCGCATCCAGCGGACTCCAGCAACCTTTACCAGGTCATCAGTCCACCTTACCCACGCCGCGCCTTCCGGTACGTGGTCGCCACTCGAGAACCTTTCCGCCCCAACGGCCATCTGTTCTACGTGCTATGTGCACTGTAATTAAGGTTGGTGTGAAAAATTGCATCGCGTTAGTGTGCTTGAAAATGTTTTGAAAACACGAATGTACGAATGTTTGGTTGAGATCATCGGACCTATCATATTCAGGACAAGCTATGGTAATAATAATACCACATGCGAGCGAGCTGGTAGCATACAAATCTCGATAAGTGTGACAGAAAGGGAAATATCATAGTAATAATAGAAATAACTTTATTGCTTTCATGTTGGCATACAGGTGGTCTTAATCATTCATTGCCCTTGTCATAGTTCAACTTTTTGAAGTGAAAACTTCTTTAGCGGCGCTGAGCACTTTTTGGGATGGGGAAAAATTGTTAAATACGCGACAGTTTTGTGACGTCAGATGTGAAGGAGGTCACTTTTTGCTGCTAGCCGATTCGACTTCATTCAAAACTGAACGCTATTTGTAAGAGTATAAAGCCGTTAAACACTTTGCAATAGCATATTCTGCAAATAAATTTGTAATAATACCAACGCATTCTTCACCGTTTTGCTAATGAGAAAATTCGAATAGTTCGAATTTGGGCGTTATTCCTAAAGAGATAGGGCTTTGAATTTGCCACAACTAATTTAGTATGAAGTTGTGGCACATAAACCATTACCCGTCCAAATTAAGTAAGTTGTTTATGGCAAGTCATCAGCCATTATAAAACAAGTTGTTAATTTAGCTGCATAGGAGCCTTTCCGTCCCTCGCTGTGGCAACCGTGGTGGTTCTCTATGAAAATCGGTTGAATGCCACTTCCAATGGATTCTTTATTCCGTGGTGGCAACACGTAAGGTAAACGTCCACTGTTTCGGCATGTTAAGCCTCTTACGAATTAGTATTTTTTTAAGACAATACAGAACATGATATCGCATTGAATTTTTTTGTGTGATGAACATTGATATCTTGCCTATTATTTAATGCAAGAATTATATAGTATTAGTTTCAATAACTATTTTTTTATAATTTATTTGTAGACCTCGTATTTGAACCCCATTTCGTGATAAAATTTGGCTCTGCTCCTAAGTTTGTGAGTTCTTGGCCCCTGTTTCGGCATAAAGTTTTCGAGTGCCAGGTAGTAAGAGAAACATTTTGTTTGTGAACCCTCATTTGTTATTTGATATTGAACAAGATTATTGAAAAGGTAATTAACATGATTATTGGAAAAATCCAATAGGGGGTCTGGATAAAACTCGGTATTTAAAATCCCGGGACATTTTTTCTTTCTCCAGGATGTTTTTTATGAAATGTAAGGTTAAATAACTTATCCATTAGTACAGGGTCACCTTTTCAAAAATGTGTCTCACATAGGTTACCTATCTACGAGTATATTAACCAAAACTGTTTAACGTAAGATAAATATCTAGGCAAAACCTTTTGGACGTGACATGTAGGTATCTGTAAACGATATTCTGTTTAATAGGGTATAAAGATACCTTTCACTTCTTAAAAAAAAACCCTTAAAAATAAAGAAAGTCCCGGGGATAGCAAGTCCCGGGATATCTAATGTTAAAAATAATAAATATCTTCAATCATTTTCGTCAATATTCCTTAAACGTATCTACCTAGTTAGATATAAGTATGTATTGATTATCTACGATTGATTAGGTAACCTAAGATTAAAATCTAGACAATGTTGTATGGGACACACGACACCCTTTTGAAAGAGCAATTCTATACTGTTTAATAGGGTAGAAAGTAAACTTTCATTTAATAAAAATTATCCCGCAAAAATAAAAGGTTCCCGGAATTTACCCAGGCAACACTATTCCATTACCTATATCGATGCACATGTTACCTCTTCAAGAAGAATATCAAATAACAGACGAGGGTACACATTTGATCTGTGTGTTTGCCTACCACTATAGATTTCTCTGTCACGAACTTGGGGAAAAGTATTAAAAGTAGTAGTCCCTTGTTTCGTGTTACTATTTCTTGGATATTCCCGCAATCAATAATGTACATCACCTTTAAATTATGTTCAATAACCATTAAGTATCCTATATGTAATAAATAAACATAAAAATACATTACAGGAATCGAGCAATAAACAAAATTATGCTGCAAGTAAATATGCGAATTCACCTTCAAATTGTAAATTTAGGTCACGTTCAACCTCGTTTTACGAGAATTCAAGTGAATAAAACATATACCGAATTTAGGTCGATGAAAACGTCATTAAATACAATATCTGTTTTTTAAATTAACATTTACAATTTCTTAAGTATTATTTAAATACCAAAGATACAAGGATGTATAAAGAAAGTCCTTGATTCGGTAGTAACACGAAATAGGAGCCAGACGAAAAATATAATGACCGTTAGTTCGTGAGTCCATTTATTGCAATTTTAAGGGACACCTATACCAAAATATACACTTATTTCTTATTAAATCCATAGTTAAGGAACTAGACAAAGCACTGTTAAAAGTTTTTTTTCAAATGGACTTCCCTTTCTCTTTCAATTCCCTTAAGAAGTCGGAGCGAGCACCTTACGTCAACAAGCAGTTCGCGCACACCGTACAGCTGTTTTCGGCCGACTGACAGTTTCGAGCGTTGTGTTGCTATTAGTTTAGTCGTTAAAAATTTTTAATTTGATTTTTTGGAAAGGTTTAATGATAAAGTTTTTTTACAAATGTATAAATTAAAAAATATATATTTCAGTTGCTTATTATAAGCCTCAGAAACAAAACTAACGAAATGACGTACTAGCACGAACTTATGGCCCGTTACCTTATAGCCTGTCCTATTATTATAGGTCCATGACCACACATTATGTTTAAAAGGGGCGAAAATTAATGAACACCCAAAAAAGCATTGCATATTCTCAATAAAATTAAAATATGATTTTTCTTTAACATATTAAATTAACAAATTTGAAAAACGTGTCTGTAATGTCAATTTAAAATGTGTCATCTAAGTGTCATCGCCTTTGCAGGGGCTGGAAACTTAGAAAAGAGGCGACACGCCTTAGAGTATATACCTACAGAGGCGACGTAAGTGTCGCCACAATGAGGAACGGCAACAAAGTAGATGATTCCCGTGGGGTGGCCATGTAACTAAAAATTACCCCATCGCTTCCATATGTTTATTTTAAATAATGCGCTTTTATTGTAAGTAGTTTTTACTGAAGCTTTACACACATTCACTGCCTAGCAGGCGCTCAGTTCGCAACCACTAGTAATATTCAGCTTAATAACATGAAATATGATTCTAGTAACAGAACATGACATGTAGGTAATTAATAGTCCTTGTGCAAGCGGCTTACCTGGTAGTTTCTTATCAGCACAGTTATGACAGGACGCCCGCGAGCTGTGTTGCGGCGAGGTAGACTATCCGTCTCTTTCTAATCGTTCTAACTAGAAAGAGACGGACAGTCTACCTCGCCGCGACACAGCTCGCGGGGCGTCCTGTGATAGCCGTGCTGATCTACTTAATTATTATAAAGCCTGAATCACACTGGCGCGGCCTGCGGTGGCGGTTCATAATAAAATTGACAGTTAGTGTCAAATTTGCTATTGACCGCCACCGCAGGCCGCGCCCGTCTGTGAGAGGCTTAAAGTCTCTCACAGACTGGCGTGGCCTGGCCGCGGCGATCAATGGTAAACTTGTCATTAGCTGTAAAATTTACTATTGACCGCGATGCAGGCTTAAGACGGGAAAAATAATGACACTAAATACCGAAATGAGACACAACCATATTAAAAAACATTTACTATTCAAATATTCAAATTATTACAGATTAATGATAAAGAGCTCTGCTCGGGTAAAAATATGCTGAGAACGATTTTTCCCAGATATGAGACCTAGCTAGATCGATTTTTTTTATGAGGCACAGCGTGGGAGGACCCCTACAAGGTTGACTGATGACCTGGCAAATGTCGCGGGAGTCCGCTGGATGCGGATGGCGCAGGACCGGCCATTTCGGCTCATATGATGATGAGATAGATTTTTCGCCCCCATAAACCCCTATACTGCAAATGCCATCAAAATCGTAAGAACTGTTTTCGAGAATGCGATCACAAATATATATATGTAGCCTTAACCCAAATACTACGCGCACGCGCATCCTCATTTAGTGGAAACCTAGAAAAAAAAACATATTATTTTACATCAAATTTTTCAAGCATAGGGCTTATAGAAAATTATGATTAATTCTAAACCGTCGATCGTCTTTACTTATTACTAGCTGTCCACGCGTCTCCTCTCCACCCGCGTAGTAGAAAGAACACAAGCGGAGGCGCAGATGCAGGATTAAATAAAGCCAGATGAAAGAATTTTTGAAATCGGATGAACAGTCCGAGATTACTCGCTACATAAAAGCTTATCTTTATTATGAGTACAGAGTAAATATACGTATATAAGAATAGATCCCATCCATTATATACGAATTGAAAAAGACAGCCTTCGACAGCTGCTTAAATATATATTATTTAGTGGAAAAATCCAAGAAAACAACCAAGCAGCTCAAATTGATGCAAATATATTGACAAGACTAGAAACAAAATACAAATACGAAAAGGTATAAAAAATAATAGACAAAATATGATATAGTATCAAAAGAGGTTGCGATGCAACCTGCACACGAATGTTAAGTAATAACGAGTACGAGAATTTTGTTAGAGTATAAATTACCCGAGAAATCGGGTATTTTTAAGTTGTATTGGCTGGTATCCCTAAAATGATTGCAAAGAAGCTAAATGGAGAAGACATTCTAACACCTCTCGCAGCTTACCGTAAACAATCTACGTAATTTGGGCGGATAATTTGTCAAGAAATATTCTCTTGTACAATGTAAACAATGATGTTATTTCTATTGTAATCGTCAAATTTTACAAGATTTTGAGCGTAATGTAATTTTACCATGCTATTTTTACGTATTGCGTATACAGAAAAGTGAAAGATGTTCTACTTACGTGTGAAAGGTTATATTTTCATCACATTGTTCCGACCGGCTTTTACAGCCAAGCACGCAACAATTAACCATTTTCTTGGCACAGACGGAACACGAGATACCTTATCGTGCGTAAATTACTTTTAGGACACTATTTTATTCACAATAATATTAAATATTTCGGATTCGTATGCAGCCACGCGCGAGCATTGACAGCATTGTATGCCTGCCACAACTGTTGTGCCAAATAGAAAAAAAGTGGAACTATGACAAGGATAACGAATGATATATCTCTGTCTGTCACACTTATCGAGATTTGTATGCTACCAGCTCGCTCGCACGTGGTATTATTATTACCATAGCCTGTCCATACTAATTATAGGTTCATGCGACACGCCGATTGATTGTATGGAAAGTAGTGACATTTCTGGCGAAGCGGATCGCTGTATTTAATGTTGTTGACAGAAAATGGAAATAGATGTCAGTACAATAGACCCACGACAATAAATTTTAAGATTTTGAAATGAAATAAAATATATTTTTATGTTTTGAGATAGAATTTATTAAGTATCCATTTTATTTAACTGAACATGAACAAATATCTCATTAATATGGAATTGTGTTTATTGTTCGGCCTTTGTGGTTTTAGATGAAGTATACATGTCAGTCAGTAAATAAATGTCAATGTATTGTCTATAAAAACATTGAATGAAAACACATTTAAATCATATTTAAATAAAATCAAGAATAGTTTTAGCCACAGTATCTATTTATAAAAATAATATCTAGGTGTTATGTGTGCAGTAAATAGTTTGAGGTTGAGTAATATGCAGTGTAGATCGGCTGTACGTGGATTTGCTAAATCTGGTCCAGAAGATTTAATCTAAAGTTTTGAAGCTAAATCTCGTCCTTGTCTCGTGTTTTTTGTTAAAAAGGTTGTGCTTTGTTAAGTTCTTGTTAAATAATTTGTTATTTGTTAAGTTAAATAAATACTTTTAATGAATGTTGCATGTTTCACTTTTCAGATCCATTTCATAGTTTTGAAACCTACAATGTGACTGGCAAAGTATGAAGGGAAGCTTACTTAGGTAACTAAAGTGATTTATATCATGTTTTAGAAACTTTTTCTTCCTAACTTTGATAGTCGCATTGTAGGCTTCAAAGTCAAAACAAATAATACAACTTTTGTATACGTGTGTGCGTGGTGCGTGAATATGTATGTGTGCGTTAGTGTGTATGTGAAGCGTGCACGCTGCACGCATGCGTGCCTCAGAGTAGTTCAATCCACTCGCTGCTAGGCGGCTGTGGGACCAGTAATTTCTTGGTGTTGCCACTCTTTACATAAATATACTTATTATACTCTTTGCGCCTTTGGTCATCGGCGCATTCGCATCGTCAATCGTCATTCGTCAACTCCCCTCCCTCACTTACCTCATTAACTCATTTCAGTTGCATTCTTGCATTGCTTTACCTACTTGCATTGTATGAAATATTTGTTATTCTTTCTTTATATTCATACACCCACATCCACCTGATCCACCCACTTGAACTTTTCTGGTAATCCTTCCGTAACTGAGTTGGTTTCTTCATTGTTTCAACAGCTGTTTTTGTTAAAATGCCTACAAACCGAAGTGTCGCTCTAGAAAATGGATTAGATTTGAGGTCTGTATTTTGTTTTAAGGATGAATAATAAAATGTTTTGAGTAAAACAGAATTATTTATGTGTAATTGAACTTTCAGACAACTTTGCGCAACAGGGTCCATTCTCCATATCAATGATGATTCCGAAGATATCCATGACTTAGATACGGAGAAAGAGGAACCAAGGACTTTCGACCACATTGGACAACCAGTGAAATGTCTGAAAACCTTAGAGAAGCAAATGACATCTGTAGACGAAGAAGGTTACGTGAAAAAGAAGATAATTGAGCAAGGAGGAGGTTTTCCTTTGCATGAAGGCTGCACGGTCAATATATCCTATAGTGGGTTCTGGGAAGCTGAAGATGAACCTTTCGATGTTCGAAAGTCTCATAAACCCTTGGTAAGGAAGACTTGTGCACATAGTGATACACAGGCAGCGGAACTTTGGTGCCGATGACATCATTATGACGCAAAATAATAGGGATATAGGATGTTCTTATAAATTATACACACCATAACTATTAACTTTTATCACGCTTTGACAGATGCAAGGAAATGTCTGCAAAAACGGCTGCATCGACTCCATGGCGACTGTGGTCAAGCGATGTTGATAACGAGTTAATTATAAATGTTGTACCTTATCAATTCACATTTCTAAAATTCACGAACAAAAAATCATATAACGATGTACAATATTGTTTTCGATAATTTTCTGATGACAATGACAAAGACAGTTAAGTGATTATGTTTTTATAAGTACTGGCCGTCTCAAGTGTCAATAAAACATCCGTGAACTAAAGAGGCCAATAAGTTGTTAGTGATTACTGATTAATGATTTATTTATTTATTTATTTATTTATTAGGAGAACAACAGAGTTAAATGTATAGAATATTTAAGATTAATAAATCACATAACAAACATGCATTTAGCTCCTCAACAGTCCTCACTGAGATGTATGGTTTAGTTTACTTATTCTACTTAGATATTAAGCATGTTACATACTTAACTGATTCTATGACTGTGCTACTATCCTTATCTCCTTACTTGTCTATCATCTATCTATTGTTATTATCTATCATCTAGATAAAAACACTCTGTGTACAGCTGCTACGTCATGCGTCTGTCATCGGCACCAAAGTTCCGCTGCCTGGTGATACATCAGTACTTTCAACATTTCCAGAAGCAGATGTCATGGATTTGCAGTAGTTACATTTGACATTAACATATTTTGATTTATTTACTCCTATAACAATTATCATTAATATGTATTGGCTGCTCTTGCCCTTCATTTTGTTTTATATGACAACATTATACAATTACCCTTTTGTTTTCTGAGTAATATTTGAGAACAAAGTCTTCCATTAACATCATTATAACCAGTCATCGGAATTCTCGTAGCATTTTCGAGCTGTCATAGGGACTTCTCGTTTATCGACTTGTGATATACACATTTTGTCGATACATTATAGGGCATAACACAACATATCAAAAAAGATTAAAAGTAGAGGTAAACAACAGGCGGTCTTATCGCTAAAGAGCGATCTCTTTTAGATAACTTTTGAGTGGTAGAAAATGTTAAATAGAGATTTGCAATGAAAGCAATGAAAAATTAAAAGTTAACAATTTTACATTTAATCAGTTCAGTTCAGTGTTTTAACATTTATCAATTTCATGTTCTAAGTCTAAAATATTATTATTTTAATTTATATTTATAATTTCCTAAAAGTTGGTATCCAAAGGTTATCTTGAAGAGATCGCTCAGTCGCGATAAGACTGCATGTTGTTTACTTCTACTCGTAATAATAATTATTTTACATATTGTATTCTGTATTTATCAATATCCATATGTATAATCGGAAGTCGATAAACGAGAAGTCCCTATGACAGCTCAAAAATGCTACGAGAATTCCGATGACTGATTATAACTCCCGAAAGTGTAGTAAAATGTATTTTTTGAAATACAGTTGCAATCAAAAAAGACGAACTAGCGGCAAATTTGTTACATTATAAGGCAAAGTTGGTTGTATCTATGTCCTAATAAACTCAGAAATGACAGGCCAGGTTGGGTAGCTTTATTCCCATGGGTGGTTCTTAATGTATATGGATATGTATATCATAGATGGTTCAAACAAATGTTCCGTTATCCATGTGTACCAACTGTACTATGCAACTGGTTGCTAGTTGTTATATATAAAACAAAAAATATTTAATCATACATTTTGTTATGCATAGTAGATTTAAAGGCTACTTTACTTTTCGTGATGACTTAACCCATATATGCCCCTTGATTCAAAATGATATGATCATAGTTCTGGGCATATATGTGTTAAAATTAGTTAGATTGTGTATGATTTAATTATATTTTTTGTTCCACTGTCGCTTACCACCTTTTGCATAATTTAAAATATTATTTATTTACAGATAGTGGACCTGAAGAATAATGATTTGCTGCCGGGCCTTCAAACCGCTGTCAAATCTATGTTAGTGGGCGAAGAATCTGTGTTTCTTCTGTCATATAAAGTGATGTTTGGAGAGCTTGGAGTCCCACCTAGAATCAGACCTAAAGGAGATTGTGTGTTCTATATAAAACTTATTAAGAGTATTTTGACACCTGTTGAAGGGTAAGAAGTTTTACTCTTCTGACTATTGACTATACCTTTAGGTAAATCTATTTAGTTGTTGTTCTGTCAAAAATTTCATTTTTGGTACAAGCTTTTATTGCGGACTGTACTTTTCTGTATACCATCATCAAGTCATTCATTCATCATCATTGAGACGATTCTAACGAGCCCAAACTCGATGGGGTTATGTGGTTTTATTACGGAGTTCCTGTGGCCACCTTCTGTCTCCATCATCAGATCAGCTCGATGGTACCAAATATTGCATTATCATCCAAACTATACTTATACCCAACATTTCAGCTCAATCGGTCACCGGGAAGTGGGTCAAATTTAACTAGAGTATAATATGACGTCACGCGTCAACTTTAACGGGCTATATCTTGATTATTATTTTTGATTGACAATAAAAATACGGGGGGGGGGGTTAAAAATTTAAGAATTTTGCGTTACGTAATTTGTGAGAGCGATTCTGATTCCGATTTACTAAGGCTATACAGGTACACAACCGGTACCACGGTAGGCGACCTTACAAATAAAATAAAAAAACCACCAATTTTTTCACATTCCCAGTAGTAGCCATTTAGGCGACAGGGGGGAGGGGCGGACACTAAGCCCGAACAAAAAATAGTGTTTTAAAGCCCAATATCACGCAAACGGGTGAAAAGAAAAATCGTTCTGAGAGACCCATAATATTTTGAACAAGCATCCAAGGATACCCAATCATGGGTATAAATTGAAAAAAATACATCCCTACGTTACGTGTAGTGGAGGCAGACTAAATATTTCTTTTTTCAACATTTTATTCTACCGTTTTGTAATCGATTGATATATACCCATAGCGGCCATAGCGAATTACAGCTTTCTAGTAGTAAGGGTCACTGAGCTAAGCCGCAGATAGACAGACGGACATGGCGAAACTACATGGAACCCTTATAGTTTCGCCATGTTGTTGACTACGGAACCCTAAAAAGGCAGTAAAATATCAAATAAAGTTTTCTGATTTCAGGGATATAAGCTACTCAGAGCCCAACATGTTTCAGCGGGTATTCAGCCAAGTAATGAAGCTGTATAGTTCTGGTGTGACGTTATACAAAACGAAAAACACTATGGCTGCCGTGCACCTCTTCCGGAAATCTTTAGCCATGCTCCACAAATGCAGATTAGCAGACGAGGCAGAAGAAAAAAAGCAAGAGAGAATGCTGATAAAGTTATATTTAAATTTAGCTATTTGTTCAAATGCCCTAGAACAACCGTTGAAAGCTTGCATAGCTTGCAATGAGCTTAAAAGACTGAGCAGCCTTTGGAACAACAGTAAAGCGCTCTTTCAACATGCCAAAGCTCTACGAATGATTGGCCAGTTTGACGTAGCAGAGAAAAGACTTTTAAGGGTGCAGAAGTTATGTCCGGATAATAATGAAATCAAAGAGGAATTGATGTTGCTTGAAAAAACTCGAAGTGTCTGTGATCAAAACAGATTGATCGCTAAGAATTTTGTTGGACCTTCCTTAGAGTTAGTAAGTGGTGATTTTAAGAAAGAAGTGGATACTTTGATAAAGAACTTTAAAGAAAATGTGAATTTGTGTAAATTGACACTGCCTGGTGGCTTGAATATTGAAGAAATGAAATATATAAAAGAGGCTTGCATAAGAGAGAATTTATTTTATAGTAGGATAGAAAAGGATTTTGCTTTAGACAAGACTGATGAGAAGGACAGCCCTCAAGAAAGTGAAGGGTCGCAAGGTTTATCCGTTTGCCCAGATAGCACTTAGTTAAGTCACAGAATAATTAATAGTACCTAAAGGTATAGTCAAGGGCACCAATATGTATTCACTCAAAGTTTCATAAATATGTATACTACAACCTTATTGTTGCAGAAATAAGGTCTGTGTACATGTATTTGAGACTTTGTGGTGTATACATATTGGTGCCCTTGACTGTGCAGAAGGTCCACTGGCTAAGCGAAGACGTTAGCTGTAATTTTTTAGCAATAGACAATCAAAGAGTGGGATAGGGTTGTCTACGTACCACATAAGGCCGGCCCAAATGGCACAAAATTACGAATTGTGCAATGTTTTTGACCGTGTAGGGTTAGTATTGAAGATTGCGCAAGTTTAATTTTTATTGCACCATCTTTTTTGATTGTACCTACCGTCTAGGAACAGTATTGCATAATATGTTTAGGTAATTTATTATTAAGAAAAAAAATGACAAAAACAGATTAACCCTTAAATGCATGTTTTTTTTTATTTTTAGTTTTGATTTTTGGTATAAAGTTGCATTCCAGAACGTTAGCCTTTTTTTTTAATCTGTGAGCTGTCCAATGCTTTGTAGACATTTGGCAACACTATGCAGTTAAGGGTTAGGTTTTTACAAAACAATTTATATTTTGCAATGGGATTACTTCTTTCGTCATGTTAGCTAAATGTTGTAAAATCAATGGGATTACTTCTTTCGTCATGTTAGCTAAATGTTGTAAAAATTAAATTGGTTTAATGATGTGCGACTAAAGAAATTATGTTGTTACTTGTACGACGGTATATATGAAACATCATTGTGTGCAATATGCTGTACCCTAGCTAGACCTCCACAGGAGGTTACCATAGATAAGCATCGTTTCGCGCCAAAATGACAGTGGGGTAGGCCTGGTTAAGTCTCGTACTAGTGTAACTACATGCCTACACAGATTTGTACCAGGTTCCAC
Source organism: Epinotia ramella (assembly GCA_947578815.1). Lineage (NCBI taxonomy): Eukaryota > Metazoa > Arthropoda > Insecta > Lepidoptera > Tortricidae > Epinotia > Epinotia ramella. The sequence continues at coordinate 20,919,158 of OX388206.1, forward strand.
CTTTTTTAGGGTTCTGTACCAAAAAAGGTAAAAAAGGAACCCTTATGGTGCGACTCCGTCCGTCCGTCTGTCTGTCTGTCACAAAGTGAAATATCTCACGAACTACTTCAGCTATCAATTTGAAAGGACGATGCCCATTTCTGCCCCACCTGTTATTAAAATATACAGAGACATCATTAAGTAGGCATTCGTAATTAATTCGATTTTTGGGATAATTGTAGGATTAATTAAAGCTTGCGTTTATTATTCACTGATAAAACGTGATTAATGCATTTCCGATTTACAAATAATGGTGACATATTTAAACATATTGCTCCTAGCGGTGAGTAGCAGGCAACTGTATCTGTCAGTTATGCTATGTAATGCTGTCTCCAAATATTCGCCTTGACTGTTTTTAACACGACCAGAAACAATTAACAAGTAGGCATGCTTAATTATTTTGACATAGATTTTTGGGATAACTGTAAGATTCATTAAACCATGCGTTTATTATTCACTGATAAAACGTAATTAATGCGTTTCCGGTTTACAATGATGGTGACATATTTAAACATAGTGCCCCTAGCGGTGAGTAGCAGGCAACTTTATATGTCAGTTATGCCATGTAATGCTGCCTCCACTTATTCGTTGTAAAAGTAAGAATAACTACTCATTAAGTCTGAATCGTGGACGACCAGGCCAAGGTCCACTCAGGGCTACATAGCCTCAGATCATGATGATGATGATCCAATCACCTTTCTTGTATAGAAAATACTTCTATAAAAGTATTCCAAGAAATTAATTGGTTAATGTCATTAGACACGCCTTCGGAAAAAAATTAGCACAGTCTGTTTAGCATATGCGCCTAGCTAAGTAATTACAAGGCGTAATTTTTCAATCAAAAAATATAGGAAGCCACCTGGTTTAAATCAAAAATAAGAAATATATACTAAATCTACGTCCAAAGGACTTTTAAATAATATAACTTTGCACTTGGCAATTTTTGGTGGGGCACGCGTCCATACTAATTTGGTCATCGTCCTTTGGAATGGTTTTAAATGAGAGTTATCCACGTGCATGGAAAATGAGAAATTTAAATATACATTTTAATTTTCTATGAAAAATGAGGAAAATGAGGAGGGGGCAAAAAAAAAATCAACTAGTAGGTCAAGTGGGGTATCATATGAAAGGGCTTGAGTTGCACTTTTTGAAACAGTTTTTCTTTTTTTTTCTACACAGGTAAAATTTCGATCTATGAAGGACAATGTAAAAAAAAAAACCATTCCCCCCCTTATCTCCGAAGTTAGCCAAGCGAAAAATTTGAAATTATTACTTGTGATTAAGATAAATATTACTGGAAAAGTATAACTTTTTCTGTATCTAGCGTATTTTTTGTTTTGCTTTGTTTTTGAGGGGCCAAAAAATTCAACTATTAGGTCAAGTGGGGTACCATATGAAAGGGCTTAAGTTGCAGTTTTTGAAACAGTTTTTCCTTTTTTTCTACATTGGTAAACTTTCGATCTATGAAGGAAAATGTAAAAAAAAATACCATTCGATTAGATTAGATTCGATTATTTATTTCATGATAAAAAATTACATTAAAGATTTGCATACATGTCAAAAACAGAGAATAATTAATATATAATAAGACATTTTTTACTATTAGACAATTTTTTATTATTATTATATTAAGACACCCTTGTCTCTCCGAAGCTATCTAAGCGAAAAATTTGATTTAATTACTTGTGATTAAGATAAACCTAAATATTACTGGAAAAGTATAACTTATATACTAGCGTATTTTTTGTTTTATTTTCATAAAAAATTTTTTACTTAAGTATGCAATTTAATCAACTTTATAAGTATTTTTTTGTTTTGGTATTCCTATAAGACCATAATAGAAGTACTCTCTTTCAAATAAAATAAAAAAAATCGAGATCGGTTCACTTAATAAACAATAATCGCTAAAACTCCAACATACAAACTAAGCGGATTGATTGCCCTTGCACGTTAGTACCAAATGGGGCCGATAGATGGCGCTGAACCCATTCCTACTTCGCGCTGTTAAGATTTTTCTAGAATTAATGGGGTTGGGACGTGTATGTATATTTCAATAACAGATTGTCTTGGTAGTTCGATGGAGTTATTCTTTGTTTGAAATTGAATTCTGTTGTGTTGGGTTAAAAATGTTAAAATAAGTAACTTAACAAATATTGGGACATTTACTTTAGATTGACTTTTGTACGGAACCCTCGGTGCGCGAGTCAGACTCGCACTTGACCGGTTTTTTATATAGACGTCAATTCTAAATATGTAAATAAAAAATAGTGCCTATAAGCTTGACCGCCGACAATAATAACAAGTAGGTAAGTGCGATAGAGATAGAGATATCCGCACTTCGTATTTGATGTGACCAGTATGACGATAATGATTTATGGCCGGTTCCAATAATCAATCCACCGATAGTTTTCCTTACCGGCAGTTACATTTTGACAGATTACCCGTAGAAAATGTGTCAAAAAGTAACTGTTGGTAAGGAAAACTATCGGTGGATTGATTATTGGAACCGGCCATTAATGAATATTATTGATGGATGCCTGCCTTCTGTACTTCTAGTTTCTCGATTGGGAATATGATGATTTTAATGACGATAATGCAAAGTTTACCTCGATTTCCAGAAATATACATTCTATTGTGCCATTGTAAGCATACAGAATAACTACCAGACCAGCACTGGCACCGCCAGCATTACGCTGAGTTGCGACCATTTCGTGGCAAATTACGTTTTTCTTTGTTAATTGTCAATGTATGTAAATTGCCTTGTGTTTGTCACGAATAAATGTATCTTTCTTTCTTTCTTTCTTTCTAGAATAAGTTTAGGTACAGGGAGTATCAGCAAATACTCCATTTACATTCGAACTGGGTTCAAAACACTCATTAATTAACGTTAATTTGAATTTATTCATCAAAATGCACATAGGTTGATATGTTTAAAATATTACTAGTTTGGTTAAGTCAGTGCCTTCGAGAATTTATATTTGTTATCCTTATAATAAACACTTAACTACATAACTTTCTTCATTTAGTTTACCCCCTTATTTAGCAGTACACTCTGCCCTTCGGGCAGATACGTGACATTAGCGGCTTTCGACAGTTGGTACGCAATGTCCTCTGCGGCCTCTATGCGTCGGAGTTCTACCAGCCCTTCACCGGCTTTACCAAACGACTTGGCTAACAAAATGGCCGCTTGGGTATCCCCCTCAGCCATGATGACCACTGCCTTTTTCTTCTGTTCCTCTTTCTCGACGAGGAACCGAGCTCTCTCCGCGTCTTGCTGCGCTACTTGCTTGAGTTCGACGGCTCGGGTGAACTCTTTGCCGAACGTGAGGTGTGTGATTGAGATGTCGTCTAGTATGAGCCCGAACTGCTTCGCTCTTTCAGTCAGGTTGTCGTTTATTTTCTGGGAGACAATCTAGAAACAGATCCAAATGTTAATATACCTAGGGCAAGTAACTATTTATCGTTGTTTTTCTACCCTTTTCACGAACAACATATTACATTAAATATTTTTTGTTTCGTGTTATTTTTAACGAGGAAGTTACCCTGATCATTTTATAAACGATATGATACAGAGAAAGAAAATAATGGAAAAATAAACCATCTTCGTCTGTAGCCCCCGACAGGATTAATAGATATGTCGCAGGTTCGAATCCTGTCGGGGGCTACAGACGAAGATGGTTTATTTTTCCATTATATTCTTAGTCTGTATCATATCGTTGTTATTCTGTCAAATTATTAGCCAGGAGCGAAAATGACTGACTATCTTAAAACAAGTTAGGTACCTACAACACGACATTTTGTGCTAGTAAACCCATAAAATCAGTTTCAAAAAGTGACCCAGGAGACGTAGGTAGGTGGTACTTCTACTTAACCATGGCAACTAACTAACTTTAGAATAAAGTAGATTAACAAATGTAACTCTTTGAGTGAACTACCCTTATTTCCCAGGTAGGTAGTTATTTACTATTTATCTTCTTACACGTAAAACGTAATGACGGAACATGAGTTTAAGAGCAGTTTTGTAAAAAGGTTAGATAGATACCGAGTGTCTCTATCGATACTTGCCCTCTTGTCTACTGAACTTCACTGCCAGCGATTAATGAATCAAGCGAGAATTAATCTTCTACAACAGTTAAATAAGTAACCAATTTTGTTCTTTGGCCTGTATAATCAAATTGCCTTACTTCTCTTTGCGTGATAAGCTCTTCAGCGTTATACTGTGCCACGACTGCTTTGAGCACTTCAGAGCTGATTGAAGGCAAGACCCTGTCTTCGTAATCGATCCCCAGCACCGTGAAGATCCTGGGCAGCTCGTCCGGTACCGGTCTAAATAGAATACGCAGGTTTATGTTCACGTTTTGTAGATCTGGAAATATCAGGCGCAACAACCACTGAATGACAAAGGTTCTAAGTATTAGGTGAACATTCTAGTTTAAATTATTAGAAACTAAGCTTCTGCCCGCGACTCGGTCCACGTGAAACTTAGTTATATCGTCGCTCCAACTACCCTATGTTCTTCCCGGGGCTCAAACTATCTCTATACCAAATTTCATTTAAATTGGTTCAGCGGTTAGGCGTGAAGAGGTAGCAGACAGACAGACGGACACACTTTCGCATTTATAATATTAGTATGGATTGAAGGATTCTTCACCGTCCTACGTATTAACGTATTCAATGCCGACGGTGGCGACGGTTTGGTAGCGCTACGCTCGTAACCGATACCATGCGAAAAACCGTTTGTAGAGGATAGCGCTTATGAGCTTCAGAAACGTTTGTGGTACTGAGTGTTAATCAGAAATGTCGACATTTGAACGAATTATTCTGGTAACGGAATTCGTTCAAATATCGAACTTTCTGATGTTGAAAATGTTGATGTTTTCATCAACGCATCTCTCACAAGAGAAAATCTGTATCAAGTTCACCTTTGCTTCCGGTAAGTGTCGGGACGTTCCTTGGCCGTGACTTTACATCAAAGATATAGGGGCTCTGCACCCACGGGATGAGGAAGTGGGTGCCCTCTCCCACGACGCGTTTCTGGACGCCGGTGAACTTGTCCATTATCACCGCTCTCTCGCCGCCGTCAACTGAAAATACACGTGAACTACTCGTATTTTGTGTTTAAGTACCTTGAATTTAATGAATGAATGGTTTATTCATAATGAATATACCTATGGTACAATAAGATCTTAAATATCTACACATATTTCTTCCCATTGTGGCGAATTGCCACGTATCCAAATCAATAGCTCTGTGTAGCGACATAAAGATATAGCTCTGGCAACACCAAAAAGAGAGACAAGAGAAGACTAGATAGAGAATGATGTAAAAAGAGAGATAATTGTTAACTCAGTGATAAAAAGGAGTAAAAGGACTAGTTAAGTGAATTCCTGTTGTAGGTACGCCCATTAACGTTAGCTTGGCGCAATAAATTAATAGTGCATCTTTCAAGAACTGCAGTTTTATTCACGACGATTGTGCATCATCCAAACCATAATCAGCCGGCACGGCTATCACAAGACGGCGCGCGAGCTCTCTCGATTTTTCTCGAACTATCTGTCTCTCTCTTACTACGCTACGTGCTACGAGCTGCGAGAGCTACGGTAGCCTAGTGGTTCAGGCATGCGGCTGTCAAGCGGTGGTCGTGGGTTCGAATCCCGGCTCGTACCAATGAGTTTCTCGGAACTTATGTACGGAATATTTACCGTTAGCTTTTCGGTGAAGGAAAACATCGTGAGGAAACCGGTCTAATCTCAATAAGGTCTAGTTTTCCCTCTGGGTTGGGAGGTCAGATGGCAGTCGCTTTCGTAAAACTATTGACTATGCCAAATCTTGGGATTAGGTGTCAAAGCGGACCCCGGGCTCCTTTAGGGGCATTTCCGGGAATAACGCTAGGAGGATGATGATCCGTCTCTCTCTTATTAGACAACAAGGAAGGAGGAGATACTGTATAGTGCGAGAAAAATCGAGACATGAAAACTTAGGTCAGTGATTTGATCACTATAGATTAGGGATAAAATAAAAAGTACTTGCACACAATAACAGCTTTATTGTAATAAAACGTGTGCGTCAAGTTACATCTGCACTTATTGCCGAATAATTAATTCCGTACCATTTTTAGGTATACCTATACATAGCCCTATTTCTATTTCGGATTCTAAATAGTGGCGCGACAAGAGAGGTAGCATGCATCCCTGTCACTCGAGTAAGGGAGTGCGATAGAGATGGAAATACCCGAACTTCGACTTTCGAAGTTCGTGGTAGCGCTGCTGCTACACCATCGACGCAGCTTTACGTGTCCCGGCTGCACTACACTACAAGGGAGAGGAAGCTGTAGAGTATCTGCGCGTGAAGGCCGGATTCATGCTGAGGGTCGTGAGAGTTCCAACAGACCATCTAACGGAAGAGTTTTGGCCGAAGGGAGTCTTATCAAGTGAAAGTTGTAAGTTTTTGCGGTCGGCTACCTGACAGCACGAAGTTGCGTAACTGATCTCGGTTATAGTTTTTATGTTTTAAAATAAGTTATATGTAAATATGGGCTTTGTTGCCTGACTTAAATTAATAAATAGTACCTACTGGTGAAATAAATTTCAAAATCGGACTAGTTTCGGAGATTACCTACATACAACCTCAGACTTTTCCTCTTGATGGTATAGACGAGTAATGATAATGAGTACTTACCATTGAATAACGCCGAATTAACGGCGCCGCCAATGAGGGCCATGCCCAACCCAACCTGGCTTAGATGGTTGAAAATATTTCCCGCCATTGCAAAACCAACTATTTCACCAATGCACTGTTCACAGCTCGTCACTAGATTATGCTAATTAAGGTTAATTATCAGGTCGTCTTTTGTTTACATGATCAATCAACTTGACACCTGTTCCAAAACTTGCTGTACAGGTTTAGTGAAAAGACCTTTTCCACAGGCCAGGCGAAATGCAATCTTATTTCACTGGCATAAGTGCTGACAGAAAACAATAATTTCTGTCTTTATTTCCAACTAGTGTCTGAACTACACCTAGTCTGAGCGAAGACTGGCTTCGGTGTCATTATGATTCACACCATGTTAGCTATCCAAGGTCACAGACCATTTATCGTTATCTCACTATGGTGTCAATGTTTGGAAAATTTAGGCCAGTTTACTGTCATAAAAGATGTGTGTGTTACGTTTATTTGAACTATGGGTTTCAGTAGTTGTAACGTGAAATGTTAATATGGGTGTATACGTATGTAGTGTCTTTGTAATGTATTAAGGTCTATAATCAATCGAATCTTATGATAAAGGAAAGTGCTCAATAAAACGATACATGTCAACAAGTATAGTTTAATGCGTAATTAAGTTTTCATATAACTAAAACGTGACTACATCTATTGGCGGAAATAAAGCATTCTTGTCTCTTCCAAATGCATATCCTTACAAATATTTGTGTGTAAATACAAATGCAATTGCACCAGAACAGAGTCCCAGAAATCCTGTACATTATTATCAACAGTTGCACTAATTGAATATCATCGAGTTTCATTCCAAATTCGATAGATTAAATAAATTTCAGTCACATAAAATAGTTAGAACATTGGAATTTTATGTTGATATCGGAAGAGCCCTTCACCGCCTACGGCCTCATTTATAGACTAGCAAGGCGTTGCGCGGGGCGGTACGCGCAGGAACGCGCACCAATGCAAACATATTAAGCGTGAGCAATACACGCTTGTCACCCCGCGTGATGCTACGCGCGTTCACAAACGAGGCCGAACATGGAATCGATCGAATTTGGAACAGAACGTATGGCACGGCACTAACACATTTTTAATTCTGCGTCGGCAGATTGAGGAGGACATTCTGTCCGTGTGGGAGATAGGTGACATTGCGTGATTTGGATAGTTGGTAGGCGATGTCCTCAGCAGCCTCGATACGTCGGAGCTCGACCAGACCTTCGCCAGCCGTGCCGAAGGACTTTGCGAGTAAGATTGCCGCTTGCGCGTCACCCTCAGCCGCGATGACAGCCGCCTTCTTCTGCTGCTCAGCCTTCTCCACGAGGAAGCGCGCCTTCTCCGCGTCTTGTTGGGCGACCTGCTTCAACTCTACAGCCTGTGTGAACTCCTTGCCGAAGGTAAGGTGGGTGATTGAAATGTCGTCTAGGATAATACCAAACTGGCCCGCTCTTTCGTTTAAACCTTCGCTCACCTTTTGTGAGACAACCTGAAATTAAATAATTTTCTGTCAAAAATTTAATTTTTGGTACAAGCTTTTATTGCCGACTGTACTTATCTGTATACCGTTATCAGCTGCTCATTAAGACGATTCTAACGAGCCCAAACTCGATTGGGTTATGTGGTTTTATTACTTCGGTCTCCATCATCAGATCAGCTCGATGGTACCATAATATTGCATTGTCATCCAAACTATACTTATACCCAAAATTTCAGCTCAATTGGTCACCGGGAACTGGGTCAAATTTAACTTGCAAGATTTGACGGACAACTTACTTACATACATATATATTTTTATACTCGCATACGAACAAGTCAAGTTAATATAAAGCTTGTAAAAAGAAAACATTTACGGAATAGTTGATGATATAAACATCACCATCATCATATCCAAAATTATGTTAAATTTATCAGTTGCCAGCCAGTGATTGACGTGCTCTATGAACAAAGCATAAACACATACTGAAAAGGTTCGTCATTTTTGAGTCACAGTATTGTTATAAAGTCACATATTATTTTTATATGCAGTGTAGATAATGCAGTGTATAATATGATGTGTAAAATTAGATCATGTTTCCATTTCTAAAAAAAGGATATTCCTTTATAAATGGGGTTTAAATCCATTACATATAATCTGCCATATTAGAAATTTCTTAAAATAGGTAGTTCATTATATGAATGTTCGGCAGGTGGAAGATTTTGGTATCATTCAATTGAAGAATTTATATTTTATGGGAATAAAACAATTCGTTTTTTTACTATAGACTGAGCGTCTCCTGTCTCACTCGCACCGTGCAAATTAGAAAGAGGAGGGTAATCTTTCTCTACTCGCGTCGCGGCGCGGCGTCAGTTGTGCTAGCCCCGCTGGTAGTGAGGATAATGCCAGAGCTGTTATCCACATAGTAAATCCTTCTATAGAGTATATATCACTTTAAAAATAAGTGTGATAGGATTTACACTTCAATTTCTAATTTCTTGGTAATCACTATTAATCCTCCGTAGCATAAGCTATATATATATATATATATAGTATAGAGAAAACTGGTCTTGATATGATAGTAATACAGTCTTGTTTCCTCTCAATGTTTTCCTTCATCAAAACTCTTATGGAAAACATTATATTATATGGCATTAATTTGTTCTGTTAACCTCATTAATATAAGCTGGGATTCCAACCCGCCACTTGACTGAATAGTGATTAGGCTACCATACCTTCTAAATGTCTTTAAACCGTATCAGTAGCAAGGAGTAAATACCTGTTACAATACAAAGTCCACAAACTTTACCCTATTCTTAAGGTGCTTACGGATTTGAGCAGCCTCGGGTTGAGGCATGCACGGGTCCTAATAACCTAACAAACGATTACACAAGTATACGGCTCAGCCACTCGCTCAAATTCGTACACGCCTCGCGCACAAGTTAGATTTTGTCGTTTTGTCCGCGGCATGCTCGGATACACGCACAAATTACACGAAGCACGCACACTGAGGCGTCTTTGAGCACGGTCAAAAGACAAACTCTTTGAGCGCTGCTCGCGCACAGGGGCGCGATTTTTCACTTTCGAGCGCTTTCTTTCACTCGAAAACTAACAGAAAATGCAATGTAATTTGGAATAGCAATAGAAAATTGGGCATTGATCAATCTTTTGGTAGAAAGTACAATCGTATTACTCGTATCGAATTTTCGAGCGCTCGAAAAATCTACCTATCCTTTTCATTTGTTTTTTTTAGTCAACTGCCTGCGCCTATAAGGTTTTCTGTTTAGCCCTGCGGTTGACCGTTAGAGAATGCTTTAAGGCATTTGTACTTTTTATTATGCAATAGTATAAATAAATAATAAAAATCGGCCCCCAGCGCGTATGTATTTGAGGGTGGTATTCCACTTGTCCAAGATCTTTGTGCAATATGTATTTGCGTCTCACATTTTGCTTAGAGTGAGTGAGACGCAATGCACATTGGACAAAGATCTTGGACAAGTGGAATAACACCTTGAGCAAAACAGGTGAGCCGTGCGTGCCTCAACCGAAGGCTGCTCAAATTCTTATGCACCTTTTTATACAGTACTAGCGACCCGCCCCGGCTTCGCACGGGTACTATATTATACATAGTACCTTCCTCTTGATTAACTCTATCTATTAAAAAAAAACCGCATCAAAATCCGTTGCATAGTTTTAAAGATCTAACATACATAGGGACAGACAGCGGGGAGCGACTTTGTTTTATACTATGAAGTGATTCACGAGCAGTCTTCTCACCTCTCTCTGTGTGATGAGTTCTCCAGCATCGAACTGCGCGACGACCGCCTTGAGGACCTCGCCGGTGATGGATGGCAGCACCCTCTCATCGTAATCTACTCCCAGGATGGTGTAGATCCTGGGCAGCTGGTCGGGCTGCGGCCTGAACAGGATACGGAGCGTGATGTTCACATTCTGAAGATCTGGAAAATTTCGTCATTTTCTTGTAATAACTACAACTTAGAAGTTTAAAAACCCCCGACATCTTCATTTCAAAGTCCAATATCTCAAAAACAGCTGAACAGATTTTCATGAAACATGGCTAAGAACACTCGGGATAAAATTATCAATAACACAAAAAAAACCGCATTCAAATCGGTCCATGCGTTTGGGAGCTACAATACCACAGACGGATACGGGGCGCGACAGAAGCGGGGCGCGATGCCGGCGGGACGCAGTCTGTTTGACGTCGCTAACCTGTTAGCATGTATTAAGGCCTTGGTCTCCTATAAATCACGCCGTACGCTGCGTCACAATGCGAACTATGGATATGTACTGGTGTGGTCGTCGGCTACAACAGTACATTTGCATAGTAAGCGTTGTGACGCAGCGTACGGCTTGATTTATAGGAGACCAAGGCCTTAATGCCGCAGCGGTCGCGCCGCGGGAGCCTTAATTCAGTTTCACATATCTAATGTTGTCATCACCTGCTAATTAGCCATTCCAGCAAGTTAATCTTGGTAAATTTCAAGAAAGATACCCTTCACATACTAGCGTTTTAAGGGGCTCCCGTCAAAAATCAACGAAATGTAGTAGTTTTCATTTTGACACTCGTCCTCGGTTTATTGAAGCTAGCTTTCCAGGTGCAGATATGGGAAAGTTTGATTCCTGTTTAAAATTTTTGATATTGAATAACTTGAAAAATGTTAATACAGAATTAATTATCCATTTTTAAAGAAAGGTCTGCAAAAATACAAAACCCGACACCTCATCCTCATTAAAACTTTTATACACCCGAATCTCATACCTAATCATACATACTGAACTTACATATAATTTGGATATGCGTTTGTATATCTTACTAATTAACACAAAAGTTATGGCCAGAAAATCATTTTTTTGGCCTAAAATTGTTCAACTTTGATGCCAAATATCTCGAAAACAATGAACTTTGAAGTAAATATGGGATGTTGTTAATATAATAAGCTACAAAAAACATTAGAAAACTAAGGGATTCAGATAGAAGGTCATTGGCGTATGGGAGCCCCTTAAGATTGTTTCATAGAGGTCTGTCAATCAATACCATGTCAATCATGGCGAAAATGAGCTTAGTGAATTAGATTTTGACTGTCACAAGAAGTTATTAACGCCACCACTGCTTTACCACGGAATCATTAATATTATAGTATATACCTACCTAGTAAGGTTCACTGCCTAAGATATGATGTTAACAGTCATCTTCTTGCAATAGACAATCATGTGAGGTAGGGTTGATGACGTACCAAAGGTTGTCTGGAAGAGATCGCTCTTCAGCGATAAGACCGCCTGTTGTCTACCTCTACCTACATGTTATTGTATTATTTCTCTTTCTAACTGCTTTGTTTGTCTGAGATGTGCAATAAAGAGTATTTGTATTGTACAGTCGAGGAAATTGAATGTTTAGCATGTTTGGACCTTAACGTCATTCTAATAGAGTTGACATGTGCCAAACATTCAATTTCCTCGACCGTACCTCATAACAGAACATCCAAAATAATAACTATTTAAGTTTCTGTTTGTTTTCGAAATGATCATCCATTTTGGAAATAATGATATGATATTATAATATATAAATAAAAAATACAACAGGAAGTCAGTATTAAATTAAGTAAAGAAAATGCATGAATACTGATTAAGTTTTATAAATTACTAGCTTCTGAACGTGGAACTCGTTTATATCATAGCTCCATACAAACTTTCGCCCCCTTAGGGGATGATTCCCAGGATAAAAAGCTCTTAACCCAAAAACAGTCTAGTGACTTACATCATAGGGCTCAATATTAATTTTGTTTGTTAAGTATGTATTATATGAAACGTCACAGAAATTATCTTAGCCACATTCCAAGCGATGTAAATTAAAATGTACCTACTATTTTATCCTCCACTGCTTCACGTACCTAAGTTATATTTAGACAATTACTACTTTTTCTTGTTTTAAGATAATGCATGCATTTTGTTATTAGTAATTAATTTCTCATCTAAGTGAAGTTGTAATATCTTCTTTTGAGAAATAAAGTTCTTCAACCTGAAAAAGTATCCTATACGAGGGCTGCTCCGAAAGTTGTTAGCTGCTCCGGCTCTACTCATGCGATTACAATATTATCTATTTATACCATGGTGAGGGATATTTCAGTACTTATTGAAGTGGTGTAAATACATTTTTAGAAAACGCGAAAAATTGTTAAATACGCGACAGAGTTTTGTGACGTCAGATGCGAAGGAGGACACAAACTTCATTCAAAACTGAACGCTATTCGTAAGAGTATAAAGCCGTTAAACACTTTTTGCAATAGCATATTCTGCAAATAAATTTGTAATTTTGTTCACGCGTCCTTCACCGTTTTGCTATTGAGCAAATTCGAATTGTTCGAATTTGGACGTTATTCCTAAAAGATAAAGCTTTGAAAAATATTTGGCAATGGCAAAAACAAATTGGTATTTTGTTCGCCGCCGGCGGCGGGCGAGCCGGCCCGTCGCACTCAACGCGCCCGCAGCCCGTCCGCCTAAATAATTGATAATTGTTTATAAATTTGCGCCAAATTCATTTTTAGGGTGACACCGTAAGATGTCACGTGACCTGATCGATCGAAACTGTTACAACGTTATTGAGTTTTCACTATTGCCGGCACTCCCGGAGTGCAACCCGGTATTATAAAATTTATTTATTTTTTACTTCGAAGCGTCGAAGACTAACCATCAGTCATGAAAATCAGTAATTGAGTCTCCATATGTGCTGTCATTTTATTAACAGTATTTGTTAAAAAAAAGCAATTGGTCTTTTTAGGTGCTGCTAATTACGAATCTCGACGGTTTTTTACGTATAAATCGATTTGATTGAGTAAACATTATTATGATCTAATAGGTGTAAACAATGAGTCTTTCATTAAAAGTAAAAAACTCTGATATTTAAAAAAATGTATATGTACTTATAACATTATTTATTGATTTATACATTGGAAATAGCAAAAAAAACAGAATAATTAGTCCCGGGTAAATTGAAGTTCGATTTTCAAAGATTTCAATACGAAATTCTTTTAATTGTGCCTAAAATTGCCGTTTTTTTCTAAGCAATTCGTAACTCCATACAAAACTGCTTTCAGTTAAAAATATATAATAAAAAATCTATTCGCATTAATTTATAAAAATTCCATGGCCATAATTTAGCATTGAAATATCCCTCACAATGGTATAAATAATATTGTAATCGCATGAGTAGAGCCGAAGCAGCTAACAACTTTCGGAACAGCCCTCGTATATGTTAATGCCGGCTATATACACACTATAACTATATGTATACCAAAATTTGCCGTTTTTGCGTGATTGAGTAACAAACATCAAAAATTTCGCATTTATAATATTAGCTTCTGCCCGCCACATATATTTATATTGTAGCTCCATACAAACTATCACCCCCTTGCATAATCATTTCTGGGACAAAACTTTCCTATGTTCTTCCTCGGGACTCAAACTATCTCCTACCTCTACCTTTCATCTAAAATGGTTCAGCGGTTTAAGCATGAAGAGGTAACAGACAGACATGTGTCTTTCGCATTTATAATATTAGTATAGATAGATTAATAATAATAATAGATAGATTATGATGTACGATTGTTACAAACTCACCTTTGCTCCCAGTAACTGTGGGTACATTTCTGGGTCTTGATCTGATGTCAAAGATGATAGGCCTCTGTACCCAAGGAATGAAGAAGTGAGTGCCTTCGCCAACCACCAAGTCTTTCACTCCTGCGAATCTGTCGAATATCACTGCTCTGTTCCCACCATCAACTGGAAGTTTAAAACGATCTTATGTAGGTTGAGAATTACAATAATATTTCTTTTTAGAAATGTTCTTATACATAGTTAAAAATATTTTCTTTTAAAGAAGATTTTATACAGATTAACCTATTGACAGCCAGCTGACGAAGTGACTCGCTGTGCCACGGACACCACCAACTTCAAATGACGACCGCCCAAAAACCAATAAAAACCACTTCTAGAACTCTTTTATAATGTTTGGTATGGTTATTAGTCCGTTTTCTTATGGGAAACAGTATGACATTTTGGAGTAGAGCAATGCCATTTGGTACGAATGATATACACATCCACCTGAGCCTAAATCGCCCGGTAGCCAGTGATAACTCCGCGACAGTTGGGGGGGGAGGGGGGGTCAAAGTACAGAGCTCCCGGCACTCAGAAAAAAAATTCTGGCGGATTAGTTTGGACCTTTGGATCAAGTTTGGTGTCGTTATCACGTAACTAGTGGATGCCCAATTCATTCCCCATTCCAGTTTTTTAGAGTTCCGTAGCAAAATATGACGCAATGCTTAAAATAATAAACTTTTTGTAGTAACGAAATTCAAACATACGCTGATATTTTAATATTTTTGTATTAAACTTGGTTTATAAATAATACTGTCCGAAAGCATATTTAATGCAGATTCTAAAAAAATTATCAGTAATTATACATTTAACTATTTTTAATGTAAAATAAATTATTGAAAGGGAGGGAGGGTCAAAGTACAGAGCTCCCGCCGCTCAGAAAAAAAAACTGGCGGATTAGTTTGGACCTTTGAGTCAAGTTTGGTGTCGTTATCAGGTAACTAAATGATGCCCAATTCATTCCCCATACCAGTTTTTTAGGGTTCCGTAGCAAAATATGACACAGTCCTTAAAATAATAAACTTTTAGTAGTGACACAATCCAAACAAACCCGTTTAGTTTTATATTTTCATATTAAACTTGGTTTATAAAAAGGGGTTCTGGCTTTTCGGCGAAATATGTTTCGCAGAATTTCAAATGGCAACCAACTTTTCGCAGAATTTTCATTTGGCAAACCAATTGTTGGCATAACTTAACTTCGCAGTTTTCTCATTTAGCAAAATTTTTATATATGTAGTTACTTCGACAAACTTTTATGTGGCAAATTATTATGAAGCAAATGATTTGCTTAGGCAAATAACAAATCGTCAAATGACGTTTGGGCAACCAAAAACATGGCACCATTTAGAGCGCTTCAAAGGTCATAGAAATACTGAGGCGCGGAGCACTATTCTGGACGCGGATTATCAGGGCAGACAAAAATGGCTTGTCATAAGCGGACTGTCTTAGGTCGGTTAGGTTAGGGTTCACTTGTGTCCCTCAGTCGTCATTCCTTAATCGTATGGCATACATTATTTCGCCTTTAAAGTTTGTCACTCTTTAGTGGTTGTAAATAAAATTAATACACAAACGTTTTATTATTATTTGTCTTTATTTTTAACAATGTTACCTGGCTTCCTTCGTTTATAAATTGAAGATGATTAAAAATCACACTTATAATATAAGGCGAAAGTTTGTGATGTGAGTGTTATTTTAACCAGGCCGTAAGGGGATAAGTAAGTAGGGAACGCTCAATGCGCAAGTCTGACTCGCACTTCGCTGGTTTTTTGTTTGTTAGTAGTGCTTGTTTTTCGGGTCTTTTTGCCGTTTCCTACGCTGCTGCCCTGACGAACTTTGCTGTACTTTCAATAATTCGTTTTACATTAAAAATAGTCAAATGTATATTTACTGTTAATGTTTTTATAATTTGCATTAAATTGGCTTTCGGACAGTATTTTTTATAAACCAAGTTTAATATGAAAATATAAAACTAAACAGGTTTGTTTGGATTGTGTCACTACTAAAAGTTTATTATTTTAAGGACTGTGTCATATTTTGCTACGGAACCTTAAAAAACTGGTATGGGGAATATTGGGCATCATTTAGTTACCGGATAACGATACCAAACATGACTCAAAGGTCGAAACTAATCCGCCAGATTTTTTTTTCTGAGCACCCGGAGCTCTGTATTTTGACCCCCCCTCCCCCTCACCTGTCGCGGAGTTATCACTGGCTACCGGGCGATTTGGGCTCAGGGGGATGTGTATATCATTCGTAACGAATGGCATTGCTCTACTCCAAAATGTATACCCCTCCATACAAGCGTTCCCATAAGAAAACGGACTATATGGCTCTGGCGTCAGGGGCATGAATGGCACGATTTTCCGAAGACGTGAATGGCGGTGAAAAGGTTAAATAAATAAATAAATCAATATTAGGGGACAATCTTACACAAATCGACCTAGTCCCATAGTAAGCTCATTAAGGCTTGTGTTATGGGTACTAGAGGACGATATATATAATAGATAAAAATACTTAGAAAACTTCCATGACTCAGAAACAAATATTCATGCTCATCACACAAATATTTGCCCTTACCGGGATTCAAACCCAGGACCTTCAGCTTCGTAGGCAGCGTCACTACCCACTAGGCTAACCGGTCGTCGGTGGTAGGCTGTTTCATCTGAATTTTATAGCCTCAAAATACATGTAGTAATTTTATTATTAACAAGTTTCTGACCGCGACTCCATCTGCATGAACCTCATTTACCTAGTAGCCACAATCTTTCACCCCTCATTTCAAGCTGTTAGGGCATGATTTCCGGGATAAAAACTATCCTTAGGGTAGTTGGAATCCCAACTATCTCCATACCAACTTTCATGTCAATTGGTTCAGCGGTTTCAGCATGAATTGTTAACAGACAGACAAACAGAAACACTTTCGCATCAATAATATTAGGAAGGAGTTATTTCTCTTAATGTGTGCCCTTTAGCAAAGTTCTACCCGAATACTTTCCAATCTTTTCTATTCCATGCCAGTTTAGTCCAGGTTTTACCAGCTATTGTATGTACAGAAACCCTATGTAAGTATCAAAGTTAATTGCAAAGTGAATGTTTTAAATTTGAATGAATGTGTATGTTTCAAAATCAGTAGCGGTAAATTAAGAGTTGAATGTTTATGTTATGCAGACGCGTTTAAATTTACATTGATGAAGTATAAGGCTTTTCAATAAGTACATACCATTGTATAGCGCAGAGTTGACCACTCCGCCAACTAGCGCCATGCCAAGGCCTACTTGGCCAATTCGGTTGAATAGTTGAGCCATATCTGGAAAGATCGGTTGCAATTCGTTAGCAGAAGTCACTCATATTCATATCTAATACGGGCTTGCTTATTATTGGGGCACCTTTATTGCTTATTGAATCAGTCACAAAATTCACAAATTCGCATGTATTACTGAATAGCGGCATAAACTACTAGTTTCGGTAGCAAATTTATGCAATAAATGTTACATTTAAAAGTCTTTTTACTGCAATAAACTTAAGAATATCTCAACACTCGCGCATAACCTCTAAATTGGTGACAAGATTACACAAACAGTTTTAGTATAATTAATCACTAACTCACTTTATTTTATGTGTAAACTAATAATTTTGTAATCCTATCAGTCGAATACTTGTATTAATATGAAAATAACAGTAAAAACCTCAAGTGTCTTGCACAACTTTTTCGCAAGGCAGGCCGACGAAACGAAAACGAACCAGTCGAACCACAGAGTCCACAGACTAGAGCGAAATACAACTTTTTTTAAATCCCTAATGGGGTGTATAGTCCAGTCAATGAACTGACAACTTGTATGGAAAAAATGTCAATTTTGGAAATAATTTATAATAGCTTATTTTTTATGTGTAACGGATATATTATCAATTAAATTGTTGCCCAGCCACAAAATCCGACAAAATTTCAGATATGAAAAAAATGATAAATTAACTATCTCCTGAGAAGTCAAAAAAAGTATTAATAAATATTTTTGCCTTTATTTTGGTTCATTTACATTTGCTCTATAATATTCAAGATAAATCGTACAAAAAAAGACAATGCATGCTTCATTTAAATCTACATAATTACTTCCGGATGAAAAGTTTGTCGGATTCTTGACTAAATCATCTCAGAATAACATTTTCAAATGCAATCAACAAAAAAAACGATATTATAAATTAATGTTTTTCAAAACCGTATTTTGCCTGGAGTAGTATGCATGTCATGATTTCTCAGGCCCAATTTATCAGAAGCTGACTAATAGGGAATATACTCAAAACTCTGCGTAGGGTAGGGGGCGACACTAGCACATACCGTAAACAAAGCACCGTCACACACAGCACACATCATGTCATAATGTCATATTTATTAGTATCAAATAATTCGTGAAAATATGTTAAATTATGATAATGTTATTATTATTCATGAAGTAAAAAAGCTGTATTAAGTAGTTATCATGGCATACTACGGACATTTAAAAAGGGTTTACGGTATGTGCTAGTGCTGCACTCTGGCGGCAGAACATTGCAGAAATACTCCCTATTGCTATCGTCTGGAGGCATAATATATGTTGCGCTGCTGATCCAACTGTCAAACGAGTTGTACTGAGAAATTGCATGCACATGTGGTTGGATTGTTACATCTGCACGTCTAGCACACGACGGCAGCGACATACTCTCGATTTTTATCGCACTATACCTCTTCTTCTAAGTGTTCTAATAAGAGACAGACGGATAGTGCGAGAAAAATCGAGAGAGCTCGCGTGCCGTCGCGTGCTAGCCGTGCTGTACAGCGTTGTTCGGACTAGGCTAGTATTTTAGTGCAAGTCCATACAAAAGCTACTCGTACTTGCAGCAAATGTATGGACTCACACTAAAATACCAGCCTTGTCCGAACAAGGCTTACGCTACACCCAATTATGACTTTGACATGTTGTACTGACAAACTGGGGTAAAATCACATAATCTGTATACCCCATTACATTAGAATCTTGTCAATTGAGTTGAGAAGCTTACTCGAATCCATTAATTTTACTCGTATCGGAAACGTTAAGTGATAAATTGGATAATAAACAAAACCGCAAATATACATACATTCACGCTTTTATCCCTAAAAGGGGTAGGCAGAGCACATTAAACTTGTGTTCCAATACCTACCACTTTTAGCATAAATAAATGTGGGTATAAAAGATCGACAAAATGTACCGCAATTATAATATTATCCTATACATTTATTAGAACTTCAGACGGCTGTTTTTGGATTTTTCACCGATATCAAGCGGAGGTTTGAATTGGAACGATTCTACCACCAAACAAATGAAGGGTCAACGATCGCGTACCTACCGGACCATTTATACTAATGCAACATGTAATTGTACCAAAATGAAAGGTCAATATTTAATATATTAGAAACTTTCACCCCCCATTTTAGGGAAGTGGGGGGTTAGAAAGAGACAAAAAGTAGCCTATATCACTCTCCATCCCTTCAACTATCTCCACTTAAAAAATCACGTAAATTCGT
Organism: Epinotia ramella; assembly: GCA_947578815.1. Lineage (NCBI taxonomy): Eukaryota > Metazoa > Arthropoda > Insecta > Lepidoptera > Tortricidae > Epinotia > Epinotia ramella. The sequence continues at coordinate 20,939,098 of OX388206.1, forward strand.
CGCTTTGTTTTGCCGTGAAAGACGGACAAACAAACAAACAAACACACACACTGTCGCATTTATAATATTAGTATGGATTATATTCAGTGGCGGATTTGCAGTCCTAGCCGCTCTAGGCCCCAGGCCATGTGCCGCCCCTTTCTCAGCACCCATCATTATAGACTAGATACATAATTCATGAATTTACTTTATTCTCACTTTTAATTGATTCAGATTTTTTTTAACTAAAAGCTTGCTTATAAAGCTTGTTTATAATATTTTCCGAGGTTTCAGGGATGATTGGATATTTAAATAAAACATTTAAAACGGTTTTAGGCTTTGTTTTTATTGAAATAAAAGTTTTACAATGTGTTACAAAACTCGTCTACTTACACTTAAGCGCAGCAAAATCATTAATTAAATCTTCGCAATCCAATTTGCTTAAAAAATTGTGTGGCATCAAACTACCCAAAATTTTTGTTTTCGAATATTTTTTGTTCCATTAGCGTTTTTCGCCCCTTTTTATTTTTCTTAGGCGGTTTATTTCATCTACGCAAGTATTGACAAACGGATTGTTTTCTAGTCGCGTTTTTTACTAGGTATACTTTTTTTTCAATCACACACATAATGCCATATGCGCAAAACGACACATCCAAAACTGTTTTTTAGCTGATCATAACCAGAACCCTACCTATTCTACACCAAGGCAGGTCGGTGTAGGTACGACGAGCGAAGCGAGGAGTAGTGTTAGGTAAACCGCGACCCTAATGGGGTGTACAGATTACGTGATTTTACCCCAATTTGTCAGACCAACATGTCGAAGTCATAATTGGGTGTAGCGTACAGACGTAACAATTGCAACTACAATTTCATTCGGTGTGGCCAGTTAACAGTAAGAAAGCAAAATTGCCGCATTCAAACGGTCCTGCGAAGCGGACTGCAAGATTGTTACTAACCGATGAGATAGAGCAAGACAGTACGTCTATCATGGGACGGCCGCGACATACTCTCGATTTTTCTCGCACTATACCTCATGTTCTAAGTGTTCTAATAAGAGAGAGACGGATAGTGCGAGAAAAATCGAGAGAGCTCGCGCGCCGTCGCGTGATAGCCATGCAGCACATAAAAATCGAGAGTATGTCACGGCCGTCTCATGCTAGACGTGCTGTCTCGCCCTATCTCATCGGTTAGTAACAATCTTGCAGTCCGCTTCGCAGGACCGTTTGAATGCGGCAATTTTCGCTTTCTTACTGTTAACTGGCCACACCGAATGAAATTGTAGTTGATAACACCGGTTTAAAAAAATTGACAATATTACAGTGTAAAATATTAAAACAATATTCTTTAGTATATATTTCTTAATTCTCGTTTAAAATTATTTGAATAAAATTTGTAAGAAAAAAAAACATTTGGCAGATCATGCCAATTCCATGGTCCAAATTATGATTTTCATGCAATTAGTCGGACAACTCGTTTGACGGTTGGATTGCAGCGGAACATGCATCCACACGATAGCAATTAGTCAGATTCTGATGAATTGGGGCTGACAAATCATGTAATGTATATGGCCCATAAAGCGCGCAAGCCGAGCGAGCGAAGCGAACGTGCCGCGGCAGCGGCCGGCGAAGAGCCAGAACCGACTTTATACGAAAAAAATATCCGTAAAATCGGTTCTGGCGCTTCGCCGGCCGCTGCCGCGCATTTCGGATTGAGAACTGGTTCTACAGGTAAAATAATTAAATTACACGAGGATAATACGAACTAGGAGACAAAATGCATGGTAAAGAATGCGTCTAGCAACAAAAACGAATAGAAATTAATGCGTCCGAAGTAATAAATATAACACAACCGCATAGGAAAATAAAAAGTTAGGAAAAAAAGCTAATGGAACAAAAAATATTCGGAAACAAAAATTTTGGGTAGTTTATCTATACACTCAATTATTTATATTTTAATACGCAAAAATGGTGATTCAGGAAGATTATAATCATACGATACGGTACGCGAGCCTTTAGAATATTAAGATACTTTGCATTTGAGTTATTTCTTGTTAATCAGTGTTTTTTTTTGGCACGATTTGCCGCCCTTAATATCTAGCCGCCCTAGGCCCGGCCCTACTGGGCCTTAGGGCAAATCTGCCACTGATTATATTTCTCCCTGTCGTAGTAGCATGATACCTACGTTTTATCGTTATGTTTTACGTGACGTTTCAGTACATTTTCGCCTTAACCCCTCGTATGCGGATGTCAAAAATTGCTGATCAAAATATGACCTTGAGATTGAAAACTGTAGGTTCAAATGCTTGGCACGGATCCGTGTCTAAGCATACGACGGGTTAAGACGTGACGATAAAGTCGTGAAGCCCCCCTAGCACACTAGGTTTTATGTCCGACGTAAAGCATTTGTCCCTCTTGCACTCGCATATTTGCCAGAATGGGACGAATGCTTTATGTCCGACATAAAACTTAGCGTACTAGCCCCGCAGATCGTGCTAAGCGGGCTGAGCCTCTGAGCTCGTATGTGGCTCACAAAGCCGAACTTAGTTTTAATAATAATAAATAAATAAAATTGTTGTTTATTCTGGTACTAACCCATTTACAAAAATTTACAAAAATAAAATACCTACAATACAATTAAAAGTTACTCGTAATCGTAAGGTAGGCAGCATGCCGTGAACACTATCCAATTTGTCGATTCGCTCACTCTCCTGAGAAAGGACGCATAATTGCGTAAAAGTCGTCCACTCTGTTCACGGCGAACATCCCAGACGCGCTATTTACTTGAATGTTCGGTCGCACTGTCTTAAAGTATTAATAGACGATCGTACGGTCCGGCGGACCGAGAGGGACACAGCTATCTAAAAGAATCAGATAGTCATATATCTCTCTGATTCTTTCACATAGCTGTGTCCCTCTCGGTCCGCCGGACCGTTCGACCGTCTGTTAATACAACTTATTATACTGTGCCCAGCGAGCTCGATGTTACGTTTTATCTTTAAGTACCGTTATGTATTACATGATGTCTCAGTACATTTTCGCCGTAAAACGTTGCGATAAAACCTATCGTGCTAGGGCCTCTTGTAATTGAAAGTATACTTATAGGAGGGCTTGGGTCGAGTCTTCCGTAAATGGCGCTTTTGGTCCAGATTCTCGAGTCGAGCTTCTTCAAAAGAAGCTACACATTTCTGACTTTATTACGCCATTCCGGTCTATGTCATACAGAGTCAAGTTCCGCGTAAGTAGAGGTATAAGTATACTTAGATAAGAAACGATGCAATGTATTTTTACAAGCTAAATTAACAGCTTCAGTAGATAAATATGGTCCTTCGAACCGGATGTTATTAACAGGGGTCAGACATTTGGTAGCATGGTAAGTCGATAGCCATACATAGAGTCGATATTGAGATTAAAATGCATCCCATTATTCCTATTCTAAATAATTTGCCTTACGGTTACCATCAGTCTCTGGAGTTACTACCGGTATTGGTTTTGTATTTCTATTCAGCGCGCCAAGTCTAATGTGTCAGAACAAGCGCGCGTGACAAATATATAACCAATTCCAATTCGATCGTTAAATCGAATAGACTCAGACGGTACTTGAGCTAAAAACAAACAAACAAACAAACTAGCAATGAGGGATAACCGGCGTGCTGGGGGTCGGCCTGGGTGGCGCAATTATGCAATAACTGCCATTAGAGCAAATCGTTCCCAGTAGATTGCGTAGGTACTTAAAATAAGTGTGTCAACTGTAACGAGACAATGGTATTGTGACCGTTTTGGAAATATAGGCAGTGTGAGAATGAAGTATAATTAGCTGAAAAATATCCACGCTCCTAAAAATATCTGAACACAGAATTTTGTAGTTGACTGCACCTGCTCGTATGTACCTGCTGTTAATATATGTATATTATTTGTGTAAGGATATCTACCTACATGGAGGAAACTTTTAGTAGATAAGTATCACCCCTAAAGCCTCTCACAGACTGGCGCGGTCTGGCCGCGGCAGTCAATAATAAACTTGTCAGTAGCTGTCGAATTAACTGCTGACCGCCACCGCAGGCCGCGCCAGTGTGATTTAGGCCTTAAGTAAGGGGGAATGCGTTCTGCCATTTCTACCATTTTAACATTAACAAAGGCAAACAAGTAAGGAGAATCCATAAGGGCGTCGCCCTCTATTTGGTTTGAGGACTCGTTGTGTTCATAGTTAGAAACGAACGCAGGTCACTCACTCCCAACACTTCATATCCTTGGGAGCTCTGGCAGCCTTACTCACCAGACCTCCGTATCATGGTGGGCCTTATCACACGATAAGTGACAGGATAGAGCGTCCGTCACTGGCTGACACCGTTCGATAGAACGAGACGACGCTCCTATCTTGTTACTTATCGCGTCATAAGGCCGACCATGATACGGGGTCAGGAACAGGAACACAACAGCACGACATAAGTACCTACACACAGAGCAATTAGTGGTGTTATTATGCTGTCAGATATTTTTAGCGTTTTGTCGTGTTAGATTATTTGTAGGTTAAATTACTTTGTCTCGTCAAAATCTCCAAATCGGTATCGCTGCGTTAGATACGCACAGTGTGAATGAACCGACCGACATTGTTCGACAGCGTCCTCTGGTGACGTATAGTAACGGCGGCGCATCCACCTTATTTATGTAACCCGGGTGATAACGGAGAAATAATTACGCGGCTATGCAGACGAGCGTTTATTTTGCATACCTATAGTGCTATACCAGACTATATATTATATTACTAGCTTCCGCCCGCGACTTCGTCTGCGTGGACGCGGGATTAAAACTATCCTATATTTTAATCCAGGCTATCTTCGTGCAAAATTTCATTCAAATCGGTTGAGCCGTTTAAGGCGCCGTAGGTTCATGAGGTAGGTGAGAGGGAGAGAAGACTCTCTCCCTCTCACTGAGCATAAGCGTAAGCGAGATGGAAGTGCGTGCTTGGAAGCGGGGATATCATGTTTTTTGATTTTAATTGTTTGGCCGTTTAAATAAATAAAAAAGTAATCACTGAGTTCTCTCAAACATGATATTGCCGATTATTAGAAGCAATTTTAATATTTTTAGCTTTTGTGCATAATTTGTTACGAATATTTTAAGTGTATTTTAGACCTATGTTCGTGATTTTTTTCTATCAAGCGCAAATTGCTTAATCATGTTTCGAATCACTGATCTCGCTTCAGAAAAGCTTCAAGATTACTATTCGTATTTTTTTGAAACCATATTATAATAAACAGACGCATTATATTGTTTCAAACACTCTGTTTGCTTAACTTCGGTGAACCTACGGCGCCTTAAGCGTGATTGAGTAACAAACATCCAAATATCCAAACTTTTGCATTTATAATATTAGTAGGATAGTAGGATATACTCGTAGCTAGCGGTGCTTAGCTTTAGCCATAGTTCTATAAGTATTTTGGTGTAATAAGTGGTCAAATCGAAGCAGATGGATACAATTCTCGCGAAATACCTACTTACAATGTACCTGCCTTTCCATATACCTACCTAGGTTAACGAATCTACGAACTTTATATGAAATGGAAGCAGCTAGTTTAGTCTAGAGCAGGAGACTCAAAAGGGTGTTTTAATTACCCTTCAGCAGTTATCTCCTTTGCCGTTTGAATGCATTTGTAAGTGCCATAAAATTGTCTCTTATTTTTTCGAAATTTACCTATACTCAGGGTACTTATAAAGAAAAACAAATGTAGAAAGAACGAAAATTTGCATAACATTGCGATTTATCGCTGTTTTTACCACTCGTCTGCATTGTTTGAACTTTTAGATACTTGGCCTTTTATTAATAACTACAAAAACACCTTACAATCTTAATAAACGCAGTTTTATTCGCCAATTGCTAGTGCCATTACTAACACTGCCAAGATGCATGTAAAAGTGCCAGAAATGAGGAAATGCTGCTTCTGCATTCCTCTGCGCCCGGGCGTCATATTGTGCGGATACATCAATGTTGTAAGTTTTTTTTTTTTTTTTTTTTTTTTTTTTTTTTTTTTTTTTTTTGGATTTTTGATTTGAGTCATAATCATAACACTTGTTTTAGTCTGGCCAGCGTGGTGGTAACTAGGTACTTACTGTTACACATGCTCTTGAGTGGCACGAAAGCATGCTAGTTATAACTAACTATAGTTTCGATCAAATAGCATGCTACTTACTAGCAAAGTTGCTAGTAAGTAGCATGCTATTTGGATACATCTTAATTGAGCAAACTCAAACGAGAATGCTACTAAAAAGCATATGGATGCTTAAAAAATCAAATATAAAATCAAATGTTTATTCTGCAAGTAGGCCACATGGGCTCTTTCACAAGTCAACAATAAGCATTCATCATCATCATCATCATATCAGCCGAAAGACGTCCACTGCTGGACATAGGCCTCCCCCAAAGAGTGCCAAAGTGACCGGTTCTGCGCCACCCGCATCCAGCCAGCAGCAGTGTCTTAAGAGAGTCTTTGACCAGTGTGTGTTGCCACTTGCCATGCCAGTGATGACATATATGGCACTGGTCGCTTGCAATAAGTTTTACTTGTCACTTTTGTGCATCGTCCTATTCATCCTAATGATTGTCTTTTGTTTTCAGGCGTTCTCGTTATTGGCACTGGCATGCCTCGTGGTCACAGTGGAGTTGAAGAAGAGAACAGTGACCAACGACGCTTCGATAGAGGCGGTTACATCCACGGTTCTGTTCTGCATCCTGGGCATGAGCGTGCTTTTGAACGCTATGCTACTTGTTGCTGGTATTCAGGTAAAGTAGCATGACAAAGATTGATTCTGGAGACAGGGGCACTACCGCGAAACGAAAACGAAGTTGGTTCGTGTGTCTCCGTCTCTGTCACTCGAATGTGCAAGTGCGACAGAGAGATAAACGAACGAACTTCGTTTTCGTTTCGCGGTAGGGCCTCAGTAGGTGGGTCAATCAACTTTTCCACCCACACTTTGGTGTCTTCAGTTATTTCTGACCAAATTTCATAAATCTACTTAACTTGACATTAAACGACGAACTATAGTAATTCCAGACTATAAAGCATCGTAACTTACGTGTTACGTTCGAAATTATCCTCAAATATATCTAGATTTTGTGGTAACTTCATTGACATTTTTTTCTTCCATACATAATATTGCCGTCCAAAAAGCGTGAGCACAACTTACTATGCCGATAAATTAAAGAAAAACTGTATAAACTATGCTTAATTTATTTATCATCGATACATTTAAATACAAACTTTAATACTTTCGAATTATAAAAGTGATCAGTTGATAATAGATTTCCAGAAAAAAACTAGAATTTATGTCCAAAGGAATTCTTGTTTACATTGGTATACTGAGTTACCTTTAAAAGCCGCACGTAAAAAATCTATACACGTGCCGAGGAAAATAACTATCGGTGCGATGTTGTTAAAACCTGTTCAACTGTTTTTTTGGTTTACCATAAGAATGCAATACTTACTTTTACAGTTTTTCAGAGCGTAGGTACCTATCAAGGTTGAGAGTTGCACCAACGTACAATTACAGACCGATCAACGTTTAATATGGCGCCGGCAGCTGTCACTCCATACAAACTTGACAAACTTTCCATACATTTAGGTGTTAAGTTTTAACGAACACCTCTTACGATTACGGACGCTTTGGTGAACAAATTTCCCAAGGTATAGGAAAGAGTTTGCACTCTGTAACAACAGCTGTTATCACCTTACACGCCACTGAATATGAGCCATCCCCGTACGCAGAAATAATGTGTTTCATCACTAAATTAATAGTCCAGGCAATGAACTGACAACTTGTATGGAAAAAAAATCCATTTTGGAAATAATTTATAATAGCTTATTTTTTATGTGTAACGGATACATTATCAATTAAATAGTTACCCAGCGAGAAAATCCGACAAAATTTCAGACATGGAAAAAATGATAAGTCAACTGGCTTCTGAAAAGTCAGTAAAAATATTAATAAATGTTTTTGTCTTTATTTTGGTTCATTTACATTTGCTCTATAATATTCAAGATAAATCGTACAAAAAAAGATAATGCATGCTCCATTTAAATCTACATAATTACTTCCGGGTGGAAAGTTTGTCGGATTCTTGACTAAATCATCTTAGAATAACATTTTCAAATGAAATCAACAAAAAAAAAGCTATTATAAATTAATATTTTTCAAAACCGTATTTTGCCTGGACTATAACACAATAACAACAAATACTTTTGCAGAAGGACATCCCTATGCTTAGGCTGTACAACTTCTTCGCCCTAGCCACCATGTTCGCCATGCTGATACCGGCGCTGGTACTGCTTTTGAGACAGCAGTTCATCGCGTGCTGGGCCGCCTTCATCGCTATAGGTATGCCTCTTTTAAGGGTCGTCAGGACAGTCGAATTTCCATACAATCCTAGTTTAATTGGTTCTCATTTTAAAACGTCATGCTAGAATAACATGAGACTTAAACATAGTGGGATCCATCATGTCTAAATTAAAACAGAACAAAAATAGAGCGGGTAGAACGTTTTTTAACCGACTTCAAAGGGATGTTGCACTGAATGTACTTTTTTAAGTATGTTCATCGATTTCTCTGTCTATTGTGGACCGGTTTTCAAAATTCTTTTTTTATTCCAAAGAGTAGGTATATGTACTCTTAAGATGGTCCTATTTTCACCAAGTCAGGACCTGATGATAGGATCGCAGGGAATTTGAGGACAACCCGTAGATTTTATAGGCACGCGTGTAGTTATTTCGGTATTTTCCATTATAACTCTTGTATCTACTCTCGGAAATCGCAATTTTGGTGTAGTGGAACTGATGAGTGATGATGAAGAGCACAGATATGACTTATGGAATTCCTCAAGGATGTAGAGTACATATGTCGAGAAATCCGACATGATTCCGTTGAAGTATCAACTAATGAAGTCTCAATTCTGAGATCCTTGAGGGATCGACGGAACTCCTCAAATATAATCAGCCCACGTATAGCGACATGGGTTTTTTCTGTAATAATCAATGCATTTGGTTTGGGAAAGCAGTTCATCTATATATATGCATATAAAAGAAGACTTCCTGATTGATTCATCACCGCACAGCCGAAACTACTGGGACTAGAAACTTGAAATTTACACCAGAACTTTCTTTTATGACGTGGGCAAGACGGGATTTTTGTAAATTCCATCCCTAAGGGGGTTAAATGGGGGTGCAAAGTTTGTATGGGGGAAACATTATTTTTTGAACTAGAGACTTGAAACTTTGTAGAAAGATTACTTATTAAGATACAAAAAAGGACTTTCAGCGTTTTCGAAAATTCCACCTTTAAAGGGGTTAAATATGGGTGCATTGTTTGTATGGGGAAAACATTATTTTTTTGAACTAGAGACTTGAAACTTTGTATAAAGATAACTTATTAGAATCCAAAAAAAGTACTTTCTGCGTTTTAGAAAATTCCACCCTTAAGAGGGTTAAATAGGGGTGCAAAGTTTGTATGAGGGAAACTTTTCCTTTTGAGCTAGAAACTTGAAACTTTATAGACAGATTACTTATTTGAATACAAAAAAGAACTAAGCGTTTTGGAAAAATCCACCCCTAAGGGGGTTAAAAATGGGTAAAAAGTTTGTATAGGGTTAACTTTGTTTTTTAGCTAGAGACATACAATTTTGTAGAAAGATTACTAATTAAAATATAAACGAGTACTTCCAGCGTTTTAGAAACGTCTATCCCAAAGGGGGTTAAAAAAGGGTGCAAGGTTTCGATGAGAAATACTCTTTTTTGAGTTTGAGACTTTAAACGTAGCATTTTGGAAAAGTTGCACCCCTAAGGGGGTTAAAACGAGATTCAAGGTTTATATGGAGACCAAGAAAATGTTATAGTAAGAGATGTGTAACTTCGGTTTTAGCCTGTGTTAAAAGACTACAAAACTGATTTCAGAGTTTTTTGAAATTCATGCCCTATAGGGATTAAAGGGGGTTCAAATTTTGTATGGAGAGCAAGACATTTTTAAAGTAAGAGATTTGTAACTTCTGTTTTAGACAGTTTGAAATTGATTCCATAAGGAGTTAAAAACGATCATCCCCTAAATGGGCTAAAAGGAGTTAGATGTTTGTACGGGGAACAATTTTAAAGTGAGGGATCTGTAACTTCGGTTAACGACTAGCCCCTTTATCCATAAAACTTAAAATGCCTAGACTAAATAATATGTGATTTGTCCCTTTCTTACGAACACAAATGTCAAAGTGACAGATAAGGACAAACGAATTTTAAGTGTAATTAAAGTGTTAAGTTTATGAATACGGCCGTAGGAAACTTATTACAGCGTTTCTTAATATTCATCCTCTAAGGAGGTTAGAAAGGGTTGAAAGTATGTATGTGGAACAAGTAAATTTTGATGTTAGGGAATTCTTAGGTCATACGAGTACATACTATAATAACTTCCGCCCGCAACTTCCTCTGCGTGGACCCGGGATAAAGACAATGCTATATTTGAATCCAGGCTATAATTTATCTTCGTGTAGAATTTCATCCAAATCGGTTGAGCCGTTTAAGCGTGATTGAGTACCAAACATCTAAACATCCAAACTTACTCATTTATAATATTAGTAGGATGGTCAGCCATTTATTAGTCAAAATACATAATCCGACTGCTAGCAGAAAAGTAGGCTAGGTTAAGTTAGAACCACGACCCTTACAGAACCGAACAGCTACCAGAAATGTAGGTTAGGTTAAGTTAGACTTGTTATGCTCCCAGAACCGAAAAAGAAGGTAATGTTTCGTTTAAGCTGCGGATTATTTTGTTAATTTAAAAAGTTCATTTTGGATAATCAAATAGTTTATTATCTAACACCGTCAAATGGGGACGGCGGATGGAGATGGAAAGTTCTACGTCTTTTAGCGTTAGATAAGTTTGCTTTCAAAACTATACAGGTCGCCCGGACTAACGTGAGTAAAACTGCTGGACGGAGATAGGCAAAAACTTCCAGTAATGTAGCTTTCTTTAATACATTATGAAAAAATATACAATTTGAGCAGAAACGTCTGTTGAGATATTTATAATTGTAAAAAACGGAGTTCATGATTTAAATTTAGCAATGTAAACTCATGAACTAATCGCAATGTTGCCTTTTACGCTTAATCCCTGAACGGATTTAGATGAAATTTTTCGTACAGATAATTTGAGACCCTTGGAAGGATATAGGATAGTTTTATCTCGGAAATCTTCCCTTAAAATGTTAGAACTTTGTTTGGGTCGGTGATAATTAAGGATCCGCCTACAATAATTGCATAGCAATATTTTTTTTCTAAGACGGTAACAAGTTCTACGCGGACGAAGTCGCGGGCAACAGCTAGTGTGGTATAAATTGGAATGGAAATTTTCGTGTACCTACCCATGCGACTTGGCGAAGTACCTACCGAGTTGAAATAAACTATGGTTTTAAAGTAAATTATCATCACAAAGTCTCTAATCGGTTTTTTTATATTAAAATTCATATCACCAGAAACTAGTTTCCGACATAAATATAGCGGATCTGTATACAAAGTTTCATGTTATTCCAGTATACCGTTTTAAAATATGAACCTAACTACGTTTGTATGGAGAGTCGGCCCTCCAGGGGAAGGTATCTACTTCTGGACTGAGGGAGCCCTCAAGGGTCTGGCTGGGATGACTGGTCATTTACTCCTCGGTCGACTCTCGTACGTAGTTCATCGACGACCGGCTTATCCTAGTGGGAAGACTGGGAAGTGACCTACGAAGCTGAAGATCAGGGTGACATCCCGCGAAGGGCAAATATTTGTGCGATGTTTCTTAGTTGAGTAGAGATGTTTACTACGTATTTGTATCGTTATCTAATTAAGGCGCCGTAGGTTCAGCGAAGTTAAGCAAACAGAGTGTTTGAAACAATATAATGCGTCTGTTTATTATAATATGGTTTCAAAAAAATACGAATAGTAATCTTGAAGCTTTTCTGAAGCGAGATCAGTGATTCGAAACATGATTAAGCAATTTGCGCTTGATAGAAAAAAATCACGAACATAGGTCTAATATACACTTAAAATATTCGTAACAAATTATGCACAAAAGCTAAAAATATTAAAATTGCTTCTAATAATCGGCAATATCATGTTTGAGAGAACTCAGTGATTACTTTTTTATTTATTTAAACGGCCAAACAATTACAATCAAAAAACATGAATATCCCCGCTTCCAAGCACGCACTTCCATCTCGCTTACGCTTATGCTCAGTGAGAGGGAGAGAAGACCATGAACCTACGGCGCCTTATACTAGTACAGTCACCAGCATTAATATCTGATATAACATAGCGGGCAAAAATATCTGACACGTGTTAGGAAGTGACAAATATTTTGCCCTGGTAATAGAATCGTGTCAGATAAGTATGAGTGGCTTGCTGTGGAAGATTAATGCCTGTGACACCTAATACCTACCAATAACACAAGGTGAGCTTACTATGGGGCTATTTCGATGTGTGTATTATTGTCCCCTAATATATTTACATTTATTAAACATATATTTCTCAATCTCATCGCACGATTTTCTCAATCACAACCTTTCCAAGGGACGAGGCTCAAATTAGAATGAAGATAAAATCCTATTATTTTTGACATAAAGTGGCCAGGGGCCCGTTTCATGAAGCAACAAGTTACTAATTACAAGCGGAAGTCTCTTTCTGTCAAAAGGTATTGAAAAGAGACTTCCGCTTGTAATTTGTAACTTGTTACTTCATGAAACGGGCCCCAGGTGTAACGTCGAGGTCTAGGACGTTTACGTTATCCAAATTATTTTGGTTTCAGTGTTGCAATGCTACGTGTTAGTGCTAGTAAGGAGTGAGGTGATCCGGCTTGAGACCAAACTGTACAACCCGAGAGAGTCCGACGAAGAAACCATCGATGTTCCTGATACTGAGACTTTAGTATAAGTTGTATATAATAACAAATATAACAGAACAGATTTTGGTTTCTTATAATAATAACAGAGTTTGCCATAAGTTTGGAAATGTATTCATCCGTAGCAACATAATTGAACCACTTAGGGTGAGTTGCACCAAACCGTCCGTAATGGTCGGTGTTCATTAAAATCTGAATGTATGGAAAGTTTGTCAAGTTTGTCAAGTTTGTCAAGTTTGTCAAGTTTGTCAAGTTTGTCAAGTTTGTCAAGTTTGTCAAGTTTCGATGGGATGACAGCTGCCGTTGCCATTTTTAACCCCCGACGCAAAGAGAGGGGTGTTATAAGTAAACGTGTCTGTGTATCTGTGTGTCTGTGTATCTGTGTAGACTATCTGTGGTATCGTAGCTCCCAAACGGATGGACCGATTTGAATGCGGTTTTTCTTGTGTCATAGATAATTTTATTTCGAGTGTTCTTAGCCATGTTTCATGAAAGTCTGTTCAGCCGTTTTAGAGATATTGGACTTTGAAATGAAAATGTCGGGGGTTTTTCAACTTTTGTAAGTTGTAGTTATTAACGTTGATCAGTCTGTAATCGTAACTTGGTGCAACCCGCCCTCAGTTAGGTACATGCATACGTAAATGAATAACCCCTAAAATAAGAAGACCAAAAAAACAGTTAACAAATTACGAAGACTTCACGTAACATTACACGTTAAGAAAGGTGCATATAAAAGAGGGAACCTCTTCCTTAGTCAAGTCCGTTCAAACTGCACAAATGACTGACCTCATTTGTAACAACTTGATAACGTACCGCATCACAAGTCTTGGTTAACTCGTATTTATTAGTAAAATTGGACTAATTAGTTGAAATGCATTTTAATATCAATATTACGCGCACCATAAGGCTTTCAAAAGCTGCCGCTTTTTCGGCAGCTCACGATCCTCGGTAATGGCGAATTTAAAAAATGTAAAGTTTTTTTTTAATTCGTGGGAAGCACAGGTGCACGCCTGCGGGACAGCGCGTCGTGACTTACTCTCTGCACAGTATTGTCAGGGATAATAATATTTTTCATGGTAACAATGAATAATGAACATAAATTAAAATACCGGAGTACCACGCAAAGCACCTACTTAGGTGAAACTGTTCCTTATGCAAGCCCCAGTTACGTAACTCGGGCATGAAGGGAAGTAAATTTATGTACTTATTGCGATAGGCTGGAACATTGATTTGGTAACACAGGCTATAGGTACTTAATATACCCAAACTTATTAAAAGTAGTGTCTGTCTGAATCTTAACAATAAAATTAATATGAGTTCATGTTCATCTAACATGTTCCTTTAAAGATATAGTCATCAATCAATTAGGGAGAATATTCTAATCAAACTAGTAATGAACTAACCTTAAGGCTTGTAAAATAGGTGATCAGAACAGTTAAATGTGACATACTCGTACTCGTACCTGCGTACCTACGTTACTATCGGCTATCACGCATATATTGTCCCTTACTGGGACTGGAACTTAGAACCTCTAATACTGTAACTATTCTAATACTGTTTTGAATGAACGAACATAATAAAAATCGAATTGTTTCATTCATTGGTGTACTAATTATTTATTAAAAAAATAGGTACCTATCTATTTTATAAGTCCATTAATAATTCGATATTTTGAAGGGGCTCATTATTTTAATTTGCTATGTTTTACGGTAAATATGGCGGATAGCACTTAAACAGCAGCTGGTGGGCGATGAGAAGCCTGGAAACCACAAGATGGGGGCGGAGCCCTGGACTGGTAGTTTTGAAAGGACCGAAGGCCAACGAGGCAGGGCTCCGTGACAAGGAACAGAATCTATAGTTTGCCAATGTCGTGAGGCGTTAATATAGTCGTGCCATGTAATTGGAGTTATGGCGTTATTCAGTTTTTTTTAATAACGTTTAGTTGTCAGTATACAATTAGGAAGGTAGGTAGGTACACAAGATAACAAAAAAAAAACATTTAATAGATTGTCGAATTCCGATATAAGTAGACAGAGAAATACTTGCGTGAACGGAGCGCTTGACTGAAGTCCAGTCACTGAACGGATCGTCTAAAAGTTAAATTTCGGTACTTTGTTATTTCTCATTCCAATGTTAGGAAGGTACTTACTTACATTCTCACTCTGAATAAAATGAGAACTTGTTATTTCTGAAATTATGCCTAATTATTAACTTACGCTAAACGGAGTCTAGGCTTAACACCAGTAACAATTAACCTCTTCATTAATTAAGCTTAGCGATTTAATAACGACTTAAAAAACAATGGCAGCTTGCAACTCGCGTGCCGTAACGGCCATTTTTAAAAAACTAGCAGGCACTAAGGAGTCCTGTAGAAAAGCACTTATTAGCCGCGGAGTACGCCAAGAGCCCGGCTAATGGTTGCCATTCATGCTCTGAATGGAAACGCGAAATTGCCAACAATTATATACTTTCGGAATGATAACCGTGGATGCTACAGCTTCGGAAACCGCCTGAAAACGGAGATATCAGGCCGCTGCGGGGCTTTAGTTGGGATTTTAAGCACTTAGTCGGATAATGCTGTCTCGTTCGTCACTAAATACGAGTATGCCTCTGAATCCTTATTTTGTTGCATAGTATGAGGGATGCCATCGTTTCACAGTTTCTCAAAGACAGATAGGTATCGCCTGCGAAAACTTCTAAATACAATAACACACTGGTAAATTATATCACAACATCCAATGGTTATAAGTTTTTGTCGCCCTGCCCAGATGTCACGGTATGTCACGTACCTATTCGTAATAACCTTGCTCCTGACATCCAGCGATAAATAAAAACATTTCCTCAACTAACACCGAAATCTATTTACAATCTGGCATTGTGTGACGTCACAACATGGCCGGCAGGTAGGCAGGAGCGGAGATAGGATCCGGTCATCCTGCCCATTTCCGGTCTTCATGCGGGCATGACGCGTCCGGCCGTGCGTCGGGGCCGCCGCCTTCCTTGATGTACGAGCTCTGGAAGGTTTATGGGCGCAGAGTGGTCGATACAATAAGCGCAGTTTAAATCACGAATACCTATTTGGCATTACAAATTCAAACTGCTAAAGACTACAAGGCCTGTTAAAACTAATGTCATACCTATTTTGTTTGCTGACATTTTGTGTTATCTGAAAGAAACATTGGCACACGGTTTTTGGCCAAACGATGAGGCAATAAAGCAGTAAATTGCCGGAATGAGCAGTCGGCTGTGGTCAGATATTTTGCTTCGCTAAATAAATTAACAGTAAGTGAAAAGCTGCATAAGTACCCATTTCGATAATTTTAGAATCACTTTGAGGTCAAGATAATTGTACACGAAGCGACATTAGGGCACACTAAATGCTACGTAGTTTAAAGAGAGGGCTACTCAAAAATCTATTATAAATCCACAAATTTATATTTTCCGATGGCACAAGCAAGAACGAATACAGATTTACACTCAAACGGAACGGACTCAAAAGAGTGATAATATAGTGACGTGTTATTTAATAGCAAAGTTAAGTTGGTAATGTCAAGTCTAATGGGCAGTAAGAGTAAAGTTTTGGTTTGATTTCTGTGGCCGCTTACGCTTGTCATCGCCGCAAGATGAGTTTTGTGAAATGAATTCGTTGGCGACAATTGAATAACGCTGCAGTTGTGGTTATCGTCGCCTGTCCACCGCAAGTTTGAAAGTAGGGAGTAGACGTATGCTGAGTGGGTTGTTTATGTGAATTTAGAGACGTACAAGTAAGTAGGTAGGTAGGAACCTAAATATCAATGTATTCGATTCTTGAAGTAAGTATGTTATTCGAAGATAAACCAGTTCCTAAGATGCCTTGAATGATGGGTAATAAAAACGTATAGTCAAAAAATTGCGATCAACATTACCTACTGTCGGTTCTCATTCATATCACCAAAATTAAATACACGTAAAGGTCACGAGAAAGTAGACAGTATCAGTATCAGCACGAGTTAGTTCATCTCTGTCACCCAACGGAGAAATGTACATTTATTAAAAAAATAAATGTTGTTTGTAATAGTAGTGGCAGCTAACAGGCCACCGATGGTTGGTGCGATCTGATACGATACTCGTATAGCTGCATGCAAATTAGGTTGATTTACCGACACGAGTACACATTGAAATAAAAGTGCAACAGCATGAAGGTATAGCTAAGAAAACTAGAGGCAACTCGAATGTCAGTTTCGGATCGAAATTGACAGGTGTCGGGCACCTGACAGCGGTCATGCCCATATGTCGGAGGCACCCTCGCACGCGATCGATGCCGCCCTGGGATCGTGGAACCTTCGGTTACTGCCACTGCCACTTTAAGGCGTTGAAGCATATTGGTCAATTAGAGTTATTTATTTAATCGTATGGCATAAATTATTTTTGGCCTTTAAAGTTTGTCACTCTTTAGTACCACCCAGGGGACACGTGCAGGGTTGTGGTAGGTAACTCCTGCGGACGCGAGTAAGAGTTATTAAGGTAAGTGAAGTATATGTTAGAGTAAACATTTTATTTCATATAAGATACTACTAATTATTAATCAGAACGTTGTTTCCAACTTAAATTGAATGTACCTGTATGTATTTCTGATGAGGAGCATAGTTATCTCAATGGAACTATAATCTGAAATTACATGAATACGCACTCGTACCTTTATACTCGTATGTGTCGTTCTCAGGAAAATGAAAATTAAAAGAAAAAATTCCATGATAAAAAATCTTTATCCGAGGTTAAAAATAAGTAGATAAAATGGTACAAAGTGTGTATTATGTGTAATTAAAGCCGTGTTTCGTTCGACGCCCTCTTAATTAGACTCCTTTTGTGCGAAGAGGTCGCAACATGTGTCGTGTGGTTTGATAGTTTCTTTACCTACTTCTTAATCATGGATCATGGCTAAGGACAGCTTTTCAGTGGCAAAATTATGCATAATTACCAGTCATTATTAAATTACTCGCGCGATACAACAGATATGTAAACTATTAATACGTATTCGGTTCATTCCGCACACAAAAAAATTACACTAGGACCCAGGATTTCAATTAATAAATCGAAACAAGGGTTCGTGTTAGCATTAAATTGTTTTTGTGGGCCGAATTAGACACGGAATCGTCGTTTAAAGTTTCCCACTAGCGAGCTAATTTATTACCTTCCTCAAAATAAATAGGTATGTGCTGTCGACAGGCGTGACGAAAAGTAATGTTTTGTTTTTACGTCATTTCTCTGCGTGATATGGCTGACAAAAAAGGGTGACGGCGCGATTTGGCAGGCTGAGACAAAAGGCGAGCGCGAGACGAATGCGTTCCTCCGCGCTTTGGGTGATACGCGACCTCGCGGGACTCACGGCATCCTTATTCGCGATCAGCCATGTTACACGAGACGAGCATGTATGAAATATGTCATGTCATGAAAGTGCATGAAGCGAGAGGTAGGACACAGCGGAATATCATCTCGCCCATATTTAGAGTAACCCAACCGGGCAAGCACCTCTACCGTAGAGAAAACCGCAGTGGTAACAACACCACAATTTGTTCTGTCGTGGTCCTATGTGAGGTTAAAACAAGTTACAGAATAGCGGGGAAGTCCGACCCCGTATCATGGTCGGGCTTATCACGCGATAAGTGATAAGATAGGAGCGTCGTCTCGTTCTATCGAACGGTGTCAGCCAGTGACGGACGCTCTATCCTGTCACTTATCGTGTGATAAGGCCGACAATGCTACGGGGTCTGAGCGTTAATGTCGTTCGACCACACACGGCCAAAACAAGCAAGACGATGCAACTGTTTACATAGGACAGACGGGAAATTTAACTATGGTAACTATCATAAAACAACATAGTACCTAAAAGTCCTAGTCTTCGTATCGACATTGCATTGCACTAGTATATGGCATGGGCACTTTAACTAGTATTTCATCTGTGCTATGTTAAAGCAATATGGATTACATTCGAACTAAGAAAATTTTTATTCGTTTGAATTTAAGCCAATGTCACTTTGACATAAAGCGCCCATTTCATGCCTGCCTACCTAATCTACGTCTCTAGTATGGCGTCGATGACTAGGACGTTTACCGTACTATACTAAAATGATGGCGTATTCGTAAATCCAAATCAAATTTACAAGCTCTGCCTATGCAAATTAAATCCTACCTCCAACGTGTTCATAATTCCGGATAGTAAACGCTCACTGGGAGGACCCATCGAAGGAGCTGTCGGCACAAAGGCCCATGTTGCTGCAAGCCTTATTGGAAACCACGTAGGATTAATCGTTAATCGACCGATTGAAATCGACGTACACGGAAACATGGTCCTTTCCGTCCTAAATCCCACATCCCTTTTGCTTAATGAAGAAACCCTCGAGGTAATTACTGAGTGGAGATTCATTTCAATGATAATAACGGCTAAGATTGGAAAGTATGGATTTAATTAGAAGTATGTACATCATATATTATTTCATCATCAGCCTTTACGCGTATATATACGTCCCACTGTTGAGCTATAGACCTCCTCTCAGGGATGAGAGGGAATGGGCATTAGTAGTTCGGGTTGGGAAATTGAGGAACTTCACATACAATACACTATTTAATCTCTACGCAAGGTACATAGATTTCCTCACGAAGTTGTGAAGTGAAGGAACTCACCGAAAAGCTATTAATATAGGTAAATATCAAATGTTGTTCCGAAAAACTCATTGGTACGAGCCGGGATTCAAACCCACGACCGCTGTTTGACAGCCGCATGCTTGAAGGCTACCGTGTAGCTTCCATGTATTATTATTGGCTTCTCTACAAATGGAACGCAAGGATCGTTCTGTAAGTTCTAAAAGCCTTTCTACGAGTTTCTCCTTCTTAAAGTTTTTCTTCGACTGTTTGTCAGAAGCAAATTCAATCTTTATATGATCAAGACATCAAAGTGGTGATACGTCCTTCCATCAAAATTGCACATGGAATGCCGGCTTACTACCTCTTCTTAGCGCTTCACTTTTTACTTAATTGCTATACCAATACAGACAGTCCGCATTTTTGAAATAACTGACACTTAAAATGAAAATTCATTTCGGCAAATTATTTTTGACGCGTGTCATTCCCGTGGCGATGGCGTGGACTATTAGCGGTGGTAATGGCGCATAATGATAATAAATAATCGGCATATTACACGATTGTTTGCGGCGGAACGCCTCCGGTGTCTCTGTGCCTTAAATTTTTGTCCAAAAATTTCTTCATTTTGTGAGTTATTTACGTTCATCGTCATTCATTTGCTACAGTGTAGCGAGGTTCTGAGAAACTGCAATTGGTTTGGACGAATAGTATCCAGAGAGTTTAATTAGACGGTTCCATGAAGACATAACCCATCACGGAATTGCCTTCTAATCGAACTATCTGGATATTGGAACCTGGAAACAGGAACGTTTAAATTATTGCACTTAATGATAGTTTTTGTTTAATACATTCTCATGATCCTATAACATATAGAGGTGAAGTGTAGCGCGCCCATATCACCGTCGATTAATGGCGAATGTTATGTGTTATGTATATCGCGCGCTCATTCACACATGTCATAATTCATAATTCATTTATTTGTTTGTAAAACACAGGTATAATACGTTGGTGTTATGTTATAAGTATCAGTATAGAATCATCATAGTTACCTCGGGCTCGGTGCAAGTGTGATCGCGTGAAACGCATTGATATCAAAACAAAATCAAATTGGAAATGCGTAACGCATATCTCGAGTCGACCCTATGATGTTGTTTACTGGTTTTTACTGAGCTCCCAAGGATACGGCGTATTGGGTAGAGCAGCACTTGATGTTGCTGTCGAGGTCAAACCAACAATAGGTCGGCAGTGAGCAACTGAGCATGACTCCTCTGAAGTGACAGGTGTCCATAGGTTACGGTGTCCGCTTACTATCAAACAGACCAATGACTGGTTGCCACCGGCGAGGTATTAAAAAAAATGCTTGCTCGGGGCGGGTGAGTACAAATGAGATGAAGAAAGACATTTCCAGTATTTACTGCGAAATGCCTTAATTTAAAATTCGTGGTGTCAAAATTTGTATGGAGTAAAATGCCTGAAGCAAAGTTTTGCATCTGAACCCCAGGAGTTTAATACGACCTACGCGAAAGTACAGACTAGATTACAAAGACTGCCATGTCTACACTATGTCCGGTCCTGCTTTAGCTACTTTTCCTTTAAAAACGACTCACTGCCATTCATTTCTTATGACATTAAGACCTAGCCTAGACGTCAGAGGTGATTACGTAACTTTTTGAACATACTTACGTTAAGGCATCTCAACTGTCATTTTCCCATACAAAAAAATACATTTAGATCTACGTACAAAGCGTTAGGTACGCAATTGACCAGCTCTGATTAACGCACCATCTATTAGGAGATTTTTCATTGATGATATAGATTATTGTGTTACGCAGAGGTCTATTATCCATACGAAATGAATACCTCTCAATAGTAAAACTAGCTACAGCAGGACTCACTTGTAAAGGACGATGACCAAATTAGTATGGACGCGTGCCCCACCAAAAATTGCCAAGTGCAAAGTTAACGTATATATTATTTAAAAGTCCTTTGGACGTAGATTTAGTATATATTTCTTATTTTTGATTTAAACCAGGTGGCTTCCTATATTTTTTGATTGAAAAATTACGCCTTGTAATTACTTAGCTAGGCGCATATGCTAAACAGACTGTGCTAATTTTTTTCCGAAGGCGTGTCTAATGACATTAACCAATTAATTTCTTGGAATACTTTTATAGAAGTATTTTCTATACAAGAAAGGTGATTGGATCATCATCATCATGATCTGAGGCTATGTAGCCCTGAGTGGACCTTGGCCTGGTCGTCCACGATTCAGACTTAATGAGTAGTTATTCTTACTTTTACAACGAATAAGTGTGATGTGTTAACTAGGTACCTACCTGAAACATGTCTTATTTGAATGAACTTATAAATAGGTTCATTTTTTGTACTTAGTATATATGTTTAGACAAAAAAACGAACACTACATAGCAATATTCATCTGAATTCAGCTCAATAATTCTCGATGGCAGGTAAAAGATAATGTTAATACACTGTATGTGCAAAGTATACCTAAATGTAAATGTTTGCGTTAATTATTATGCAAGCTATTTTATGCTGTTCTCCTGCTATTCAGCAATAGAGGGCGATAGGTTGACAATTTCAGTTGCCTGCTACTCACCGCTAGGGGCACTATGTTTAAATATGTCACCATCATTGTAAACCGGAAACCCATTAATTACGTTTTATCAGTGAATAATAAACGCATGGTTTAATGAATCTTACAGTTATCCCAAAAATCTATGTCAAAATAATTAAGCATGCCTACTTGTTAATTGTTTCTGGTCGTGTTAAAAACAGTCAAGGCGAATATTTGGAGACAGCATTACATAGCTTAACTGACAGATACAGTTGCCTGCTACTCACCGCTAGGAGCAATATGTTTAAATATGTCACCATTATTTGTAAATCGGAAATGCATTAATCACGTTTTATCAGTGAATAATAAACGCAAGCTTTAATTAATCCTACAATTATCCCAAAAATCAAAGTCGAATTAATTACGAATGCCTACTTAATGATGTCTCTGTATATTTTAATAACAGGTGGGGCAGAAATGGGCATCGTCCTTTAATTGATTATAAATAATATAAAATAATAAAAAATAAAAATACGTCGACTAAATCATATACCTAAAGTATTTATATAAATTATTAACATATGAGTAGCTAGGTCTAGGTTATTGCTCATTAACGGTTGTAATGGACTAAAATAAAATCCACTTTCCTGTGAAAAACCAACTTTACACCCGCATTCCACCAACACCGAACAGGCTATTCGAACTCCTTTAATGGCTCTATTATAAATAAATTGAAATCTAAGCTACTCAACAGTCATAAAGTTACTTCAACACACTATTCTCACAAGCGGAGATTACATGCAAAAATAAATCCAAAGAATAAGAATTGTAATCACCTGATTAAGGCCTAATGTGTTGCCGCGCGATTGAAATTGAATCTAGTGGGTTTAAACTTTGCTTGCCAGACTCAATGATAAGTAAATCTTGTCAAATATTTAGTAAACTACAATTTTGTTACTGACGCACTTTTGAAGCCGAGAACATACCTGCACTGTGCTGGTCACACATACCTACTGACGAAACCGACAAAATCACAAAGTGCTATTTTTTACTGTTGTTGTATCTACCCGGAGCGTCTCGTAAGTCATACATGGGTACTATTAACGTATAAATTCCGTGAAACATATGCTACCAAGAACATCTATTAGGAACTATTTAAAAAGATTTCATTTGAGTGTTCCTAGACTTTCATACAGAGACAAATACATTATTTTTCACGTCTCATGTTCGAAAAACATGTCATAATAGGCTTAGGGAAAGAATATGTAGCCCCTAGGGAAAATATGCATACATATTTATGATTTTTATAACATTTTAATGTGACCAATCAAAACTTCACCGTATTAAATCCATCAATCACAACTCTTTAAAAAAACATTTGTATTTGCTATTAACTAAACAGAACACAGTTAGTCATAAAAATCGACCAATCAGGAAACAGAATTCACTTCAAACATTAGGTGTTATTTATTCCAAAAGCCACAATTATAAAAATAGTACATTGTTTAACGAGGGGCGGAAGTGGAATATTCTTACGTCCGTGTTATACACAATGTTTTTCATCACATTTGCGAGGAAACAAATACATTTTAGATGAAATGAATACAAATCGTAATAAAAACTGCAACATGTCAGTCGTCCATTTTGTTGAATTTGACGTGAGGCGCGTATGGCAAAGACCCTTCGGTATACAGCCACGATTTGAAAACACTTAAAAACATTTTACATAGACACTAAATAACTACATATTAAATCTGTAAATAATTCAGTTAAACATGATTAAGTAGTTTTTTAAGTTTAAATTTATTTATAAATACGTTTTCAGACATCGTATTTGATATAAAACCTCTTTGCTTTGTAACTGCCGCATGAGTGACAGATACAATTTAAGAAAAAAACCATTACGCCCGTCGGCGTAACACAGGCTACTACAGCGCTGTATGTCTGCGCATTATGAAGCCCTTTTCGAGCAAGTGTGATGAAATATATAGTACATTTCGATGCTAGTGCGGAAAGTATGTCATTACGTCACGAGTACCGAGATATCATACGCTGTGACGCCATGCCGAGATTGCTCGCTATCTTTTACCTACGTTTTTCTACACATCGTTAAAATATAAAATGACGATATAGTGTATGATATAGTGACAGAGTCAATAAGGTCCCTTTTCTGGTCAAACATCACATGTAATGAACCCTTGGAGTGCCTAGTCACGTCTCGTAACAAGCAATAATCTTAATGTTAACAGGACTTATGTGAGATTGGAATACTCACGAAGATTGTACCTTTGGCTTAGGTTAAGGATGTTTCTCAATCAATCAATCAATCAATTATTTATTCTGCAAATAGGCCACAAGGGCACTTTTACATGTCAAACGGTAATTTACAATAAAATAGTAATCTTACACAATAATCATTTAAAATGATATATAAAAGGTTAACAAACTAAATGTCACTAAGTTAATGTAACAAAACAAAATTGCAAAATATGACCATTACATTCGATATAAGATCTGTATCCAGCATTAACAGAAGTTAATGATATTATTCAGTATTCCAGAGATGTATAAGGTCTCTGAGCGTCCAAATACAATTAATAATTATTCTAATATTCTAAGAGATGTATACGGTCTCTAAGCGTCAAAACAAAAAAGGAACATTAATGTTATATTGTCAGAGATGTACAGGGTCAATAACAATAAAACGTGTCAAGATCAGAATTATGTCTCTCGTCAATACGATAATAATAATAATAACACTAGTATTTAAGTAGTTAATTAGGTACTATGCCCTTGCAAGCAGTAAGGCTAAGTTCTAAGGCTAGTTTCACTGTGGTAATTTAATTCTCTCTGGATGGGTAAAGATTGTTACTGGAATGCATTATCAGCTACGGTTGAAAGTATTGCCATAAGTAATTGACTAATTGTTTAATTTATTTATTAGTTTATTATAACTTTATTGAATAAAGAAAATAATGTACAAATGGTAGACTTAATGCCAAATGGCATTCTCTACCAGTCAACCATAGGGCAAAACAGCCACTTAAAATTGGTGCAGGTAAATGCTCAACGTATAGAGCGTAGTACAGACTTTAGGTAGGTACGTACCTATATTAAAATTAAATTATTCATAATACATTAATCACATATGTATACTTAAGTATAAAAAATATGATAAACTAATACATGTTGGACGATGAGTGCTATACACATTCTTCTTTCAGCAGATGTCTATGAACCGATCGCTTGAAAACGAATTGTTGATTATTTATCATAGATAAACTTAATTACCTTCGTAAATGTTGACAGCTAAAGATGCTTTATGCATAATAGACTTGATGAATAAGCCTTTTGTTCTAGAAATTATTCTTATGAGCAAGAAAATAATAAATGGGAAAGTGTATGTGTGTGTTTGTTTGTCCGTCTTTCACGGCAAAACGGAGCGACGAATTGACGTGATTTTTTAAGTGGAGATAGTTGAAGGGATGGAGAGTGACATAGGTTACTATTTGTCTCTGTCTAACCCCCCACTTCCCTAAAATGGGGGGTGAAAGTTTGTATGGAGCTACGGTATAAACGAATTCCACGCGGACGGAGTCGCGGGCAGAAGCTAGTAACGTTATAAATCTTAAAAACGACTTATGCTATAAATGTGAAATATGGAACAGTTGTAAAGGAGGGTATATTTTTAATAAACATTTTTATTTTCTGTGAATATTACGAATATGAGGGGTGTTAAAAATGTAAAGTCTAATTAATAGATCAAGTGGGGTATCATATGAAAGGGCTTGCACTTTCTCAATTTTTTTCTACGATGGTAAAATTTGGATTTATGAAGAAAAATATACCAATAGCATTCCCCCCCTTATCTCTGAAGACCAAGCGAAAATTTTTAAGTTATTACATATGATTTAGAGCAATATAAATAATACAGGAAACATAAAA
This sequence comes from Epinotia ramella, assembly GCA_947578815.1. Lineage (NCBI taxonomy): Eukaryota > Metazoa > Arthropoda > Insecta > Lepidoptera > Tortricidae > Epinotia > Epinotia ramella. Next base: position 20,965,123 of record OX388206.1, read on the forward strand.
CTCTACCTAGCGTATTTTATTTTATTTATTAAAATGTTTTCTGAACCTTTGTAATTCAATAACTTTCAAATGTAATTTTATGACTTCAAATTCCTATCAGATAATAGTTTGTAATAAAAAAAATACTATACAAACCGGTACACGTGATAACAAAATATCGCTGAGTAAAAAACGTTGGTTGCATGTTATTAGTACCAACATGTATGTAGATAGCGCTGTACAGCGGCAACTTCCAGTATGAGCTCATGAATTAATGGGGTTGTGACGTGACGGGTATGGTGTACGAACGTTTGTACGGAACCCTCGGTGCGCGAGTCAAACTCGTACTGACCGGTTTTTTAAATTATAATTTCTAATAACAGAAACTAGTTTCAAACCTAGATATGTTGGATCCCAATGTGTATACAAAGTTTCATGTTATTCCACCATGTCGTTTTAATGAGAACCAAACTACGACGTTTGTACGGAGTTTTGAGCGTCCTGCGGACTCTTAATAGATGTAGGTTTTCGAACACCAAATTTTGTAAAAACATCATTGCTTTGTAACTGACGTAAGAGTGACAGATATACTATTTAATAATATACATTAGATAAGATAAGATAAGATATTTATTTGCAACCAAGTACTTAAAAGTTAAAACTAAGATACATGGACCCGGAAGGGCAACTTAAATAAATAATATCGATAGGTACCTATACCTACTGATATTTAAAAAAAATATGACGGCAAACACATTATAAACATGTATCTTCCATAAATTCAGCTATGGAATAGTAACATTTATCTAAGTACTAGCTTCGGCCCGCGACTTCTTCCGCGTGGAACTCTTTTATATCGTAGCTCCTTATATACAAACTCTATTTCGTTATTTTCGCCCTCTTCGATGATGATTTGAACGTGTTAAAAGTCTTAAAACTAACGCAATTTCTGATCTTTGTTACAACGGATATTAACAATAATATATTCATGATTATGAGTCGCAAATTCAATTAAAAATAAACATTATTAATGCTTGATGTATATAATGATAGCACCATCTAGCGAGCATGATTTTGATACAATTTCAGTTTGATAGAGGTCGTTGATGTTACTTGTCGATTGGCGCCATCTACCGAGCTTAAGTTTAGTCCAATTTCAGCTCGATAGATGCCGCTTATATTATGTTTTTGATTTTATTTAGACTAATAAAAACAACATACCAAACCGTATTAAATGAGTTTTATTTGATTCTAAAATTATGAAAGGAAAACGAATGTAAAGCTGTAAATGTTTCTAATTATAATGCCATACAATATTTCCGTAACTTCGCAAACAGAACATTTTATCAGTTCATATTTTAATTAAGTTTTGCCCATGTTGGGGTCATGTTGGAGAAACTCGGCATACATTTAAAACGCTAAGACTGCATGAATGCATTAAGCTTTGTTTTTTTCCGGGGACTGAGTTTTTCTCGGCTGTATTTACTACGAAAGAAATTCGTATTGTTCGATGTATTTGATTCGAAATTAAACAAAAAGCCAATAACTGATCGTTTACCAAAATAAAACGAAATAAATTGATAGAAAGAAAACAAAAAACCTCATCGCTGGGGTTCCAACTCACAGCCATCAACAAACCAACCATTGGGTAACCATTGGTCGTCATCGAAGAGTAAGCCTGCCTTGTGCGAGAAAATACGGAAAAAACTAATTTTTTCGAAAATAAGACGAAGCTAGATCGGTCTCTCGGCCCCTTAAACCCCTATACTGCAAATTTTATCAGGACATGATTACAAATATATATAAACAATTTTACATCCCGTGTTTTTTCACGTTTTATCTATATTTTGCTGAAAGTTTGTATAGCGTTCTTTTTAATTTCTAATCAAGTATATGCTTGCCAATTTTCAAGTCTTTAGCTCATAGATTCAAGCGGTTCCCATACAAACTTCAACCCCATTTTTTAACCCTTTTGCACCCTTATCTTTACAATTTTTATAGCCTATTGCGTGGCCGAAGATCCATTGAACGTTTTAGTGAAAGTTGCATATTAATCCACTCGATAGTTTTCCCATGATACCCGGACCGAAACAAACAAACATCCTTTTCGTTGGGCTGTCGTATTAATAAACGTAAAGACGACTTTATCCAAATATTCTCAAATTTGGCCAGTGGGTCAGCGTAACTCAATCAAACTTTTTTATACGTTTAATATGGTTTGTTGGAGTTCAGACGCCGACAAAAATCTGGAGAATGACCTTCTAAATGCGTGGAAATTGGTGAAGTTCTGCATCGCGCTATTGAAGTTTTTAATATATGTTGTATAAATAAAATTTCCTTCAAGCTCTACTCTATTATGTCTCACTGACAACCTCAACGAACTTACACGTTTATTATATGTAGAGATAGAGATAGAGATTAGTTTAGATTTTAGACTGTGTACGAAGGATATGTCAGTTGGTACACTTTTATCTGGTTGGGAATTTCATTATATATTTTACAGTACATATCGTCGATTGTAATATGAATTGCTGTAACCGCCAAATGACGATTTTACAGGGGAAGCGAAAAACTGTTTTACAAATCAGAAAAAGTGTTATAACTTTTTATTTATTTGTCCAATTTCGGTGTGTTTTTCACCATTATCCTATTTTTGTGAGATCTTTTAGATGAACTGGTTCAAAATAAGATAGCTATTATAGTTTCGAAAATAGCCTGGCGGTTACATCAATTTTTTTGCAAAAATATGTAGTTACGCTAGTTGATTTACGGATATAATTTGAAAAACAGTTGGCAGTTTAATGTATGTCACAAAATATCTAAGAAATATTAAAGTAAGGCGCACAGTTTTAGAAAAGTGGACTTACGTTTTAAACAATTTGCTAATGCATTTTCACACTTATTCACTTTTATTAAGGTTAAATATTAAATTAACCCATTGATTTAAGATAAACAGCGGCAAGGTAGTAAGTAATTAAAAAAACAGATTAAAAGGTACAGTCGACAACACAGCTAAGTGACCATCGGAAATCTAATCTGACCTTAAGTGCATTGTAATAAGGTTCTAGGTTTTCACGGTATAGTTAGTTAGGTGTGTTGCTGTGTGTACAACATGTTTTAATTATAATCAGAAACACGTTTAATTATAAAAAAGGTTTGTTCTTTTTAGAAAAACACTAAATTTACTCAAAAATTTAAACATAATTACTTTAATTACCTATTAGATAACACTTAGATATCATTGACTAACCAAGTGTAATAATAAATCACAATTATTTAATAAACAAAAATAAACTCCTTATTTTTACTTCTGTTTCTTACTTTTAAACACAAAGTATAGTTTAATTACTAAAACAATCACTTTTTGATTAAGTTGGAACATAAAATTATAATATTTTACGAAATTAACATAAGAAAACACGTAGTTTATTCTATTTATTCGTATTTTTCTTCACTCTTTTTCCTAATTTTTCTTCTTCTTGTCTCTTTTTAGCCTTTTCTACTGTCTTTTCTACAGCTTTTCTTGTCTTTCTGCTGGCTTTCACTGCTTTTTCGTGTTTCTTTTCATCCTTTTGTATCGTCATCTTTATTACACTTTTTTTGTTTTTCTTGATTTTATTCTTTGAATTTTCTACCGCTGCAGTTTTTCTTTTTTCGTCATGTGTTTGTTCCTTTTGTTTAGTTTCCGGCATATTTTCTTGATGTTTTTCTTTAATTCCGTCAATTTCCTCACTTGAATCTTGGATTGCATTGTCATTATTCGAGGTCTCGTCCTGTATAATATGGTCTAAGTAGTCGACTTTGTCGATGTAAGGGAGCTGTATGTAGTCTTGTACGTACTGTTTCGGTATCACCTCATCGTCACATAGCTTCTTCAGGTCCATGTATTTCTTTGTGGAAATGGGTAGTCGCTGATTGTACAGTTTTTGCAGAGAATAATTTGGTTTATTATCCGTCACAACATCTGCGTGCGCATTTGACTGACCTTTTCCTTTTCCTTTTCCTTTCTTTGTCGTCTTTTCTGTCCTTAGACCTAACGGTATTTTGTAAGTGTCTCCATCATCTTTCATCGTGTATTTTACTTCCATTTCATTTTGGTTTGGTTTCTTTATTGTGGCAATCCGGATATCTTTCAACCTAAAATTTTGGTTTGAAATCGTTTTGGAAGTAAATATTTCATTAGCTATAATCTCCCAGTCAAGAAAATCTGCGTGGTCTAAGGTGTTTACAATATAAGGACGTGGGGTCTTTCGTGCAGTAAGCATGAAAGTGGCCCATTGTACTGGACTCCACACGATGAGTTTTCGAACCTCGCGTTCTATGACACTATGCATAGAATCGACCGGCATATACGTGTGTCCTGGTAAAAGGTAGTTAACTTTAACATATTGCACGTTTTTTGCATTTTCCAGGCAGTATTTAAACACACTTAGTATAACTTTATTTTTGTTTTGACCCCAACACGAATCGCAGTAGAAAATTACATATTTTACTGCTTTCTGGTCAATTTCAAGCAGGTATTTATATAAGCATGTACCAATTTCGTTCCAAACTGTTTTCAGCATCGGCCTCAACAAATGATTGTTTAGTTGTTAGGTCCATATTTTTAGTGGAACTATCACTGCCTTGAAAATTTTCCGAGATGCTATTTTCCTTATCTTCTTGCAAAGGAGTTGTTGGTGAAGCGTTGGGGTTAATTTGTTAGTAGAAGCATGATTGAGCTCATCACCACTATATGGCCGAAAAAATGAATGGTCTAAAGGCAAGCAAATAGTCGACGTATTTATTGAATCGTTGTTGGGCTCGTCGTCAGTACTACACACTGTGACATTATGTTGGCTGCGTATGCTGCTTGTGGAAATTTTTGTGAACATCTCATTGTCGCTCTCCTCGACAATATCACTATTACTGCCATCTTTGACATCTGTCTGTTGTCTCCTGAAAACGAAATTAACTCATATAAAAACAAAACAATAATTATTAGATACAATAGTAACTAGCGCAAAGCGCAATGTAAATAAAGAAACAGGGAGGGATGATGAGGGATACTGCCTTGGCATAGCCAAAACCTTTTTCCCTGTCCAAATATGAAAAGCACAAATAAGAGAAAGAATATAAATGCTAGGGCGTCCCCCTCAAGCGACGGTCAAGGCGACACATGCGATAACAAATGCGATACATTACGATTAGCGACCTGGAACCTCGGTTCCATGACTGGTCGAAGCGCCGAACTCAGCGAAGTCCTAAAAAGACGACGCGTCGATGCATGTTGTGTGCAAGAGACCAAGTGGGGAGGGTCAAAATCCAGACTTATAGGTAACGGCTACAAATTTGTATACCATGGTTCCACCAGTAGTAAAAACGGAGTTGGAATAGCACTGTCGGAGAAACTTAGTCAAAGACTAGTGGACGTACAGAGAATATCGGACCGATTGATGTCGGTAAAGTTAGCGCTTGAAAACCAACCATCTCTAAACATTATATGCGCCTACGCGCCACAAACAAACTGCGACTCTGATGAAAAGGATGCTTTCTGGGAAGAGTTACACCTTCTTACGAGCAATATCCCCAAGGAAGAGAGTATCCACCTAGGTGCCGATTTAAATGGTCATGTTGGAGAATCAAACTCGAGCGCTGAAGGGTGTCATGGTGGCTTCGGTTACGGCACTCGCAATAAAGATGGGGATAAAATCCTGGAATACGCCATCAGCCGCGAACCAGCAGTAATTAACACTTACTTCAAAAAGAGAGATACCCACTTGATCACATACCGTAGCGGCGGGGCTTCAACACAGATCGATTATGTCCTGGCGAGGAGAAGAGACCTTCGAAAATACAAAGATAGCAAAGCCATTCCTGGAGAAGCATTAACTTCACAACACAGAATTTTAGTGACTGTTTATAAACTTTCAAAACCGATCAAATTCAACCAAAAATTAACCCCAAAAATTAAATGGAAGTCATTGAAGATGGATGTGGGCACCACTTTCATTCAAGAATTAAAGGATTACGTCATAAAGGCGAGTGAAGATTGTAACCTGACGGCAAACGAAATGTGGAATGATTTCGAGATAACTTGCAAGACCCTAGCAGAAAAGTACCTTGGAAGAACTAGGAACAGAAAAGGCCCCTTTGAAGAGACTAGCTGGTGGCAAGAGGATGTTAAAGCAGCAGTGCAAGCAAAGAAGGAAGCCTTCAAAGTATGGCAAAATACGAATAAAGACGCGGATCGTGAAGCATACAAAACAGCAAAATCTGAAACAAAACGTCAGGTGGCAATTTCAAGGGCAAAGTCAAATTCAAAATTCTATGATGATCTTGATTCGGCTAAATCTGAAAAAGACATATTCAAAATTGCAAAAATGAGAAACAATAACACTAAAGACATCAATTCGGCGAAATACATCAAAGATACTAGCGGTAACTTGCTAACAGAAGACAGTGAAATCCAGAATAGATGGGTTAAATATTACAAAGATCTTTTAAACAAATCCAATCCCAGAAATCTTGAGAATACTTCACCGGCATGTACCTATGGTCCAGTGCCCGAGGTCACAACAGAAGAGATAGTCAGTGCCATTAAACGTATGAAAAACAATAAGGCCCCCGGACCGGACGAAATACCAGTTGAGGTCTGGAAACACTTGGGCGCAGCAGGAACTTCATGGCTGTACATCCTATATAACAAACTGTGCAGTGGCCAAACGATACCTAATGCATGGCGGAGGAGTCACCTTATCCCATTCTATAAAGGAAAAGGTGACGTTAGGGAATGCGGCAATTACAGGGCCATTAAACTCATGGACCACACACTCAAGATATGGGAGCGGATAATTAATAATAGAATAAATAGCATAATTGAGCTGTCACCCAACCAGTGTGGGTTCGTCGCGGGAAAATGCACCTCTGATGCGATACAGGCGATTAGAATTATACTAGAGAAAGCCAAAACTAGTAAAACGAACATACACATGGTCTTCATAGACCTCGAAAAAGCTTTCGACCATGTCCCACGTGATCTTGTATGGAAGGCTCTCCGTGCGCATTGCGTACCGGAACACTATATCCATTTTATAAAGGACATGTACGAAGAAGTTTCGACCCAAATTGCTTGTCCAGCGGGTATCACGGAATGCTTCGAGTTAAAGGTTGGAGTACATCAAGGGTCAACACTTAGTCCACTTCTGTTCAATGTAACGATAGACTATCTAACCAAGAACATACAACGACCCGTGCCTTGGAGCATGCTGTATGCGGATGACGTAGTTCTCATAGCCGAAACTGCCGAAGAACTCCAAGACGACCTAAACGGTTGGGTGGAAGCCCTTGAAGGAAACGGTCTTAAAATCAGCCGGAAGAAGACTGAAGTAATGTCCTGCATATTCGATGACAATACAGATCCGAAAGATACGAGCATACTGTATATAGATCAAACAACCTTACCGTCGGTAGAAAGATTCAAGTACCTCGGTTCAGTAATCAGCAGCGACGGTAAAATAGATGCAGATGTGATACACCGAAGCAGCACTGGTTGGCTTAAATGGAAGGAGTTGACTGGCGTGATGTGCGACAAGAAAATGCCCCTCAAAGTAAAGGGAAAAATATACAAAACAGCAATAAGACCGGCTTTACTGTATGGATCAGAATGCTGGGGCACAAACAAAAGTCACATCAATAAACTCCATACCACGGAGATGCGCATGCTGCGCTGGTCAGCTAATGTAACACTGTTGGATAAGGTACGAAATGAATACATCAGAGGCAGTTATAAAATAGCACCCATTGCGGACAAACTGGTGGAACGACGCTTGAGATGGTTCGGACATATCCAACGACGCCCAGACGACCACGTAGTCAAAGTAGCTCTGGATTTGCCCTCGACGACGCGTAGACGCGGAAGACCCCCCACCACCTGGTGGACGACGGTCCAAAGAGACCTAAAATCTTTGAATTTAGACCCGAAGATAGCACTTAATCGTGCAGAATGGAAGAAAAGGACAGGGAAGGCCGACCCCAAGTAAATGGGACAAGGTCCAGGAAGAAGAAGAAGAAGAAGACATCAATTCATATTACAACCGACGATATGGTGCTACTTTCACGCAGTAGTGCGGAAAGAGCACTTTCCGTGCATATGTCGAAACTTTGAAGAGCCATATGTACAGTAAAACGTTGTACGATACACGTGCGAATGGGTAATTCGCAACTCGTGTCGATTTAAAACACTCCCTACGGTCGTGTTTTAATTTATCACCACTCGTTGCGAATTTTCTATTTTCGGCACTTGTATCGTAAATAACTATTTATTGCTCGGTAATATGGTCCATTTTTATATATTTCTAGTTCAGGTTCAGGAAATTCCAGGTTGAGACATCTACGAGTGTTTTAGTTAAATTTAAACACGTGTAGGTTTTTACGAACAAAAGTACCAGTTTCTAATATGAATAGCGAAGGGAGGGTTAAAAGTTTCATGTTCTTAAAATGTGGTCTGCACCTTATGGGCAGTTATGGGCGTTTGGCTTATTGTAGCTCTGTATGCTACCGCCTTAAGAAGCCCTTTACGATCAAGTATCATGAAAAATACGTAACAACTCAATACTAGGTCAGTCACAATTATTTCCAGCACCCAATAACGAGCGTACAAAGTTCACATTACGTTGGTCGCGACCCACGCCACACTGTCTGCTCAGTCTTGGCATTCAATGGTTTGATTTATTTTTATTATAAGCATTATTAAATATACGCGTTCCACGGGTCACGGTCATGGATATCGGTTTTATTGACGGAGACCTGAAATATTATGGGATGTATGTTGGCAATATTTATGAGATGGATTCAAAGGACAACTTGCAGTTTGTAATTTCATCACCTTTGTGAAACTTCTACTTAGATATATTTAGCTGTCTATATATTTCCTTCACATATTTTGGTTCTGGAATTAAGTACCATGATTTATAAAATAAGTAAAATTCAATAACATGATAATAGTTTGGTAGATTCGTAGTTACATTTTCCCTATAAACATTTGAATGGAAAGTGATATGAAATGTTCCACCTTGATTTGGAAACGTGCACATGGATGGATAACCTAAAAGTAGGCCACACATTCGTAATTAATAATTATTCAGAAAGTTAGTATTATCGACATGAAAAGTTATGGGTCAAGAATCATTTACCTACTCAAAATCCTCTGCTAGTTCAATTTGAATGTACAGTCAGCAGCATCTTATAGTTATCCAAATATATCGTAACACAGCCTTACACCGCAGGTAATAAAGACGTGTTGCGATATATTTGGCAACTTTGGCTAACTAACTATATGATGCTGACTGTACCTACACTTATATATACGTTTTAAAACTTGTTTCCATGGGACCTGACTCCGAAAGAAGTAATGTGAACCATTTTCAAAACTTCATTCGAATTCCAAAATCGAATCGAATAAACGTGAAAGAGTGTTGCTTTTGTTTCCAACCAGCTACTTACTAATAAATTGATGCACCTTGGACTGCAGGCGCAGCGAGGAGTCCGCTGCGTCATCCGAGCCCCGGTTTGCCGGGCGCGCTATTAAGGATGGCGAAATTAAACATGCGAGAGAAACAATTTGACGATGGTATAGTTTTTGTACTCTGGAAAGTCAGTCATAGCACCTGCCTAGGCTTATTAAGATGTATCTTTTGCACGCTGTTAGTCCATCATTTATAAAAACTTTTTCATAAAATATCATTATTACTAGCTAGGTATCTCTAGCCAGTGCATAAACCTTATAAGCTATACATAGCCTATGGATAAGATTTTCTCGTAAACTGCTCATCATTTTTCATACAGGAGCATGAGATAAGTCAAGAAAGTAGATTACCATTAACCTTTTACCGAGCTCAACTCAAAACGAGTGTCCGACGGTCATAAATATCGCCGAGAAACAATAAAAAGTCGTTCCTGACTAATAACTATGCCGTCGGAGCGGGTCCTATCGGGGCCAGCATCGCAGTACCTGTATCACATTACACATAAAATATTTATTATTTATAGGGTATAATTAATAAAAACACACGGGAGCCACAAAAACAAGTAGCCCAACAGGAAGATACTATAACTCAATCGGCGTACGGTTTACGCCGCGATTTGTACGCGTCGCGATCCGATCTCGTCGCCTGCGCACAATATAAACACTTTGTTTCGCTCGCGGTAGCTTAATGTCTTAAACATGATACGTTATCCGTGCCTACCGCGGTTACGTAGAACCTGTTTGCTGGGAGGCTTGTGTCGCGGGGATAAAAACTAGCCACGCGATCTAGGACTGGATATACTTAGTGCGAATAGATCACTGCGTCGTAACGATCGATTAATATCCTATCTATGTGATTTATTCATACTCAAACAACACAACTCCATCTCATCATCATCATCATATCAGCCGAAAGACGTCCACTGCTGGACATATAGGCCTACCCCAACTCCATCTATTAGGTTTAAAAAATATCAGCAATCTTCAGAAGTAGCAAAATCTATGCAAATATTCAAGTATATAACCAAAGTACGCGAATTTGTAAAATAGGAAGTAGGTATCTAATAATAAGGAACAAAACATCTTTGGAAGAATTAAAAATAAACATAGTATGTTGCATACATTCGACTGTCAAAACAAGAAACACCTTCGCAAATCAACTTAATCAGGTGGGTGTAGCATTTCTCGAAGTATTTAAAATACAAGATAGCCCCCAGACATAATAATCGCAGTTTATTCGCTTGACAGAAAACTTGTGGCGTAGTTAAGGCATCCTCACACGGCGTGGGCTTGAAATACGAGGATTGTATGTGTGGAAGGACTTTAATAAAGTTCTCGTGAAAACGCAACAATGAGGCAGTGGTCGCAGTAACTTAATCTAAGAGAATGAATCTGCAAATGAAATCTACTACGAATGGAAGTTTAATCTTGGCGAGCTTGAGTTAGTGGCGTTTTTCACTTGGTTTTTGTTTTCTTTAGTGCTGCATTGTGTGTGGTTGATTACGTTGTCTTATATCCTAAATGATAGCGTGTTTGTATGAATTTTACTTATGGGTATACTTGTACACTTAAATATTTTTCTCTTCCACAATATAGCGAATCATTTTCGCGTTGCCATGCTAGTCGAAAACTATAAGTTAGATTACAAAGTAGGTACTGGACTACACATATAATATCAATACTACTACTCTAACATCGCATCAGTAGTCGACATACTTGTGTTCACTGTTCAGTCTCAAGTACTTATACTTCTTTACAAAGGCGTCGGAAACTACGCTATCAATAAAGTTTAAGTAGACTTATTACGCTAAATAACCCCATGTAAGTGTATAATTTCTTTTCATTTGCTTGCTATTATCGTTTGAAGTACGTCAGTCAATCGATGAAAATTAGTAGGCATGATGATTCAGTTTGGAGACTACTTGCCTATTGCGATTCGAGATCTCTTTGTTATGTATAAAGCAAAATAGCGTTGATTGTATCGTATACAGAGGACGGATGCCTATGCGTTAGGCGGATACGGTAACATCTGTGGCTAGCGACACTTCAGGCCAGCATGCTTCAAGCCCAGGACCTTAGCTTGGAAAATGACGGTAAAATATAATACGACAAGGAAGAGGTATCGTATATTGCCATTTAAATTGACGACGAAATTGTATATTTCTTTTATTTTTTATATTTTTTTATTTTATTAAAGACACTTTGTAATTGTATGTTGATGACTAATTTTGAACTAATCCGACCACTGGGAATTTGTAAAAATCTCCGTGCCGATTAAATGTAGATACTAAATAATTAGCTATACTGAACAAGTTCAAGCAAAACTGGTAAAACAGAAGTTCCGAAACTTATAATCACTTACGCAACAGAATCATAACCAGAATAAGTTTGCTAAAAATACATATTTATTATACAACATCGTGAAATTTATAAGTTCGCAAGTTTCCCCTTGAATAAATGGATAGGTTCATAGAAAAGCTGTTAAATGAAAACTTGTTAAACAAAAGTGCCGTAACCCATAATCACTTACGCAACGGAATCATAACCAGAATAAGTTGCTAAAAATATTATACAACTTCACGAATCATATTTTAGATCTGGGGTCGGCAACCGGCGGGCCGCGGGCCGCATGCTGCCCGCCGGCCGCATGCTGCCTGCCAGTCCCTGACTTGCGGCCCGCGAGCCTCCCTATCTGTTTTGTATGTAAAGGTCGTTATATTCAGAATTTTGAAATTGCCCCTTAAAGTGACAAAATATGAAGAAGTGCGGCCCGTGTCAATTTCGTTAGCGATTATGTGGCCCTTGGTTACTAAAAGGTTCCCGCTCCTGTTTTAGACCATTGGATAATTACATAACTTCTGTTTTGGTGTCCCCCGGCGTTCTTTGGTGACCTAAATAAGTTCATTAGGAAGTTTTATGCGAGTTGCGGTATTTTCGGTAACATTATGTAATTACACGTAATATTCGTTATACAAGGGCGGAATATTTTTGACGAAGTTCCTGTTGTTATGTTGTGCTTTTATTAGAACGGGGAACTTTTACAATTGTTAATTACGTTCGTCGTCGTTGGTTTCGTCTCGGCGACCCAAGTGTACTAAGATGTGATGTCATAAAAAGTCATGTGTCGGATTTGATGTGCCATATTGTATAAGTATATGATACGACAAAGAAAGTTTTCTTCAAGCCAATTGAAACGAGTTTTGAGACGCAGTCGGGTTGTTAATTTCTCTTTTATTTTTATGCTATTTTATCAAGTTAGAGTTATTAGCAAGGCGTTTCGCATATGCTCCTACATTTTATATCGTGTATTATTTTGAATTAATATGTTTATCTACTTCAATAAAATTATTATTAATGAATATATCCCCATATACAAAAATGGAGAAAGACAGGATATTGGGAATTACCGCCCCATTGCGATACTTCCTATTATCTCTAAAGTATTTGAGAAGGCAATGTATCTAAGAATAAGTGACTTCTACCATAAATTCAATGTTATCACACCGGAACAACATGGTTTCCAAAAATCCAAATCAACTGCACTTGCGGTTTTTAACTTAGTACGTGAAACTTCTACTCATTATGACGACCGCAGCTTTACTACCGTCCTTTTCTTCGATATGTCCAAGGCATTGACTTTGTTGCACATGACTTACTTTTGGCAAAACTAGAGTGCTACGGCATCAGAGGACAAGCATTGCAATCGCTAAGATCTTATCTGGAAAATAGACATCAATGTGTAGAAATTAAGTGCGTAAATGAGTTAAAGGAAACAGAGATACACCAATCTGACTATAAATCTAACCATTATGGAGTTCCCCAAGGGAGTGTTTTAGGCCCACTACTATTTTTGACCTATATTAACGATTTACCGAACGTGACGTCCCATAAATGTATTCTGTTCGCTGACGACATCTCGATTATTGTCACAAATAATAAGATTGAAACTATATTAGATCATGAAATTAATGTAAACAACACTGTAGCTGCCGTAATTAACTGGATGCAACAAAATAATATGCAAGTAAATTTATCTAAGACGAATTATATGAATTTTAATAGTTTAAGCTGGACATTGAATATTAATTATAGTGGACATACCTTGGAAAATGCTAATGTTATAAAATTCCCTAGGCCTGATTGTTAATAGTAATTTAAAATGGAATGGACATATCGAACATGTATGTAACAAAATTAATCGATTTGTTTTTGTCATGAACAGACTGCGCGCAACGGCCGACCAAAAAACAGCATTGATGGCCTATCACGGCTACGTGGAATCAGTGCTTCGGTATGGACTGATTGTGTGGGGAAATGGGGTTGATGTTCAAAGGGCCTTCATCTGCCAAAAAAAATGTATTCGTGCTATATGTGGAGTGCGCCAAATGACTTCTTGTAAACCTCTCTTCCCTGAATTAAATATTCTCCCTCTACCCTGTCTCTATGTGTTTGAAGTCTCTAAATTTGTTAAACTAAATATGAACTTGTTTAGGACAGCCAAGGAGGTGTTTCCTAGAAACACTAGGAACACAAACAGGCTTATTGTACAGTCGAGGAAATTGAATGTTTAGCACTTTTGGACCTTAACGTCATTCTAATAGAGTTGACATGTGCCAAACATTCAATTTCCTCGACCGTACTTAAACAGCAAAGAACTGCTGCCTTCAAGAAAAACTGTTACTGCATGTGTGTCACCATATACAATAAGCTACCACAGAACATAAAAGATCTACCATATACTCAATTTAAAACAGCGCTTTTTAAATGGCTACTGGCAAAAACATTTTACTCTATTAATGAATTTATTGTGTATAGTAATGTATAAAATTCATATTAGTCAAATTTATATTACAAATATTTTATTACCCTGACATTATATAATTAACTATTTTATTATCAATTACCGGGACTGTATGTGTATATTGTAAACTCATTGCGCATTCTATCTTAGTTTAAGTTAATGTAGCTTAGTATTTAATTAAGTTATCTTAAGGTAGTCTAATGTAGTACACATTTACTGTTTTATACAGGGTGTTAACGGGGTCATGATCCGGAATGACAAAAAGCGAATAAGATGATCATACTGAACAACCTTTCCCATGGGACCAACCACGAAATCGCAAAAAAAAACCAGGTATTCCATACATAACTCTCAATTAAATCGCAGTTAACTCACAGTTAACTCTTAATTGGCTCTTTTTTTTTGCGATTTCGTGGTTGGTCCCATGGGAAAGGTTGTTCAGTATGATCATCTTATTCGCTTTTTGTCATTCCGGATCATGACCCCGTTAACACCCTGTATAGGTAATGACCCATTTGCATGCTGGCAAAAAACAGCTAAAAAGGATAGGACTTGTAACTCTATACCTAACACCTATGTAAAACCCTTTTTATATGCAAATAAATGAATTATGAATTATTAAGAATTATGAATTAGGCCATAGCAACATCCATTCAGCAGGTTGATCACGTAACGCTTTGTACGTACGTTAGGTAGATCTAAATGTCAAATTTTACATGGAAAATGACAGTTAAAGTGTCCCAACGGGCGTTCGAAACGTTAATACGTGATTACCCCTCAGGACGCTATCGACCAAAACTTCTCTAAATTGATTGCCATTTTTTTAACGAACCTGTTACCATATGACAGGCAAAAATGTTACTTTCCGCCGTGAATTCGGTCTCATTTACTCTTTCTGGGTACAATAAAAAGCGTCACAGGCACATAAATCTCGTCCGGCAGTGGGCCGACGATAAATAACGAGGCTTAACCGGCTACCGGCGTGCTAAGGCTTCGTAACTGCATATATTTACTATATCGACCACTTACTTTTCCAATCTCGTAACAAATTTAATAAAACAATCGCGTAAGCAACCCTCTGCTGTACCAATAAAGTGTATTTTTAATTGAAATGCCGGCGGGTGACATGAGTTTCAATGACACTTGGTGGTGATATTTCATTTTACTGTATTATTTATGTCTATCTGTAACCATGAAACAAATGAATTCGCGTAAGGCTTCGCTTGTTATACTCATAGTCTTGTAGCAGATTTTTTTCATACTTTATACATGGTTAGGTTACCTATTTATACCTAAGATGTTTGTGTTATAGGACGGTGCTATAAAAAAAGTAGAGGGTTGTGTCAGAGACCAAACCATAAAGTTTATGTTGCTTATGTTGTTTATTTATTTTTATCGCTAAATAACAGTATATAATTTCAATTTTATTTAAGAAACATGGTAATCTCCTACTTGGTAGCGTAGTGTGTGTTCCCAATTATAACTTAAAATATTTTATGACTTCGTTTGTTGTCCGCACTCAAATCGGTTCATCTATTAAGAAGCTACGATGCCACAGTTGGATACCCATGTGAAACTTATTTGCCATAGTATACGTCGGGGGTTAAAAAAGGTTAACATGCAACATGTACCTACTTACCTAAGGTACATGTTGTACTTAACTAAATAATGTTGTTAATGTGTTAAATAATGTTGTAAGTACCTACCTACAACATTATTTTAATTGCTGTTATTGTGTGTGAGCTGTGAGTGAAAGAAATTTATTTGCAAGTCATTTTACATGGCACATGGTGTGGTATATGTAATAATGTTAAGAAATAAGTCTCTCGCTATGTCAACCATGGATGAAAATAATTATCTCCTTGAGTTCCTTGACACGCCGCAATAGTCATGTTTGAGGGCAATTACGATAAACAATAGAAATAATTCAGAATACGATACTGTACCACGATAATATAAGGTAATTGCATCTTTATATCTTATGTGATAGCAATAAAAAAGCCAATGAAACCGAAGCCCGTTCACTAGTAACGGCCGAACATTTTACTTTGAATATATTTCAACGTTAGAAAATGTTCAAATTTCCTTCCTGTCCAATAAACCGGCGGCGCGGGCGCAGGAAGCCGGCAGGTCGTAAGTTTAACAAATAAAATAATTCTCGGGTAAAATACACACACTAATGTGACTAATATTATAATATCTCGGGCCCAGGATATCTACTAGCAACGCCAGAAGATTTAGGTGCGGTTCGGGTTTTTCAATGCGAAATGTAACCAAGAAATGATATCTTGTGTAACATCATGTGACGTAGATGACAAGGCGCAAATAAAGTGTTGTTTTGCAGTAGATGAAAATATATTTTTTAAAATAACGCTCAACTGCGTGTCGGACTCGCGCTCCGAGGGTTCCGTAGGTACCTATTCATTTATGGGTAAATAGTTAGTGGGTCTCAGGAATCGAGCCTTGAAATTTTTTCTCACTTAATTGAGTCAAATAACTTTGCCATTGGAAAACTGCTGTCCCCTTACATCGACATATTTCTCTGGAACATATAAGGTTCTGGGCAGCTATATTTCCTTGAAGTAATTGATTATTAAATATCATACTTAACTCATACTCTTAGGTAATAGTCATATGGAGGAAAGAATGATATCACTTTTTTGTAACACTATGTTTCAACCATTTAGGTTAAGGGAGGGAAGGGAGGTAAGAAAATTTTGAGTTGAAAATGCCTTCGCTTAAATTGTATAATGACTTAGGCGTGTCATTGTAGATATTTGTCTATTAGTTTAGTGTAGGTTTAAACCTATCATATCGTCAAGGAATCAAAACACTAAACTCAGCAGATTGTATGCCTGCAATCAATATGGATTTACATCTTACAGTCAGTTTCTTAGTAGGCATTTCTTATTTTGTTCATTATAACGAGTAAGGCGACGTCCTTATTTGGCGGTGCGGAGTCTGTGCGGTATCAGCAAATTGTACCAAGTCAGTACAGATCGGCGCGGGATGCGCGTAAGCAGGGCCATTCGAATGCAGTACATACCTACTGCATGCAGAGCTGGGCAAATTCAGTACTGGACACGACCTTCGCGACGAAGAATAACGACCATGAAGAGTATTCCTTTTACAGCGTTGGTCCAAGTGCTTAGTTAGATGTGGCATGCAGTGATCCAGCGCGCGCTGCAGCATCGTAAACCGCGGACCACACGCGGGCGGAGGTGTGAAGGCAGCGCGTGCGCCGCGGGGGCCGGCATAACTCACGGCCAGCGGGGCGCCGGCCATTCATGCCTACCTGGACATTTGGGCAGACACACTGTCTAGGAACTTTGTTTCGTACTAACAAGGTAGCATAACCTAATCTAACCGAAGGATTCAGCTGGTGTCGCTGCAGGAAGGCCCACCCTTCATGCCCCACAGCCAGACATACTGTGTAGAGTGTGTAGGAGCGGTTAGTTTCATACTCACAAGGTAGCATAACCTAATCTAACCGAAGGATTCAGCTGGTGTCGCCGCAGGAAGGCCCGAGAAGAATTCATGCCCCACAGCCAGACATGCTGTGTAGGAGCGGTTAGTTTCATACTTCCATTACTTATTGTGAAATTAAATAAACATTTTCCATTTTTTCATTTTTTTCATTTTTCACAAGGTAGCATAGCTATCTATAACCCAATGTAACCTAAAATTCAGAGGGTGTCACCACAAGTTCCATGCCCCACAGCCCGACATACTGTGCAGAGTGTGTAAGAGCGTTTAGTTTAAAACAGTTACGACAGCGGGTTCAATAACAGTTCTGTTGCCATAGTGACACGCCGCGTGTAAATCACAGAATAAATCTACTGGCGTGTTAAAGGTGTAACTCTATCCTGTACCCCCACGCTCGTAACAATACTAACAAGGTAGCATAACCTAATCTAACCTAAAATTCTGCTGTTGATGGTTTGCATTTCCCAGAAATTAATGAAAATATTGGGATGGCGGTTTCATCACCTCGACTCCATCCATAGTCGATATATTACAGCCGTTGTAATGTCCATACATTACGTCGTTTAGGATCATTTTTTTACAGGAGTCGCAAGCTTATACTATTAACAGAGAGAAGCTCCCTCATCCACGTAGTTCGATCTTGTATTCTTAGATAAACTGGCGTGGAGAGGACTCCATCGAAAACATGTCGTCTAGGGAAGGGTTAGTGGTTTAGTTAACATTGACCTTTAAATTGATCGTCTTGAAAACACCAACTAACCTATCCCTCAACTCAACACCTGCGCCAGAAAGGCAACAGCTAGGGTCAACTGACACAAAATTGCTGGACGTGTTTCATGTTAGGATCAAAATTATTCGGCCAAAAATAGCCAGTGAGAAAGAAACTACTGAGAAAGAGAAGATGAAGGAGGACACAAATCAATAAAAAGAAGTTAAGTGTAGCGAGAACTGTCATACAATGCACCATGTGGATTCTCGTAGTTTTAATACCACTTGTTAAAACAAGCAACAATCATAATGAAGAGTATCAATTGTAAAATAAAATGCTAACGATGAACCCCCAAATTATCGTGTACCGCTGAACCGGAACAGACTAATACGTAATCATGGAGTGAACAAACTTTACCAAACATAATGCCTGGCCCGGAACGTCTAATGACACATCTC
Source organism: Epinotia ramella (assembly GCA_947578815.1). NCBI lineage: Eukaryota > Metazoa > Arthropoda > Insecta > Lepidoptera > Tortricidae > Epinotia > Epinotia ramella. The sequence continues at coordinate 20,984,061 of OX388206.1, forward strand.
TAATTCGACCACGCGCGGGGCATCCACCAATTTACCTGTTACAGAATAGACATAACCCGTTATTTAAGTATCGGTAGCGGCTAGCGTGCATCATTATTGTAATTTGATTTCCTTCACGAATCGCGCCGACCGTGCGCCATTTGGCACTAATACGGCTGTTCGGCTCATCGCCCAAAACGCGAGCAATTTCACCGAAAAAAAGTTAAAACAGCCGTAACTTTACATGACTCCTTAACTGATCCGAGGTGAGCATCGTACAATTGCTAATGCATAGCTTATTACCATAATTCGTGGCATTTAAATTTGCAAAGTTTACGTGAGAAGTTCGCTTCGAGTGGCATAAAGTTTTGACTTTGAAGATAACGAGGAAACAAATTATGGAGTACTAAATTACAAAGTAATGTAGGTACTTACAAATTAGCAGAAAAGGGTTTGGAATGAATTGGTGTGATTTCGGAGATGGATGTGCGTGTTGGCGTAGACGGACAGACACACGTCACGGGTAATTACATAAACAATGGCGTTTGATTGTGCTGGATATGGGCCGCAGAAAGCAAGCGTGGGATGTCCTATGCCGAAATAATTACTCTTCAGCAAAAAGTTCCTAACTTGATTTGTTGACCCGACTTTGAAATTAACTGGATCCATTCGAGTGTATATTTAAAGGCAACTGTATGTAAGTACAGTCAGCTGCCGAGAAATGTGACTCCCTCAGAAGTTTGTATGCTGTCACGTTTCTGCTCCGACTATACTCGAAAATGTGATAAAATACCTATAATTCTAGTGATGACCTGCGTTATGCTAAATCAAATGCAAATAGTATGAGCAACCACTTTATTCCAACCTGCCTATAAAAATAAACTATCAAAACGATTGAACCCAGTAATGATGACTAAGAATATACCGTTACCTGAATCAATTGGGGTGGGCCCGGAAGTGACATGGTGGTCATTTTTAAATCAGTTACAACAAAATTGGATTATTATTTTGGCATAGCGAATGAGAAGTGGACTTTTAAATGAGGGCAATTTTAACACCGAATTCCAGCCCAGTAGTTCTTATAATCTACGAACTTGGGGAATTGCGGGCTAGCGCGCAGCCCACACAAAAACCGTAGTCCCTATTTTCTCCGTCAAATTTACACCTATGTTCTTAATGGTTACTATTGGTATAGACAGACCAGATGCCACTGATTTGCTGTAGGTATACTTAAGTTATTCCTTATCACCAAATTTGTGAAGGATGAGCCAGCTATTAAAAAGTAGGTACCTATGGATATTTAATTTTTGCGGAAACTAAGCTTAATTTAGGTTTCTATAGAAATGCAGCCCTATACCTGATATACGTAGTGCTTCATATAGTTGCTGTTCAGACTCCAAAATCTTTTTTGAGCATGAAATACTTATACATTCAACCATTTAGGTTTTTAAATCAGACAAAACAAAATGTTATGTTTCAAGCTGCAAAGTAGGTACATTTCCCTAGCCCCCTAAAAGCCATACCAACATTACCCAATATTTAAACCGCGCACACAATTAATGTGTTCCCGTCATGCGCGGGCGGCGGAACCCGCGCGGGCGCAGCTTCCGCTTCCGATCTGACACACTCGCTGGCCACACTTGCTGGACCTGCAATTTGCTGGTTCCGTCGCGCGTGACGCGTCCTTGTAGCCTTATTGAAGAAGTGCCAAGGACATTCAAGTGTGGCGCTAGGGCACGTCTAGAATACCTACCTAGTCATAGGGATCCTTCCTGGTTCTCGTTCAATCCATGGATGGGGAAAAGCCCCAGGAATATAGCCCCTGATAGAATCCTACGAAACATCTAGCTAAGGTACACTCAGACTAAAATAACCGATTACAGATACCGATTCAAACTCCTTATTAAGTACCATATTCCGTCGAAAATAACTTGGAAATTAATTAACTTCAATAAATCCAATTAACAAAAAAGTTGATAGATATACAAAGAAGTTTGTTCCCTTAAGTTCCCCAGACTCTCCGTTTATTTGTCTCTTACGCGGACGGAGTCTCGACATCTTTGCTGTTCAAAAAGGAAAATCGTATTGGCTTCATGTATTGTTTGAAATCAAGATCATCTTAACACCACCATAAAATTATCTATAGACTATTGAACTTACAAAGTTCATAGTTTCAGCGATTACCTTTTCCTGCTATTTTGGACCTACCAATTTCAGTAGCTACGCGATCAAGTTTCCACCAGGACTGGTATGGGATACACCTGATGTTTCGTCGTCATGGCTCGCCGATCGTCACGTGCGTTGACCTCTCATAATTGTTCCGGTAGTGACAGCTACGTGACATGTGACACAGGGGAATGATGGTGGGCTGACCCACTTCTCTAGTTACATGTACCTGCTTAAATGAGAGGAAAAAGCGTGACCTATAAGTACAGATGAAAGCGACCTATTTATCCCTGCTGGCTTCATATGGCATTTCTTCGCAATCACTAATCAGGATCTTGACTTTAAGGTTTAGTCAGCGTTAAGATGTCCCAAGCTCAATTTTGACGGAAGGGACGTCATTTTACGTCCCAAGCAACTGGGATTAGGTTTTATCAAGTGAGAAAGTAACTTGAACGTTAGGTACACTCAAGCCACCTGAAGGCCTCTTTCTCGGCTGTAGCGACTGTTGTCAGTAGATAACAACCACGAGAACGAAATGAAATGTCAGTAAAAAACCTGAGATAATTCAATGGGATTTTGGGATTTTCCATTTATTAGGTAATGACCTACATGTTCCTGATGAATAGATATTAGGTATAGGTACTATATTAAAATTTTGTAACATAACCCAAAAAAAATCCTTACTAAATGTTTTTTACTTAAACCTACTCTCATTTAGTTATAAACTCAGCCATTTAACTACTAACTAGTCTACTAGGTGACCAAATCCAAAAAAAATAATAAGCTGACTGATATCATACGCATCATACCCAACAAAAATTATTGTGTAATCGACGATATTTCCAAGGACGTAGAACCAACATAGTTCGATAAACAATAAGCATGAAAGTATTTGATTTGACTACTTTGATGTAGTCGTACCAAAATGTAGCGCCATTCAAATTTAATTACTTTCTAAGCGAACGTTAGTTTCGTAATTCAGAGCGGCTGCGGTCTGCGGCCGCCACACAGGATGACGAGGCGTTTAATCTTGATGGTCATTTAAATATTATTCTGTTTTCGATTTCAAACCATACAGCCTGCAGAATGCTGCTTGCATCGAGAGCCTTATTTTATTGACAAGCTATACATTGTACATTTGAGATGATTGCAGACACAATGATCAACGATCCTATACAAAACACCATTTGTTACTTAATAGTTATTTACGATACAAGTGCCGAAAATAGGAAATTCGCAACGAGTGGTGATAAATTAAAACACGACCGAAGGGAGTGTTTTAAATCGACACGAGTTGCGAATTACCTATTCGCACGTGTATCGTACAACGTTTTACTGTACATATGGCTCTTTAAAGTTTCGACATATGCACGGAAAGTGCTCTTTCCGCACTAGTGCGGGAAAGTAGCACCATATGTACTGTAATAGTTATTTACGATACAAGTGCCGAAAATAGGAAATTCGCAACGAGTGGTGATAAATTAAAACACGACCGAAGGGAGTGTTTTCAATCGACACGAGTTGCGGATTATCTATTCGCACGTGTATCGTACAACGTTTTACTGTACCTACATATGCACGAAAAGTGCTCTTTTCCGCACTAGTGCGGGAAAGTAGCACCATATGTACTGTAATAGTTATTTACGATACAAGTGCCGAAAATAGGAAATTCGCACGTGTATCGTACAACGTTTTACTGTACATATGGCTCTTTAAAGTTTCGACATATGCACGAAAAGTGCTCTTTTCCGCACTATTGCGGGAAAGTAGCACGATTATGTACTGTAAAACTATTAATGCTTCATTTTGAGGTCAAATCGTAGCTATGTGAAAACGCGAGTAGAATAGGCGGGAACAGATATCTTTTTCCTAAGTATCAAACATGAAGATGTGACATGTGTAAATTCATCCCTGAAACTATACAAACAGACTGATAACGTACGAAATGACCACATAACCTATCTAATGTGGTCATATATTAAATGAAATAAAATCCTTTGAGGCCCTTAAGCTGTAAACCCGAGGACAAAAAATGTTTACCTTCAAATTTATCGCCTAACTCATAACATACTGTTAATACGGTTAGACGCAGCCCACCAATTTGTACGTAAACATCATATTTTCGATGCATCGAAAAACCACATTTTTATTATGAATTAACATGTTTATATTGAGACTCATTTGGTCAGCGGTCTTCTCCGGACATTTCTTTTTGCATTCCCAAGGCGCCAACCAAATTTGAACTTACTGGCAACATACAAAGGTGTATTTTTGAATGTTACATGGTTAAAGTACAAGTAAGGTCCAGGCATACTGGATGTCAAAGTTATGACGTGTTAGATTGATTATCGGATGGATGTTAAAATACGTTTTACGACTTTTTATGGCGAGCTTCGGTGTAAGCTCGACTTACGAGGTTTGTTTGTGGTCGCCGGTACTCGTCAGGGATACAAGAGAAATATTGAGAGATAAATAAAATTTTGCTCCGTTGTTGATCGAATTCGGACACAAAAAAGGTCGGATTTATCTAAAACTCACTGGTTGCATGCTTAATTAGTTTATAGCAGTATATAGCATTTAGCGTTGCTGCTGACCATATGATCAGCAGCAACGCTAAATGCTATATGCTAATATGATTCAAAGATACACTTAATTCGTGACGTGTGGATTTTTCTGGACAGCTTTATTTTCAGTATTCTGTCGAATCGTAGGCAATGTTATGCATATTTTGTATTATATAAAACATGTCATACATAACCATTCAACGTCATCTAACAGGGCAACGTTTCGCCCGAGCCTGAACTGAAATACTTACTTACAATTGCAGAAAACGAAGTGGGATTCCTTTAAGAATTTTAAGATTAATGTGTAATGATCGTAAAAAGGAATGAAATGAAAATAATTTAAGCCAGAACAAGTACATATTAGCAAATACATCAGAATAATTAAATTAAATGAAATACAAATGATACGGAACTACTTATTCCAATGTAAGAGACTATAAGTCAAAGTGGTGAAATAGGAAGTAAGGGAAGAACCAAGTAGCTTGTACAATCAACAGCAGAAGTTGTAGCTTCGATCACCTAACATAACAAATTATATGCGCAATTACTTTTTCTATTTTCAACAAAATCACAGACAAGTCGTTTCAGCACCTTTTTAGGGTTCCGTATATAGTCAACAAGGAACCCTTATAGTTTCACCATGTAATTTTTTTGAATTACAAGAAAACTGTAATTTGGCATGAATATATAAATCAATCACGCCGACAAAACAGTAGAATAAAATCCTGAATTATTTTTTTAGGGTACCTACCTCCCTTACACCTAAAGTGGGGATATATATATTTTTTTATCGATAAATCCACAGTGTAGGATATCGTTGGATTGTTTGGTTGCGAGATACTGGGCTTTAAAGCCCTAATTTTTGTTCGAGTCAAGTGTCCCCACCCCTACCTCTGCCGGCTAAATGGCTACTACTGGGGATGTGAAAAAATTCGTGACTTCTTACATATAATTTATTTAAAAGGAAAATTATCACGGCTAAGAAGGCATAACTAGTTACCGAGTAATAGTCGACCAACTTAAAATGTACTTAGAAAGGCCAACTTTCGTACAAGTTCGGCCGACGCATCCGCACCACTTAGTTGGAACGCGCGTGTCGATGTAACAAAAACGGACAGGCAACTACGGAACCTACACTGCATGTGTGACGTGACCCTACATGCACTTGGCCGATTATTCTATAGCTAATTAGCTAGTTTACTTCTGCGGCTGATTTTAAATTTCTCAATTACTACCATTAGGTATTAACACATTAGTGCTATTTATTTAAAATATTATGTACTATGTAATAATTAATAATATAATTTACTTTAAAAACAAAGTTTTCACCGACTTCAATTTAGTACTCCGCCAAGCCACGAGAACATTTCCACATTTATTTTCCAATTTACCACATGAACTGATTTCCGAGAGCAAATGCGTTGATTATTAGAGAAAAAAACCCAACCGCTGTATGTGGCCCGATAATATTTGAGGACTTCCGTCGATTCGACAAGGATCACGTTTGGTACTTCATTAGTTGCTATTTCAACGGAATCTTATCAGAATCTGTGACGTGCTTTTGTACTTTAAGTACATAATTGAGGAATTCCATAAGTCATCTGTGGTCTTCATCATCAGTTCCACTCCACCAAATTTATGATTTCCGGATGTAAATACACGAGATATAATAGAAAATACCAAAATCACTACACGCGTGCCTAATATAATTGAGGAGTTCTCTCAATTCCTCATGGATCCCATCATTCAAATAAATTAAAAAAAATGGGGCCCACCTAGATGCATATTTACAAAAAAAAAAAAAAATCGATTCGGCTCATCAATGAGAGTTCGGAGTTCTTCTGAGGTACCTAACAAAAAAAAAAAAAATACAACCGAATTGAGAACCTCCTCCTTTTTTTGAAGTCGGTTAAAAATGGATTTGGTGTTGAGACTAAGCGCTTAAACTATTGAAGAAGACATTTTCGCAGTTAACTAAATATACCTGTGCGTCAGTCTATCTATACTCACTTCTCATGCTCGTAATGCTAGATAATATGATCTGAGAAAACGTTCCATTCAACTAGAGGAAGGACAGATTGTGTATAATAGTTATTTACGATACAAGTGCCAAAAATAGGAAATTCGCAACGAGTGGTGATAAATTAAAACACGACCGAAGAGAGTGTTTTAAATCGACACGAGTTGCGAATTACCTATTCGCACGTGTATCGTACAACGTTTTACTGTACAAATGGCTCTTTAAAGTTTCGACATATGCACGAAAAGTGCTCTTTTCCGCACTAGTGCGGGAAAGTAGCACCATATGTACTGTAAAAGATGTTTTCCGTTATCCAATGCGGCTAAACATTTTTCTGCTAAACTAACGCAATTTCAGATCTTTGTTACAACGGATATTAACAATAATATATTCATGATTATGAGTCGCAAATTCAATGAAAAGTAAACATTATTAATGCTTGATGTATACAGTGTTTTTTTTTAAATGGGACAGTATGGGGAAATCCGAATCTAAAGGAGATAGAGGAAAAGTGTCCAAGGAGACATTAGGTGTTTTTTGATGTAAACAAATTTGGCTCGTTAAAATTTTTGGTCAAGCGTGAGTTGTTCTTAAAAAATTATAAAGTTGGTCAATTTTTTTTTTGACGCGGGTCGGCTCTGTTTCATGTAAGGATTATTTCATTGTATGGAAAGAAAAAAATCTGAACAGCAGAAGTTGGTCAAATTTAATGAAAACTAATCTTCATACAGTTGGTTTATTACTTGAGTAAATGTTCGATGTGGCCGCCGTCTTGTCTTATGCAGGTACGAGCACGCTTCAAGACACTTCTAGTTACATTTAACAGAGACTTATGGTGAATTGTGTTTAAAGTGTTGTAAACAGCATCTTTTAATTCTTGTACGGAGTTGTAACGGGATTCATAAATTCGACCCTTAAGGTAACCCCATAAGAAAAAATCTAATGGCGTTAAGTCGGGCGATCGTGGGGGCCACTTTATCGGCCCATATGTACTCGTACCCATCCAACGGTTTGGAAACTGCTCGTCCAAACACAGTTTACTTGCCCTACTGTTGTGGGCTGGTGCACCATCTTGTTGGTAGATTATCTTACCAAAGTTCCTTAAAAAAATGTTCTTCTCTTGAATCATCTGGAGCTCTTATCGATTATCGAAATTTAAAAATGGAATAATTTTAAATATTTTTTTACACGCCTAGGCACTTGTAACAATATTAAAAGGTGAATACTGCAATTGTATGAAGATTAGTTTTCATTAAATTTGACCAACTTCTGCTGTTCAGATTTTTTTCTTTCCATACAATGAAATAATCCTTACATGAAACAGAGCCGACCCGCGTCAAAAAAAAAATTGACCAACTTTATAATTTATTAAGAACAACTCACGCTTGACCAAAAATTTTAATGAGCCAAATTTGTTTACATAAAAAAACACCTAATGTCTCCTTGGACACTTTTCCTCTATCTCCTTTAGATTCGGATTTCCCCATACTGTCCCATTTAAAAAAAACACTGTATAATGATAGCACCATCTAGCAAGCATGATTTTGATACAATTTCAGTTTGATAGAGGTCGTTGATGTTAGTTGTCGATTGGCGCCATCTACCGAGCTTAATTTTAGTCCAATTTCAGCTCGATAGATGCCGCTTATATTATGTTTTTGATTTTATTTAGACTAATAAAAATAACATACCAAACCGTATTAAATGAGTTTTATTTGATTCTAAAATTATGAAAGGAAAACGAATGTAAAACTGTAAATGTTTCTAAGTATAATGCCATACAATATTTCCGTAACTTCGCGAACAGAACATTTTATCAGTTCATATTTTAATTAAGTTTGGTCCATGTTGGGGTCATGGTGGAGAAACACGGCATAAATTTAAAACGCTAAGACTGCATTAATGCTTTCAAATCCACAACCGTCAATATTAAGGCGGTGCATTGGAAATTATTACGTGCTTTGAAACGCCGTTCTGACTTGATTAAGAAACAATAAGGTCTGATTTTCAGATATAATTATGATTCTCGACTATATGATTGTTCATCTGATTTTATAGATACATGATTGCTTAATTTCCTCGATAGAAAAAAAAAACCAAAGTTGGGTCTGTATTTTCCTTTTTTTACTCAGCCTACTCAAACGATACATTATTTTACGACACAATCAAGTAAATACTATAGTATTTTATGTCATCTAAAATCTCACTTTATGAAATTTTAATAAACCTTCACTTGGTTAGGTATTAGTAGTAGTGAGTTAATGGGGTTTTCAGATCAGAGCTCTGAAAACTGCCCATTAACACTTATAATATTCAAGTGATATTTGAAAACCGCTGTCGGGTATTTGCTTCCTTCGAAAACCTTATAACTTCTATTTATACAAACGGCTTCAAAAACTTTAATAGCGCGATGCAGACCAGATTTTCTGATTGGTCGATTCATCCGGCGTGCAAATGACGTACAGAGGATTTTATAATGCAGAATATTACTCAAGTATTTAAAGATCACTCATGAAAGTAGTTCGATAACTTGAATCATAATCATATCATATTAAAATCTAAATTAAAAGTTATGCACAATGCACTTGTGACTGAGTAGAAATATGAACCCTTCAAGTCGTCACTTATTCATATTGCAATGCACGCTTACTACTTAGGGATCCGTATGTAAAATAAATATCAATGAAACGAATGCATAATCATTTTTATATTTAACATTCAATAAAATCAACCATCTGAAATCTACCCATTAATACTTACTTACTAATTATTCAAGTGATATTTCAAAGTCCCAATCGGGTATTGTTTTGAAGTCGTAAAATAATGGACATTATTTCAAATAGCAAAAGCTTAACACAACATGCAGTCTAAGGAGGCCAACCCTCAGTTGCATGCAAGGGTCCCAGGAAGCCGGTCCCTGGCATAAACCCTCATAGCGCAGAACGGCTATGGCGTTTGCACATAACACATCTAACAAGTTGATCAGGCTCGTCAGACATGGTCGCAACCCCCAGGAAGCAGGTCCCTGGCATAAGGCTACGGTTTTACATGTGTTGAGTTTGACCCCCTCCGGGTGTGGGTATCCATACCTATCGACCGCCTAGGTATAGAAAACCCTAGTTTTCAAGGTTCTGTATTCAACACAACACACACAGAGGGTGGCCAGTCCAATGTATCTGAATTACGTGCTGGGGTCGTCCGGTCGCAACTTCCCGACAGACTTAGGTCTGATTTTTTATTTATATGAACAAATGTTAAAAACTTTAATAGCGCGATGCAGGTCCTGTTTATTCATTGGCTATAACTCATGACGTGCTCGTGCGTCATGTGTTACAAAGCTGTTAGTAATCTAGACTTTAAAATAAGGCAAATTAAAAATAATATTTCTTTGCTTTCAATAAAATTGTAAACCGTTTGATGACCTATATTCTAGACCAATTTATTGCAAAATAGAGGCTATAACAAAGCTATTAGATTCATATTAGAATTGAACAATTGGTTCATATTGCTTTTAATTACATAGCAAAGTTGATCGACGTAACTAACTTGTCATCATGCATTTTGTTGTAACTTGAGTCATTCTACGTGTCCGCTCGTTGTCAAAGGAGCATTAAAACATACTAATCAACAACTTCTCTCCCGCTGACCCATGTATGCGTTAGAATTTAGTATGCATTTGCAAACAAATTATTTACCTCCTAGGAGGGGAGGATGATAATTGATAACGCTATTTAAAACTTGGTTCGTTTATAACTATCCAATATTTTTAAATAATCTTACAAATAATGAAAGCAAGTATGTAAGCTTAAAATAAAACAAATCTGTAGGTATATTTAATATTCTATTTGTATACTTATCACAATATTTTTTAATAATAAAGAAACTTTCACTTTTTAGTATCATACATCATCTTAAATTATACGAAAATAAATCTAAGTTAAATCTAATAATTTGCATTGCTTAATCTTTTAACAATTTTATCAACTAGTCCTTCTGTGGAATTCAATACGTCATCACATTCACTCTCGACGACATACTGCACGGCGACGTCTTCAGACTCGTTGTCCAGTTCAAGATTGGATATGCTTATTTTAATAAGACGCTGACCTTTTTTACTTTGTTTAATTATATAGGAATTAAATCCACTGCCGCAGGCTTTGTTTTTTCCGCTGTTCGCCTTTTTCTTCGAGGATTTCTTCGATATTTTCGAAGGCTTTTTTACCTCTTGAACGTTATTCAGTCTATTCATACAATCCTGTTGGTACTCTAGGTATCCATTTACATCTTGTGAGCATGGTAACACGTCATCGAATGTTGCTTGTGAATAAAAAGTGGAAATATTCGGCTCATAAACACTTTTGGAGATGGGTAATGGCTGCGAACTGGATTTACTCTGAAAATAAGCACAAAACATTTTAAATACTGTAACCGCAATATAAATAAATAAATGTAAATATTAAATTAGAAATTCAATCAACTCACCATTTTCACTGAAGTATGAGATATACGATTTATCGATCTCGGACGACGTCCGTTTATGACAAGTTTTCCAGTCAGAATGATTTTCTACAATTGCGTTTTTAATTGTTAGGTATGTAAACTGTTTATATCGAGAAACGTGGATGCAATCAGTACAAGATAGAACATGTTAACACATGTGTTTCATAAAGTAGAATTATGTACGAATGTTATAATTACAGGTTTCATATACCTAATAATAGATTTTAAAAGTTACATCCTTGCAAATTATCGCATTCAGTGGAGCAATTCTTTCTGTTCATATGGTTACCTATACTCGTTTCTTCTTACTTGCACTCTTTGTAGCATAATGTGTTGAAAGGAGACGAAAGTCGTATTCCATTATTTTGAAGGGAACAGAATGTCGGCGTTCTTTGCAATTAGAGCGATCGCTTTGATAGAACCGTATATGATTTAAAATAAATATGATACTTTTGTTTGTTGAATAATTGCTGATGTTTCGAAATAGGTATCTGAGGTATTAAACCTGTGAAAACTTGTCTTCTGCATGTTTTCTACCATTACTGTTATTAAGTTTTATTGATTAATCAACTTAACGAAGGTTGACAACTACTGTGAAGCGATATTCATGCAAACCAGACTTCGATTTACACTTCATCACTTTCTCACGGGTTTTCACAAGCGAAGGAACACTGCATTGAAATTATGTGCGTAAGTTTTTATAAATTTTATTTTTTTATCGTTTCTACGTGACTAATAAATAGAACCAATATAAGTTCAACAAACAACAATAGCAAATATATAAAATAACCTTTTTATTGCAGGTCTGATTCCGAGTCCTTTACCGAAATTGAGGCCAGAAAACCAACACCAAATTCGAGGTAAACATCACTTTATACTAATTTGTTTTGTTTTATTTAGTAAGCGATTTAATTTTTAAAGACATGTATTTAATTTTAGTTTTGTTTCTTTTATAGGTCGAAAAAAATAGCGAGTAAGAAGAGGGCGCTTTGTGAATCCGATGTTGGAACGCAGGAGCTAACACGGTGAGTTGCAGTAATTTATATTTTATTTTGTTTTAAATTCTGTTTCCAAAAATAAAAAAATAAAAATAAAAATAAGGTATACTAAATATAACATTATTTTGTTTCAGGTATAAGAAGCAAAAGGCGTCTAAAAAGTGTACTGAACTATATGAATCTGATGACGCAACTCCGATACCACGGTATATATTTTAATTTTGCTTATGTAGTTCTTGTAGAAAATGAAATTAATTTTGTTTTGTTACCTGTATTAATATATATTATTTTTTCTTTTTAGATCTACTAAATTGAAGTCCAAAGTTTCGTCTCAACGGTAAGTAATTTACTAATTATATATAATATATAATATTTTTTACCTACAAAGATGTCGTTAGTTTTGTCTTATATGTAAGTTCGTTTGTTTATTTTTAACAAACTTATTTATGGTTTACAGGTCAAAAGCCGGTCCGAAGCCATTGTCGGATCAACAAAGCAGCGTTTCTTCAGGCTGGGCTCTTGACGACGATAGTGATGACGACTTCTGTGCCGAAAAACATGTTGCAGGGTTGCGGTCTGTACTAAAACGACAAGTCCCCGGCGGAAAGGTGTATCGCTACGGTCAGTTGTCCGGTGATCTTTTTTTAGATTTAAAATTGTATAAAGTTGCTGATATAGCATCAATCGCTTCGAAAGGCAGATGGGAGAAAGCACTTGTTAGCCTCAAAATTCAGGTAGACTCTAATTCACCAGAGGTTTCGCATATCAAAAACGCATTACAAATATGTAAGGAGCATTTCACCGAAGAAGGAACATTTTACCGTGAATAATTAATAATTATTCTTACTATACCTTTATTTGTAATATTTGACCTTATTATTTTTGTTGAGTTGAAATTATATAATGTTGCTGATGTAATTGCATCGAAAGATTTATAGGATAAAGCATTGCACCGAAAAAGAACATTTACCGTGAGTCATATTAATTATTCTTACTATACCTTTTATTCTAATACTTCACTTACTCTTAATCAATTATCTATCGAATATGAGTAGCCGGTCGGTTTTCTGTTCCGTTTGCGAAATAGCTGTACCGAGTCGTACATTTTCCGCCCATTTACGTAGCACAGCCCACAAAAATAACAACTCTATATACAATATTGAAGGCATTGAAAAAATTGGTAGCGCTTTTCGTAGTAGGCTTGCATCATACCGAGTGCGGGGAAGCCAAGATGACCTTGACTGTGCGTGCCCTCCTATTCAGTTTATACGCAACATACGCGCCCGCGTCCGACGTATTTTGGAAGCAAGGCAATCAGCTTTCGGTAGTGTCAAAGTGAATTTCGAATTATTTGCAGAGTTTTCTTTGCTAAAAAACGATACGTGTGGCATTAAGTCGTTTGCAACGCAGAATATTGTAATACATCCAAATTTCGATTTCAACGAAATATTTTTAAATGTTTTGCAGACGATTTGTCGAAAAATTGACGAATTTCAAACCAAAGACAGCGGGTGGTCGTTTATGAAAAATTTATACCTAGAAATTAATATCTGCAAGTACAATCCTCTGAGAGCGTCTGGATTCATAGATTTGCCTAAAAGTATAAAACTAAAACGCGCGTGTATCAATATAAAAAATAATGACGCGTTTTGCTTTCTGTGGTGTGTAATGGCTTATTTATTTCCGGCTAAAAATAATGTTCAAAGAGTATCTTCGTATCCTCATTATGAGGACGTTCTCAATATCAAAAACATGACTTTTCCCGTCGGTTTAAAAGATATCAAAATATTTGAGAAAAATAATCAACATATAAGTGTTAATGTATATTCGATAAATAATAAATTGGAAGTCGTAGGTCCGCTGTACAAAACCGCATGCCGTAAGCAGCATCATGTTAACTTATTAATGTTAGAAAACGGTCGGCAAACTCATTACTGTCTGATTAAAGATTTAGGTCGTCTGCTTAAACATCAATTAACAAAACACAAGGGTAAACTTTATCTTTGTGAAGAATGTTTGATATTTTTCAATAACGAAACAAAGAGGGATGCTCATATATGTGGTGGTGTAAAAACAGTTTTACCAAATCAAAATGAGGAAATACAGTTTAAAAATTTCGAACGTATGCAAGATATGCCTTTCGTAATATATGCAGACTTTGAATCCTTATTGGTGCCTAACACAAATGGAAAAACGGGATCAGAAAATACTATTCAACTACAGGAGCACGTGCCTGCTGCCTTTGCGTACTATGTTGTATGTTCGTACGATAGTTCTCTCAACAAGTTCGTTACATATCGTGGAGAAGATTGCGTTGCTAAATTTCTCAAGTATTTGCAAAGGGATATATCCACAATAAACAATATTTATTCGAATCCTAAGCCTATGGTTATTACTGAGACTGAAGAAAAGGATTTTTTAAATGCTCAACATTGTTTTCTTTGTGGCAATTTATTGCTTGGGGACTCAGTTCGAGATCATTCGCATGTGACTGGAAAATTTCGGGGGGCCAGCCACAGTTTTTGCAACTTACGCTTCCGTTTACCTGAATTCGTGCCCGTGTTTTTTCACAATTTGTCTGGTTATGATTCCCATTTATTTTTACGTGAATTAGGGGAAATGCCCGGTCAAATTAAAGTTATTGCTAAAAATAAAGAAAATTACATATCATTCACAAAGTATTTTATCAAAAATCCTGATCAAGTGATGCCGGTTCGGTTTGTGGATTCATTTAAATTTTTAGGAGCTAGTTTAGAGGAACTTGTAAGCACTTTAGACGACGGAGATTTTGTTAACCTTGCGCATTTTTTTCCACTAAAGGTACATTTCGACCTACTGAAACGTAAAGGTATTTACCCTTATGAGTATATGAATAATTGGGCTCGCTACGAAGAGCAAAGCTTACCTCAGCAACATTGTTTTTACAGCTCATTAACTAATGAAACGATATCGAAATATGATTACGAGCATGCGAAACTTGTTTGGAAATCATATGGAGTCGAGAATTTAGGGGAATACACAGATATTTACCTTAAATCTGATGTATTGTTACTGGCCGACATATTTGAAAAATTCCGTCAAACTTGTAAAGTTAACTATAGGCTAGATCCTGCTTTTTATCTGACCGCGCCAAGTTTAAGTTTTGATGCTATGTTACGAATAACCAACGTAAAATTACAGCTTATTAACGACCTAGAAATAATTAGAATGATACAAAAGGGTATTCGGGGGGGAGTTTGCTTATGTTCAACACGATATGTCAAGGCAAATAACAAATACATGCACGATTATGATCCTAGTATACCAAATAATTATTTACTTTATATAGACTGTAATAATCTGTACGGGTATGCGATGTGTGCCAGTTTGCCTTATGGCGACTTCGAATTATTGCAGCAAGGTGAAATTAAAGACCTAGATGTTCGTTTAGTACCAGATGATTCTGATTTTGGTTATATTTTGGAAGTGGATTTACACTATCCAGAATACTTACATGACTTGCACAACGACATTCCGTTCTGTCCTCAAAAATTCGTACCTCCTGGTTCAAAGCAACCTAAACTGATTCCGAATTTATATGATAAATACGAGTACGTTATTCATTATGTACATTTAAAAACATGCTTGAAACATGGCTTAGTACTTAAAAAAATTCATAGAGTAATAAAATTTAAGCAGAGTCAATTTTTAAAACAGTACATAGATTTAAACACTCAGTTACGACAAAAAGCTACATCTGTATTCGAACAAAACTTGTTTAAATTATTTAACAATGCTATTTTTGGAAAGACATTAGAAGACCCTGAGAAGAGGTTAAAAGTTATGTTGGTTAACATATGGAATGATACTAAAAATAAAACAAAAAAGAAATATGGAGCCGAATGCCTGATATCTAGACCGAATTATCATAGCTCAACAATTTTTTCTGAAAATTTCGTTGCTGTACAAATGAAACCCGAGTCTGTTAAACTCGATCGACCCATTTATATTGGTTTTACTGTTTTGGAAACATCTAAGTCTCATATGTATAATTTTCATTATTCTTCGATGAAAACATTTTACGGGCCTAATATAAATTTATGTTACTCTGATACGGACTCGTTTTTATACGCTATAAGCACAGAAGATGTATACGCAGACATTAAATTGAATTTTCAGCATTATTTTTGACACTAGTAATTATCCTGCTAATAATGTTTATGGCATTACTCGTCAACATAATAAAGTACCGGGCCTTTTCAAAGATGAACTGGGAGGCGAAATAATACATGAGTTTGTAGGTCTCAGGTCCAAATTATACTGTATCAAAACAGAAAAAAAGCAACTGAAAAAAGCCAAGGGTACAAAGAAACATGTCTTGCGTCATTTAGATTTTGAGAAATATAAAAAGGTATTGTTAAATAATGAAAGGTTGAGAAAGACAAACATTGTATTTAAATCATTAAAACATGTTATTTTCACGCAATCCGTCAAAAAAGTTGCACTGTCGTCTAATGATGACAAACGTATCTTGCTGAAGGACCGAATATCGACCTTATCTTGGGGTCATGAGTCTATGTTTTGATATTGTAAATTAACTTCACTAGCTACGCATTTGTATCGCCTATAAAATTTGCTATAGCAAAATTAGGCAGATGTTATGTTATTTAATTAGTTAGTTTTAAGGTATAAATATTATGAATAAATATGTAAAAATGTTTTTGTGCCAGTTTCTAATAAACATATATTTCGTAACTAGGTGTTTTATTTAATTTCTATAGCTATCCTGTGTGTATTAGGGCAGGTTCACTTGGTTATAACTATCCTTAAAACCAAGTGGTGAGTTAGGTCATAAATTATAGGAATCATGTTATCTCTTTCACACCTGCACTGCATTATGGAGCGAGCCGTGCAACAAAAATATGTACCGACTTTTATGACCTCACTCGTCACTTGGTTTAGTGGATAGTAAGTAAAATAAAAATTCGAAGGTATTGAAAATACAATTTATTAAACCATAAAAATCATTTTTTGCACACATTATCTAAATACCATGTTTTAATACATATAATGTTTTTTAACACACATTTTCTTTTTATGATCAACACAATTCACATTACCATTTAAACAATACTTTTTATATAGGTCACCAAACGAGGGAGCATTCATCTCTCCTATATCAATTACATCACAGTCAGCACACAAATCTTTAACCCATTTAATCTTTTCGTTGCCTTTAACAAATATTTTCTTGTGCTGTAAATGAATTACAATAATTCGTTTGAACTCTCTAAAATCAACATAACCTTCACGCCACAAAATACCCAGATTCTTTTCTATCCACTTCACACGTCTTTTTTTCAATTCCGATAGAGTAAAGAATGCGTATGGAGGTTTTATTAAAAATGATTGCGTGTAATTATTTGTACTGTATCCAAATTCTTTAACAATAAACTCATTTTCAGAGGATTTAAAACCCTGGAGGTCTACAAACAAATAGTCCGCCATTTACGAAATTTTACGGGTAATATTGCTTAAGGGTTTATATTCTACAATACTGTCATTTAAAATAAGACAATACGCTGAAGTATGGTCAGGTAAATCTGATTCACATTCAAATTCAACTCTAACATCTACTGACCCTGTTTTTAAGGTTTCGTTTTGTCGTGAACAGTCGATAACGAATAGAGGTGCAACGTCTTTAAATTCTTGTGGAGAAAGCAACGGCGCTTGGCTACGGTTGTAATAAGACTGTTGGAATTTTGCGTACTGTTCGTATAATAAAGCAAACTTTTCTGATGAAAAACTAACATTCAAGTTTTCGTATGGAAAATAGGTGCAATTTAAAAACACTTTTACGTCTTTCAAATTACAGTGATCGAAGCCAGTTATATCTTTGAGAGTATCATTTTTTCTGTTCGTTTTGAATCCAATTATAACAAATCGAGGTTTTTCAATTTGAGATGATGTTTTGATGGCCCACGAGTGTTTTGATGTTTGAGGTAAAAGTGGATACTCGTACAAGTCCCAATTTCTAAAGGCCATTTGAATAACGTGATCTTTTTCCAAATATTTCAGTAACCTCAATCTTTCTCGATCAGAAACCTTAATATGAGGCATACGCCAGACTATTTTAGATATAGTTAGGTTATCTACATATTCATTTGTATTCAGTTTTACGCAGTTCAAAGTAGTATTTGATCGCAAGAGAACCAGTTCATGCTTGCATGCTATTATAATCTTGCCATAGTCTTCAGCGAAACCGAGAATCTTTTTTAACGGTATAGACACTGAAAATGATCCGTGTGAGTTTTTTATGCCTTTGATATCCCAGCCCCACTGTTTTGACATCGACGATTCAAGTTCATTCATGGATATGAGAGATTTCATTGTTGTTGTGACCCCAGCATTCTTAATTCTGTCAATTTCAATACCGTTCAGCTCGTACCTAATATCTTGAAATAAATGAAGAATTGAGTTGTTTGTGAAAAGAACACTGTTCACTCGCTGTTTCGTTTCTCTGTTGAATACTGCAATTGAACCCTCTACGTATAAAGTACTTTCCGACGGTAGCACATACAGATCTTGTTGATTAATAGGTATACGAATTTCATCATTTAAATTAAAACTTGTAACGTACGGCTTATAAGAATGATATTCGAAACTTTCTATAGAGTTGTCGAAGCTGAAATTATCTGTTACTGATAATATACTCATTTTAATAAACCTATTATTTTTAAAAACTGTTTATTTTCCTTCGTAAGTTGTCCTTTAGGTGTTCTTTTCTTAGTAGCACAAAGAGTACTAGTAGCTTTCTTGTATAGGTTCACGTTTTTATTAAAATCTATCATTTTTTTCGAAGGTGTAAATATATTTGAATTTCTTCACCACGTAAATTAACCAAATGATCTTTTTCATCTAAAATTCTTATTTTAAGAGAGTTCAAACTTTTTTGAGTAACAGGAAAATAGATAACGTTTTTTGGTGTTTCTATGATTCGGTAACCAGGCGGTACATTAGGTACAAACTCGTGGATTATATGACAAGATTTCCCATTCACAAAAGATCCGCTCACGATGTCACATTCAACTCTGACTATGGTTGTAGACAGAATGGATACTGGCAAAGCGGACTCGGTTAATATATTCGCTGGAACAGTTTCTTTCCCAAAACCCAGAAGCTTACCAATAGAGTCTTCTTTATTAAAGTGAACGGTTTTAGAACACAATATAGAGGTTTTCAACGTGTTGTTGTTGCATGTCATTGTGAAAGAACAATCTCGGAGACGACTTTTAAGGTAATCATCAATATCTTGCAGTTCATATGAGCCTTCAGGTATTTCTACTACTTCATTTTCACCGTAATAAAACTTATTATTTCTCTTGTCTATATTCGGTATTGAATTAAAAGTTGACATATATAGCAAACCGCATTCATAATCGTCATCTAGTTCTAGAGCAGGTGAGTGATTTGTTATAAGAGAGGAGGAGCATCCAGTTATAGACAGAGTGAAAGACATTGTGTGAATGTAATTTTATTTATATGTCATCCACATTTAAATGGTTACACCAAAACTGTTTCAAGAATTGTATACACAAATGTCCACAATTCACAGTATTTAACTTTTGGTAAGTTGCATAATTGTATGAAATGTTACAGTCTTTTAAATAATGTATTAATTCCAACGGTGGTTGAAGATCACCATAACTATTAAAATATTCACAATATTTGTTTACTTTGACGTAGGCTACCCAGTGAGTTCCTTGGTTTTCAGAACTATCTAAATTTAGGATTGCACATTCTACTCTTTTCGACCGTCTTGGTAAATTATCCCTCATAAAAACACCTCTAAAGTGAGGAATGTCCGTCGAGTGTTTTAAAATGTCGAAATTAGTGAGTGCTCGCCTGGGTAACCGATCATTCAGTTTTTTGAAGCTTTGATACATAATCCTTTTCCACTTTTATACGGCTTAATATGTAACCCTTTTCCCAACGCGATAGATTCCATCATCTTGTTATGACGTTCAGATTCAGCAAAGTTTTTTCTAGCAGTTTTGTAATCGTGGACAGCTTTTGCGATTCCAGCAGCTCCACCAGCCAATGATCCTAATGCAGAGAGACCCGCAAATATAGGAATGAGTGGAAGGAATCCTCCAGACTTCGGAATGGGTAGTAAGCGTGGTACACGCAGTTTACTCGTATTGTGAACAGAGATTATTCTTTTTGCTGCATCCAATGCTTGACTGATTGCAACGGATTTATTTTTCGATTTTTTTTTTTTTAATTCCGTACGTATTTTTTTAACAAAATGTTTGAATGATTTAATTCCTGCACCAGCCTTTAATTTAGACTTCATCACTTTGCTAACTAACCATGAGGCTAGTTTTTCTCCTTTCCCGGAAGTTTTTGACCGTAATCTTTGTTTAGCCATTTTATACAGTTCCAAATCTGCACTGTGACGATCACTTAAATTAGAATGATTGTCGTAAGCTATGTCGTGCTGCATGCACGCGTTATCCAACGGATTGATTCCTTTATCACCTCTTTGCAACCGTTTATGTAATTTTGTACCTGGTCCACAATAATTATACCCAGGCAGGTGCAGTTCAAACGGTAAGTGATTAATTACACTATTTACAAGTCCGCTTCCTCTCATTACCATTAAGTTAATGATAAATTTACGTAAGACGAAGTGTATAAATATTATTAAACAATATCATCTCTATTAATCCAACTATTTTCACTATCATCAAGTCCTAACCACTTAACATACATTTTTCTACCCTTTCTTCTGATAACCTTTTCTATAAGATATATGTTTGGACACTGAGTTTTATGCAATTCTTGTTCATAAAATGTACCAAGTATAGGGTTTTTCCGTAGATCTTCTATATGGTAAGTGAAAGGGTTAGTATTGTTCACTTTTTTTATAGTAAAGAGCTCAGTCGACCAATTTGGCGTATACCCCTTATGAAAGACACTTTTGTATTTGCTGATGCGAACTCTATCTCCAACCTTAAATTTATTGGATTTTTGAATATTTATAAATAATTTCGTGATTTGACTATGTTTTCCTTAACTTCATTTTCATTTTTAGAATTCACGGCATCAGGCATAAATTTAGTTGTACGATGTACAGTATGATTATAAGACTGAACAAAATCGGCTAAAGGTCTTCCTACCCATTTATAGTTTCCTATAAAACTAAAATATCTGAATAGTTTTCCTTTGAGCGTTTTTATCAGCCGTTCAACAATAGAAGCCTTTTTGACCGAATACGTAGAATAATGGTTAAGTTGTAAGGATTTTAAAAAACGCTCAAATTCAGTATTATAAAACTCCGTACCGAAGTCTGTTTGTAAATGAACTGGAATTCTTTGATATGATTTTATAATTTTTTCAAATGCGTTTTTGATCTCAGTTTTAGTTTTAGATTTTGATGGAACACACCACGCATATTTAGAAAACGCGTCAATTACAACTAGAATATATTTATATCCTTTGTTGAGCGTGTGAAATTTTTGTAAATCCAATAAATCTGCTTGCCATAAATGATCAATTCCCTTTAAAATAACTGGTCTGCGTTTGAAATTTTTACGAGCTGCTCGATGAATTTCATTAACGATTTGTTCCTTTGTCATTATTAGTATGTTTGACGATAGTCTCTACTTCCTGTTTGGTATAAAAGTTAACTCTTAACTGCGCATTGAGATTATGAATCTGAACCTTTATAGTGTTTAATAATTGATCAAGTTCTTTTTTGTCGTAAAAATTCGAGAAAGATTGATCGACATACTGCTTGTTAACTGCATCATCACCTGTCAGTGGTTTTGTAACGCCTTTCAATCTTGAAAATTGTAAATCATAATCTCCATTCTCTGATCTCAAAAGTGCTTTATCAGAAACTGTCATCAAACGTAAACGCTTATGTACGTGATGACCAAACTTATCGATATTCATTTATATATTGTTAGTTGTTATTAACTGAAAAGCCTCTCATTAACTGCCTAGTAAAGAATGAATTTCAAAGTTATATATTATTCACGTGACCAGCTTCTCGTAACTCTTCAATAATAGATATAATTTCGTTATCCAAACCCGTATTACCAGCATCGCGAGAAGCAATTAACAGTTTCAACCTATCTACAAGCTCGTTAGGATCATCCCAATAAACATAGTTTGTATCCTTTTTAACGTTTTTTAATGTAGGTAATCCTTCACCCATAGTACAGCTTTCAGTGCTAGTCGTTCGCTCTTTTGCTAACTTAAAAAGCGGTTTTATAATGTGTAAATACTTCATGCCTTTGTTACTTTTGATTGGTTTGTTTGGATTAAAGTCACGCCTGTGGGCATTAGTTTCTAGTAAAAGTATTTTATAATTGCGCTTATCTTCTTCTGTTATAACACCCATATCAGGTACTTTCTTAAATAATAATTCTTTTAATCCTGGTGTCATATTTAGTATACGTCCACTGACTTTGAGTTTCTTATTAGCAACACGAACTGAAGAAGATCCAAGCATAAGCCTACCACGTTCTGTTCGAACACCAAAAGGAACATTATCAAAGGTACTTGACTTTTTAGCAAATTCTGGATCATTGCGTGGAGAATAAAATGTTGTATCGTTAGTGTTATCCGTTACATTACTATTAACGCTTTCAAACGTCTTATTGTGACCTTCAATGTCTTGACTTTCATTTGATAGAATGTCATCATCATCGCCATCATCGTCATCAGAATCATTACTTACTTTCGATAGATTGTCGTCATCATCATCATTAGTATCATCACTTACTTTCGATAGATTGTCATCAGAAATATTTGAATCAAATGATTTATGCAAAACAGTTTTATCGGTCACGCTTCTATCGCTTTTTTTTGCACTATCTGGACTGAATTTTAATTTTTTAATTGTATTTTTATCCCATTTCAATTCATCATCTTCAGAATTTAAATTAGCATTGACTTTACGATTAACCATATTATTAAGTGGTTCTGTAATTGGTTTGAAAACAGACTCTAAAATCATGTTATTGTTATTTTGTAGGTCTCGAATAAGTTTGACTTTTCTTTTAACAGCCTCGGTAGACTTGAGTATCTTTCCTTTAACATTTTTCTCTTCACTCATATTGCTGCTCATGTCTGATCTCAATGGTTTCTTTGATAACAATAAGCGCTATATTTATATACATTGCTTTAAATGATGTATTAATCAAATACAATAAAGGTATCAAAACCCATCCTATAACATCCTGAATTTTTAGGACAATCTTTATTTATAACCAAATATTTAAAAGGCATGCTCCATACTTTTGCACACATTTCTCGAAACTGTAACCATGTCATATCGCATCCTACATGTTCATCATATACATGACGTAAATTAACGTCATCTTGTTTGAAAATAATTATTAAATTTGCGTTGTCTCTAATTAACTGTTTAGGTATTTTACTGTACGTTTGATTCAAGTAGAAGCTATCAATACATTTGTGCCTTCCCATAGCAAAATAATCCCGAATGTTATTTTGATTCTCACACGCTACGTCATCAAATATTATAATTGAATTAATAATAGCTTCATGAGGGCTAATTACTTGATCATTTTCAGTGTACTTTTGATAAGTGACTGATGGAACTAATCTTAATACTTTTTCTAAATACTGGTACATGGGTTGGAAAAGAGTTTTAGAATAAACATAAACATTTTCAAAACGCGGTCCATGCTCGTGAAGAAGAAGTCCAATTATTAAATTCGTTTTTCCACAGTTAGAGGGTCCACAAATTATACAACGGATAGTGTCAGGTAAAAGTTTACCATGACGAAAGTTGCGTTTTTTACCAACAGCACAAACCACATCCAATTTCATGCTGTGAGATTGTTTTCGAAATTTCATATTTCTGCAAAAGAAGACGTGTTACTAGCAGGAAAGTTTTATCTTGAATAATGTGGATTAATAAGACAATCAGTAGTTATATTCTAGAAGGACCGTCTTGTTCTGGCTCGAAAACAAATACCCGACGGAGGTTTTCAAATATCACTTGAATATTATAAGTGTTAATGGGCAGTTTTCAGAGCTCTGATCTGAAAACCCCATTAACTCACTACTGGTATTTATCGAAATTTGTCCAAAACAGCGATTCCCGAAGAGTGTTACATCTCTTTTTCTCGTGGGCGGAAGGCATCAGCGTGTCTCTGTCTAGGGGGCGTGTACGACTCAAATCAAGGCATCCCCTCCCATTGTTGAACCCTTTTGCACCCTTATCTTTATAATTTTTATAGCCTATTGCGTGGCCGAAGATCCATTTAACGTTTTAGTGAAAGTTGCATATTAATCCATTCGATAGTTTTCCCATGATACCCAGACAAAAACAGACAAACATCCTTTTCGTTGGGCTGTCGTATTAATAAACAGATAGATGGTGGGCTGTTGCGTAAAGTAAAGACGACTTTATCCAAATATTCTCAAATTTCGCCTAACTCAATCAAACTTTTTTATACGTTTAATATGGTTTGTTGGAGTTCAGACGCTGACAAAAATCTGGAGAATGACCTTCTAAATGCGTGGAAATTGGTGAAGTCCTGCATCGCGCTATTGAAGTTTTTAATGTATGTTGCATAAATACAATTTCCTCCAAGCTCTACTTATTAAGTCTCACTGACAACCTCAACGAACTTTCACATTTATTATATGTAGAGATATAAGAATAAATGAAATAATAATGATTTGAGTTTCGCTAGCAGAGGCTATATATAAAAGGGTCTATCTTACTGACAATCAGTAGTAAAGCGTATGTTTAATTTGTACCAAGCTGTTTGTATTAAACAGGCAATAGAGGCAGTCTAGATAGTTAAACGTCGAACACAAATTGCCTAGGTTCCTGGAGTGGTTCCCGGTCTAAGCCCACCATAATGTCTTATAACGCTGAGACTTCCCGGAAAAGTACTTGTAGTAGCACTTGCAAATATCGCGCATTCGCTGGTAGCAATACTTTCAGTTGTAAATCTTGAAGCGGCGATCTCAAAGGAGCTAATCAATATTAAATCATAGCGAAGTGACGCGTATCGATGTGCTCTCCGCATTTTGACGAGTTTGAAAAATATCGTGAGTTGATAATTTGAAAAAGATCCCGACACTAGATCGTCGGTTAACCCTTGACTCCGAATACGTAAGCCGAGTCATTTATCAATAATCAGGGTGACCATCGGCCCGGTTTCGAAGTTTTTGAGACACTTTTAACACACATTTCTGAACAAACTTAAATATTTATCAGACATTGAGATATTCTATTAAGGAATTTCTATTTAAAAGCAGGTGAAAGAAAGTATCTTACAAAAAAAAACATATTCATTATTTTTTTAAATCCCGAGCAGACGAGCGAGATAGGCACACTAGCATTAATAAATATAAATCTCTTCATCTGGTATATAACACCTCCGCTGACTGATGGCGCGGCGCGTTTGTGCTGTTATACGATTCACGACCCGTCTCTCGGCTCGCCACTCACCGACATTACTGGAAATCGGCATTCACAATAGGTATCTGTAGTAGTAGGTCAGGTTTATACTGGTTTCGTTGTTAAACGTTCTGAATACGAGGGCTACAGGTGCGGTGCGCTCGCGCAGCGCAGGGCATTTGTCACTGTTGCCGGCGATTATTCATCTCATTGAAACATTAACTCGAGAACTAATCACGCTGACTAATGGAGCCCCCCGTCGTCACTCAAAGTTTCACACTCCTCCGTGTGAAACGCCCTCTTGATTTGGAATGACGAGGACGGATGGTTTGTCTTGTTGAAGAACGTCGATGCAGTCTCTGGTTTATATTTTAGTTTTGACTTTCGGGATTTTTTTAAATGAACACTTGTTTCAATACGAAGGAAAGTTGTGTATGTACCTACATACCTATATAAATTGTTCAATCGACGTGGTTGTGCTTCACTCCAACTTACGCCATTGATATTCCACAAACTAGTAAGTAATGAAACAGAGTGACGCGCGTCCTCGTATATGTAGGTATGACTTGTTATTTTGTTAATGTATAGTTGAGATTATTTAAGCCCAACGACTTTTTATAAAACTCATTGGAATTTGAATCTTTTTCCTCACGAGTACTTTACTCTGACAATCAGCATCACTACTTACGAGTAGAGATGCTTTTAGAATGGACTACTTTGATTCAATTTCGTTAACTTAAATAAAACTAACTATACCCCTCACTAATGTTAGCTCGATATGCTTTGTTCATCGTCCGAGCACGGAAATTTGAGAAAATCGGTGGCGACATAGGTTTTTATCAAAAAGGATCATTATCACAAGGAACAATTACGTTAGTTTCAGAGCTTATGCCTGCAAAAATCACCTTCCCGACCAGATCGCACGGACTCTCTCTTTCACATGTCATCATCATCATCATATCAGCCGAAAGACGTCCACTGCTGGACATAGACCTCCCCCAAAGAGTGCCAAAGCGACCGGTGCTTTCACATGGCTAAACAGGTGAGAGAACAGTCGATGCCGCCTGGCTTATAACACAAAAAGTGACAAAACTTCAAATCTATGTGAGTATAATGAGTTTGAGAAATAACAGCTACAGTAGATAATGTTATACACCCAGTTGCTTGACACTGCATTAGGTCAAGCCCGTTCGCCCAGACGGACGCACTGCAAAAAGTACTCCATAAACGCACCGTTTATGACAGCAAATAAAGCTGGCCGTCTTCCCCGTAGTGAATTATTGCTTTATTGCTACAGAAATATTTCACAAACAGAAAATATTTTATGATTCTCCAGTTAAGAGCGGCCATATATCATCTTAAGCCATAGATAATAAAATTCGTAAGTCACCAAGAAAGAGACAAAAGTGCGATCTGGGAGCCGTGAGCCTGGGCCTATTTTGGAATCGGAATTAATCCTGAGGACTTGTGGCTACTTTGCGTCGCATTAGACTTATTCTGGTGAACCAGCGCAGACGTTTTCTTGTAACGTGTTGTGTAGAAGTGTTCAGAAATAATGTATGAGTTGCTTGCTAGTATCTCCAGTTGCTAAGAGCTTTATACAGAACGTAGTCCTTGTAGGTATATGTCAATTGATTGGTATATTATTATTAAAATACACATTCAAGGAACATATTGCACTAACATTTACTGGCATTTCGGTAACTTTTTGAATATGCGTTAGGACGTTTTTTTTTGTAGGGAAAAATGACGGTTGTTATGTCCTAACGCTTGCAGCTTGACGCCTGCAGGTCAGTAAATTGATGATTGGCCCCTGACAACGACATCGCTGTTCCTAAATATTTGGAGTGACAATTAACGCTAGAGAGCTGCTTTGGTTTAATGTTACTTGTTAAGAGAATTATCATTTTAAGGCGCAAATTTACATGAAAATAGGGCCAGATCTTTGAAAACTTTTCTTGTTACAGTGTTTAGGTAAGTACACTGCAGCTGAGATTTACGGTGTCTTAAACTTAGGCTCTTTCATTTGTTATGTAAACAATATGATAACAAATTGTAAAATAACTTTAGGTACGTACACGTGCATTCCAAATCACCAATAATTAAATAAGAAATGCTGACTCCAGGTAGGTCGTTCGAGCGCAAACATAAAATTGTAATAGTTAAAGCTCAGCGAAATCGTTAACTCCAAGTCTGTAATTGGAAGGCATTAAAAATATCCAGCCCTGTTATAGCAGACTGTTAAATGTTTTAGCGTCGGCATTAGTCGCAGACATTCGCTACATTGTCCGTGACTGCGAATATGTATATTTTACTGGTACCCTGATCAGCGAGGTTTATGCTAAAGCTATCTAGACAATAATTCTCCCTTCCCTGATGACATGTTCACTTGGAGTAAGTCTCTTTAATACATGCGTGGATTACTTTCACTCTTTAAATTGCGTAATTGTTTTGTGCAGAATTTCGTGGATGGTAAATTCATACTGAGCGGCTCCGTTGATCGGTCTAGTAAAGTTACTCAAGTCGGTCCAATTGGAGGCTTTATGGAGGTCAAAATAACAACATTACATACGAGCTCAGTTTGTAATGATGCATAATATTACGCTGCAAACAAATTGATTTAATGATCATTGTCAAAAAGAAGATTTTCGTGAAGAATAAATATAAATAAATATAAATATTACGGGACAATCTTACACACGACGTAGTCACATAGTAAGCTCATTAAGGCTTGTGTTATGGGTACTAGACGACGTTATATATGTATACTAATAATAGATATAAATACTTAAATACATAGAAAACTTCCATGACTCAGAAACAAATATTCATGATCATCACACAAATATTTGCCCTTACTGGGATTCGAACACAGGACCTTTAGCTTCGTAGGCAGCGTAACTACCCACTAGGCTAACCGGTCGGAATATGTGCGCACACATAATTATTTGACACTATACCTGCCTGGCCCGGCTTCGCACGGATTACCCGTTTTCCCGTAGGAATGAAGCATTTTCCCGCGGTAAAAAGTAGCCTATGTTCATCAGGGATGTCGGCTTCTAATGGTAAAATATTTTTTCATATCGGTCCAGTAGTTTCGGAGCCTATTCAATACAAACAAACACACAATCAAATCTCTCCTCTTTATAATGTTAGTGCAGATGTAGATTAACGTTAACCAATGTCTCATCCTTAGCTACTGCTTTAGAGTCTGGTATCCGCTTGCCGACATTTTCACCTCCACTTCGCACGAAGTCTAAGTCGTTTGGCGCGAGATGTTTACTAAAACATCAAAATTAATTAACTCAACCAACCATAAATAATCTATAAGAAAAACGGAAAAAAGCTAAATTATGACTGCTGTAAAAACGGCTGGAAAAACTTTGTCAAACAGAACAAAACGTCAGTAACAACAACAAGCAACGTCGCCAAGTTGATTTGGCTCGCTCCGGGCTCCAGCAGAAACAAAAGAAAGTCCCAGATTTGGCCAACGTTTGGACATTACGGCAACAAAGTTGTAATTGTCGACTTTTTTGACAAATCCGTCATGCGCCATGCCTTCTCGGAAGGTCGAAGGACAACCAAGGTGAGCAGAGTCGGTGAAAAAAGCTGGTTAAGCGTGAGTTTGTCAAATTTGTAGAACTTATGCATGTTTTAAATAACCTGAAAAAAAAACAGGTTTTCGTGAAGTAAAATTTTTGAACACAATGTTACTTTGTAGGTAGGCAAACTGATGTTAGTGATTTTTTTATTTTTATCTATATATCGATAATTATCAGGTGTGTAACATTATATAATGTACCGATATCATACCAATAACGAATACTTTTCACCCTAATCTGAACAGCAACAGGAGGAAGGGACAGGAACGCTCTTTTCCATAATAGACAATATTAACTTATGATTCAATCATGACTTGTAATTTTCTTAAGGACCCCTAAAAATAAGGTGCTACTATGGCAAAAAGATTTGTGATGAGAACGCTCATTAGGCTTAAAGTACAGTTTTGGGTTGACGGTGAATTATTACCTCCATTGAATAATTACGACATTATACTTGACAGATATTACCTTGTAATGACTTCTCTTGCCAAACAAAAATGCATGCGGTTTGTGTTACTTATTGTCCTTTAATGTATTAAAGTACAATAAGTAACATAAGATTACGAATGCACTTTTCGCTCCATTTTTTGAAGTTTGCTTGTTTAGTCGATATGTCAAGGATATGTATGCATTGTTCGCTTTATCACAAAGAAATTTAGCTGTGTCGACGTGGACTGTACCTGCAGAGCTGACATGTATTCCAATTAAGTAGGAATCTATACAGTTACATTATCATTATGTAATTCAAATAAATCTACAGAACAAGAAATAGTTTTTAGCTATGTAAGTAAGATGTACACTAATTGACACTGCAGGTGAGTTCAGTAAAATGTATGTAGATAGGGATCTGTATAGCTATCCCAGATTTGATGCTGGTAGCAATACAGCTACATCGTCATTGTAGCAATATCGCTCTACATGATACACGCGAAAGCGTTAACTTTTACAAAACTCTGCCAATATATGTATTGGAACCATCAAACACATATGATATGATATAGAGTGGGTAAACAAGCTGGAAAATAACCTTTCTTTTAGAACAATTCCATTGTATTTTTTGGCTTCAAATAAATAATAGTTAACAGCGTCATAACGTTCGTTAGAATAGTTACGCGATTACCCTGCTGGTGACAAGTGAGTTACGTTGTGAGGCCCATGGACATATGCAGATTTCACCGGCCTCCACACAGAAATACAGCACGTTATCTACATATGTAGATGAATCATGTATTTACATATGTACCATGAACGTACACGACTATCAGCAATATGTAAACGGCAATAAAAGCACCAAAAGATCGTCCAATTTCACTCGTAATTTACTCATTTGTCGTTGCGATTTTTCAGCGCTGGCGACGCAATCGGAAGTGAACCGGCGACGGCGACTTTTTGTTTCTGTGCTGTCGCCGCGATGGCTTTCGGAAGCGGGGTCGCCACTCCACTATCAACCAATATTTCAACTTTTGATTTATTCAGTTTTGTATAAAGGGGTTTTGAATAGGAATTATTGTTTCAGGCGTTGGGGTTTGTACTAGTCTGGTACAGAAAGCAGAACACAGATGTACAGAAAGATAAGGCGTGACTTATCCGGCCCTTAATGAGGAGTTCTTGACCTTTTACGGCATTTCACGTAGTTACTAACTTCCTAAATTGATGTAAGCTACATTGATCAGTTTATTGTGGATCTTTGACTAAAAAAACAAGCCCATTGAACTCATGGTGTAGCACTTTGGGTGCCCATACGTCATAATTGGATGAAGCGTGTTTGCAAGTCTTGATGAGTTCAAGCACATAGCGAGTCAATTTCGAAACTTACAGCGACACGTTTGGTCAAGGATAGGTTCACGACATTCCGACCGACAGACGTCTCCTTAAATGTTTTAGAATTGCACAGCAGTGTTTGCGTTAATCCCGCTGTCAGCTTGCCGTGGGAACCCATTCCATTGACATACCGGCACTAAAATATGATGATACATTATTACGCACCGCCAAAATACACGTGGACTGTTTACCATGTCATGTAATCAGGGTATATTTGAAAGACAAACTTCAAATCACGGTTAAATTATTATCAACTGGCACTACTTTAACTTAAAATTAATGTTCAGAAAAACGTGTGGTAATTACAGTTAAGTGAAAGGCTATTCATTTCAAGTCTGTTTTATTGATTAATGACTGTGGGTACGCAATTGAAGAAAGAAATAAAAGATAGTGTTTATTCGTGACAAAAAAAAAACAAATTGAGGACACATACACATAGACATAATATGTACTCATATTTCTCACGAAATGGTCACAACTCAGCGTAATGCAGGGCCAGCGCTGGTTTTACGTTAATGCCCGGCAAACAACTTGAGCAAATGACCTTACCTGCGCAAAGGCGAATTGTACGTGCGAGCTGCCCCCCACTTCGTCCCGCATCTTCAAGTTGTTTGCCGGGCACTGTATTCAGTGATCAGTGGTTAATTGCGCCAGTACGCTTAGAGAAATTGCGTGCGTGTGAATGCACCGAGTTAAAATACTGGCTAGTATAATATTAGTGAACAAATGCCGAACTGTCTCAAGACTGTTTATTAAGCTGTCTTAAGCGAATAGTAATTGAGGGTTTTTATAACAACACAAATCGTGTGCTTTGGTCGGCTTGTTGTTCAAAGATTTGAGATATCAGGCGTTTTGTATCATAAACTGTTATTTTCAAATTATATATAGTATCATACTTTTATTTTAAACGACACTTTTAGTTAGTACCTAATTAAATGGATATGGGAAGTGAAAAAATCGTCCACACAGGCCAGGTGAAATTGAGTCTTATATGAATGGCGTAAAGTCTTTGAAAGAGAAAAACTTTACTCTTTATATCACATTTAGTTTAGGTAAATAATGTAAGAAAAGAAGCCAGAAAAGAATATCCAGTTAACTAATTCTTCCTCATCAAATTAGTTTAGTACATATAGGTAAACTAGCTTCCGCCCGCGACTTCGTCTGCGTGGACTCGAGATACAAACTACCCTATATTTTAATCCAGGCTATCAAGTAGGATTAGGTAAAGTATTGACGGATTTAATTTGTTTATAAGGAATCTATCATTCTAATATATAAATATGATTAGGGAACAATCTTACACAAATTGAACTAGTCCCAAGTAAGCTCAGTAAAGCTTGTGTTATGGGTACTACACCACGATATATTTAATAGATATAAATAGGTACTTAAATACAAAGAAAACATCGAACACTCGGAAACAAATATTCATGCTCATAACACCGACGATGACCGGTGTGACGACCGGTTAGTCTAGTGGGTAGTGACGCTGCCTACGAAGCTGAAGATCCTGGGTTCAAACCCCGGTAAGGGCAAATATTTGTGTGATGAGCATGAATATTTGTTTCTGAGTCATGGATGTATTTAAGTATTTATATCTATTAAATATATCGTCGTCTAGTACCCATAACACAAGCCTTATTGAGCTTACTATGGGACCAGGTCGATTTGTGTAAGATTGTTCCCTAATATTTATTTATTTATTTATAACACTCACCGGGATTCGAACCCAGTAGCTTCAGCTTCGTAGGCAGCGTCGCTACCCACTAGGCTAACCGGTCGTCAAATTCTAATAAAACCGCAAGCGCCCGCAAAATTCAATCACAAACAATATTCAAGTGCCCTAATAATCTGCTGAGAACTTCGTGCCAAACTATTCCGGCACTAAAACAGTTTAACACAAAAATTATTGCCTTCCCTAATAGCCATAACAGTACCCATAACTCAATTAAAACAAGAGCCCATTTTAAATTACCATCTTAATAACACGCGAGCCGTGGCTACCTGACGCGCCAGTTAGCTGGAAGAGGCACGGCTCGTTTTGGGGGAAATAATAGGTAGCGGTTAAGACAAAAGGGGCATAAAGTGTCCTTGTCATAAATTAATCGTATTTGTTTGTAAATACCAGCGTGAACCTGTAACCTATTCCATATTTGGCCATTAAAAATGTAATGCTATATCGAATGAAGTATAATGCCATTTCAGACTTGGACCGGACAGTAATGAAGGATTAAACAGACAGACAGACAGACAGACATACAGACATGACGAATCTATAAGGGTTCCGTTTTTTGCCATTTGGCTACGGAACCCTAAAAACAAATGAATCGAATTGTTTGATAGTCATTCTGTAATGATACTTCTAAATACCAACAAAAAAGTGAGTCTTTATAAATGTAGTAGAACCTAATAATATGTGTCTTGTACTTACTGAAAATATGAAATTGTACGAGAAACGATGGTAGAACTCGCGCGAAACCAAAGGTTATGGGCGAGATGCATATAGAAACAGATTGGAAATTAATTAAATTTGTATTCAACTAGGTATCTATTTATCTATGTATACTAGTATATATTTACAGTAACTATATTTAAAATTTGATTAAGTACCTACTTATTTGCGTTTTACGTGACGTTTCAGTACCTTTTCGCCGTAAAACTTGACGATAAAACCTATCGTGCCAGATGGGCATCAGCAATAGTATTTAACGCTTTCAGTGTATGTTCGCGGGTGTCTTTGTATTTAAAACTGCATGGGTTAATGTACGCTGTCTATTCCAGCACAATATTACGTCGGATATAAAATATAATAGCACCGATTATGAGAGCTGTAACTAGGCACAGGTAAATAATGAAATATCGTCAATAACGTGGCTGTCGGCGCGCGGCGGGACATCCATCATTTCACCGTCTTCATGAGGTATGTGTAAGCAGTGTGACTTTACTGCATAATTGCTATTATGAGATTTCAGTGGCAAGTTGTATTCGTGCGACATGGGTAGTAGGTAGGTATATTTCGGCTACGAAGCTCACGAAGCTTTTCAAAAAGCCGTTTTATTTTCCCCATAGTAAGATACAGAGTTGTTGACCTTTTGACAGTTACGTAGGTGCTTCTTGACGTGTCCCATGCCGAAAGACGTCCACTGCTGGACATAGGCCTCCCCCAAAGAGTGCCAAAGTGGCCGGTCCTGCGCCACCCGCATCCAGCGGACTCCCGCAACCTTTACCAGGTCATCAGTCCACCTTGTCGGGGGCCTACCCACGCCGCGCCTTCCGGTACGTGGTCGCCACTCGAGAACCTTTCCGCCCCAACGGCCATCGGTTCTACGTGCTATGTGCCCCGCCCACTGCCACTTAAGTTTAGCGATCCGGAGGGCTATATCGGTTACCTTGGTTCTGCTGCAGACAGCCTCATTTCTGATGCGATCACGCAGAGAAACTCTCAACATGGCCCTCTCCATTGCCATTACCATTAGATATGATACGATGTATCTTCAATCATGTGGACTGATGACCTGGTAAAGGTTGCAGAGTCCGCTGGATGCGGGTGGCGCAGCAGGACCGGTCACTCTTTGGGGGAGGCCTATGTCCAGCAGTGGACGTCTTTCGGCTGATATGATGATGATGATGATGATCTTCAATCATCATCGTCATTTCAGCCAAAGGTCGTCCAGATATCTATACCTACTAATATTATAGAGTATTTAGTTTTAAGTTTGTACCTACGTAGGGGATAGTGTCCGTAACCACAAAAATAATTTCACAGGCTAATATTAGATCCCATGGCTCCGCCAGGCCCCTATTTTACCAACTTGACAATAGGCATGATGCCTCATGTTCAAATTGATAACGTAGTGATGCTAAATGGATAGTAAACCATCAAATTGTCGTAATAAAGTATAAATTATAAAATATAATTAAAATCATAAAAAGATATGAACCTTGAAAGTTTAGAAAAAATATGCATTTTTTTTAATTGTCCAAGAGTAAATTAAAAGCTACCAATAGAATTCTTACGCTTTTCTAGAAACAAAATTGTATGACAACTATGTACTTAAACGCAGTATTTCGCGACCGAAACAACAATTTACCTTATTTTCCATACTACGATTAGTACAAATGTACAAATGTGACGTCATACTTGTATAGACACACAGTATGAAGCGTTTTGCACTGCCGCCAGCGAGGTCAATCTTTGTCTCAATTTTTTAGGTATTTCATCATCATCCTCCTAGCGTTGTTCCCGGTTATGCCCCTAAAGGAGCTCGGGGTCCGCTTTGACACCTACCTCATTTTTTTAGGTATTTATGTTATTTAATAGTAGTTGCTCCCATACAAACATTTGTTCCTCTCCAAAAACTGGTTCGAATGACGTCACAAAAAAATCTTAGTCATCATCCCTATTGTCACCTGACAACGACAATTCTCCGTCCATTGCTGGTTTCACAAGTAACCTAGCGACCAACATAACTTCTAGAACAAGCAATGAATGGTGAATGGGCATTGTCAGGTGAGAATTGTCAAGTTGGTGAAATAGGGGCCTGGACTCTCTGTAGTAATTAAATAATCACGCTACGTATATTACGTAGCGTGATTATTTAATTACTACACTACTTTATTAAACACGATACGTGGGGGGACAAACTTAATAAAAAGCCATTTCAGGTCATTAACTCGTCGAGGCTCGGATGCGGTACTTGTGTGTACCTACAAACTAATTATCTTTTGCCGAACCTAAGTGAAATGTTAGAGTTGCTTACACATTCCGACCGACCTACGAGTAGATTAAGATCCACGAACGTCATCTTTGAATACCGCGTCTGTCTGCCTAGGTACATGATCGCAGATGACTTAATTTTGGCTATCATGAAAAATACGATGTCTTTAATTGTATTCCAAAAAAAAGAGTTTCTAAATACAGATACGTATTGTTATTTTCGTACAGTTTTCAATTGTTTTACAATTTGTTTATTTTTCATCAGGGTCATTAAGTCAGTTGTTATATTTTGTTATATTTTGTAGTTAGGTAGGTACTGAGGTCGCTTTAAAAATTTTATACTCATACTCATACTCATTTATTCATAATATTATCTAAATATTACATGTCACATATTATTAGCATCACAATTGCGTATAGGTATTATCATTTAAAATTAAGAAATGTTTATACATATTATTAAATACATACATGCATTTGGCCATTCATTTCGAGTTAACCATTCGTCCACTCGCACTGTAGGTACTCAATAGACGGAGACAGATGTCGCGTGACATCGAGTCCCTCCTTGTCCTAACCCTCCTGCTAACCTCTTTAGCCGTCGTGGCGTGTTGTGTAAAACGGTTGTACGCGTGGCGCCAGCGAGGCCGCGGTGAGGCAACCGCGAAAAAAGCATAATTAAATCTACCCACGCCGTGGCGCAACCGTCACGCCTCCAGCTTCTTAGATTATCTAGCTTTGCTGTTGATAACGTTTGACAATATTCCTTGTCGATACGGTTTCCGTAAAGCTACGGGGTAAGAGCTCGGGTGGTCAATATGAGACATATATATCGCATTACAAGATTTCAATGTGGTTTGCGCACTCGTAGACCTTGGCACGTATAAATGCGCAAGCGCGTGGAAAACATTGAAATTTAATTGGAACGCGATACGTAAATAGGGGTGTAGACTCGAAAATTATTATTACTCCAAAAGGAAGAAGGCAAAAAAATATGCCTAGTGACGAAAAGCCCATTCAGATATCTCAAAGAATTACGAAGCTACAACCGTTTCAATATAGCTTGTTACAGAGAGAAAACGCAAACAGTGTGTGACGTCACGTTACGCGAGGCTGCCGGGGGGCCGCGTCGACGGCGGCACCGAACACGATGGGGCGCGGCACGTTGCCGTCTTCTAGTGATGTCACAATCCACAAGCGTCATCGTTTCATATGAAGTTGCGTTTTGCGAAAAAGGGACAGAACATACCCCATATTGACCCCCAAATCTCTTAAAAAAACACAGCCTATATACGTCCCGCTGCTGCATGGGCACAGGCCTTCTCTCATGAAATGAGAAATCTCATGCAAGTGAACGTGAGTCACTTTAAGGGGCTACCCGAGGTTTTCATCGATTTTTGACAAGTTTTGAATCGTATCTACTACTTTTGCACTACAGATAGAATCATAAATCAAACGGCTATCGGTTCTTCAATCTTTTATCTCCATTTTGACAGACCGGATTTTGAAACAAATTAATACTTAATTTTGTATGATTTTTTTAAACATTGTCTAAAAAAACACTTATTTCGCATCTCTATTGACGTGAAAGATCTAACATATACGAAATCTACAAATTTGGGTTCGTCTATGACGTCTCTAAAAACTGGCAGAGGGTTTTAATTTTAAACCAATTAACACAAAAGTTTGGCCAGAAAACCAGTTTTTTGGCCTAAAATTGTTCAACTTTGATGCCAAATATCTCGAAAACAATGAAGTTTGAAGTAAATATGGGATACTATATTGCTTAAAGCCGTGGTTGTTAATATAATAAGCTACAAAAAACATTAGAAAACTAAGGGATTCAGATCGAAGGTCATTGGCGTATGGGAGCCTCTTAAATGATTTTAAAATGATTATTATTTTTTAATTTATTTTTCTCTTTTTGTAGTGACATACTCTGGTTTTGAATTTGTTTTATATAATCCTGACATAAGTATAATTTTCTCCTAGCTTTAATAATATTTATCTTTTTGACAATGTGAAAACAGCATTTATGTTTGTAAGTTAACATGTGCTTAATTGTAAATTTTAAATGAACTTTGACCTTCAATAAGTGTTCTGTATGAATCAATATTGTATAAAAAATATTTGATTTGATTTGATTCGTGCTCTATTAGGCTGTTATTCGCTACGCGCTAATGCGGCTCACCCCGCCAGTCACCCGTCACGAAACTAGACCTCTACCTGTACGTCTAGCACAACTTGCTGTTCTGTCGCTTCCCGCGCGACTGAGCGTCTCTTATCTCACTCGCACTGTGCAAATTAGAAAGAGGAGGGTAGATCTTTCTCAACTCGCGTTGCGGCGCGGCGTCAGTTGTGCTAGTAGCCCCACTGCGCTTAGTTATTACGCATTGCGGTGTCAAGATATATTTGTGGGTGAGCGTTGAGGTGAGCATAAAAGAAGTTACAGAATAGGGGGGTTAGTTTCCATATGTTGAGCAAACTGGTGACTTCAACGGGTCCTTTAGCACTATCAATGCCAGGAACCCGTTAGAAGCTCGCTCTTTTCGTGAGGTAAATGTCCCAATGCTCGATACCTTAATTCCTAATAATTGACACCTATTGTTCACCTCTATTGTTTTCCCATAAGATTTGAAATTGTCATGTATATTTGTTTAAGGACAGTGACGGGACGTTTACCTTAAATACACATTGGACAAAGATCTTGGACAAGTGGAATACCACCCTGACGCCCCTTCCTCTACAAACGGTTTTCCATGTTACTGACTACGGGTGTAGCATTACAAAATCTTTGGCAGTGAATGTGTTGGCCAAACAACAATGTGTTAGTAAAACAGCTGGCTGACGATTTCTCCTGGTAAAGAAGAAACGGTGTCTGAATGGAAAGCCTTGATTAAATCAAAACAACCGGGTATTTGCCACAATCGTATTGTACGGCAGCAAAGTTCATAAGGGCAAGGTTCTCGTTAGTGAACTGTTTCGATACTCAGCTGGAGAGACCACCGTTGATACTTGTTATAGTTATACTAGAGAGTACCTAATACTATAGATATTTGAAGAATCTGTCTCACTCATTCCTGTGACAGTATTGTCCCAGAAATTAGTATTATTAGACCGGACTGAACACTTTGCGAAAGAGTGATTTTGTGGTTCTTAGGTATCTAAGTATATTTATATATACTCGTACTGTAATTTCAAAAAAACAGCCTGTAAAACAAATACTTTGACATAGCTTTTTATATACGCATAGGTAAATAAATAAAGGTAGTGAATAGGGTAGGTCAAGGATAGACGTATTACAGTAGCGATAACATAATACCAGCAGTATGTTGCTATGATCTTATATATGCTATCGTTACCATACGTTACAAAAGATATCTCTGGAAGAAAACATGATTTACACCTGTAAAATCCACATATATCTCACGTGAACTAGAGTGGGCATAACAAAGAGCTTACAAAAACCTATTCACAACATGGAATTGATTGAATTCTAGGATAAAAAAATACGTAACGTACGTAAAATAGTTTAGTTAGTAGTTTTTTAATTATCACTGCGAATGGATTAATACAATTAAGTCGTTCGGGGAATTTTCTAGTCGAATGATGAAGGAGAATTCATTGCCTGAATTGCCTTAATTTCTCGAAGAAAATCCGGTTCCTTTCGTTAGGCTATTCAGTTCACTGCTTTTGCATTTGTTGTGTTTCACGCGTTCGTCCTGACACACACTGTTCGTTACTGTGCGCGCGTAAAAGCGAGCATACGAAACGGATGCGAAGCGCTGAATCAAAATAGACCTCATAGGAATAGGAACTTGTATTACAAGATAGGGTTCGCTCGAGACAGACTAGCCGTCTCTTTCTAATAAGAAGACATAGAAAGAGACGGATAGTCAATTCCGCACGCGGGACAGTTCGGGAGCGGTCTTAATGCTAACGGTGGATTAAGAGAGGAATCGACAGATTTTCCTCGCTGGACGCGATTTCCTCAACTAGCGTGCGCGTAACGAGCGCTCGTCAACACCTCCCGATAGCATCGCTATGACTGGCTGGAAATTATTCCGAATCGTAATTACGGCGATTATTCACGGCGGCCGGGGGCGGCGTCCATTTTTCAACAGTCACCGTTCTTAATTATGAGCGCTGGACGGCTGTCGAAGCTTTGAGGTGCGCCGTCACCTCGGGCCGACTGCTTCGCTATCCATACACTTCGACGCGACGTGGGGACTATTACCGAAGCGTGCGACATTATTAGCGACTGAC
This sequence comes from Epinotia ramella, assembly GCA_947578815.1. Classification (NCBI taxonomy): domain Eukaryota; kingdom Metazoa; phylum Arthropoda; class Insecta; order Lepidoptera; family Tortricidae; genus Epinotia; species Epinotia ramella. The sequence goes on from OX388206.1 coordinate 21,024,129, forward strand.
TATACCTACCAGCTGTGTAGCAGTCAGTCCGCTTAGTAACTCTGAAAATGAGTTTTGAATATGCCAGCATACCTATTGATACTAGGCCGGATACCTATTGTACTTTAAAAACGATTAACTTAAAATATTTTAAATTGTGAAAATTGCCAGTAGTTAACACAGTAATTTCAATTATAAAATTACCCGATATTTCCCAGGTCTATGATTTGAGCGTATACAATCTGATAGCTGAAACGTTTAACAAATAACTCCGGCTGTCGCGACTCCGTTCGACAAAATATCGAACGCACTGAAAATAGCTCACCAAAGCGTTACTCCATACGAGAGTTCGACTAGTGTTTATTTATCGTTTTGGAAGGCTTAGAGAAGACAGATGGAATGTGTTTTTTACTCCAAGATGAGGTGTAAAGTAGAAATAATCTCTTATTTTTAATAAAGTATGTAAACAATGTGTGTGGAACGGTTTTGTGAGTAGGTATTATTTTAAATGTAAGTGCTGCGGGTAAGTGTGTTCACTACAGGGACAACGAACGGTACCAGTTGAGGTTGCAGCTGGCAGCGCCTTTATGGAATTTAGTTTCAGTTTTAAGGTAGAGTTAGTGAGGATAAGGACCTATAGCGTTGGTACAGTGAAGTGTAAAATTGTGGGTGCATACAACTTACTCATGAACATGTCCCATCGCTTTTCTGTCATGGATTAAGGTTCCGGTTCGGAATTCAATCGATACATTTTATATTTTTGACTTTAGGTGTGTGCTTCTTCTGGATTGAACGATCGATCCATACTACTATAGCTAAAATATTGCACGTCTCGTATGCGGAAGTGAGAATTGGTTTATCAAAAGATGACAGATTTGGAACTATAGGATCCGACGTTTTAGCAATAGTAGGTCGACGCTCAATTGTTTTTCATGAATAGTTCAATTGTTTTTAATGAACAGGTTGCATTATAATATTTATAATGCCAGGTTTACCATTAGACCGGCACGTGGCCGATCTGAATTATTGTTATTTATTATAAGTAGTAGGTAATAGTAATGATTAAAAGGGTGGTGCAGTTCGTGGAACGACTTCTAGATAATAATTGAAATCGCCGTCTGGTCACGACCGAACCGGGTACAGTCGCGCACAGTCACGGGTACGAGTGCTTCTTTGATTTCTATACAATGGGACACTTTGGCAGAGTCGTTTCAATTAGTCTGTTGTATTGATTTGTTGTTATCGCCTGTTATTACGGCATATTCATATAGATTTCTAAGGTGACATTCTCACAAAGAAATATTTATCTCTAATTTGACTGAAATCTAAGAGGATATTGGAAATAAAAACACTCAAAAAATGTGAAATGTTTAATGCTGGTTCTTTATATACAAAGTGGAACCTAATGAACAACAGTGCAACTTGTATTCGCGCCTACTACGAGTATGTATGCTACAATATATTAAAAAAAATATATGGGTAAATAAGAGTTATATACTTAGTTAAGAGTCCCCAGGACCGTCGACTCTTAAAACATCGTAGTTTGGTTCTTATTTTCAAAAAGCGTGCTGAAATAACATGAAACTTTGTATATACGCTTAAGGTCGTATGTTAGTACTCATGTCATCCATACCATAGCCGCTGAGGCGCTTGCCTTTATCGTTAGCTGCGTGTTGTGATATCAGACCTGGCTGTCAGAATATGAACACATTTTACGGCCTAACAATTATCTCCACGAGTGTACGTTCCTGTAGCGAGCTGACGCCGGCGCGTCTAATCGCCGTTTATTGGAGAAAACCGATTACTGTGGCGGTGCCAGCACCACCGACCGTTTCGACATGTCATCAACGGGAACACTGACATGTCATCAACGGGAACACTAACTGAAAACATTTTGACAACCATATCTCAAACAGGGTACTCCTATGGGATTGTTTATGCAAGCGTGGCCGCATTTCCATTCGTCTTAATTGACAGGAGGGATATCCCTATAACGACGACGGGTACGTTACATTTTGCAAGTAGAAATACTGAAAACAAAAATAAGGTTCTCGTTCCTCAAAGTTATAAAGCGAATTTTACTAAATAAAAAAATAATATCAGACTAAAATAATCACCTGTCAGAAAATAATATGTTCAGATTATTCCAGTTCACGTTATAATACAGCATACACATTATGTCCCTAAGTCATGTAGTCTGCCTATTTAATTTTGTAATAATAAAGATTCTCAACACTTTTACGTGAGCTGATTAGAATGAGCAAGTACGACCATTATCAAAATATTATGGAAAATAGTAAAAATGCAAGCAAGTCGATGTGGCAAATCGTAAATAAGGAACGAGCTAAAATTTCTAGCTCATTGGCTGACTTCACAGATATCGTCGTCGATGCGGACGGGACAAAGTTCAAATCAAAGCACGATGCAGCCAATGCCATGAACTGTCGTTTCGCCCGCGCTGCCGCGGCGTGCGGTGCGCCGAGTGCCAACTTAGTGCTAGTGCGTGCTGCGCTGAGCGCAGCGCGTGCTCCGGCTGATCGTAGCTTACGTTTCCGTCAATTCTCCGCGAGTGAGGTGTATCACATCATTACGAAAAATATCCCACACAAACCATCGAAGGATCTGTACGGTGTCTCAATGGAACTTCTATATCTCGCCGCAGCTCCTCTGTCACCGGTGCTGGCGGATTTGTACAATCGATGCATCTCTGAAGGAGCATACCCCTCTGCTCTGAAAATCAGCAAGATTTCACCATTATATAAGGGCAAGGGAAAAAGAGAAGACATCGATTGCTACAGACCCGTCTCCATCATACCAGCGGTGGCAAAGGTGATGGAAAATGGATTAAGTACGCGAATAACGGAATTCCTGACTGCAACCGACGCCCTGTCCACGCGGCAATATGCTTACCGGGCGGGACGCTCGACGAGCGCCATGGCGCGCGAGGTGGTGCGCCGGGTGATGGACGCGCGCGAGCGAGGCCAGCAGGTCGCGGTGTTATGCTGCGACCTGTCGAAGGCCTTCGATGTCGCCGACCATGCCGTGCTCTCCATTAAACTGCGTCACTATGGCATCAACGGTAGACCGCATGCACTCTTATCGGATATGATGCATGAGAGATCACAGGTAGTCGTGGGCGACAGGGGAGATGTGAGGTCAGTTCCAACGTCAACCGCAATGGGCGTGGCACAGGGGTCGTCGGTGTCGAATATACTTTTCTCACTGCTTCTCAACGACCTTCCTGAAGCGATACCAGCGGGAGAGGTATATATGTACGCCGACGACGTCGCGGCGGTTGTGTGCGCACCAGACATCGACAAGCTCGAGCAACGCCTAAATGAAGTAGCTAATCAGGTGTCACAATATTTCCGGAGCAATGGTTTGGTACTTAATTTAAAAAAGACCCAGTTTATCCACTTTCATCTGGGTGGTAAGGTTCCGAGAAGCCTTGGAATTCTTGTGGATGACACCAAATTAGAGCAAGTGCAAAACACTACATTTCTGGGTTTCGAGTTGGACGGGGGGGTTAAGTGGGAATTACACATCACAAAACTGTGTAAGAAGCTAGGGAGTGCCTGCTTCGCCCTGCGTCGATTAGCGAGGATAATGCCCAGAGACGTAGTGCGCTTGTGCTATTTCGCCACTGTGCACTCGCTTCTACAATACGGCACAGAGCTGTGGGGCCGCGCTGCCGAATGGGAGCGTGTTTTTCGCATGCAAAAGAGAGCCGTACGAGCGATTGCACAGGTAGGCCAAAGTGTCTCTGCAAGACCTTACTTCAAGTCCCTCGGGATACTCACGCTACCTTCCATAGTAATATTTCAGGTAGCTACATACGTGCGATGTCATTTGCACGAATACGCGAGAGGAGCAGATATACACGGTCGTAATCTCCGAAACGCTAACAAACTTGTTGGTGTGAAGCATAGGCTGGCGAAGTCTGGCAAACTCACCCATGTCATGGGACCGCTCGTGTACAACCAACTACCGGCGCATATCACAGATGCACAATCACTGGACGGCTTTAGATCGCGACTCAAATCATGGCTTATCGAGCACACTTTTTATAGATTTAGCGAATGTTATACTTGACTTGATTTTTGTAGTGTGTACAACTATGTACAATTTGTTGTACCAAAGATATCATTTTTTATACTACTAGTCATAAGTATGTAATTTTATGATTATAATTGTCGACATATAATATGAATTATTATGAATAGATATGAATATGAATATGAATATGAATATATCTATAGGTAATAAATCTGTTAATAATTTAAACCTCCAGTACTGGCTAGTCACTTATTACAAGGATACCAAAGGCTAGTCGGTCTAGACACCCGTGATCTTCACCTTTGTTCGCGAACATTATTCTCTAGCGGTATAATTATAACATTTACTTACCTACTTTAACTTGGCAGTATCAATTTCAATAATGGAGTTCAAACTCGGCCAAAATAAACTGACTCATATGTAAATTACAGTAATATAAATTGTGTAGGTAGTTTGTAGGTATGTCTAATGTAGCTAATGTAATGACGAGTACACACTTGCCTAGGAGAAAATAGTAGTAAACGTGTCTATGCTGGTTAAATTTGTATGCCTTTTCGATCGGGACCGACTCATGAACGCCGTGCCTGGCGCAACAACCTGCGAGTCACTGAGGGCGCTTTAGGGTAAAAACTACAAAAAGTAAATTATATTGATGGAATCGAGCCAGTTTGATTGATGATGAGTGAGCATTTTTAATTTATTTCGAGTATTCGACCGCGTCTGTGACCTCCCGACCAAAAAATAAATATAAAAACAAACGTCGAGTCTTCGATCGCGCGGTTTTTTATAAACTGCATTTCGATTTAGGTGTCTATTAATATTAATTGACGTAAGATACATTTTATGTTTAAAACTGCTGTAGAACAATGACTTTGCAGTTGAGTTAATTAATATCAAAAAGTGTTTCGGTGTTGGTGAAATTGATACCTGCGTCAGTCATTATAATGTGAGAGAATATTTATTTTGTGATGGGCGGATCTGCGGATACTTCAGTACCGGTTGCCTTTCGAAACACCTGATAAATACCCCAGATTGAGCAGTTTATATGAATTTATATTCATAAATAGTAATTATATTCATAAATTTAAATGGCAGAAAATGGCGTTTTATACTCTTAATAGCTAGTGAACCCAAAACGAAGTAAATCATGGCAGAGGTTAAAATGATTTTCACTTAGATAAAGTAATCAAGCCTGACCTGAGCCACAAGGCCCCGAGTGGAACGTAGCGAGTGCGGACAAATACGTATCTGGAACGCACCTGTGCTAACCGACGTCACTTGGAGGACGTTCAAGCATCGGTTAGATATTTATACAAACCGTTTAAAGTAGATTGTCATTTGAAATAAAACTTGGTTTTTTAGTTTACATATTTAGGTCTTGCTCTGAGTCTCACAAAAACCCAGTTCTACATTTTCACGCCGGTGGCTGCATACCGCGGTCCCTAAACATCCAGGCAGAACAAGTGGAAACTAACCTGGGCGTTCCATGCCCATGTAGACAAGTTGTGCGAGAGGTTGGGGGTGCATACTTCGCGTTGCGCCGCCTTGCTCGAGTCGTGCCGCGGCACGTGGTAAGGACGTGTTACTTTGCGACATTCCACTCACTCTTGCAGTACGGAGCCGAAATATGGGGGCGAGCCGCCGACTGGCACCGCGTTTTCCGGATGAAAAAATAGGGTCGTACGGTCTGTGGTGCAGGTGAGCCAGAACACTTCAGCGCGACCCTACTTCAGGGAATTGGGAATACTGACTCTACCTTCGATCACGATTCTACAAATTGCCACGTATTCCCATATTCACAGTGGCGACTATAAAAAACGCGCAGACTCTAGTAGCTCGCTGCGATATCCAATTAAGCTTCTTCCTGTGAAGCGACGACTGGCACGATTCGGAAAAATTACACATGTAATAGGACCAACCATTTACAACAAGTTGTCAGAAACAGTTAAGTCTGCCCCCTCCTTACAATGCCTTAAACGAAGGCTAAAAAATTGGCTTCTCGAGTACACATTCTACGGCTACATGAGTTTTTGAAGCTAGAATATTTAAATTACATAGTATGTAAGGTTTATTTATTTATTAATTATATTGACATGTAAATTTTTATATTTCATCAATAAATGAGTTTGAGTATGTGTATTCTCTGGGAGATAAATTCAATTGAGAGTGTAACGATTCCTAAACTTATAACATAAAGTGCATTAACAGGCTTTCTATTAGTCAAATCATTTCCATGGTATTACATCGAATTCCATCTTCAAATCAAATTGTTTTGTTTTTTGTAACGCGACTCGGAGAGTTTATTAACATATTTGATTAGTGTAACGTCGATTCACCATGTTCTTATTATGTGTATGTATTTATACATTTGATTACGTCACAAACCAAAACAGCTAAGATTCGTTTTTTGCGTCGACTTTTTCTGGCTCGTTCAATTAACTAGAGACGATGAACTTACAAAAAGGTGGTCAGTATCAACACTAACTTAGATGCCTTACCCTATTCTCACGGTAATCGCGAGCTAGCGGTTTGAGCGACAAAAAGTGACACTTTTGTCTGCTCAACACACAATGACCGTTAAAACTGACCTTCTACATAGTTTGAAAATAGAAGGAGTTATTTAAGCGATGACCCTAGTCGCATGCAAAACTACTGTCCTTAAGTCGATACATTTGGCTGAACAAGGCATTAAAGCTTGCAACAAAGACTATTAACAAGTCGTTTGTCATGCTCGCGCGACTAGTTTTGATTCGAGCTCATACTGGTTTCCGTGATCTATTAGCCAGGGTTGGCAAACTGGTTTATTGGGTAGCTAACGTTGCACATTAGGTTGGTCGGAAATTATTTTAATTTTAGTCTTGTGTAATTTACTTTGGAACCAAATATTGTGTACCACAAGAAAATCTGTTGTTCCGATCCAGATATTTCTGATCACAAACGTATTAATGCATCGTTTCTCTTTAACTCGATGACAGTAAAACAGGGCCAAAAGTAAACAAGTAATAACTACAACTTAGAAAAGTTGAAAAACCCCCGACATTTTCATTTCAAATTCCAATATCTCACGGCTGAACAGATTTTCATGAAACATGGCTAAGAACATTTAAGATAAAATTATCTATGACAGAAAAAAAACCGCATTCAAATCAGTCCATCCGTTTAGGAGCTACGATACCACAGACAGATACACAGATACACAGACAGATACGTTAAACTTATAAAACTTATGCGTCGGGGGTTAAAAAGAAAACTACACAACAATTGATATCGAAAAGAGATTGCTCATAATATCAGTGGACCGACCACAGTCGATGGCCACAGTCATCAACTGCGTTCCCTAAAAATGGCTTAGTACGAAAGCGAGAGTCAATTTGCATACAACAATGCAGCACCTGTGAGTCGGCATGTGGGCGCCGTGTCCTCTCACTACTCCTCAGTAACAGTTGCAGTGTAAACGAACCTTTATAGCTTGGCCGACTCAAGGTCGCTTGTGGCGTACTATAATTTTGGTAGCAACAGAAGTGTTTCAGTTAGTGACGTGTTGCTACGCTCTTTACACTGTAATTGGGCCGCGATTCTACCTATAGTTGTGTCAATGACAAGGGAACGTCCTCAATATCTCTATCATTTTAATGTTGAAAGAAGAGACATGAAAGTAGGGTAATCCCTCTTTCTTTTCAGCTCTTGGTTTTTCAGCTTACATCAGTAACTATCACAAGAGGATCACTATGTATCTCTTATCGAAATTTAATGACGTCGTGCGTTTGAGGTGTTCAATGAATTGTACAATAAAAATACAACGAAATACACCTGAAGCTTAACATACGACACTTAATACGGGCTACAGCAAATTAGGGGTGATTTTTATCTAACTCGTAGCGATTAACAAGTTAAACAACTTACAAGACAAGCTATTACCGTTATCTTGTATCTGAGAAATTAAATGGCCGTATAACATACGATCGCAATCTACATTCTGCGACCATTCTATTTCTGAATTTACGATCCAAAACAACGTTCAAAATTTGCATAGGGATTTGACAATGAAAAGTAGTTGACAAGTGACCGATTGTGTTATTTTCGCGACTGAATGCTTCTTTAAAGGTACCGGACTGGGTTATTAAATTACAATAATTCTTTAGGAAGTCGCCAGTCGAGTTTAGGATAAGGGGTGAGGTCTGGTTCTGGCACTTGTATGGAGGATTAAAAATGTCGTTTCTTAACTCGAAATTATATTTTAACACTAAACAGAGACTCAACGGTGCGTCATTCAACTCCTTTACCAGTCTAGAGTTAAGTATCTCAAAATAAGACTACGTTTCAAGGAGTTAAAATTTGGAATAACATCAATATCCATTAATGTCACTTCGTTTTCCACTTAATTATTTGTGCCGTAAAAACTTATTTCTAGTAACATATATCATATACTACATAAAAACAGCAGCTACCTATCGACATTTTGATTCTATACTTCTATCTTTTAGGCCTAAGGAAAACGTAATCGTAATCAGGAAAAAAGACATCTAATTTGCCACTTTCTGGTGATTGCTTACATTCCGAAATTCAAATTTTCGTGACGTAAAAGAAAGCAGCAACCAACTAATTTGTAAATAGAGTCGACAGATCGCGTCACGCTTTTTGCAGTTTTTTGTGTAAGCCACATCACTTCCTGTATCGTAGCTCCGTGGCGATCGAGTCGTTATTACGCCGTTTTGTAACGGATTCAACGCTGTCGTTACGGCGAAAAAAGCAGTAAGTTTAATATAATTCTCATATATTTCACTGTATTTTTCCATGAGACTATATAACTCGTTATTACGGCGTTAGTTATGTAAGTTTATTATTAGGAATGTGATTTGACGCTTGGTTTGGTTTTGGGTAAGAATATGATGTATTGATAGTGTGACGGCGTTCTATTATGTCATGATTGAGTGGAAATGTGGTCTAGATTAATGTTGCATCAGTCGTTGCATTTCTGTCATTCTGTAAAATATCAAAATATTAATCTCTGACACATAAATAAATGAGTAATATGGTTATGGTTATATAGGGACTCCTCTTTGCTTCCGCACTTATTCCGTAAAAGACGCACCATTGTGCGTTACGTAAATGCCACTTAGGTATCCAGCCAGCCTAAGGGTGGTATTCCGATTGTCCAAGATCTTTGTCCAATGTGCATTGCGTCTCAGTCACTCTTTAAGCAAAATGTGAGACACAAATACACATTGGACAATCGTTTGGACGTTGGACGTCCTAACTCCAACAACCAGAAGCCCAGGATCCTCCTGCTGTCACTGCAGGCTGCGTCAGAGAGTGACCTCGGTGATAAAAGTAACATTTGTATAGGTAGCTATTTGTTTGTTATGATCGGTAAGTATTTGAGTTCGATCTAGCTATCGAACTCCGGGTTCGAATCCCGATAAGGGCATTTATTTGTGTGATAAGCATGAATATTTGTTCCTGAGTCATGGATGTTTTCTATGTATTTAAGTATTATCTATCTATGTAAGTATGTACATAGTAGAAGCTTTGCTTAGTTTGGGACTAGGTCGATTTGTGTACCTAGGATTGACCCCAATAATAAAAAAAAATATCGTCTAATTTTCGGGATAATTTCCTTTAACGGAGTCAGTTGAATCAAAATACCAATGCAACGTCAGAAAGCTTAATAATTAATTATAATAGTGAATATTACCAATGCCTGCACACTGATGGTCACGCGATCGGCGCCGGCGCCGGGTGTTGGGGAGAAACTTCCCACGGTCGAGTTACTGCAGTTGCCGTTTGGCAAGGGGCCAAATTTCCGAACGCGTTTTTGAGGCACTGAAACGATATGTGATTTGTTTGTGTTCGGGTGCTCTCTTTTGCGTAAGGTCCATCCATGGGTGTGGGTGCGACACACTGATATTGCGTTGGCATTGGAATTAATTAGTTAGTTTCAAATCGAGTCGCAGTCGTGGCAATGATCCCGTTTGTTAAAACAATTGTTGCCAGTTTTATTTGGGTCAACATTTGAGAAATAGTACTTTTTGTTTTAATCTGTTACAACATAAACATGTGTTAGATTTACTCAAAATATGATTAATATTTAGTTACAGTATGATATTACTCGCAAAATTTGCCTGATAAAAATTGGAAATGTAATGCCCCATGCAATAAAATCTCTACTTACTATTTTAACGAATTCAAACGGTTCCGGTTCGGTATAATAATAATTGCTGCAAAACAGACAGGACGTCCTGCATCGAATCGTGCGTACAACTATTATAACTGTACAGTTACAGTTACCCAACCGACTGTCAACCGAAACCAAACTCTATAACGAGGACCATAAGGAGAGCTTTATGCCAAACAGGTTACCCGTAGACGTTAAATGCCAATCCTGAGCATCCCTTATAAGCGTGACGGGTCAAAATCGCGATTTTATTTATAACATTTTCGACAGCTGGGGTTTGTCAAGACATAAAAAAAAATGTAAGAAAATCCCCTTCAGCCGGGACCACCCCTCGAACGGGTTCCATCGCATAAATCCCACGTTCGTTTTCTAAAGGTTTTAAAATGCGTATAAAATTATACAGGGCACTACGGCGGAATTTATTTATTCGGCTGGTCGCGAATTCGCAATGCGTGCACGTGTTTTTTAACATTAAATTTGCCCCAAGGATTTATGTGATCTATAGAACGGTTTTAAATGTGCCAATTAAATGTTGAACGACCTGTGGTTTTATTTACCTGCGCGAGTGTGAATGGCTTTGTAAGTTACTGGTTTTATACATTTTGGGTGAGATAAACAGATTTTGAGTTCTTAAGGACTACATCTCGCATACATAAAGCTGGGGTGCTTATTTACAAAGTTATGACGACTGTGTACTTATCGCATCCTGGCTTTTCGAGTTTACCTTGTTCTACCCGCAGGAGGTACGATCGAGTAAAGTGATCGTATTAGTTGTTTCTACTTCTCAATAACTTCTATCCCGATTTATAAATGCAATACAATTATAGTTCATACGAGTAAGATGTATTAGAATGAAGTCCCTGGGCGAGCTCTCCCAGACATGAGACCTAGCTAGATCAAAATTTTCCAAATTTCATCAAAATCGTTAGAGCCGTTTTCGAGAATGTGAATGCAAATATATGTACAAATATTGCTCGTTTAATAGGATAGGATAAATTATTCATTTGGTTATCGTAACTATATTTATAAGAAAATAATTATATAGGCAATTAGGCACCCATAATCACCGTAACGAAAAAGTAATCAATAGGTATGCAAACCTATTACCGTTCAAGCAGAAACAAAGTAATACAAAAAGTCATTCAATAAACCACGCCCATTGCCCCACTAATTTTCAATTAACCAACAATCACTTACAAAACCAATATGACAATACCATAACAAAATGACAATATCAATATCTGAGTATCACCGGTCTTATGATAATCAGCCATAATAGAGCCATATTGTATTTCGCCTCAGTTTCCAGCGCTACAATGACGGTGTTTTTACAATGGATGTTTGAAAAGACTCTGTTTTATGTACAAACGCGCGCGCAAGTGTTATTGTGTCAATGAACCTTTGATAATGGTTTGTGATGATTTAATTGGCTACAGCAACCGTAATCGCATTGTCTATTTACATGCGCTTTATGACACAATCTATAATTATCTCGAACTGTAGTACGCTTCATGTTGCATCCAAACATTGTTGCGATTACGTGTAAAACTCTATACAATTTAATGAATTTATTTAACACGCAAACGTTAACATATACATTCATGCAAAAAACAATCAAAAATCTGTAAAGTGCTAATCCATTTTGCTTGAGCATGAACTACGACATACAATATTCTAGAAGTACCTACGTCAATTTTATTGAAATTTCTGTATACAACTTAAAAGCAGGCACGCGTTGAATCGTGGATTCATTCATCCTTACTGTATTGACATTCAATTTCAATACCATTCAGGAAATGACATTCCAATGAAAACCACCCTAAACTAAACATCCACAAAAGCTCCGGAATCCGAACTTTTATCACCAGTCATTATCATTTTAATTCGCATAAAACTTGCATTACAAAGCAAATCTTTCAAATATCTTTTCCGACGTCGTATTTGCCGTTCCAAAGCGAGCTCTATTTTTGAAACGATTAAGGTTTAAATTACAATGACAAGCTCGTTATGATCGGTATAAACAGAAATTATACCTCAATTTGAATATCATGAATGTCCCAACACATTTGTGGCCGCCTGTACAGAACTACAAAGTTCGTCGACCGCTATTATAAAACGATGATACATATGAATGGCGTCAGGTGCAATAAAAATTTTGCATATCTATTGGAATTGTCATATTAATGTGTAAACGACTCGGGAGCGATTGACTTGAATGCCGATACGAGGGCCGCTCGTGCCTTAGTAATTTACATAAGCCTTAATTTATTTTTATCACTTATTGATATAAGATGTTGAGTGCCGCATTGATATTGTAATCGATGAGTGTTGTGATCGATTGTACGTGTGTGAAGGTTGACAAAAGCCATTCTTGTGTTGAAATAAGTTGGCGTAATCCGTATAAATGGTGACGATATTTTATTGGTCTCAGCCTAAATAGGTTGAATCTGATGGTAGTAGGTGAACCCGTATCCGTTTAAAGGGTAAAACTTACCCTTATAACTTGTGTATACATGTTAATTTAAATGAATTCTTAATGAAAGTCCACTATATTATACATTGAACTAAAACTATAATTAAGACGAGAGTAATAACTTCCATTGTAATGATCGCAGGCGCATCTTCACAGACGAGAGTATCACTTACGAAAAGACATCAACGGGTTGCCTTTCCTTGTGTCTATGACTGGTGACTAACTGGTAAATAAACCTCTGACATTAATGTCAGAGCCCTGTCTTCACTTTCACGTTCTTAAGAAGGATACCACTTTTGTTTTATGTCTCTGGTATTCTGAGTTTGAAGATAGGTATAGACATTTTTTTTAATAGTGTATATATATATATCTATATATACAGGGTTTGGCCTGGAATAGGAGCAAAAAATGAAACGGTAGATTATTGAGCTTGTAAGCAATTATTTCCAGGTGGTTTTAATTGAAAAAAAAACACAAAAAAGTTTACGTGTATTTTTTACTCTTCTGGGGTGACACAAGTAGTTTTTTTATATTTTAAAATCACTAAACTAAAACAAAAAAAAATCACAAAAACATCTTTTGAAAACAAATATGCAAAAACTATTATGACTCATTAGTCTCATCATTACATGATGTTACCTCAAAATCTGCATTGACTGATGTTCTATAATCTCGTGGTGCCATTACATGATACAAAAAAAATATTGGACATAAGGGCTTACTATTACTACTGATGCTCTAAGGAAGCGTCCTTTTAAATATTTGCCCCTGTTACAGGCCACACACTGTATAGGGATATCTTGCGGGTATATATATGCCATACAGCGGACATCACATGGGTTCGAGCTCTCAATGGTACGAAAGTTACACTACTGAGACCCACAGTCAAACAAAATATACCGACACTATCACAAAACTTTCTGTTTGATTACTAATGGGCGGCCGACGGATGCAAATTATGTCAAAATCATGTCAAACTATATACGTAATATGGATACGACTGCAATTGGTTTAAAAAAGAGAACATAATTGCAAAATAGTTATATAATTTTATTGTTGTAGTAAATAATCAAATTTTTTTCTATATTAGATATTTTCAGCCCATTCCTTTTATGGTTCACTATCCACTTATATAGGAAAAATGACCTCTCTACTACAGATGTAAGGCGTATTCATGAAGTGATGCTTTACCATTATCAGGAGCATTATCACCATCACTCATATTTCTTATAACATCATAATCTGGAAATTTTATAAGTCTTATCCATCTTATGATTTCGTCACTACATTGCACCCATCGTCCGCCCTCTATTGATTAGACAGTCACAGTTTAGCCTGTAGGCTGTAGACATTGCGGTAATTTACGTACTATAATTATCGAAAAAGAAAAACATTTATGCCATCAGACAAGGAATAAGTAGTTAAGCTAGCTAAAGCGTGTGCTACTTTTTACCGTAAAGCAGAATATTGTTTAATAAGTAATATAATTTTTGACCCGTTTATTCAAATTTTTTTTTTTTATGATATAGGAGGCAAACGAGCAGACGGATCACCTGATGGTAAGCGATTACCGCCGCCCATGGACACTTGCAAAACCAGAGGTGTTGTGAGTGCGTTGCCGGCCTTTAAGATGGGAGTACGCTCTTTTCTTGAAGGTTTGAAGGTCGTATCGGTCCGGAAATACCGCAGGCGACAATCCATTCCACAGTTTAGCTGTGCGAGGCAGGAAGTTTCTGGAGAAGCGCACAGTTGAGGACTGCCAACCATCTAAGTGGTGAGGATTGTTTTCAGTGACATATGGTTAGAATGAATCAGCGTGATCACCGCGCGATGTCCGGCCTCAACGTAACGCTATACCGTGCGCACACGACGGGGACGCTGGGGAAACATGATGCAGTATGACGATAATTTAAATGATAATTATGGATGAATTGCAATAAGAAATATACACATTAGACATGTTATTAATTTGATCTAACCATTTTTTTTCAATTGTGTATCGACAAATACGTATATTTCATATGAAAATGAGACCTTAAGTATGTTTATATTTTTTTTCATCTAAGTGTTTGTATTTTTATGTAATCATAGCCATTATAAATATCACGCATTACCAAAACTTTAATATATACAAGTTTTTTTTTATAATCTTGCTATACCTACATCTGTTGTTCGTTCCTATATAAGCCTCGACTAAAGAAGAAGGTGCTACTGTCTTAACACCGGGCGCCTGTTAACTAATATATTGCCTTCACGTAGGACGCTGGATAATCAAAACATGAATAGGTATAAAAGTAAGTAGACACCTCACCTATTTATTTTCTAAACAGTTCGTCAGTTAACATAATATGCTTTGTTCAACCCCCCTTACTTTTTTGGAAAAGTGGACATGCTGTTAATACAACAATTAAATACAGTATTGTTGTTATATTACCTATTATACGCTTGTAGTGTCCCACTGCTGGGCAAAGACCTCCCCCTACTTTTCCGGTAATTATAAAAAAGAAATAAATGAATTAACGTAGGCACCACTTATGCCGCGGTTCCCTGTCGCGCTCGACAGCGCGTGCAACCGCGCTTGCGCAGGAAGGCGCGTCTCATCTCGCGCAGGATGCGGCGCGGACAGCCGATACACGCCACCCGTTAGAGCGAGAACGTAGTAACTACATAAGGGAGCCATAGGCTGTTGGGGCGTTTGTCGGGTTCATGTTGGGCACGTGACCTTTCTAGCGCGAGCAATGACATCTAGCCGTGTCATGTTATAGCGGTGTGTTTATCGACATACCTACGAGTAAAGTATCGTCCCTGACAGGTGAATAAATGCGAGTGAGAGATTAAATCAGATTTTCCAGCAAAGATAAGCTGATATAGTTTCTACAAAAGTGGCACTTATCTTGTAGCTTCGTATCTTAGATTGCTCGATTTTAATAAAAAAAGACTCTTGTGGAAAAGCTGAGTTATATCAGGTATAGTCATTTAATGTCTCTCTATCACACAATTAATTAGGGACCATAGCCAGAACAGACAGTGGTATCAATATATCAAAGCGAATTTCCTAGGTTTGACTGTGGATTCAAAGATACAGTGGGATACGCACTTAACTATCTTAAGTAAGAAACTATGTTCAGCTGCTTACGCTGTTAGGAAAATAAGACAGATAACTGATACAGATACCGGAAAACTGGTTTATTATAGTTATTTCCATAGCCTTATGTCTCACGGAGTCCGGCTGTGGGGAAAATGTGGCGATGTAGACAGCATATTTTTTCTACAAAAACGAACAGCGAGCCATCTACAATTTGCAGCCACGTACCACACTGAGAGACCTATTTAGGGACTATAATATTTGAACACTGCCATACCTATACATTTACGAGGTCATTATGTACACAGGAAGCATTACAAAGATTTTCCGAAAAATAGTGGCTACATAACCTTAACACGAGGCACAAAGATACATTTTTCTACTCGAGCACCTCTATCCGTCAATTAAATGACTGACAGCGATATCTAAATCAACTTCATTGGAGTTGGGCTCATAAGATAACTGTGTAAAGAAATATTTTTTTTTTTTGAACGATTTTTGACTAATCACAAGGCTCGATTTCCAGAAGACATCAACGCGCAAAAATAAAAAAGCGGTTGGCTGCACTTCGTTTCAGCAGGGCGATTTTCGATAGATACCAAGTTTGTTTAATACATTATTATTTCCGTTAACTCGTAGAAAAAGTATTGTATGCAATAGTTATATAATTAGCTTTTTAAGTCTCGTACCTTAATTAGGCCACTCAGCAAGCTTCGTGGCCTAAACGTGGTACTCGACTGAAAAAGCACACATTATAATATAACGATTGCATAAACTACTATAACACTGCGTCGATTACGACTAGTTAAAGTAAGAAAATCATTGTTGGACAGACGATTCATTTCTACAACAAAATTCCAAGTCACATAATTATTCTAGGTATAATTTGTACCTAATTATAAATCTTATTGTATATTGTGTACGGACATAGGTGTATCCAAGCATACCTACCTATACCTACCTACCTAACCATACCTATGTGGGAAATAAATGAATTATCAAATAATTCCCAATATATGAATAGCTATGTAGACTATCATGATATCGCGCTTATGTGTTTTATCGCTGTGTGTTTTGTGTTATAAAGAATCTGTCACTCTCGCACGTACAGTCAACCTCACAAGGGGCTGAACATTCTTGGACCGTGTCACTTTAACGTCATGTTTAAACTGCCATGGAAAGTGTTTAACGGGTGAAGGCAACAAGGTGTCAAGGTGTTCACTGACTTTTCAGTTAAAGATCTATTAAGTATGTAATGTACAGGCGCATGATTATTAGATCGTGATGTATATTTTATCCACAGTCTTAAACGACATATACGCAACTATTCATCTCACTTATGCAGAAAGCTTAACCTTTGACCTTATACCTTTGACTTGAATTCGAATTGTTTTGACATTCGTCAGTATTAAAAGAAGCGTATGACCAACTGTGCCGCACAAAAAAAAATCGGTTTGAAACTTGCAACGAATATTGCTCGTCTATTGTGATCCTGTCATATGAAATTTATGAATGAAAGGAGCTAAACTGACAATGACAATAATTTTGTCAGTTTTGATTGACAGACTACGTCAGAGCTCTACTCTACCTTACTAGTTAGTCGTTTACTTAGTCGTACGTAAGAGACCCAAGATTTAATAACGGGATACAAATACCTATTCAAAATATTATAAATTATTCAAGTTAATAAGTAATAACTGGTTATTTTGCAGTTTAATTCAACTTATTAAATCTTGCGATAAGATAATTAAATTCAACAAGCCTTTTCCTCATTTTGCCCATTCTATTTTTTCAGCCAGATGAGATAAAACGATAATACACACGTGATACATTAAGTAAACTAGTAAAACCAGATATAATCCACCATTACATAATTAGTGCATTGTTTTTGCCTTCCGTCACTGCCGGATGTGTCACTGCGACGCTTCCGACACGTGACGCACGTCGGGAGCGTCACGGTGACGCACTTGCAGTTTTGACGCATCTCTGGCATTGTGTAACGATGGCTTGAGGACATTTAAATAACCTGAGAGGTTAAATAATGCGCGGGATGATAATTTATTTATAGGAAATCTAGGTATATCATTGTAATTGATATTGCGGTGTATAATGTTATGAATTCGTAATAGTTTCAAAGTATTTCTGATGGATTACTTCTGTTCTACGTCTCACGACAAGAGATGAGAAATCAGTTAAATCACTAATAGGGCAGTTGGTCTCAGACTACCCGTATTTTTATCACAGGAACGTGCATACCTACATAAGGTAATTTTCAAAACGTATAATGCAGTAGAATTTCCTATGGATTATATGGTTATATGGTTAGTGTTTAGTCTGTCAGGTACGCTAACATTTTACGTGCCCAATCCATATGATTTTCTGCTACTTCAATTCTTCATCCATTTCGCATTTCTCTCTTATCTCTTGATCTCTCTATTTCATATAGTCTCTCAAGTAGGTATCATTAGGCCTTGTTTATGAAAAACCGACGCGTGCGGTTGCGCGATATGCAGATCGTCAGGCGAGTCCGGAAACGCTCACGCCTGTACATGCACACTCTTAAGAGTGCCAAAGATTTCGTAGTGCTACGCTCGTAGCCGATACCATACTATTTCTGACATGGACCTACAGGGTGTCCCGTAAATGGCACGTCACATAGACACCGAAGGTAACCAGCTTAAGAGGACCCGAATCAACCTAACATGACCCCAGTAAAAATTCCACGGTTTTCGAGTTTGGAACATGCCGTGCTCCTGGAACCCATTTTATTTGGTGGCGGGTAAATGACATTTGCCAATAACTCGAAAACCGTGCAACTTTTACTGGGGTCATGTTAGGTTGGTTCGGGTCCCCTTAAGCTGACCTACCTTCGGTGTCAATATGACGTGCCATTTACGGAACACCCTGTATAATACTCAGAATAAACTATATATTTGTGATAGATAGTTATACTCATGTAACTACAAATGTAATTCACATATAAGTAAAATGTAAATAACTTCTTTTGAGAATAAATGATCTTAAACCTGATATACAGGGTGATTCAGGAGACATGAGCAGGATCAACCCTACGGATTCAATAGTTTATAAGCTACTCAGTCGTACCAGCATTGGTAAGATTAACGTGAATTTTTTTTTTAGTTTTGTAGGGTGACCATGATTTATTGTGAATGAAACTTAGAACAAAATGTAAAAAAAAACTGTGGGCGTTTAACTTAATTACGATGGTAAAAGATCCATTAACATTAACTGTATGTGTAGGGTTGATCCTGCTCACGTCTCCTGAATCACCCTGTATACGTGTTGCCGCAATGAGGGACGGAAAGGCTCCTATGCAGCTAAATTGAGAACTGATCTTAAAATGGCTGATGGCTTAACCTACCATAAACAATAAATAACCTACTAATTTGGCCGGGTCATGGTTTATTTACCGCAACCTACGAGCTGAGCGGGTACCTGGCACCAAAAGTGCTAAGTAACACCATACATGTTTATTTGGGAATCATGCATAAAATCAGGCTCCGCTTGTTAGAAAACGCGGCCTTAGCGGGTAGGTAAGTAATATATAATTTGGCACGACATACTCACATTATGTGTTTGGTCTGGTGCGCGCGGATGCTGCGCGGGCGCGGCCGGAAGCGGAAGTCACGGGTGCGCTGGAAACATGGCCGCCGTTAGATCACCGGGTTGGGTTAATTGAGTGCTAAGTTAGGTGTATGTACTAGTCATGGGGATAGGTACAAGTAGGTACAAATCAAAAGAGGGTAGAAGTGTTATAAATCGTTAAACCCAAGACAACGCGCCCATTGCTACCTACATAACACTAACCAGTACGCAATCAGAGGGATGATTGTGTAACTATTCGAACGTTAGGACAGCTCAACTGTCAAATTCCTATAAAAAGAAATGTCATTTAGATTTTCTTAACGTGAGTAGGTACGAAATGCCCAGCAGGTGAGGCGACCTCGTGGATTTAACAAACTAGGTATAAGTAACTACGCAATCGAAGACGTCAAATTTTTTTATTCCCTTTTAATAAAGACTTTTGACGTCTTCGATTGCGTAGTTACTTTTGATGCAGACTGTACCTACAAATGTGCTTTGGAAGACATTCAAGATTGATTTCTGACATCTTGTGACATCTCAAATTTGTGATATCTCGATGACATTGACTTTTATGGCTAGCTTAAATTTGACTGTGGCACCTAGAGGTACCTAATTGCAAAATAAGTTAGACCGTCAGCGATCTCAATGCCAGCGCATCGCATCTAAAAATCGTCGATGATACAAATAATAATAATAATATTCTTTATTGCACCACAAATAACAGATTTTTGTACAAGACCAGGCAAAATAAATAATGGTAACAACAGGCGGTCTTATCGCTTTAAAGCGATCTCTTCTTGACAGCCTTTGGGTAGCAGGCATTTTTAACAAGAATTGTAAAAGGCAGTGCAGGAATACAGCTAAAAGAGCGTAATAAGTAATAACACATCTATAATAATTGTAATGTCGATATTGAGAGACCTCAAAAATGTCACACACTGACCCTAATAAGTTCCTATAATAAGGCACAAGTAGTTGAACCAATACTCGTATATAAAATCAAGAATCACACAGATACTAAACATAAAACCAATAACAGAAAGGTCGCAGGTTCGAATCCTGTCGGGGGCTACAGACGAAGATGGTTTATTTTTCCATTATATTCTTTCTCTCTGTGTCATATAGTTTAAAATATGATCGGGGTAACTTCCTCTTAACACGAAACAAAAAATATTTAATTAAATAATTTGTTTCGTTATAACTTATAAAGGTATAATAAAACCAATAATTTATTTATTTATACCAACGGATAACACATCTGAACAATACAAAAAAATCAGAGTAAGATATATGCTTAGCCACTTCTAGGTGACCACAGCTCGCATAATGATATAATATAAGATTGTATACTGAACAGTGTTTAAAGCTAATAGCAGGTATTTCAGGTAGGCCGGTAACAAAAAAATACTGCGTAATTGCCCAGTGAAGTTTATAATACTATTATCTATTGATCTTCGGTTTATCACATTGCTGGTAATGAGTGTTACCAACCGAGAACTGAAAATGGATGCAGAAAAAATCTCCTTCGAAAAAGTAATCTGGGTAAACGCGATGAAACAGATGACAGTCCAGTCTGACCCGATACTATAGTGACCGTACTTTCGTTCCGTCGGCGTGACATTACGACGTGACCCCACGGCGTGACCCGACGCCGGGCCGTGTAATCCGGCAAATCGCCGTGCGCGCGTCTCCTGTGCTTTACGGACACGGGGCCCTTTACAGCTAGCGATTATTCGAAACAACGGTAGTAGGAAATGGTAATATTCACCGTAGATTTTGTAATTGTTTTTAACAATATTTTGATAAACTGCACTTCGATGGGGCCGTTTCACGAACTTTTTAGCTAAGTACTATCATTCAAACCTATAGCTACTAAAAATCTCGTAGACTATAACTTATTTAAAACTAAGTATTAGTTATACCGTAGCATGCTTTTATAGGTACGTATTATAATTATAACTGGCCTGCGTATTAAGATTTAGCGAATATTTTAATAAACTTTATAAATTTTGTTACCTATTGCGTTGCTTTTGTAATTTGCGATGTATTTTGTGTACGTATGCAGTAATTAGCACCTCGCGGTGGTTGGAACCGAAAAAAAAAATGTTTAGTAAATTAAGTTCTCTTAAGTGAAATGTATAATTTCTTAGAGAAAAATAAAGTTCTTTAAACCTAAACCTAAAATCTTACTTGACTAGTTGCGTAGGTTAGTAGTGTTAGTACTAGGGTGCAGTTTCTTAATAAACGTGTGATAATCTCAGTGGCGTGCTGTAAGATCTCATCTATATACTATTCTATACTTACTTACTTACATTATAAGTAGGAAAAGTATGTGATGTAGTTTGCCTGCGTTCTGTGAAATACGCTTGCAAAGCCGGCGGGCAGCTTGTGTAATTTATGAAAAGAAGTTATGTACTAAAATCATTCGATCTAATTCTATTTCTTTACTGACCCCGTAGAGCGGAGGTTCTTAGCATATTCTTGGCAACGACCTTTCTTCAATATCTACATACTGCACAAACCATTAGTCACACCGTTTCTGCAGTTTCAGTAACGCTTGAATAATAATAAGCCTTTGTTGCCACAACATTGAGCAATCCGTGAAGTGTAAAAGGTCGTTAACACTCGATGTGTCCACTCGCACGCTCCTAATCGAAGAGGGAATTAAGGAGATGCGCTGGAGTTCTGCGACAATTACCGCTGCTAATGCCACTATATAAAACCAAAACGTCTTATCTCCATAGTTTTTAAAGTGACTTATGGCTTTTTAGTATGCGACGGCAGAACGAGACCATTGCGTTGTTAAAAGAACATATGTGTTCTGTAAATCTGAATGCACGTAAGTCCTTTATGCTACGTGTGGTAATGTGGGCGGGGAGATAGTGAAAATGCATTATGGTAAAGGAAAGTTGACCAAAAAGTTGGAAATATATTATGGAACACGTGGCGTTAAGTCACCGAACTTGCAGCACAAAGTAGGTATCTTTTTATGACCAGGTTACAACTTAGTATTTAACCATTCATAATGCTACCTGCTACCTGCTATCTTGCAAAAATAATACCTAGTTTTTGTAAAGTTTATTTTATTCACATGTCCAAATCAGAGTTGGTTACTCAACTTCTTAATGTAGGTAAATCTTTGAGCGTTTTTAAGAAGAGTGTAGAGTTCACACGTGTTAGGAATGTTTTACGTTAGGTTTGCAATTTTTTGACAATCGAGAAGGGTTAACAGTTACGGAAATGAAATAAATTTGAAAAACGGAAAAGTTTGTGAATAAATTTAAACAGAGAAGGCCATCCATGCAAACCCTAGAGAAATTTTCCAATCTCAATCAATGTCACAATTCGTAAGCTAAATATTAAAATCACGCAGCTCTTAATATAAAAAATCAGCACGCAGATTTAAAGCACCAATTTCTTTTCCCAGAAAGCTTTGACAATTGACAGTCGTGAAAAGCCATTTCTCCGCGGTGAGGGGGAAGAGGGGGGTGGAGGAGGTTGGGAAAGTGCTCACGCGTCGCCGGCGCACGATCGCTTTGTTACTTCGTCACCTTTCCACTCCTCGACCGCTGGTTAGTCTTTTTGCTACCTATTAAGAGAGTAATTTATGGCTATGGAAAATTCTACTTTATTGCCGCGGTCGGCGCACAAGATACCACGTGGGTGGGTCGATATCACCAAGAAATAATTTGGGAAGGAGTATATTCAAATTCATATAAGAATAAATATCACAAATAAATAAATAAAACATTTAGTGAGTATAGAATCTATCAGAATCATAATACACCTACCACGGTCCCTATAGCAAAACAAACAAACAAGCTTCTCATTATTATGTAAAAAACGGTAAAAATAGATTGTTAGGGTTCCGTAGCACAAAAGGAAAAAAACGGAACCCTGAAGTATAGGATCACTTCGTTGTCCGTCCGTCCGTCCGTCTGTCAAGACCCTTTTTCTCAGGAATGCGTAGAGGTATCAAGCGAAAATGTATACCAAATACTCAGATCTACTGTCCCTTGGAGCTGTGAAAAAATCAAACTTCTAAGCCAACGCAATCAAAAGATACGCTGGTTTATGCCGCAAATTTTCGAGACTCGCAAGGGAATCAAAACCTACCCCGGTACTTCCCGTGAACTCAGAATCTTGAAATTTGGTACGAAGCAAGTGAAGCAACGTCTTATAGCACAGATAAAGGAAAAATTGCGAAACCCGTAAATTTTTAGTTAAGTACATCATATAATAAAAATATTTTTAGTAATTTTAAAGTTACTACCCCTTTCCTCATGAACGCGTAGAGGTATTAAATTGAAATTCATATCAAATACTCAGGTCTATATAATACCTACAGGTTTGTACGGAACCTTCGGTGCGCGAGTCCGACTCGCACTTGGCCGGTTTTGAAGGAGGGAACAGAAAACTAAAATTTTGTTCTCTTTGTGTGGACCGCACGTTTAGCATCCCCTTAATCGTAAAAATACCTAAGAATCAAAAATAACTGCGCATTACTCTTCAACGAACAAATTCCGTCAGAGCTGTCCGAAACCGTGAATAATAATCCACTAAAAATCTGATATAAAAACATGTAGGATAATTACTGGCGGGGAGCGGTCCCCATGAGGGCCGCACCTATAAAGTACACAGTTTACCACCAATACTTAAAGGGGAATAAACACGATACTTGGCGGCTGCTTGTGTCATGGAAGCGAGTTTGTGCAAGCATTCACAGATTTGGATGGGGTAGCGCACGAGTACAGTCGAGAACGAAATTTAATTCGGCTTTGGCCGAAAATGCGGCCTAATTTGACGAGTAGATACTTAATTATTAATGTGAGCATAATAGAATTTTAAATTGATAAACATTGCGGCGGAATGAAATTAATTTTGTTGCCCAGCCAACAAGTATTTTTTCGGGGTACTAAATGAGGTTAGGTATATAATTAATGATATAGGTTCGTTCATTACGTTACGGGCGCATTATGTACCTACTCATATATAAGATGTACCTACTTGTTGTTAGATAATGAATAAACAGTTAACATCAACTATTTCTGTGTAGCCGTCATTAGAATTAGTTACAATTAAATAATGTAAAATACGTATTTAAATTCTCATCTTTTCGAGATTTTCAGTTTTCACTTACACGGAATCGAATTTTGTACTTCGGGTTAGTGATGAAATTTGAACAGTTTACTTGCAGTGCATCAATAAAAAATATGCCTCAAATGAACATCATGGCAGGGCAGACTTAAATCAACGTCTTGCACTGCCAGGACGACTGCTCTTCAAAATCACGGTACGTCAAATGCTGCAACTTTACCTACTAGGTGCCGTTTTTGCGGCAAGGTTCGAGACTGGTTGGAAAATGGTTAGTGTTGCTGCAAAAACGGGTTGCCAGTAAAGTGGAGCTTTTGCTGCCATTATTGCAACTAAGAAATAAATGTTAGTAATGTTGCACCTAGTAGACAAAGTTGCAGCATTTGCGTTACCTAAGTATAAAAATCGTGGTAGCACAATATCATGATTTTCAACAAAAAAATCAGCCAACATTGAAATCTATGTGTCGTTAGGCGCTGCGCGCGGCTGTACTTCACACGCGGAGGGGAGCGCGCACCTGGTCGCGCAGCTGCGAGCGAATCTCACGCGCAGCTTCCTCGGCCTGCGCATGTGTGCTATATGCGCGCGCCGCTTATGTGCCGTGTTTTCACGATTGCGGTTTATTACTGGGATTTTCAAGCATACCACTCCTGGGATTTTTATGATTGCGCGATCATAATTTTGGTCGATATTGAGCCGATTATGAGTAGAGAGAGCGCGGCATGTAATGCGGAGGTGTCTTGTGAGCAAAATAATAGATATATGAATGTGGAGAGATGTAAAAGACGAGGTAGAACAAGGAAAAGGTCGGACTGTTAGAGACGATGGCGGAAGGAAGGAGGTGAGGGACGAGATGAAGGGTGACAGAAAAGTATCGAAGATAAAGATATGCTGCGCCGACCTCAAGTAATTGGGGTAATAGCAAGCGAGTGATGACTTTAATGACTTTGGCATTTTTACGTCATATGAAATTTAAGATTTTTATTAAAATAAGATCGTTAGAAGACTTTTAGGAGCAATATGTGTCTTAGAATCAGCAGGGTAATCGATAAACTTTTTGAACGTGCGTCCGGATATACCAACGTCGTTTTTTAAGGTGAATATTATAGTTGATATGACAAAACGCTGGTTCGAAAAGTTACGTAGGTAATTTCTCTGCAGAAATCAGTTATAAAATGTCGCTACGATATTTTCGCATTACGAATCGTTACTAGACCATTTCTGGTCGGTCTTTCTTAGAACCGTGACACCTAATCCGCCTAAGGCTTTGATTATTTATTAGGTAAACACATTTCGAAATCTATTTCTATTTCTGTGGAACTATTACATTCGTAACAATTACAGTTACAATACACGCGGCTGTGTTAAGCGGCCTGCTTGGCACAGCTGCTGGTGCCTACCATCAGGACTCAACGTAAGGACGCCTTACGTTTCAGATGCATCTCGCCAACTCTTTAAAAATCGCTCATTCAATTACTGAAGAACCTCATACTACCTACAGTTAGTTGTAAACATTTGTACAGAGGCTCTAGTATAAGTTTTACCGAAACAAAACTTCACTATCGCGTTTGCGTTTTACCCTCAATTTTCGCAAACGCAAACGCGGTCGTAACGTTTTGTTTCGGTAAAACTTATACTACAGCCTCTGGAAGCCTACTCCACAGCCGGAACGTTTGCGTGAGGAAGTTCCTCTGAAACGGTACTACTGTGCGTGACCATTTAGGTTCCAAGGTATGAAGATTAACGTGCATGGACGTTCTGGGTCTGTATAAACTAAAGCTTGCTTTCGGTGCTGTCTAATCACACAAACAAGCGATACATCTCAATTGTGTGTAATCATGGTCACCAAGGGGACACTATTAGAAATTTAGAAACCACGCGTGTAATCCGTTTTGTAGTTTGCTCATGCTTCCTAGCGTATACTTGAACTTCAGATAAGAATAGAGAAGTACAAGAATAAACCACAATACTCGCGTGACAAGCTTACAAAATAGGAACAATTCATGCGATTATCAAACTAACACCTACCTACACAAGGCCAGAATAACAATTAAAAACTAGTGTTTTTGAAACGGAATGCAAACGACAGCCATTCATTTCATTCATTCAATGAATGGGTAACAAACAAACACATTCCTCGATCGCTGAATGGAATCGCAACAGGTTACATTATCACGGCGTTTGCCACAAAACCGTACGATCTAATAGTTTTATGAATGGAGGATTCCTAAAAAACGCTTCTTGCATGTTGTATTGTTTGTATACAAAGACAGGCGCCGGTTCAACAAAGCATGTTGTACAAGTGTACAATTCAAGCGATAGTTCTTTATGAAACGTCCAATTTCTCTTGAGCTGTGTAGCTTGTAATGATTTCCCCTCCATTGTAGCGAGTTGGCGCGGCGTCGAAGGTCTTATTTAAGTGGTTAGGATCTTAAAGCGTGATATTGTTGTAATAACTATAGTCGCGAACTTTTTGTACGCGAAATACCTTTGTCTGTTAACAGATTAATGTAATTATGAGCGAAACATTCGGTCAGTGGTACAATGAAACATAATTATGTTGTAATTGGTACGGTCATGGGTTTAAACAATGTGTTATGTTTACTCGTGCTGACCTTACCGTTTATTGATATAATCCTTTTGTGAAGCTGTTGTAAGTAGATTGATTTCATTAATTACCGACTAGGGTATTAACGTCTCATTAATGAAGCTTGTTGCTTTGATTTATTATTATTACTTTAGGTAAGTACTGTTTATTGTTTCAGCGTACGCAATTTAAAGGTTTTGCTCACGAATGATAGATATCTTATATTCTTAGATCCAATCGTACAAAAAAACTCTAGATCGATATATACTATGATCTGATATAACGATAATGACTGCTAAGACTGTAAAATGTAATAGAGCTAATATAAGAAGGATTGACATTTGAATTTGTTTGCATGGAAATTGTAAAAAATTGACAATAGTTTCAAGAAATATTCACATGCCTATCGGCCGAATATATAATGGATCAATGTATACATTATAAGTTATAACACCTTATGTACCATATATTCTGATGAATAAATTATGATTGATTGATTGATTGATTTTAGAATAAGAAACGTTAAAAGGGAAGAATAGCTTTGCAGTAGCTAGCAGCTCGCGACTAGGTACTTTTTTGATGAAATTTCCATTTCGGGAGAAAACGGTTTCCGCGAACTAAATCTTAAGACGCTGTCAACACCAAAATGCCCTTGAGGATTTGGGATAGCGCGCACACTGTCTATTTGTATTGGAGTAAACGAGAGCGAGCGTCACTGAGCGGCCCGGTTTTTGAAGATTAGTACCTACATAAACATCGAAATAAAAAAAAGTGTGGATTATTTGTGAAATGTGACTCGTTAGCGGTTTAGGTATGAATACTTCATGTTTTTAATTGCAGACCCATACGTCAAAAAAGTAAAGACATAGAACCGTTTAAGATGATTTTAAGACCAATCTTTGCAATTATTTTCTATCGAGCCGATTTCGTCCAATTATGTATCTACCCCGTCCACGGTCTTTGAAATATGATGAAAATTAACATATATTTTTTTTGATGCGCTAGAACAAACAGTTTTTCTTAACAAACTGCTTAAAAACATCAATTTCATCAAAATTAGGTCTCGTCAGTCTCTTAACATCACTTTGATTTTGATGTCGATAGCTTCAGCATAATATATGCTAGGTTTACATTGAGATTGTAAAATAATTTGAAGTGGAAAAAGATATTCTCTTTTTGTATGGATGAGTACGTGACTGATAAGTTACGGTGAAATCCTTAAAACGTTAAAATCTAAGCGCAACCGATATCTTACCATTTGACCAGATTACAGAGGTTGGCAATCATAATGCCTGCTCTGTAGGGCTTCTGTTCCTGGTGGTGAGTAGCAAAGGTTGCCAGACCTGCTATTCTCTCGAGCTGTCAATACAATACAACGAATTGGCAAATCAATCAAGCACGCTTATGCGGCCATAGGCTACGGTATCTGCTTACCATCAGGCAGGAAGTATGTTTGTTTGCAGTCGTACCTACCTATAAAAATAATTAACGGATACGTAATTAGTTATTTTTATTGAATCAGTCATATTATACAACACAAACTTAATCCAAATACCCCAAAAAGGTGTGCCGAACGGACTTCTGGCATGTATCCGTTCCGTTATATACTTGGCCGGGTGTTTCGGGTTTTTTGCTTCAGCGAGGGGCGGGGCGGCTCCGGTTACTGAAAGTCTACACCGGCTGCACGTGCAAGTGACGTCACGCAAGATGGCTGCCGTAGCGTAAATAATGTAAGTCGATGTGTTGGTGACATTGACGAGTAATACCTAAGTGTTGGCATTGGCATGATTGACGATTGCCTATAGGTAATTTTTGGTGTATTTGGCGTAGATACAGGTAAAAAATATAGTAATTTTACTAAAAACCCTCATGGTATGTATGTTTATGATTAATATACACTCGAGAGCGATAAATCCGAGTGCACTTTTCATTGAAATTCTAAAGGTGCAAATGGTACTCGTTTTCATTGTTTTCATATGTTTGCCAATTCTCTTTTTAATATATTATTAAAGTACCTACATATACCTAATATTTGAAAAGGAAACAGTATAATAACAATATTAAAGTTAAAATAATCCACTGCAATAATTTATTAGGTATCCAAATCGAAGGTACGCAACCAACCCCAAGACCCGAATCATAACTATAAAAGGGTTTAAGTGCCCACTTTAGAAAACTGGTTATATACCTTTTGAACCAGGGTAAGAAACGGATTCACAATCCCACGGAAGTCGGTCCTCAACTCGATCCAGGGTATAACCTCGCTTTAATAAGAGTTAACGTTTTTTGACCCATCCCTTTTCAATTATGTAGGAAGTAAACGATTATTTTGTTAGGATTAGAGAACGGATGTGATCAAACCAGGTATACGTATTTGGTTTCATCCTATCCAGAAACGACATATAAACGACACAAACTCGAAGGTCATACGCCCCTTTCAAATTATTAGGAGTAATTTGTAGGTTATGTACGATGCAAACGGATTTCAGTCAGTCAGTTTAAAATGTTTAAATCGATCGTGGTAACTTCCACGTTAAATTAACACGAAACAAAAAATGAATTTAATGTGAATTTCAGTCAGTTCATAAACAGTACTTACTAAAATAGTAGCACTGTTACTGTTATAAAGCGTTTTATAGTTTTTACCAATTTTTTTATTCAATAATACTCGTATGTTTGTCACCATTCGGAAAAGTAACTACCTACCTAAGTTTTGCTCCTTGACGAGAGGGATGAAAATGCTACTATTCTCTTCAAGCTACTTTTTAAATTTATTCATTGGTATGTAGCATTTACGCAATGTGCCAATTGAACACAGAACTTTAAAAAAATATCGATTAAAAACGAACATATATTTCAAGTTTTAACTTTATTTAAATATGTATTTAAAAAATTGTAATAAAATTTAAGAAAATTTGTTAAAACTTGTTAAGTAAGTAATTTCAGAATCTTTTTAAAGTTATGCTGACCAATTTTTACAAACCGTAATAAGTTTAAGCCTCATTTATGTCGCTCGCAACTTGTATAATAAATACATAGGTAGGTACTAGGTACAGGTACCCATATTTATTTAGCAAATAGTTTATATATAAGTAGGTAGTATAAGTACACTTTGGCTAATAGGTTTTTTATTTTATTTTTTTATTGTGTAAGTATATTTTTTTTTTCTAAACAATAAAATGAATTGTATAAAGTTATCTGGGTTTCGTTCGGCGTCATGGGTGCAAACGCGAAGAAATAGGTACCTATACCCGGAAGTACCTAGCTAGATCAATTTTTACCCAAACCCCGATATCTTATCTATAAAGTTGGTTTTTGAGAACCTGAGAAACAAATATATTTAATAATTAATTACTATTAATAGTGCTCCCTTAATAGTGACAGATCAGCATCTAACACTACTAAGCGAGCACCAAAGCAGCAAAATACAACAAAGGGATAAAATAATACATATTTCATTAGAACAAGATATTGAAATTAAGCAAACTGTAAATAATGCTGCGCTATTTATTCGGAAAGTCTTCACATACTTATTGATCCAAACACTTATACGGACATATTTTATTCAAGTATTAAACCTCCAAGGATAAGGAAAACCCACCATTGCTACGAAAACGCAGCGTCACCGTCGCGGGCGCACTTTGATGCGCGCCGACATCGGCATCGGCCGATAGCCGACAAAACGACAACCAAGCTATCACCTGGGCAGGACGGCGTAAGGTATGGGAGGAATCTTCGATAAATATGGTGTAATAGTACATTATTGCCGTGGCCGGGAAGGAGGCAATTGCAGGCTGAGTATTTGTTATTATATTATCTATAATTATATCCGTTTAATTATAATACGAAGCCTGCAACTGCCATTCCGGCTGAGGCTAGTATAGTGCTTTTCTCAAAAATGGGGGAATAAAAAATACTAAACTTATATAAACTTTAAATATCGTTGCACAGTCGACTACAAAGATAAGTATGTTTTTTAATGTTACAAAGTTATGTATGTATATCTTATTACTATGGTAGTAAAGTCTATGTATACATATTTTTGTAACATCGTATGGATACATCTCTTTGTAGTCGACTGCACAACGTGAAAATATTTACGCTTTCTCGGCGTTTTTTTTTTAAACAGAATTTGAGACACATACAAAAACGTCGTGTTTGCAACAGAAAAATACGAGTTGAATTGGCTGAATACGAGCTGTGCTGTCTTTATATGCCAGTTTCTACTTTAAAAAAGTTGGTACTCGACAAATAAAGGAATTTATATATAACATTTCAGGCGGCCTGCAATGTTTTTTTATTTTTTAATTTAGATCTGACCTTAAAATATACACTTTACCTTCCAATATGTAGCGAGTTATGTTCACTTTGCGGGCCATTTTTGAGAAAAATTACTACACCCAATCTATGAAGAAAAAAATATATACTTACTGACTCTTGCGGGCGGTTATTTATTTGATCGATTCCAAAATACCTAATTTATTTTTTTATAAATTCCAGTTTTAAAAAAACAGCATTGATAGCATGATCGTGTTTATGTCAAACATTAAACATTCGTCCCTCTTGCACTAGTGAAGGACGAATTATTTAAGTACGTCCCACGTAAAAGCGATCATTAAAAGTAAGCAGACATATTATACAATTTTACTTGTAGCGTTCAACCCAAGATATACATATACATCTATAATACCAACACTCCAGTCACATTGGCAATAGTTGAAGCCTTAAGCTTGAACACACAGTCACTGAGGCTGAAATTGGTCAAGAATAATTGTGTATATAGAGCCAAAAAATGCGGCTGAATTAATAATTATTCTGAATTTATTAAGCCAGGTTCATTATTTTATAACTCTTTTGTTAGCAATCATTTAAGTTTGAGTCACTACTATGCCATTCTTACGAAAATTAAAAACAGATCATAAACAACCCACACTAATTGACCGATATGCTGAGTCCTTGGAACATTTAAAACTCCTGTTGGAATTTCCTTGGTGAAGTTTTTTTACAGAACGTGCCGCAGCGGGATATCGGCGACACTCGTAGGTAATCGCTGATACTACCACAATTTGTACGAGTTTAATTAAATAATCGAACGTGTTAATTTGAAAAACAACAAAAAAGGAGACGGCAGTCGTCTTCAACCTTTTTACAACTGTTTTACTTCCAAACGCATCACCTTTATTGTTCTAAAACATTTGATATCCCACCGCCCCCGCTAAGAGCCCGTTACTTACAGACGGTGGTAAAAAACGACGACGTCCGATACTTGCGAGTCGATGGTGTGAATTGACCGCTAAGATGAGTAAGCTCGGCTGATAAACAACTGGACGAGCCCAGTAATTGGTTGGTTACGTGTCATTTGTAATTTCATTATTTTCTTTTTGACATTGTCAAAATAGTGTTGCTTGATCTCCATGCAGATAATATATGTATATGTATGCTGGCCGCTATTGTATATCGAATATAGCTATTTATCGACCAATATTCTGGACACACAAGCTTGATCAACGTTTTGATATACGTTTGTTTAAATTGACCATTGAAAAGCAATATAAACAACCCATAATATAATCGATATCATCACTAGTAGATATCACTACATATTTGTATATTTATTACTCTGTAGAGCGTTTATCTTCCTCTCCTTTTTTTTCTGCTATACTCGTACCTTTTATGTAATACTCGTATATTTGGGTATATATAATGTATCTTTATTAATCGATTTCAAATACTACCAAACTCTTACGCTTTAACTTTTCATACTCTTGGAATATTTTCGGTTCTCGGTTTAATAATTTACTTTTCGTGATCAAGCCGATCAAATCAGGCCAATTCGTAATAGGAAAATCTAGGTATAATATTCGTAACATTTCGTTCATATGTTCTCTCGTCTTTGTTTCCACACAGCATAAGTAAACAGTTATGTGAAATAATGACGTGTTTAACACCGAGTCTAATCGGGTACATACAACACACCTAGGTACAAAAATTGTTGACATTCCACGTTGCCGACACAGTCGTGCGTATTATTTAAAACTACAGAGCATGAATATTATAATTTATGAATTAGTAATTAACCTTTGACGCTTGCTTAGCAAACTTTGCTAAAAAAGGTTTGTCTTAAGACCAGCGCCAAAAACTACAAGGTAGATTTAGTGCTCTCGAAAAAGGACGAAAGCTAGAGCAACAAAATGGTTTAAATCTTTCTTCGCGAGTGAAGTGTGATTTCCATTTTTTGCATACTAAGGGACAAGGATTAACTCAGTTACTTTGTTACATTATTTTAATCCTTAAATTGAAATTCCTCATCTGCCTTTATGTATCGAGAGGCTTATTGGAAGTGTAGAACCTTTAAAAACTAAAAACCTGTGTATAAAATGTGAAACGAAACGATCCATTATATAGGCCGACAATGAGATCGTAGTTTGTAGGTAAGATTGCTACATTACTTACCTAATATCAAAATTCAGCCAGTGCTGGAATTATGAAATGCTTAGGTATATAATATTTTTGGGATTGCAACAAACCTTCGAAACATAAATTTGAAAACTTCTAAATTCATAAATGCTGGACATAGGCCTTCCCCAACGAAATGGGATCTTAATAACACGTTTTAGGCTAAGATTCATATAAGTATGCTTTATCGAAAGACAAGATTCTATTCTGTTG
Source organism: Epinotia ramella (assembly GCA_947578815.1). Taxonomy (NCBI): domain Eukaryota; kingdom Metazoa; phylum Arthropoda; class Insecta; order Lepidoptera; family Tortricidae; genus Epinotia; species Epinotia ramella. The sequence continues at coordinate 21,057,853 of OX388206.1, forward strand.
ATACAATTTCCATCTAGTACAGTAGTCAGTGTTTGTCGTTGGAACAATTGTGCCAATATTGACAAACTGACAAGTGGGATCAGCGCCTACGTACCTGGTCTACATAATATAGCCGATTTAACCGCCATGACGTACATGGTTACAATACTGCTGATACTGTGGTCATTTTTATTTTAGACACATGTTTGATGCCGTATATTTGATATTGCCAGTTGGGCCTTCATTCTGTTGATCTCTTTCAGATCTGAATCGCAATCCAATGTGTTACGTGCGATCTTTCTGACATCTTAGATCGGCGTTTCCAACGAGCGCACGACATATTTAAAAATAAATATTACCTATTCAGATAGAATGACATAAAAATACACCCCTGGATAAATAGATTAGATTGTTTATATCATAATAAGAAATTAAGTAGGTACCTACCTACAGCATAAATTTACATGTCAAAATGATTTGTAAGAATAAGGAAATTTATAGAATTCAGTCCAACATTTTTACAATAAAATGTTGATACAATTTTCTAGTATCAGGCCACTTGTCCCGGTCTTGAGCTAGTCATATCTAAACGTAACCCGAAATCTTAATATTATCATCAACCTGTCGAGCTGTTGAACGATCAACGCTTCTTCTACCCAGAAATGGCCCTGATACTGAAGCTGTACCCTGCACATAATGTTTGCACATATCTATGTCTAATGTTTCGGGTAAATAGACCCGGATAATCGGCAAAAAGAATAATCCTTTCCGGGCCCAATTTCGGCTTTCGGAGACTTTGTGACGCCGCGCCGGTGAAATCGCTAATCGTTCGGAGTAGGGTTGCCAGTTTGGTGAAAATGAAACTAATAAATATTAGGGGACAAATTTACAAAAATCGAACTAGCCCCCATAATAAGCTCAATTAGGCTTGTGTTAAGTACACTAATAAATAATAATAATAAATATTTGGGGACAATCTTTAAAACAACTAAGACTCAGAAACCAACATTCTTCATGCTTATCACACAACTATTACTCTTACCGGAATTCAGAACCAAGACCGTTAGTTCCGCAGGATGGGTAACTATCCACTAGCAACTAAAATTAAACGTTTAATTTTAGTTGCTAGTGGATAGTCCGAAAAAAAACTTTGTGGCGTCTTCTAAAAAACGTATTTAGTCGCTTAGGTATCTTAATTAAAACTGCGATATAAACATTTTGGAAAAAATTCTATTTAGTAAGTATTTAGTATGAAACTCTGATATTTGACAACGCGCTTACAAAAGTCACTTTCAACTTGAAACTGGTCTGATTTTATAAAAAATCAGACCCAAGAAGACTGTAGTGCTTTTTCCGCATGTAGAAGTAATTTTTTGTAGGCGTTTTAAGAAAATAGATGTCCACATCAACGTATTTCGTGAATGAGAATGATTCTTTTGTAGTCTTGCCCGTTACATCAATTTCCCTATGTGTTACATTTCTTATTTACATCATTATGGAGGTCCTGATTTGCTATAGGACTCCCAAAAATGTGTGGTGTATCTAAGGGAGATTTTTTCAAGACATATTTTATTTATACTAAACGGGACTTAATTTAAATTAACTTATTTTTTGTTGCAACACATCCGAAACGTCGGGAAACCTCAGTGAGGTAAATAAAATAAGTTAATTATACGCGATTAAGTCCCGTTTAGTATAAATAATGTGTGAGAATCGTGAAAGTTTAGTATATATAGTGTAATAATTAATATGGGTGCATACAACTTATTCATAAATATGTCCCATCGCTCTTATGTCAGCGGATTAAGGTTCTGGTACACATTCATGAGAAGATTAAATCGATACATATTTTTGCACTTGACTACGCACCTATCAAAATACCGGAAAATTCTGAACAAAGCTGTATCAATCAAATATGTGTTAAGTACCTTAATAAAAGACAATGAGTGCCAACCCTAAGTTTTAAATTATCATGGCTGCATCACGGCATCCTGTACAAAGGGATTACAGATTTCGCTATTACCCACTGCGTTCTAGGAAGGTACACCACCAGGTAGCACCAACCCTACCTACCGTACTTGCCGACAAACCAAAATAAACCGTAACGTTATAAAAATAAAACTCAGTTTAGCGTTAACTGCGAGGATGGAAGCAATAACAATAATGTTGTTCGATATAATTATTATGAATTTGTGTCAAAATTAGCGTGGTGGTTTGAAATTGGTTTAATGGGTACCGTTAGTTGTGAATGAATTTTTCTATGTAAGTATGCGTTTATGAATGGCAAATAAGCCATCAAAACGCGATTAGTTATCATTGGTATTGGTATGGTCAAAAAATAAGTAGAGCATTTATTTTTGTTCCATGGCAGCAATTCCTTAGGGATTTTTATCTCGAGATATAGATCTACAATTGATGTAAAAAATACGCTACAGGGTCAAAATAAGAACTGATTGGAAAGTTAAAGGTAAAATTTAAAAGCCTTTAGCGATTGCCCAAATATCAGACGGATCACGTACATGTCGAAATCCGTTATTTTTTACCACATTGACTCACCGCGCTAACATTTGACTCCATTCATTTACATTCCTATAGTTTCTATTTGATTTATAACACTTCAAATCAAAGTGTAGTCAAATTTCCAATACTTGTCTAATAACAGCGTTCTGCGCATGGCTGCGCTTGATTGACAGCGGCGCGTGCGCACAGCTAATGTAATTATCTTAACGGAATTTTAATACTTAGATGATCTCTAGAGAGCTCGGGGGCGTGATAGTGAGTGTCTACATTTGATTTTTACGAAATATTAGAGCTGATAGGCTGTTTTGCATTAGGGTGTCTATGAAGTTATTGTTCAGGTTGAAGATGAACGTGAGCACCAGAATCTTATGAATTTTAAAGTCTGGTAGCAAAATAACCAGGATTTATTTAAGAATAATATGATAGGTAGGATAGGTACGTGTATCATCATTTCTTGGGTATAATCGCCCACTGCTGAGCACAGGCTTTTCAAGTGAGTACGCCACTAGTCCCGGTCTTGAGCTAGTCATATCTAAACGTAGCCCAAAATCTTAATATTATCATCAATCTGTCGAGCTGTTGAACGATCAACGCTTCTTCTACCCAGAAGTGGCCCTGATGATACTTATTAATATTATTAAGCAAATTGTATCAAGGCTTTTTTATGAAATAATGGACCCGATTCTACGTGCACATGGCTTAACGAGCCTAAAACTAAATTGTCTAATTTTTAGATATAATTTAGGCGGCAGATTAAAAACGACATATTTAGAATATCATTTAGGCAGCTAAGTAAGTTGTATAGACCGCCTAAAATAAGAAACGTCAGATTCAAATTAGCGCTGTCATTTGATTATGACAGCTGCTCATAGAATAGCTAAGTGTTTTAGCGACACCTAAATAAAATTAGGAAGTTTAGAGGCCACTGTAGAATCGGGTCCAATGATCCCCGGTTATACTAATCATTCCAGCTATAATGACGCTAAGCGCTGACTGAAATATTCAAGCCGATGCGCGCTACGATATCATTCCCTAGGTGATTATTACGCAGTCGATCATTCATCGATACATATCAGTCGCATTTATCTGCCTAATCGAATAGAAAACGAACATTTATCATAAAGCCCTCGGTTCCCGGTCTGTTTCTGGTAATTTCATATAAATTACTTAAAATCAAAAGGGAAATTAGAGGTGACGCCTAATGCCTGATTCGCATGTCCCGGGCTTTTCCTAGCGTAACGTTTTATTTTATTTCCTATTTTTCCCCTCGTGGGCGGTGTGCGTTTAACAGCACGTCCACGGGATGTTCGGCTAATCGTTTTACTGATTACATATTTGGTGAACTCGATGGCGATTACTATTCAATTGTTTGGAGGAGAACAGTGTTTACCCTACACGGAAATCTACTTTAGGAATGTAGCATGGATATCCTTAGCGGCAGGGTATACCGAATTGCGGTACAGTTTCCGAAAACATTAGGAATACGGACCTATTGCTATCCAAAGGATTGGACGTCCATTTTAAGAGTCAGATACATAATTCTCAATAATCAAGTTAAACATGATAGCTTCATTATAAAATTCATTTATTAAACTCAATACCTTGACACAGCGTATCAAAATTTAACTAAGTAGTATTATTTCGGCCAAGATTTTCTATTAAATTTTAATAAGAAATTGAACAGTCCATTTATTATTTTCATCTTTCTGTTTTTCTTTCTCGATCTTGTTTCAGTTGAAGACAGACTGGTAGTCGTGCAAACAATAAGGGTGCGTAATAGCAGCACCGTAGCCGATGCAACGGGAACAGGAATATTAGACGCAGTAAAGAGATGCATTTCAATACAACTGTCATTTTCCAAAGACGGTCACTTACTATAATTATGAGTGTGTGAGGTACGAGCTCGGAAACTGCCGCCAACTGCCATCTTTATGGTTATTCGAGTTGGCTCGACAAGCGATAAATAAAACCTTTGACAATAGTCATCATACGAGCGCTGCAAATGATATATGTTTACAAGAAATTGCAAATGGCTTAAGCAATATTCTGCGAGTAGGATTGCCAAATTCCACAAGTTAAGAAATCGAATGATTTAGTGAGATAGATTACTAAGTAAACTAAGTTACTAGTAGACAATAGGGAATATTCATGATTTTTTTTTAATTTTTTTATCTATTCTATAAGTAATTATATAACCGGAAAAAAATATAACACTTTCACAATATTATTAAATAAGCAAAAAAAAAATTATTAAAACTACTATCATTTTCGGACGATCAAAACGCCACCATTTTGGCGCGCTCATTTGTGACGTCACCGTGCAGTGTGCACTAAGAACAAATTAACAACAAAGAGTTTGATTCACACTTTTAATAAATGTGAGTGATTAAAGCTTATAAGATCAACTTATTGTAATGGAAGAGCACACAAAAGCTTATTATAAATATTGTATTGTCCTTATGTGTGAAAATAACATTAAAACTGCAAATATTTTCATATGCCCAAAGGTGCAAATATAAGGATAAAGTGGTGTAAGGCGATGAGGAGAGATAATGTATCGTGCTTGAGTAGTTTATATTGTTATGCAGATGATTTCGACGTGAGTATTAAATATGTGTGTACCTAAAATCTTTTTTATTAGGTCTCGCGAACAATATAAACTATAAACTAACCTCAAAATTGTAGGTATTATATACTTATTCATAAAACTATTCCGATTCCCAAATTTTTTAGTTATTAATGTTACAAATATTATGATTTTTGTTGATCAACAGCTGACTACGAGTGTTTATTTTGATCATGAAACGTTTTAGCTAAGTTTCTTTGTTTGCACTGTCAATCGAAAATCGAAGTTGAAAGAATTTAATCCTTTTTACTGAGTGACCTACACTTTGTTTTATTTATCAGCCTTGACGAAAACAACCTAGTTTGTTTAAGTTCATAAAGATGTGCTCAACATTTAACATTCCTAATAGGTACCTACATATCTTTGATTATATAATACTATCTTCTGCCCGCGACTCCGTCCGCGTGGAACTCGTTTATATCTTAGCTCCATACAAACTTTCACCCCCACTTCATCCCCTTGGGGGAGGATTTCCGGGATAAATCTATCCTATGTCCTTCCTCAGGACTCGAAACTATCTATATATACCAAATTTCATCCAAATCGGTTCAGCGGTTTAAGCGTGAAGAGGTAACAGACAGACAGACAGACAGACACACTTTCGCATTTATAATATTAGTATGAAAGTATGGATTAGTATGGATAGTATATAGTATATATAGTATAGTATAATAGTATATAGTATGGATAAATATGTAATAATTTTTTATTCCACCTATTTAAGAAAGACACCTATTTGAAGTAGTTTAAAAGTCTAGCTATTTGAATCGCCAAAAAAAGGTTATAATTACTTAATTGACCAATCTCACGAGTATAAAAACTAGGAATATGAAAATTTATTGAATATCTGTAACTTATTTACCTTGCAGCTTTTACTTCTCTTAGTTCAGCGGACGTAAAGTCACAAATATTTGCGAAGTACGTATATAGTCATCATGAAAACATCAATTTTAGGCAGATTATCCGACTGTGCCTTGACAAAACCGCCTTCAGTCATTGTGGCGAGACTTTTTTCACAAGGAGTCACTACTTTCAGTTAATAATTACCAAAAAGCACTGATTATTTATCATAAACAGTGGCAAAACAATGCGAATAACTTTTAATAATCATACTAACGACCTGTTAACAGTAGACACCGATTGCACGGTGACGTCACGTTTCGCTCCGCCAATAGCGTTGCGTTTTGGAAATTTGCGAGGGAATTTGAAAAATGGTACTTTTGAACAATTAAATTAATCAATATAAACATGATAATTTGTAAAAATAATCATGTGTGTATATTTATTAAGCAATATAGATTACACGTGATTTTTTTTGTCCATTTCTAAATCACATGCATATTCCCTATTACAGTTTCTATTTATAGTGTCAAAAGGCAATTACAAACTTAGTTATTCTGAATAATCATCAGTTACTTCTACATCAAGCAAACCACAATTAGAACAATAACAATGACATAAAAATGTAATTTGCCAGTGATTAATAAATCAAAAAGCCACTAATAATTTCATTACTCCCCCCGTGTTTGTGCCATCGGCATAAAATTACATATTTTGGTAGTTGAAACAGCAGAGTTACGTCATTCTTGTTTGGGGTGGATTTGGGGTCTGGCTTATCTCTCCATCAGTGGACAGAACTGGGCCAAAAGTGCGCTGCGCTATAATTTCCTTATGCAAATACACTTCCCTTACAGGTGTAAAGTGGTTTGTTAGGGAAGCATTTATTAAGTTCGTTTTTTTGTGTAGTTCATTGATTTTATTACGGATCGTTCCGTTCGGAGCGAACAAATTAAAGGGGTTGAATGAAACGAAGAATTTATGGCGTTAGCGTATCTTTTTGTGGCGAGACACCATGTACCATCTTCTTTATTTTTTTATTAAATAGGAGTTGATTTAGTATTCAAAAAGAAAAACTAAATTACCTACACGTGTTAATGAACAGATGATTTATTAGGCATGATATTTAATTTGCATATAGGGTTTTGTGCAGACATTTTTTACACGCTAATCTCAATAATAATTAAGTTAAAAAATAGCACCCAGCGGGTACGAATATAAAAAATAAATTTATTGTTCTTCAATTACGATACGTCATAAATAATTCTTAGGCTGTGTTAATTTATATCACAGGTCCCTTATTCCTTATTTAATCGTTAGTTGTCGCGTGAGAAACGCGAAGCCAGTAGCGAGTAACTTTTAAGTACACCATGTTTAACAAATTTAACTGTGTCGCTGCTTAATTTAACCATGACACTTAAACTTATAGCCATAAAATATACTTTGTGTGATTTTTTGCTTCGTGGATGGTAGTTTAAGTTGGTTTTTGAGGCTAGTGCTGGAAATGCGCGAGGAGCATTAATCACAACAGAATTAGCTTTGGCGATCCGCTCCCGAGTGTCCACTGAGAATTTATTCCGGGGAAGGTGCGAACGAAAGTACGTAACTAAAGGTTTTTATAAAATACTTACAATGTTTTTGCAAGGAAACACTATGCAATGGAGCACGGGCATAGCCAAGTTTTAAGGAGAGGGTTCAAGAAAATTACACAACAAAAATATGCATTAAATGACCAATATTCAGGTTAATTTAATAGGTTAAATATCGTACAATAAAGACACGAGACATACAAATAGTTCTAGATTGTCTATGTAAACCAACTAATTGTAAAACTTGTAATCTACTACAAGAATACAGGGTAGGTTTTAAAGGCTTTAAACTGTATCTACAAATGATGATGGTATTTAATGGTAAAGATAATTTTAAATTCCTATGCAAAAAGCAAACATTGGGAGAAAAATATAATAGCGTTATTAAAAAAAATATGAATTTTAGACGCTATTTTCCTAAAAAAATAAAATGTCAGTTACGTCCGCATCCCTCTGCCTTAGTCATATAAACTTTGATTCGCCAACGCCTCCGCGCCGCTGGGGACCGCATAAATACTACTTAACGCTCACGACACTCCAAATTTAAAATAACAACAGACCAAAAAGATCAAAAAAATAAATACGACCGGAATCAGAACGTAACTTTTTAATAATTACCTCGCCCGAGTAGCGTCACTAATATATGAATGAACATCCTTTTCCAAATAATTTAGCTCTGAACACAGTTCTGTTATAGATTTTTGACGTAATTTATTCGTGAACCCTTTTTAGAGGTTCGCTTTAAGTTAAATATTTAGACGACGCTAACGACCCAATGAAACGGTTAGGAGTTTGATTTAGGCAACCATTCACGTCGGATTGTCTACGTCAACCCTAATTAGGTTGAGTAATAGAAATGTTTAAGACAAGGCCATCGGGTCTATTTATCTATCAAAACAACGGTAAAATACAAACGTACATGTTTCGTTAGGCACAATAGGCCTAGGCCCTGCAAGGGACCTTAGCTGACATAAACAGGCTTTAGGCACACTTTCCATTAATGCGTAAGCAAGCATGGCCGCGGCGGGGAAATCAGTTACGGACACGCGTTCCGCGTACATTGTTTTATTCATGATTTGACTTCATCACCTTCGCTGTTTTAGCAAAGCTAGCTTTAGGTCTGTATCATAAATTACGATTGGTACGTGTAGCTCTTCATTTTTTTTGTTTTAGGCACTTAGTTATCCCGGTGATTCTTCCACTAAGCCTGGGCGATGGTGTCTTGGTGGTTTAAAACTGCAAGCGGCATGTTGTACAGTCAGCGTCACATAGTTAGTAGCAGCCAAAGTTGTCAAATATATCGGAACACGTCTTTATTACTATAGGAATAAGGAAGTGTTACGATATATTTGGCTACTTTGGCTGCTACTAACTATGTGACGCTGACTGTACTTGGCTCAGAGGCGTCTCTAGCCCATGTAGCGCCCGTGTGCAAACATTACCCTAGCGCCCCCTAGTAAGCGCACGGGCAAAATGGAATGGTAGCGGGCGGCGCCCCCTAGGATCGCTGCGCCCGTGTGCAACGCACACCCTGCACCATAGGTAAATACGCCTCTGACTTGGCTGCTAAGACTAAAGATGAAGAGAACCTGGTTTACAATTAAATACGGTTTGTCACTGTCACTTCCACAACGGATGCCGGATTCGACCAAACAGCAGTAAAGACTTAATCTGAGGTTAAAAGCCAAAATTATATGGCTTAATCTTCGTATACGCGTAGGTCGAGTTGACACTAAATTAAAAACAATCGAATGTTTGTAGTACCTATCCTTAAACCGAAGTTTAATGTATTATGTCCAGACTTAAGTAAGTCATATCTACATCGCATTATTTCCTGCATTAGCATATTATATTTGGAAAATTAGTTATCAGAATCAAAATTAGTGGAGAACCAGCCCGAAAGCCACGTTGCTATGATGCATCCGATACATATCTCAGGACCAAAATCTTGTACACAAAGAACACGTATCTAAAAATTCCGATAGTTATTCTATATCTCGTTCTTCATAGTAGCGAAGAAAAAAGACCAACCCATCCTAACCCGATTGATATTTCGTGTGGCGTTTAGCCGCTACCAGTACCTCAAGTAGCGGCTCAAGCAGGAATGTGGCACCAAAACGTCTCGGCAATTAAGGAATCGGCAAGCTCTAACCTCGCTGTCAGACCTGCATCGGCCCGCGCCTGATTGGCATCGCCGAGGAAACTTGCCGACTGGAAGAGACATTGCTATTACTATACCTAGATTTAACTTGACAAATTGATATGACCTTGGTGTTGTGCGCCCTCATTATGATATAGTGATTGTCATACCATAGAGGAAAAGCCTCATATTCCTATTTGCCGCAAGCTTTTCGATAGGGATAGTGTGTGTGTGGGGAAGTGTTTTTTATCAATTGCCTTGATTTTTGGTAAGGATGTAAATTCGATGGTATTGCAATATACCGACTTGTTGGTCTACGCGTACCGGCCCTGCGTGGCGAGTCTGATTGTCCCGAATTGGTGCCACTCCGGTTTCCGGTTCCGGATTCCGGGTTCCGGTTTGTTCCGGATGTCCCGAGGATCACCCTCAGGGCACGACGACGTGACTTGCTGACCGTGCCATCAGCCCGCACCGTGTCCCGCAGAAACTCGCCGCTGCTCTCACAACTGAATGCGCTTTTGGTGCCTGATACCTATACTATGAGGCGATGGATGATACCCTGTTCACGGTACCGATGTAAATAATTGTGTAAGGTGTTATATTGTTTTCATGACGCTTTGGATTTTCTGTAATGCCATGTTAAATATTTTTAATAAATAAAATAAATAAATAATAAAGTACTCAGGCATATGAATCAATTTGGTATCAATGTGTTTTGTGCGCTCGCTAGCTTATGCGCAAATTGGGATACGAAATGTAAGTATGAGTATGCCAGATTAATACTCATTTAGAGTCGAACTTTCAAAAGAACTAGCTGTGATGGGATAAAATATTTATTTATTTATTTATTAAGGTTTGCCAACAGATGTAATACAATAAAAAACCTTAATTACAACAGATAATGAACTACTGTGCAACATCAGTAAGATCATGTCAAACTACGAAATACCGTATGCCGATCCCGCCCCGCCAAGTCAAGCAGTCTCCTTAGGGCGAACTATAAAGCATGCTCTAAGATAGATATATTAGTCACATCTCAAAGGCATTGGTTTTGCTGTGTCAAATATAGTTACCCGTATTTAAATTTTCAATCATGATGTAATGTAACTCCAGTATCGTAGTCGCTTCTAGCTGCACCGTGGTCTGCGTTTATTGACACCGTACCATAAGGCTACATGTAACATTTATCATATTTTACGCGCGTTCGACGTCTCTGACGTTTTCCCTGCCAGTGTGACAGGCGCGTTAACTTCACGAGGAATTTATTGTGAATATTAAACTACTGTGACTTACAGATCTGTCGTGTCATAATCATAATGCAATGTCATTTTGGAGTACCTAGTTATGGGCCTTTATTGCGGGAGTTGTATTGTACTATGTTGTTATGCTTTAATAATATTTAGTTACGATTTTCTCTCAGAAGCTACAATATACGGGTTTTGTATGTAGATCTAATAGTGTTGTACAATTATGTGGACTTGAATTTATTAAACGGGAACCTAGGTTCTCCTTGAAAATACAGTCAACAAACAGATTTTTTATGTGTGATTATGGTTTTTCTTTTTTTCGAAGCTCCCACTGCTGGGCAAAGGACGCACGATGCACGCAAGCACCTCTCGACTTCCACTTGTCCCGGAATTGAGCAATCTCTGGGAATGCGCAATCGTTACAAAATGCGTCCAGGTCGTCCCGCCATCTCCGTCTCGGCCTGCCACGTCACCGCCACCCATCGTGTGGCACCCACTCCATGGCTATTTTCGCCCACCGTTGGTTATTTTATTTAAAAATTGTTTTTGGAGGTATTCATGGCTATCAGTTAATTTTCATCACTAACTGTCAGAAAGTTCATTACAGTTTACCTTGTGTAGCGAGAGCTGCATGTAATAATTGAGGTAGAAGCGTATTTTGCTTTTATTAGGTACCATATAAAATTAAGCATTTATATTGGGTCAACCAGTACATATTTATGAAGTTAAATGACAATGGGCTATTTAATTGTAAGTCTTTTGTATGCCAGGCCGGCGGTTTTTCTCTGAAACAAATAGGCTCACGTGGAGAAACTTTCCTGAAACACGTTTTCGGGAAGTGTTTACATACGTTTCCAGAAGGTATACTTAACAAATGCAGGGCTTGGCTTTTATCTTTAATCCTGGCCCCGTATCATGGTCGGCCTTATCACGCGATAAGTGACAAGATAGGAGCGCCGTCTCGTTCTATCGAACGGTGTCAGCCAGTGACGGACGCTCTATCCTGTCACTTATCGTGTGATAAGGCCGACCATGATACGGGGTCTTAACTACTTTTGTCCGCGACTTTGTCCGCGGAGACTCGTTCACATCGTTGCGCCACAAACTTTCGGCAGCATTTTTTTCGTTCCGGGATGACTTTCGGGATAATAAGTAACATATGTCCTTTCTCGGGATTAAAACTATCTGCTTACCAAATATCATCTCAAACGGTTCAGTACTTTAAGCGTGAAAAGGTAACAGAGGACAGAGACCTTCGCATTTATAATATTAGTACGGTTATGGATGGATGTATGCTCAAAAGTGTAATGTTGTCTTAGCATGTCGTGTAGCTGTAATGAATTTTAGTACAGTCTAGTGTAAAAATAAGGGTGCATATATGTACAGCTACTCATAAGTATGGCCATTTGCTTATTAAGATTTCGGTACATATTTATGAGACGATTAAATCGGTACATATTTTTGCACATGACTCTACATCGGACCCCATATCGGTGAGTAGCTACAGATAATTATAATAAAAGAAAGCCACATGTATAATTCGATCGTTACGGAAACTTTGTGGCACAGTCAGTAGCAGAACTAATCTAAAAATAGGTGTAAAACGTTAGTATTTTTTCGAGATACTTCTTAATAGGGTTGTTCACTAAAATTTTATCAGATATCTCAAAAAGAGAGCTGCAACCGTTGCTGCTTGTTAGAGAGATAAAACGCTCGACGTCCGTGACGTCACGGACCTCAAGCGCCTTAGTTATGACAATCGAAGACAAGGTACAGAATATAACCCCTCTTAAAACTTTGGACACTTATAACTTTGTCATTATTTATTCTCTAGCGTTACTATTTTAATTTTCTCCATCCCTTTTTGGTGGAAATTCAACATTATTAGTCTACTGATCGCCACTCTGCAGTCGAACTCTGTTCCATTTTTCCAGATTTATAGTTTGCCATTGCTTTATTTACATTTAAAAAATATATTAATAGTAAGTAATAAGAAGCTACGGTACAGTAGCCTAGTGGTTTAGGAATGCGGCTGTCAAACGGCGGTCGTGGGTTCGAACCCCGGGTCGTACCAATGAGTTTTTCGGAACTTATGTACTCATTTTTTATTTACCGTTAGCTTTTCGGTAAAGGAAAAACATCGTGAGGAAACCTGGATACATATGCGAAGAAGGCGTATGTGAAGTCTCCAACCCGTACTGGGACGTTCCCTATCATCAATGAGAGCAGGTCTGTGCCCAGCAGTGGGACGTATATAGGTTGCTTTATAATTATGTTAATCTCGCATACCAGTGCAGTTCGGAAGTGCTATTGGTCGGCGGTAATGACGAGCTGCTCTTGTTCCACACAATGGAGTGGTCAGCGTACTTTCTAAAGCACGCACGTAACTCACGGGTTGACGACATTTTACTGTGATTGGCGGCCGACACACTTGCCGATACCGTTAGCGTCACTTGGCGAAATGCTGTATGTATTTATGTACTTTGTCATGTATCGACCGATGTTATTAACGCGAAAGTTTGTAGGGATGTTGTTTGTTACTCTTACAGGCTAAAACTATTTAACGAATTTTAACTTTCCTGTAATATACCTTTATTTATACATTAGAATTACCTCCTTAGGATATTTAAATTAGTTGCGGGCCGAAGCGAGTATTTTATACAAATGACTAGTATAACATTAGTTAGATAAGTGAAATTGTTTCACAAAATCAGGCTTGGATTCATCGTAGGAAATTCCTATTTAATATATGAGCATTTACATATAAATGTGACATCATAGTACCTATCAACTAAGACAAAATAAATGTGCAACTTGAAGGTTCATTCTATACACTGGTAGTTTTTTTCGAAATCGGATATAGTTCCGGAGATTACCTTTTAGACTTTTCCTCTTGTAATATTTGTATCTTTAGATTTTCATTCCTTTATGGTATAGTAGAGGTACAAAAACATAATACTCGTGTCCGATCATTTGGCGAAAATACACTTCTCACAGGGTTTAGAGGTTTGTAGAATATTACACAGCCCTTAGAATGCTATTAGAGGAGAGATTACGAGGAGAGTCAGATTGCCTAGAACTGGTGGAACAATTTCTGAGGCTGCACTTTCCAGAAGTTCCACGAATGGCCCTTAGACCTCGTACGCGCCCGCTTTTAGCAGTGCCTCCGGCTCGCACTGTGTCGCACAGGAACTCGCCGCACCTCCGTGCTTAGGATGAAGGATGCTAGGAAGGATGGATGATGGGCTTTCTAGTGTATGTATCTGCTTATTATTGTTTACGAGTTTGTTCCTTTAAATTGATGTTTCGTTTCACAGTGTATAAGGCTTAAGTAATCTGTAATGCTGTGTAAATATATTGAAATAAATAAATAAATAAAGAAACTAGTCAGAAAAACTGAACAAAGTATATTAGGATTTAGGATTACGATTATAGACGCAAAGGAAGTAAAATATAGGCTAAGGTTACAACAATCATCACAAGGCTTGCGGTCGGGAGCTTATTACTTTGCGTTACCGTCGAACGTGCTCAATGGCTCACTGACTCTGATAAAAACATAATTGCTCGACGGAACCAATTCGATGCAATTTTCTTGTTTATTTAAAACTGGATGATAAGGGAAAACTGATGATTTGGGGCCAATCTTTTATTAACACGCTTTTATTAGGTCGACCTGTATGTAACTAACTATGTAATGGAATCTAAGGTAACCAATTTAACCATCTTCCAAGAATCGTAGCGTCATGAAAATTGGCAGCTGTATGTAGTTCTGATGACAATACAATAATATGGTACTGTCGAACTGATCTGATGATGGAGCCGGAAGATATGAACTGGAACTTCATGATGGAACATCGTGTTCGGATTTGTTAGAAAAGTCTTGTAATGAACTTTGACCACGATTAGGTTAAAAGCGTGTTTTCTAGTGTTTTTTAAACTATCAATTATTGAATTTGGTTAATAGGAGAAAAAACAAAAGACGTGTTTTTATGCGTTGGCACCTACATGTAGGTAATGATCAGAGATCGGAAAAATTTGCGACATTGTTTGCAATTATGTAGACATGACTCCAAAATTAATCAAAATGTTAATTAATTATTCATTGAAAGATAATTTGAATTATTGGAGATAATAGTTTATTTATAAAGTGCTTATAAGCACGTATATACTATAATAACTTAAAAAAAATGACATTACGACGACGATGAATTACATAAATAATTATTAGCAAAAGGTTCGTATTTAAAATGGGTATCGTTTCCGTAAATATTTATATATAATAAATAAATAACGATTTTAAACTGACACGATTACTTACACTAGAAAAAAATTTGGAAAAAATACTGATATTTTTTTTTAATAAACCTATACTTTAACAAACTTTTGTATTTATTGACTAGGAATCAAATTATATGTCAAGTAAAAAAATAATTAACTGAATAACATTTTGATTGATATTGGAGTCATGTCCGCATAATTGATCTCTGGTAATGATTTAATCACATAGATTTATTAAAGGATAGACGCCGTTATGAGGATTATACGGCCAACCAAAAGTTTGGTGATATAGTCCTTAACTTTGGCTATGTCTAGAGGAAAGACGCAAACCTGAAATCAGTATGACCCATTCATACAAATCCTAGAAATCGTAGTGTTGAGTTGTATACACAATCACATACAAAGTTGACATTGAACATACATGGCACACGCTTGGGCATATATATGGTTGTTAAAATATCAGTAGGATGCATCTCGAATGTTATAAGTAATTAGAGTTTCAAGAGATATTAGACATTCTGACGTGTCCAATGATTTTGGCTCAAGTCATGACTCTTTTCCCTACAATACTTACCCATCCAGAACCCAGTTAGGTAAAATTCGTGAGGGTGAAAAATTACGCACCTTTATGTGAAAGGTTTATATTATTTTACAGGAATCCCTGACTCTATACCTACATACTTAGACTGAAAGCATATTGATATTTATCATTTAATAATTAACACAATAACTTTACATCACTAGATAGTAAAGTTATCGTTAATTTTACCATTGTAAACGTCGAGGGACATCGAAGTTACTATAAATTGGTTCTGTAGGTATGATCGAGCGCTGGGTGACTCGATAGTATGATGCAGGCTTGCTTACACTGCCTCCGATTACATCTCGAAATTACAATGATGACGGTGCAATAAAATTACTGGGAAAAGGTAAGTATAAACTTAAAAAACAAAATCATTAAAAAATTACCTATAACTACTACAGTAATTAAAGTGTAGGTTTCTCACAAGATTACATGTAATATGTAAGTAATCATAGAAAAATGCACTGACTATAAACGAAACACGAAAAAAAATTATCCATTAATGCTCTGTTCAAATTAAAATCTATTAGGTTTTATGTCGGCTAGTACTTAGACACCTATTATTAAATTAGATCTGGCATAGAAAGGACAAAAGGGAAGGTTAGCAAAAATCTGATGAAGACTTAATCCCACTTCATAACTTAATAGCAACCGACAGATGTACGAAAACCAATCCAAATTATTTAGGGACTATCGATACCGTGAACCGGGGTTACTTTAGGAAAAAATGGGGCTACTTTGATCATTTAGAATGTAGTATAAAAGCAGAACTATTTGAAATTAAGAAGATTTAAACAAGTAAACAGCAAGATAAAATACTAATATATTCACTGCCACAGTTCACCCACAGTTAAAAAAAATGATTTCGGAGAAAAACCAATTTGATCAATGTCGCCCCCCGAATCAAAGTAACCCCATTCCAAGGTACCTACTTCATATATTGACTGTTTATTACCTAATTAGTGCTAATTAGGACCTTCTTAACTTGTATGTACTTTTAAGAACACTTGTGTTTTGGTACGAGTATGTCACTAGGATGAATATCCTAAGCTTATTTCCACTGTTCGTTACGGCTTGCATCCCGCATGCAGGGAGCTATCTGGGGCCCGTTTCGGGCTATAAGTTAAAATTTTACAAGTCCTGACTGGTTACAGAGAGCCTCAGCGTTGCCAGTTTTGTTGTAATATTGTAACTTGTAGCTTCGCCAAATGTCGGCGGATGGAGAGGATTAGTTGGACGGATTAAATACGAATGTTGATGTGCTTGAGAAGTTAAAAGAAAAAAGGATGTTGTTAAAAACCATTGAGAACGGAAGAGGCAAGAGGTTTGGACACTTGTTACGACACGATGGGTACTTAAAAAAACCATAATAGAAGAATCTTTTACGGACCAAATGAAAGAAAAAGTAAACAGCGTGTCGTATCTGGATGTCGAGAAGAAAGCTGAGAATAGAGAGGAATGGAATTTGCTCCACCGTGCACCGGCAAGAGCTCTTAACTCGTCGACCGCACGCCATAGGTCAAAATGCCATTCAAAATTTAACTCTACAACGTGTTAATAAAATAACGCAAAACCTGAAAACAGTTTGTTCAGAATCGAGCATAGAATGCGAAAAAAATAAAAAATAAATTTTTTGACAAGATTTATTTTTTACATTTGTATGGAGTGTTGGCCGACTGGGGCGACCTGCTCCATACAAATGTAAAAAATAAATCTCGTCAAAAAATTTTTTTTTTATTTTTTTTGCATTCTACTCTCGATTCTGAACAAACATTTTTTAGGTTTTGCGTTATTTTATTAACACGTTGTATAAGTATAATCAATAGGTACAAAAGTACAAAATTGCTGTAGACTAACGTTAGTCTACAGGACGCTTGACGGGTTAAATATATTATGATATTTACGATGATGATGAGCTTCGTCAAATGGGCTACAATGAGCAAAAATGATCCCTATAATTTTGGTCACTCACATGCCTAGGACGTGGGCGGCGTGAGCGCACCTCAACTTTCTTACCGCTTGGAGTCACGAGCGCGTGCGCCGGCCACTTTTTGCCGACCGCTGGGTGCCGCGCGGGCCAGATATTGAAATAATTGCTTTTTCAACGGCACGCCGTGCAAATGACATTCGAGATGGAGGTCGTTTTTTCCCCCCGACTGTACGAGAAGAATTTATTGTCACTGGTAAGTCTTTGGTCGCCAGAATCACTGTGGGATTGAATTTTTTGATTATAATGTTAAATGTCAATGAGCGAGTAATTGCGGTGTAGCCGAGCAAAGCACGGGGGGGTCATGAGACTTTATGCAAAGCTATCTTTTTTCCAGAATTTATAGCTTTCAATTTTCAGCATTATTCACGGAACCAGCAAACGGAAGCAGCAACAACAGAATGTTCACTACACACCTACCTAAATGTTTAATATTCGATAGTTTTTGTATATTTTCAGTCTGAACGTGTTCGGTGGAATGAGAAGGGCTGCTAATTATACTAGAATTTTACATTTCAGGCAACTAGAACACATACATCGCCTCGTAAGATATTCCAGCAGTATTACCAACTAGATGTCCTAAGTTGGTCGTAACTAATCTTAAGTCAATACGCCAAATTTTAATTATAATTACTTTGTTAATACCACGTCAGTGGCGAACAAGCATACCGCCAGCCTATGGATGCCTGCTACTCCAGACGACTCGCCTACACATTGCAACCTTTAAAAATCTGTAACACCCGAAGAACCCAGTACTGTAGTCCCTCGGCAAAAACATGGCAGGGTGTTCGTTCCACATTATCCGACGAGTTCGCGGCAGGAAATTCTATAAGCACAGAATATTTCACGTAATACTGGTATACGGAACTCGGTTTCGAGAATTATTAAGAGGCAAAAAGCAGGAGCAAGTAGACGACCGTAGACACGTGCCGACAGTTTCGCGGAATACCTAATTGCTCCTCGAAATAAACCTATTGAATACAGTGATAATGTACTTACTACGCTTATAGTAACTAAGGAAAATATGAAACCGTAAAATATGAAGGAGGGGACATACCAACTGTCATTTACACACATATTGTTTAAGGTGCGTTGGTATAGTTAGGTTAGGGTACGGGATTACCCTAAAGAACTACAAAGTACATACCCACCTGTGCCATGAAAAAAGTACAAATTATTACTAAAACTTATTGCCAGCCGTGACCAATGCGAGTTGATTGAACGGGTTTAGTATATAGTTGGAATCTCAATCAATTTAATATTTATAACATGCTTACAGTTTTATAGTTTCATAAAGCAGAAAATGCTTTAATGACGGAACCTTACCTTGTGTTACCTAACACATTCCAAGTTCAATTTATAAGTGTATTTTTTATCAAATGTTACCTTTCCAATAACAACGTATCGATCTTGGAAATTCGAAACAGCTCAAAATAACTAAGCATTCCCAAACACTTTGAATCAAAATAAAAATGTACTTATAAATTGAGAAGGCTGGTAAACAAAATGATTAGCGTATTGTCAGCAACCATGCGAGTTAATGAGAGTTGGAGAATGGCGGCGTGGTGTTAAAATTTAAATTGTTGTGTGAACTTTCACAGTCAGCGGCTTCTTCACAGCGCGGCGACAGACCGAAGGGTTTTTTTTGTTCTATTTCGGATACCCACGCTGGTTCTAGACAAAAAAGACATATCTCTGCCCAGGATTGTCAAGAACTTACATTCTTTTGTCACAGAGCGGCTGGTGCCCGAGATCTCACTGTGATATCATAAGAATTACATCTACTCGGCACGTGCTATCGATTCTTTTCATCCGACTATGTGACTCCGCCTTACTTTCGACATTTTTTTGGAACAGCTCGGGCTAATACAACGATTACGTCGTAAATGGCTGTTTTCATCAAAAGCTTTTAATGACATTGTTTATATCTGTTGCTTCTGATATCACCAAAAAGTTTCTAGTAGTTATATACATTCAAGAGCCAACTTTGCATTGAGTTTCCATACAATGTGTACCCATTGTTTTGCTCTTGAGTGTATTTCGAACATTCACAGCTTAACGTGGATTTTTATCTATTAAAGCAAGTTGCAAGATTGGGGGTTCAATCCCAAAATCCCAATATTACATTAACCTCAGTATAAGTGTAATTTTATTCATAATTTAGTTGTAGGTAACATTTTCTTGAACCCGATATCAAAACTTGGCTACGCCCGTGCTAACTTGTTTCCATATCTAAAGTTTATCTCACTAACTGCTTGTTTTCACAGGAGCTTCGCTAGAAAAGGAAAATTTTGGCACATTACGTTTATTGCAGACAGATCGTCTTGTTAAGCGTAATTTTTCATGGCCAGATTCAGTCACGGAAACATCACACGTCGCCGTGGCAAGCATTCATAAGTCGCCCGCATGCGTCGCTCACATTGCCCGCAACTAATCGTCGAGACGATCCTTCGAGACAAAGACGGCTGTTTTGTCACGCGTTGTAAATATTTTGGACAGGGTTTTACTCCGTAGTTTTATGGACCTTTCGCGCTGAGGCTATTGTCTCGAGCGGCTGATTGGCCATGGAGAGCCACGGGACGTCGGGGGTAAATACAGAGATACTTTGCCGATTTATATGGTGAGGACAGTTCGAGGAACTAATTTATAGTTCTGATTTATTGGTTGTTGACGTGCGGAAACAAAACAAGTCTGCTTTATCTTAAAAAAACAGGCTTGATTGAAAAGTTAATGATACAAGGTACTAAGTTTTAGCTGCACAGTTCATAATGTGAACGAATCACAAGGCATAGCAGGTGCTCGACTAGAAATGTACATTTCGCATTTCAATTGGATATAAATGTGTTTTAGTGAAGCGAACACAGGCACCAAGCTTATGTGTCAGTAAGATTCGAATGCGAATACGAAGTCTTTGATCGATTCCCCAGTAAAGTGCAACAAGTGTCGAACTTTAGAAGAAAATGTGTTAGGTATAGGTAGGTCATAGTCATAGCATTTATTGCAACCATATCTTAACAATTTAGTTTCATACGGGCTCTGGAAGGGCGTAGCAATTGTTTAATACTGCGGGTTTAAACTATTAGCGACTCAAGGTGCAAGGTTTAAAGCATGCATGCCGACATTGCCGACCTCGCGGATAGCTCGCTGGCTCCTATTGTCGATGCCCGGAAGATACGGCAATTGTTTATAGCTATTGGAGTATTTAGATGAAAAAGCAGCTCGCTGCGCAATGTAGGGCGACTGCGGCAAGGCTGCGCTAACCTCGACGTTTGTGGAGCGTGACGGCTGCGTGTCTGCACCCACGGCGTGACGTCACACCCCCACCCCCAGCTGGAGGGAAGGCCAGGTGAAACGAACCAGGTCAGGTTAGGGCACAGGTTCTTGAGGAGCGATGTCGTGAATCATTTATTTAGGCTACTGCTACTGAAACATGAAACGACTGAGTTAAGTACTTATGTGCATAATTCATTTGTTTCACTAAGTATGTTGACCAAAGCTCCTACCTACTATAAATGTTAAATTATGTATAATATGTAAATTCTTTATTGCACATGGAACATAACAATAAAGTCAATACAGAACAGTTAAGTAGATACTAATCATTATGATTGACTTATCATTGAAGAGCAAATAAATACTTGATTATGATTATGATTATGAAGTATCGCTCTCCAACTAATTCTACGAAATACTTTCATATAAAGTTATATTAAGACTGTATCTCAATGGAGTTATATAATCTAGAATGTTGAATAAAACGCAGTATATAACTAAATTACAAATATCGCTGAAAACACTGCACATCGTTAAGCCCGTACCTACGTATTCCGAAACAAATTACTCACGTTAATTATTTAAACTTGAAAGGCGAAGCGTTCGTTAATATCCTTGCACGTTCGCCAATTCCCCATCCGATATGATATACAAATAAGCGATAGCTCTCGTGCTCGCTCCTGCTATTATAGAATTAAAGGTAAACAGGTGTGAAATTAAGCTCGGTTTTTGTTCAGCTAATAGATTGCGGCGCACTTTTCCGTCCCAAGGCGCACCACTTACGTAATACCCATCCATTACCGACGTACAAATCACCTAAACGCCCGTTTAAAACGCTATAATTTCGCACTAAACAGAATGATTTGCGAGTTTCGTCTCGTTAGAAATTTCCACTTTTGTTTTTTCGTCCCCCCCAATTACAGCGGTGCGGTCACAAAGGATTTTTTGTATAGATTTGAACGGTTGATTGATGGGCGATTATTTTTGGGTTTGATCTACGCTTCCGAGTTGTTTTGAGAAATGATAGCTTTACTTCGTTAATAAACGTAGGTAGCCGTTCCATTTGGATATCGGACGGTAGGTATAACGAATAACCAATGCGGTAGATGTGAAAAAATACCTCGACAATCGCGACGCGTTGCATTGAAAAATATAGAAAAGCATTTTTATTTTCGCCAAACGACATATGGATCCGCGCGGCTGTGCCGCAAACAAAACAGCCGGCGATGCAGGCAGGTATAGCTACGCTACGCCAAATATGCGCATTAAAGCACATAAATAATTTCCCGCGGATCCTCTGTGCGTTCTAGTCGCTTTCCCGACTAAATGGGAAATTCCTAAACGAAACTGCACAGCCATTTTCAGTGCAACGAACACTCGTAAAATTGAAGGACTGGGAGTTTTCCAGCTATTACACGGTGTTGCGAATATAAACCGAGACGAATCCGCGCGTGATTGTTTGCTAACCATTTGACCCGGCTCCGCTCGCGCCCACTAACCTACTGTGCGATAAGAAACGTGGCGCTGACATGTGATTCTGTCATCTATTCATAGCAAGCTAGAGTGCAATGTCCTGTCACAATGCCTGTACATCTCTTTGATGTAATGATGTGTAGTCGCTATCAACTGTTTATTTACCGCCGGGTACTACGTGAACAAAAAGCTTAAGAGGAAATAGAATCGAGCTGAAAAAAGTATCTTAATATTAAGAAGTATAAGTGCAATATTGCGTGAGTGTTAAGATGTAGTTTAGTATGGTGGTGATGGCTCGTGAGTCGATTGTGTGACTGGCAGAAGAGTCTTCAAACGTACCGTTAGCTAGACCGTTCAATAAATTAATTTGGTATCCAAGGCTGAAGCTGGAACACAGATGGCGCTGTTCGCGCGTAGTTTGCGCCGTAGTTTGTCACGGACTCGGCTCGCGGACGAAATTGCTATTATGTTAATGAGTTTAGTTGGGAAAATGTGTTAGCGCGGTAATGTGAAACGGCTGTTTTTTTCCCAGCTTGGTAAATAAATAATGCCGAAAAACTTGAAACTAAAATGTCATATTAACATACCTCTTATTTATCTTCTCCCGGAATGTCCTAGGGATATCCCACTTTTATGTCCCTATCTTTCAAAATCGGCCTAGTCAATAAAATGCTGGATTCGCGGATAAGTACTGCTTGCTCAGCAAGGATTCCTCTATAGTGGGAACCGTCCATAGGTTACGGTTTCAGTCAGTTAAGGAGGCATATGTACTAGGACATCAGACACGAGTAAGAGTAAATAATAATTTATTTCAAGTAGGTAACAATGACTCATACAGTTTTGTACATAGGTACTTTACTCGTACACATATTTTTTTTATGTTAGTGGACAATCTTACACAAATCGACCTAGTCCCAAACTAAGCGAAGCTTGTACTATGGGGTACTAGACGACGATAAACATACTTATATAGATAAATAAATACTTAAATACATAGAAAACATCCATGACTCAGAAACAAATATTCGTGCTCATCATACAAATAAATGCCCTTACCGGGATTCGAACCCAGGACCTCTTGCTTCGTAGGCAGGGTCACTACCAACTAGGCGAAAGCGGTTGTCAATTAACTACTAACGAATTAAATAACCTACTTAAAGGTATCTCTATTTGCTAACCACAGTGCTGCTCGGCGCATGAAGTCCACGGCAATGAGTAATATATGGACAGAATTTGTCCGCGATCATTGCCAGAACACTGCTGAAGCTGGCGTGCATACGTCACAATAGGGATGCAGCTCGCAATCTCATGGTAGCCTTGAAACAAGACGCGTGCAACCATCCCTGATGCGCTGCCGTAGCGCATCAACCCCAACAGCGCTCTGAAGTCTGAACGGATTATTGTACTGGACCTGTACGATTTTATAGCATCCTGGTTGAGGCGCCAGCGCGTCTCAGCTCTCGAGAGCCCTCAACGATTGAACAAACACTCGTCGTGCGTGCCGATCGCGGTCTCCTTTCATTTTGTAGGTCATCCAATAAATACACACAGTTATTATTTTAAGCTAATACTAATTTTGTAAGTTTTTGTTTATATTGTATAAGTTCAGTAACTCTTTGATTATGCTTATTTTAGAGGAGTGGGCTGGGCACTGTATATCCTATTCTAGGTCTATGTGTCAACATTGTATCAACTTAGTATAGTGAAAATGCCCTTACATCCAATAGATGACAGCTGTCATCCCGGTACAATTTATGTCATCATAGACGTTTATTGTACCGGGTTGACGGCTGTCAAATATCTGCTGTTAAAAAATCTAATTATAGACGCTATTTGTTCCATTTCATTTTTACGCACACTTGTCGGACTCATAACGTCATCCACAGTTATATGTATGTTATATGTACATATATCCTATCCTAACTAAGTGTATCAAGATGTATCAACCATGTAGACACTATATAGGCCACTTCATGTTTACGCACTCTCTTCGGACTCACAACGTTATCCGCAGTTATACTCGTATGTATGTTATATGAGTATCCTATCCTAAGTAAATGTATCAACAGTGTATCTACCAATAAGACACTATTTGGGCCACTTCATGTTTACGCACTCTCTTCGGACTCACAACGTCATCCGCAGTTATATGTATGTTATATGTGTATCCTATCCTAAGTAAATGTATCAACAGTGTATCAACTAATTAGACACTATTTGGGCCACTTCATTTTTACGTCACGCTCTTCGGACTAACAACCTCATCCTAATCAACCTCACTAATGAGCAACAATGGCTCAAAAATTAAAAACGTACCTATAGCTGTGTGCCTACTTCAAATAATCAAGTAAAAGTATCTAAAGGAACGTCTGATATACTATAAAAATACTATAGTATCGACAAACCGACTGATTTGATAAAACTATACCTTACACACTCGCATAGCCCTCCGAAGTATGTCGCGCATAATTTATAACCAAAGGTCATCATTTTCGTAAGCGGAAGCTATAGTTATTTCATGAAGAACCGAGCTGCTGTATGGGCATGACTTTCTCACGCATTCAGTTGAAAGTTGGCGGGCGCTCTTTCATTGTTGTACAAAAATATCTTAGTCAGCCGAACGTCGGTTTTAGTACCTTTTCACTTTTACTGATTTGACATATTCAAGACGCGGAATTGTTAAGTTGCTTCGGGTTGTGGGCACTAAAGTTACCGCACGGTACTACTAGAGGCTCTGTGAGCAGAAGAACTCAGTCTGTAAAAAAAAAAAGATTGCTACCTGCTTATAACTTTTCACGAGAATCGGTAAAGAAATGCGACCTGTAGAGGAGTACAGCCATATGAAAGAATTTTTGGCCACGCTGAAACGGAAAAATTCGTTCGCTTCGCTTGCTCATTCAATTAACACTTTCACTACCAGGAAACTGCGCCGTAATCGCAGGAATCCGCCTAGCGGGCGCCTACGCCGTAGTCGCTTTCCGCTGCATACGAGGAAAACCACAGGCTCGACTACGAGCGTATTAGCGCGTAGCGATTCTTGGCAGCGGAACCTCGGAATAAAATAATCAGTTCCAGTTGATTGCACAAAAGTACCTAACCCAATATTAAGTAAACGGAACTTTTATAGGCACTTCGAATACAATATAGACACAATTATGAACACACGGAACAAAACTACTCCGAGAGATACATATCGCAGATCAATTTCAAAGAACGAAATTAGGTTCTAATGTCAGGTATCCATTGGAGGGTATTTCTTTTCCGTGTGTGTATGACAAAAACAATTGTTTAAAAATTCCATTGACAGACTCACATAAATGAGGTCAAAATGTTGAACGATTCCCATACAAGACAAATGGTAATTATGTCATTTGTAGCTCGGTAAGGGTTGTGTCGACTGTGGAGGGACATGAATAAGTAACTACGCGCTAGCATAATGACTGTCCCGTGTAAGATTTGTAAATGACAATTATATCCAACTACGTAGGTTATACAATAGTGACACAATGACAGGCAAGGGGTTGACAAATTGTTTATATTTTCTTTCTTTGACCTATTTTCTACTGAATGTAGAGTCAGAAATTAACTTCCTTATCAATAGGGATGCGGACTAAGATTTTTTTACGATGCCATTCGAACCAGTTTTTGGAGAGGAACAAATGTTTGTATGGGAGCAACTACAATTAAAGAACATAAATACCCAAAAAATTGAGACAAAGATTGACGTCGCTGGCGGCAGCGGAAAACGCTTCATACTGATGACGTACCCACGGATGACGTCACTTGTACAAAGTAGTTGTATCGTTGTATGGAAAATCCGGTAAGTTATTGTTTAGGTCGCGAAATACTGCGTTTAAGTACATAGTTGTCATACAATTGTGTTTCTAAAAAAGCGTAAGGATTCTATTGGCAGCTTTAAATTTACTCTTGGACAATAAAAAAAAATGCATCATTTTTCTAAACTTTCAAGGTTCATATCTTTTTATGATTTTAATTACATTTTATAATTTATACTTTATTACGATAATTTGATGGTTTACTACCCATTTAGCATCACTACGTTATCAATTTGAACATGAGGCCGCATGCCTATTGCAGTAATCAATTCAATAAATCAAATGTACTATGTAGATCTTTTCATAACTGGTAGGTATATAATTTGCAGTTTCACAATAAATAGTGCTTTTTACTAACTCAACTCTTATATTTCACATCCAACCCTAATTTTAATTAAAATACCGTAAATGCTCAAATTAACCATAAATGACATTAATAAAAAATAATGTCAACAATACAAATCAAATTCATTCCGGCCGACCCACGTCGGTTCCACAACTAACAACTGAAACAAATGCGATCGCAGATAGCGTAATCCGTGTCGACTTTATTTGTTTTTAATTATTCAGCGGCGAGTCCGCCCCTGGCTAATGACTCTATCGTGGCGATTTATGGCTACCGTGGTTTTTGTTTTTACCTTGTGATTCTTGCCCGGTGGTGTTGCCTGCCTGGTTTTATGTGCAAAGTTATATAGGCATCATTTAGAATAAGAAATGATGAGCTCTAATAACCGTAACGGATTGTAGAAATATGTAGGTATTTTTAAATTAATGATGTTACTCCGTTGGCTCAGCGACCCGAAATTAATCTTGTAAAATTATATATTTAAAAAATAACGTCTTAAATTAAACATTTACATATATTAAGGCTTTGTTTTATAAATATCCGTTAACCCTGACGCCGCAGCGTCAGTGCTGCCAGAAAGTTAAATGAGTTTCTAAAATTTCACCTGAAATGCAGTATAATTACGTTGTTGTCTTTTTTTTACAGTATTTAAAATGGACATATGTTCTGAAATTCCTATAAATAAAACGGTTCATTAATTACAATCGAATCCGAAATTGAGTATATTAAGATTCTTTAGACGCAGTGTAGATATGTATTATAATTTTTGGCGTTACTTACTGTATCCAGCTCCTCACGCAAGCGGAACCACTGGCCCGCACGATTTGTTTTTATTTCTACCCACCTTCTTGATTGGGAGCCTGATGGTTAGTTTTGGAAACGTGTGTTTTAGTTCGGGGCCGTTTAAGTGGTCGTTTATGGGCGGATCTAACATTCTAATGGCTCGAAGATTTATTTAGCCATACTCAAGAAGTTGTTCAAGCTATTACTTTTTTCTATTAAATCGAGACGGTATATACATTAAGTGAGATGTGAAATAAAATGAATAGGATAGCAGTAGTGGTGGATGGAATTAATTAAGAACTAAAAGTTCGTTGCATAATTCAAGAGCAAACAATCTGCCAGTATGTTATGTATTATAAAAATACGCAAGTATTTGTTTGTAAACGAAGGTTGTAGTAAACAGCACAGATGTTCCAATTAACCAAATTTTCTTTTTACGGTACTTAAAAGCATTCGTTAATAGCCCAAAAACAGTTAAACTGCAGTTAAGCCAATCTTTTTGTATTTATCGCTGGTGGTCTTTTTGTATTGATAATACTTATTCCTAGATACCACTATCTTGGAAGGCTTTTATTATCTTCTCTTAAAATTAAGCCTTGCCGATTTTTATTGCTCATTAGCCACCAACTAAGATAATCCAGAATTTATCTACATGGTCATTATTTTGTTACATTAGTAAGCAAATCTATAGTTTTCATGTTGATTTTTTGCTACCGATAGATAGGTAGGTGCAATTTCTCGTAACTGTGAATCCGTTTCAAGTTCTTGTACCTATATGTGTTTGCTACAATACCAATATTATTTCAATTTGACTCCTCTAGGAAAAAAACAAATACAAAAAACTGATGAATCCACGGTTAAACTCACGTATTAAATGCAGCGTTGTTATAGGTAGTGCTTCAAGCGACATTGCCGCGAAAACACTCATCTCATTCTGAAACATGTCGCCTCGTGTTTAATACGTTAGTTTAACCGTGGATTTATTAGTTTTATTTTAGACATGTCTCACAAACTTTAAAATTCGATAACAACGAATACTCATCCATAAGCTATGAAATTATTATTAAACACGAAATTTAATCAGCTGTTGTTCTGCGTCATCATAAAAGACCACACCAAGTGTTATCGTCGATAAGAAATCACTTGTGCCCTAAGCTTATCTTTAACCTTTTGTGACTAACGTCCGAACCACCGGGTTTCTCTCGCTCACATAAGCCCTTTTGTTATAACAGCCTAAATAAGGCTTAGTAAATTCTAAGTGCTTTAGTCATACAGTTCTAGATAACAGTTGGAGTTGTGGTGTTACCGATTTGCATTTAGAAATATGTAATCAGGGTGCACAGCGGTTCACCCAGTGTGAACGTGTGCAGAAATAGTACCTGGGTAAGGCCGCGAATTTTGACCAATGTGGCATAGAAGTAACATAAAAAAAATACGTGACGTTACCATAAAACGTAACATAAGTTGTTATTAGGGTTAGATCATACGGGTAAATATTCGCAAAAAAAATACACGATGAAGTTTTTTTTTTACTAAATACAAATAAGTATTTTCACGTAACCAACAACGCTTTCCTCGCTCGTTTGATTAATACTAGCTTCTGCCCGCGACTCCGTCCGCGTGGAACTCGTGTATATCGTAGCTCCATACAATTTTTCACCCTCTATTTCACCTCCTTAGACGATTATTGTCGGGATAAAAACTATTTTATGTCCTTCTCTGGGACTCTAACTATACCAAATTTCATCTAAATCGGTTCAGCGGTTTAAGCGTGAAGACGTAACAAACAGACAGACAGACACACTTTCGCATTTATAATATTAGTATGGATATGGATAATATGGATTTAATTATCTCGTTACGTTTTGGACGGAAATATATTTTTATTATTTATTTGAAAGGATTTAAATCAATTATGTCACTTGCGACCTTGACAGTTTTTATCGCGTAATATAATAAAATTGTTTTGAAACCTTTCGGTGTTACCAATTTTTTTTTATGAGCATGTTAAATTTGAAACGTCCATATTGGTCAAAATTCGCGGCCTTACCCACCTTTTTGCTATTGTAAAACGTATTGTTAGTTCTATGAAAACAATAAGTGTTTTATATATAAAAGACAGTCCAGTGATTGATCCTAGTCTCACCTGATGGTAAGCGACGACAGAGCCTAAGATGAAGCTCACTGGTTCAGTAACAGCCTATTCACTTTTGTTTTAAAGGCACCTATATCGTAGTTCTAAGGGAATACAGATGAAGGGAGCGAATTCCATTCCTTAGCAGTTCGCATTAAGAAAGACGAGGCAAATCGCTTCGTGCGAATAAGTGGTAAGCTGACAACATAGGATGCATTCGCTTCGCTCCCCACGACTGGTCGTTCGGTGATGGAACGGGGAAGGTGGAATTAAGTTGTACAGTTCCTGCGCACACTCTCCAAAATTTATCCGATAAAAGACCGATAGGCAAGCTACTCGCCGTCGGTGTTCAACACTGTAGTTTTGACTCAAAGGTGGAGTCGTTACCAAAGAGTCTGAAAGCGCAACGCTCAACTCAATCCAAGGCCGCTAACTGATAGTTGGCGGAACCGTCCCATAGGTGGCAGCAATGTTCCATGCACGAGCGAACCTGAGCCTGATACAGGGTGAGAAGAGCTGTTTGGGTTAAGGGGATGCCTTGATTTAAGTCGAACACGCCCCCTAGACAGAGACACGCCGATGCCTTCCGCGCACGAGGAAAAGAGATGTAACACTCTTCGGGAATGGCTTTTTAGACAAATTTCGATAAATAACTAACTTAGAGAAGTTTTATTTAAATTTCATAAAGTGAGATTTCAGATGAGATAAAATACTATCGTATTAACTTGATCGTGTCGTAAAATAATGTATCGTTTGAGTGGGCTGAGTAAAAAAAGAAATAGACAGACCCAACTTTGGATTTTTTTTCTATCGAGGAAATTCTAAGCAATCATGTATCGATAAAATGAGATGAACAATCATATAGTCAAGAATCATATATCTGAAAATCAGACCTTATTGTTTCTTAATCTAGTCAGAACGGCGTTTCTAAGCACGCGATAATTTCCAATGCACCGCCTTAAATAGGACACCAAGTTTTCTGGCTGCAGTTTTAGCCTTGGATTCGATTGTGGACCCGAAGTTCAAGGAGCTGTATCGTATGTTAAGAAAGTAAATACGAAATTATTGAGTTCAATAATACTCGTTGTTAATCGAATGACTACTGTTAACATAAACTGATTCAATAAGAAGCTTAATAATATCACGAGGCACATTGCGATGCGAAATGGCAAACAAAATCGGTCTCCCTCGCTGTGCTGTGCTTCGTCGTAGAATGTCAAAGCGCGTACAGATAAAGTAAGAAAAGATCTCCCCTATCAAAGTCTTTATGGCATTGACGAAAGATTTAAATTCACTAGCGGCGCTACCACGAAGATCGAAAATCGAAGTTCGTATACCTCCCTGTCACTCGAGTCGAGTATTATAAGCGCGAAAGAGATGGAGATACCCGAACTTCGAGTTTCGAAGTTCGTGGTTATTAGTCCAGGCAATGAACTGACAACTTGTATGGAAAAAATGTCAATTTTGGAAATAATTTATAATAGCTTATTTTTTATGTGTAACGGATATATTATCAATTAAATAGTTACCCAGCGACAAAATCCGACAAAATTTCAGACATCGAAGAAATGATAAGTTAACTGGCTTCTGAAAAGTCAGTAAAAATATTAATAAAAGTTTTTGTCTTTATTTTGGTTCATTTACATTTGCTCTATAATATTCAATATTAATCGTACAAAAAAAGATAATGCATGCTTCATTTAAATCTACATAATTACTTCCGGGTGGAAAGTTTGTCGGATTCTTGACTAAATCATCTTAGAATAACATTTTCAAATGAAAACAACAAAAAAAAACGCTATTATAAATTAATGTTTTTCAAAACCGTATTTTGCCTGGAGTATATAGCTCAGAGGGGTAATCACGTAACGTTCCTAACGCTCTCGTTAGGACAGTCCGTCATTTTGCCATATAAGGCCTCTCACAGACTGGCGCGGCCTGGCCGCGGCGGTCAATAGTAAACTTGTCATTAGCTGTCAAATTTACTATTGTCCGCCACCGCAGGCCGCGCCAGTGTGATTTGACATTTTAGATCTACCTAACGTGCGTACAATGCTTTACGTGATCGACCTGCTGGTCTGTGGATAAGGTTTTCTGACTATATATGTATCATGCTTATGTAAGTTACGTCATTAGGAACGGAAAATGTTGTCTAGCAACTTGACGCATAGGTATGTGTAGTAGGTATATGCTTTGCACCAGGCGTGTAGCTAGCTTAAAACTCAAATAGTTAAATATTAATAAAGGTATGTGCATGTAGAAATATAAGAATTACCTTAAAGTAGCATTGGTCTAGTACAAAGTCTCAACTCAAACATTTATTCGTGACAAAAACAGATAATAAAAGACATAAAATAAAAATTAAAAAGCACATTTGGCTTTGTTACGAAATAGACCCAGCTCAGCATGTTGCTAGCTTTACAGCCGCAGCGCTGGTCTTCCGCATGAGTCCATTCGGTGAGAGCACGGTGAGTAACGACAGATGCACAAATGACATACAAGCGATGAAATCTAAAAACAAAAAAACTAATAAAGAGGAACTATTATATAACTAAAATATAAACTTAAAAATACACAAAAAAGGTTTTTTTTTTCTTGAAAAAAATGAAAGTGATTTGTTGGCCTGCGAAAACTTGCATCCCAAGAGACTACTACTAACTAGGTATGTGTGCAGTCTATATTTTATCAAATTAAAAACATGTTACCTACGTGTTTTGGGACTCTTGTCAGATTATACTGCCTGTCACATAAAGGTGGTGCATTTAGTGAAGGGTGATACCGATGGGTAAAGACGTAGTACGCTGTTTCTTTATGTCTAATAACAGAATAAATCCTAGAATTGCACTGCAATGAGACGTAAATTGTGGAAAACATAATAACAACGTACCGTGTTCTTTTTCCGTGATAATCAGTTTCATAATCCTTTAGTTACTGCGTGGTACTTCGACAAACTTACCTCAGTATAAAATGGGTAAGTAATCTTGGCTCCGTACATATTTACAGTTAGGTCCAAAATATCACTTTGGCGGTAACTTTACGACGTCGAAGGCCCTGTTTAATCGTTTTACTGTCTTACCCCATCTGTCTACACACCCAGTCCACTAAGAAGGTAGTAACTAGTTTACCATGTGTTTGTACTTACGTCCGTTTATGCCGAGAAGCGGTATACCCCTTTACCGCAAGCAAATACGGCTCGAGCTCAGCAATAAAACTTTCTAGAAACATATTTTATAACCGCACCCCTTTTTTCTGACTACTATATTACATGGGGGACCCGAATTTTATTGTTTTTGATTTTACCAGTTCATATTAAGTGCTTCGTTTTACAGGTACCTACCTATAACAGTCATATTACGGAACTGTTTGTGAGTACATTTTACGCAAAAATAATTTCTAGATAAGCAGTTGATTATCGTCACTGATAGGCAGTGTTTTATGACAGAAATATTTAGGAAACACGTCATGTTAATTATTCGTCAATGTCGGAATGAATAATTAGGATAAATCATAAATAAGGAAGTAATTATTAAAAAGTTATCGAGGTATGACTTTAATAAGAATGCAGTCAATTATAATTTTGGCATAACATTAATCAACAGGCCAGGTACTCGAGATTATTTGAGTTGGCCGAATTGCATCAAAGTAATCCATTCAAAAAGAAACTCTATCATCCAAAATAGAAGATTCCAATTCCAATGACAGGTTTATAAACAGTCGCCCACGTAAAATAATCTCCACTAAGTTACAGTAGAACCACAAATAAAAGTTACATCGACAATATCCGTTTGAGGACACGTACGTAGGTAGCTCACGCCAACTGAAAAATCGCCAGTTACATCAAAAAGCAGTTAACAGACAGCCAACTGTAGCTAGGTGTGTCTTATATTTGTGGTTCTGCTGTACGGTGTAGTAGTGCTACGGTTCCTAAGCTCGTGAAATCTTTTAAATATTTTCTAACACATTCAAATAGGTAGTTAATTTATTATAAGTCTAGCTAGACTCTAGATTATAGAACGAAGAAGATGAATGCTGTAATCAAAAACGTTCATTACTATGTATTTATTTCAAAACGGTTTCAATGTTCGATAGGATTGCCAATAAGTCAATCAGTCAAATAATATTCTACTTACGCCAAGTTGCATTCCGTACCTGTCAGCGTTATTGCGGCATAAGGTTGAAAATAAAAAGACGGATTACGGGTATCAAAATCGTTTTTAGCGAAATTAGACACGTAGACGGCTGTCGAGTTTGGATGGACGGGTTACGACACTTTTGCTACTGACCTATGTATGAGTCAGAACAGGCGTATATGACACGTGTCCGTTACCCATGTTTTGTACAGTCACCATACACATCATAGTACGGTGCCCGCGAACATTAAAACGACTTTATTGTCAAGGTGTTCAGATATTTTTTGCATTGTCGCATGTTATAATGTACTATCCTTATTTACAAGTTTTTACGTCACACCAGCACGGTTATCATGTTATCACAGGACGCTAAATAATAAATAAAAGAAAATAAATAAATATTTGGGGACAATCTTACACAAATCGATCTAGTCCCAAACTAAGCAAAGCTTGTACTCTGAGTAATTGACTACGATATATACATACTAATATAGATAAATAAATAATTAAATACATCGAAAGCAATCCATGACTCAGGAACAAATATTCATGCTCATCACACAAATAAATGCCCTTACCGGGATTGGAACCCGGGACCTCCGGTTTCCTAGGCAGGGTCACTACCAACTAGGTTACAGAGGTCGTCTTACATCGTCTTTTGATTGGAACGCTTAGAAAGAGACAGATAGTTCGCCGCAGCGCTCGCGTGCCGTGTTGTGATAACCGCCCGCTATCGGAAAAATGCTCTCAGCGGGCGGTACTGAACAAAGTATAGGTACCTATTATTCAAATACCTGTGATCTTGAGACTATCTTTGTTTTACCGCCCTAGGTGAGTAATGCACCTACCTATGATTCTGCAATGGTCTCTGGTCGCCAATTTCTCATCCGTGGGCAGATTACTTTTGAAATAGGGTATGTTGAAGTGAAAATGATCTAGCTTGTCCTCACTATCACGACACCATCAGATCATCACCATCGATCAGGGACACCATTATGCGTTGGAGTGCAATGGAAGTATGGCTTCCGTCTAACGCATAGTTGCACCCTGTATGATGGGCCATGATGGCCGATTGTGTAAAGGAGCCTAAAGGTGAATGCAACCATCACGATTTAGCAACGATTAAGTATTTACTCTTTACCTACCGTCTCAGCAATGAAGTACCTTTTTCAAGATCTAATAAGCATACATAGGGACAGACAGCGGGAAGCGACTTTGTTTTATACTATGTAGTACATAGTATAAAACAAGTTGGGCACTCAAGAATAAAATCATTATTTGAATAAGAATACACATGAATAAAATCATGTTGATTTTATTCCCGTCAAAGTTATTCAAATAATTTCGCCGTGAATAGTTCTTATGTTAGAAAATTGAATGAAGTTAACTTATTCTTATTCAAATAAATCTAATCATGATTTTTTATTTTAACTAATATACCATGAATAACATATGAATGTAGTTCGATCGGATACTCGGGGGTAAACACGACGCATTTGGTAATTTTGGTATCGGTATGGAGGCACTAGTAGACTCTTGAATGTAGTGTAATTTATACCTACTGTATATGTCTGTGGATAGTGGAACTCCTTAATGGCTACTTGTATAGCCCTCGAGTTCGGGCTCATTTGGTTTGTTTTGACGAGTTCTATGCATTATACTTGGTGATGATGATCTGATGATGGAGTGAGGAGGTGGATAGTGGAACTCCTCAATGGCTACTTGTATAGCCCTCGAGTTTGGGCTCCTTTGGTTTGTTTTGACGAGTTCTATGCATTATACTTGGTGATGATGGTCTGATGATGGAGTGAGGAGTTGGATAGTGGAACTCCTCAATGGCTACTTGTCTAGCCCTCGAGTTTGGGCTCATTTGGTTTGTTTTGACGAGTTCTATGCATTATACTTGGTGAGGATGGTCTGATGACAGAGTCAGAAGTAGGGCTCTGGATATCCGTGATACACGCCGACCCGTAGCTACGTGTTCTTAACCCCGGCGGTACTAAGATCACGAATTTCACGAACACGGGCGGTACGTAGCCCGTACCTGCGTTCGCGTCCGGATTCACGTGACACGCCAAGATGCGTAGCCCGTACCTGCGTTCGTGTGCACCGGTCGGAACGATACACCCGGGCCGCCGCCACGCCAGTTTGAGTTAAAATTAAAACAAATAAGGACTATTAATGAATTACTACTTATTACTTAGTACGGGACGAACGGGTTTTTTTTCTATGTGGATTTTTGTTAAAATTATATTTTTTGCGTCTTTTCAGTTATAATGGTTAGATATTTAAGTAATTAATGGCGTTATTCTGTTTTCTGTATAACCAGCTATTGTGATTTTAATCAAAGCTAGCAACGATGCAAAATTCTCTAGTGCCATTAGTTATACTTATATTAATTATACAATTAAGAGACTGCGACGTATAACGTTATAATATCAGTAAATAATTATCGTTAAATTAAGAGTAGAATAAAACTTTTTTTTTCTGCTATTCGTGAAATGAATAAATATAAGAGTTTACTATCTAAGGATATAACATAGCCGAAATGTTAACACGCAAGGCAATTCTAATCTAAAGAAACAAAAGAGCAATTTTCTGCGAATCTTCGGTACGTATGATGACGGTAAAACCAGGCAAACAACACGTGCATGGATTAAACAAGAAAACAACAAACAAAAAAGTACACAGCCGCAGTTCTTATCGGTTTCGGCAAATTACAAAGTAGATAGTGACATATTTTTGTCCGACTGCTTAACAAGGTAAAAAAAGTTTTCGTTAAATGTATTGTCGCTATATAGAGTTTAATAACACTACACCTAAATATATTCTTTTATGAAAGTAAACAACGAAAGCCGCAGACTTGATTACATTTTATTTTGTTTCTCTTGTATAAATATTTAATTCCATAATTCGGGTTCTCTCAAGGTTTAAAAATTATTGAGTCATTCATTGTAATTTACCTACCAGGGCGGTATTTTTGTAGATAAGTGGAGTTGCACGTGCAGAATTGCAGATAACGATGGACTCGTAATAAAGGTTTGCGAACGACGTAATTAAACAAACAAAACTCATAAGTAGCTTTCGGCTTTACCTGGTATACCACCGTTTTGTTTATGAAGTTCAAAGAAGTGACCGCGTTTTGTTTTACAAATAAGCGGGATTTTTTTTTCGAATCTGGAGGGACAGTTTAGAATTTTTAACTCGTAGTGATTATCCATTAGTCACCACTACACACACTTCTGTTATTTTAGCCCCCGTTTAATTACTGTATTACCTATTTATTATATTTAAGGTTGGTTTCCTTTTATGTATTACCCACTAAATATTTTAAAAGTCTATGTTCTTAAAAATAAAAGAATGAATCGGAATAAAGAGCTACGAATAAGAACTAACGATATATTTTTATTCGTCGCCTTTAGAGACACTGCATCTTATCTTCACTCAACGTCGCTGGTGGGCCGGATCCGCGTGTACGTAAACCCGTGACACGGATCTACACGGGTACACGTGACTTAATTACACGTAGTCGAGTTTCACGTGTCGAACGGGCCATAAAACCGTTGCCGTGTAACACGAAAACGGGCGCACGGCTACGTGTACACGAAACACGGACACGACCGCGAGCCCTAAGTATAATACGCATTTACTCCGCAGTTGCATTGATGAGTCACTACTTTATAAACGCGAACGGTACACATAATGTACTAATCTACCAATAATAGTTATTTGAAAAAAAAATTGGCTGCCTCCCCTACACGTAAAATGAGACTGCATTCTCATGAAAACAAATCAAAGGAGTTAAAATCTCAGAAGTATACTATTGCGTTGCGTTACGGGCGTTGAAGAGTCCACTATCCACCTCCTGACTCCATCATCAGACCATCGTCACCAAGTATAATGTATAGGACTCGTCAAAACAAACCAAATGAGCCGAAACTTGAGGGGTATACAAGTAACCATTGAGGAGTTCCACTGTCCACCTCCTGACTCCATCATCAGGTCATTGTCACCAAATTTAATGTACAGAGCTTGTCAAAACAAACAAAATGAACCCAAACTCGAGGGGTATACAAGTAGCCATTGAGGAGTTCCACTATCCACCTCCTGACTCCATCATCAGACCATCGTCACCAAGTGTAATGTATATAACTCGTCAAAATAAACCAAATGAGCCCGAACTCGTGGGGTATACAAGTAGCCATTGAGGAGTTCCTCTATCCACCTCCTGACTCCATCATCAGACCATCATCACCAAGTGTAATGTATAGAACTCGCGAAAAAAAACCAAATGAGCCCAAACTCGAAGGATATACAAGTAGCCATTGAGGAGTTCTACTATCCACCTCCTGACACCATCATCAGACCATCGTCACCAAGTATAATGTTAAGAACTCGACAAAACAAACCGAATGAGCCCAAACTCGAGGGGTATACAAGTAGCCATCGAGGAGTTCCACTATCCACCTCCTGACTCCATCATCAGACCATAGTCACCAAGTATAATGTATTGTATATAACTCGTCAAAACAAACCAAGTAAACCCCAACCTTATTATAAAATCCATTGTGTGTAAATCAACTTACAAAATTTTACCGACGATACCACCAAATTAACTTTTTTTGAATAACGTCTTATTTAAATAAAATGTTAGTTAGAATAACCCCATTTGTGGAATAATTAGTCAGTATTTTATTCCTTATTTAAAATAAAAGTAGCATGATTTATTCACCTTCATGTTATTTTAAATAACGGGCGCAAGAATAAAAATTCTGTTTTTATTCTTATTCTTATTCAAATAAAATTTTGCCCAACTCTCTAGTATGTAGTGATGATGACGATGATCATATCAAGTGGGTACGTATTATATATAAAATGAAATCCTAAACGGCCTAGTTCCTCCCAACATGTTGACCACTTAGCTTCAGTCTTCTGTTTAAAAAAACATATATTATGTATTTGTTATTTTTTTTTATTAATTGTCTAAAATAAAAACATGCCTACTTGATAAATTTTCGCTTAAATAACCTCAGTGTCATTTTAACATATTAGGCAAACAACTAGACAAACCGTAAAATAGGATTTGTCGAAGTAGCGAGTACCTGGACAAGTCCCGTTACGGCAACTAACGATTCTGAGAAGGTCATGCGCACTAAACTTAAGTTAAAAGTAAAAATTCCGTTTAAATTTTTTGCTCCCGTCACTCGTTCGGACGCCTGACCAAGGCTGGTCACTTATTACTTTCTCAGAAACAAGGGAAGCTATCGTTTCTGAGCTTAGAAAATATTTTAGTTTAGCAATAAAATAAAGCTGTAGTGGGATACAATTCTTACATAATCTACAACACTCATTGCGGTCAATAATATCTACTGAAATAGTTAGAATTACTTACATTCTACTGATTGGGGTCTTTCAGAAAATCGAGTTTCTTAGGAACCAAGGTAGGTAACTTAGAAACTAGATAGTGTTATTCAAAATAATTTTCTTTGCATGTTGCCATTCTAGGTTTCAAATACTGATGTCGTTCAGATAGGTATGAAAAGTACTTGAACAGTCTTTGTTAAAGTTTGTAGGAAGTGGTTTTAGGTACCTACTTATTAAGAATAATATGTTCACCTACGATCTCCGATGTTTATCAATGTTTACAACTGAATAATATCACTTCAATCTAAAATCTTTATTCAAATTCAAACGACATCATGTCAAAGAATATAACCAAATACTTATGTCTCGTATCTATTCATAAATCAAAGGGCGAATGTGTCAAACGTTCCATGCTTATACGTAAATGCTATCTTGAGTATCTTAATGTCATAAGTCAAGCAACACGACTTGCGCATACGGTGTTTTGGTTTTGAAAGTGATAAGGACAGTGCCACCCACTTTCCGCCGAGCGTATCGCCAACGAATCGCAGTTTAAAAGCGACTTATTGACAAATGAGGCCAAATATTGACAGCGAGATAAAAACAAAGGGCTCGGCCGCAGGGGCGGTCTGGTGTCAATCTCAAGAACAAACAAGTGTATTTGACAAACGAATTACGTGACAACTTTAGTTTGTACCGCTGTTTGCTTTGTCCCGAGCGAAATTATATCGATGCTAAACAAAAAACGTACTCCCCCAGGATATTTCTGCGGGAACATAGGAAGGCTCGTCTGTTAAAATGGGCCAATGAAAATTAAACATTACCTATTGAAGTTAGGTACAGTTACCTGCGACTGTTTTATTTAGTTTATTAGTGCTTAGGTGGATGTCACACTGCGCCGCATCTCCGGACGGAGGTGCGTTTCTCGTTGTATGCAAGTACCTCAGTTATAAAAATTTCCTTATGGTACGGCACTCTGCACCGCACCTCCGTCCGGCGAAATTTGTATGCAGCTCCGCATCTCCGGACGGAGTGTGACGACCGCCTTACCAGTATGCTTACTTTCTATATTTACCGACTGTATAATACGGGAAGTATCGGAACATTAATTAATCCAGTAATATGTTCTGAATACTCTTATAATATGTCTAATCTCATCATAATTCTTTCAAGTGGCTGACAGACCTAAAAAAATATTTATAGTTGTACTTATTATGTATCTGTTTTCAACGCCATACGATTAAATAAATAAATCATAATTGGTTCAGTAAATTGGCAGTGAAAATGTAATAGACAGACGGATTTACTTTCGCATTTATTATATTAGCATGGATATTTTTATTTAATCTATAATTTATTATTATGGAATTTTTTGATCATTGTTAATTAAGTTTTAACTTTAGTTAACGAATTAAAACAATTGTGATATTTGCGATTGACTTATTTTATGCTATATTCTATACCTACCCCATATACGCACGTTGCCTGCATCTTTACATATGTTATGAACAGTTGATACATGAAAAAAGTAAATATTGTTGTTATTCACAAGTGTTTATTAACTCACGGCTGGCAATAAAAAAAAAACACTAATGAATAACTTGCAGTTATATAAATATTTGTATTTTAGCGTATCAAATTTATGATCTAGGTACTTACGTTACCTTTTACATTTACTTAGAAAAAAGCAAGTCAAATGACGTATTGAATTATTTATGATACCTATTTATCTAATAGTTTTCATGCAGAATTTCAGCATTAGTAAGAAAATGGTGAACTTTGGTAAATGCAGCGAGACGTAACGGTTCATTGGTAATTAGTTGAGGGCCCCGTCGGGGCCCAACTTAGAAAGACAGGTAGCAAAAAAAAAAGTGACGTAACGGCTGTCACACTGGTCACGTTCAGAGTCTTAGGGTAAAATTCTACTGGTATTAATGACAGAGCTCATGATATGGCCACTATAAGATCAAACCAGCGATTTCACCGGTAAGCAGAGACATTTAAATATTTGTAGTCATTGAAGGCAAATAATGCTCAATAACGAGACGAGTGGAAGTCAAGGGCCTTTGCTTAGCATTGGGACACTTTATCTACCGGCTTAGAAAATATAAGTAGTCAAAGAAAGTTGAAGTGGATATATGACAAAGTTTGTGGCATTACGGCCATGCGGCTAGAGGTACCATGTGAGCCCTAAAAATGTTCCCCTGAGCTGTAAAGAAATCGAATATCGCATCTAAAACACGCGCGTGCTTCGGGCTGTCTTCGGCCTGTCTGACAGGACACAGATCGTCCACTGTCCCTACGCAATCCTTAATATTTTACGTTTTCCTTTTTCCATTACATTAGGGGACAATCTTACACAAATCGAACTAATCGCTCAGTAAGGCTTGTGTTATGAGTACAAGACGACGCTATATTCATAGTAGGTATAACATCCAAAACTTATAAACAAATATTCCCTATTCATGTTGACCAGACTTTTCCATAGGGTCTTATCACTTGCCCTTTTCCGGATTTGAACCCAGGACCGGCAGCTTTGTGGGTAGGGTCACTACACTCACTACCCACTAAGCTAAACCAGTCGTCCTAGGAACATATCATTAATTTGCTCAGTCATTTTTGCAGTTGGCCGTACTTACGATCGAATTTCTAGTTTTGTGTGGCATCAGTGTGATTCTAGTTTTGTGAGTATGACCACGAGCACCAGTCTTATTACAACATCACATTCCCCACGAAAACCGTCCGCACACATATGATTAGAAAGTCTAGCAATCATCGGAATGACATGTCGCGAACCGTGAGACAATCGCGTGGGAGCTCGTGATTGCACCCTCGCGGGTTCGAGTCCGGGTCGTGACCGGGCCGCGTTGCGGAACGGTAGGGTGGGACATCCGGACTAGTTTTAATATTCGATTATAATGTGGAACCAGTCTGAGCGGTGGAGAGTGCAAGGTATCTGAGATATCGGGGACGCAGCTAAGTGGAGGAGATGAGGGGAGCTGATCTGTCTACTACGTGGGATATACTGTGAAACGAACCTAGTTAGCATGATCGCGTTTATGTCGGACATAAACTATTCGTCCCTTTGCTAATGCAAGTTCTTAAGTGCGAAAGGGACTAATACTTTATGTCCGATATTTTATACAGCGTTTCTGACACAATTAAGTGTAATAACTAAATAAACTACATAGAGCAGCTCAAAAACAGAGTTGATGTTAGGTCGTATCGAGATGTCAAAGAGGTTGCCTGAGATCGGAGTAAACGGAGGGCCTACTTTGAGCAACACCGACAAGAGCTTAGCTCTTTAATAAGCAGAAGTTACGTGTGATTTTGTTGTTTTTGATGCTCTCTTGCTTGCGTAAGCGAGACGCCCTGCGGGGATAGCACATCGGACGTAACGACGCGAGGCGAGACGAGAGAAACTACCCTCCTCTTTCTAACTGTCACAGTGCGAGTGAGACAGTATCGCAGAGCCCCCTGTGACGCGACTTGGCAGCAAGTTGTGCTTGAGGTACGGATCAACTTTAAATGGAAATTTTAGTTGCCAATGCTGCCCTGATCTAGCGTCATCATAAGGTACTTGTGATTGCAGTACTATCATATCAAACTTGTAAGTAGATGTATTATGCTCTGCAGTAAATTTTTATTTAGGTAACAGTAGATCAAATTATTTGCCTAGTATATCAGTGGCCAAAACATTAA
Organism: Epinotia ramella; assembly: GCA_947578815.1. Taxonomy (NCBI): domain Eukaryota; kingdom Metazoa; phylum Arthropoda; class Insecta; order Lepidoptera; family Tortricidae; genus Epinotia; species Epinotia ramella. Next base: position 21,100,680 of record OX388206.1, read on the forward strand.
ACCCATCAAAGTCGATCAAAAGTTTTTTAGTGCCCCAGTTACATTGCAATGATAAGCATCATGGGCGAGTAAATTTTAGGAAGACAAGAATTAATAAACTTAAAGTCTATTTAATTAGCAATAAATGAACCTCAACAGGATAGAACTCGAACTGCTGGCCGCTAAAGAGTAAGTCTTCTAAAAACAATACAGCTCGGAATGACACTTTGTCTGTCAGTGTCAAACAAATACAAAAATCTGTAAACTGCGTGTAATAATATCGTGCCAAATCCGAACAATGGCCCGGCTAAAGATGTGTAGGGGCCGTAGTGTGGATACATACCAGACCGGTGAGTGTTTTTAAATATAAGTAGGTGTTTCTTCATCAAACTTACTTACTTATAGAACGTTTGCATTTCCCGTAATCTTGGGTTTCTGTATTAAGGGCCGGCTACGGGCATGCGAGTCGGGTGGAGTGAGTTGAAAGCGTCCATAAGGCTACGGTAGTTGATTGCAAGATTACAGGACCTACACTTCTTTGTCCAATACATTTGGGAATACACATATTTTTGAATGACTACCGTCAGGGGACCGATTTTTGACTTTCGAGCGCTCGACTCTTTCACTCGAAAACTGATAAAAATTATGAAATGCTATTTTGAAATAGCGATAGAAAATTTAAAAACGAGTGGCATTGACCACTCGTATTCAATTCTATTGATAGAAAGTAAATACTCGTACGTTTCTCAAATTTCAAAATGGCAGGTTTTGACACTACAAACGTATTTACTTTTATTTTATTTGCGAGCGTTAGAAAGTCAAAAGTCGGTCCCCAGATCTGTGACGCTTTGGCGGTTAGCTGTCAGTTAGTTTATAGTTTATACAATGCTATTCCCTAAGTCCCATTTATAGCATGTTTATCTACTTTATCTGTACCAGACTCCCTCATTCTAATTCCCTGTTTTATATAACATAAATCTAGGTATAAAATTTAAATGCAAGTCGATGTTTGGCGACATGTTCTTTTCCACAGGGACATGTCTGGGTCTATCGGAACATTCGTAACTTGAACCCCATTATAACTTATCCCGCTACAACGCGTGCTAAGTGAAAATAGTGTTTAAATGAATAGCTTAAACACTGGGGCGTTTTTCGGGATTAAGACCGTCCCCAGGGAAAACTCGGGGGGAATTCTGACGGCGGGATTTGATTAAAAGTTCACCCCTTATGTTGACAGTAATAGATTGATGTGTAAGTTTCTTTCGATTGGCTGTAGGTGTGAGGTATGGGTTGCGAGTGGAGGTCGATTTAAAATAAGTAAAGTACAGCTGTTATGCGTAATTATATTCGGCAATGAGTATATAGGTGCTTAAAAGATAAATTCATGGCGTGAAAATGTTGCACTAAACGGTGACCTGATATCGCACCACTCATCATCCTCCTAGCGTTATTCCCGGTTGTGCCTTAAAGAAGCCCGGGGTCCGCTTTGACATCTAATCCCAATATTTGGTATAGGCACTAGTTTTACGAATGCGACTGCCATCTGATCTTCCAACCCAGAGGGAAAACTAGACCTTACTGGGATTAGGCCGGTTTCCTCCCGATGTTTTCCTTCACCGAAAAGCTAATCCATACATATGTTCCAAAAAACTCATTGGTACAGTCAGCATCAAAAGTAACTGGGCAAACGAAGACGTCAAAAGTCTTTATTAAAAGCGAATAAGTGCTTTTGAAGACGTCAATTGCGCAGTTACTTTTGATGCTGACTGTACGAGCCAGGATTCGAACGCAGGACCGCCACTTCACAGCCGCATACCTGAATCATTATCCTGCCGTAGCTTTTTGTATCACAATATCTTCGTCATTACATTATGTGTAAATTGTATTGTATTTGTACTCCCTTTGTCTCTGTGTGTCTTTTGCGTAGTGAATAAATGTCTTCTTTCTTTCTTTCTTTCTTTCTTTACATCTATTAGGTAGGTAGGTAAAATTCGTTATGACGGAAAATAATACTATAGTAGTAAATATTGCTACGTTTACCTGCACTTTGTATCTATAAACGTTAAGCTTTGCCGATAGCATTGCATATTGTAAATATAGACGCTGTCTGACCGATGTATACCAAAATAATAATGTGATAGTAAAGTATCTACGGAAAATAATTATGGTTTAGACAAAAACAATATATATTTTAAATAAAGATGTAGAAAAAATGGTATATAGGTACGTAAGTTCCGAAAAACTCATTGGTAGGTACGAGCCGGGATTCGAACCCACGACCGCCACTTCACAGCCGCATGCCTGAACCACTAGGCTACCGTAGCTACACACTAGCATATCAAAGAGCTAGTTCAAATTTCTGTAAGTCTCCTAATATTTATTTAAGTACCTACCTACTATTATTTTATTTATAAAGATACAAATTCCTACAAGTAGTGCTAAAAATTGCACGCTACAACTGAAATGCGTTGGACTCAGTATCATTTCGCTGGTTATGCGACCACCTTCGGTTAGCGACCACCTGAAGGAGAAGGTTTTTTCTATTGAAGATAACATCAATTCTACACACCCTATTGAGACAATTACTTGTACATGCATTTTTTTGTTGTTGTAGAATAGAAATCTACTAAAAAACCGAGAAAATATCCTTTCAGTTCACCAACTCAGCTTAAGTGGTCGCCCACCGGCACATTAAATTAGGTGGTCGCTAACCGGCGAAATGCCTACTAGGTATTTACTTTTGGAACATCATTACCTCATGGAGCATTTTGTTTTGTACCCGTTTTTTGATGTTCTGCACCCTATTTAAAATACATAACGTATCGTCAAATAACCAATTTTTTTTTCATTACATGACGTTCAAACGTGATTATTTATTTACCTCTACGTTCTGGGTAGGTATGTTGCAACTGACCAGTCTTCTCTAAAACTTTAAAGTCTTTAAACCATGGTTGATGCAACACAAATATGTGCAATCCTGTTTAATATTTATCTTCGACTTCGAACATTAGAATCGTAAAGGACAAATTCGTCAACGTTTCCTCGATTATCTTAGCTATAGAGAAATATAGAACTAAGTAGTTTTACTAATTGCAATTTAAATAACTTTTAAAACATGTGTTCCTTGAAATCGCTTGGCGCTTGTAGCACGGTTTTCCTAACCTTTTTCAAGGATTATATATAGTATACATTTTCCTGAGTCATGGATGTTTTCTATGTATTTAAGTATCTATTTATCTATATAAATATGTATATCGTCGTCTAGTTCCCATAGTACAAGCTTTGTTTAGTTTGGGACTAGGTCGATTTTTGTAAGATAGTCCCCAAAATATTCATTTATTTATTTTATCAAAAATATCAGAGGTACAGTTAAATCGTAGATTGCCCGAACGGCGAAACGATTCCACAATTAATGAAGTACCGTTGCAATAAAACTCTTTACAACTTGTGCGATAAAATATTTTCATGGTTGACTTTACGAGGGTATTAATCTGTAATCAAAGGAAAAGTTTCCTTTTGGTATACCTAGGTATATTTAGAGAAATAGCCATCAAAGCAAAGGTTGAGTGGAGGAGATGGCTCTTTAGTGATAAGACCACATGTTGTTTTACCTCGGTCTCCATTGTTATTTGCTTAATATGTTTTTGTAGGTGCTGTGTTTATGAGAGGTGTAGAAAGGAGTATTTGTATTTTATTTTGATAATTTTTAATCACGATGGTAAAGACCTAATAAATATTCGGGGACAATCTTACACAAGTCGACCTAGTCCCAAAGTAAGCTCAATAAGGCTTGTGTTATGGGTACTTGACGACTATATAATTAATGAGTACAGATAAATACTTAAATACATAGAATACATCCAAGACTCCGAAACAAATATTCATGCTCATCACACAAATATTTGCCCTTACCGGGATTCGAACCCAGGACCTTCAGCTTCGTAGGCAGCGTCACTACCCACTAGGCGAACCGGTCGGCATATTATTCAACCTTATGGTTACTGAATTTTATTCACTTCATTCGAAAAAGTGCTCTTTTCAGTGTTCAAACGCATGTCCACCTGTTCTTGCATAAAATGCTTAAACAGATTTAGAAGTTTGTCATATTATATATACAACATAAATCAAAAAATATATCAGATAAAAATAGAAACAAAAACTATTCAAATACTTACTAATTATGAAAGCGACGATATCTAACGCTCGTTGAAGTCTTTTTCTAGGCTTCTTTGAAATATTTCAAAATTATCTCTGTCAGTAGTTCTAAGAAGTTAATTTTGCTAATTAGTATAGCAACATATAGAGCTTAAGCTAACATACTTTTTTATCAAATTAATACCTACCTAGGTATTAAAAAAAATTGTATTAAACACCTTTTTTAAAGAAATTATTTTAATTATTATACGGTTTAACTCACGTATTTATCATCACTATGGGCGATAATACATGAATGTAACCACATAATTATTAGTTCAAATTCAGATTTGACTCACTAAAGTTAAAATTTACTTTTTCGAGAGCTTAATTTCACAACATTCTCTCTAATAAAGTGAAATGTTTACCTTGTACGAGTACCTATTTCGAGATAATGGGTTATTGGGGGGGGGGGAACAAAACATCATGTCATTTTAACGCGTCGTTTATTGATAACTTCATCTCCTCTTCAATATACTTTTGTGTCCACTGACTATATAACACTCACTGTACATTTTCGTATTACAATATTTTAGTCTTTCGAGGCTTTATAACGTTCGTTTCCATATAACAAATATTTGTACAAAGCACGACGGGCGTACGAGTGGCGTCGGGCACGGCTTACTGGCTACCTACGCTTTACGACTAACTCCAACGTTAACTCTAGCCTTTATCACTATATTTACAAATTGTTCAATTTTTTTGGTATTCAATTTACCACAAACACTCTATCGTCTCTCACCGTCTCACGCGACCTTCCATCCGTCCGCACGTCACATCTTAAAATATTTAACTTAAAACCATAAACAATACAATAATTGTAATATAATACAGGTCATCAACAACATTTAATTGAACTCCCGGCCGCGGCCTCTCGAGCGACGGCGGTCGGCAACGCGCAACACTAACAGCGTCCTTACAAAACAAATAAATGGACATACCTAGCAGTATGTGCAGTAACGATCACTGTCCTTAGAAGTACCGGTTGGGAACAAAGTCACTGGCGTGCGAGCCCGCTCAGAGCGGCGGGATGTCGATGTCGCACGCGAAGGGCGATTCTCAGATGAGCGGCATGGCGCGCTCGTTCGCGGCGGCGTACCGCTGCTCGTCCGGCACGTGGTACATGCTGATGATCTGCGACAGGTCCTGCTGGCCGTACTCGCGCTTCATGGCCATCTCGTGGTGGTGCCCGTGGTGGCCGAACTCGCGCTTGAGCTGCGCCGGCTCGTGCGGCACGAACTCGCGCTTCATGCCCGGCGGGCCCGGCGACACCGGCTCCGACTTGGCAGACGAGCCGCTCGGCGAGTGCGACGCGCACGACGGCGGCAGCGCGTACCCGCCCGGGGAGCCCGGCCCCAGCACGTACCCGGACGGCGACGGCGGCTGCGGCAGATACGGCGACCCTTGCCCGCCGCCGTAGTAGCCTCCGCCGTACCCGCCTTGTTGCATTTGGGACACATCGTACCGCGGGTACCCGTAGGCTTGCTGCTGGTACGCACTGGGGTCGTGCATCATGTATCCGTTGGGCATGTACCCGTTGGGCGTCATCTGGTACATGTCCCGCGGCTGCTGCGCTGACGGCGCGGATGCGCGTTGCGCTTCACTAGCGCCTAACAGAGCTCCTCCCCCTAGGGGGTACTTCTCTTGTTTCTTCGCAAGCGTCTTCGTCTTCCTTCGCGGTCTATATTTATAATCCGGGTGTTCCTTCATGTGAACAGCGCGAAGTCTCTTCGCCTCGTCGATGAACGGTCGCTTCTCGGATTCCGAGAGATCTTTCCACTGTGCACCGAGCCGTTTTGATATTTCTGAATTGTGCATTTTTGGATTGTCAGAGGCCATCTTCCTGCGCTGGCCGCGGGACCAAACCATGAACGCGTTCATGGGGCGTTTGACGCGATCCGAGTTGGAGTTTTTGCTGGTGTTGTTGTTGTTGTTGTTGGCCGTCTGGTGGTGCTGCGGCTGCGGCTGGTGGTGCTGCGCGAGCGCCTGGTGGTGTTGGTGCTGCAGCGACTGGTGCTGGGACAGCGGCTGCTGTTGCGGCAGCATCATGCCGCCGAGCGCGCCCAGCGATCCGTAGCCGTGCTGGAGCGCGTGGTGCGGCGGCACAGTGGCGTGCAGACTGCCGCCCTTCAGGTCCGTCTCCATCGTCAGCATGTCGTCTTCCTGCGGCGCGTACAGCTTGCTGAACTTCGTTCACCTTACACAACGAGAGAACTGTCGGTCGTTCACATGGACTCGCGGCGGGGCAGCGAGGTGTCTCGCGGTACCGTGCGGCGCGAAGGCTACGTGCGTTGTGAGGCGGCTGGCTCCGGGCGGCGGCGGCAGACCGCGCCGCCTGCCCCCGCGCCCCGCGCGGCCCCGCCTGCCCCACGCGTCGTCCAATCACGCGCCGGAACGCAGCCCCGCCCCGCCCGCACCCACCCACCCGCGCGGCCTGCATTTTTAATCGCGCGGCGAACGAGGCGAGCGTGCCGCGCCGCTGCCTCATGCAAATCTGAATTTTGTTTGCCGACGGTGTGCACCCACTTGGCATCCGCTTATGTCGTAAACAAAACGCTGCTATTCATTGATATTGCCTTAGTTGCCACAGTTTGAAATAAACTGTGGTTTACCTGGGTCGAGTCTCTTCATTACCTTGCTTGGTTTTACTTATTCCTAACCTCAAAATCACCATATGCCGGTTGCGGGTAGTACCTACACGGGCCTTGTTTGCGCAGCTGGCGTGTATTTGCGCTAAGTTCAAGGCCTGCGACAATGCGGCGCGTCGCGGGTCTCAATGATGCTCCCGCTCTTTGTTGAGCGACCACAATTGGCTCCAAGCTACACTATCAATGGGATATGTTATGACAGTTATGTTTTTATAAGCATTAGGTAATACTAGGTCACTAACCGGCAAACTACAACTAGTTACAATAGTTATTTGCGTAAAGTAAAACAATAGATCACCTACCTAGATCTACCTTTTTTACTTTAAATTCTGTTGTTGTGTATGTTTTATGAAATACATACCTAATTCTCTTCTCTTTTTCCACTTGGGTTTCAGGTGAAATATAAATATACTGAGTCAAAATTGTAATTTACTTATTCCGAATTTAAACTGGTATCTACTACTACTTGAGGTAGATAATTTACAATAACTAAATTAAATTAAAACTACGTTAAATATATTTATCTTTTATGCTTTCTTTAATAGGTAATGTAAACAAAAACGGTATTAGTTATTAACAATAGGTACTGTTAACAACCAATACAGTCTACCTAAGGTTTTTTCGTTAAAAAAAAATTGGAAGTAGGTACCTACTTCTACTTACTAATTAATATTAATGCCCATAATTTTCTTTCTGATTTAAGCACATAAGTAAGTAAGATTATACACACATACACTTGACGACCGGTTACCCTAGTGGGTAGTGAGCTGCCTACGAAGCTGAAGGTCCTGGGTTCGAATCCCGGTAAGGGCAAATATTTGTGTGATGAGCATGAATATTTGTTTCTGAGTCGAATGGAAGTTTTCTATGTATTTAAGTATTTATATCTATTATATATATCGTCGTCTAGAACCCATAACACAAGCCTTAATGAGCTTACTATGGGACTAGGTCGATTTCTGTAAGATTGTCCCCTAATATTTATTATTCTTACTATTATTATTATTACATAGCATAGAAAACGGGGCACATTTTGAGTAGAAATCCTACCTACCTATACAAACTGAATCCGTTTCGAGTGTTGTAACAGTGCCTATATTAAGAAATAATGAATGACGTTGGACCGAATTACTTAAATGGTAACAGCCATCTTCGTTTGCTTAGGACGAATAAGATTTACAAAATTAAAAATAATTACTATAGCTATAGGTAAGCCTCCCCCAAAGAGTGCCACAATGACCGGTCCTGCGCCACCCGCATCCAGCGGACTCCTGCGACCTTTGCGTCCTCTTTGGGGGAGGCCTATGTCCAGCAGTGGACGTCTTTCGGGTGATAATAATATGATGAGTATGATGGTAGCTAGTCTAACATCAATGTTGGTATAGCGTTTGGCACCCAAGATCTCAAGAAGTTTGTTTTCCTTACTAGGTACCTACTCACTTGCACATTTCTCAAAAAAAATGCCACTATTATTAATTGTACCTACTTCTAGGTTCCTTATTTTTATACACTCTGACGATCTTTTTGTGACTCCATGCTATTTTAATTTTATGAAATGACATGTAAATTTTCAAAATGAAATAAAATAATCTAATCTAATCTAGGAATTTTATGTTAACTATTTGAAAATGAAATGAAATGAAAATGAAATGAAAATTATTTATTCGTAACAAACAAATATATAAATATCACATACACACATATAATAATATGAATTAGGTACTTAAACTATTTCCACTCAGAATCAGGATATCTTTCGACCCTGGTAAGACAAAAACTGTCCCAAAGATATTTTTCCTATTGTGTTACCATTTTACCTTATACTGTGTATGGTAACACAATAGGAAAGTTCAAAAATGTATCGACATTTTGGGATACTTTTTTTCTCCTATTGGGATGGAAAGACATGACAGAAAATCAGAAAATCTCCAAAAAATGTAGTGGCATTTTTTTGAGAAACGCTCTTTTAACGATTAACCTATTACGGTTTTGATTCTTTAATGCTTTCACGCATTTCTCATATTTAAATTGATGATAATTTAGCCCTCTAAATTACCCTTATTTGGCAATTATCATGATTTACGGTCTTCATAATTCAATTCTTGCATAACCTATAAATAGGTTATGAAATGTATTGAAACAGGTACAACGTGGGGATTAACTATTTATTTGCCAGTGACCATAATGAGACCTATTTAAATAAATATTAGGGGACAATCTTACACAAATCGATCTAGTCCCAAAGTAAGCAACGCTTGTACTATGGGTACTAGACGACAATAAACATACTTATATAGATAAATAAATACTTGAATACATAGAAAACATCCATGACTCAGGAACAAATATTCGTGCTCATCACACAAATAAATGCCCTTACCGGGATTAGAACCCAGGACCTCTTGCTTCGTAGGCAGGGTCGCTACCAACTAAGCTAAAGTGGTCGTCATATTTTCATGTCGAATTGACGAAACAAAAATAAAGTATATGTACCTAATTTCAGATTCATTATCATAAGCTTAAGAAAGACAGTGCAGCTCTCTTATCAGCTGCAAGATTGGAAATATGTTCAGTTGGTTCCCGTTATACTCCAGGAAAAATACGGTTTTGAAAAACATTAATTTATAATAGCGTTTTTTTCGTTGATTTCATTTGAAAATGTTATTCTAAGATAATTTAGTCAAGAATCCGACAAACTTTCCACCCGGAAGTAATTATGTAGATTTAAATGAAGCATGCATTATCTTTTTTTGTACGATTTATCTTGAATATTATAGAGCAAATGTAAATGAACCAAAATAAAGACAAAAATATTTATTAATATTTTTACTGACTTTTTAGAAGCCAGTTAACTTATAATTTTTTCGATGTCTGAAATTTTGTCGGATTTTGTCGCTGGGTAACTATTTAATTGATAATATATCCGTTATACATAAAAAATAAGCTATTATAAATTATTTCCAAAATTGTAATTTTTTCCATACAAGTTGTCAGTTCATTGCCTGGACTATTAATAGAAAACAGCGCAGTTGAGAGTCAGTCGTGGTGGCCTACTGTATGTTTAGTCGAAAAATGTACCATAAAGGTACAGTAAGGTAAGGTAAGTTGAATCGTCTGCGGTCGGGTTCCAAATTAAGGTACCTTTAAGTCTCTTCTTCGGCCTTTTGCCAATATACTGATACTGCTGCTAGCTGCTCGGCATCACACCCCGTTCACACTGCGTCCGTTACCGTGTCCGGGAGGCATCCGTCTCTTTCGCACTCGGGCGAAACATCGCAAGCGAGAAAAAGAGGGATGCCTCCCGGACACGGTAACGGACGCAGTGTGAACGGGGTGTCAGGGGAATGCTTATTTACTAAAGGCATTTATTCGCCATTCACCTTTCAATCTAAGTAGCATTTTTATGGATAAATTTCTCACGCTATTCTTTCCACTAAGTACATTAATAAATAAATAAATAAATAAATAAATATTAGTGCACAATCTTACACAAATCGACCTAGTCCCATAGTAAGCTCAGTAAGGCTTGTGTTATGGGTACTAGACGACGATATATATAATAGATAGAAATACTTAAATACATGACTTGAAACCATGACTAAGAAACAAAATATTCATGCTCATCACAAATATTTGCCCTTACCGGGATTCGAACCCAGGACCTTCAGCTTCGTAGGCAGCGTCACTACCCACTAGACTAACCGGTCGTCTAAAATTAATATATCAATACAATTTTGACCTCAGATTGTCTTACCTAAAGGAAAAACTTTTCTCAATTTATCTATAATTAGGTTGCTAGGGACATTGCTTACTCATTTGGTATGTAGGTACATAAATGTTAATTTAACTGATAGTTATTCGTTATTATCTTACAAAACGCATAGGTACAGTCAGCGTCATATTAGTAGCAGCCAAGGTAGCCAAATATTTCGGTACACGTCTTTATTACTGTAAGAATAAGGGTGTGCTACGAAATATTTGGCTACTCTGGCTGCTACTAACTATATTATGACCACCTATACCACCACTTATATTATCACCTCACTTCCATCAGATCTTCACATAATCATCTTCTCGCTCCACCGCCTTCATCCACCAAGTTCTATAACAACTCATTCACCTTTCAGGCTGTCCGGCTGTGGAATGCTTTGCCGTTGCATATAAGATGTGCAAAATCTCTTCAAATATTAAAAAATCTGTTGAAACAATATTACTTGTCGCTGCCTTAAGTTGTCTTGTTGTCCTGTAATATATTTATATAATTGTATTATAATTTGTATGTATGTATGTATCTATGTATTTATACTATACTTATTTATGAAAGTGTGTATTTGAGTGTGTAATTAAGCTTTTCTTGATTTATTCCAGCACTACCTGTTTTCAACGCTTCTTGAAAATTTCCTGCTACCCAAAGGTTGTCTGGAAGAGATCGCTCTAAAGCGATAAGACCGCCTGTTGTTACCTTTATTTATTGACTATACTTTTGTAACATGTTTTTCTTATGTTGTGGTGCAATAAAGAATATATTATTATTATTATTATGACGCTGACTTTACAGGACTACAGGTCATGGATCTAATGATCAGGACAGGCTATAGGTACGTGTTGCCACAATGAGGGGGGGGGAAAGGCTCCTATGACGCTAAATTAAGAACTGGTCTTAAAATGGCTGGTGATGCCTTTACCATAAACATCCTACTTAATCTGGGCGGGTTTATTTGCCACAACATCGTAATCAGATGCAAATAAAAAAAAGTGGAAGTAATGACAAGGACAACTAATGATATTGGGGTAAGGACCACAAACTGAACAAGTGAAAAAAGTTGCGTTGTGACACAAAAATTAACCCTAGAATTGCATGGTTAATTTTCGTGTCACGACGGAAAACTTTCATAGAAAATTTAATTGAGTGAGTTAAGCTGGCCAAGAATTTGGTCCTTCATACCCATTTCCCTTTCTGTCAGACTTATAGAGTTTTGCATGCTACCATCCCGCTCGGTATTATTATTACCATAGCTTGTCCTGAGTATTATAGTTCCATGGGTAGTTACAGGTAGTGATTAGGGAAATACTTTGGTACCTGGTTCGCTTCGTTTTTACCTGTTATGATTCCGTCTTGGGTTGGTATCATGTAGGTACTTAGATATTAGGTCCCGGTGTGGTGATTTACTGCATACTTACTTAGGTACAGGATACTAACCTTGATTAGGTAGGGTACTTACCACTCTTACCAGTTGTTACTTTATACTTCACCGCTGCTCCCGTATTGCCCTTCTTATCTGCATACCTGGGATAACTCGGGGCACATTATAGGGATTTGATATCGATAAAAAAGATGTTGATAATAATACTTACATGTGCTCATTGACAATTCTCGATTACTATAAAAAGGTTCGATATCACACCTGATATCAAGCCTCTTAAGATAATAAATGTATGCGGATGTCATTTCAAACAAAATTACATTTTTCAGTCAGTGTCATTCATATGCTAGTGTAAGAATAATATATGAGGTAATATTCCGCTTCGATTGTTACGAAGTCCAAAATCATGCCGCCCAAGAAAAAGTCACGCCCAAGTGAATATTCTATTAACTCATGGATGGTACAATTGTTTATATACTTTTAGCAATAAATGAAAATGCAGTAATGCTTAAGAATTAGAATAAAACGTTTAGTGCCAATGTGGAAATACTGACCTGGTTTAAAAATGAAATAAATTCTTCGAAAAACATCCTTTTAGAATTTAAGAAGCAGTCTACAAAGCGATTTTGTATAAATATATTTATTTTGTAGAACATTTAGATGTTGACAGTAACATCGATATATTTAACTGTCGATAAAATATTTTGCTACGTCACTTTAGTATAAGTGCCCCGAGTTATCCCAGGTATACAGTTATCTATTACTTATGTCCAGTGATGGTAACTTTTGTAGCATTTTTGGTGCAGCGTAGTGTTTTTAACGGAATTGGTAAAGACATTATCAATAAAAATTGTTAATTAAGGCTAATATTAACGTTGAAATTCTTTATACCAATTCCGTTAACAACACTACGCTGCACCAAAAATACTACAAAAGTTACGATCACTGTTTATGTCAACATTCGGAAAGCCATTTTTAAACTTGCTGATTTTGGGACACTTAAATGCTTTTAAGTGTGTTAATATCCCATAAAAATATTCAGTAAAATCTGACATATTATGTAAGTCGGAGGGGGCAAGTGCGCCCCCGGGGTAAGTGCGCCTTTCATCAAACATATCGAGATCTACAGATATTTCACAAATAACGACATCTTAACATTCATGCAACAAACTAAAACAAGTTTATTGCATGGATTTCAGCGAATTTATATTGATTTAAATGATATACTGAATGATTAATGAGGCGCACTTTCCCCGGTGGCGCACATACCCGAACTGGGGCCGTAGACAAGGTTACAATCGACAAGCGCTAACGCTAACTAATAAAATGTATGGGAATGACAGATGCCGACGAAACACTTTTCGTTAACATCTGTCATTCCCATACATTTTATTAGTTAGCGTTAGCGCTTGTCGATTGTAACCTTGTCTAGGCCCCCGAACCTTACCTACCGTAGCATCGTCGCGATAATACGAGATGACAAAGTTAACCTAACCTAGATACCTAACCTTTGTAAAGAAGATGCAAATAAGTTTAATCATACTTAATTGGTTTAGTAAGGTTCCTTTTAAATGTGTTTATTTACCACTAGCTTCTGCCCGCGACTCCGTCCGCTTGGAACTCGTTTATATCGTAGCTCCATACAAACTTTCACCCCCCACTTCATCCCCTTGAGGGATGATTTCCGGGATAAAAACTATCCTATGTCCTTCCCCAGGACTCAAACTATCTCTATACCGAATTTCATCCAAATCGGTTCAGCGATTTAAGCGTGAAGAGGTAACAGACAGACAGACAGACAGACATACACACTTTCGCATTTATAATATTACTAGCTTCTGCCCGCGACTACGTCCGCGTGGAACTCGTTTATAACGTAGCCCCATACAAACTTTCACCCCCCAATTCATCCCCTTGGGGGATGATTTACGGGATATAAACTATCTTATGTCCTTCCCCAGGACTCAAACTATCTCTATACTAAATTTCATCCAAATCGGTTCAGCGGTTTAAGCGTGAAGAGGTAACAGACAGACAGACAGACAGACAGACACACTTTCGCATTTATAATATTAAAGTATTAAAGTATGGATACGTACCAACCATTCGATGGACACTCGATGGCATCGAACCACGTCGATCAGCCAAGTAATCGGCATCGATGTATCTTTCTCTCTCTTTTTAGGCATGGGTTAAAAAGAGACGGAGGTTAGTTGAAAGGATGGAGAGTGACATAGGCTACTTATTGTCTCTTTCTAACCCCCCACTTCCCTAAAATGGGGGGTGAAAGTTTGTATGGAGCTACGATATAAACGAGTTCCACGCGGACGGAGTCGCGGGCAGAAGCTAGTATTCTATAATTTAATGTTGATGTCGTAGTACTTTTATATAATACCTATAGTGCATTTTCAGTTGGGACTTGTTTAAGGTATGATTTATATTTAACTAGCTTCTGCCCGCGACTCCATCCGCGTGGAACTCGTTTATATCGCAGCTCCATACAAACTTTCACCCCCCATTTCACCCCCTTAGGGGATGATTACGGGGATAAAAACTATCCTATGTTACTCTCCATCCCTTCAACTATCTCCACTAAAAAAATCAAGTAAATTCGTCGCTCCGTTTTGCCGTGAAAGACGGACAAACAAACAAACAAACACACACACTTTCGCATTTATAATATTAGTATGGATTAGTTATGCAATTGTATCTATTAATCTCTGAATTAAATTTATAAAATGTTTACTAATCTCAAATTGACATAATGTAAACCTAAACCTAGTTATAAGACATATTCTAGTGCATATTGTATGTCAATGGAATAAATGATTTTGACTTTCACTTTGACTTTGAACGGATCCTAGATAGGTAGTACCTACTTTACAAAGTAATAAACCACTCAAGTTGCCAACGTTCTATGCAAAGCCTGTATTATTCTAAACGAAGCGTCGCATAGCTGCACAAACAACAACACCTTGTTGATATGAAAATTCAATTCAACTGCAATTAAATAACAAAAGTTTTGATTCAAAACATCTATTAGTTATTCAGTGCAGAATTATAATAACAAAGATGCGACCTGTGTCGTCTATTGTACCGCGAACACGTGTGCGGGAGGGAGATGGATAGTGTTCAGTTGGTGCGTTTTGATCTTGGCCTAGGTAGGAGCGTCTAGTGGACTAAGCAGCGATGTGTGTTCTTGAAATTGTATTGACTGATTGCAAAAAAATGTGTTTTAATGTAAGTAGGTATAATGCATCGCATCTGGTACTTAAGGCGCCGTAGGTTCATGGTCTTCTCTCCCTCTCACTGAGCATAAGCGTGAGCGAGATGGAAGTGCGTGCTCGGAAGCGCGGATATCATGTTTTTTAATTTTAATTTTTTGGCTGTTTAAATAAATAAAAATGTAAACACTGATTTCCCTCAAACATGATATTGCCGATTTTTAGAAGCAACTTTAATGTTTATAGCTTTTGTGCATAATTTGTTACGAATATTTTAAGTGTTATTTTTGTGTGTCTTAGACCTATGTTCGCGATTTTTTTCTATCGAGCGAAATTTACTTAATCATGTTTCGAAGCTCTGATTTCCCTGCAGAAAAGCCTCAGGATTACTATTAGTATTTTTTTGAAACCATATTATTATAAACAGACGCATTATATTGTTTCAAAAACTCTGTTCGCTTGACTTCGCTGAACCTACGGCGCCTTAAATATATAAGACCTTTACTAGGTACGAAGCCTAACTAAGCTAGTACTAGGTAGGCCTTTGTTAACTCCTTTGGAAGCGTTTTAGTAAGTAGGTATAATTTTTAATAGTAGGTATAATTTTTAATGAATATACTTACTGAAAGATAGAAGGGATACGGAAAAGGGGCAATCGAGAAGAACTAGCTTGGAGCAAAAAAAAAATATGTACATTTTATGAGAAATAAATGAAACAGGGATAATGTAGAATAAGTTGGAAATAACTAGCCTAGCTCTTAAATGTATGATCATGATGATGATAAATGATAATAGGTAGATATTTCACTTCAGTTAAAAAAAAAAACCATTTATTTCAGGCATCTAAGGCCCATAGTTACAAATACCTTAAAGACTAACATACATACATTTATAAAATTAAAAACGAAGTCGACGACGACGACGAGTTAAGATCGGGCACAGGAACTCTTTATAAAAAAAAATACAGATATTTCTAGAAGCATTTATTTGCAATTAAGTAAACACAGAAAAAGACAGTTATGCTGGGTAGGTATTAACCACAAAAAAGTTATTGCAGGTACTATATTACATACTTATAAGTAGATATCATACAAAACTGTTATTTATTTACTACAACATTGGAACGTGACTAGATTTTAATGAACATTTAACATATATTAATCTAGTACCTTATAACCTACATAAGAACAGAAAATGAGGTAGGTGTGTGCTTTCACATGTTTTTAATGACATTGGCATGAGATTGTATTACGCATGACTTTCAAAGGTAAAACTTTAACGGTTAAGTAAATAACAAATATTTAGGGACAGTCGATCTAGTCCCAAACTACACAAAGCTGGTAAACTAAAACTTAAATAGGCAGGTACAAATAAAAACATCCTAGACTCAGGAACAAAATATTCATGCTCATCACACAAACAATGCTCAACATCCAATGCCCTCACCGGTATTCCAACCCGGGACCGCCAGCTTCGTATGCAGGGTCACTAGGTACAGTCAGCGTCATATAGGTAGTTAGTAGCAGCCAGAGTAGCCAAATAAATAAATAAATATTAGGGGACAATCTTACACAAATCGACCTAGTCCCATAGTAAGCTCATTAAGGCTTGTGTTATGGGTACTAGACGACGATATATATAATAGATATAAATACTTAAATACATAGAAAACTTCCATGACTCAGAAACAAATATTCATGCTCATCACACAAATATTTGCCCTTACCGGGATTCGAACCCAGGACCTTCAGCTTCGTAGGCAGCGTCACTACCGATTTCGCAGCCACTCGTCAAATCCTTGATTCGTCAAATTATAGGCTGTTGTCCACGTTAATCCCCTAGCCTGATCCCCCAGGGGAATTAGCGGCAATTATTTTATATTCAACTAGGAAAAAATGATAATGTTCGGTTATGGCGCTTCGCCGGACGCTACCGCGTCACGCTCGCTTCGCTCGCTCGGCTCGCGCGCTGTAGGGTCGCAGTTCAACTATCAACCTAACCGTTTTTTTCCCCTGGGGGATCAGGCTAGGGGATTAACGTGGACAACAGCCTATAATTTGACGAATCAAGGATTTGACGAATCAAGGATTTGACGAGTGGCTGCGAAATCGTCACTACCTACTAGGCTAACTGGTCGTCGTAATATTTCGTAACACCCTTATTCTTACAGTAGGTAATAAAGACGTGTACCGAAATATTTGGCTGCTACTAACTATATGGACGCTGACTGTACCAACTAGGCCAAAGTGGTCGTATTTAGATACATGTGTATCACTCTAAGCCCTCTAAGGTACATGGACTTTAAGGGTATATAAGCAGTTTTTAGAGTTCCGTAGACAACAAGGAAGCCTTATAGTTTCGCCATGTCCGTCCGTCTGTCTGTCTGTCTGTCCGTCTTCGGCTTAACTCAGTAACCATTACAACTAGAAAACTGTAATTCGGCATGGGTGCATGAATCACGCAAAACAGTACAATAAAATGTTGAAATAAAAAAATTTTTTAGGGTACCTCCCCTACACCTACAGCGGGGATGTAATTTTTGTTTCTCGTTAAACCCATGGTGTGGGGTATCGTTGGATAGCTCGTTCAAAACTATTATGGATTTTCTAGAACCATTTTTGAAATCAGTGATTCGTTTGCGAGAGAGCCCTAATTTTTGTTCAAGTCATGTGTCCCCCCCCCCCCCCCCCCCCCTGCCGGCTAAATGGCTACTACTGGGAATGTGAAAAAAATCGAGGCAGTAGTACATATAATGAATTTAAAAGGAAAACTATCACGGACAAGAAGGCATAAGTAGTTACCGAGTAATAGTCGACGAACTTAATGTGTACTTGGAAAGGCCGATTGTACAAATTCGGCCGACGCAACCGCACCGCACGTCGATGTAACTAAGACAAGCAACCACGGAACCCTACACTACGGGTGGCCCGACAAGCACTTGGCCGGTTTTTTATTAGTTAAAATTACGAAATTGCACTTAACGTGGGATTTTACAACTTCTTTTGTTGCTAAACACGAAAGGAAAAGAAAACAAAGAGAGTTAGTACAACTGACCGAAGCGCGGCACCACGTGGTCTAGGTATTTTCTATTGTTTATTCACAGTGGTAATGCTTTGGGCCTACCGACACACCTGCGTAATTGTCTTACAATTTACAACCCTACTTGAAGATAAGTATCTGTCAATTTTTTATTGCCGACTGTACTTTTCTGAATACCATCATCAACTACTCATCGAGACGATTCTAACGAACCCAAACTCAACGGGGTTACGTCGGTTAAGTACTGAATTCCCATGGCCACCTTCTGTCTCCATCATCAGATCAGCTCGATGGTACCATAATATTAAATTGTCATCCAAACTATACTTATACCCAAAATTTTAGCTCAATCAGTCACCGGGAAGCGGGTTAAATTTAAATTAAAGCATGTAATAAAAGGTAAATTAATGGTTAGTTTTTAAGTACTTTTTTCCATCTAAACTAAAACATACTACTTGTTCAAATTCAAGTAGCTTCCTAACGCATCTATAGAAAAGATATACAATTTCCAAGTATTATATGTAACATCCACCAATCAAGACCAAAAAAGGATTGAATAGATTTTATCAGACAAGATAGGTTAGGTCTATTCCGCTCGCAGACTGCGAAACTGTCAGAGCGTGAAACGGTTTCGCGCTGGCTGGCGCGGCGCGCCGGCGCCACTGCGCTCTAGTTTCAATTTAATGAATCCCGAGTTATACTCGGCGTTAAATGCGGTCCCTTGATGCCACGGATAATCTTTGTGATGCTTAACCGGAATGAACCGCGTAACGCTGAATTGGCGAATGTTTCGTGCACGAAGGCTAAGGATATTGTTAAAACAATGCAAAATGTGGGCTATTGAAGTTGAGGATAACATTGTTATACAGGATGTTAACGGGGTCATGATCCGGAATGACAAAAAGCGAATAAGATGATCATACTGCCTACCTTACCACCTCCCATGGGACCAACCACGAAATCGCAAAAAAAAACCAGGTATTCCATACATTAACTCTCAATTAAATCGCAGTTAACTCACAGTTAACTCTTAATTGGCTCTTTTTTTTGCGATTTCGTGGTTGGTCCCATGGGAAAGGTTGTTCAGTATGATCATCTTATTCGCTTTTTGTCATTCCGGATCATGACCCCGTTAACATCCTGTATACACAGGTTATATAACTATGTAAACAAGTCTGCATCAAATAAGCTACGCAGCGAGTCGAATGATGCTAAACTACCCACTTAATATTATTAATACAGTGTAGATAACTGTTTACAGAAGTTTGCACATTCAATAACGTAGTATATCCCGTTATTATACTATCCCATTGGACTAAATTTATTTTGCTTTGTGTGCTCACCTACATGAGTAAGTTCCTACCTCCGCATTTTGACCTCTGAACTCCACATTCAAGTTATCTAGAGGTAATACCGTGTATGTAGGTAAGTTGGCAAAACAACACGGTATTCTTATCGGTGTCAATTTACCTATATGGTCGATCAGACAAAATTCAACAGTAAATCTCACTGTGTAGGTAGGTATATAATAGGGATGTATACACTAAATAAAATAATCAATAATGATGTATCTTCTTGAATAACTACAACTTAGAAAAGTTGATAAACCCCGACATTTTCATTTCAAAATCCGATATCTCAAAAACGGCTAAACAGATTTTATTGAAACATGGCTAAGAACACTCGGGATAAAATTATCTATGACACAAAAAAAAACCGCATTGAAATCGGTCCATCCGTTTGGGAACTACGAAACCACAGACAGATACACAGACACGCTAAACTTATAACACCCCTCTCTTTGCGTCGGGGTTAAAAAGGATTACGTATGTAGTCAAATGGATAAAAACGCAACGCAAGAGGTTCAAGAACCACAAATATTAGTGTCCAAAGTTTTAAGAGGGGGTATGTTCTGTCCCTTTTCCGCAAAACGCACCTTCATATGAAACGATTGTCATTTACTATGACGCTCGAGGATCGTGACGTCACGACCTGCTAGCGTTTTCTCTCTCTAACAAAAAACTTTAATTCGGTTGTACAGCAGCCTCGTAGTTTTTTGAGATATTTGAATAGAATTTTCGCCATTAGGCATATTTTTTGCCCGTCTTTCTTTTGAAGTACCTAATAATAAATCTTGAGTCTACACCCCTATTATTACCTACCTAAGTTGTGTAAAATTGTCCTACCTAAAACAATAGTTTCAATCTTATTCCATATACAATCCAATAATACCTATGCAATCAATATTAATCCCTGTACAATTTCCTGCACTCACAAAATATAAGCTGCGAAAACATACAACTTTTCCCATCGAAAAACCACAAAGCGAAAACCACTCACTGAGTCACATTTGACACTTCCATACAACCAAAGCACTAGAGGCATAACGTCGCGAGCCATTCAATAATTGTCGGGTTGTATTCCACCAACTTATCTGTGACATATCAATGTTTTTATTACATAGGGAAAAAGTCTATTATCGCTTAATTTGGAACGGGAATAGTTGGCGGTTTCGTAATGCTTGCGCTAAATAAAAAGCGCGCATCAACACTCCGAAGCTCTAATTGGCGCGAGGTGTCGCTAATGACAGCGCGAGTGGCGCGCCGTAGCGCTGCAAATTATTAATTATCGCGCCTGGCAACACTGAGGTGATGCAGCGCCGCAATATGGCCGCCACATTGTTGGCGGGAACGAATCTTCAATGTTTGATGTAGTTCTATCTAGTGCTACTCAAAAGTTTGGGTTTTCGTATATATTTATTACATAGATAATATCTTAGTGTAGTAGATAATGGAGTGTAAGTAATTTTACCACCATTCTATCTATTTTATATCAATCTGAGTACGATAGCCGCGTTTATCGCCACATAATCCAAAGCAATTTAGTAGGTAACATGTGATAATATGTACAATAAATAAATAAAGATGAGTGTGACAGAGGTTTTACCCATAACCAATTGGTTATGGTTTGTAGGTCTAGTAGCTTATTTATGACCATAAACGACAATAGTTGTTTCACATTATTTATACCTACTAAACGGGACTTAATTGCGTATAATTAACTTATTTATTTACCTCACTGAGGTCTCCCGACCTTTCCGATGTGTTGCAACATCCATGCGGTCACGGGAAAACTAGTTTAGTATAAATAATGTGTGAGAATCGTGAAACTTTAAATCAATAAATCGTTGTTTCAGTTGCAGTGCAGTCACGAAATGGGAAATTGTATACTTTACGCAGGTTACACGCGCATAATATTTTTGTAATCTTGACATTTATGCAAATTTATATTGTATTTTTTATCGTGTAATAAATAAATCTAAATCTAATCTATACGCAGGTTAAATTATACCTAGTTCTGATAAAACACATTGGAACCAAAATACACGTGCTCCACAATAACGTATTAACAAGCTTATTAGTACGGCACACATACAGTACAGACAGACTACATAACCAGGCAAACAATACTGTATCTAGGTACTAATTTGATGCAGGCCTATAGATATATCACCAGTCGGAAATCACAGGGACAGTGCATCATAATGAAAGCCCAATATTAGGCGGCACAGGACTCCAGTGGACACAAACAAGACCGCACGTAAGAGCAAGCTATCATCATCTCTCCTTACAGGGGGCCACCCCCCCTTTGTACGTCTCCGGGACGTGGGAATCGATGGGATCGGGCTGGGTAACGTCTCAAATGATTTGTAATCGTAATGGATTTCGGAATTGATTAATTCATATTTAGTATTTCTTGGTCGAAAATGGAAAACTAATGTGACATGGTGATTATTTTTTATGTGTGTTAGGTGTTAGTTATACATGTAATGTGTACCTATTTCCAGCACTAGCAACCTTCCCCTTCCTTACAGAAGTCCAAATGTAGGTAGATTAGATATCATAGAGGTACAGAACATTTCCAAGAAAAGAACGCTCTTACTGCCAGACGCATCCAATTCGGTGCAGTATTTACTGAGATCGTTGCGAGTAGTTTCTTACAGTCACTGACGGGGGGACTTTGTTACAATATAGTAATCAAAACATTAACAATTTTTCGTCGGGAGGCTCACAAGTAGGAGCCCTCCCACTACCAGATAAGACGACCAGCTAAAGCCATCAATCGGGCTGCAGTTAGGATTCGGACACACATCACGGATCGGACAAACATGAAGACTTATGAAATCAAATTATTATAACTTAAACTCAACAAAAACGAGTTCTAAACATTTAATAACTTTTTTTGCTTAGGTTAGGTACAGCAACGAACCCTCACAATTTGTTCCCAAGGAAACAAAACGAAATAAATCCTTTTTCTATTCCTAATTCAAACTCCGCACAATAAAAACAAAATGTACACAACAAAAGTCCATTTTAATACCGGCCAGTCACAGTCGGATAGGCCTAGTGGGGGTGAGGGAGGCTCTTCCGGCCGCTGTCTCCGTCTCATCATGCCTATCTTGGAGGCTGCAAATTAAATAACATGCGACCGACCGTGTGGATATTATATAGCGTGTAGGATAGCGGCAGGTTTTGGGTAGATAACTTTGGAATACATTAGTAGGTAAATAGGGTAAACAGGTTACAGGTGAGTTAGAACGTAATTATATTAGAACCGTAGGTATCATGTTTAATAAATATGAAAACTCAACTATATACTTTCTGCTTGTGAATCGTCAGTGAGAAGTCCGTTGATACAAAATCAATATCTTGAAGGTCATTATGTGCTGTTGACCCATCTTATTTGCCGAGCGAGCCGGTATAGTGAGATGATTTTAAGATGGCCATAAACAGCTTATCTTTAAGAACAATGCTTTTGTGCCCATTGTTAACTTAAGCTACTATACTTATCCGTTCAAAACGAAAAGAAAGAAGTAACATGATAACGCACACGAATAGCTACCTTTCAATGTCAGCTATAGGGCTCAAGTTGTAATAATAGGCCATAAGGGAAGGTAGCCAGGTCGGCGGCCGACGTTATACCTGCAAAAAACTAGTAGAAATAGTTTTGCTAGTGAAATATGTTTTTTTAATTTTTTACACAATAAATATTACAGTAAATATTAGGTACACACCATTCAGAATGTATCTATCACTATTTATCACTTAGCACTTAGCAGCTGTTGAATGCTAAATTGATTGACATATTTCAATCTATATGTAATACAACATCATGATTTAGCTCATCTTAAATTTAGATTCATAGGTATACAGGGAGGAACATTTCCTTGGACTAAGCTGAAAGGACAGTGTTATATAAGTGACGTACAAACGATCTATTATAAATGTTAAGCTGGATTTAAAAGAAAAAAAAAAACATAAAAATCGAAATATTTTATCTTAGTGACAACCCTAATACTATACATAGTTATTATTTTCATTTGAAATTGACACATGTCACAAGACACAAGAATCTTGCTGACTTCATTGAATCTGCTGGATAGGGTTGAAACATACAGTTTTTTTCACCAAAGTTTAACAAGTTGTATCTCGGTAACCGTTAGAAATATTAATATGGTTACTAGGTGAGAAGTAAAGCACTAAACCTGATCTATATCCCATTTGCTTAAAAGTCCATCGATCTGTTCCACCCAGTATAGATCCAAACAAATTTTGCCTACCACCCATAACCTGAAAGTTACACCCTTTTGTATCAAAACAAAATCACGAATCAAACAGTTAAATGTTATAATCATTCTTCAATTAAAAGTAACATAAAATAGATAGGTAATTGAAATGTGAAAAAACAACGCATTGTAATTTCCAGAAAAATATTTACCAACTGCTTGTAGGTATAATCGCTATTCAAAACATTTACAAAATGATGTGCCGATATTGATGTTTTATTTTAATAAGTAAAGTAATTTACCATTTGAAAAGAAAAGAAAGCTTCTACCAAGTTGCAAGACTTGCAAGAGACCTCTGACTTTAGCCAATTACAATCATTGTCTGTGGTTATTGGATACAATTATCAACGGGTCATATTGCGTGGAATATCTCTATCAAACTATTTGACATCAAGTTCTAATTTTGTTAACATTAAGTACGTTACAAGCAAGTCGTTGGCTCATAATCGTGCCATGTTCTTAGAGTCATTTTAATAATAAATACTTGGTTTACATTTGTAAACGTACCTACCTCATCTCTCAGGTAAAATGGATATCTACAAGTAGATATATGGTGTATGCACATATTTTAATTTTAACCGCCTGATCGTTAGGTTACCTTAATCATTCTTTTTTAAAGCAGGTTTGATATACTTATACTTAAAAAAAATACACCGTCCAACTATCCGTTCGTCGATGGTATTTACAAGGCTCTTATAAGACTATTTTTTACAATTAGCAATATACACAATTATATTCTTATTAGAATTACAATTTGAGTAGGTCTCTGCCATACTCGTAGAAGATTAACGTGAAATAAATCGACTCTCATTACCAAAAGCTCGTTAAGATTAGGATTGCAACACTAAATTACCTTAACCCGCCGTCAATACCATACCTATGTACAGCATCATATATAGGTACATCAAAGCGAACATGTACATGAAAATTACAATTTGCGAAGGTGAAACATATTAC
Source organism: Epinotia ramella (assembly GCA_947578815.1). Classification (NCBI taxonomy): domain Eukaryota; kingdom Metazoa; phylum Arthropoda; class Insecta; order Lepidoptera; family Tortricidae; genus Epinotia; species Epinotia ramella. Next base: position 21,125,491 of record OX388206.1, read on the forward strand.
GTACAGCTATATACAGATTACACATGATAAATTATTTACTCTTTTCACACAGCGTCACTAAGCCGCGTCCGATACCCGCCGTCACTTTGAGGCGTACCTCCACACGTATACATAATTATAGCTATAACTTAAAAGTACGGCTCGGTACGTATAGCACAGTCTCACGTCACGGAATCGATCTCGGGCCGGAACGGCGCGCGCGCTGTCAAACTCGCGGGGCGCGAGTTAAACTCAAAACTGACAAAATTTCCGCGGAAAACGGTCGTTTTCCGCGAGTAACGTGCGAGCGTCGCGCTCCCAATGCCCAGACTAAACGCGGGCCGTGAAAAAGCACCGCCGCAACGCCGACCGACAATGGAAAGCGGTAAAGAATCATAATAATAACAATGACAACAATGTGAGATGCTATAATAAAGAGCCGCGGCATTGTGCTAGGCTCGGCGTTCGTTCGAAGGGTCGCGGGAGATCGATACTCGGCGGATCGTCTGCGGATGGCGTACGTGGGCCTTTGTCGGCCTCGGCCCTCGCCCATTCACGGCCCACTCTCGAGCGCTAATCAACTTTCAAACCAACTATCAACTTACTACGTACTTTACGCTGCGCTGAATTTATAACAAAAACAAAACAAAACGAATAAAATTGACGATCGTCGTTTATTAAGCGTTTTTGGCAGACGAAGGTGTGAAGTTTGGACGGCGGTGCTCTCTGATGATAAAACATCTGAGGTAATGTAATAATCTGCCGATCGTCGCTATCGTTAGTTCGATCTGGCCCACCTCCCGCCGGCCCGTAGATTGCCTTAGCGTGCTCTCTTATTGTGGATATACCAATCCAAACTAGTTTAGAATTAGCGTTGTAATAACTCTGCAATATTTGATATTTTTGTTGAAAGTTTTATTGTGTATTTGTAAAACGATATACTGTAAAATTTTAATATTTTTACGTGACGTAAAAATTTCAACTGTCTAGCTATCGCGGTTCTTGAGATACAGCCTGGTGACAGACAGACAGACAGACGGACGGACAGACAGCGATGTCTTAGTAATAGGTCCCGTTTTTACCCTTTGGGTACGGAACCCTAAAAATCTAGTCGCTACCTATTTTAGTGGTAATAGTAGATTAGTAGTAGTAGTAGTAGACTGTAAACAACTTTTAAGTCACACCTGGCCATAATGTAAGTTTTACCACACGCTGCGCGTACGGTAAAACTCGCATTGTGGCCAGGTGAAGACGTAAAATTGTGTACTCACCACGGGTGGTAATTCGTAAAGCCCCATATCACCGCCCTAGGTACGTAATGTACTATTAAGATTCATTTAAGATAACTAATGTGATAATGTTTAAAATAAGGGCTTGAAAGTTCAAAGTTTATTATTATCTATATATTATAATACCCATATTACCCATATTATAACCCATTTAAAATTGGGAAATTCGACTTTGTATAAATTCCAATTGGAGTGTAGTAGTAATTTCAAAAACGATCAAAATGCCAATACGTAGGTATATACTCGTACCTACTTACCTGCTTAAACTTTACTTAAAAATTAGTATCAAGGTAAAAACCTATTTTTATTTATTACTTCGAGCTAGATTGGACAGCCCGGCCCGATCGCTCTTAACCAACTAAGCTATCGAAACCATTCTCGACTTAAATATTTTTTTACGCGCACAATTAAATTATCCTCCTTAGGATATCTAAACTTAAAATTTTATTATTAATGTTCGTTTGCATATTGGAACTTGGCAATATATAAAAGCTTGTGTCGTAAAAAGATGGCTGGATATTGTCGCCTTATACTTATGCTTCAATGACTTAAAGGATCCTGGAAGAAGAGGATATTTGGTAGTATGGTAAAAGTTAAATCTTACTTCTACCGAAATATTATATTTTAATGTGCTAGTTAAAAGTGTTAAAACACTGTAATATTATAAGACAATAGTCACACCCACGTTTTGGACCGACGTATGCGCACCCCGCAGCGCCCGTCCATCAATCGACGCGCGCGCAATTTGCTATCGCCATCGCCTAATCTAATTATGTAACGAACATTTGTCTTTCCACAGTAATTGAGAAATTAATAACGTGGCGATAGCATTGACAATGATGTTACAACAAACTTGCAGTAGATGGATGATGGGAAAGGTATAGGTCAGAACGAGGTCACTTCCCAATCTACAACTTTAACCTTCTTTATGAAATGAGCTCGAAAATAACATTTTAAACGCTCGCGCTTTGTACCTTTAATTTTGACTTTACACGGATCTGACGATTTTAATTTAATTTACCTTTATTTCTTACGTTATGACTCGTTGATCAAATTTATCTAGGTTTGTCCTGAACAATGTTTTCTGGTGTCACTCATTACAGTCATTACGTATTAATATTTTTTGCCATAGAATTCGCAGTTCGTACCTACTCGCACCGTAGTCAAATTAAACAGGTAATAATATAATCCGATGAAACTATTAATAATTCGGACGTTACCCGTAAATCGAACACGGAGCTAACCAGTCGTCCCCAGACGTCTAGACTTTTATTAATTAAGAAAACAATCAATCCTCGTGCCCACAGCAAATTAATTGTGGTATATGCGAATAGGTTGCCATTTTCTCTGACTCGAGCTTACTTGAGTTCATGTTTATATCTCAGGCTATGTTTGTATGAAGTTAGCTATGTAGCTAAGTTTTTTCCTATTAGTTACTTAGATGCAATAGGTACGTACATAGTTTAATCCTTGCACCTAGGTGTTTTTTGCATAAATAATTGTCAGACGCTTAAGTAACATGTCAAAATAATTATAATTTCTTGTAACCCAATTGTGCTTCAAAATCTCTTGAAGTTTTTGTCTCTAATGTTCTTAATACTTTTGTTTTTTATAATAGGTACCTAAACGTATGTGAAATTAGATTGTTTTATGTGATGTGCTTTGCTGTAAACTGACATAAAAATTAAAAACTATTACGTAAAATTGCTTTATGTAGAAATTATAAGTACTTAAATATGTGAATTTCACCACAGGCCACGTGAATTGCCGCAAGCTTGAATACACGTAGTATAATCATGTCTGTAACAGCACAACATGTGTTCAACTCTCGTATCTGGTGCCCGTTTCATAAAAAGTTACTAGGCTTGTTTTAACACACGTTTTCAGGCTTATTTTGTACGAGTTTTCAGTTGTACCTAATGCAAGGCTTCGGGTTTCTGTTGCGGAACCTTATAAATGTGTTTTTTTTATGGCGTACACATACATATATGTAAACATAAGTACACGTGGCGAAAGTTCTACCAATAACCCATTTTTGTCTCAAAAAAAAAAATTGTGTGCAAAGGTGCAAACTCGTAGGAATGTAGGTACACAATTAAATCGCACAAGTCACGCTGGCGATGTCAAAGGAGGTCTATCAAATATTTTGATTGATTTTAATATGGGGCCATAACATAGAAAGATTGATTGAATATACCTAAACGTCACAGAGAAAGCTGAAGTACCAACGAATATGACAAAAGTGATATCGCAGTGACGTCACAAAATTTACTATGTAACGAACCCTCACAAAACAACGCCGCGCCGCCAACGCTCTTAATCAAACAAATGTAATAAAAATGTTCAAAACAAAAAAAAACAGTTTGCTCCAATTAGAGACGCGTATATTTTAATTAATTCACTATTTTGAAGTCTGAAAATACCAACAAAACCAAACCTTGACGTAAAATGAACAAACCGCCGCCGCTATGGCTATATAATGTATCAAAGCGTAGATAACATGCATTACATACTCATGTTGTAACACCGAGTTAATGACTACACAGTACAAAATATCATGTACCCGTTAATTTAGCTGTTTTAATTAAACACGATGACTCGATGGCTAAGTGCGGCGGGCTCTATTATTAATTATTATTTTGATCGATCATCGTCTTATTTCATTAAGGGTTCCCATTGGCCGTCAGTTGTGCAGTTTGTAAATGTCGGCTAATGATCGCTCGAGATTGGATACGAGAACATGTGAAACTAAAAATACTTTGAGAATTCGGCGGGTTACTTTTAAGTTTGACTATGATGCAATTGGCTTCTGATTCAATTAAAGCTGAGCGATGGTAAAGTAAAGAAATCAATTGATAAAAGGAAGAGACCTTTTCACTGGCCATGTCATAAGATGTCGCAAAAAATTGCGAATACTGCCTCTGATTAGTAGTTTTTTCATAATAGACCGAGCTCATTCGCTGCTGTATTTCATCTGTATTGCTTGAGTTATAAGTTATAATATATAGTTTCGGTTAAGTAGTTTTTTCTGAAATTAAGTAATTGCAAGGACATTTTTGGTTGTTTGTCAGTCAAATACCGATACCTTATTACACAGCAAGATTGTTAACGTGCGTAGAACATACCTAGGATATAGGACAATAAACAGCACAGTCGCACAGAGCGCGGGCAGGTTAGAATGTTTAGTTTAACCAGATAACTTTTTTACTTAAATGGAACAAGAACAAGTTTAATTTGAGATATCTCCCCTAAGTGTCAAATCCAGCAAACTGGATATCAGACCATAAAATTTTGACTTTAACCTTAGACATAATGATTATTCCTGTATGGTCCAATCTAGCCTTAATCAACAAAATAATATTGGCACCGCATATTACGTATTACAAAAAACCAATCGAGAGGCCACTTCATTGGAAAGGTTCTTTCCTGCTTAAACAGAACAAAAACCGAGTAGGTACTCAGGTAATCTTTTCTCGGATTACCGAACGCGAGATTTCGATATTTCTGCCGAAATTAGAGGTGAGTTTATCCCTCAACGAGTAATTCGTTCTCGTCCCGTAAGGGAACATTATCCTCACGGCCCAACGACTTTACCCAGAAATCAATAATCCCAAGCTTTTTTAAGTATACTACGTGAAGAAACAAATATATTTCTATTTCTCTCCGCAGTGAAGTCAAAGAGGCCGCGATGGATTAGTTTGCGTTTTTTGTCGTAAAATTTGAAACATCGATTTAAGTAGAGATTTGGCGCGATTCGATATATTGGCGAACAATGGGTTTCCGGGACCCTGAGATTGCGTGAGGATCAGCGCAGATCAAGTTTTCTTGGGAAATATGAAGTTGCGCGTTATCCCTAATCTATTATGTCACATGGACATCCTTCAAACTGTATCGATAGAAAAGATCTGCTTTATTACGATGAGAGACCCCAAAGTAAATCTTGCTTGCAGTAACTTAACCTTTGACTTAGTTTTATTCTAAGCACAACAAACGATAAAGCCAAACATTTCATAGTTCCTTATTTAGGGCCTTTTGCAATTTTTCGACGACATTAATATTGATTATTAAACATTATTTATATTATTAAACAAAGCATACAGGTGTCTTTTTTTCAAATACTGGTGGATGATATTTAACTGTTAATTCAAAGACGAGAGGTTGAAATAATGGACTAAAACCTAATATGCCTGAGAATTGAGATCCACCGAAGCGACAGCTTTGTAGCCATTGATCAGTGTTATTGCTTTAAGTTACTTAGCAACATGTGGAACACTTCAGAATTAGGTTTTTGTTTCTTTTTGTGTCTGTATATCCAACAGCTATAGGATAGATAAAAAACCTCGTGATTTTCGTAGACTATATCGTGCTGCAATGAAATAAAAAAAAAAACTATATAGTTAATCGCCAACTAGCTCTAATTTCGTTAATACGCGGTACAATCAAAATACCTTTACGGATGTTGTTATTTAAAAACAAAGCATCATAAAACCCGACTGCCATCAACTACAATTAGAACCCAATGTAAGATGTTTTAAGGGTAAAATTACCACGGATGTTGATTTGAAGTTAAACCTTTTCTGTTTAGAAGGTGCTATGTGTTCCGATCGACAATCGACTCACACCCACGTGAGCTCAGCACTTTCGCGGGGCGATCGCGGTGTGATACCGCGACGCCGACGCATCGATCCAATCGCGATGACGGGGCGATATCGGTAATTCGAAGTCCATGAAATGTCCGAGAGTCGGAATGCTGCTTTATTTTTAATGTGTCATTACTTCAGCTTTAGTTTTTTTGTAATATAAACAAGGATATCAAGCATTAGTAGTGAGGGCATAGGCACTTGAAATGTAGATCAATGGTGAACAGTGTGCTTGCATCTATATATTAGGCGCAATACACACTGGTGGAAAAGGGGCTACGTATTTTTACAGTTATTAGGTGATTTATCCAGATTCCCAGTAATAAGAGAGAAAGAGAGTCAGAAACTAAAACAGGACCTCATTAAACGACAAAAGCACGAAAATCACCATGCTTTAAAGAGGCCAAAATCAAACCAACCGTCAGGACTTTGCTATTAGGCTTTGTATTGTCTTTCAGGCATATTCATATTAATATTTATTCATAATAATTCATATTATATGTCAACAATTATAATCATAAAATTACATAAAACTTATGAATAGTATAAAATTATAGCATAGGTACAACAAATTGTACATAGTTGTACACACTACACAAATCAAATCAAGTACCTACAACTTATCTCGTATAAAATTCGCTAAATCTATAAAAAGTGTGCTCGATAAGCCATGATTTGAGTCGCGATCTAAAGCCGGCCAGTGACTGTGCATCTGTGATATGCGCCGGTAATTGGTTGTACACGAGCGGTCCCATGACATGGTGAGTTTGCCAGACTTCGCCAGCCTATGCAACACCAACAAGTTTATTAGCGTTACAGAGATTACGACCGTGTACTGCTCCTCTCGCGTATTCGTGCAAATGACATCGCACGTATGTAACTACCTGATATATTACAATGGAAGATAGCGTGAGTATCCCGAGGGACCTGAAGTAAGGTCTTGCAGAGACACTTTGGCCTACCTGTGCAATCGCTCGTACGGCTCTCTTTTGCATGCGAAAAACACGCTCCCATTCGGCAGCGCGGCCCCACAGCTCTGTGCTGTATTGTAGAAGCGAGTGCACAGTGGCGAAATAGCACTAGCGCACTACGTCTCTGGGCATTATCCTCGCTAATCGACGCAGGGCAAAGCAGGCACTCCCCAGCTTCCTATTACACAGTTTTGTGATGTGTAATTCCCACTTAACCCCCCCGTCCAACTCGATCCCAGAAATGTGGTATTTTGCACTTGCTCTAATTTTGTGTCATCCACAAGAATTCCAAGGCTCCTCGGAACCTTACCACCCAGATGGAAATGGATAAACTGGGGTCTTTTTTAAATTGAGTACCAAACCATTGCTCCGGAAATATTGTGATACCTGATTAGCTACTTCATTTAGACGTTGCTCGAGCTTGTCAATGTCTGGTGCGCACATATATACCTCTCCCGCGGGTATCGCTTCTGGAAGGTCGCGGACGTTGAGAAGAAGCGAGAAAAGTATATTCGACACCGACGACCCTTGTGCCACGCCCATTGCGGTTGACGTTGGAACTGACCTCACACTTCCCTTGTCGCCCACGACTACCTGTGATCTCTCATGCATCATACCTATCCGATATGAGTGCGTGCGGTAGGTAGACCGTTGATGCCATAGTGGCGCAGTTTAATGGAGAGCACGGCATGGTCGGCGACATCGAAGGCCTTCGACAGGTCGCAGCATAACACCGCGACCTGCTGGCTTCGCTCGCGCGCGTCCATCACCCGGCGCACCACCTCGCGCGCCGTCGCGCTCGTCGAGCGTCCCGCCCGGTAAGCATATTGCCGCGTGGAACGGGCGTGGGTTGCAGCCAGGAATTCCGTTATTCGCGTACTTAATCCATTTTCCATCACCTTTGCCACCGTTAGTATGACGGAGACGGGTCTGTAGCAATCGATGTCTTCTCTTTTTCCCTTGCCCTTATATAATTGATTTTCAGAACAGAGGGGTATGCTCCTTCAGAGATGCATCGATTGTACAAATCCGCCAGCACCGGTGATAGAGGAGCTGCAGCGAGATATAAAAGTTCCATCGAGACACCGTACAGATCCTTCGATAGTTTGTGTGGGATGTTTTTCGTGATGATGTGATACACCTCACTCGCGGAAAATTGTCGGAAACGTAAGCTACGATCAGACGAAGCACGCGCTGCGCTCACCGCAGCAAGCACTAGCACTAAGTTGGCACTCGGCGCGACGCACGCCGCGGCAGCGCGAGCGAAACGATGGTTCATGTTCATGGCATTGGATGCATCGTGCTTTGATTTGAAACATGTCCCATCTGTATCGACGACGATATCTGTGAAATCAGCCAATGAGCTAGGATTTTATCGACTTGCTCGCATTTTTACTTTTTTCCATAATGTTTTGATAATGGTGGTACTTGCTCATTCTAATCAGCTCACTATATTTTTTATGTGCTATTTCAATTAAGCGCTTTACATGATCATTATTCGGAAATTTATTGCCTATTTTAATAATGTCAAATACTAATAATTTAGAATTGAATAATGTCATCTGATAGCCAGGAATTATTATTGCGGTTACTAATATTTTTATAGGTTTTATAGGTAAGCAGAGGAATTTTCGTGGCACTTTTGAGCTGTCATAAGGACTTCTCGTTTATCGACTACCGATATTCATAATTATATCGATAAATTATAGAACACAACATATGGAACAAGATTAAAAGTAGAGGTAAACAACAGACAGTCTTACCGCTAAAGAGCGATCTCTTTTAGATAACTTTTGCGAGGCTGAAATGGTTAAATAGAGATTTGTAATGAAAACAATGTAAGTTAATAGTTAACAATTTTAAATTGAATCAGTTCAGTTCAATGTTTTAACATTTATTAATTTCATGTTCAACTAATTGTATAAAATATTATTATTTTAACTTCTATTTATAATTTCCTAGAAATGAGATCGCCCAATCGCGATAAGACTGCATGTTGTTTACCCATCAGTCCCATCACTCGTAATCAACGAATCATATTTTACATATATTGTATTCTGTATTTATCGATATCCATACTATCCATCCATACTAATCCATACTTTCATACTAATACTAATATACTAATATATATATATAGGTATAAATATATATATATATATATGTATATATATATAATATTATAAATGCGAAAGTGTGTCTGTCTGTCTGTCTGTCTGTCTGTCTCTTCACGCTTAAACCGCTGAACTGATGATGAGCTGTTTTTTTCCCGAAATTCATCCCCTAAGGGGGTGAAATGGGGGGTTAAAATTTGTATGGAGATACTTAAACCGCTGAACCGATTGATATGAAATTTGGTGCAAAGATAGTTTGAATTCTGGGAAAGAACATAGGATGGGTTGAAATGGAGGGTTAAAATTTGCATGGAGCTATTAAAACCGCTGAGCCGATTTAGATGAAATTTGATCTAGGGATATTTATATGTAGTTCCGAGGAGGGGCATATGATAATTTTTATCCCGAATATCATCCCCTTACTGGTGAGTCATGGGTGGAGGGGGGGCTTAATTTTTTTTTTTTATGGTCTACTTTTTCCGATTTACTTTCATGAAATTTGGTATAGATATAGTTTGTGGCCCAAGGAAGATGATAAGGCAGTCTTTATCCGGGAAATCATCATTCCCTTATTTTTAAGATGGAATTTAACATTTTAAATATGTACTCCCTTATTCATAAATGTCAATCAAACCTACGAGAGGGTAATATTTATTCAAGCTGGTTACTACCTACTACACATAAGAGGATTTTACTTATGTTTTTTTACCCTATACTTTCGTTAAAGTGCTACTAAAATGATCGCTATCTCATAATAATACTTAATAAGTAATAAGTATTATATATGCGGATGCATAGGATCGTTTTTATGCCGGAAATCATCCTTTAAAAGGGTGAAATGGGGGGCGGAAGTTTGTATGGAGGAACGATATAAAGGAGTTCCACGCGGACGGAGTCGCGGGCAAAAGCTAGTAAATGTATAACCGGAAGTCGATAAACGAGAAGTCCCTATGACAGCTCAAAAGTGCCACGAAAATTCCGACCTCTGGCTCATAAGTCAGCAATCACTCATCAAACATGCATCCGAAGTTGGTACTTACAAGAAGCTATGTGGTACCTTCGAGAATGTTATATACTTATAAAATGAAAATCCATGTAAGTAAATATATGCAGCTAACATAACCAAGACGGTAACTGAACTAATGACTAATAGTTTCATATGCATTTTTAACGAGAACGGCGGAGTCATTAATGGTTTCCGATGAGTCACCATCGATCAAAAGTATTTCAACTATTTCGGACGATATTTTTTTAACACGTGCTGCTACCTGGGAATTTAAGAAATCGTTCAGTCCATAATTTGTGGGGTAATTTATGGCAAGACGTGAGAAAAAGCAGGTACGTAATAGTCTCAACCAGGTGAACATCGATTTTATATAATTTTGCGAACAATTTATTTAGAACAAGTTATTTTGTCTGGGTAATGTACATTATCGGAACATGTTTTAGTAATTCTTTAATCAAATGTGTGGCTTAACATTTCAGTTATTTACACGTGACGTTTGCAGTTTTGAAATGTCATGGCACTAAGTTTAATTACTAGCCCCTTTCTTATTCGTAAAATAATAATAAATGGTGTCAACATACCGATAATTTGAATAATAAACATGCAAATATGCATATTATGTAAAACACACTCAAAATAGTCCATGAACATGAACGTGATTCACGAAGCGATAAAACGTAAGCTAATTCTGTTTTCCGATAGGTACCCGTGTGTATTATAAATTTCAGACTTAAAGTACATAGTAGTATCAAAGCTAATGCCGAAAAATATAAGCTACCCTTCTAAATCAATCTGACAGGTAAGCAAATAGAACAAAACTGGCCCCTCTTCTAGGAACACCAAAGTCCTCGCCCATAAATCACCGGGCTCCTGACAAATGGATTCTACGACTTTTTTCCCGCCACTCATTTATTAACAGGCCAGGGAATGTTTCGGAAAACCAATAAAATGCGCCCCGTCATATACCTGTCCGGCCAGACAGCCTGGCATTGTTCCTTTACACGGATTTTTTACTTCCATCGCTCCGCGCTCCATACCAGCCTCTAATAACACGTCTGCTGCCTCATTATACTACGTAATCATTATTACGTGGGTTCATTATAATTATGATATAACTATAACCATCTCCTGAATCCCGAAGTATGTACATAGTCAAATTAAGTGGTATGAAAACGAAATTCGATAGTGATTTGGCCACAGGTGTTTCGGGTTTATCTGCGTGCATGTCACTCTGCATCCATTCCTTTAGAAATTACATCGAAATGACAACTTTTATGAATGAATCGTTGTAACATGATTCTAAATAAATGACGTCAAAATAACACACTTCCTGCAGTTTAAGTTCTAAGACCTTTATCATAAGGCGCGTTTTGATAATCTTTACCAACCGCTTACGCCCCTACGGGATTCAGCTGTGCATATAGATTTCGCGACTAACCTATATTTGTGAATGGGTATTTTTTTGTCTCATGTCTTGTCATGTCCGCGCATACAAAGGGCTTCAAGGTATTTTGCGCGTGTGAAAGACGAGCCATTCTCTCCGCCCTTAAGGATTGGACCAAAAATAATTATCATTTCCTGCGGCGACCGAGACATAAAGGCGCAAAATACTCTGATCGCTGCAACCCGTGTCGCGCAAAGGAATTTATGATTTTTTCGACACTTTCACAACGATTTCTCACAGCAGGTTTAATAATAGGCGGCGCTGGAGGTGTTAAAAAATTACGCTCTTTCGCACCATTGTGTCTGCGTTGCGTCATAGTTTTATAAAATAGTCTGTTCCTACAAACATATAATAACGCTCGTGATACGTACTGCAATGTTTTAGCAACATCAATCACATCGATACAAAATACTAACGCTTGCAGTGCGATGACTGAAACCGACACGCCAATAATAACCGCTGTCGCATGTCAGTACTCCGCTATGAGGCGAGTAATCACACAGCAAATGAGAAGTTTTGGGTCACGAGCAAAAATAACTCTATGCGAGGCAAAATCGAATCGCCCACGAATCGAAACCTTATCGATTAGGCGCTTAGTCGACGGGAATGAAACTAAGGTGTTTCGTGAAGTTGGCATTCGGCCAAGACGTGGGTTCGGAAACTTTCCCCGGGAGGGTAAGTCGGGGGTCACGACATTAATGGCTGCGCCCTGACAGGTAACGTGAGACTCGAGACAAAGTGCATCGCGGATGACATTCGTGAATGAGTTTCCTTGACGGGGGTTAATGGCGTAGGTACGTTCGACGCCCGTTGATATGAAACGGTTGAAGAAATGCTTGTGATTTTCAGACGCTAGTCAGTTGTATCGCATGGTATTTTGTTAGTTTACTTGTCGGTAGCATGTAACTTGGTCAAAACTTATGTTAGGGTTACTGATTTATATCAGAATCTGCTAGCTGCTAATGCTTTTCCACAGAACAGGTGAAATTCAACCTTACGCCAATGTCATAAAGACTTTATGTCTAATAAATAAGTCTGTAAATAAATTGAAATCTATGTCGAGGCATAATTATAGACAACAAATAGATGGGTACATATTATGGCGCTTGTCTTTGCAAAGCCCTAAACTTAGACTTTTCCCAAATAAATGCCGGAGTGCCCACAGTATTTCTTTTCGTAGACATTAAACTAGATAGGTAAAGGTATTTTCAGTCTGAGTAATATTTAGTAACTAATACCTATACCTAAAATACTACGTATTTGTAACTTTTATTTTGTGAAGTTAGTAGCAGGATTGTACTTTAGTATAACTACAACCCTACTTTTGGCATAGGTATTCACTTAAAAGAAAAATACAAAGAGCTTGACTGCAGATTGGTCTCGAAAATATGTGCATAACATTACCAAATATTCCTAGTATCATGGTTTGAAGTTCCGTAGTAGTTAATGTTCTGCCAAACTACACTCAGAGGCAATGAAAACAGGTCACTTCCCATGGATTACTTTTACGAAGTTACCCGTTTTCATTGCCTCTGAGTGTAGTAAAAGAACCGCAATTTATCCCTCTTTTACTCTTCCACAACACTGAAATTGTCCATCAGTTCTCTATTTTGTCAAAAATTATTCGGCAAATCTCTATTCATTTTTAATTCGCCCGTAAGGTCCCGAAGATTTAGTTACAATAGATCTTCATTTTCTTATGTAGGAGGCATTCTGGAGCCACTAAGCAGGATCCTGCGCTTCGGGTCCGAGTAAGGCGGGCTCAATTTCTAGCCTTGGTCCGAATTTAACAGACTATGTGCAGAATAACTATCACCAAGTGTGTATGTTTTCATAACTATACAATAAGGTTAATATGACTATGCTAAGCAACAAGGCCCGCTTTCCACCCCCGCGGACACAGCCGTTTTTTCTCCTTGTAACACCGACACCCCGGGCACCTGTGTAATCCTTTCAACGCACATAATATGCCCTTAATTCCGTTGATAAGGCATGACATCTAGCGCCTTTGTGCTCTTCAGGCCTTTTTACCGACAATTAAGGGTCATCCTTTGTCTTGTGACAAGAGATGCCACACTTTTTTTTACTGATTTTTTCTCTGTAAAGAAGTCACTGTTTTGAATAGTCGCATGATTTAGGGTGATGTGTTTTGTTGTTTTGGCGATTTATTGTAGCATGGGTGTTGAATATTTACGAAATGAGCCTTTGAGAAAAAGTTCTCGATTAATGAATAAATTGAATTTGAATGAATCATTTTTTGTAGTTACAAACCCGCAGGTTTTTTCACACCATTTTAAAAATCTCGTGCCCCAGAGCAGGGCAGAGCAAGTTAAAGAACAATGAAAACTTTCTTAGGACAGATACATACACCTTCCTAATCCATATGGATTTGAGCCAGTAAAATCTTTTTATTTCATTTGTAGTTTATGAATTTACTGCAATTACTTAACAAAAACATTCTACTATGTAAGTTCTTGGAAGTTCGAAGACGGTAAAATGCTTGCGTAAAAGTTTTGAATTGTTTCAAACTGTGTGACTTAAATAGATTTGTTTGCACCCACATCACTAACTAAACCTATTTCAGGATAAGAGCATGTTCGCGAAATGTCGTCAGGTTAATCACCTTCTTGGCGAATGTATTACTATATTCTGCTGAGCTCGCACGACGCCGCGCGAGATGGAAAAATCTACCCTCCTCTTTCTAATTTGCACATTGAGACAGGACACTGAGACTCTCGTGACGAGACTTGGTTGCATAGGTATTGTGCTAGCCCACCATATCTTAGAGTTATTTCTGTAGCATCTAAGGATGCTCCGGGTTATAGTAAGCCGAATCCCAGGAATTAGTAAGTATGTATAGGCACTCGTATTTGCTACCAATGCAACTCTAGGAGTACCGCTGATTTAGTTCAGGGGAACGATTTTTGACTTTCGAGCGCTCGACTCTTTCATTCGAAAACTGACAAAAATTATGAAATGCTATTTTGAAATAGCGATAGAAAATTGAAAACCGAGTGGTATTGACCACTTGTATTAAATTCTATTGGTAGAAAGTAAGTGCCTGCCATTTTGACTCTACAAACGTATTTACTTTAATTTGATTTTCGAGCGCTCGAAAGTCAAAAATCGGTCCCCAGATCCCGTTCAATAAAATGTATACCATTCTAAATTGTAAAAGAGTTGCATTTGTTTTGCATCGTTCAATTTGGAAAGAAGAACAAAGCCTACGCTAAGTCGTATTTTGAGTTGATTCAAATGTCATTGCCAATTTTCCTTGTACGGTTGGGACACCCACCACATGTGAAACTTGATGCATACTTATTACCTAACCATAGCTCTCGGGGATACGCTGGTTTGAGTTGACTTGCATTGCTCTCTAGTAGAGAGTGAGGGACTTGCATTGCTCTCTAGTAGAGAGTGAGGGACTTGCATTGCTCTCTAGTAGAGAGTAAGGGACTTGCATTGCTCTCTAGTAGAGAGTGAGGGACTTGCATTGCTCTCTAGTAGAGAGTGAGGGACTTGCATTGCTCTCTAGTAGAGAGTAAGGGACTTGCATTGCTCTCTAGTAGAGAGTCAGGGATTTGCATTGCTCTCTAGCTGCCAACAATAAAGGGTCGAAATAAGGCTTGACACTCCTCTGGAGTCGTAGGCGTCCATAGACTGCGGTGTCTGCTTACAATCATGTCGTACGCTTGTTTGCCACCGTCGAGGTACAATTTTTTTTTTCATTTAAACGGTACGTATTCCAATGCTGTAAACATTTTAGTGGCGGCAGCGTCACATAACACATACTCGTACACCAACCACCCGGCGTCATCACGAAAAGCAATTACATTTGCCGCGAAAACTTGCCCGACGCCGGCGTTATTTTTGCGAAGGATCAAAGCGATTGCGGGAACACGTCAGTGACGTCACTTCCGGGAAGATGGCGGCGCGATTGTTTGATGTGCGAGTAATGAAGTGAGCCTCTCCCGTTTCCTGGCTGTCGGGGTGTCAAGATACGGGCACTGACAAGACAACTTCTGTTGCCGCGCTGCTCCCGACTGTATGTGTTTCGAAGGTAACCTATAGGTACCTAAATTTATGAGCTGGAGGAACATTGTATTGATGTGAATTGGGATATGTAGCGAGGTCTGGTAGAGATGGATCACGTATCAATTACCTACTGGCTTTAAGCTCTGATCAGGATTGTAGGGTATTCGTAAAAATATTGAGATGTAATAGTATCCGAGATAAGAAAACAGGGCCTTTCGACATATTTTTAGAACAATTTAACCTATTTTCTGACATTTATTTTATCACCAAAATTGACCATTTCCACTTCTACTTTCCTCGCGCAGTTCGTCGGTGACGTCACCACTTTTCACTTAACTGGACACATGGTTGAAATATCAGAAGATGTTATTAATATGACGAGGTTACTTTCGGCATAGTGGTGTGGACGCGTATATTCGTATTCTAACGCACTTACCAGAAAATAAAACACTGAACGCGAATTATCAGTCAGGCTGCAAGTTTTCTTCTCGCTAATAGAGTACGCTCTTTTTGATGCATGTTATGTTATAAGAATAGGAAGATGTAAAGTGAACCCGGCAATAATTCTCTCCTTGTGTGTGTTATATCCAGAGATCGGAAATATTTGCGACATTGTTTGCAATTATGTGGACATGACTCCAAAATCAATCAAAATGTTATTCAGTTAATTAGTTTTTTACTTGACATATAATTTGATTCCTAGTCAATAAATACAAAAGTTTGTTAAAGTATAGGTTTATTAAAAAAAAAAATCAGTATTTTTTTCAAATTTTTTTCTAGTGTAAGTAATCGTGGCAGTTTAAAATCGTTATTTGTTTATTATATATAAATATTTACGGAAACGATACCCATTTTAAATACGAACCTTTTGCTAATAATTATTTATGTAATTCATCGTCGTCGTAACGTCATTTTTTTAAGTTATTATAGTATATACGTGCTTATAAGCACTTTATAAATAAACTATTATCTCCAATAATTCAAATTATCTTTCAATGAATAATTAATTAACATTTTGATTAATTTTGGAGTCATGTCCACATAATTGCAAACAATGTCGCAATTTTTTCCGATCTCTGGACTATATCGCTTGTATAACGGGTTGTGCTCCGAAGAACTGTTCGACACGGCGGCTGCTTTTTACCACCGCATCGCTCACCGTCGGCAGGGCATTCATCCCCACACCCTGGAACCTAAATGGTCGCGTACCGTACGGTTTCAGAGAAATTTCCCTCCTCGGACGCTCCGGTTGTGGAATGAGCTATGCCGAGGTTTTCCCGAGGGACTACAGTATGGGGTTCTTAAACAAAGGTGTGTATACACTCTTAAAGGGTCGGCTACGCGCATGTAACACCCCTGGAGTTGCAAGCGTCCACAGGCTACGGTAACCCCTTACCATCAGGTGGGCCGTAATCTAGTTTGCCACCGACGTGCTATAAAAAAATTACTACTTTAGTCAAATATTGACATCGACGAATTTAAATTTTAGGTTCAGTTTAGTAAAATTTTAAAGACTTTCCATTCCATGATAATCTCCGCACTATTTCTAATACAAGTACTTAGCTCTACTAACTAAGTACATATACCTGTAAAACTCGCGTGCATCCACCGGGAGAGTATTTAGGAGGCTAAGCCCCGCTGTAAGGTGGCGATAAACTCGCCGGAGTAATCCTCTTTTGTGTAAAAATGTCCCCAATGTCGCCCCCTACCGGCAACTTTATTAAAAAGAGCGTAATCCCCACTAGTGGACTGGGTAACGCGATTATACTCTATGTAACAACTCAATATGCCAACGACGATATGAAATTGAATTTAAATCCGGCGCGTTGATGACACCCATATTTATTTATACATCTGTGCATCATTTGATGGATTTAATTTAAACTTAATAAAGTAATGCGATTGGTGAAACATTCATAAACAGTTCCGTTGTTGCAAATTGGTAGTACTTAACAGAATGTAAAATATAAATTATCGTATGCTAGCCCGTTTTAATTAAAATTTAACGGGCAGTGAGAATACATCTATAATTATAGTAACTATAGTAAGTATATAATTATTTTACAGTACATATGGTGCTACTTTCCCGCACTAGTGCGGAAAAGAGCACTTTTCGTGCATGTGTCGAAACTTTAAAGAGCCATATGCACAGTAAAACGTTGTACGATACACGTGCGAATAGGTCATTCGCAACTCGTGTCGATTTAAAACACTCCCTTCGGTCGTGTTTTAATTTATCACCACTCGTTGCGAATTTCCTATTTTCGGCACTTGTATCGTAAATAACTATAGTTATCCAATATCGACACAATATCAAAGTCCTACCAACTCTTAAAATAGAAATTAGGCGTTATTCTAGGAACTGTATTATTTTGAGTAGGTACCTAGGCAATATCGAAATGTTTATAAAATGTGGCTTTGAATGTATAAAATAAAGCTAGCGTTCATTTAAAATGTATGTAAAAATTAAACTAAACTTAAACGTATTTTCCAGTCAACATTTAACAGTGTGTAAAGTTTTAGACCGCTAGGCTATATACAATGCAGGTAAGTAATACGAGATATAAGAACTGATCATAAAACAGTCATAATACTCGTATATACGCTCACTTGTATAAGCTTGTTTAGTATAACACTCACCTGGATATAATGACGAACGAATATGAATAAAATAATAAAAATAAATATTAGGGCACAATCTTACACAAATCGACCTAGTCCCAAACTAAGCAAAGCTTGTAATATGGGTAGGTACTAGACGACGATAACCATACTTATATAGATAAATACATACTTAAATACACAGAGAACATCCATGACTCAGGAGCAAATACTCGCGCTCATCACACAAATAAATGCCCTTACCGGGATTCGAACCCAGGACCTCTTGCTTTGTAAGCAGGCTCACTACCAACTAGGCTGAAGCGGTCGTCAAACAATCTATAATTTCAAAATATCTATTTTCGTAAAGTATAACGTTATGTAGATATAATACCAATGGATATAACAATTAAAGCGTATACCTAATTATTCATAATACCTAAGATTTAAAACATATATTATACAATTAATCTATCATCAAAAAGCATATTACTCGTTTAATATAAACGCCTACAACCACTTTAGTAGCAATTGCTTTGTGTAGGAGGGGTCGCAGTTCTAACCTAACCTACTTTCCTCGCAGCCGTTTATTGAAATAACAAAAAGTTCGAATCCGGCTCGAAGCATTAAATTTTTCAATTTTTCCTTTATTTAAAAAAATATAATTTCGTTAGCAGCGTAACTGCTTAATACAAAATTAACTTAAACAAAAGTCCGAAACATCACGCTTTGCAAATTGTACTTAATATGATATGTAATATTAGGTGGTAGAAAGGTTTCAGTTCTGGCGCTTCGCCGGCCGCTGCCGCGGCACGCTCGCTTCGCTCGTTCGGCTCGCGTGCTGTAGGGTCGCGGTTCAACTAACACTCCTCCTCGTCATACCTACACCAACCTGCCTGCCTGCAAAACCGAACTATAAGACGAGATTAATTGATAAACTTAAAATTTTGGATAATAGTAGATTATACACTAAGGGGATAAAGCACTGTTTTATGTCACGGGAGCGAATTGAATCCCGAACGTAACGAAGGACTCATAATTTAACTCCTGAGCGTAGCGAGGGAGTTATAAGTTAATTCCTGAGCGAAGCGAAGGAATTAAGACTGAGTCCTGAGTGCAGTGAGGGGTTCAACCGCCCAAGACTAAAACAGTCTTATCCCCGAGGTGTATACTCTACTTTTCACACCTTATGCGAGACAAAAAAACAGAAAAATAATAATAATAATAATAAAATAATAATAATAATAAAATAATATATAATCGTTGTAGGCTTTTAGGTATTTTTCCTTTGACTTCTCTGGCAGCAGATTGTTGACAATGCCTATGTATGGCATCTAATTTGATAAACTCAGGAGTCAAAACACTTTCATCACTCGACATTTTCAATATTATTTTTGAAATTAAATCTTCTATAGGCACCTACAAGAACTCGATTTGTTCGTCACGCGTGAACAAATGAAGGCGCGCGACGTTCCAAATTCGAAAGCACAAGCCGTGGTCCTAGATTCGAAATTCGAATTTCGAACACCGCGCTCCTCCGGACCGGGGTTCACACGGAGGCAAACTTCATTTATTTTGTCAAATCAAGTAGGCCATGGCCTAGGACAAATTGTGGTTAGCAAAATTAAACTTTATGCATATAGTAATAAGAATTATGAAAAGTGAAATCATATTATTAACCAGCGGGTTATAATGAAATTCAGTACAACATTATAACCCGGCTAATACCAAGGGATTTAATGTCTTGCTTTCGGTAGGGTTTACATGACCTATAATTCGGCATTGTCGAGCATGTGGTTTGAAAAGTAATATTATATTATAAGAAAAAAGTGTCACTGACTATTTACCCAGTTACGGAAAATCTTTCAAGCCACCGTTCGAGAATAAAGTAATGGCTCTAAAATAGTAGTAAACGGCCATCCTACTCTAGCAACTAACACATTTTTTTAAGGGAACGTTGTATTGAAAACAGGAGGGCAAAAGAATCTCCCCATGGAAAAATATTGTTTTTGAGAGTAAGAGCCTAATGATGTATCATGAATCAAGATTTAAAAAGTGACATCCCCAGCAAGTCATAGGGATGTCTACAATTTCATGTGTTTCAAAATCGTTACTGACATGAGACAGGAAAGAAGAGCGATATCCTAAGAGACGTCCCCTTCCGTCATTAAGACAGTTGGAATCATGGTCAAGGAGTTTTAATAGGTGTGAACCATATAAATTTTCAGCAGTAGGTAAATGTCTGAATTCAGATTTAAAGTTTAAACATACAAATTCCTGTAAGACTGGGCTTAACACATATTTTCGTCGTTAGATTGGATTTGCCTCACACGTCTTTTTCTATACATTATGTTATGAATTTAACGTTAAAATTAACAAATAAGGTAATTTTCAGGGTTATATATACATAATATATATCCAATGAGCAAGTTTTAACAGAACGTGCAATTCAACGGAGCCTATTGCGAGATTCCACATGTCCGAGCGATACCGCCATCTTAACTCTCGTGTTACCATCCCGAGATTACCCTCGATCTTAACGAAACAATCGTCTCCGTGAATTGAATAACGAGGGTGTAACGACACCAGCAGACTCCACGTATTAAAGAAAGACGTATGACCACTAGGCGGACTAGCCTGAGGTAGCAGACTTGTGTCAAAATACACACCCAAAAAGCAACCTTACTTTTAGGGACAGAAGATTGATATTATAATGACTGGTGTTATAAGTCGTTGGATACCTTAAATAATTTGAAATATGCCAGATATGATGTTTTGTAGTAGTATGAGAGAACAATGGTCAGATCACGCGGCGGATGCGCGCGCGCTGGGAACGCGGGGTGCGCGAATACTTAGACCAATTGGACGGCACTAGATCTTGTTTACGCTCTAATTTGGGATGGCAGTTACCAATTTTTTGTAAACTTTAAGTCATAACACCCATAACATATTTTAATATATTACATATGTCCCAGTTAGCGCGTTCAAATTTGTTATCCTATTTTTTGTTACCGGTAAAATCTCTACCAAAATTTATTTGATTAAGGTCTGCAAATTTTGAAATAAGAATTAAATCAGCAACGTGCTTGTGTTCGCGGTTTACTTACTGTTTTAAAAACAAAAAAAAATGAAACACATTTTTTAAAGGCCGGCCGGAGCCGCAATCACTAAAGTTTGTTCCCGAAAAAACATTTTTAGTCAACAATTTATTTCCACTAATGTACTCGTATTTTCGGTAGTGTAGAGTAGATATGAGACTCTACTATTTACTTTCAATTCCTTTATAGGTATGTCAGTTCCCTTATAGAACTGGTTTAATTGCAACTCAAGAGACTGAATATGTACACTTGTTATGACTGTTCCCATAATTTGGTAAATTTAAGTACAGCCCCGCAGGTCCCATATGAATATCAATTTGTTTGCATCCGCGACAACATCATTAAATTAGCGTCCAAATTGAATCACAACTGCGACAACCTTGCCGGTGCGACGTCCCGCAAAACTTTTCCTTCTATTAATTTACAAACATCTCTGGCCGACCCACCCACGCGAATATAAAACGTCTTTCATTCTAATAAGACTTGGTTTTCTCCGACTGACCTACAAGTTTGTTCATTATTTTTACATGTCATTGTGCAAGTGACGTGAGCGAAAGCGTTTCGAAATGCAACTTTAGAGCTTGGTATTAGAACCATTATTCGCTTAAACCGTTAACGAGGGTGTATCTGGTGAAATTATGATGCAGTCTTTATTCGTGAGCCGTCGGGAGCGGTTGCAGTAATCACCGCGTATCTCCATCCAGGGGTGAGATGTGAATAGAGCCCTAATGAACTGGATTTAGGAGGTTTTGTCCTCGGCTCGTCAGCTCCGAGGTGCAGTCGAGCAATTATCACGGACTAAACAAACGGAGCTCCGGCATTTACACACTTTTTCGAGTTTATATTGACACGCAAATTGGTTGTTTATGTAATTTGAGATCTGTTAGTTATTCGTAGACATTTACGGATCAATGATGTTAATTAGGGTTCATTCAGAGGCGTCTCTAGCCCATGTAAAGCCCGTGTGCAAACATTACCTACTCTAGCGCCACCTAGTAAGCGCGCGGTCAAAATGGAATGGTTACAAAGTACCACTAGGACCGCTGCGCCCGTGTGCAACGCACACCCTGCACCATAAAGTGGCCGTCATTAGAATTTGTTTACATAGTTAGCAAATTCCATTGACGGTGACTTTAGGTAAAGACGCCTCTGGGTTATTCAGTAGATAGTTACACGGTTTATTTCATTCATGTAGATACCTACATACACTTAGATTACCTACAAAAAAACTACCTGTGGAGTACTTGCCCCTACCTACTTACTACCTTCTTTTCTAGCTAAAAGTATATCATTCTCTTTTATTAACCGAAAAAGGAATAAGTTGTTGTTTATAAAGGTGTTCTTGGAAGTGTATTTCCACCGAAACTATTTCACTAAATAATTTAGAAACTTCATCTTTAAAGAAAATGTTTCAAAGAATGGCAAGTTTCCAAGCGCACTCGGCGGGGTCTTATAATTTGCTTGGCATGTTCTTTTAGCGTACAGGCCTGGTCGGCCAGTGATCGATATGGTCGCCCGATTGATGGCCATTCTCTAAGCCTGCCCCGCATTACGGCCGGATTGCTACTTTCTCCGAACATCCAATCGTTCCTAATCTTCCTGGCGGGCGAGCGGAATTATTTGGAATCTAAGAGCGTAATAGGTATGCTTAGATAATAAAAGGTTTCACGATTGTTAGGTGGTTCGAGCTATGATATTGTATTACCTACTTCGATAATTATCGTTGTTCATGTTCATCGTGAACCTTGCGTGTTAAAACAGGTTACAGGTTTAAATATGTTTAATTTTAATTGTTATCGTGATAAGCACTCTAATTGATATCTAAACATATTCATATAATAAGTATCTTGATTGAATCTTATTGGCATTTTATTTTTGATTTTATTCAAATGAGTTGTGAATTATAATCGCTTGCATACATCAGGTCGATCACGTAACGCAATGTCGACATATCACCTACGTTAATTGATCTAAATGTCAAATTTGATATGGGTAGATGACAGTTGACTTGTCCTAAGTCCCAACGCGCGTTCGAAAAAATACATATACCTACACTACACGTACATTTTTACCTTGCGCTCTACCTAATAATAAGTTGATGTTTTTTTACGTTTGTGTAGCGGAGTCTACGTCTACATACTCTGTAATATATTAGTACATTACTTACCGAGGGCTGTGAAAGAAAGAAAGCCCGAAATCGCAGGTATTTGTGACCCGAGCCGCAGGCGAGTGTTGTAAATATGCGATAGAGGGCTTCCTTTTTTACTGCCCGCGGTGAGTACACAATTTTACGTCTTCATCTGGCCACAATGCGAGTTGTACCGTACGCGCAGCGTGTGGTAAAACTTACATTAAGTATGGCCAGGTGTGACGTAAAAGTTGTTTACAGTCTACTACTACTACTACTAATCTACTATTACCACTAAAATAGGTAGTAGATTTTTAGGGTTCCGTACCCAAAGGGTAAATACGGGACCTATTACTAAGACATCGCTATCTGTCCGTCCGTCTGTCTGTCTGTCTGTCACCAGGCTGTATCTCAAGAACCGCGATAGCTAGAACAGTTGAAATTTTCACAGATGTATTTCTGTTGCCGCTGTAACAACAAATGCTAAAAACAAAATAAAATAAATATTTAAGAGGGCTCCCATACAACAAACGTGTTTTTTGCCGTCTTTATAGATAATGGTACGGAACCCTCCGTGCGCGAGTCTGACTCGCACTTGACCGGGTTTATTTTTAAGTTGTTGAAACTATTATTGCCACTAAAATACCAGAAAATACACTTACCTACCTACATCACAATTAGTTATGCTTTATAAAGTTTTGTTGATAGGTAGTACTTTCTTTTTTTTACACCACTGAAAATCAGCTCACGTTTACACACTTACTACGTAATTCAAAAATTAATTGTTTTAAGTCGGTATTAAGTAAATATTCAGTTTTATTAATTGATATTTATAATGGTGTTAAAACTCGCTAGGAATAAATAATACAACTTCTAACAACTATAGACGACGATGAATACAAGAAAACTTTCTCTGTCTAAGAGAACCTAGACCCATTATAATATTTCAATAACATAACAGATGTACGTACGTAATTTACGATTGCCCTTTAAACATTTTAATCCTGACGGGCGTAGGTAAGCACTAGAGTTCCAGAGTCTAACCCTGTTCTAACTTAAATTGTGCCCTGATATTAATGTAGGTCTCAACAAACTTCATCAAGCACGTGACCCAACTTTGAAACGAATGCTCCTATACTTAGCCATTATTATATAGTAGCATCTATTATCTATTCCCATCTAAGACACATGGGCAGTACCTACACAGCTACACACGCTTACCTACACTAGGCCGAAAACGGTGTAAACGTCTGAATAACCGCTGTATGATAAAGGTCTTTATCCGCGGGGCATAGAGGGGTAATTTGCATGCGGCGTTCTAAAACGGCTGTAAAAGATGAGTCTGTTCTTATTTATTTACGGCGGTGCGGCGAGCGAAGTGGAGCGAAGATGATATGAATGATAAATGACCCTCGCCGCCCCCTCGCCGCGGTCCCCACCCCGCTCACACGTGAGCACCGTGAGATATGCTCCTCACTGAATGTCTACTTAAGCTTCGCCGTAAATGCCGAGAAGTGATAACAGTTTTTAGAAGAAAACTCTCGACGAATATTGATTGTGACTGAAATTTGGGAACCCGTTGATCGTTTTTGGGAAGAAAAGAAATCTCTAATAAAAATACAAGTGTAAGTAAGCGTTTTTATTCGCCCGTCTATTAAGTATTTGCTCTACTTCATAAGTTATTAATACAATAGATTAAAAAGGATTCTCTACCTTTGCATTAAGATTTAACGGTGTTTGGTGAGTCACTGCTCTAGAAACTTACTGATAAGAAAATGCATCCACTTAGGTAAATAAATGCAAGGTAAGAAATAAAGTCCGCATCAATCTCATTGTCTAGCCGTCGTCATCGGAGCCAAACGGATTTTTTTTCAAGCCAATAGCCGTGCGTCAGCACGCGTGACGTCCCTCGCGATTGGCCGGCTCTTTTTGTTCCATTTTCGAATCCTTTGTTTTTATTGGTTGACACTTAGCTAAGACAAAGGGGGGTGCGCGTGTGTGAGTGTGATTTAGTTTAGCGTACGCTGTTTGTCTGTGTGCGTTAAGGAGCTGGGGCTTCCTGTGTTGTGTTAGGTATGTTGTAGATGTAGGTACCTATATAGCGGAGGTAAGGCGTGGGCCGGGGTCATATGGGTAGCTGCGAACGTGCATGGGGTCTTGATTTTGATGTAGGTGCGGCCCTTATATCCTGTCTACCTATGTGAGATGGAGTGGACTGTTTATTTTTGCCGTATTTGCTTGTAAGAAATTGCGTGAAATATGTTAAGGATTTATTTATCTACTTACAATATAAACTACTTTGTTAACTGCGTCATCATACAGTAAGATTATATCAGTTAGGCTGTCTCATTTTATTGTTTAAAAAAATTACTCATTTCAATAAATTCAGATGACAACTTGAACTTACTTAGCAGGTATCCATCTAGGTCACTTAAAAATTCAAATAATAGAGAAAGATCACCCATTGCCTAATCTATCGGCAGTCGATTCAGAACTGTCCTGCTCAAAATAATTCAAGTTCGCCTCCAGACGGGTGCTATGATTAATGACTGGGATTATTCAATTAAAGACTCCAGGTGGCAGGAGGGGGGGTCGGGGGGCATCCTTTATCAACGCCCGCGCTAGCAAACAGTGTTGTCAGTGTTGATTAAACGGGAGATTCGGGGTTTTTGCGAGCTATTGTTTTTAGGTTAGAATGTTTGATTGTTAAAGTTAGGTGAGAGTGTGAACGCTTGTTCAGGTTCTTATTAACAGATTTATGTGAAAGTAAGACTGCATTAGTATGCGGATTATTTAGTTTTTAAAGTCAAATGTTGATTAAGTATATAAAATGAACTACACCAAAAAGGCTCCTGCTGCTGCTCCTAGCTCGTTGTTAAAAAAAGCGATTCTGAGATAAATTATTTTACAACACTGAAAATTAATTATTTTTACATAAGCAACAGATACACATTACGAAAACACTGACTTTAATCCCTACAAATTCGTTTTTGAAGTTTCATAAAAATAAGCTGATATGACTTTTGTCAAATACCGTATTAAAATGATTATCAATTTATTTCAACTAAGGATAGAGATCTCTTTCAGAATGATAGTCAATTACCTACTAACTAATTTATTTCAATTAAGATTGATCAACTTTATATTGTAGTTACCGCCACACACATCTAATACATGCCTTCTCGCATTATACTCGGAAAAGCATTAAATTATTTACACAATTTGGGAACATGAATATTGGCAACACAGCTATACCAAAGTCGCATAATGAATTAGCTTAGCAGGGACACGTTGGTGGCAGACGGCCGTTCAATTGTTTTTGTCTTTTTCAACTGACATCGACACTGTCTTGCATTTATCTGCTTATGGCACGGGACAGACTGGCAGGTTTTGTCTATGGTTAGCCGTTTTGAGAACGATTCAAAGAAATAAGGATTTGAAAATTTTAATGGCATGTCTAATCATGTTCTTGCCATATTAATAGGTTGTTTATTACCTACATTTTGAAAATGTACATTTCAATTTTACAAATTAAAATAGCATGAATTCACAAAAAGATCGTGAATGTGTATAAGAATAACAATAACATTAAAAATAGCCAAATCACAATACAGTGCAAAATGAAAACAAAATAAATTGAAATACCCAATATTAAAAAAGTTACGATGTCAAAGAAGAAAAATGTGTTTAAATGTAAAATTATTAACAAACCCTAGGGCATCCTAGATATCAATTGTGAAAAGTCAATAATTTTCTGACGACACATGACTCGAACAAAAATTAGGGATTTAGATTTATTTATTTCGAGATAAAAATTACAATATAGATTCGCATACATTGGACCCGATTCTACAGTGGCCTCTAAACTTCCTAATTTTATTTAGGTGTCGCTAAAACACTTAGCTATTCTATGAGCAGCTGTCATAATCAAATGACAGCGCTAATTTGAATGTGACGTTTCTTATTTTAGGCGGTCTATTCAACTTAGTTTAGCTGTCAAAATGCTATTCTAGACATGTCGTTTTTACGCGAAAACACAGAAACGTCAAACTTAATCGACTAATTTTAGCGGCGAATAAAATAGTCCCGATTATAATTTGTTTACGTGAAGTCAAGTGGATAATTCTCATTTTTTATTTTCTATTGAAATTACATTTTGAAATGGATGAAGAATTCGTCATGGCTGCTGTGGTGGCCGACGAGAGGGAGCATGGCGAGGGTGAAAAACTTTATTTAGAGAGGTTGCGTGATGCATCCAACCCATTCCACCGATCCGATTTTTATATTTTTATACTATTTCTTTTTTATGAAGCTACGGTAGCCTAGTGGTTCAGGCATGCGGCTGTCAAGCGGCGGTCATGGGTTCGAACCCCGGCTCGTGCCAATGAGTTTTTCGGAATCCCAATAAAGTCTGGTTTTCCCTCTGAGTTGGAAGGTCAGATGGCAGTCGCTTTCGTAAAACTAGTTGCCTATGCTAAATCATGGGATTAGGTGTCAAAGCGGACCCCGGGCTCGTTTAGGGGCACAACTGGGAATAACGCTAGGAGGATGATACTATTTCTTTTTTGTGACGGTCCACCAAGTCACCACCAAAAACATGTTATTAAACAATTTAAAAGAAAAGAACACAGACTCTCGCAGGCGGCAGAAACCTCAAACAACTTGCATTTTTTTAATCTTGTAAATTTTGCCCATTTAAATATGATAAATTATTTTTACCTGATATAAAATGTGAACAACAATATTAAACATAGTATTAAAAGTAAATAATACAATAACACGGATTAAAATATTATGTACAATGTAAAAAAAGCACGTTCCCATACTTTTTTTTATAGATTCCATTCATTCATTCACTCACTTATTTTTTTAAAGTAGCAACATTCAATTCAACTTAGAAGTTTTAGATTACGGATAAAATCAGGCTAATTTTAGTCAGCTTGACATTCTGGAATAGCACTTGTAAAATCTGCCGTCTAAATTGTGTCTAAAATTTAGAAAATTTAGTTTTAGGCTATTTAAGCGATGTGCCCGTAGAATCGGGTCCAATGTCAAAATTATAAGAATCCTTATGACGAAAAAAAAAACAAAATAAAAAAGCCCAATATCTCGCTAACGAATCGCTGAGTTGAAAAATGATAAAAAAACCCATAATATTTTTTAAAAAGCTATCCAACAATACCCCACACCATGGGTTTAACGAGAAAAAATTTTACATCCCCCCACTTTAGGCACAGGGGAAGACACTTAAAAAGCTTTTTTTTTCTCCAAGTTTTTATTCTACTGTTTTATCGGCGTGATTGATTTATATAGGTATACCCATGCCAAATTACAGTTTTCTAGTTGTAAGGGTTACTAAGCCGAGGACGGACGGACGGACATGGCGAAACTATAAGGGTTCCTTGTTGACTACGGAACCCTAAAAATCGGCCAAGAGCGTGACGCACCATGCACAATGAAGGGTTCCGTAACAAAAGATCGTAGTTACTTATGGTTTCAAAATAAGAATAAGGTAGATAAGGATGGGAAAAGACACAATTTTTGTGTTTCGGATATTCTCCAAATTTATACATTCGCTTAATCAAAAAATGCTTAAAGACCTTACATTTATTTATAAAAAAACCTATTCAGATTTCTTTTCACTTAGTATAAGTTATAAATAGTACAATGCAAGGAATGCAAGCAAAACTAAAGACATATAAGGACAACCCTAATCCCATTTTAACTAGAAATCATTTAAGAGACATTTATGAACGCCATAAGTCACCGAAGTCAGTGTATTGGCAGTATTATAGCTAGGTAAACTAGAAACCGCCGTGTAGCCGCGATGGCCCTCGACGAGTTCAAGTGGCGCATGAGTGCCATCCACGACAGCTAGACGTGTCAGTGTCGCCGGTGTGCGGAGGCCTTTACTGGCCTATACTACCTATGGATAGCTAGTTATAGCACGGTAAATACATTTGCTAAAGCGGTATCTCATTTAGCGTCGCTTAAGATCTTTCTACACCTGCGCTCCTTTTAAAAGTAGTTCTATGAGGCGCACGGGTGGCACGCGGAATGATGTCCCGCCGACTACCCCGATTCGGACTTAAGTTTACTGTATTGACGTGTGTCTGTGTGAGTGCATCGCGTTGGACGTTTGCACGGATTTGTTTCACTGCTTGTAGATAAATGTATCTAATGTGGTATTAGGTTTCTAGTAAATAGGCCAACGGGGAGGCTTTCACAAAACTCGGTTCTTACCGTCTCGCTTACCTACTTGAAAACAGTTGCGCACAGTTTCTTACGTCTTGATGACAAAGTAAGTATCTTAACATGATGAGTGAACTAGGATTTAAATGTGGCATAAACCAATCAAAATCGTGTATTGACCACCTATTTGTACGCAATTCTCAAGCCCAACTTGCACAATCAGCGGTAATCACCACAGCACTTGCCGACCACTACATAACTGGCTTTGGAATAGCTGACCAACAAAGCAGCGGAGTAGCATACAAATATGTCAAGCGGTTAGATAGTGATCGGTTACACTGTGAGTTGAAAAGCATCAACTGGGCCCCCCGCCTTACTTCTAACTAATCCTAAGGATATCAATTGGAATTAATTATATATCAGATACATTTTCCAACTTCTACAATGCATGTTACAAAACTGTTAAAATAAAAAATTGCAAAAGAAATATGTACTTGGGTGAGCCATAGAATAGTTAAAATGTGCAATAAAAGAGATGAGTTATTTGCCATATGGAAAATAAAGAAAATAGACTATTGTACAATAAATATAGGAATAAGACTAATAAGCATATAAACAAAGTCAACAATTATCATATTATAAATTAAGTAAATAACAGCAAACTTTAAAAATACAAAAAAATATGGCAAACAATAAATGATGTAAGTGGAAAATTAGTGCAGTCCATAGATACTATCATTATAAAATTCTATAATGTAAATCCGAACCTATTACCAAACATATTTGCTAATGACTTCAAAAATAATGTCAAAAATATTACCTTAAACTGTAAGCAGCCCCAGTATTTATATTTATATTTCTATTTATTGACAGATCTAACATATTGTAATGCACCTAAGGTTGCAATAAGACTGAATAAAGCTACAAATGAAACAGTATTCAATATCGGATCCCGGAATCGACAAAATTCGTGCCTCAGACCTTAAATACATTAACGCTATCATAACACCTGTAATAACACATCTAATAAATAGCTGTATCTCAACCTCATTGTACCCTGATCAGTTCAACGTGGGTGTGGTCAGGCCTATGTTTAAAAGTTGTTCACACACTGATACCAACAACTACAGGCCCATCACTATTCTGCCGTGCATAGACAAGATAATTGAGAGGTACTTCGGCAGGGAAATAAATAAGTTCTTAACACAAAATAATATAATTAACTCACATCAATGTGGGTTTCAAAAATAAAAAAGTACTTTCCAGCTGTTATTAAATTATGCAGATATTGTTAATAGTCGCCTAAATGAAGGGAACCATGTGCAGGCTGTCTTTATTGATTTTAGCAAGGCCTTTGACACACTGTCTTATAAAACGCTATTTTCTAAACTAGAGCAGAATGGGATCCAGGGGCCGTTGCTGAAATGGTTTAGAGACTACCATAAAAACCGCTACACAACAGTTAACATTGATGGCGTGTTTAGTGATAGATTCCTGACAAAAGAAGGCACGGCTCAGGGATCTATAATCGATCCGACTGAGTACCTATTATATGTAAATGATATGTGTAATATATTCTCGAACTGCTCAGTCTTCCAATTTGCTGATGAAACTTGCCTATTGACAGCAAACACAGACATTATAACAGCTCAAGGTATCTTGCAGAATAATTTCGACAAGTTGAGCAAATGGGCTCATGATGTTGGGCTGGTCATCAACTCCAAAAAGACCAAGCTAATGCATATAACATCTGCACATACTCGTAAAAAGAGGCTAGTTACACCGTTTCTGATAGCTCACGACCACGTTTGCATGCATCTGGGAAGTACTGATGGGGTCTGTAGCTGCTCAAAACTCGACCTTGTTCCTGAACACACCTACCTTGGAATGATCATTGACAGTAAATTTAATTGGAAAAACTACATTGATGGAATATGTAAGAAATTAAGAGCCATACTAGCGAGGTTGGCAATTCTAAAATTTAAAATTCCGTACACCACCCTGAGGGTGATATACTTATCACTTGCTGACTCTATAATTAACTACAGTATTAGCACATGTAAAACATACCTAGATAAGGTACATACACTACAACTATCCATTCTTAAAACTATAGTGCCTAAAAAAATTAAACTACAATGTAAAAATAAATATAACAAACTGTTTGGTTTCTGTAAGGTGCAAAGTATATATGAAGAAATAAACATTCAGATCATAAATGATAAATTTAGCCAACTTAAAAATCTAACAATGAGAACACGCACTAAAAATCTAAGAGAACTAGCATACTTATCACCTTACTTTTTACCAAACTATAAGAACATATAAGGCAAATGTACCTCCGATTTCATGTTACCTCATATACTTAACCAACTACCATTGGATATATTAATAAAGATACAGAGGAGATAAAGGAACAGAGAACCCAAACGCATGTAAAAAAATACTTATAAAACATTACATACATAGATGTTCATAACACCAGTACTGAAAAATAATATAAGTAAATATACTGGGATAATATAAATAATTAAGTCGCAACTGATTCTTGCAAATAAGCCTAATTGCGGCTTTAGTAAGAATACAGCAATAAATGTACTAGCATAAGTTTATTTTTTGAATAAATATACATCATTATCGATAAATGTTTAGCTATATATTGATGTACCTTAATACTCTACCAATAGCCAACTACCGTATGTAAAAATGGTTCATATCATACCTTTTATTCATATATCCATCATATTATGAGAACTACGCAAGCAATCATAGTTGCTATAAATAACACGATAGGGTCGATAAGTATTAAAAGTGTACGAACCAATTGTGCTATTGGTACGTATGCATTTCAACCTGCTTGCAAGAATCACTAGCAGTTTTAAAGGGTGGTTTTAAACCCTTACACTCGCGGTCCACTCTAGCCGTAATGACTGTCCCGGGGCGCGTGGGGTAGTTTTATAATTAATGATTGGTTCAGGAGTGGGCATTGAGAGAATCAATAGAATGGGTTATTTTGTTAATTACGGCTTGGATGCTTTTCCTGCTGTTTTCATTTTCAAATTTGCCAACATGCCTGAATTACCAATAGGGAGTATTTCTGCAATGTTCTGCCGCCAGAGTGCAGCACTAGCACATACCGTAAACCGTTTTTAAATGTCCTTAGGATGCCATGATACAGCTTTTTTACTAGTACATTAATAATAATAAAATTATCATAATTTAACATATTTTCACGAATTATTTGATACTAATAAATATGACATATGACACGATGTGTCACGGTGCTTTGTTTACGGTATGTGCTAGTGTCGCCCCCTACCCTACGCAGAGTTTTGAGTAATACCTATTCCCTATTAAGAAAGAAAGAAAGAAAGAAAGAAATAATTTATTCGTAACACCAAAATACAATAACAAAGTAAAACATACAGTCCTAGTGGTGTCACGAAATGGCCGCAACTCAGCATTGTTGCTAGCCTAGCCAGCGCTGATCTTCCGTTGCGACCATTCGGTGAAGTGCACGGCGATAACGACCCGGCCACACGCGCGGATCACAATCACAATTACATATTTTAAAAAAGATACACAACACAAAAAACATAAAAAAAACCAAGGGTAGAAATAAACAAAAAAGAAAAATAAAACATAATTAGATATAGTATATTTATATCCGCAAATAAAAACCAACCCGTTGATAGATTTCTTTCATTATTTAATGCCATCGAACATATTCTTGATAATGTCCCAATAAGTAGGTAAGGTTGTAGAACGACTAAACGGCTAAAAAGGGAATTGTCAGTTGTTTCTCGAGAGTCATACGATAGTTCAGACGTAAACATAGGTACACGTCTAGATACCTATACTGCAGGTAGGTATAGGTCCGGGTTAAATATTTTGATTTAATCGCATTATTGGCTTTTATTATTGAATCGCGATGTATTTGTGAAATGGCAATGCAATTGTTGTACCTACGTATGATCAATGTATACTTTTGCCAAAGTACCTACCTACTTATATAAAAACAAATCAATAACGTTATTACGTTCTCATTCTAATAGCTGCTTACTAATTAATCAACATTGAGTAGAGTACTCTCATTTATTCTCCATGTACCTAAACTTTTAGTTAAGTTATTCTACATGTAAACATATACGAGCAAAAACACCGACATTAAAACATTAAGCTCATTTTAAATGCAAATGTCTGTTATCGGTAGGTAGGCACTGCGTCCGACCAAAAATACTCATTCATTACAAAGCGTAAAATATTCGCTGAAAAATGATTACTCTTCCGAAAGGTTTACCCCAAAATCGTTAGACTGGTTAAAAATTATATTCCACCAAACAAAACGTCCATTAAACTCAGTTCAACCCCATCCCTTCCGCGAGGATTCTAATAAATGGCTCAATAATGGCACAATATAATATTAACACAAAGTTAAACGCGTTTTTATTTTCCCGCCGAAACTTCAGCGCTGCTCGGGTGGTTTGGCGCGCATTTCGCCTTTACGGGCGCGTTCTCAAAAAATGGCTCCAGGAATAAAATAAATCGCAAATATTTATCAAAACGCAGCCCCGCTTCTGATGCGGGCCGAGGGATGCTCAGAGCCATGTCGAGGTGTGACGAAATTCGATAATTGAAATAAGTAATACTTTTTGTAATACTCTATACTATTTCAACTAACTGCAACTTCGGTTTCATCAACCAAACTTTAACAAAATGTTAATAATTTTTGTTTCTTGCTAATAATGGTGTATTTAAGATACTTGCAAGTAAGAGTTCTAATATGTAGATAAAAAAGACAGACTCAATAATCAAAACTTATATTGTGAATAATTCAAATAAAATATAATACTTACTGTGATTTTACGCAGAAAAAAACAAGTTTTTACTTAGATTTCATGAAATAAAATGAAACGATAAAGTTTATTCAGAATGAAACACATTACACGGACTATAGTCAGTGGCCATTAGAATATACGACCGACTATTTTATGATCATCCCATATTATATATTTAGCCCATATTTTTTTCACAATTTAATTGTATCGACACAAGCCGTCACATCCCTAGAGACAACTTGTACGCCGGCGGACATTTTGTTTTACAGCGCGGGTCGCGGCCCGCCCGAAATTATGAAAATATTTGCACAAATCTCTGTGCGACATGCTTGAACATTGTAAACTGGCTTAGGTTTTCAATCTTTCATAATTTAATTTATTTCAACAAGCTGTTTTATATTTAAGACATATATGGTTAACACATTCACTGGCAAGAATCGCTACTCCCGTAGCCGATCCCGTGGGTTTCCCCGTATAAACGGAAAAGCGACAACAGCGTAAGCGGGTTCCTAGAGGTGAAAGTGTTAAACCTACACTGTTGCCGGGTACAATAGATGGCGCGGTATAAGCGACATTACAGTTCCAATGTTCCAGTTCAATCACCAGTCTAGCCCAGGTTGGTAGTGACTCTGCCTGCGAAGCTGCTGATGCTGGGTTTACTCGTAAATCCTGATAAGGCCATTTTTTTTGTGATGAGTACGAGTAAAAGTATGTTCCTGAGTGTGGGCTGTTTCTATGTATTTAAGTATCTATTACAATACAATACAAATATTCTTTACTAGCTGATGCCCGCGGCTTCGCCCGCGTGGTTACAGGAAAATGTAACATAAGTATTGGATTTTCCCGCTGGAAAAAGTAGCCTATGTCACTCTCCAGCCTCTAAACTATCTCCATACAAAAAATCACATTAATACGAAGCTCCGTTGCGACGTGAAAGAAGGACACACAAACACACACACACACTTTCGCATTTATAATATTAGTAAGGATGGCTCACCAGACAGTAAAAATAAAATAGAAAAATAGAGGTAAATTAAGCATAAACAATGGTAGACAACAGGCGGTCTTATCGCTAAAAAGCGATCTTTTCCAGACAACCTTAGGGTGGTGGAGACGATGCAAGAAAAGATATGATTTGAGTAGGTGAAAACAGAAAAACAGAATATAAGTTAACTATAATCTAACTTATCTATTGATGTATATCGTCGTCTAATACGAATAATACAAGCCTAGTTTTCCTTAAAGTGGGGCTAGATTTGGATCGTTCCCTTCTATGTATTATTTTCATAATTTTTACGTAAATATATATCAATTATATATAACATAATACGTCATCTCGTGAACCCGTAGTCATTGGGAGTCTTCATTGCTTACATTTTTACGGTTTCAGGGGTCTAATTTGAAATAGCTAAACGTGACATCTCTGGCTTATCATAGATACTTGATATATTTCTACTTTTATGCCTCTGTCTTTAATAATAAGAATGACAGAGACGTGAAACAAAAGCCATATCCTAGGGAATCCTTCTGTCAATAAAGATAAATGGAATCGCCGTCATCGTATTGTGGTACTTGACTTCTACTATAGTGTTGCCTAATTGTGTAATTATGCAATATTTTGAAAAAAAAAACAGCACTTTAACTCAAGATTATTTAAAGTTGAATTGTAGGAGTAGAGGATTTTAAATTGATTTAGAAGTGAACTTTAAAATGTACCTACATTGTGAAGCAAGCTGATAAGTGATAACTTTATTAAATTAGACTAGACTACACACTGCAAACTAGTGCCTATAAATAATATAGGCAGAGATTAGCAACCTTTAATTGGCATAGACAATAATTTTAGCTGGAGACTGACAACAATACATAGCTAATGAATTGATCGCGTGCAGGGGTGGCGAACTCCGGGTGCATTCGGGATGCATTAGCGCCGCTTCCGGGCCCCTCCCGCTTTTTATACCCATACCTACACGTGACTTTTTCTCAGTTTCCGCGTGGCAAGGAATGGTGCGTTACTATTATTTTAAGTTTGATAAAAAAAATCAGGCAACTGACTTGCAAAAAAGATTGCGTGGTTATTAAACTTTTTTTAGACAGTCCAAGAGAAATATTATCCTATGCCAAAAACACGAACTTCAATATGACATATCTTAATTCACTTTGTTTATAGGTTCATAGATTATTCGTAAAATAAATTATTATTTTGTAGACAGCAAAATCGCGAACTGTTTTTGTTTTTGGAACGTATTGTGCGTGTATCTTCAAATGAGCATTAGTGAAACAGGAGTCGTCAACAATTTGTCATTTCAAGACTTTGGGCAGAAATTCTTTTTTAAAATACCGTGACGCGGGTGCGGGTTGGTCTCGCGATAGAAGGGTAGTATTTCCGGTTCCGGGAGGGGGGGCCCGGTTCTCTTTGTGCTGCGATAACCGGAAGCCAAGGGCTCCAAGGACTGAGGGTAACGTCAACTGCGGGGTATTTGTAAGTTTCTCGCGTTCATTACTCATCGAGGAGTTTTATTTTTCGATGAGGCCCCAGTTGTTAATGAAGTATCTACTTATTCTATTCGTCTATTTAAACAGTTTTACAGAACTTACCTACCACCCGGATGCAGATACAGAATAAACAAGCTATATTTTTTTTCTTTTTGAAATGTTTGGTATTTTTTATGTCACGGCAAACCAGCACAACAAGCGCCAAGTAAGTAATAATTGCTATAAAAATGTTTACGTATGCAATTTTAGGCGCCAATGTAGAATTTGGTTTTTAGTGAAATCCTGAAAGTACGTAAAACTCGTAAAAATGAGATTACCTTCTGATTGGCTTGTTATTTTTCTCAATTCAATTATAAGAATTCTCGTAGAGGCGTATTTATTTATAACACCCTACAAAAAGACCTGAGTAGATTACCGCAACTAGTGCTCTCCGCACAGTGATTAAGGCCATTTTTACAAGTGTCCTGCAAAAACGGCCACCGCTCGGTTAATAGTCGGAAATTGTTCCATTATCGGCGCAGTCGCTCCAACTAAAATTATCATTGTTCGGCTAAAAGTAGCCATTTAGCTGGTGATTGCAGCCGAGTGGCTACTGCAAGAATTCTATCGGCTTGGACTTAGCGAGAAAACCGAGTCTTTTAGTCGAGTATAGTATGTAGGTATAATCACTGTAATATAAAAGCAAAAATAATACAAAATATCGACAACGACATGAATGTAAACGTTTCATTCTGGTTTTAATCCTTGAAATTCATAACAATAATGCTTTAGCAGTTTTAAAATAGACTAACACATTTCCGATAAAATCATTGATGATTATGAAGTTTCAGAATTCTGAATGCTTTTTTTTTCTTGCTTAGCACAACTTTCTCGACCTGCTTGCTGCCATGCATTTTATCATGTTGTCATGAGACGTGTGTACCTATTGGGAGTGGGCTTACGGATTAACCGGAGCTCAGATCAGCCGTAATAGCCGCACTTCTAAAACTACACTGAAAAGGAAACTCATTAAGGAATAATAACTTAAATTAAATTCTTGGCTCGTTAGCAGCGTTGCGGAAATGTCCCTGACCGGTATAAAATATTTAAACTATATTCTCAAGTTAACGATCAACATATCAGATTCGTGTAGCAAACATACACAGGTCGTAAATATTCACGTTTAAATGAGGTGTTTTGAAATTTACACCTTTGTCTTGAAATAGGGTTCATACGATGCAAGCTGAGTCAGCTAAGGCTCCGGATAATCTTATGTCTGATGGGAATACATAAGCAGGTTATAAGATTATCATGACAGGTCAGGTGCAAGTTAGACTCGCGCACCGAGGGTTCCGTATAGTTTTGTACATGGCTTGTGCATCACAGGAATCGAGTCTCGAAGCTTTTCCTCATAGAACGACAAATAAGTAAGTCGACTTATTTCGCTTTTCCCCAGAGTGGCATACGGACAGAAAAACTAGCACGCATTCGTGACCATTCGTCTTCCTTTTGAAGTACGTTTTAAAAACTAGCTATTCTATTATGGCGTTCATTCTTGATCGTTTTTTGAACGCACGCCTGTCCCCTGCACGACGTCCGATCACTTCGGAAGTCCGTTCACGCAACACGACTTATCCATTACTTATTTTACCGCCGACGCATAAAGGGGTGTGAACGCAGTTAAAATGTTTACGAGAATATTGAGTGTAGTTTCAAATTCTGCATAAGTAGATATATTAACTAGCAAGCTAAGGGTGGGTTGCATCAAACCGTCTGTAATCGTAAGCGGTGTTCGTTAAAATTTGAATTTATAGAAAGTTGACAAGTGTCTATGGCATTACATCACATCATACACAGCTACCGCGCCATATTTAACGTTGATCGGTCTGTAGGTAATCGAAAGTTGGTGCAACCCTTGTTTATCTTTTGTGTTTGAAGACGGTATTTATGAAACCCTACACGTGACACCTGGGCGGTGCTAAAAGTGCAACAACCTGGCAACCGTACTGTCTTTTCCAAGATCTCACGGTTCTAAATACTGATTTGCCATACGATAAATAAATAAATAATGAAAACCAAGTCCCCTAAAGTAAACATCTCAGGCTAAAACCACATCGATAGACGAAACATTTAATTAAAAAAACGAACTCTATTGGTTTATCCGTTAGGGACCTACGATGACACAAACAGACACGCAGATTAAACTGTTGCACACGCATGTTAAACTTACAACATCCCTGCCTTCGTCGCAGATAAATATTTACAAATAATGGGAACACAAACACTTTTCCAAACCAAAAACAAACACATGCAGTGTCACCGTAAATTTATTTTGCGTCACCGCTACTAACAGCGTTCATCTATCATCTAACTTTAAAAGGGTAGACCGGGGTCGACACGATTGAAGCCTTTCTTATTTTATTCCTTGCCCTCTTGGCGTCGAAAATACTAGGAAGAATGACCTTTCCGAGGGGAGAGTGGGGACGCATGGGTCACGATGACCGATAGGACAGGTAAGGGGAAGTTGGTTACAGGTTTTCAATTTCGTTATGGACTTTTTCGCATCTACTTGAGGTGAGGTAAATGATCGGGTGTTATTGAGGTAAATTGTCTGGAAGTCGACGCATATGTAGCCCAATTTTTACAAGCTTTTATTTAACTTGACCTGTTCGTTTGTCAGTTTGTTATTGAGGGACAAATCTTCCAAGTTAATGACCGACTTCACGCTGACCGATTGATCTGAAAGTTTGGGTATAAGTATAGTTTGCATGACAATTCAATATTATGGTACCATCGAGCTGATTTGATGATGGAGACAGATGGCGGCCATGGGAATTCAGTACTTAACCGACGTAACCCCGTTGAGTTTGGGCTCGTTAGAATTGTGAATGAGTAGTTGATGACGGTATACAGAAAAGTACAGTCAGCAATAAAAACTTGTACCAAATATGAAAATGATGACAGAAACTTATTACGTTTTATTGTGAAAGTGATACAAGCTTATAAGTAGGTACGTAAAAGCTTACAGATAAAATGATACTATAAACACTGATTTATTAAATACAGTTGATTATTCATGTGAAATATGGTTGATTCTGGATATATGAGATCATTACGCGCGTGCTGCGCAGTGCACATTTAGATCTCTTGTTCTGTATAACCTGGGTGAATTTACAAGGGTGGCTTTATATACAATTTGTTATTGTAAACTACTAGTTTTAAGGTGTGTTGGTGCAAAATTATCGCATATTGGGTCTAGCCTGTAATGATAATTGTATGTATGGAAATAAATAAATAAGATAAATAAATAAATAAACATTTCTACATGACCACGATATAGATACTTTACCAAGATTTTATACTTTTCCTGCTTCTCTGCGAGTTGTTAAGGGAAACAACTTTACACATTCACTGCCAAGAATCGCTACGCGCTACGCTCGTAGCCGATGCCGTGGTTTTCCCCGTATGTAGCGGATAGCGACTACGGCGTAGGCGCCCGTTGGGCGGATTCCTGGCAGTGAAAGTGTTAAACATGAATAGCCTAAGATACAATCATTCATTACGGTATTACCGTCGCTTTAAATGAAAACCCATAATATTTTTATCATGCGATATTACTCATACAAAAGTTTTCGATTAGTTTAGGGAAACTGTAACTTTTAAATACTATAATATACCTACTCGTACATATGGGTTAAATAAAAAACCCGGACTAGTACAAGCTAAGTTCGTGCTCGAACGGCCAGCGTCCACTATAACCGTATATCTTGTCTTTGTGCCCGCTATTTATGGGCACACTTATTTTTATTTTAATGCTGATACTGTCGGTGCCACTGCGTCTCGGGACTAATCTGCAAATCCTGCCAGTTTTTGTGGCTATCAGCTTGGTTTGAGGAAAGTAGTCTTGAGAATGTAGTCAAATTCATTCTAAGGAGCCCCGTGGTGTCGAGTTAGAGTAGCACTACCCCATTTCTTCCCGAGGCTGCCGTAAGAGTCGACTACGCGCCTAGAATTGAAGTATGTTTTGAGCTATGGACTAGCAATCTATCACTTCAATATCACTTTTTTTCCATCTACCCATTCAAGGCCAAATGAATAATCGTGGGTATACTTCCAAAACCATAGAACAGACTATAGAGTCAGTAGTCAGTTATCTGGATTTGGAAGAATACCAGTGATATTTTGAGTCATGCCTCTACGAGCGATTTCCGCCAAAGCAGAAAAAGGCTGCTACGCGCTACGACGTAGCCCACTAAGCGATGTGTGGCCTCAAATGGGTTGAATCTACGATAGCTAGAAGTGTGGTTTTAGTCCGTTATTGTTAGTTCATCCTAAGAATGATAAAATTTAGGTAGGTACGTACAGTTACCAGCTTATGTACGTCGGTTTCAATAAGTCAGGTGAACAAGGTAAAATGCCCCTTAGCTTTCTATTGTTCAATATTTCTGTAGGAGAAGCTATTTTATCGCTAATCGGCGTGTTCAAAAACTCCAACAATGCCATTCTATAATCTGTGTTATCATGACAAGTTTTCCTCAAAATTGATTTTATTGTCTGGACTGCTTTCTCGACCTGCCCGTTAGATTGGGCGTACCTCGGCGACGATGTTAAGTGATTAAACTTCCAGTCTTTACTAAAGTGATGAAATAAGTTTGATGAAAACTCGGGCCCGTTATCAGAAAAAACTACTTCCGGAACACCTTGTCTGCAAAATATGTCTATCAACCGATCAATAACATGCGATGACGTCATGTTATTTAGCTTACTTACTTCTACAAATTTACTAAAATAATCAATGACAACTAGGTAAGACGATCCTGCGAAATGAAATATATCCGCACCTATTTTTGACCATGGTCTCAATGGAATCTCATGCGACAACATAGGTTCTCTGCTATTCTCTTTGCGATGAGATAGACAAGCCTGGCAGTGAGAAATCATGTCATCAAGCTGAGTATTCATATTGGGCCAGTACATGATTTCTCTAGCTCGCAGTTTACATTTCACTGCTCCTAAATGTCCTATGTGTATTTTTTTAAGCATGGTTTGACGCATGCATTTAGGTATGACTATACGCTGACTCTTCCAAATCATGTCATACGCAACTGTCAATTCGTCTCTGCAATCCCAATACGGTCTTAATGTATTTTCCAGCTGACTCCGATGTACAGGCCAGCCCTTCTTTATTATCTTCTTTAAAGCTTCAATTTCGCTATCTAGTTTTGAACATCTCTGCAATTCCATGAAATGCGAGTCAGTTAAAGGATTGCTAACAGCCACCGCACATACTTGCGCCTGGAGCTCTAAATGATCGCGGGGCTCATCGGGCGCTGTACCCGCTTCGCCTATCGCCACTGCGCGCGACAGGGCGTCTGCTATGTACAGATATTTGCCCGGCTTGTACACCAATTCAAATGTATATGGTTGCAACCTGAGTAACATACGCTGGAGACGTGCCGGTGCTCCAGCGATAGGCTTTTTAATTATGCTCACCAGAGGCTTGTGATCTGTTTCCACAATAACATCCGAATGTCCATAAATGTAACAGTAAAACTTTTCGCACGCATAAACACAAGCCAGCAACTCTTTTTCAATCTGCGCGTACGCTTGCTCGGCTTTAGTGAGAGAACGCGAGGCATAGCACACCGGCAATCCATTCTGCATCAAACATGCACCAAGACCGTTTTTCGATGCATCTACTGAAAGCGTCACCGGTTTTTCTAAGCTAAAGTATTGTAAGACGGGTGGACTTACTAGGCACTGTTTTAACTCGTTGAAGCATTTTTCATGTCTATCATCCCAGTGCCAGGCGATATCCTTTTTTAGAAGCTCTCTCAGTAAATGGGTTTTTTCCGACAGATGCGGTATGAAGGAACCAACATAGGTTACGAGACCCAAAAATCGTTCCAAATCTTTAGTGTTTTCAGGCTTCGGCATTTTCCTTATAGCTGACGTGTGAGAGTCATCTGGCTGTATTCCCCGGCACGATATCTTGTGCCCTAAGTACTTTAGCTCTGTAAGCCCTACCTTGCACTTATCCTTGTTAAGCCTGATGTTGATTTGCCTACAACGGTCCAGCACCTGTTGTAGACGCTTGTCATGCACTTCCTTCGTGTCTCCGTACACTAGCAAATCATCGATAAACAGTATTACGCCTTCTATATCATCAAACTGTTCATAAAGCCTTTTATGGAAAACCTCTGAAGCCGACGAAATACCGAACGGCATTCGTAAAAAATTATACCTACCGAACACTGAATTGAATGTACAAAGATCAGTCGATTCCTCGTGCAGTTTTACCTGCCAGAAAGATTGTTTGGCATCAAGGGTGCTAAAATATTTCGCGCCTGATAATTTTGTTGTAATTTCGTCGAGAGTGGGTAATTTAAAATGTTCTCGGCGAATTGCTTTATTCAAGTCCCGAGGATCCAAACAGATGCGAAGGTCTCCATTAGCTTTCTTCACAACAGTCATGCTGTTGACCCAGTCCGTGGGCCCCTCAACCTTCGCGATAACCTGTTGCCGCAACATATCGTCCAGTTTGTCCTTGACCGCGTCCCGCAGCGCCAGTGGCAGCTTGCGCGGCGCGTGCACCACCGGTCGCACGCCCGGTTGCAGCTGTATCCTGTACTCCCCGGGCAGACATCCCATCCCTTGAAATACATCCCCATACTCATCTAATATCCCTAAACTATTATTAGTCTCCTGGGCATTTACGGCCATAACACGCTTTATTAAGTTTAATTCTTCACAGGCCGTTTTACCCAGCAATGGTGGTGACGTAACGTCTGCGATGATAAAACGTACAATAAAGAATGCATCTTTATGCTTCACTTTCAGCTGACATTTACCTACGACCTGAATTTCATTTCCCGCGTATCCGGTCAATTTTACACGAGTTCGTATTAAATCACCTACACTATGACCTATTTCCGATAAGAAACGCAGAGGCAGGACGTTTACATCAGCTCCTGTGTCTAATTTAAAAGTTATACTTGCTCCATTAATTGCAAGGTCTACGTTCCAATGCTTATCTGAAGTAACAGAGTTAATGAGACATACCTGATCCGTGGAGCTCTCCTGCACGGCGTACACCCGGCACACCTTTGCAAAATGATTAGACCTATGACATTTCGCACAGCGTTGACCATAAGCAGGGCATTTAAATTTGTCATGTACCGATCCACAATAGTCACACTGTCTACGGTTGTTTACACGCGACTGTGCATTCTTGCGCGATGACGTCACCGCTGCACCCGGTCTCGGAGGCGGCGCGCGGCCCGGCGGCGGCAGCGCTCGCGCTCCGCAGCGGCACTCGCGGCTAGGTGCCGCGCGATCTGTAGCCGACCGACGTAGCCAGTGTACATCACACAGCTGCTGGTTATCCTCCTTAGCCGTGAGCTCGTAAGCGCTGTGCTCCGCTGAGACTTCCTGTTTTATATGTCCTGCCTGCATGCGAGACATTACGGCTATGCGGCATATATCAATAGCTTTCTGTAGGGTCAAGGTCTCGCTTTCCCGCAGCAAACGTTCTCTTAACGCGTCCTCTCTCAATCCACATATTAATCTATCTCTAATTAGGTCATCCTTTAAGTCTTTAAATTCGCATGTATTGGCTAATTTATTTAATTCAAAAGTATATTGTTCGACGGATTCACCTTCTTGTTGACCTCTCGAGAAGAACTTATGCCGTTCAATAGTCAGGTTTTTTGTCGGTAAGAAATATTTGTCAAATTGTTCCAGCAACACCTTAACTGTAGTTATCTTATCCGTGAACTGTTCGTAGACATCGCGGCACTGCTCCCCTATGACGTGTAGTAAAATGCTCACTTGCACGTCCTCAGTTTTTTTACCAAGCTCGCAAGCTTTTGAATAGATCTCAAAAGATTTCTTCCACTTTAGCCATTGCCTACTTAAATTTCCTGACGTGACACTCGACAAATTGT
Source organism: Epinotia ramella (assembly GCA_947578815.1). Taxonomy (NCBI): domain Eukaryota; kingdom Metazoa; phylum Arthropoda; class Insecta; order Lepidoptera; family Tortricidae; genus Epinotia; species Epinotia ramella. The sequence continues at coordinate 21,170,247 of OX388206.1, forward strand.
TCTCAAAACAAAATGGAGGAGGCGGCCGCAGAACTGTATCCATTTTTGGTTTGCCACAATGCACTGTTCACCACACTCCACTATAAATCCCTCAAGTAAACAATTCCCTTCAATTTTTATTCATTCACTCTTATTTTAAACCGGCTGCGCCATGTAATGTACTTGATATGGGCAGGGAGATAATTAACACCACTAATGCGTTGCTAAGACTGTCTTTATTTTCATCCGCCCTACCCTCCTATTACACATGACCAAGCTACCCACAATTAATATCTGCAACAACAAGCGCGCATATATATCTGACCTGAGGGGTACCCACGTAACGTTCCGAACGTAGGTACGTTAGGACAACTCAACTATCATTTTTCATACTAAAAGTGACGTTTAGAGGAGTAATCACGGTAGGTTTTGAACGTGCGTTAGGACAATCTGACTGTAATTTTTCTATATAAGAAAGTGACATTTAGACCTACCTGACGCGTGTACAATGCGTTACGTGATTGACCTGCTGCTGCTTCTATTTCAAGGATGTGTCAAATATTTCTGAGATTACCTACCACGCATTGGTGGAGTGTGCTCGGATCGGAGCCGAACGCAGGGCATTTGAAGAGCAGTCCAATCTTAGGCTCACAGACGTAGGCTCATGCAATATCTTGTTATCTAACCCCACATCTAAGCTAGCGATTAAACTGTACAACTTAATTATTAAATTAGTTAAGTGTAGATTGTAAGTAGTTATACGAATGTACCTATAAGGCCGGCATCATCGCTCAGCGACAAAGGCCTTCTTTTTACAAATAAAGATTAAAAAAAAAAAAAAAAATTCTGCGCGCTTTGTTGTGGCAGTACTTCTTTCACTTCTCGTCATATTTTGTCTGCACCTTGGAAAATGAATGCAACTGCTATATAAATAGTATACAAAATAATGTACAATACACTCCCTTTTTAGGGTTCCGTAGCCAAATGGCAAAAAACGGAACCCTTATAGATTCGTCATGTCTGTCTGTCTGTCCGTCCGTATGTCACAGGCATTTTACTCGAAAACTATAAAGTGTATTTGTATAAAATTTTCAGGATAGGTGTATTTTGTTAACCGCTACATAGTTTTGTAACTAAATTACTAAAAAAAATTATTTTTTTGGGTGCACTCCATACATAAAACTAAAGTCAATTTTTTTTTTATTGCAAGCCCACGTGTGGTACATCAATCGATAGGCCTTTAAAAATAAATATAAGGTTTGTCAGCAATTTTTTTGATTAAGTGAATAGAGTCGGAGATAATCTCCTCGAAAGTCACTAAAATTGTGTCCCCCCCCCCTCTAATTTTTGAACCGTGTATTTAAAAAATATGAAAAAAATCATGCTCATAGGGCTTATTAAATTCTCTCAGCGAAAATTGTTTTGAACAAGATCGGTTCAAAGGTTTTTGAGATATTTCTAAAAAACTGCCTTCCTTAAAGAAAAGGACGTAAGTGCCATAAGATTTCAGTAACGATACGACCTTTTTAATAGGCACGGAACCCTCGTTATGCGTGGTCCGACACGCACTTGGCCGCTTTTTATTATTTAATAATATAGCTAGGTGCCTCTAATTTTTGCAAAGATACACCCTTAATAATTAGGTGAGATAATACAATATTGGAATAAGAATAAAACTATCCATGTTAGTGTCTACCCTTAAAATATATTAGCCGCAAACCGTGAAACACAATAGCTTGTCTATAAAAGCAGAAATCTTGAAGCGACTTTCTTAAACAAATCTGAGGGCTGCACCCTTTTCACTTACCGCACAAACAATATTTCACGCCTATAAGTTTCCGATACATGAATTTTATTAACTTTCGCCCCCGCCCGTGACGGATGGAGTGTTATAGTATTTGTTTTACGCGTCATCAAAGTGGTAGAAGCAGTTGTGGGGGCAACCCTGCCGTCTTGGTTTAAACTTTGCCGCCTATTGGGGTTTCTGCGGTACGAAATACTACTCGCATGTTGTAAGTGGTAAAACATTACCAGAGTAGAAATTTGAAGTCAGTGATTGTGACGTAATTCAGTAAGTACACGTGGTATTCACTAGAAGATGACTTAGTTCGCGAGAGTGATAAATTATAACAATCTTTTGGCTATCTTTTTGTACTCCAACGGTTACAAATAAGTTTACGGCCTAAGCCCTGCCCAAGATAACTTAATTTAGAAAACTGAAATATAGCAGAATCCTAGTTATTTTATACGTTTTGATATTATTTGGTTACTGAACTGATATAAATAAAGTACCAATACAGGTATATTTAAAACACAAGTACCTTTTCATCAAATCCAAATTTAAATCCTGAATGAACAACAGGTGGTCTTATCTTTAAAATTGGCTGCGAAGTAAATGAGAAAATGCGCAATAAATAATAATCCCGAACCCTAATATTTATATATTCGGCGTCCGCTGAAGGGTGACTGGAAGATTTCTAACTTCATCGAAGAGAAATTGGCTAAAAAATTCCTTAGCAAAATAAAATCGAAGAGTGACTTCCGAAAGTTATCGAACTTCTCAACAATCCATTACACCGAGTTTTGCAAAAAATTGACTTGGAACTTATTATTTTGAGTGAAAACATCTCGGAGTTTCGTCGCCGCCCGCAACTTGGTCGGGGGACGATAAACACTTACGTAATATATTTATTTAAGACACTCACAATTAGGTTTTGCACCGAGTTTTGTTTGTTTACTTATTTGCTTTTGGCGTAACGTTAATGCTAAAATGAAATAAAAAAATAAGCTTTTTGCGAAAATAACTGCAACCGCTACCCACTGACTGAGATAGAGTTCCCTTGTTAATTTTTATATATTCCTAAAGGAATAACTTATATCTTTATTACCTATCGTCATTGGCCTTTTACACCTATAAAAGATGATTTGTACAGAGTCCTTCAAGACGCGGCACTTACGTAATGTGGCTTATAAGAAGAATACAAGACAGCGACTTGTGACAATGTAATAATATAATAGTTGACTAATTTTTAATTATGACAGCATTTGATGGTTAAACATTGACATAATTCACACACTAACCTTCCTAGCACCAGTTAATTAACTCGTAAATAAGCTAACAGCTTACACGCAACTGCCGTTAGCATTAGCGCCATTAGGGCTCCATAGTCTCCAGCTAACAGAGTGCAGACACTAAAATCGCCACTTTTAGTGTGTAGTGAGTACTAAACATCAAACAAAGGTAGCGGCGGCGGCGAGCGGCGTCCGGCCCCGCCACAAAGGCTTTGTGAGCGCCACAGTGACACCACGACACGCTTTTTGCGTCCCGCTATCGCCCGATGACGTCCCTGTAGATCGATAAGAGCCCACTCGACGGGGAATGCTCCATTGTATAACTGACATTACAGTGTCTGAGATGTGGAAAATCGCAGCCCTAAATGTTGCCGGCAATGTTATGTCACAGTATCGGGGTTGATGTTAATGAAGGGATAACGATTTTGATAACTGGGGCACGAATTCCTACTAATATAGACATCTCGATTCTACACTGTTTGGAATAACGTTAGAAGAAATTCGGTGGGTAATCAACTAGGGTTAATGAGGTCCTTATATTTAAACTATATCAGCCGCGGGGATCATATTGTAATTTGTAATTGGGAATTCTGGCGACATGTTTCGAACTCATCGGATATGGCAGAACAGAGTGGTTTGCCGCATTCAGAACGCGCGCTGACATCATCAGGGTAATCGTGTAACATTTCGTTCGCGGGTTAGGATGAATCAACTGTAATTTTTAGAAGCTGAAAATATAGGTAACTATTGATATATTGCCTAACGCTCGTTCGAAAAGTATCTACTCGTATTTTCTCTTCAAAGTTATTTTAAACTATTCGTATTCGGCTGAGTGGAATCGCTATGCGATATTTTGTATTTTACCATTATATCCTACTTGTCAGTATACTGTTTCTCACGTACATAGGTAGTAAAGATTTTATGCTGACTTGACTGACAATCGACACTATAAAGGCCGGAAAGTACTGACAGCGGTGGCGGCGCGGCGCGGAGGCAGTTGTATTGTAATTCGAACTAATACGAAAGGGTCCGCACAGAATACCGGCCGGGAAAAAAGTGTTTTGTGCGGACTCTTTCGTATTAGTTTGAACATTACAACCGGTACCGCCTCCGTGCCGCTCCGCCACCGCTGTCAGTACTTTTTGGCCTTTAGTGTCGATTGTCAGTCAAGCGTTTTGTCCTTAAGGGGATGTCTTGATTCGAGTCGACCACGCCTCCTTGACAGAGACACGCTTATGCCCTCCGCGCTCCGCGCACGAGAAAAAGAGATGCAACACTCTTCGGGAATGGCTTTTTTGGACAAATTTCGATAAATACCTAACTTACTGGAGTTTTATTTATATTTTATTAAGTGAGATTTTAGATGAGATAAAATACTATCGTTTTTACTTGATTGTGTCGTAAAATTATGTAGTGTTTGAGAAGGCTGAGTAAAAAAAGTTAAATAAAGACCCAACTTTGGAATTTTATTCGGAGAAAATTTTAGGCAATCACGTATCGATTAAATCAGATAAACAACCATATAGTCAAGAATCATATATCTGAAAATCAGCCCTCATTGTTTCTTAATCCAGTCAGAACGGCGTTTCAAAGCACGCGATTATTTCCAATGCACCCCCTTAACAGCTATGACGGCGGAAATGGTCTTACCAATAGCTTACTGATTTCACCCAGTTTTACAGATACTGAACTTGAACAGTAGTATTATATTGCGCGGAATCGGGGCGGTAATGCATGCAGTACTTACTGCATTCGTACCGCCCCTATTTCGTGCGTGGGATGCGGCATTGATCAGGAAGGACTCATGAAAGGTGCCTGCGCGCAGTAAAGAATGGGTACTGACTTGACAATGACGCGTCATTGCTTTTACAGCACCGAAATTACAGACAAATGCCGCAGCGGCATAGAACCATATTTACGTATTTTTTTAAACCAAATAACGCAAATTACAATATATTTGAATGGCGTACCCGTACCGTTTTATCTTGTGTAAAGAATCATAATCGGGCTCCGCGCAAGATGGCCGCTAAGCCAGCCCAATTTTTCTCACCGTCATTGAGCTGAGCACGTCTCGAACTCGAGGCAAACTTAACTAAATACCTACGTGCCTTACATAGTTATGCCTTATTTCTCGGGCCACAATTAACATAAATTAGTAGTTAGTGACGCGTGAAAAACGTGACTCACATATCATCTGTATGCAAGAGGACGCTGCACAGATCACGGGCGTCTCGAATAATATTCCACTTACGCCTCCCGACAATCCTCACTGACATCGTGGTCATTCAATTCTAGCCCTTAAGTTAAACGGATAAGGTCTAGACGGAAGGCCGCGGGGAGGTGTTTCGTGTTGAACGAGATGACAGTGTCGTGTCTGAGTAATTCGTAACGGAGAGAACACAAGTCAATGATACAGTATGGGGGAAACGGTGTTTGTCATCGTTCAAACCGAGTATTTTGGAATAAGAATATTTTATATTTAACTCAGTTACAGAAGAAATTAGTAGCATACACCAATAAGTTATGACATGACATAGCTTTCCAAGAAATACAAGTGACAACAAAAAAAAAATCAATAATCCCAACAGCATTATTTACGTATTATTATAATCTGTGTCACTCCTACGTGCCTCCACTGAGTGAATCTACTTATAATTTGCGAAACTGTATAGGTACCTACCTAGCGAGGCATACGTAGCACGGGCATCAGTCACGTCGGCAAGGGCCCATCGTAATCGTATCAAGACAGCCGTGAGCCGCCTTTTGACCAGCGTCTACATGTTCCATCCATATCGATCCATGTAGCTCCTAAGATAGACTTCAGTCGGATAGGCAGAGCATAGAGATTAGAGTATGCGTCTATTTTGTGAGATTATGTTTACGAAATAGATTTACACGTAGCACTAGCAGAGATGAAATTCAAGGTAGGTACTAGGAGGTATGGGCAAATGTTAATATTTTTACTTATAATAAGATATTTGTTTATGTCACATATTTTTATTAGCAATCCAACAAAAAAACTTGTTATAAATCAAAACAGACCTACCAATTAATAGTACTTATTTACAATAATATGTATAAATAAGTGGTTGCTCGTACTCAAATCAGAGGCACCTTGAAATCAACCTGACAGTTAAATGTCGCATTCCAAATTGTTCAACCGCATATCAATTCGGATCAAGTAAAGGTGGTCAGGTTAGGTCAGGCTACATGGCGCTACATGGCTTGAAGCACGCAGTTAAGATTATCCTACGATTTATTTAAACTTTATTACACAGAACAATTAAATAAGTACAAAAAGTGGACGTAATGCCTCAAGGCATTCTATACTAGTCAACCGTGCAATAATGATCTCTGGCCGGTAGTTAATGATGTTTTATGATATATAGATAAGATAGATGGACAAAACGTTTGCTTGCTACCAATCACACTGAAACAAAATTACTTATAACAAATATTCAATGCACAATATGGAACAGAACAGACATAAAAAGAAAAACTTAAACATGCAATTGCTGTGTGTGTTGCAGCAAAACAATAGGGTTCAAGGCTCAGTTATAACCTGCGCTTTGCTCTTTCGAGAGAAGCACTGATATTCTGCCTGAACCCGAGACACGTAAAGTTCAGTATCACAATATACAATAGTAGGTAAATATATCAGAATCTAAATCAATACAGAACCAAAAAAATATGCCAGGTGAAATTCAATCTTATGGCGGTACGTCGTGCCATCTTGTGTGAAATATAGTAAGTGTATGTAGGTGAGTATTTAATATCAATATCATAAAATTAAATACTCAAAGAAAGGGTAACATAAATGTGCTTTTAAAAAAAAAATACCCAGTGCTAAGAAACAATAGAGTGTATTATCAAATAGGTAGGTATAGGTTGTATCATTTTGGGGTCCCTTTTGAACACCATTTGATATCAAAATGTTTAGCGAGCTCGTTCTAGCACGTTAACTGGCCGCTGGTTGCACGTGAAAATGAGTTGAGACACATTAAACCAACGATGCGAAGTGGCGATCTAAAATTGACCTCCAGAGGCATCTAATCTCTACAAATGTACTAGCCCTAGTTGGGAGGTGTACCATTACTGCACGGGTCGGTGCACAAGAGTGCTAGTAGGTATGTTTAATTTTATGGTACATTGTTTAGAATACTCGTATGCACATTATTATAATAGCGTCACCTGCCTCACACGCGTTCAGATAAAATATCACACATTAAAAAGAACGGTTAACGGTAATTTTAGGTCAAAGGAGATCGCAGAATAAGCTATTTATAATGAGAAGGTTTTACTTATCTTTAGAACAACACTATTGTGCCCATTGCTAACTTTGGCTACCTCCTTAGAACTTATCAAAGTTCAAAACGAACAGAAAGAAGTAACAAGACAAAGCACACGAATAGCTATTTTTCGATGTAAGCTATAAGGTTAGTTGTACTTATTATTTGCTCTATTTATCATCTTTATTGCTATAAATTAAAATTAAAACTGGCAACGAATGGTACAGTAAGAAGTAGTAATACATCTACTCTAGATGTTTACGCGACATCTACTTGGTTTTATACACAACTTGATTCATCGGGTTACTTAGGACATAAGTTCATTGTAAGTAAGTAAGTACTAACATGTCGTCACACTTCAAACCCTGATATTGAGAGGTGTTAGTAGGCAGCAGTGGCAATTGTTTAAGAGCCATAAAACAATTAGCATTGTATTGAGCTGTATTGTATATTTTATGGCTATAGGCAGTTAAATGTTCGCGTACAGTCGAATACAAAGATGTATTCATATTTCCACCTTATCATATGGCAATAAGGTATAACATACGTCTTTTTGCAGTCGACTATTGTATTGTATTTTATTGTATTTTTGATTAGTAAACATTGTCATTTACAAGTCATTAAACATTAAAAAAAAGTTTCGCATTACATGTCAATTTCATACTATTAATTAATTCATGTTTTAATAATTTAAATAAATAATAACATTTCAATTATTTTAATTTTAAATTAGGTGCGCGACTGAGCCAATGTACTGGCCATCGAAAAACTCGTCAAACAAACGGTTCGACTAAATAACTGAACAATTATTTGCGGCTAGCAAAATGTTATTTACACTTATAATAAACCTCTGAATTTATTGAAAAAAGAATAGGCCAGTATAATTTCAAACATTGTTTTGTCACGAAGGAACGGACATCATGATTTTTTTTTATAGGTATATTATTATTCTGGCTTCCGCTTAGGATAGTTTTTATCCGAATGCGACAACTAATAAATTTTTAATATCTCATGGTCGAAAAATGTGTCATATTAGGCAAGCGGGGCTAATGTAGTACCTACATTTAGCCTCTAGGGAAAATATGTATACATATTTATGATTTTTAAAACATTTAATTTGACGAATCAAAACACTTCACCGTATTAAATCCACCAATCACAAGTCTTTCAAAAAACATTTGTATTTGCTATCAACTAACCAGAATACAGCTAGTTATTAAAATCGACCAATCAGAAAACAGAATTCATGTCAAACATTAGGTGTTTTTAATCCCTAAATCACAATCATTAAAAAATAAACGCCTCTGACCGTCAATAGCCGCGTCCAAACGTTCAAGCGTGATTGACTGCATACTTAGCATAACCTATGAGATTGAGCGGGATAGACTGCTGTCTATCTCGCTTTATCTTTTGCCCCGTATGCTGTCTGCTTTAAAACATTTGCTCACATTTAAAATCACACATATCACGCCATTTTGACATCATCATTGACGTCAAAATGGCGGAATTGATTTGTCTTTTACATATTAATAATTTCGATTCGGTCTACGATAGATCTTCATAAAACGGTTTACCATTGAATTGCCGACAAACATTTAATCGAATATTATTTCAAAGACAACGTTTCAAGTATTTTCATTTCATTGACAAGTCATTGCGTCGAAGACTCGATACTAGGTAATTTGAATAGAGGTCTTTTAATTGGTAGTTCACTTATTTCAATAACATTCATGTCATGGCTTTTCATTTCGGGTTTTTTTCAATTATACTTTTTTTACATGTAATAATATTTATTCCGCATAAAATTATTTTGGATCTGGATCTGAATCCCTAACGTTTTTTAACCTAATTTTGCCTTGCAGCGAGTCGACGCCGCCCCGCTGCGCGGGGCGATATTTCTGGTCTGAGGGACACAAGTGAACCCTAACCTAACCGACTTAAAACAGAGTTCGCTTATGACAAGCCATTTTTGTCCGCCCTGATATTTTTATGTAATAAACGATTTACACCAATGATTCTTAGTTTTATTATGCATAAATATTATACATACTTGTATGTCACACAATTAACTTTTTAAATGTGCAGTAGGATATATAAAATTGTATTAAAGTAATACGTCGAAGAAATGAATTGCAATGTTTTGTAGTTGTACCAATTAAGATAATTTGAAACAAATCAGCGATTAAGTAATATTCGTTGAATAGTATTTCTACGTAGTAAGATAAATTGAAATAAATAGTAGTTGAAATGAAATAACGCCAAACAATATTACTAGTACTGATGTTTCGATGAATCGTTGTCGATGAAATAATATTCGATGAAAAAGTTGTCGACAAAACAAGGGTACACCTCATAAAACGCATACCAAATGATAAAGCATAAAAAAAATCGATTCTAATATGAGAACTTATATTATGCGCAAATTTCGTATTAAGGCATAATTTCAATAAATGTTCGAAATTCATTCAGAACAATGAAACATGACTTTGTATTTTTTTCATGGCATCGCGCTTTTGGCGCTTGCGGCCACAGTACCTAAGAGGAACGGGATTAAAAGAATATACGGATAAATCGAAAATTTTAGAAGACAAGGGAAAAACCAGAACAGTGTACTTATAATATTCATTAAAGTTTGATATTATTTAAAGACAAAGTTTTATATAAGGCTTTAAATATATACCTACAAGGATGAGTCATTTATATACAGAAGTGAAGGAATAAATACAGGAAAACGTAATATAGGCATGAAACACACTGGCGCGGCCTGCCGTGGCGGTCAATAGTAAAGACCGCTAATGCTAAGTTTCCTTTTGACCGCCACAGCCAGGCCGCGCCGGTCTGCGAGAGGATTAAGGATTGACAGCAAAGAGTAAAATATTATACCTATGTTAGGAACATATGTAACGTTCCACTAGGTATTTATTATAGAGACTGCATGTAACCGGAAAACAAAACATTTATACGTGGTTTTTCATTGAACAACCGTATACCTGTAAAACAGCTCTTCACAATCGCACACAGTACCTACACACACACGTGCATTATTAATGAAAGTCGCCTCTATCTGCCTTTCTAAAAGCACATACTCCTATTACCTTTCGTATCCAATGGTACTCAAATATAATATGTATTACAAGTACCTAAATAGAATTTCAAAATTATGATCATAATAATACAATAGTCATCAGGATAGGCTGTTCCTTACGTGATATCCAAATCGTGAATCTATGTGTAAACCAACGTGCGTATACTCAAGTACAAGTACTTACTTACATATGTAGGTATACTTACTTCTGAAACTAATAAGACCACTTCAGTATTTTTAACGGAGACATTACTACTTATATACTATATAACGTATTCGGGAGTAACTGAACTGAGGAGGCAGGGAGGGACAGTGTCCTCACGCACCGACAGAGGGCGCGGTCCGGAGAGCACCAATACGTAATGTGATGGAGGAATAATTTCCTAAAATGCACTGGATTGAGATGGGACAGACCCTTGATTTATTTGAGTAGTTTCACAGGGCAACGACAATTTAGTTTATTACAGTATCTGGGTCGGCCGGTATGCCGAAATGAATACTCGCGGAGTGATTTCTTATTTGTGGAAGTTATTTACTAATATTATGTAGTTACGCAAAGGTATTTCACGAAATAATAATATAGTAAAGACATTTGCGTGACGACATTTCTCGAGTACGAGTATATGCTTCTGGTGTTGCGTGATTTGGAAATGAAGTAGGTAGTAGTAAGTACAAGTACATGTATATCTTTATTTGTCAGGTGCGGTGTTATTATTGCTAATTCGTGCCAATAAGTCTGAGCAGATATGAAAGCAATGTAAATGAACTCCTTCCATCGAAATCTGAAATTTATGAATGTGATCAAATAGCGCTTTATGATTGTATTGGATTTTAAGCGTAATTGTGCGATTTGGTCTGAACTGAAACCATCTAGTTCATCTCTTTATACGCTCAATAGCAATGAAAACGGGGCAAACTGTATAGAAATTTGATATAAGTTGTACCCGCGATCTTTGCTAATGACGAGGTTAGTTGATACTCCTTGTATTTGCACTAGTAACAGTTAATCGACATCTACTGAATGCATAGCATACCTCATCAACATAGGTTTAACTGTACATAGGTAAAATGCATAACATCTTAGAGTTCACTATTTTAATAATGGCCAGATCTCGATCTTGGCATTGTTCGTGTAAGTAGCCGCCCGGCAATATCGCGGCAGACTCCGGCCACTCGAGCGCTCATCCCGATCGTCGGCAAAAACATCGCAAATAAGGACGCTTGTTAAAATATGAATATGCGCTCGAGAACTATCTAGGTTCAGGTCAGAACTAGATTTTAATTCACGTAGAAATCCAGCCCAGTTATGCCATTGTTTTTGCACAACAGACATGAAGTGTAGGTAGGGTACCTACTATCATCCTGTTTAAATGAAGAAGAAACAACGACACATTTAAGTACCTAAATCATTTGTTTTATAATTGAATCGTTGATAAATTTGTCGTTCATTAGTGATAAGATCACCTATAATTTATTCAAGGCAAGAACTATTTAAAGTGTTCATGACCTCTACGACCTACGGCCTAGCACTGACTTAAATTCTGCCAAAGAAGTAACAAACAATTGGAGAACACCTTAATGATTTGTAAACAAGGCACCGAACGAAACCCCAGCAGTGGCTCGCAACGGGATCAATACACTTATATACATACAGAGAAACTACGTCTTCTATTGCTTACGCCCTCGTAGCACCCTCTGAAAGGGTTCGCATAGATTATCAAACAGAAGCCACTTGAAAACTGCAATGACACATGTTAACATTTTAGCTTTCATTCTGACTGTATAGGGCATTTATATATGGTCGGTATACGTATAAATCACATTGTTTTACATTGCGTATCGATTTTCCTCTACTAATAGAGACGAGAGCTTATAACTTTAATTCCACGTATACACACATGCAGCGCTTAATTGATATTTGTATCAATACACAATTGGCCTCGTTTTCATAAAGCATTGTAATTGAAAACAAAACCCACTCAAAGTGAAATGCGCATGAGAAAACTGAAATAAAATTCCATAACTCATTTTCAATTGGCCGCGTCGACATCACTCGACACGCAAACTCTCCAGGACGCACGCAAAACGAACATTTTTCCGAACCGAACGCCTCCCGACGCAAAACTCTATAAAAACGTCGAAAAAAAACAGTAACATGGCGTATAATGACAGCTGGTCCACTTGAGAACAAAAGGGGAGAGCCGAGGCTCGTTGAGAAAAAAAATACACGGCGAGTAAAAACAACTGCGTGTACGCTCGCCCGCGGACCGCCGACGTCCGCCCGCTAATAAATTTGCAATCGCATTCGATTCGAACAGTCCACAATCGCGACGCTTACCCCGCTCCCGGCGACAAGTGGACTCCAGCTAGCACTACATCAGCCCAACACACAGTAGCTACTTCGTCGTCGTCCGCTTCCAAACTCGGCGCAAAAATTAGGTAGCATCGTTGAGAAAACTCGTTACGAATATTGCTATACGTCTCGCAGAGAATAGCTCCGCATTCGAGTTTAAAATGCGAATAATAATCGTGCCATTCATAAAAATCCCGTGCGCGGAATGCAAGGAGCGACCGTGTTTTACACGTTATAATTTTGTGCCGAAAGCAGGCTTGCGACTAGGCAGGCGGTTGTTTTGTGCCGAGTGTAGGCTCGGTTCAAATGCCGCGCACGGCCCATTAGTTGATGAGCGCACGTGCACACCCGGCCGCGCTGCGCTGCCCGATCCCGGGAAAAACGTAACAATTTTCAGGTAGAATATGAAAATGTTTTGTAACTCGCCGCTGAAAACATGTTTTGCTAAAAACTAACGTTTTCACGCACGATGACTTTTCAAGTATAGTTTGAGTTGTTATTTCAGCTTTTAGTTGTTGTTGAAACAGATACTGAAAGTTATGTGCCTAAAAAATTAACAATATTGCAGGAATACTAGGGTATAGGTTATGTTAAAACTGCGTCTCAGTAACTTGCCCCAGTGGGTACCAATCTTCTGCCTACCTCAAAAGTACTCCGAAAGCGAAACTACCGGTAGCTTAGGTATATCCTATAATTATCCGCATTCCGTTGTATAATCTTAAATTCCGTAACACATGCAACGAACGATTCCTACGAGAAGAGCACCTGTTACTTGTGCCCTGTATGGATATTTTAATACCGCTAATAGGCTGTATCTACTCGAATCCCCTGCGTAGTATGTTTTATATGAATTAATTCCTCGGCTGATGGATCCGAAAGCGTTTTAGTTACGGGCCAGATGGCGCGCGGACAGATCAATTTGATGATTGCTAAAAACCCTGTGCGGACTTTTTGATGTCGCTCGCTGCCCGAACCCGCCGCTCCTGCCGAGCCAAATAAACGGAGTTTACGGAGGGACATTTTGATAAACTTTTGAGGTAAAGGTTTTAGGGAATTAAGTGTTAAGTATTCAGGGTAAAATGTAGGAAAAAAAATCAAACAACTTAATGTAATGAGTCTTTTATGAAGGTCAATTTTAAATACCTATGTCTTTAATTTTCGAAAACAAAAATATCCATATTATCAATTATGCATGTTACATTTCTTTTACGTTCTTTAGTGATAAGACCGCCTGTTGTTTACCTCTACTTGTTAGTTGTTGTTGTTCTGTATTGTTTTCAAAAATTGCGGTGTGCTATTAGAGATTTGTATTGTATTTGAGGGCTTTTCAAGTTCAGTGACTGGCCGAACTGGGTGAATGCCGCCGGATTACGACATTTATTTCTAGTTCCAATCGGTAGGACCCGTGGACACATACATTTCCAAAAAAATACGGTTTATTTTCATCACAATGATCACGTCAACTTGTTAAGAGTATGTACGTCTTTTAAATTTACAACAGACAAAAGTTGTCTAAATAGACCAGTTATATGTCAACTCTGAAGCTGTGTTTCAACCACGTCCCCTTTGAAACCAAATCAATATGACACATCTTCCCTAACCTTACTGTATCTCGCCATCATATTTCGATAATGATAAGAACAAGTGTACGTTTGAACATTTTTCCACTAGCGCGGCGCGCGGTTGATTGAGGGTAGATACTGTCAACACTGACGTGTTTTAATAAGCGTTATCTTGTTCTGTCCCTACCGCAAACGCATGTACTGTGTACAGCGCAATTCATATTAAGTTTGTTCGAGTAATTATTGGTTACGCAATCTGGTTTATATTCTACGTCTGTTCTAGAATGCGAAAACGTAGTGTTTATACGACGATATACGGTTTATGCGTGATAAGTGCCTTGCGAAGATAAAATGATAATCAATGTGACATTAATTTAGAGAGGTTTTTTAGGGGAGTCCTTTATTTTACGGACAAGAGTTTCACCAACTGCATTGTTTCGCCAAATTTTAATTTCGTTTTGTTTTCTCAGAAACCGTTCACTTTCTTGATATAGCTAAAAGGTTATAGTGTAGAATCCGGTGTACTGCCATCTGGCCGAAATACTTTTCGCCTAATTTCACTTCCCAACCAACTGATTGCAACATTTTTAGTTGGCAAACCAATGCTTGGCATAATGTTACTTTGCATACTTTTTCATTGATCACAATCATATTTTGCAGATATTCATTTTACCAAGAATCATTTCGGAATATAGTTAATAGGCAAATGTTTTATTTGAGCTTACTATTTATTGTCAAATAACCTTTGACCAAATTTTAACTTCGCATAATTTATATTTGACAAATAATACTACGTAGTAGTTTTTTAATCAGAATTTATTGACACAACTTTACATTCGGTAAAGGTTTAATGTAGTTTACTACTTCTTGATTTTTTAATGTATAATTTAAGTTACAAGTAAGATCGGTTGGAAAAAAATTGAAATGGAAATGGAAATGGATTGGAAATGTCTATATATTCATAATGTTATTCAACATAAGGATCTCTGTTACTATACTATCTATGTTTATAAACTTTTATATCATAGTGGTTTTTAGCAATATAGTTTAATATCACATTTATTTATATACATACTAGTAGTTATTGCTAAATTTTGTATTAATAAACTTCTCTCTGAGATCAACTAATACCAAGATAGTGGTGAATAAGTTCAAGTAGCAGTAGGGAACAGGGACTTAGTGGCAAAACCGACTCGGATCGCGGATAGGTTAGAAGACGGAAGCGGGAGCTTCGCTCCCGCTTTCGTCTTCGAGGTAATTTTTTTTTATAAAAGAGCTGAAAAACTTGTTTGCAAAAAAATATTACTTAACTAGTTATATTCTTAGTTATGATTTATGATATTAGGACTAACAAAATTATGATATAGTACCTTAGGTCCATTATGAAGTAAACTGTTATGAAAACCCAAATTATGAGTTCAAGTCTGTTCTTAGTAATGACATTATGAAGAAACATTTTATGAAAACTGTCCGTTATGAGTTCCGATAATAGTTACAGAAGTGTAGGAACATAAAAGGTAGGAAGTAAAAAATTATGAAGAGTGATGATTATGATTACAAAGCGGTATTACAAGAAAAAATCGACACATCAAGTTTATATGAGCCAATATGGACCCGTTTATTTTAAACCGCTATCACAAAAGAGGTATTTTTATCAATGTAATAATATTAACTACATGGTTAGGGTATGTTAGTAATATGTATCACAATAATATGGAAAAAATATACATGCCAATCAAAACATTCGACATAACAAATAAAGTCTTTTTAAAACATGACCAACTAAATATTTTGCCAAGTAACATTTTGCTAAAACAATCATTTGGGACATGTTATATATACGAACCATTGGTATGCTAACTAAAAGTTTGCCAAATGAAACTATGGGATAAGTTGTTTGGGAAGTCAATAATTGCCACATAATTTTCGGCCACATATTAGTAATCCGTAGAATCCATTAGCTTAGGTTAGGATTGTTTTATAACAATCCTAAAAAACTTTACTGTTTCTGAAATAAAATGTTTTCGATGAAACGTCTATCAGTAAAACAAGGGTAAACCGTTTTTTGAGTTATATGTACCTACTTTAAATGAGTCAAAAATATTATCATCGTCTCTCTCAGCTGGTATCACCCACTGTAGAGCTTCGCAGGAAGATGTGCTGAGCAAAAAACTATAGTTTGCAGAGGATTTATATGTTAACTGTATTCGTTTTCTTTGATGATAGTACGGACCCTAGCCTGTGAAGATGACGGTTCTCGTTTCAAAACTTCAAATCTTGGGAATTTTTTGAGTCTCGGATCTTTTCTATGTATTTAATTTATTGGTATAAAGTATCTGGGGGGTAAGGGGGAGAAATACAACAACATCTGCGTCTGCCCCAACTGTCAATCTCACTTGCACGCGTTGGAAATTCGCAAGGATCGCCAACGGTGACGGCCCTGGCCGTTGCGGTGCTCCCTGCTAGACAACGGACGAGGCAATGGCGAGCAAGAAGTGGCGGTATAACCATATAACCCTCCGGGCAACCGGTTGGATGAGGCTTCAGAGTACTTGGGGGCCAAATACCTCCTAATAGTACTGCTGCAAAAGGCAACGGGAAACCACTGCACTATATTCCTAAGAAAATCGCTTTGTCATGCAGTACAACATAAGACGAGCATCAAATTGAGCGCCGACGCCACGGCACGTCCGGGGTGCCTGGTGTGAAATGGACTACCGGCCACCGTGGTGGGATACATAAGGCAGGCGGTGGAAAATATGCGTCTGATACACAAAAATAGCCACCTTCACTTCTGAAGAAACTCCATATACGGACCTGGAACGTGCGTAGTTTTGTGCGTCCAGGAAAACTGGAAATCGTCGACTCGGAGATGAGTAGGCTAAATATCAATATTTTAGGCGTTAGCGAAACACACGCGCCAATCTGGACACCGTGTAACCGACAACAACAACGTGATTATCAACTCCAGTAACAGTGATGAAAGTCGAAATGGAGTTGGTTTCATTATGCCTCGCCACGTATTTCAGTCAGTAATAGGATATGAAACAAACACCGACTGTATAGTCCAACTAAGACTGCAAGCTAGACCATGTGTACTCAATATCGTTCAGGTTTGGCTCCTACTTCCGCCGCGTCTGAGGATGATAGCCACGAGTTCTACAAGGAACTAGAAACGGTGCTGAACAGCATACCGACAAGCGAAGTGACTGTGCTGGTTGGTGACCTAAATGCTAAAGTGGGTTGCACCAAGAACAACTCAGAGCCCTGGATTTGGTCTAGGAAAAAAGACAGAGGAACGACATTTGTAGAATTCTGCATAGCATATAAAACCAACTGTGCATAATGAACCCCTGGTTTCAACAGCATCCAAGACGACCATATACGTGAACTTCGCCTGACGGAAAGACCCGCAATCAGATAGATTATATTGCGATTAAATCCAGGTGGCGCGTGGAAGAATGTTGCTAAATCTAAATATAAACTTGATAACTCGGACAAAAACAAATCAAGGTATCATGCTATTCGGAATCGCTGTAGTACTATATGTCGTGATGCCCAGAGGCGCCATATACATACTTCTGTAGAAATTGGGGATCCAGCCAAAGTATGGAAATTTCTAAAATCTCTAGGAGTTGGGAAAACTCAGCAATCATCATATACAATCAACACAAATTTCAATCAGCTCAATCAGCATTTCTCTTCATCTACCTCTTTTAGCGGTCCTATTAAGGTAGATACACTAAACTATCTTTCAACTTCCCAAACTTCTGATTTCTCTCCTTTTACTTTTCGTCAATTCACTGACAGTGAAGTTAAGAAGAGCGTACTTGGCATCACTTCAAATGCTGTTGGTGTTGATTGCATTAGTCGTAAGATGATAGTTCCTCTCCTTGACCTACTGCTTCCTTTTATTACCAGCATCCTAAATTTTTCAATTTCATCTGGCATGTTTCCTTCTCAATGGAAGGATGCTGATATTATCCCTTTACCCAAAAAGTCAAACCCCAGTTCCTTTTCTGATTATCGTCCCATTTCCATTCTTCCTTTTCTATCCAAAGTATTGGAGCGACTAGTGCATGCAATTAACTTCCTTCTTGAACAGATATGATCTTTTAAACCAATTTCAATCGGGTTTCCGTTCAGGGCATAGTACTAGTACAGCCCTTGTTAAGATCACTGATGACATCCGATTGGGGATGAACGACAGAAAGCTTACAGTTTTAACTCTGTTGGATTTCAGCAATGCTTTCAACACTGTCGATTTTGACATTATGCTCGCTATTTTACGCTCTCTTAACTTATCTCCTGCAGTGATTGACTGGTTTCGTAGTTATTTAAATGGTCGTCGGCAAAGAATAAAGGTGGATTCTTCTTGTACTTCTTGGTGCAGTACTCTGGCGGGCGTTCCGCAGGGCGGTGTGCTATCTCCTCTCTTATTTTCTATCTTCATTAATTCCATCACACATAATATCTCCTCTCATTATCACCTTTATGCCGATGATCTTCAGATTTATACACAGTCCGTGCTTGGTGATCTCCCTTCTGCCATAGAAAGAACTAATGATGACTTGATACGCATTCTGAAATGGAGTCAACGATATGGTCTGAGTGTGAACCCAGCGAAGACCCAAGTCATTATTATTGGCAGCAGCAATCTGATTTCTAGAGTCGATTTTGTAAATCTCCCTCCAATACTTTTTGATAGGATTCAGATTGATTATTCGATGCAAGTGAAAAATCTTGGGATCATTATGGATCGCTCTTTGTCTTGGGTGCCTCAAGTGAGTGAAGTGAGCAGGAAGATATTTGCTGCAGTGGGGTCTCTTAGGCGGCTTCGTAATTTTCTGCCTACTGCAACTAAAATTGCGCTTGCTCAAACTTTACTTCTTCCTATTCTTGATTACGCTGATGTATCCTATCTCGACCTTTCTGAGGAGCAGCTTAATAAGCTTGAGCGTCTCCAAAATGTCTGCATTCGGTTCATATTTGGGTTACGCAAATATGACCACGTTTCTAGTTTCCGTTCCAAACTCAAGTGGCTCCCTATCCGTTATCGTCGTAACTCTCACATTATTTCGCTTCTGTTTAGTGTCCTTTTTAACCCTGCAACTCCCCGCTATCTCAAAGAGCGTTTTAGTTATTTTAATTCTGTTAGATCTTCTAACAATTTGCTATTAACTGTGCCTTCGTCATCTTCGAAATTTTACAGTAGTTCGTTCACTTTTAAGGCTATTCGACTGTGGAACTCTCTCCCTCTTGATATAAGACAAGCTAAATCTATCGGTAACATCAAATCTCTTCTTAAAGAACATTATTTGTCTCTCCCCTAACCCCGATTGTCTTACTATTATTATTATTGGCTGACTGTTTATGTATTATATTTATATATTTTTATTTGTGTTATTTGTATATATGTATGATTGTGTATGTATGTTTATATATAGAGCTATTTATGTACGTGTATTGATATAATTATTTTGATTTTTGGCTTATTATAATCTCTGCACCACCTACTACATAATCTAGTTTTATCTCTTTCTCCGATACCCAAAGGTTGTCTGGAAGAGATCGCTCTTCAGCGATAAGACCGCCTGTTGTCTACCTCTACCTACATGTTATTGTATTGTTTCTCTTTTTAACTGCTTTGTTTGTGTGAGGTGTGCAATAAAAAGTATTTGTATTGTATTGTATTGTATTGTGGCGCTCTTCAATCACTAGTGTCAAAACCTTCCCTGGACTGCGGCAGCGACCATCAAATGATCATCCAACATCGAGTTCCAAATTCTCTTGAAGAGAACCACTAAGCGGAATGCTTAACCCTGTACTTAGCTAGACGATACCCAATTGTTGCATTTTCACACAAAATAACACAGCAGACTCACAACGTTACAGGGTCACCATTTGATGACCCTGATGCGAGCGTACTGAAAATAGCGGTGGTGGAAACTGTCATGGAGGTGCGGCGTGAGAGTCAAGTAACACATTCTCGCAAAGGATTAGATATCCGATGACACGTGGAAAAGTATAGGTACGCAGAGGGCGCTCAAGGAACAAGGACTCAACGATAGCGACTCCTATGCTCGATTCCGTGAGATCAATACATATATAACATACCAACGAGCTATGTGTGGATATAGAGAGACATACAGAAAAAGCTCATAGTTAATACATACATGTTTCAAAAGGTTAAGATGCTGACACGAGACTATAAACCCAAGATCTGGCAAATCGCTGACAATCATGGCACAGTACTGCCTCTGACCTCAGAAGGGTGGTGGAGAGTTGGCGCGAGTACTGTGAACAGCTGTACAAAGAGTCTACGCGTAATCTTCTTGCTAGAAGCTAGTTTAACTACGATCTGGAACCTGATATCCTTCTGTCAGAAGTAAAGGACGCAATCAAACGTCTTAAGCCGAATGCTGTTGGTTGCGAAGGTATATGTGCCAGCCTGCTCAAGGCTCTAGGCCCAGAAGGAACACGCTGTCTGCATCAAGTCGGCAACAGTGTGGAGAACTGGCCTATGGCCTCAAGGTTGGACCGAATTGATCTAAATTGCGATAACTACAGGACGCTGTCTCTTATTTCACGAGCAGGCAAAGTTATGCTATACGTAATTAATAGCAGGTTAGCGAACTATGTTGATTGATAGGCAGATACCGGTGGAGCAAGCACGTTTTGTTACCGGTCGAAGCAGACGCGAACAGATTTTTAATGTGTGTCAAATGATCGAAAAGCTTCTGGAGGTAAAGAAAACTGCAGTGCTATGCTTCATTGACTACTCAAAAGCGTTCGACTGCGTGGGCTGGCAGTAGAGCAGGAGGTGGCAAGGAGTACTCCAACACCTAGCATATCTGATCGAAAGCCTGTACTCTGATAGTTGTGCGAGGATTAGGATCACTCCCCGACAGTGACATCATAGCGGTCACGACCCTGCACGTCTAGCACACGACGGCCGCGACATACTCTCGATTTTTATCGCACTATACCTCTTGTTCTAAGTGGTCTAATAAGTGAGAGACGGATAGTGCGAGAAAAATCGAGAGACTCGCGCGCCGTCGCGTGCTAGCCGTGCTGAGCATTTAGGGACCGACTGAATGAATGAATGAATAAAGCATCTATTAAATATTTTGTCGTCTAGTTTCCCTGAAATAAGCCTAATTCAGCATCATGGAGCTATTTCTGTTAGACCGTCAATTCGATTTTATATTTACTTAGTATTCGATTTTAGATGTCCCACCAGCACCAAAAACCACGAAATTCGTCTTCGATTATTTACAGCACACTGTTTTACGTCGTCTTTTAGCGGGAGAAAATAATAATGGCATATTAAGCAACCCGGGCCCCGAGATCAGTTATCGGGGTACGTGACGAGAATTAATCCCCACGAGACCCGCGCTCTATGTAAACCCCACCTATGTAAGGTGCTGGCTACCCTCACTATTTACTTACAACTTTATTTGTCTAAGATACTAATATTATACACAGGAAAAGTCTGTGAGATTGTTTTGTAAGTTTGTCTGTCGGGGATAACCTCCGGACGACCTATACGATTTAAAAAAAAACAACTGTGTATAGAACTTTTTGGATGGGTATAAGCTATATTTTATCCCGTGCATTATTGTCATCCAGTACCTAGCTCGCTTCGGATTAGGTAGATTTGTGTAAAATTGGCCTGCCAATATAAATATGTAATAGGTAGGGGACTATACAAAAATATGCCAATTTATTAAAATAGATAATTAACAGATAACTGAAGTAAATTCTACCTTTATAACTTTCCCTCAAGTTCGAGTGCCATGACGTCAAATGAAAGTAAGTAATTTGTCCATAACCTACCAGACCAACTTGTACTCCGTACTCGAGTCCAAGCACTAAATAGAACCGACTAACTTTCTGTTCGTCTGACCGCATTCGATAGCGAGGAATAGTTCTAAGAATCAAATTTACGTAGTATAGTGGCTACTTCTGCCACTAGGTATTACGTATAATATGCTTCATTTCATATTAATGTGTAAATACCTACTTAATTCAGATTCGACTTTCACCCACAAGAACAATTCATCACTGCTGCGCGGGTCACGATATGTCTTACAAATAGCTCGACAGACGCTTGTTACTTAGGTAATAAATTTCCCCGAAAATAAATCATAACAGCGACTAGCGTCATTGAAATGATGTTCCACAAGTGCCTGATGGAGGGGCACGCGGGTGCTGAGAGCTGAAGTGCAGCGCTCGCTTCGATACGATCGCCGACCGTGCGACCGCCTCTGTGCACTGCCCCTATCGCCCCCATCAATAATGAGCCTACAAATCTAAACGGAAATTGAAAGAAAAAACTTCCCAATCGCAGATCTTATCGTCCAACCTAAACGCTCTCGTAAAAATATTAATATAACATAACTTTTTTCACCCAAACCCACATTAAACTCCGATCCCGTAGGAATTTATTGACAATTACGCCTCAATAAGAGGCAATAAACGCACAAAGCGACGATGTCCACGGATTTGAATGTCAATTGTGTACAATTGTGTAATTCTGTTTTTGTGGAGGCTCATTTTGATTGTGACGCTACGCTAGTAATACAATTATAAGTTGACTTTCGCTCATCCGATTTCTTTGTCGTGTTCATTATTATGATAAACACACCGTTCAGCCATTGTGTATCAATTGAGCATCCGAGTTGGTTTTCCGTTGCGGCTATCGGCTACCGTGCGTTCCGAGTAGTTAGTTAATAGTTTGTTAATGTGCCGTGGTGAAATACGCATTGGAAATTTAATCAGTATACGAATGGAGGCGAGACAAACGAGGAGGTGATGCAGCCGTAATAAATTAAAATGAGGCTGGGAATGTCGCGTACAAACCACTAATAAGAAGAGCTCGCTTAACCTTATCTCCGATCGAGGAAGACTAAAAAACGGCCGAGGAGCGAGGGATGGGGCGCGAGAGGGAGCCCAAGAACAAGGGCCGTCAGTGAAATAGAGATAGATGAACACTGGGAAATGAAATTCTTTGTGGCATCGCGGTCCCGCAAAAAATGCTCAGATTAGATTTTTCCCCTCGCCGAGGGCCAAGGGTAGACGGAGGCAATGATTTTTTACAACGCGCTGAGATATATACAAGTTTTAGTGCTGGGATTTGCTGTAACTGCCCCTGTTGAGATTTTTAATTTCCTTGGCTCGGCACAGTTTCATTAGCATTTATCGTTACTGGTGACGTTATTTTCGAGATTATAATCTAGAAATTCAATGTATCTATAAACCTTCATTTAAGCATACTTTGATATTTAACACTTTTTCAAAATAAGTAGCGTGACTCTGTATCTGACTCTGACTTTATCACAGTGTAACATACATCCTACATACATTTTATTTGAGGTCTTAACAGTAGGTAAGTTTATGCGCTAATGTTTTTCTATAAATACCTACTGTACACGTGCTAGTAAAGAGGTGAAATTAACTCTATTTAAAGCCTTTTGTCAAACCTTCTACACGTGCGGTTGTGGACTAGCTTTACCAAGCGGGCGTATGGCGCTCTGCGCGTCCAGTATAATGATGCATTCAGGATGCTGTTTGAAGAAGCCGCGGTATTGTAGTGCTCCGGCTATGTTCGCTGATGCTCAGACAGACTGCTTTAAAGCTATTATGAGAAAACGAAGTACCTCGCTCCTCAACCGCAGCCGCGGCAGCTCAAACAGCATCTTGAGCACGCTAGCCCAGCGCTGGGACTCGCCGCTGGTGGGGCGGCATGCGCAGCTGCACGCACCTGTCGCCGCTCCAACGCGCCGCTTTTAATTTTTAATTTTAATTTGTATTATTTTATAAATACTAACCCTAGGCATAAGTTATTACTGTAATTTCTAACAAAATACGGATCAAGTTGACCGAAATAAATATTATTGATTTTGTTTTCATTTGATTTGTACAGTCAAGTTAATTCTTTCATAAATATGTACCAGGGCCTTAAACCACTGACATAAGAGCGATAGGACATATTTATGAGTAAGTTGTATGCACCCATATTTTTACACTTGACTGTACCTAGGACTTTGAACAGTCAGCTAATATCTCACAACAAAATATGAAAACTGTCAGCATTAATGCGTCCAAAAGAGACATTTTAGAGGCCATACAGGAACACATTAAGTCTGTAAGAGGCTGTAAACAGGAATGTCGGGGTCGCGAAATTACTTCGCATTAGAGACTCGGATTAGAGGGGCTAAAAAACAGAGGGAACTGAGGGCCCTGACCGCGTGTCGTTTACATTGATTTGGTGCTCGAGTTACAGATGCGACGGATCTGCCGGTTAGCGGTTAGGGATGTCTTTAAGTGTTGAGGGACCGGTAGCCTAATTGATCTTCAAAATGTGCTGATATCAAACTAACTGCGAACTCGACTTTGCTTGAAATTAACAGGCTCGCCAATTTTAAATTTTCGCGTGATATTCAATAACATATTGGTAAGGTGTACACTGCTGCACAGTCAGCATCAGAAGTAGCTACGCGAAATAGCACGCTGAAAACAATCTACACAGTCCTTTTCTTCTTGACATTAGAGTAGTGTGTATGTCATTTTGAGTACTTGACACGTAATAGCTACTTTTGCTGCTGACTGTACCTTATTCCCATCCCCTGTAGGTAAAATGGTGAAAAATGTTATGCATGAATGTCATAAATATCGACTGCACAGTCAGCCACGAAAGTGGTAGTGGCCTACCAGTTTTGAACCTTAATATACAAATGATAGACTCGAAAAGTGGTAGACCATTTTCTTGGCTTACTGTACCTACCGAAATATAAGTATAATGCGAGATGCACACGCAAGTTAACAATCGCTCTAGTGTATCTAAAACATAACGTAGAATCCTAATTTTGTAGGGTTTTATTCGCTCGTACGTTTGGCTTCAATCGATATAATCCAGTGGCTAGCGCCCCCGTGTGTCATTTGTGGAAATAAAGCCCCGAATCCTACCAAGTGTCCCCGTAATTTGTTTGGCCACTTCAAACGCTTTTTTGCATCATTCATAACTCCTAATCGCCTGTATTCAATCTATTTTTAGTTTTGGCACTGACGAAAATAAAAGCTCATTACAGTGAACTTTTTCATTTATTTATTTAAGGTTACTCGACGTATCGGATTTATCACAATATCCTTGGTTGCGAGTAGACTGTGGCTATAAGCACCACCGCATTTAACTGACAATGAAGGCAGATGGTGGCCATATAAACTCCTAAACTACACAAGATAAACCTGTAGTCGTGTTTTGGCTTATGGAACCCTATCAACGGACAGTTGACAAGTGTGGAAGAAGGTACAGTCAGCAGTCAAAGTTTGTACCAAAAATGTAATTTAGGACAGAACATTATTCTAATTTCAGAAAATTGAATCTAAAAACATAGGGGTCATATGGGGTTACTAATGTGTTGCATAAAATTGATTGTCATAATTTTATTTTGTATAACAGCCCTTGGCAGAATCATCATTTCACAGAATTACTTTTCGCATAAATTTCATTCCATACACTCATTTTGCATAACTTCCTTTGGCAGAATAGTACATTGGCATAATGACGATTGTAATAATAGTCCTATGATCGAATAATCGTGTCACCGAATTTTGTATCGCATAATATTTAGCTGGCATCTTGTACTATTATTTATTCTGTGCTGGCATACAGTCATTTGGCACAACGTTCTTTGGCAGAATCGTTTTTTTGTAATCTTATTTAATCTATTCCTATTATTGATATTAAAACAAGTTTTTTGCTCTTTTATAAAAAAAATAACCTTGAAGACGGAAGCGAGAGCAAAGCTCCCGCTTTCGTCTTATAACCTATCCGCGATCCGAGTCGGTTTTGCCACCAAGTCCCTGTTCCCTACTGCCTACGTGATTCGTGAAATTCCGTAGTAATAGGTATTGTACAATTTCTCGCTTGGCTCGCGCGTTTTAGGGTCGTCGCTTCGCTCGTCGTACCTACACCAACCTGCCTTAGACTTAGACGGTTCAATATTTGTACGGCTTCAGCGAAACGTATATTCTGGCACATAAAATTATGCAAAAATAAAGTCGGTGATATTAGTTGTATGCTTCAAGAAATTCGGCGGAATATACGTTCTGCTACGTAAAATTCTGGGAAAATAAATTCGGCCATATTACTATTCTGTAATTCAAAATTCTGCCAAATGAGTGTTATGCGACATGATAGTTATGCTAAGTATATGATTATACTAAAGTATCATTCGGCTAAAAATGTTTCTGCGATAACTGTTATGCGGAGTGTATTTCGGACAATCGATATTATGCCAGATAAAGGGAACCCGTGATATGATATTGATAATGGAGTCTTGTACTTGTATGTCCTTGTTTATGTATACGTATATTAATACCCCTGACTGTACGAACTAATATATGTCATATATCCAAGTAACCCAATACAATTTTTTTAAAGTTTATATAGACTTTTTAAGGCTCTGCTCTAACGAGCATTAAAAATAACGTAAATATGCACAAAAGCAACCGGGTTTTGAAAAAAAAAATACGTTTGCCGTTAATCACTACGTAGTGTTAATTGCATCATTAACAGTAGACAAGTTGTGCCCGAAGGAAGCAAAAGAAAACGATCTCTGCCGAAACTAATTACCAAACAAGATAATTAAAAAAACAGATTTCCACCCCAAGGAACGGAAAAAAGAATGAAAATGCAAAGTGTCCACCCAAAAATTTCCATGACAAAAAACTTCGTTTTTTCCTATCGCCCAAAATAACCATTGTCTGCTGCGTTTCGGCAGTTGTTTTCTTTGACGTGTCTCATTTTCATTTTTATCTCTGACGTCGAGGTTTTTAATAAAATATGCTAATAGCTGGGCTCGTCAACCATAGTGTTGATAAGCATCCGAGGTTCAGGCACGGTTTGCAGGGCAAATTAAAATGAGGTCTTCTGAAAACTTTATTAGGGACGTAACTTACTTTATAAATGTAACTTAAGCTTAATACAGATCTCTTCCAGTTAACCTTTGAGCAATTGCGTTGAGATCAGGAACAAAAAAATAGACAAACTAACACGTGTTCTTACGTAAACGTCTCAGGTTTCACGAGGGATTATTGCATTAACTTCAACTTATCATATACCATTTAACTTTGTGTACTCTTTGCTAATCTCTCACCAAGTAGTCGCAAATAAAACCTAAACTAAATATTCCAGTACGTATTTCAAGTATTATGGAGCTGGCATTATATTATTAATTAAAATCAGACTACTTCGTGCGGCGCTGTCACTTACAGTTCGACCCACTTACACCGAGTGTCCGCTATTTCCTCGGCCACCACGTGACGACGCGGCGAGAGATTTTTTCTATTTATTTTTAATTATGTACGATGGGTTTATAAAATAACCGTTCAAAATAGACTATTAAAATTATATTACTACAATTTTAAATAAAACGTGAAGTTGGCGTGTGTTTTTAAAATGCAGAAAAGTGAAGAAGAAACATATAAACTAAGCTTACCTACGCTTGTTTAATTAACATACTACGATATGAAATTAAAATTTAATTCTTAAAAATCATTGCTAAATCAAATCAACCACTAAACGGCGAGTATTAAATGCCAAATCGCCCCTATAAAGGGTGACTGAATAAATAAATAAGTAGCCCGAATATGGCGGGAGTATAATAACAGAAGGCAAACAGCATCAGAAGCCGTGAGATAAAATCGTATTGCGTTGTCAAAAATAAATGAATCCCGGGATTAGTCGGGACACGGAGCGCAATATTGTCCCGGCCGGGAGGGCGCTAGTAAGCCGGGCCTCTCGCGACAACTTCACCGCAGTTTCGGCGAGCAATTATTTTATATAACACCCTCTATACCTACTGGCTATAAGCCGATTGGCACCAACATACTGGTAGGTTAATCAAGAAAATATAAAGCCTGAAATAGATGTGCTTTAAATATCCTCTCTAATCGAACACCGATGCTGCCGATACGAGATACATCTCCCGATTATCATAGTAGATGCCTTTGTAAACGAGCAACGATAGCACAAGTGAGTGGGCGAGATAAACTACTCCACGCGATTTCGCTCGGCAAAGAGAGCGCTCAACTCGGCGCTCACAGCCGGCGCCGCACCCTGAGCCATTGGGAACGAGTTTTATTCCAATCGAATTTACTCCGCCATGGAAATACGAGTGCCAATAAACCTCTATAAAAGTAATCTTCTTAAAAACATAGCTGCACTTAGATTGGAACTGAAAATCCCTCTTTAGAGCTCTCGACGTCTATTGGTAACGATGGTCATCAAAAGTTTAACGTTTCCCAAAATCACCCCGTACCAAACGACAGAAACTCAAGAGTTCCATCAATTTTGCAACAATAAACAAAATTCGCAATATCTTACCATTACGACGTCATTACTCAAATTGTACACAATTCAACAAGACATTGAAAGAAACTCGAAGGAAACTGCCACTGGAATTTAAAAATGAATGAAAAACGTCAAAAAAGATAAGGAATTTGAAAAGGGCGCAATTTATCAATGGCGCGTCAAGCAGTCGATCGGCCGGGCGTCATTTTTATCGTATTTGCGTATAAATAGTGGCGTCGCGACGCTCCGAACCGCCGCTAATGATACGGAAAATGACATCTTATTTCGACGCGTAAATCGAAGAAAAAATCGCTCATCTCTCGCCCGTCTACATGAATATTTTATAGGCGCGTCAACAGCGAAATGACAGGTTTTATCGTTTGAAAATTCGACGAAAATTGTACGAAATGACGCGTCGATATTTTTATTTAGTGAGAACATCCTTCCGCCAATCAGCCGCGCCCATTGTGGGCCACAATGAGGCCGTTCCCTCGGGACTTTTCTCCCGTAATTTTTATTTAACTGATGTGCGCAACAGTTTGCCTACCTATATTTAGGTTTTGTGCTGTTCACTCATACAATGCAAATTGTGATATCATTATTTCATCGGAACCATTACAGTCATGAAGAAAATATCGTTCCATCCGTGTTTTGAACCTAAAGCATTTATACAAACAGTAGGTATATAACTGATGATAATTAATTGTAGCATTAGATAGGTTAGCATTAATTAGGCGAAAAAAAAGCAAAAATGATTAAGAGTTTTCACACAGGCATAAAGTACGTGGGTATCAATTATTAATTATTAGACTTCTAGAATTACACAACTTTCGGTATCACGAGATGTTACAATACAACATACAACTCTTGTATTGCTGGGGTATGCTTCTGTAGGTACCTTATTATTCATTTCAGACAACTGGTCATTTTTTGGTAACGTTCTTACATGACATTATGAAATCGTGACAAGACATGGCCTAAATGCCCTGAATGATACCTATTCCTGAATCCTAAACGTGCGATGCAACATAGGTAGGTTTTTCAATCCATTCTACCAAATAAAGAAAGTTAAATACCTACCTTTGGCCACTTCCCTATTTGGCGGTGTGGAACAGGTG
This sequence comes from Epinotia ramella, assembly GCA_947578815.1. Lineage (NCBI taxonomy): Eukaryota > Metazoa > Arthropoda > Insecta > Lepidoptera > Tortricidae > Epinotia > Epinotia ramella. The sequence goes on from OX388206.1 coordinate 21,200,064, forward strand.
CAGTAAGCTCCAAGTATTAACTGTCAGTCAAATCACCAATTAAACCACCAGTTAAATGAGTGCTTGCTGATTAGCACGGGATGCAGTACTGCATACCGTTCAGCTTCCGCGCAAAAGTCTCACCTCAGCGACTTTAGTAAGCAATCGGTAAAGTAGAAAATACATTATACCAATTCCTCCCCGCTAAATGCGGATGTGACCTTACTCCAGCAACAATTAGAAAGCCCGGGATGTCTCAGAACTGCCAAACAATGCTTACAAATCGATCTATCAAACTTCAGAGATCAAAGGCCATTGAGAGACCTTTACAGATCTACGCCAATTTGGCAGAATGACGTAAATATCTTTATTAATCTATTTAATTGCTTATTAACATCGTGACAGCGGAACACGTGTATTGGCGGTATTACTTAATGCTCGCTTTGATCGGAGAGGGAGAGATTTGACATGTAACGCGCCTGACGATATGTTACATGTGTACCTACACGTAGCAAATTTGTTGGGCTTGGTAACCCGTGTTAATCATTTGCGGGAACAAAATGCTGAGTGAATAGAGTGCTGTGAACCAAGATTATTATTAATTTAATAAAACGATTTAAACAGATTTTATCGCGTATTCAAGTATTCGTACTATTAGTTCCCTTTTCGACTTAATGAAAACTACCCGCTTGACCACGAGCGCTTGTCAGGGCTCGAAACATCGGGATGTATTTAAAACATTACAAAAAATATATATAAACTTTAAATAGCTATTAATTAATTACTACTAAGTCAATAATATTTATATTTGATGTAAGTGATTGTAATAAACTATAACATCACAGTACTTAATTGGCAATCGATTTGTGTTTTTCCTCTATACTCGTATGTACGAAATATTGTCTGAACGCTGAAACCTAAACTAAGACAAGAAGACTAAGACTGCCTTTCATCTTCCGTTGTTTTCATTACGTTCTAATTTCTTCGTTCTTTTAATTATTGGCTTGGTGTGCAATAAAGGATATTTATAATATTTCCACGTAGAGGTGCGATTGCGTTTCCCAGCGCAGTCAGGGTCACCTAACGAACTTCTAAGTCATCCTTCTCTGAAGTTGGCTCGGCAACCATTCACTTCCAAGTCTGTGAAACTTTCGGCAACTTTTACCGTATCGATATTGCACTTTATTCCTAGTTGGCTAACTTTAAACCTCACCAAAGTTACGGAATAGTTACTAACATTCTTTGGTTTTTAATTAAACTCTTTGTAATTATTATATACTCATAATATAGTTTTATAGCCTTATTTAATGAAAAATAAAGTATTTAAGACTTATCAAATAGATCATGTCAAACTTCTGATAGATCCGAGTTTATGTTTTGTCCCATGTATAAATTATGATAAGCGCTCATTAAAGTATAATGGTGTAGGTACTGAGATGATATCCCAAAGGTACAAAAAAAAATGCTACAATTATGCGAAGTTAAATTAATACTAGGGTAAAGCCGCGGTAGCTGGCCGTAAGGGGGAGATGGCGAATCGAAATATATCATGGAACCAGTGACTAGATGTCGCGAGTTTTCGTTTAGTTCGCTTCGCGTCGTGCTTGGGAGCACGGGTGAAATTAACTATTATGCGAAAAAAAGCAAAATCTAAGTAAAATCCTTTTGATTGTTTAGAGGGTAGTAGTAGGACATTGCCGCGCATCCATACTACGTTCGTACAAATACAAAACTCTGTGTGTCACATCCAAACCTAGTGTATTTTAAGGACAATAAACTACACTTTTACTACACCAAGTGTTTTTTTTTAATATATTCCCTGTATATAGGTACGTAGATCCCATAATAAACATTGCATGTAAAAAAGAGGCCAAGTCTCGAAACTGTTCCACAGTAAAAAATTGTGAGATATTTCGTAGAGCCAAGTCTCAGGTATTCTTATTAATCTTTATTTGCTAGCTAAATAAAATTCTGCAACTTGGCAATCACACAACTTTACTGCATTTATGGATTTTTGCATACCTAAAACTAACTCTTGGCCTCTTTTTTACATGGAATGCTTTTTAAGGGATCTCACTTCTTTTTGTAGATTGTTGTGTTATTTTGTGTTATCAATACATACAAATTATGAATGCAGTCCCATACTTGCTTTTTCATTTTTTGTCCCATCCACTGCAAATGTAACTTCGTAATCCTATTATTTATGCAGTATATCTAGAAATCTGTACCGAAATTGCAAAATATTTTAGTTTTTCCTTGATTTATATACTTAACACTAATTGTATTCTAAATTTGAAGCTTCTATGTCTGCTAGAAGTGCCTTAGAGTTTTGATGATCGTTCAGTCAGTGAGTGACAAAATTAAGAAACTTTGACTAGTTATAATTCTTAAATTACTAGTTCAAATTGAATGAAATTTGAAATATACCGTGTTTATACAGTGCCTGCTTGGTTACTGAAAATTCAGGCTTCTAGTTTTATCCACAACGAAGTTATAGGGTAGGGGGGTCGAAAATGGCCTGAACTGCTTCAAGAAAAGGATAGTACTGCCGTGCCGCTGTTTTGCTCGACTTGGCGGGGGCACTCCTGTGCCCCCAGATATTTGAAATTAATAACGTTATTTTTAGGCTATGTTTGTGTTTACAAACAATTTTGAAATGTCAAATGATATTTACCAACCCACTTTGTTACAAATTAAATAGACTCAAAACCACGCGGATAAATACGCCATTCAATAATTTATGCATCTCCAAACACGCATAGTTGTTAGGTATGACTCTCGCAATTGTTATACATATTGGTTGAATGGTGAGGTGGGTTGGGACCATCAATAGGTTGTTTGAAGATTTAAAAATCGTTCATGAGACGTTGTTGGCAATGGTGGCGCCGGAAGTTGTCATTGTAGTAAATTACTGTTTTACTTGATCTCTCACTTCCCTGTTCATATTATGTGGCTACGAGTACAATAAAGACAGATTGGGTAAAAAATAAGATAAAGTTTTATGACGCCTGTTTGGTTTTGGCACAAATGAAACGTTGGTACAGTCGACAACACAGCTAACTGACCATACCGTGAAAACCTAGAACCTTATTACAATGCACTTAAGGTCAGATTAGATTTCCGATGGTCAGTTAGCTGTGTTGTCGACTGTACAGGATTCGGTAATGTCCTTTAGGCACGTCGTGTATTGAATTTTTTATATTTTTTGGTGCGGTTGTCTCTCTCGGGAGAAAGGAGAGATGGCCTCTGGCTGGTTTTAGTCGGTAGGGTCATTTCGCCGGTTAGCGACCACCTAATTTCATGTGCCGGTGGGCGACCACTTAAGCTGAGTTGGTGAACTGAAAGGATATTTTCTCGGTTTTTTAGTAGATTTCTATTCTAAAACAACAAAAAAATGCATGTACAAGTAAGTGTCTCAATAGGTTGTGTAGAATTTATGTTATCTTCAATAGAAAAAACCTTCTCCTTCAGGTGGTCGCTAACCGAAGGTGGTCGCGTAACCAGCGAAATGACCCTATGCCCTATGATATACATGTGTTGCAGAAAGATTTTCTGGTAAGGCTCAATTTGAAGGGTTTATACGCCTTTTCGATGGTGTAGTGTCATATCACAGACATTTTCAAATCCTTTTCGTTAACGATAACCTGAGCTGCCAAAAAAAACACAACATATAATATTGCTTCAAAGTTTGTTTAGTTTCTATTCGAATTCCAGAGAACATAGACTACACAAGTAGGTATAATTTCATAACCGTAGTTACTCTAGTCTCTAAGTTGTCCGAGCAAACAACGCAAGGTTAATATTCGCATATGTAACTTTACAGCACAGCGACGTGATCCGCGTAAGTCTCGACATATTTCGTAAATTTGTCCCGAAGAGGGTCGGAACACCTGCCGTAAAGATAAGCCTCGGTGCCGCGTAATATTCCCCTTAAAATAACTTCTTACTGCCTAGCAACGGGCCCTCCCGATCGGAGCTTAGTTACCACTAGGTAAATAGGAAGTTATGTAAACTGTAATGTAGCTGTAGCTGATGTAACCAGTATAAGTAGTATATGTTAAGTTTACACAATAACTTCCTGGTTTAGACAGAGTAAATTATACATTTTTAGGATATTAACGTTGTTGAGGTTCGTATCACAAGCGAAGTTTGCTGTTTTTGTCTACTCTACGCAGTACTTTAAATTGACGTGTTCATAATACATCACTCATTGATTGACGTTGTACTGGAAAAACTGTTGTACAGCCGCCATCAGATATCTGAACACGACGCTAATGCCCCGACAATAGAGACTTGTTCAGATATTTGTGAGCACTTCGGCCGCTCCGATATACATATATGGTGGCGTTAGAGCCTAACCGTTAGGGTGACTGCACATTAAAAAAAAGAAAACACGTTTTGTATTGTACAGTCGCCACCATATATATCGGAGCGGCCGAAGTGCTCACAAATATCTGACCCTAACGAACCTGATCTAGATCCGCTGTGCTGCCATGCCCGTAACCATAACAAACTTTAAAATGTTCTTGTTGTTTTAAAGTGTTTAAAATTTAATATCATTATCTATATTACACTCAGTAGGTAGTTGAGTAGGAACGTTATTAAATATCAACGGGGCAATTGCTTAACTTTTCTAACGCGGGTTAGGACATATTAAGTCGCTGACATTTTTTGTAGGGCAAATAGACAGCTAGCTAGGTACTTGTAAAGGTTAGGCAATGAACGGGCAGGAACACGAAATTCCTACTCATCAATTAAACATTTGATTTCCAATGCCAGATAGAAGCTATAATCGATTTCGTAAATTTTCCAACTAAGTAAAAATGTCTCCTAGACTTCGCCGAGTTTTTCACGCTGGTTCTTCTCAAGGCAGAGGTTTTCTTTTCGAACCGGTGGTAGTTTTACCACATTCCTAAGTGCATGTAATATGCCTAAATTAAAAAATAAATAACATTGATTTTGACTTCCGCTCAATAACTCGTTTGGATTGCGGACTGCGTTATTTTGCAAAGAAAAACATACGTATACAATAGGACTCGTAATGTAGGTACCCGCTTTCACTGGTCGTATGTGTATTGTGTACCTACTCATTGGATCGCTTACACTTGTAAGCAGCGTAGGCGACGCGGGCCGAGAAGATGGTCCCGAGGCGCGAGGCAACATCGCGAATTAATTAAGGAAGTCGTTACGCGTCGATAACGCATTAGCTACACGCACGGGAAATTGCCGACACAAAGGATATTTCCTGCGTTTTCCCCGATTTAAAGCAATTCACGGATTTTGATTAAGCCCCCGCTGCTACAGCGAGATTATTCCCCTTTCAGAGCAAAGAATGGTTTATTTCAGACACCGTGAAAGTGAATTGTATTTCCTTATGATTATTGATTTTGGGTCGAGCCGTGAGTTTGGCGGTTGTGTGAGATATGCTTGAGTGATTTTCGTTTTGCTTTCCTTGCATAGGAATACTCATTCAGGACTCGATGTCTCAGAATCATTGTTTTTAAATACTTTATCAGTCATGGTGTATGGGAATCATGTAACAGTGTCTAAAAGCGTACAGCATAAGTGTTTCTAACATGTTTACCAACACACATCAAAAGTTAAGTACTAAATAATTATACGAAAAAATAAGCAACACATTTTATATCTCATTGCAAACCCAGTTCAAGCCAGATACGAACAACCGATATAAACTATGTTCATTATCTCCCAAAGAAGCGGCAAGCGGCAACTTTAGATTGGTGCAATAATTATTTATTCCGCTCACCGCCGACCCGACTCAGCGAACTATTCAGCGAAGAAACGCTATTTCTCCCGGTCAGATAAGGCGTTTGATTTTCCCCATTTTCGCCTGGACTTTAATTATGGCCCCTGGTTTTGTGTAAAATAGTTGGCGGAGTTATTTAATCCGGGATCAGTATGCGGCTCGCGTGCAAGCCAATGAGTCGGAGAAAACGCGCGCGCAAGGAATTATTTAGTCCGAATGTAAATTGGTCTATGTCTGTTGCCGACTAGGTAAAAACTGAGGAAAAATGTATGCTTGTACGTGATTTTGTTTCCTCGGTGCACTTACTTAGCACTCGTACATTATTATGTTTCGACAAATCAGTCACTATGTATGTATTAATAAGTAACTATGTATATCAGAAGGGTAATCACGTAACGTTTTGAACGCGCCTTAGGTCGATCCAACTGTCATTTTTCCATATAAAAAATTATTTACCTAACGTACGTACAATGCGTTACGTGGTCGACATGCTGTAATAGGCATGATGAAACATTTTGAAAAACTGTTCTATAATGTTTAGAAACATTTATTATGTACAACGAATAATATTTTTCTAGAGAAAATAACAGTTAAGTAGGAAAAAAATGCATTTTAGTTTTTTAATTTAAAATTGGCGCTTCAAACGCTTGTCAGTGTCATGGCGTCCCGAGTGACGTCACATTTGTATAAACCACGAACTTATAGACATACTGGACTTTGCCATTCAAAAATGTTTAGAAACCAGAAAAAAATGACCTACCTTGAATGACGTCACGTCTTTCTGTCATCTCTTTCTAGTTTTGTGATGTGTTGCTATAACTTGAAACACAAACAGTGCCACATTTTTATAAAGACGTGGTCTACGCTATACGGTTATCATTCATTTTGTTATAATTTCACTAAATTAAATGCAAATGAAAATTAATTTACTGAAATTAAAATGTCTTGACTTTTCTAAATATCACTCCAAAAATACCAACGCAGTCAAAATCCTAACTTTGACGGTATGCTTGTACTACTTGTTATGGCAATACTAATTAAAAAATATGGCTGTTATGTCAAAACAGATTTTACCATATCGAAAGTTTATTTCGTGAAATAAACCCTTTGCTACAATTTAATCGCAAAATGGTTATTTTCTTGTATAATGACGCTCTGAGGAAGTACTTGTAGACCGAATTCAGCTATTAAATTTTACAGGTAAGTGGCCATTTCACGAAAATATCGGCGGTTCTACTAGCAATCAATTTGGATCTAAAATCAGAGTAAAACTTGTTAGATTCTATGCAAATAACGGTCAGATAGGTTTATTTCGATCATTAGTAAGTGTGTATTGTTCATTTTGTAAGTAAACACTAACATTATAGGCTGATAAAAAATGTGTAATCTTATTACTAGGGTGACCATTCCGTCCTCGTGCGTGGTATTTCTTCGTATTGAAAGGAGCAAAATTGTATTATTTTGACAGATTATATCATGACAATTTTAATTATAGTCTGTAATAATACAGTTTAATTTGTATAATTATTATTCATCTTACTTGTTTTATTCAAAATTATTTATTCATCCTAGGTAGTAGGATGATGTAATGAGAATAATTTACATATTATATGAGTATCAAGTATCTTAAAATTCGTCAGTTATTCCTAGCGTATTCAGAATAATGGACACCCTAAAAGAAAGAGATGACAGAAAGACGTGACGTCATTCAAGGTCATTTTTCTAGTTTCAAAACATTGTCTGAATGGCAAAGTCCAGTATGTACTTAAAGTTCGTGGGTATTTGTTTATACAAGTGTGACGTCATGCGCTCTGATTGGTGTTTAACATATCATGGCGGGCGTCCGTATTTTTCAGTTTAGTTTTATCAAAATAAATAATAATCTCTTACTTAATAAAAAAATACAAGCATTTTTCGAATTCTATGATTAAAATTTCACTAAGAAAATACCATATTTTAGTGATTTTCAATTACTGTCATCATGCCTATTCCACCCGAAAGGGGTGTAAAGTTGTAGCGCGGTGTAAAATATATCAGTAGGCAAGACTAAGTATAAGAATTGAGTTTTATGAATAAAGGAACTGGGTACTTTAAATAATTGCTGGTAAAGTGGGTACGTCAGTGTGTTAGTTCTAGGACTTAATGTATTAGAATTGGTGTTTCAGTATTAAGTAAGCAGTATTTTATAACAATAAACCTTCACTTATTATTGTAAATTGTTTTTTTTGAATTATTACGGGCACAATCGAAGTTTTCATCTCGAAAGCGGTGACTCCCTTAAAAGTAAGTAAACGTACTCAATTTACACAAGTAATGAGTGCGTTCTCCACCCCGTCATTTCTTTAGTCGCTGAACTGTATAACTATACGGACGCAAACACAATATAGCGCCGTAAAAAATAAGCGCACATCAGACTCGAGCATGTAATTCTAGCGCACTCTTCCGGGCCGAACAAAGGAGGAGGGTAAGAACACGAGTTACTCGACACCCGTACCTTACGCAGATTTGTTTCTCGCCGACGCCGCCCTGCAAACTAAAATAAACCCTGCAAACAACTAATACGATCCAATTCAGCTTATTACCCTCCTACGTCTTCAAACGTTTCGGACGACGCGTACAGACGCAGGAAATTCGTGATAGTCAAATTGTAGTCTTACATGGCGTGTACACTTAAATTATTACATTCACAACTTTGTTACGGCCGTGCAAGACTCAGTTTTCATTACAAATGGCGGCGGAAGGGTCCTTGGGATATGGCAGGTACGTCACATGAGGACTGCGAAAGAAAAATGTACCTTTAACGACGTGAGGATTCTGGGAGTCGGGAGGAGAAATAAGCCGTAACAGGATGTCATTCAGGATAATACCTCTTTCGTTTTATTTTCTTTTTAAAAGATTGTAGAGCCCGTACAAAACGCAGCTGTAGAAATTATGAGTTCCGTAAAATATTATGCGCTGGAAATGCTGCTGAGTTGCAGTGTTAAGTAGTAGACTGTAGACTCATAAAATCAGCTTTACGTATACAGTTTCACATTATGAAATCACGAAATGACTTGTGCCATATACGTGCCTATACGTATATGCGTATACTTAACACACTAGTGCGTCGGTCTCAAGTAGGTACAGTGAACTTAACACGTACTCAGGCGACTTCCTCATTCACGTCAGTTAGTGTACTCACAAATGCACAAGAGCGTCGCGAGAGCTTGTCGTGGCGTCGATATATTCCAGCCATTACTCGCGACTCGCAAACTTCGCGAGTGATCACCCGCCACGGCCACGGCTAGACGTCGCCACACAAACACAACCGCGCACACAAAAATGCGTCCACAGGTAAAAAATCACCCCTGTGTGTGTCGAGTGCCCGTGTGTGAACTTAGAAACAGTATACTTATAGTAGTCTCTCAGTCGTAGCTACTTATAAGTGAGTAGCTATCGCGACTCCTTTGTTCTAGCAGCTGATTGGAGCCAGGCCCGGAAATGCGTGTCACCCCACCCCCTCATTGGTCCGTTTCATTTTCTTAGCGCGAGAGAGATGCAGCTACACAGTTTAAGGATACGGATCTGTGTGTAGCGCGGTAGGTAGGTGTCATGAGTTGCTTGTTTTGCTCGTTGACTATGTTTATGCCGCTTCGCCTAGATAAACTATTCGGCGAGTTGGCTTGAGAGTTTGCAAATTGTTTCTCTTGGAGTTGGTCGTCCGGAATTTTGATTTTATCAAATTAGATTGGTTCGTCGGAGTTGCGCGAACTTAACTAAGTTTCAGGGGTATATATAAGATATACATTGTTTCGGATATAATTACTTAAATTATAACATATTTTCTTGATAAATACAGCTTGATGTAACTGAATGATTTTTAGTTGGAAAGGTCCGATTTATTATACTCGTAATAGCGATTCAATGGCTTATAGAATGTTTCTCTGCGTGAGCTATATATTTTTTGAACATTATAAGTAGGCATCCACAGCTTTTCATACGAAATTTAGTAGTGTCATGAATATCTCCTGAAATCTTTCTTGATTGTTTACTAGTAGCCAAACATAAAGCCGTGCGAAGTGAGCGGGAGGCAGCGACAGGCTAATCACCACTTTATCGCGCCTGTCACCCGCAGCATTCAATTCAACTAGCGCTCTACCATTGCCACCGTAGCAGCTATTACAATGCAATAAGGACGCTTTTACAACGCAGTAATTTGTTTATAAACAATTTAGACATGTTTTTACATGGGTTTATTTGTGGTTTTGGAAATGAAGAATCTAATTCTGAATAAAAGTAATATTATTGCATTGATTTTATTTATCTCAACGTACGGCATAAATTTAAAATTGGTAGGTAACTAAGTTTTACATTAACAAAACACGCGCGTCCTCTATAACAACGCTTTCAGGATGCTGATGGGGTTGCCGCGCTACTGCAGCGCATCAGGGATGTTCGCGGAGGCGCGCACGGACGACTTCCATGCTATAATGCGTAAGCGAGTCGCGTCCCTGATGCGGCGTGTCCGCGGCAGCACCAACAGCCTCCTGAGCGCAGTTGCTGCAGCACATGACAGTCCAATAGTCTGTCACTGGACGCGATCTCATGGCTCACAGGTGAGCTATGAGAAGTGACTATATGTGTACCTGCCTTACTACATAATACCTACACTAACATAGCGCCTAAGTTAATAATGTACCTAAAACTAACAAATATGGATGTCTTTACTCCGAAATAAACGTATTAATTATTATTATTTATTAATATTAAATACAAGTAGACAAATAGACAGTACATTAATGTAGTCAACATTCAGAGAGTTGTGCCATTAGGTACATTGATTAAAAATATCGGATGTTTTCTGCAAAACCGCCGCGTCTTACGTGAATATATGAACAGTGACGTTAAACTTTAAACATCATTTGGACAAGTGGTACCATATACCTATCAAAGATATATTAAGTACCTACATACCATTTAACCGACCGTCAACACCAATGTAAATTATACCCATTAATTGGCTCTAAACATTCCTTGCCCGGGCCAGCGTGGGGGGGCCCGTTCCCTCTCATCCATGAGACGAGGCCTGTGCCCAGCTGTGGGACGTATATAGGCTGATTTATTATTTCATCATATTTTTTACCTAATCAAGGGTGACCTACCTCTGTTACTTAAACGTAGGCTCATGGACATGTGTATACTTCCAGTTCTCATATACGGTGCACATACTTGGTCTTTGACGGAAGCGCAGAAGTCCAAACTCGGGGTTTGCCAGCGAGCTATGGAGCGCAGCATATTAGGTGTAAAGATAATGGATCGCATCCGAATCACCACGCTGCGCTCTAAGACCCTAATAACGGCGGCTAAGTTAAAGTGGGACTGGGCTGGTCTCGTCTACCGCATGCCGAATGAGTTGTGGGCCAAAGGGACCACGGAGTGGAAGCCCCAAAACTCAAAACGGAGACGCGGTAGACCTCGTTGGCGATGGCAGGGCTTGGTCTCCTTTTTAAAAGACTGGCCAGATATTGCACAAGACCGCGATGGTTGGAAAAAGAGGGGGGGAGGCCTTTGCTCAGCAGTGGAACATAACGGGCTGGATATAATAATATAAGTAATAATATTATTTATTATTCCGGCCTTTGGCACTGAGTTTTGAAAAAACAGTGACCACTATTCTCTTGAAGTAAAATTTAACTTACTAAACGGACGGGTTTCGATAATAGGCAGGCAACATGTTTGTGTAGGTATATGAAACCTATGACAGAAGAAATTCGGAAGCTGACAAACAAGCAAAGTGCAAGAAGCAAAGTTAATGAAATTTAAGTAAGTACTAAATATATCTCAAACAGCCGCGCGAATAGTTGAGCAATGATAGCAACAAACATACAAACAATTAGGATGATGCTGGCTGTGCTGTACATAACAATAACCAAATTATCAGACAACCGATTCAAACAAAAATAGCTTTAGAGCGGACGTGTTAGGAGCGTTGCCATGTGTTGTATAAGTGTGCATACATTAGGCAGGCAGACAGGCATCGGGCTAATCGGCACTCTGTCACAGACGTCACGCGCAGGCAGCCACGTGCTGCGGCGGCTAACAGCTACCTACCGCAACGCGGCAGGGAGCACTCGTTCCAAATTCAAAATTATTAATTAGAATTTTATTTATATCGTACTAGGCCCGCCCTATAGCCAGACTCACGAAAATATAACGGAACTCTTTGTAATTTTGAGAGGCTTTTCAGAATGTAATTCGCTAGACCTTATTATACTGTCGGTGGTGTCGGTGTCGGTCTTATCTATAATGATGGTACTAAGAAAAACCCTCGTTGCATTACATACTTATGTAAGTAGGTACTTATGTATTTTTATAAAGATTGATTATGATTAATTTTGAAAGAATTCAAAAATCCTCGGTGAAATTAGTTTAGATGCTATTAATTACCCGGAGGGTAAAAATAGTTCTTTAAGTGCTTATTCTAAGAGTAAATGTAGTTGTTCTTATTTAGCATTATCGAATGCTGCTATAATCGTAATGTGTTTATAAAGGTTTAATGAATTACCATTATTATCCAAAATAATCTTCATGAAGCCCGTAAATGAGTACAATCGTTCCTAATGGTCTTGCTAATTCTATTATGGTCTCATCACGGACATGTTGAATATTTGGTGCTAATTTTATAACAGGCAAATGATGTATCACATAAATTGACGCGGGTTCCGCACAAGATAGTGACAATGGAGATTCATGACATACTGTTATCGATGTTTCTGGAAAAAGCAATTTAGATTAGACCACGAGGAGAGTATTAGCGATGACGAAAGTGATATTATCTTAAGGCAATTAAAATTCCAATTCAATTCCAATTAAAAATACGTACTAGGAAAAAATAATAACACTTTTGGAATCAAAAAGATGTCCTGCCTCAGGACGCCTCAACGCTTCTTGACTTGACAATAAGACAAAAGCCATTTAAAAAATCTGATTATGGTGCGTTTCAATTATTGTGGAACCCTTATTCCTAACAATATGGCGATATTGTAGTTCTGGTGAAGGAAGAACCATTTGCTCCTATAGAGGGATGGTAACGTTCTTCAAAATGCATGCTCTTAATCATGGTGACTTTTGATTATATTTCTTATTGCAACCTAATTTATTTTAAATACAACTTATTAAATAAGCTGGTTTCAAGAAGCGCGTAAAAAATTAGATTAAAAACACAAATATGCTTCACCGAAAATATACGTTCGCATAAGAATGCACGTACCTACATCTTATATACGTATTATTAAGAAATACTTAAAATTATAAATATTTTTATTAGGAAAATGGCTTACCTTAAGTTTTTTATACAATGTAGGGAACAGCTCACAACACAGGAACACAAAATTCACAACTGTTTTTGGAAAAGCTTGTAACAGAAATATGGAGCACGTTATACTCTTGTTTGGTTTTGTAAGGCGCTTATAGTGAGCTTCGCGGGAGCAAATAGTTTTGCGAAGTCGAAATATGAGTCTACTATTGGCTTAATTGGTTGGTCACTATTTCCACTATTAGTGCTTTATTAGGACAAGTACCTACGCCTATAAATTGGGCCCTTTTCCGTGGTTATAAGCGCTTACTATCCCGTTATAGTCCTGATAGTATGTGGTTCTAGGACAATTATCAAGCCACTTTTTGTTACTTGGGGTCTTAGTTAAAACATATGGTTAAAAGGTAAAAAAGTATACAGTAATGGAATTTCATACACTTTCCTGGCCGCTAAAAGCCTCTGATTGTAGATTATTTAAAATAATAATTATGACATAATTACTCAATAAAACTTAATTATGTAATTGCATTTATTAAGTAGGCAGTCATTATTAAGTTCAATTTAAATACATTTCCTATTAATACACTACCTACAACATTACCTAACCTTATTTATTTTTAAGATACCGACGTTTTGTTTTGCTTATCAACAAAACTAATATATAAAGCCCTTTAAAAACTCCCTACCGACGGTGACCGCGCATTTAAAAAAATATATATATATTACAAATAACTCCAAAAACGCCTCACAAAATACCCCAGCTTAGTACCTGTCTATGTATAACTTTTAATTACGTTTCGTTCGGTCAAGTTGATTGAAGCACAGCTATTTTAGTCATATTACATCATAATAGGAGACGGAATACACCAGATTATATGGACATTTCAATCGTGATGTTTCGAAACCCCTTCCAAAAAAAGTTAATTTTCCAGTTATGCAAAAAGTTTCCGTACAAAGTTATAAATACTCTGTCGTAAGGGAAGGTTTCTCTTGAAATGGAATTTAATAAACACAGAATACCTGAAAATGTGGAAAGTTTATCAACTTTATGTCATAATAATCTTACGAAACGAAAGGAAACCTCAAATATGGGCATGTATTTTTGATATAAATTTTTATTTATACAACGTGGCTGCCTGTTTTAAAAATTTTGTTATAGACGAGTTTTATTTTTATTTGGCAGTCTCCATACAAAATGAATTAGTGGATTGTTTTACTGAGAAGCTTTGTAAGATTAACTAACATCTTTGACTTTTCGTATCGTAGAGCTTAAATTATCATTATTTGTATTTGAAGCAACTCTAATAGCAAAATTGGATGCGCTTTATTTTTACAAGATGTATTTCTAATGTTTGTATAACATAATAGACATAATTAGATTATGATAATTTATGTAACTTGTTTGAAATTAATTTTAACATCACGTCACGGAATTAAATCGAGTACAGTAGATACAAAGAAACTCCTCAACAAGTTAATTCAAAACCACATAAGCCTTTATTGTGATCCCGATATCTTTCAAATCACTCGACGGCAATACACTTGTCATCTTCATTCTTCGCCATTGTGACATTCAGCGCGGGAGGGCTCAGCGCCGACTTACCTTTCAATCGATATCGACAGTCGATTATCGATATTTGTGCTCAATTCTCCTCAATAGAGCGACTCATATTGTTCGATATTCAAAAAACAGGTGTCTAAACTAACCGCGGAAAAAACTCTTTTGATATGTTTATCAACCCTTTAAAGATTGGGGGCGGTTTTGGTCGAACAATTGGTGGTTTGTGAATGGGTTTTCGATGATAATCATTGAAAAGCCAGAGGTTACTGACAGGTAAGATGTCAGGCTTGTGAATGGAGTGACGCGGCTGTTCAATGCTTGTAAGTTGACTAGATAAGAAACCTGTAAACTATTTTTTATGAATAGGTTGACATAGGTTTACTCGTAATGAAAGGAGGCATTTTTTAGGGTGAATATTTAAGGAACGCTGATCGAGATCGAAAATCGTAAAAAATTACTTAATTTAGTTGATCCAAAAGTACAATACATTGTACCTATACTTGGCTGCAATGCACATGCAAAATGAGATATCTATTATCTAGTATATAGGTATGCGTATACAGACAAGACTACAAATAAACCAATTTTTTTTTAATTACAAATAACTAATTTTTACTACTTATAAGAGGTGGAAATTACGGCGATATTTACAAAAGTATTTCAAGCCATGCTACAGTTTCATAACAGAAACAACAAATGACGTCAAGAGTCTCCCAATGCGTCTGAGAGACGTGACGTCACGTGCTGGATTTATGTGCAAAAAACTTCGTCGTCACGCGATAAAAACGAGTCAAATTTTCCGCGTGACGAAAACAAACAAGGAAAATTCGTGGCCGCCATTTGGTGGCGGACGCGTGATCATGCTCGTGAGGCGGAAACGTGGAGCCTCACGAGATTATAGACGTCATTGAACCACACGAACATAGGGATATATCTTGAAACGTGGAGCCTCACGAGATTATAGACGTCATCGGACCACGCGAACGTCGGGACATGATTTGAAACGTGGGGCCTCACGAGAGTATAGATGTCATCGGACCACGTAAACGTAGGGACATGGCTATCTTGAAACGTGGAGCCTCATGTCATTTCGGTGTTATACAGGTTACAAGCCCCGCTCCTCCATAACAACAGATTGTTGTATTTATAACAGAAAAGAAGAGAACAAATTTTTATATTACCTAGGTATTTAAAAAAAAGAGCAATATTAAAAAAATATATAATAAGATTAATAATAAGCCCGCAGCTTGTGGCGAGCTGTTGGGGAGTAACGAGTGTAACGACCCCACGGACCCGAGTGCTCCCGAGAGACGGTCAGGGCCTCCGTCTCCGGCGTGTCTTCGTCGGTCGGAGTGGAACCCCAAGGGGGCCCGCAGGACTCTCAGCTTGCCTTCATTGGCCGTCCAAAGAGGAGCAGAGCTATATGCTCCAGGGGTAGAAGTATTAAAGGGCATAACGCCGCGAGTAACTTCCGAGAAAGCACAGCATCACCTCTCGACACCCCTGAGCCGCTCACCCGGTGTTGCTCCTGGCCGTCTTTACGACGGCAATTTCAGGGTCTCATCTAATGAGCGGCTAGTCACCGCCTACCTCGATAACTTTGTGCGCAACAATGATATGGCAGGTGTCCGGACCACTTTGCAATAGCCCAGTTTCATAATCCACCCATATCTCATCAGCTAATCACCATAGACCCAGTTCTCCATCCATTCTACCCACAATAGCCCCCACGCCTGTTGGAACCAGTACACGGGTAGGTATCTACCGATGTCTGCCCGTGAATAGGTTCTAGTAAGTGTATTACATCACATTAAACTTCGTCTCCATAGGGCCTCTACGTGTTGGATCTATATCCCCACGCACGCCTTCCAATTGACCGGGGATCGCCCCGTGAATTGAAATCGGAGATAAATAAAATAATAATAATAATGTGTGTGTGTGTGTTTGTGTGTAATGGTGTACATTAAATACGGGTACTTTAGACCCATTATGTACCTATATTACGTTAATAACAAAGCTTTGACATACTGCACTTATTATTTTAGATTACGTTATTACATTTTCTGTAACAATTTCAATAAAAGTTAGTCATTCATTATACCACTCTATATAACCCTCCGTCACTTCATAGCTAAGACTTTTGAGACATTCTGTTATAGTTTTTTTACATTTATAAAGTTGTAGGTGATAAATAGTTAACCTTTTATTAATATTAGATATTATACAAGTAGGCTGGTTGTGCTGCTAATTGTCGCCTAGCGAATGCAGACTTACGGCCATTCCCAACAATCAATCCACGGATAGTTTTCCTTACCAGCAGTTACATTTTGACACATTTTCTATGGGTAATCTGTCAAAATGTAACTGCTGGTAAGGAAAACTAACCATGGATTGATTATTGGGAATGGCCGTTAGTTGTTAACCTAAAGGCCGATTAATGAAAAAAAAAAGTAATTTCTATTAAAGATTGATTGGTTCAAGATATACCATTAGGTATTGCTGAGTTCACTTTCTCAATTCAACATCAGATCAGCTTGATGATACCAAATATTTGTATTGTCATCAACATACCTACTTGCAATGTCTCAAATTGATACTACTAATGAAAGTGGGTGAAACATGCAAGTTTTGATTACCTACTTTGTTGCATTTGTTACATGCATTCTTAATGAATTATTAAGAACCATAAAAATTTAATTAATGTTAGGCAGGTAATTAAAAAATATGCATAAATGGAATTAGTTCAATCCAGGTTACAGAAAAAGACCAATAAAATTAACTACTTACTATTGATTTCAAAATTTTAATCGCGTATTATGGGGAAATTTTTGCTAAACTACGTAAGTACATATGAACTAAATAAAGTTCCTATCTTGTACGTGAGAATTATGAAGCACGTCGATGTAAGAACACACATAGTTAGTTACCAGAATAAATAAATAATAATAATAAGTACAATAAGTACCGAAGCGTTGACTCACCTATTATTTCTCATTGAGAAGGTCTCAAATCCAAAACCTGTAAAAAGAAATGTAGAATTACTCGTAGAGCCAAAATAACTGTCGAGCATACATTTCGGTAGACAAAGGGGTTGGTACGCAATAAGTGGTTATGTAATTGCAAGGGTTTATAAAAAGATTCAAGAACTTTCAAGGTAAGTACCCTAAAATAAATTTGACCTTTTAATTTTTCTGTAGGTATTGTTGTGTTTGCTTCAAGTGCTTGAATGACTACGACAACGGCAAAAGTAAGTGTAGGTTAGGTTAGGTGTAGAGAGAAGTCTGTAAATATACATCTTTATCTAGTCTATAGATACAGGATATCTATACAAATACATACATCAAATTATACACTATATATACGTATACAATGAACTTTTGTAAACAACCATATATAATATATAGTACCTGGGCGACTGAGCACCGCTCGAGTAAAAATATAGAGAAAATGCGGAGAAAACAATTTTTCCCAGACATGAGACCCATCTAGATCGACTTTTCGCCCCCATAAACCTCCATATTAAAATTGTATTGATGTCGTTAGAGCCGTTTTCGAGAACGTGATTACAAACAATAATAAAAATAAGAATATATATTTATATACAAATATTGCTCGTTTAGCCATGTATCTACGTAAAGTTAACGTCGATCATGGAAATGTAGATATAATAATGCAGTGTTGAAGCCAAAACGAAAGAAAATGCATTGAAATTTGCTACACAATAAACGAAATAGGTATACTGCGAAATGTTTACTCTAGCTCATCATTCACCATTATCCAAGTCTATGGCCGTTCTTCAAACTCTTTCATTAGACTTAAGTAATGCCGCATTTAGGTAAAGCATAATGAAAAAGCAGCTCCAACTATGTCTAGTATGGTTTGAAAAAACAACGAGGCCTACAAAAGGGATACACTAAAAAATGCACCGGAAAGTACATCGCGAAGTTTCTGTTCAAAGTGAGGTAACGCACGGCGCGTTGCACCTAACCAACCGTCGAGCTAAGGAACCCGGGCCAAGCCACGAGCGGCGAGCGGGCGTTGCTGAACTATTGAAAGACTGATTTGACTCGCGCCTTAAAAAAGCGACAAAACAGGGAGCGGTGGCAATGAGTAGTAACCTTGCCACGCTACGTCTCTGCCTCCTTCCCTGAAGATGAAACGAATAAATATTCACACATATTTTATTTTTAGGATAATATTTTATTTTGACGGGCGATTAGCCTATTGAGTGGTAACGCTGCCTACGAAGCTGAGGGTCCTGCAGGTCGATCACGTAACGCATTGTACGTAGGTACGTTAGGTAGCTAAATGTCAAATTTCAGGTATATGGAAAAATGGCAGTTAAACTCTAAACCTAACCTAACCTAACGCGTGTTGGAAATATTACCTGGTTACCCCTCTGGGTTCGAATCCCGGAAAGGGCAAGTATTTGTGCAATGAGTATGAATATTGGTTTCTGAGGTTTGAATGTTTTTTCTATATATTACTTATTTATAAAAATATAATCGTTTTTTTTTCGTTTTGTCAGAAAATCTAGAAGTGTGATAGTTTGTTTTGGATTTTGCGTCTTGCTAGTGTTGATATTACAAATGTATTCTTCAGTTCATTATTCAGTCTATTATATTATAATTTATAAATCTGAAAGTTTGGACGTTTATTACTCAATCACGCTTAAATGACTCAACCGATTTGGCTGAAATTTTGCATGAAGATAGTTTATAGCCTGGATTAAAATAGAGGATAGTTTTTATCGCGGGTCCACGCAGAGGAAGTCGCGCGCAGAAGCTATAGTACCTAATGTACCTGACGACCGCTTTAGCTTAGTTGGTAGTGACCCTGCCTACGAAGCAAGAGGTCCAGGGTTCGAATCCCGGTAAGGGCATTTATTTGTGTGATGAGCACAAATATTGAAATAACCAAAATTGCAATAACCAAGTTTCGAGTTAGTAAAGTCAGTAAATCCTTTTTGGGTCAATGCATTCATTTATATAACAAACTACCAAAGGAAGCACTAAAGTTACCCTTTCCTAGGGTAAAACATATTTAAAGACTTTTCTACTGAAAAAGGCATATTATACCGTTGAAGAGTTTTTAAATGATAAAGATGACTGGCCTCTTATAGGGCTACATAAAGACCTTGATAATAATTGAAACAGACATACATTGAATTACTTAGAATTAGGTGAAATGAATTATTTTAGTTATTTTAATTAGGAAATGTGTATGTGTGTTTGTATAAAACAGAATGGTAATATTGGTGATAAAACGGATAGATACAATGTAATCTTTGACGATGCAAAAGTGATTGTGAAATCCTACTTGAATAAATGATTTTTATCTTATCTTATCTTATTTGTTCCTGAGTCATGGATGTTTTCTATGTATTTAAGTATTTATATCTTTATATAAGTATGTAAAAAGGTAACTGGAGTCCGCTGGATGCGGGTGGCGCAGGATCGGTCACTTTGGCACTCTTTGGGGGAGGCCTATGTCCAGCAGTGGACGTCTTTCGGCTGATATGATGATAAGTATGTAGAGTCAGGTGGAGGGAGCTACACCGACGAGAGTCTAACTCTTAAATTTGTGATGATAAGTATGTTTATCGTCGTCTAGTACCTATAGTACAAGCTTTTTGCTTAGTTTGGCACTAGATCGATTTGTGTAAGATTGTCCGCAAATATTTGTTTGTTTGTTTTGTTTGTTTAATAAAACAAACAGTAGTTAAAGTAATGACATTGCTAAACGGCTTTCCGCTTCCGCTTATCCCGCGCGCTATCCTTTCAGCCGCTCTGAATAGCTGGTGTCGGCAAGGCGAGTGCCTACCGTTGCATATTTATGAAGCGCCTCAAACACTATAAATAGTTGATACGGGCGGCCTCGCCGGGTAATGGAGTAAATACAACCGACGGTCGCTGTAATTTATACTGAATGAGAATACCTACACCAGCAGACCGGGCGAAACGGTGTGTCAAAAATATTGGGTAGAGCATTTCCAAATGGCTATTTCGGCCAGTTTCCGTTCGAACTAATCAAATCTGGTTTTCTCAAATCATCGGTCTCCTTGTCATGGTTCATAAAATAAATTTTAGTCAAAAACAAATATATGTTTACTTACACATAAAGTTAGGGTACAACTACTTTAACGCATGATGATTAAACAATCAAAACGAGCGATCAGTCTGGTATCTAGGTAGTATCTACGTCATTTAACATCGCATTCTACACGAGGAAAGCCTACCAAGTGGCGTTTGTATGCCGCTGATTTTCGCAAACATTATGTCGTCGAGTCAACGGCCGCGCTCTGCATTAGAATGCAGAGCGACGATTTGTGAACGTGAGACCGATTGCCATGTCACGTCTGCTTAATATTTTCGTCGAAAGTCGGTCGGTGACTTCCTTTCAGTTGGTGAAATCGATTAATGAGCCCCAGTTTAGCATGGAGCGTTTGAAGCAATCACCGAATAAGGGAAAGTAGCTGTAGAAGAACAACCGTGCCATATTATGTCGTTATTCATAAATATTATATTTATCTAGGCACTGATTAAAGTTTAGGATTAGGCTAACACAGTGTTACTATAGTTTGCAGTGATCCTGACTATGAAGCTGGTGGCCAGGGGTACGAATCGTGGTGAGGGCAGTTATTCGAGTAATAGACGAGTACTTTTTTTGTTTTATTTGTATTCTAAACATTTTAGTTTTTATTTCCAGCGCTATAAATATTTACATCTACCTTCGTCTAGAACCAAATGTGTAAAATGGTTTGTCTGGGAGAGATCGCTCTTTAGCAATAAGACCGCCTGTTGTTTAGCTCTATCATAAGTTTATGTAACTAGTGTGTCTTCTTATCGTGGTGTGCGATAAAGAATAATTTTCCTATTTGTAATATATTACTTACCTATAATTTGTACTAGCCTCGGTTAGCTTGGACTGGATTTATTTCTGGAAGATTTGTCGTTTCCGTAAATAGTGTTAAGGTTTTTATCTAAGGTAAATAAATGTAAAATCTAGCATTGAATTGAATACATTCTACCTTAATGTTTGTTATTGACTATGGGCTCCAACTAAAACGAAATACATACACGATTCAAATAATCAATTGAAATTGATCGCATAACCACATTGCATTTGCTTTCATCTCCTGATTGAAAGACAGAATACGTCGATGCTCACTAATATCATTTCAGAGCAGACGGGGAGGGAAAGGCGTGTATAGTTTCAATACGAGATCTCGTTAAACGGCGACATTCTTCGTACAATGTCACTTTTGTAAAGGCCGGGACGTGTGTGTTGCTATTCGGGGTTCAATGGAGTTAGTGCAAGTGTGAATTTTCGTTGTCGGGTGATTTTGTAGTGCAAGGTCGACTGGGCAGTGGTCGAACGAGCTAATCTGCGTGGAGTGTCGCGTGTGATTGGGTAGACGGTGTTGTCCAATTTTCCGGTGGCGACGGGAGGTATTAGTTCGACGGAAAACCATTCGCATAGTGGACGATGGACGTATTTGCGCTGGCATTTGTTTTTAATTGGAATTTGATAACACAAAGGCATTTAAATTTTAATGAAATGCCATGCGTATACAAACTATTACATACCTGTATATATTCCTTTAGAGATCAGTCCACGGGTATACTTTTTCACATTTCCTTTCTACTTCATCATATCCGTTCAACTTCCCAACAGCTACTGCCTCGGTTAATAACAGAAAATAGCCAAGTGGCTAATCGGCATAGCAATGGGCCGATAATATTTTAGGAGTTCCGTCGATTCCTCAGAGATCCCATAGATCCCTTCTTTGCCCCGTTTCCCTTTTTTCGAACAAAAAGAAATATCAAAATCGAAGAAAAAGAATAATCGTTGAACATACCTTAAAAAATGTATTCAGACGTAGAGAACCTCCTTTTCTTCTATAGTAGTAGGTAGGTAAAAATATAAAAAAACATGAGCGTATGTTTTTGTTTATAATATTACTATACATTGTTTTGTTAACGGGAATAAACACTAAAATAAAGTTAAGCTGCAACAAATCACTGAGTTCTGAATAAGTTTATTTTGCACAGAGTACGAATTCGCATGCATTCCTTCTGAAAAGGCCAAACTTAATGACAATTTATATTCGCAAACAAATCTGAGCTAGCAAACAACTTGTTCCGATTCGTTCCCTAATGATTGTTTACCGGGGGCTAGTTGGGTTAATGCAATATTAATGCAATTCATTAACCGTGCGATTCAAGTGTGCAAACCCCTTGTGTGCAGTAACGTCCGTGCACTGTCGTGGGACAATTTTGCGAGGAGCATTCGGAGTTGATTGGGGTGCTGCTGGGTCATTTCAGCGTTACTGCAGCTTTAAAAAAAGTTAAATCAATTTTGACAACAGTCTTCTCTCTCTCTATGGTCTTGTATTGTAAATAGGATGTCAAGGATTTGGCAGCGAAGTCATGGGAATTGCTCCATCTACAAGAATCCAGATATCAGTGTGTTATAAGTATATTACTTACCTACTTGTATTTTAACAAGATTTTCACAGAGTCCTTAATTTTTATGGGATTAATACCTGGCGGCGCTTATTGATTGACTGCTAAAAGCATGTGAGAAGGCATAAAATTTCCATGCTTCTGCTTTACTTACTTAGTAAATGTGGATACGTATAGATATTGCATCGAAAATAGTACTTATAGGGTGTATTGCCACAAATTAATTTTGTATTAAGCAGTGAACTGAACTGATTAAAGAATTTGGTGCCCGAACCGGATTGTTCCGATAGCTCAGTTGGTTAGTAGCGACGGGCTATGAATGCCTGTGGTCGCCGGTTCGAATCCGGCTCGGAGCATTACATTTTTAAATTTTTCCTTTATTTATAAATGTATTGCCACAGTTGTAAAGCTGTATTATTTCATGAAGCTATCAGTAGATATCAGTACAGGTTGGCTAAAAAGAAATAAGACACATTAAACATTGACGTAGTATCATTAAAAACGAACACGAATAATATCGGTAATTTTAGCCCTACTCGGCAGGACCATAATAACGCATTAAAAATAATGAACTCGATATTTATAGAGTCGGGTCTCGTTCTGTAAACAATTTATTTTATTCCGGCAATTGTTGTAGCGTCCGGGTGGACGAAATTAATCTCGGGCAAATCGGCCCCGCCTTCGGCCCCATTACGCGATCAAAGTAAAAATATATGAGGCGAAGGAAAAGAAACCAAACATATGCCGGAGTAAATATTTGGACTGCGAGTCCCCCTCTCCCCTGGGCCCCCGCTCTGTATTACGTGGCATTGTTCTGCCGATCGATTAGCCGGCCGTGACGCTGGCTTTCGTAATGTTTTATGCTGTAACTTTCAGGAGTTATTTTAATCACGTTTTTTAAGGCTTTTTTAGATGTTGCAAGATTTTTTGAAGTTGTAACTCCATTGTAGGTTAGTATTACGTGGGGATTAAGACACAAAAGAAACAGATTTAGCAGAAGAAAATAAATAGATGTACTGCTGTAGCCTGCAACAAGTCCTTACTGCATAATCTGTCCTTATCCTTTTGTGATGTCATATAGAAGATGTCATTTTCTTATAAAATATGAGTTCTTTGAATCTTTGTAACGTGCTTAGATTTCATGGGGTTTGGACAACAAAGCAATTTATATGTTTACCTCGCACACCGTAGGCATGCCCGAATTTCACCACGGCAGCGTGAGAAATTCTCATAGAAATTGCTCTCTGAATTTACGGTCCAAGTCAACAAGAAAAAATATATTATTGAAAAAATAAGCTCCAATTGCTGGCCCCGGGGTGTATAATAGTGATTGAACTAACCTGTCAGCCCCATGTTAAGTGGTTTTGAGGGAAGCGCGCCTTTGTTCGGACAACCAGTAGCGTGTCTCGGCAAATGTTGACTTGAACCGAGAATATTTACTGAAATATGCCACAGATATGGTTCTCATGTGTGTTTTTGGTAAGGCTTGTTGTTGTTGGTTGGATTTATAGACATATTTTAAAAGGAAAGGATTTATATTACTAATGTGTTTTGCCAACAATATTGACACAGTTGGGCCAGACTGGGTACTTACCTACCTGATAGCTCATTAGTCTCATTACCATATTTTCATCATTGATGATAAAAATCATTATTCCTGTTGATTTACTTTGTTCACCCACCGAGCAGTCGATAATCGAAATCATCAACTTGAATAAAACTATTTTCTTGCTAATTATAGTCCCGTACCGATATTTGTTATTTTGAGAACAACTGCTCGTTGATTTCCATCAACGAAACGAAAAGCGATTGTACTTACGTTTATTATTCAATTATAACCAAATCGTCATTCAGCATAAAAGACGTATCAACATCGCACTCTCAATTTCGACCCGGAGCATCCAACGACTCAATCGCGCATAAGTTCCTTTGTCCGGGCCACAATGGCTGCGTGCTATTCAGACACAAAAGTGTGTTTCTCTAAACTCCATGTGCTGTAACATTGACCTATAGAACCAACAGGTGATCTGCGAAGTGGTTGTTTGGGTGTCTGCGACAATGTTAAAAATCGGCTTAATAATGTTCTGAATGGCTGTTGCACTGACTGTGCATGGTGCTTTATATTTTGCTATGTAGGTATTACTGTAGAGTTGCACGTCGAGTGACGTGGGAAAAGAAAGTAAATACAATCACTTTATTAGACTTATAATGTGAAGGAAATTATTCTGACAGAAGAAGGTTATTCTTCGTCGTTATGAAACTTAAAAAAGCTATCCCATTACATTTTAATTGATTTAATCCAGGTATAGTCAAGTGATCTGAAACACTGAATTGTTATTTTTTTTACATGAAACTTATTTATAGCTATTGGTTATTATTAAAAACAACTCGATATATCTGTATCGAGGTAACTTTTGACCTTATTTCACTTAATTAATTAGTATTTTTTTAAATATTTCGATCGGAAGTAAATAATGTAGGTACTCATTTTAAGTCGTAAATATTTAGCATACATCCAAAATGCTCTGGTTAAAACAACTTTGCTATGAATTAACTGGTTGAGTTAACAAAGCGCCCATAACTCGGATATTGGCGGCGTAACAATAGTTAAGATGGCTATAACCAGAGACGGGCATAAATCCACGCACGCCTACATTACCTATTAATTAATCGCTCTACGCTAATTATACAACACAAGTGCCTACAACGGTCAATAACACAAAGGGACCATGTATTCCAGAGCCTATTTATATATATGTATATAGGTAATACTGGTAGGCTCGTTACATTGATGGTTATGATTGACCGTTTGTAAGCACATACGTGGTGTTGAGCGCGCGTGCACAAGGAGATGGTGGAACAATGCTTTGTCCGCCCCGAAGCAGCTCAATGCTACTCAAAGGATCTGTATACTGCAAACAGTTTCTGCGACAAAATCACGATCTATTCCTGGGATAATTGGGCCTGGAAAACGTAAGCCGTCCAGATGTAATACGTTATAAGCTGCGGGGGGATGGAATGTCCAAAATGGAAGGATTACATCTGAATTCAGGTTGTTTGAAAGGATGTAAAGGGTATATTTTTAGATTAAAGTAAGCTCTCAATTGATCAAGGATATTATAGTTAACATAGATGACCGGAGTTACTTATAAAATCTTTCCTCTTTTCCATAGGCCTACTGGCAGTCAACTCCTTTCACCTTGATCCGAAACGATCTTTCCTACATGCTCGATAGTACCACCGAGTGCCTCCAGTAGACTGTTTCGACATTTTCTTGACACAACTATAATGCTGGTTTAAATGAGATACATTTAAGCCTCTTACGATTAAGTGTTCAGTCTTTCCCGTGGAAACATCCAAGGTGTTTTTTATATTATATTATATTAGGCGACAATCTTACACAAATCGACCTAGTCCCATAGTACGAGTAAGCCCAATAAGGCTTGTGTTATGGGTACTAGACGACGATATATTTAATAGATAGAAATACTTAAATACATTAAACACCCATGACTCAGAAACAAATATTCATTGCATCACACAAATATTTGTTACCTGAAGCCTACTAACATAACATCTAATTTTGGTGCTGGGCTGTATTGTCGGACATATAATCGGTACATCTTAAAAGATTATATAAGTATATCTAAACGTGAAAATCTGTGCCAATGTATGTTTCTCTTGATTGCAAAAACTACTGACCGGATTTTGATGAAATTTTCCAGTAATGTATCTTAAACATGAGAATAGGAAATTGGCTACAATTTATAAAAGGTATTCATTAAACAAGGGAGCGAAGCGAACCAAGTTCTCAGTTTCAGCGGGGGCATTTTTTATTTTTAATAAAATACAGGTTTATGATTCCTACAGCTCACAGACAGAGCCACTAGTTTCCTAGAAGGTAAATAATTGTTCGCCAATGCCAGCAAATAGAGGGTAGATACCGCAAAATTGAATGATTCACAGTTAAGGATAGAATTGTAATACTTTTGAATTTAAGGATTAACTGGCGTTATACTACTTTGTAATGTTTGTATGTAGGTACCTAAAATAAAATAAAAGACGCCTGGTTTGTGTTCCGGATTTTGAACCACCCAACGAAAATAAAAGCAACAGCGTATTCAAGACTTTTCTATGTTTCATTAACATCCTTTCTTTGCGTAGGCATCAGTTTCGATATAATTAGATCAATTAAGCTAGTTAACTTTAGTCAGAACAAATAAAGACGAGCTGGAATAACGATGACTCCACCTTTTCCCAACGACAATGAACTTGAGACGTAAATTATCGCAAATCACCGTCCCAGCACAATCAGAGTAAGCGACGACGTGTCAACTTGATGGCACATCACTCCATAAAATACTCACAATCAAAGCATTCAGCCGGATTAAGAATAATTAGCCAATTTGTCATTTTAATGTCACATGCCGTCACGTACCGAAGAGCGACGAAAAGAAATAAAAATATTCAATTTTTAATCCAACTTGTATATTAAAAACTACAAGTCGGCATAACTCATGCGTCTTAGGCTTTTGTGGGGTTTAAAAAATAAAAAGGTTTAAAAAAAGAACATTAGTTTGCGCGACGGATCAGTCATCCGCGTGTCGAGGCGGCCATCACGTTGCCTGTCATTGAACGCGTACTTTACTGAAGTTATTTATTATCGTCCCCAGACGTGAACTAATGACAATTTGATTCTGATCCTTGTGATCGAGGTGAGCGGCCGCGTCGACTAGGTATTTGCATATTCCATGGAATTTTAGTTTAAAGTACCTATAGTATTACATATACGCGCCATTTTAAAGTTGAATGTCACGTCACTTTGACGTTCGACAGAATGTCATTGTTTTACAGTATGCGTTGTGTAAGGATTGGGGCTAGGTTTCGTTTTGAATAAAATATTGAATTTATTTTTGCGTACGATTGATAACCTAGCGGAACGTTTCTATATTACTACTAAAACTACTAACTACTATCTACGAGTATTAACGCACGGGATGCTTGGTACATGAATAACATAATTAGAGCCTGCAATAGCTATATATAGTACTAGCTGTTGCCCGCGACTTCGTCCGCGTAGAACTTGTTACCGTCTTAGAAAAATGATTGCTATTTAATTATTGTAGGCGGAACCTTGTTTATCGACTACCCATACAACGTTCTGCCATTATAATTATAGAAATATTCCCGAGATAAAACTATCCTTTATCCTTCCAAGGGTCTCGAATTAACTGTACGAAAAATTTCATCTTAATCCGTTCAGGGATTAAGCGTAAAAGGCAACAGTGCGACGAACACATTAGTTTAAATTGCTGAATTTAAATTAAGAACTCCGTTTTTACAATTATAAATATCTCCACAAAAGTTTCTGCTTAAATTGTATATTTTTTCATAATGTATTAAGAAAAGCTACATTACTGGAAGTTTTTGCCCATCTCCGTCTTACTCAGCAGTTTTACTCACGTAGGTAAGTCCGGGCGACCTGTATCGTGGTTCTAACTTAATCTAACCTTATTTTCTGCTAGCAGTCGGATTATGTATTTTGACTAATAAATGGCTGACCATCCTACTAATATTATAAATGCGAAAGTGTGGATGTTTAGATGTTTGTTACTCAATCACGCTTAAACGGCTCAACCGATTTGGATGAAACTTTGCACGAATATAAATTATAGCCTGGATTAAAATATAGAATAGTTTTTATCCCGGGTCCACGCAGAAGAAGTTGCGAGCGGAAGCTATTATTATAGTATGTATTTATGCCTAAGAATTCCCTCATTTCAGAATTTACTTCGTCATACATACTTCCAACCCTTTCTAACCTCCTTAGAGGATGTATTTTAAGAAACGCTGTAATTAGTTTCCTACGGCCGTATTCATAAACGTACTACAAGCCTGTTTTAACGAAAATGGCGTTAAAATTCGTTTGTCCTTATCTGTCACTTTGACATTTGTGTTCGTAACAAATCACATTTTATTTAGCAGAGACATTTAAAATTTTATAGACAAAGGGGCTAGTCTTTAACCGAAGTTACAAGTCCCTTACTTTTAAAATTGTCTTGTTCCCCGTACAAACATCCAACTCCTTTGAGCCTATTTAGGGGATGAACGTTTTTAACCCCTTATGGAATCAATTTCAAACTGTCTAAAACAGAAGTTACAAATCTCTTACTTTAAAAATGTCTTGCTCTCCATACAAACTTTGATCCCCTATACGGGTTAAAGGGGGTAACCCGTATAGGGGATGAATTTCAAAAAACTCTGAAATCAGTTTTGTAGTCTTTTAACATACAGGCTAAGACCGAAGTTACAAATCTCTTACCATAACATTTTCTTGGTCTCCATATAAACTTTGAATCCCGCTTTAACCCCCTTAGGGGTGCAACTTTTCCAAAATGCTGAAAGAACCTTTTTTTTGTTCTGATAAGTAATCTTTATACAACGTTTTAAGTCTCAAACTCAAAAAAGAGTGTTTCTCATCCAAACCTTACACCCCTTTTTAACCCCCTTTGGGATAGACGTTTCTAAGACATTGGAAGTACTCGTTTATATTTTAATTAGTTATCTTTCTACAAAATTGTATGTCTCTAGCTAAAAAACAAATTAACTTTCCCCCATACAAACTTTAAACCCCCTCAGGGGTGGATTTTTCCAAAACGCTTAAAGTTATTTTTTTGTATTCAAATAAGTAATCTGTCTATAAAGTTACAAGTTTCTAGCTCAAAAGGAAAAGTTTCCCTCATACAAATTTGGCATCCCTATTTAACCTCCTTAGAACTTTCTAAACACTGAGAGATTTTTTTTTGTATTCTAATAAGTAATCTTTCTACAAAGTTTCAAGTTTCTAGCTCAAAAAATAATGTTTCCTCCATACAAACAGTGCACCCCTATTTAACCCCCTTAAGGGTGGAATTTTCTAAAACGCAGAAAGTACTTTTTTTGTATTCTAATAAGTTATTTTTCTACAAAGTTTCAAGTATTTAGTTCAAAAAATAATGTTTCCCCCATATAAACATTGCACCCCTATTTAACCCCCTTAGGGTAGATTTTTCTAAAACGCTGAAAGTGCTTTCTTTGTATCTTAATAAGTAATCTTCCTACAAAGTTTCAAGTCTCTAGTTCAAAAAAGAATGTTTCCCCCATACAAACATTGCACCCCCATTTAACCCCCTTAGGGATGGAATCCAAAAATCCCGTCTTATCCCTTGCCTATGTCATAAAAGGCAGTTCTGGTGTAAATTTCAAGTTTCTAGTCCCAGTAGTTTCGGCTGTGCGGTGATGAATCAGTCAGGAAGAAGTCTTCTTTTATATATATAGAAGATACGAGTAGATGGCTGCTTCAACCATTGGATAGTCTAGTAAAAACGAACAAAAATCAACAGAAACTAGTTTAAAATTAGATAGAATCTTCTTTCATAGAATTGAGTCAGTGGTTTTGTATACTTAACTATTACAAAGTTACATTCAATATTCCTATATTTTAAAAACAACGAAAAAAACGGAAATATTTCTTGAAGCGGATGGAAACGACGGATGGAAGGAAAAACTGGTAGCTCAAAATGCGACAGATAGCGATGATTACCTTTCCCAGACTTGGAACTTAGCCTCGACTTTAAAACCACAATGACACCACCCACGAGAGTCCGTCAGTTGGTCGGTTCGTCATCCAGTGATTAATACTGGCTCTCGACTCATTAGCTGAAGGGTTTAGGAACGCCGTTCCAAGGCACTTAATCACTCGAACAAAGCACTACCTACTCGCGCGAGCCGCCGAAAGCATCACTCTTCGTCAAGAATGTGCCCAGGCGCAAGTTTTGAGACGCGGCGAGTATCGACCGACGGAGAGGGTCAGACGGAAATGAGATTCAGCCTCCTCGCACGTTTGTAGGACCTACAAACGCCTACAAACGTGCCGCCATCCTACAATGTAAGATGATAAGTATTCCCGCGACTTCGTCCACCTGAACTCTCATGTCGACTTCCATCCCCAATTATGTCCCTTTAGCGGTCGATTTTCGGGATAAAATGGTAACTAAATATCATCATGCCATATCATCTAAATCCGTTCACCTGTTTTTGCGTGATTGATTAAAAAGATCCAAACTTCGACATTTATTACGAATCAGAAAATATTTATTAAAATAATAACATAACTATATAACCATAGTTCATATAAATTCAGACGCGTACATTTAGGGATCAAGCATGCATTTAACCCTACAGTTTTTGGACATCATACTTAGAAGGTTTATATTTTTTACCTTGGTGTCCTAAGTATATGAAAGTAAGGCATTTACACACAGGCACGCACGCAACAATGTGTTTTCCTAAATG
This sequence comes from Epinotia ramella, assembly GCA_947578815.1. Taxonomy (NCBI): domain Eukaryota; kingdom Metazoa; phylum Arthropoda; class Insecta; order Lepidoptera; family Tortricidae; genus Epinotia; species Epinotia ramella. The sequence continues at coordinate 21,231,467 of OX388206.1, forward strand.
AATATTTCAAAAGTAAAACAAATAAATGCAAATCAAACAAACCAGGTTTTTGAAATATCCATTTGGTAAATCTCCTGTGAGCTAGATCACGACTCAGCATAGCGAGAAAGCGCGCGGTGTACCTTCTATGTAAGCACCGAGTAAGTACTAGGTACGGCAAGTTTTCGTTAGGTTTACTTTCAACTCACCGCTGATGTTTTATGCGTCGTCAATTAAAATAACAATTGTTTACACTATGCCGTCTTCACTTTGCAATGTTTAAAACAACTAGCTAACTATGTGAAATTGAGAAGATAATAGATACAAGTTTAAATACACATTCGTGCATTTGAAATGCAAGGAAACTATTTAAAATATCTCGCTTCCAGCAAGATTTCTATCTAACCTCGCTTTATTGTATAATTTTGTTAGCATACATTTCTGTTTACTTCAGCAATAAGCAGTCATTAAGTTATTATTTAGAATTAACTTATTACCAGTTGATTCGGTTGACGTATCTAAAGTATATGAAACTATAATATACACGATGATTTTTAATTCGTGATCAGGAGTAAATTTTTCTAATTCTGTAGTTGATACCAAACACGATTAACTCGAAGTTACTTAAAACAAACGTTGTTCTTTTTCTAAATAAAACTGAATAAGGAATTATAATAATAAGTAATTCAAAATCGTTGTCACCCTTACGAAAATTTGACGTATGTGTGTTTGACGTATCTACATAACTTCAAGAAATGTAGGGTTACCAAACATTCAGTGAACATTAGTGTTAGCATTAAAAATTAACTAAACAGTGATTTTATTGCAACAGATCTCATCCATTGAAATACGTTTTGGCTGTTTATCGATATTTTTCGACCCCTGATCACGGATTAAAAATCATCATGTACGTATATGTATATATATATATATATACATAAATATATATACTTTATATGACCCTTTCAACTATATTTAATTGGTCATATTATCTGATAGCCGGTTCAGGAAACACTGAATGTGGTCGACGTGCTATAGCGACCGCAAAGCCTTGTACATACCGTAAAACTATAGTAAGTACAAATCGAAAACGTGAAAACTATCACAGCGCTTACATAATGTCTATAATTGTAGTGTATAATTTTTTATTTTTTTTCACGAGTTCTTTGCGGATATTATCATACTTTATTCTTTGTTCATTTTATGAATTAGCCTAATCGTTGGCTGGTAGAGAATTTGTACATTTCTGTCTTTAGTGCAATAAACTTTTAAATAAATGAGTAAGTATGTTGACCTGGAAATATTCCGATTCCAGCAGATTCCATAGCAGGCATTCTATAGCAGGACCTGAAGGCTGAGGCCTGAATCACTGACGCGGCTTGCAGCGGCGGTCAATTGGAAATTTGACAGCTAATGACAAATTTACTATTGACCGCCACCGCAGGCCGCGCCAATGTGATGCGGGCTTAAGGTCTGAATCACACTGACGCGGCCTGCGGTGGCGGTCAATTGGAAATTTGGCAGCTAATGTCAAATTTACTATTGACCGCCACCGCAGGCCGCGCCAATGTGATGCGGGCTTAAGGTCTGAATCACACTGACCCGGCCTGCGGTGGCGGTCAATTGTAAAGTTGACAGTGAATGTCAAGTTTAGGTACTACTGCCCGCCAGTCCAGGCCGCGCCACTGTGAGAGGCATGTACGGTATTTGACCCATAGTCAAATCACCAACTTTTTCTGCAACGTCAAAAATGCTTCGTTAGAATAAAGTATATATATTGATAGGGAAATACAGCGTTCATTTATTAACCTTTATGTAATTAAAAACTTTAACAATAGCAAATAAAGTTGAAGCTTGATGTTTTCTGAGTTTCGAATGTTTTATTTATTAATCAAAAAATATTTTATTTGTACTGTTTTCAAATATTTTACGATGGGAATCTAACGGCGTTTCGGGATATGAAAATCAAACAACATACAACCGCCTTGTGCTTTTGAGTCCCCAGTGCTTTGCTGTAACACGTTTTTTGGTTAAAAATAATAATCAGTGGCAGATACTTTTATCTAAATATCTTTGTGCATGGGTATCACACATCACGCTATGTTCACACATTTTACACCCCCGCGTTTCGGAGCATCATCCACAGTGTGCACAGCTTTACCAGCACAGGCAACGCTGTTTAATTACCATAATTAATTTGATACCGCGGCACAGACGTGAGCAGAATAGAGTAACATATCGACGCCATTAGCCCGAGGTGACGAGTATCGTCGTATTCAAAAATTAAAAGGCTATCATTAGGAAGCGAGTTTTTTGTGGATCGCACCGCTGGCTCGCTATCCTGTTATCAATCATAGCGTAAGCCACGCCGCGGTATTTTTTGTTCTTGGACCGTTACGAATTGTTACGTTATATGTGTTATATATACCTGCACAAAACCATACTTATTTAAAATAGGTAAGTTTTATAAATTTGGCTATCTAGAATTGCTATACTTAAAATAAATGGTATTTCTATACCCACAAATACACATACTAGAGCTTTAAAAAAACCATTCACTCAAAACTGAGCCTATTTTAGACTGGGACAATATATGTTTATACTTATTATTGCTAACCGCAAATAAAGATGATCGACAACTTTTTGATTTATGATTTTGATTTATAAATTGTAATTATTGTAATACAAAATTGTGACCACTATTTATCTGTATCATAATATAAAAATGACCAGATTTTTTATTTAGAAACAAACAGTTGTACATAAACATTAACAGACATCGATGAGCATAAAATAGACCTGCTAATACACACTAAATAGGCCGAAAACAAATAGGCCGGGTTCTGTAAAGATCCGCAAGACCCAATGTCGGTATATAAAAAAAATATGCTTGGTTTTTAAATTTATGAGCCGACATTTTGGTCTAATAAGTCTCCGCAAAATCAACTCCACAATACCGAACAAATACCTACTCTTAACCTTATTTACAGCACATATGGTGCTACTTTCCCGCACTAGTGCAGAAAAGAGCACTTTCCGTGCATATGTCGAAACTTTAAAGTGCCATATGTACAGTAAAACGTTGTACGATACATGTGCGAATAGGTAATTCGCAACTCGTGTCGATTTAAAACACTCCCTTCGGTCGTGTTTTAATTTATCACCACTCGTTGCGAATTTCCTATTTTCGGCACTTGTATCGTAAATAACTATTATTACAAGTAAAGATACTTACTAATAATTGTTTTCAATTTCCTATTTGGTTATTATTGGTCCACCTAATGACCACTATCTACTACAAACGTGTATCGCCAATCAATAAGGCAATTAGTAGCCCCCGAGTGTCCTCAAAGACACGTGCCAACCCCGCGCCATCTAAATTAGATTACCATTGCGTAATAAAGCATTATGTAACAGCACTCTCCTAGCAAAATAATGAGAAGAATAACCATCAAGATATCCATCCCGATTATAGTCGAACTGGGTCCTCCTCCTCGTCTTATCATTATCATTGGTGTAGGCACTGTTTTTGGCGGAAGTGTACATAATATAACCAGTATGATATATATAAAGTAGTGTACCAATATCACGCTAGATGGCGCTGATCCCTCTGCGCAAAATTCGCATGTCGCTACGGTATTTAACAATTTTCTTTCCTGTTTCAATAGGTCTGGGCCGAGACCTGGTGTTTTGTTTTGTAGTATTGAAAGAATAATTTATTTTCGCTGTTGTCAAACTACCGATCTGATCTGCAACTGACAATGACCAAATAAATGTTTACGAGAGTACGATACATAGTTAACAACTTACATGTATGACATTTTCATATATAAAATGGTTTTCAATCTTTTCGAATTGGAAATCCAGTGTTTTCACGGTGGGCGCGCCTCCGAAGCGTGACCGCGTCACCTGACAGCAATTTCCGCCTCGCGATTAATCATTTCTTCCCGACGGTTTCTTTTGTTATTTGCCTATCTGTTGGCGGTGAAAGATTTAAAAACGCCTTGCCTAATGAATGCCTGGAATAATGGTGTTTTGGCGAAGTGTGATGCTTGATTTAATTGCATATTGGAAGTGATTGTGATATGTAAAGAATAACTTCCGTATTTACGTGATTCGGTCTGATTCTTTCTTGCCTGAACTAGGGCAGAGCCGAATGGAATGTTTTTAGCAGTCTAAGTTTGTATTTACGCGTATTCCACCGTAGCGTTTAAGATATTGAACCAATTTTTAACCCACGACGCAAAGAGAGGGGTGTTATAAGTTTAAGGTGTCTGTCTGTGTATCTGTCTGTGGTATCCTAGCTCGCAAACGGATGGACTAATTTGAATGCGGTTTTTTTGTGTCATAGATAATTTTATCCGGAGTGTTCTTAGCCATGTTTCATGAAAATCTGTTTAGCCGTTTTTGAGTTATTGGACTTTGAAATGAAAATGTCGGGGGTTTTACAACTTTTCTAAGTTGTAGTTATTTATTATAAATGAGGTGTCAATCGATTCGTAATTATGCTCCGGGTGACGCTACCTTTTTTATGAAATAAAACCAATTTTTTTCAGTTACTTTTCCGTAGTGTGGTTATAGTTTTTTGAATGCTTGTTTTCAGTTGTGTATTTTTTTTTTCAGTTACTTTTCCGTAGTGTGGTTACAGTTTTTTGAATGCTTGTGTCCAGTTGTCTATCATTTTTTTTTCAGTTACTTATCCGTAGTGTGGTTACAGTTTTTTGAATGCTTGTGTCCAGTTGTCTATCATTTTTTTTTCAGTTATTTATCCGTAGTGTGGTTACAGTTTTTTGAAGCTTGTTTTCAGTTGTGTATCATTTTTTTTCTGGTGTATCGTCTGAATAATTTTCTTTCTGAACTAAAAAACTATTAAATCATGATATTCATGATATACGAATAAAACTAACATAGTTATAAAATAAATAAATAAATATTAGGGGACAATCTTACACAAATCGACCTAGTCTCATAGTAAGCTCATTAAGGCTTGTGTTATGGGTACTAGACGACGATATATATAATAGATATAAATACATAGAAAACTTCCATGACTCAGAAACAAATATTCATGCTCATCACACAAATATTTGCCCTTACCGGGATTCGAACCCAGGACCTTCAGCTTCGTAGGCAGCGTCACTACCCACTAGGCTAACCGGTAGTTTTTTTTTTTGTTTTTTTTTTATAAAGGTTCTATGCAGCAGCCAGAAGGGCTGTTGCTGCAAATCATGATTGGTCAGTGGGTAGTCTCCACTACAGGGCTACCCGACTGCCGAAGCTAACCGGTCGTCCAATCAAGTCAAGTTATACTACGAGTATAAGTAAGGAAACTAGAAATACCTTATTAAGGCGGTGTATTGGAAATTATCGCGTGCTTTGAAACGCCGTTCTGACCAGATTAAAAAACAATAAGGTCTGATTTTCAGGTAAATGATTCTTGGCTATATGATTGTTGATCTGATTTTATTGATACATCATTGCTTAAAAATTTCCTCGATGGAATAAAATTCCAAAGTTGGATCTGTATTTTCCTTTTTTTACTCAGCCTACTCAAACGATACATTATTTTACGACACAATCCAGTTAATACTATAGTATCTCATCTAAAATCTCACTTTATGAAATTGAAATAAAACTTCACTAAGATAGATATTTATTGAAATTTGTCCAAAATAGCCATTCCCGAAGAGTGTTACATCTCTTTTCCTCGTGCGTGGAAGGCATCAGCATGTCTCTGTCCCTAGACAATATATATCTATCTTAGTCTCTTCTTCTTCCCCTAGGGCGTGTTCGACTCCAATCAAGGCATCCCCTTAACAAAATCTATTTAATTCTGTAAAACATAACGGGAAATAAGAGGCTTTTTATTTTCATTTTATTTATTAAACGTGGAAAGTAGATCCCATTCCGATCATGTATGTACTTACCAAAGTATATGTACCAAAATCTTATCAATTTATTATTTCAGTGCGACCACAATCACATGAGGACCCATCTTTTCCGCCGACGATTGACCGCGGAATGTATTTATTTAGGGCTCTGCCGACATCCGGCTCCTAATACCAACCAGTGAAAAATTAGAAAGAAAGAAAGAAAGATACATTTAAGTATTCACAAACACACAGGACACACATATTAAACAATAAAATAAACAAAAAACAGATAAAACATGAAACAAGTGTGTCTCTGCGGCAGTGAACCGGACACTGGCTCAGCATTATGCTGAGGTGTCAGACACCTGCAGTGCTGATTTTCAGCCAGCACCGTCGGTGACTCACGGAAACGTCATACAAATGTAATAAATAAACTACCTACATTATTGGGAGTATGGGGATTTCATGCCTAAGTTAAGGTGTTATATAAATTATAAATTTAAATTAAAGGAAAAATTAAAAACGTAATGCTTTGAGCCACATTCGAACCGGCGACCACAGGCATTCATGGCCCTAACCTAACCTAACCAACTGAGCTATCGAATCCCGGCCGGTTCGAATCTAGCTCGAAGCATTGTTTTTAAGTTTTTCCTTTAATTTAAAATTATAATTTCGTTAGCAGCGTTACTGCTTAATACAAAATTAATTTGTTTTATAAATTGTACTCATGCATAAGTAAAAGATGAGGTCGATATGTAATGTAATAGTAGTAATACAATACTATAATAAACTACAATCTTTTCCAGTATTGAGAATGCCATATGGCATTAAGTCCCCCTTTTGGTACGACAAGCTATTCTTAATCAATAAAGTTGAAATCCTACAATACCTAATAGTAATATTATAAATGCGAAACTTTGGATGTTTGTTACTAAATCCCACAAAAACGGCTGAACGGACAAGGATGAATTTTAGTATACGTATAGAGTATAGCCTGGATTACCATAAAGCATACTTTTTATCCCAGTAAAAGTCCAACAAAAGGAAGTCAACGCGAACTAAGTCGCAGGCAAAAGCTAGTTAGTAAATTAATTAATTGATTCAGTTGGCACGGAACGCTAAAATTCACATAGACCTATCAGCAGCGTGATGGATTGTAGTGTAAGTATAACGCAATTTTTATAGATCGCTCCAATCAAATGCCTCAGTTTATGCACCCACATGAATCCAAATGGCCAAGTAAGCAAACTAGGGGCATGTCAAGTTAATTCCAAGCCCCAGGATCCACAGATACGCGCAATTTTTCTTCCACGTCCACGGTCCGAATGGTGCGTACGGGGCGTTCCGGATGCGTATTACTCGCCACGGTGGCCGGAAATCGGCAATATATTGCGATCACCGCCGTTCCGCGTAAATATCCCTCGATAAGGCGCCTTATGCTTGTGATTTGTGTATTCAAAACAGTCCCACAGGCTTGTGTTTAAATAAAGAAACAGTCTGGTTGGGAATTCCTGGCGTAGGTTCTTATAGCATAAATTAGATTTTATGTAAAACGACGAAATACAATTTGTTACAGTTTATTCTAAGTATAAGATCCATACAACTTTGACATTTAGATGTCAGATTAAGAACTCAGTCCAGTTTGGTCCAATCGGGCTCGAAGCCTAGCGAATTTGATCCCTCCGCTATATCAGTTGTTTCAGGTGTTCCTTTACGGAGGCGGATGGTTAAACCTGTGCTATATGCCTTATACCTTTTCCGTGCAAATCGAAGCACTAAAGCGCTTAGGTGGTACGAGGGCTGCCTTTTAAGTTCTGTCGTTTGCAAACCTCCCGTGATTGCATAAAAAAGAACTAGTGTCACGTTAAAATATTTGAATTTGGAATTCGAAAACAAAAGAATGACTCGAAATCGGCCCAACCGTTTTAGTACAGCGTTCGTTCAAAGTTGACAAGTCAGTTGTGAAAATGGAAATTTCGAAGGAAAATTTACGTGCGATAATTTTTTACAACTTCAAAAGGGGCTTAACGCGACTTCAGTGCTTCGAAGAGTTGACTACGGTTTTCAATGATAAAGCACCATGCCTTCGGACTGTGGAACGATGGTATTTAGAATTTCAACGTGGTTGCTCTAGTCTTGGTGATAGACATCGTGAAGGTCGACCAAAAACAGCCGTAACCCAGGAGAACATTGATGCTGTACGGCAACTGATCATCGAAGATCGCCATGCGACATACCGTGAGATAGAAGCTTCCTTAAGTATTTCAGGGACCAGTGTTCACAGTATTTTGCATGATCACCTAGGCGTAAAAAAGTTGATCTCACGCATTTACTCAGTGAAGACCAAAAAACGGCTCGCGTTCGATGGTGTCGCAAAACTCTGCGGCAATTCAACCGAGGAAACTCGAAACATGTTTACGACATTATCAGTGGTGACGAATCTTGGATATATGCCTACGATCCCGATTCTAAACAGCAGTCGACTGTTTGGGTGTTCCAAGATGAGCCAAAACCGACCAAAGTAATACGCTCACGGAGCACTTCGAAAAAAATGGTCACCACGTTTGTGGCGAAAAGTGGCCACGTTGCCACCATCGTGCTCGAGGATCGTAAAACGGTTAATGCTGACTGGTATACCACTGTCTGTTTACCAAAAGTCATCGGCGAGTTTCGAAAAAATAACCCAAGACGTCGTATAAGACTGCACCACGATAATGCGAGCTCGCACACCGCCCGGCAAACTATTGCGTTTTTAAAAGAGCAAAACGTCGAAATTCTGGAACACCCGCCGTACAGTCCAGACTTAAGCCCTAACGATTTTTTTACTTTTCCAAAAATCAAGCAACGACTTCGTGGTCAACGGTACCAGACGCCTGAAGAAGCGGTTGAGGCATACAAAACGGCCATTTTGGAGACCCCGACTTCGGACTGGAATAAGTGTTTCGAAAACTGGTTCGATCGAATGAAAAAGTGTATTACATATCACGGTGATTACTTTGAAAAACAATAAATACCATTTAACACTTAAATTGTCTTTAGTTTTTCCAAACGACACAACTTAAAAGGCAGCCCTCGTAGTGATACGTGTCAAATACATACAACATGCATGTACCTCTTCACACACAGCTACAACGAACCCGCCTTCGTGAGGTAATTAGCAGATGTTTAACATCTTCAATTTTGGTGCAAGCAAATGGACGATCTGATGGAATCCAAGGCGGTAAACAGGAGAAGCCGCAGGTTTTACTATCCCCCTAGCTCAACTATGTTTACAGTCGGTAGGATATCATTAGCCAGAGCCAGCGATGGACCACGACATTTATTTTACGGCGTCCGGCCATAAAAGTGATCCACTGCCTGCATTCTGCACCGTTGCTCGGTGGCCAGTGACAAAGAGATCGTAGTTGTACTGGATGAGATATCATAGAAATATGTACTATAGTTACCTCTAGTGTAACGGTGATGTCATGTGTGGTTTAACAGGGCGTTTGCTCGTGGCGTCGTGACACGAGTCGAATTAATCTACCCCCCTCTTTCTAAATTACACAGTGCGAGTGAGACAGTTGTCGCTGAGTCGCGAGTGACGCGACTTGGCAGCAAATTGTGTTAGCATTTTGTTGCTGCGCTTTGCTTCAAAAAACGACGCTACAATCCTAATACTTAAATCTTTTGTATGTACGTCCAAATGTCAACAGTTTATGAAATTATAAACAGTACTTTCCCAATATTTAACCCTCGGTAATAGTGTGAAATTGAGTGTAGAAAACCTTTCGTTCTAGTAAATACATACAAGAGAGTCTGTTCGACAAACATGTTGAATTGGAAACGACTATATATTTGTGGTTCCATGCTCTATTCTAGCGAGTGCTCGTCACAAAAACAAAACTGACTCTCTGAGTTTAATAGTAAATTACAAAGTCCTTTCCAGCAAACACAACTTTAACTCCAAAGCTCGTAGCCCATGTCCCCACGGAAGTGATAAAGCTTTTTGGCTAAAAAAGCATTCGGACGGCGATGGCGCGGAAGCGAGGAGGGAATCCACACATGAGATTATCTTACGCTTAGTGCCCTATCGTGCGGAACGATGAGATTTATCACATGGCTAAAATGTGCCTTCAGTAAGGTCACGTACCAAAATACAATGATTATCAAGTCTCCATCTTGGAACTTGTGAAATTGTCCAGTATAATAAGTAAAATCAGCTGAAAGGTTACCTATCGTAATTACTAAATTTAATTCCCCAATTACAGTATATCGATTGTCCGAATTTCTCAAAAAGCCGTTTTCTTTTAAGAAAAACTGTTACTCAATATGTGTCACTATCGACAATAAGCTACCAAAGCACATAAGAGACTTTATTTCGATGGTTGTTGTCACTTTGATTTTATTCTGTTATTGTAATAGTAGGTTAGGTAGCTGACTAGATTGTAATTTGCATGCTGTGATATATTGTTTAAATGGAACAACTTTTGTAATGAACCCTTATTTTAGGCAAATAAATGATTTTGAATTATGAATTCTCTGAAATCTTCCGAATTATCATAAAATAAGTCTAACGTAATGGGTTCTACATGGTAAGTTTTAAAAAGCACAAAAGCTTTGAGGTCTTCGAGAAAACTATGATATCGGACAAACGATACAGTTGGGAAATTAAATTTAGTGATTGCGATAGGATACCCTGCTAAAACTGTATTTCCTAGGAGAAAATCTGTGAGTCAGATCCAAGCTTTAGGGGGTAATCTAGGCTATGTGGGATTTCTAATCACTAACAAATCCACTCTCCAAGCTCTAAGAGGTTAAACTTATTATAATAACCCTCTTTACGAAATTCCATGCTGGGGTTGTGTCTGACGGATATGTCTCAATAAGAGTGCACTATTTCATTGCCAAATATCTCTTAAACTAGGTATTATTAGGGTAATTCATAATTCACTATTATGGTGACACCCGTTAGAAACTATTTGTGAGTGTATGCACTATGCACTGCATAATTACTTTGGTATATTGTAGGTATTTACAAGAATCGATAATGTTGCTATGGAAAATTCATGATTCATACATTTAATATGTTCTCCGAAAAAATAATTCCCCGCAAGTCCTCTTAACTAGTTATTACCTGGCTATTAATAACAAAATAAAAACTATTCGAATCTAAAATTATCCTTTTTTTTATTCGTTTCCTGTAAACAATGTCGTTCCCACTAGTCTAGTCGTGTGTATAAAAATGCGATACAACATCACATCAATTAAGGACAAGGTAACAACACAACAGGATCGATATCAAGTGCAATCATCGATTAATCCTCATATGCAAGTACTAGTTAAAACTGGCAGTGGCAGCTGAATGCCGACAATGGACGCCAATTGAATCAATGTCCTACTTCCTGCATCAGATTCATTTCCTTTTTACCAGTCGATGCTCATTTGTCATTGTACTTCGACCCGCTATCGAGCCGTTTAATTTGTTGATTGGTTTTCATGTATTTTAACAAGCCATCTCGACAATTGTTTCAGCACGATATTTTCTGCGCTAGTGCAAAGAGATTTTTTGTTGGTTATTTTAAGTGCATTACAGACTGTTACTTACTTTGACAAAATAATAGTGTGAGATTGAATAAAATCGATAGGACACTTTTTAAGAAGAAAAAACTACACAATCTATAGTAGGTACAATATACTGGTAGAGAATGGCATTAAGTAGGCTTCGGAATTTTCTTCCCATTCCTACCAAAATTGCGCTTGCTCAGACACTACTCCTCCCTATATGAGATTACGCTGATATTACCTACCTCGATCTCACTGAAGACCAACTTAATACGCTTGAGCGCATTCAAAACGTCTGCATACGGTTCATATTTGGGTTACGCAAGTATGACCATGTCTCTTATTTTCGCTCTCAGCTTAAGTGGCTACCTATTCGTTATCGTCGTAACGCTCATGTCCTGACCCTTCTATATAATGTTCTGTTTCATCCCGCTACACCCCGCTACCTCAAAGAGCGATTCAGTTTTGTCAAGTCGGCCAGGTCATCCCAAAATCTTCTTCTCAGTGTCCCGTCCTCCTCTTTAAGATTCTATAACTGCTCATTTACATTCAAAGCCATTCGACTCTGGAATTCTCTGCCCGTGGACTTGAGGGGTGCTAAATCTGTCGCTACTTTCAAAGCTCACCTAAAGGTCTCTGCCATGATTCCTCATAGTTACTATTTTATTTTCCGACTCTATGGTTAACACTATATGTATACGTATTTATGTAGGAATTTATGTATGTTTATTTGTATGCGTTATGTGTGTATGTTTATTATCAATGTAATTGTGTATGTTATAAGTTCGGTTACTTCCAATTTTGCCACTTACCTATTTTGTAATTTTTTATTGCTATTTCTCCGCTACCTAAAGGTTGTCTGGAAGAGATCGCTCTTTAGCGATAAGACCGCCTGTTGTTAACATCTATTTTTTTATAAGTTGTTATGTCTATTTGTTTCATGGTTTACGGTGTGCAATAAAGAGTATTTGTATTGTATTGTATTGTAAGTCCGTCGTTTGTACTTAGTTTCGCATTTTGCATTAAAGTTTAAATAAATAAATACTTAAGATTTGATTACAAGATCATAGGCATTTTCTCATACGTAGGTACGGCATTGTTCTAACCTAACAAAATATTCTTAATGGGTAAGCTTTAGAGTAGGTAATACTCGGTCCTCTAAAACAGTATCTCTCACCATTAGATACCATACACAATTCACTGAATTTAATTATTACTCTCGTATAACCGCGGTACGCAACTATGCAAGCAATCAAATCACATCAACTGCAGGTACCCTCTCTCACATTTTGGCCAAAATAAAAATTAATCAGGCTCCCCTATTAGAAAATGATTTAGTCTGAGTTCGCCCCTGCCTGCAATTAGTTGCACTGAACAATGTGCAGTGATTTTTAAACGATCACCCTAGCGCCATCTGGCGTGCGACAACTTACTAATATCGGTAATTGCTATGCAATCATGGTGGAGATTTTATTAGTATGGTTTTAGGGTCGTATATCTAAATGAATACCTTACATCTGTTGTTTGAAAGTTTAAACAAAAAATCTGCATCAGTATTTTATTTAAACCCAAAAATAAAGTTCGTTGAAATACTTTTTATCAAATAATTAAACGTGATAAAACACATTCTTTAGTATCACCTTGAATAAAATCCCAGCCAATACGAGGAAAATGTCGCGTAATTAAAATGTTCAACAAAATTCATAATAACAGGCACTCGGCTTAATTTGCCGACATTACGCTCGCCCCGCCGATTATTGGCGTCGAGAATTAATAATTCGCACCAATATCAAAAGTTCACGCTCGGCTAGCCCCACACTACACCTAGGTCGTATTGTCGCTGGTCGAAATGCGCTTATATTATTTTTTACCTTCTATTAGAGAGATCAAACGTTGTCATGGCGACGTTCCCACCTACAGGGGGATTATTTGGAATTATTCACGTGCCATAAAGCGCGAATTATATAGCCAGCACGTGCCTCACGCCGCGTGTCCCGTGACGTCGGCAATATGGTGCTCCTCGTTCTAAAAACAAAGCCCACTGGCCCGCCCGTTGAATTTAAAATATTGGAATTTTACAATACAGCTCACTCTTCGATATTAAAAAACATTTACATTATCGCTGGGATTGCGATCAAATCATGTGCCAGGTTAAAGGTTCCTGGGTGCGACGAGATCTATAAGTTTCTGAAACTAAGTTAAGTGATTTATGGTAGATATTTAAACAATTTATACACAAAAGTAGGTACAACCTTTAATTAAAATGACTACTTGTCAGTAAACATAAACATTTGACACTCTAGATAGATGATTATTTACGAATAACTATAATATAAATCGGTATTTGAGATAGTGCTGCTCTGTGTCGGGTTTTGCAATAACAGCGAGGCAGACAGGCGCTCATGCCGTATGGAATGTCGAATTAATAAGCAAATAATCCCGTCACACATTACCGCGAGCGCGGAATGTTTTCCGGTAAACAATTACTTCGGCGTCACTAAACAAATAGCGTCATTGGGGTTCGACTCGTTCGAGCACCTATTAAATTCTGAATGCGAGGTTAACCCGCAATTACCGCCTAGTTATCGCCGGAAGACGGCGGAGATAGTTAGGGCCCGGAAAATATTCCGTTCACTAATTATTCCGCGTAATTAAACGCGAGCATTATCGCGCGACGCCGACGCCACCTGCCGGCATTGTGCGCCGTGATTTACTGCGATCCCGCCGCGATTCCGCCACGATTCCGCACCGGAGCCCTCTTTTTGCACCAATTAATTGTCGAAATGCTCGTATTTAATAATTGCTCGGAAATTAATGTGACCGATGAGCTACGGTCTCTCGATATAACTAATTATATCGACGGCTTTTGTTCTCAAGTTTCATTCATTTTGCAACTAACATTGGTTTTGTTTGAATCGAGACCCACGTAAGGAGATTGTTGAACTTTGTGGAGTATGTTTGATAGGCTTAGCTACGTAACTCTTGTTCTAATAATAATGTTGTTCAGCTCCGAAATACAAATAATTTATCTATTCTCTTAGTAGTAAACAACTAGGCAAAGCAATTACTATTTTTAAGCCCACTATGACATCACAAAACTAAAGAATATGATAGCTATGGTCAATCTCTCGTGAGATCACAATCTAGCATCAAGCGGCGCTTTTGTTTTGGCGATGTTGTATTCTCTGCGAGGTGAATGGTAATGGTAAATATTTTGATGACGAGAACTATTTAAGTTCTGCATATTTTACACCGTTAGAGAGGAAGTTTTGGTAATAAATACTAATATCATAATGCAATAAAACTTGCCGGAACTCAAAAGCAGAAACGAATGACCATCTAATTTCGCTAAGCACAATATCGCGGCATATTTTGCGGACCTCGGGCGGGGAAGGAACGCGAAATATCAAGCATTCGGCCTCGAAGAGATGAAAAAATAATACAACAATGTGGGCCCCCTGTTATCAGGGCGCAGGCCTGGTCCACTCTTATTACGACGCTCCGGCCTCTAATTTGCTCTTGGAGAATTTCCTCTTATTATTCCGTCGCCTCCCCGACGGAGACGGCAGCCTACTTCTTGAAATGAAACGCTATACTTCCGTAAACATCATGTAGATGGGACAATTCAACTTATTTTATACGGTAAATGTTACGGGAAACATTGTATAATGGAAATATAAGATGGGGATCGAGTTACAGTGATAGTAAGTTATATTTACTTAGAGATATTTTAATTACCTACTGATTAAAAAAACGTACATCTATTTATTCGGCAAAGTTATTAAATGTTAATCTAATCTTATGTATAATATGTATATTTTACGGATGCCCTCTATTTGGCATAACTTTAATTGTCCGAAACGCTGTTAGCATAACAGACTTGGCATATTCGGTTTTCGACGGTTAAGAATATAGAATAGAATATAAGAATAATTTAACTAACATTCCGAAAATGTGATAGTCCGACATTGAATTTCCATAGTATTGCTAAGACCTTTATATTTACGAATAATTTTGTTTAGCAATTGTCCGAAACTTATTTGGCATTTTATCGCGAATGCAGAAAGCCAATGTGCGAGCAGATCACTAGGTTAGCTTAGGTTAGAAATGCGACCTTAACAAAAATGAACTGCTACCAGAAAAGTATGGTAGGTTACTACTGCGACCATACTAAAAGCGAACTGTTGCCAGAAAAGTAGGTTAGGTTAGAACTGTGACTTTAACAAAAACTAACACAGCATAACAAGAAAATCGGTTAGGTTGGAGTGACCACAATTATAATAAAATATAAAATTGTGAATAGCAAGGTTCTATTTTACACATATATAGGTTCATGACATTCAACTTGTGAAAAAACAGAAACCGCAAAATTATTACATGCAAATTTGAATTCAGCTAAATAATGTTATGCTAAAATATATATTTTTTTTCATATTCTCAAGTTTACAGATTCCCAATTCTAAGGCAGGCCCGTGTAGGTGTCGGCGGCCGATCGTAAAATCCGCCAGATCACGAAATTCCTAGGCATATCGTGAAACGCCGCCATTTCATGATTTGGCTAAAGGACATCCGCCATATCGTTCAAAACTTAACGTTTAACGATTTGTCTAATGACGTTTAGGCAGATCATGAAATTCAGGCATATCATGAAACGCCGGCATTTCATGATTTGGCCAAGCCAGTGACGTTTAGGCTGATCATGAAATTCCTAGGCATATCATGAAACGCCGGCATATCGTTCAATACTCACCGTTATACGTAAGTAGGGTGTCCAAAATTGAATTAGGTAAATTAAAAAAAATAAGAAGTGCGGACTGATAATCTCCAGCGAGTCGACGCCACCCCGCTGCGCGGGGTGTCTATTTCTGGTCTGAGGGACACAAGTGAACCCTAACCTAACCGACCTAAGACAGAGTTCGCTTATGACAAACCATTTTTGTCCGCCCTGATTATTAGCCCCCAACAAAAACGGCCGCCATCGCATGTGCAGCGCCACCAGTGGCCAAGAAAGAAACTATTTTACGATGTGCCCGGTATAGAGCTAGGAATATCGACGAATGCGTTGCTCTAATCGATCTGCCGTATTGTTTATCAGGCACATCGTGATAAGCCTAGCCGACTTTTAGGCATATCATGAAATGGCGCCGTTTCACGATATGCCTAGGAATTTCGTGATCTGGCGTATTTAACGATCTGCCGCCGACATAGGTACGACGACGAGCGAAGCGAGGAGGATTGTTAGGTGTACTGCAACCCTACGCCCGCGAGCCGAGCGAGCGAAGCGAGCGTGCCGTGGCAGCGGCCGGTGAAGTGCCAGAACCATTCTTTAGGGTTCCGTAGTCAACAAAGAACCCTTTAGGTAGTTTCGCCATGTCCGTCCGTCTGTCTATATAGGAATTTATGTGTAGGTACCTACTAAATTTTAAATTATTATCTGAAGTGCACGTAACCAGTATAGAATTCGGAATCTGTAGAATTAGAAATCTGCAGAATTCAGAATCTGTAGAATTGGAAATCTGCAGAATTGGGAATCTGTAGAATTGGGAATCTGAAGAATTGGGAAACTGTGGAATTGGGAATCTGTAGAGAAGGGAATCTGTAATGAAAATCTGTAGAATTGGGAATAATTCTAATTAGGTACACAATGGGGATGTGGCATCATGATAATATTTATAGGTACCCAGCCTTAATACAGGCTAACAGAGACAAGCTCATTCCTAAGTACGAGTTGTCACAGACACCTTGCTTAGTATTATAAAAACGCTGCCAAGAATGAAAGTTAACACATCCACCGCAGCTTGGTCACCACACGCTCGATCCCGTAATATTCTAAACTAAATATATTCTACACACTACGTATGTGGCAATGGCAATATATGTACATACTTACTAGCAGTCTCTTACAAAGAATGAAGAATTAGCCGCAGGATAAAATATAACTTTTGTCACAACTGAAGGCCCGGTCCATTCATTACCATTTATTTTTTCAGGAAAAATTAGGATGAGTAGTGTTAGGGATTTCCCCTACCATACATCTTACAAAATTCACAATTTTGCTTTTATATAACAAGAGAATATGTTATACTCGTGCATAGTTGGGTACAATATGGATGTAATAGCCACATAATATATGTATAGTCCGTAATAGGTAGAGCTAAGCTCATTAGTAATTACGGGCTGGCACGGACGCGTGGCTAAATATTTTCTCGAGGCGCCGCCTACCAGTAATTAAAAGCCGTGTTCCGAATCACGACTACAACGATCACAGCGTTTACAGTGCTTACGGCTGGTCCGAATCAGTAAGCGCGCTCAAGGCCGCTCAAGGCCGCGTAAGTGGTGTACTGATTCGGTCCGGTCATAAGCGCGTTTACTGTCATGTGTCAAACTGTCAATGTCAACGGCACATTCATTTGAATTCTGTCTGAGGTTCTGAGCAAAGAGAATAAATATAACCACTACGTTTTGAGTTCTGGTAGAAAAGTTAAATCGCATATGAATATATAATGACATAATGACACTTAAAAAAATTTAAGTGTCATGTCAAATCAAACCAAACGTCAACTTGACGTTTGGCTCAAGGTGCTTACGCCTGGGAGTGTGAGCACCGTAAGCGCCAACATGGCGTCGTCCATGACATCATCAATGACGTCACGATATTTATGTGAGCGTTGTAAGCGTGAATCGGTCCGATCGTAAGCGCGCTTAAAACGTTTTTGTCGTGATTCGGAACACGGCTATAGAGAGGTCGACGGGGTTGCCCTAAAGAAAATCCAAATTTGTGCACGCAATTTCTTTTTTCCCGACGAGGGAGTCTGGTGAAACCTTCTTTAATAAATAACAGCAATTCAATATTTTATGGCGTTTATTTATGTAAGTTAAATTAACTAATTACTTCGATTCTATTTAAATATTGCTGTTACAATTAACATGGGTAAACTTTTTATTTGTTGGTTTCATTTTAAAACTAACTTCTTTTTTTAGACCAGCATATTCGTGCATTTAATATATTTTTTCACATACAAAACGTTAGATAGGTTTATATAGATTCGCATTGGCAGAGGTTATTACGAACAATTTGAGCAATCGGTCGGTATAAGTTAGTCAAAAACATATTGATCCATAGCGCCAAATAACGGAGACTTTCTATTGGATATTGCTCGTAGGTACCGTGCAAATCGTTATCTCACAATAACCTCTACACCTCATAATCAGAAGGCAGCCATTAACTCAACCATTTGTTAATGAGGTAGAAAAAACAACTCGGCTCGTCATTACGGCACAAGCGGAGCGGGCGCGGGCGCGGTACAAAGCTCCTGAATTAATGACACCTCGTGAAAAGCCGAGATGAGTTATTTTTGAGAGGAAAAGGCAAGCGTCAAGTGCCGCGGTTGTTTTACACGCGACGGTGACGTTTTTACAGTAGGTACCTAACTAAAAAGTCCTACGTGGTTGCGATGTTGATGTCGTTATGTCGTTTTATGCTAGGGTTTTTGTTTTGTTCGAACTAACGAGGTCAATGGTTGAGCGGCGTTCACGGGTGGCGGCGCGTCGGTAACAAGTTGTGCGCCTGTGTTCTTAGCGATCCTGTTTTGTTTATAGTCAGATCCCACTGATAATTGGAGGGTCGCGAAAATTCGTCCACATATACCTCTGCCTATGACATCCATGGCTAATCGGGCTCTAGAACCCTGTTCAGTAACGCAACGCAGTGACGAAGTAAACAATGTGTGCATTGGGTACTCGTACCTATATTTATTTACTTTCAAAGACTAATAAATGTTGACTTGTAAGTGCCATACTCATAATAACGCCGATAAGTTCGCTTGCTTATTGGAATAAGAATTACATCTGAGACTGAATGTCACATTGTATGGACATAGACCAATATTGAAATAAACTGAGGGTATTCTCGTTTCGTCGAGTGGACACTCGGGCACTCATTATACCAGAGTTGATAGGTACACAACCTACTAATGACTCTGGGACCTGTAGAGCTGGCGAGTCTGTCATTTAATAAAAAAATGCACGTGTCCCCTGCGTGGTACTAAAGAGTGACAAACTTTAAAGGCCAAAATAATGTATGTCATACGATTAAATAAATAAGAAAAATAATAATCGAAAAGGTTCCAAATCCTGTATCGACAAAAAAATACTAGATAATAATGTAACACGAGAATCGGTTGAGAAGTACGAGTAGGACCTGTAGAGGGAACAGCTTGACATCCGGACATACAAACGCATTTTCGGTCAAGCTGAAGCAAGGTTTCGTTCGGTTTATAACGGTAGGTATTCTTGTTTAGGCGAATGGACACTCGATCAATATTTACACAAGATTAGATTCATAACCTAATACCTATAAAAATCACAATAATTCCAGTTCGGCGTTCCAATCTTACTTTGATTGGTCTAGTCGCCTTTACATTAAGCATGTCGTATGAAAATAAAATGAAGTTGTTCGTATCTTCAATCAGACTCAGTTCTCACGGCAGGCAGGAACTCGTCACTCGATAGCGCGAGATCCAAACCGCATATCGCATCGCGCACAAAACGTCTCAGTTTTCCTTTTTAAATTATAAAAAAAAAACTACAAGGTTGATCTTCGATAACGCGCTACCGTTTACGCGCATTGTTCGGGGTTATTATAAAAACTCAGACAAAAGGACTACAAGCGCGCCTCACTTGAAAGTGGATGTGTTTATCTTATTACATTCCCGTGCGTGGTTACATAACTTGGGATTTTTTGGGGGAAAAAACTCGGTTATGTACTCGGTTTTCGGTTGGCGAGTTGTTATTCTATTAGTTAGGTATCGATCGGTTGTATTTGAAAGTCACGAAACATGGTGAAACCTACTCGTGATGGGGTTAGGCACCATCAATTTAATTAGGAATGATACCAGCAGTCATTTTGTTGGCAACTAGTGTGGAAAAAATAAGGTAATCATTTATAATATTTGATTTTCTCTGTGTTACCGATATACAGGGTGTTAACGGGGTCATGATCCGGAATGACAAAAAGCGAATAAGATGATCATACTGAACAACCTTTCCCATGGGACCAACCACGAAATCGCAAAAAAAAACCAGGTATTCCATACATAACTCTCAATTAAATCGCAGTTAACTCACAGTTAACTCTTAATTGGCTCTTTTTTTTGTGATTTCGTGGTTGGTCCCATGGGAAAGGTTGTTCAGTATGATCATCTTATTCGCTTTTTGTCATTCCGGATCATGATCCCGTTAACACCCTGTATAGGTGTAATCATTTAAATAATAACTTAGAGATAACATCCACCAAAATCTTATCACAGCTCCTGAAAAGTTATTAAAAATATATGTGAATATTTTTATCTATATTTAAGTAAATGGTATTTGCTCTATAATATTCAAGATAAATCATACAGAAAATGAATGATTTAAATGATCCATAATTTAAATGTATGTAATTACTTCCAGGGGGAAAGTTTGCAGGGGTTTTGAAAAAACCATCTTAGAACAGCGTATTAAACTGAAATCAACGAAAAAAACAGTATTATAAATTTATGTTTTTCAAAACCGTATTTTTCCTACCTAAGACGTGTATGTGAAAAGTTGACAAAAGTATCGACGTTATTTTGAAATTCTAGATTTTGTCACGCTTGTAACATTTCCTATCACGTCCATGGTACCCGAGTCATATCGGTTATAACTTCATCATCGTCCTCCTCCTAGTCCCGGTTGTGCCCTAAAGGAGCCCGGGGTCCGCTTTGACACCTAATCCCAAGGTTTGGCATAGGCACTAGTTTTACTAAAGCGACTGCCACCTGACCTTCCAACCCAGAGGGGAAACTAGACCTTATTGGGATTAGACCGGTTTTCACTATAATAATAATAATAATAAATACTCTTTATTGCACCACGACAAGAGAGAAAAACATCTTACAAAAAATACACGGCGAAAAACGAACGAACGACACGATGTTTTCCTTCACCGAAAAGCTAAACATTCCGTACATAAGTTCCGAAAAACTCATTGGTACGAGCCGGGATCCGAACCCACGACTGCCGCTTGATAATCATAAATTAACTTCAAAATAATAACAACTGTAGGTAAGATCATGATACCACTGTTTTGACGTTGATGTGGAAAAACTACAGTAAAACTTTTCATTACATTCATGGTGTAGATTCAGTTTCTTCGGAATATTCGAATTTGACCCATGCACCTCTCCATTCATATAGTATTTGGCATGCTTCTTTAGTTCTACTGAATCACGTTTGTTTACATTATACTTACAAAAACAGGTACCCTTTAATAATACAAATAAGCTTTGAGTTCCCTATAAGAAATGTTGAATACAAACGCAAAATTGTATCTCCGCTAGTAACTCTATTTCCTAAAAGGGCTCGCTAAAATAAAATAGGTCGTACATACACGTGCAGCGGCGCTACCACGAACTTCGAAAGTCGTAGTTCGGGTATTTCCATCTCTATCGCACTCCCTTACTCGAGTGACAGGGATGCATGTATTACGAACTTCGACTTTCGAAGTTCGTGGTAGCGCCGCTGTCCGTGTAGTCTTGTAATTGTATGTACTAGACTTAAGTGCGTAAAAAATCACATTGCTGGCTGCCGACTTACATGTAGGTACTAGTACATTCGCGATCAGAACTGTTTGCTGGTTAAATATACAAACTTAAATTTTAAATTATGTATAGGTTCATAAAGTAAATGCACACCTTCATATTTTATTGTACAAGTAGAGTAAATAAATAATAAAACAAGGTGAGTTTTTCAAGTATGCATGTAAAAAAGAAGACATATTTCAGCACCTTATTGTTCATGATACTCTCTCGAATGATAGTTATACTTTTGTCAATAGAGACAAACTTAGAGCATTAGAAAAGCTTTTTTTAGATTTACTCTTTTATACTCTTTTCTAAAGATACAGAGATCAGGCTAAATTGGATTCAAAAACTTTAGCTCAACATTTATGAACCAACGAAACTTTAAACATCGTCTGCTTACTTCAATTCGTATGCTAATCGCGAACAAACATCGTCAATTACAACTGCCCAGCCATTATTACCCGTGCCAACTCGAAAAATATTTAAAAAAACATGGAAAAGTTTGGTGGGCGACTGTACCGGCGCACCTGGGCCGCCGGGGGCTCTTATTCAAATGCAAATCAAACGTTCCATTTTTAAAATCTACCATCTCGACACTCCTTGCTTCCGGAATGACTTATATCCAATAGCTACCAACATGATCGCCAAACAACTAACCAATTGCAATCGTAATAACGGTGGGTAAAGTTTATTTTTGAATGAGACGTTTAGTGTAGTTGTAGCTTTTAGTGATTGATTATGTCTGTCGTTTCGGACCTTTTAGGGCGAATTTCGAGTACCCAGGTGTGCTCCCGATCCGGTTAAGGGAAGCGTCCTTGTTAGGGATTCTCGTATAAAATCGTTTAATGGTTTGTTTTTAATTTCGTTTCAACATGCAGCGCGGTACACTGGGTTTTAATAATAATGGGAGATTTTATTGGACTGCTTGTAATACGATCAGTTTGAAATATAATGGTATTTATAATAATGCGTTGTAATGTTGTTAAGTTCGTGGGTGGGTCATTTTAATAATATTAGGTTGGCTTAATTGATTGATTCTTCGTATGTTAATGTACACTATTAATAAATAGGTCACTTTTTATGTAAGGGGTAAACTACGGATTTGTCGCCAGTGTACAGATGGGCCCTAGGGATGGACATCAGCTGTGTTTTATCCCGTGGGTCTACCTTTGTAATTCGCAGGCGAAGCCGGGCGGGCAGGTAGGTATTCTAGACCTTATACATACCCCGACATACAAACTTATAAATTCACAAACTTCACCGCGTTTTACTAAATAAATAATAGATAAATACATATTATGGGACAATCTTACACAAATCGATCTAGTCCCAAACTAAGCAGCAAAGCTTGTACCTATTATGGCCACTAGACGACGATAATTTACATACTTATATCGATTAATACATACTTAACTATTAACTACAAAGAAAACATCCATGACTCAGGAACAAATATTCGTGCTCATCAGTCTCATCACACAAATAAATGCCCTTACCGGGATTCGAACCCAGGACCTCTTGCTTCGTAAGCAGGGTCACTACCAACTAGGCTAAAGCGGTTGTCATAAGATAACATACTCGTATTATTTAATTTAAATGATTAATTAATATCAGTATCAACATTTTCTCTAAAGAACTCGACATTCCAAAAACATTATAATAAAGATTTCAAAAGTCAGCAAATTAATCGTCAAAGAATCTACAATAAGCTTAACGAAATTCCTTTAACACCATTTTATGGGGCATATAAATTTAAAAAGAATGCAATAAAAAGTATATGATCGATCACGTCGGACCTCACGCGGCAGACGGCGTGGCACCTCCTAAGCCATTGTGCGATCATTAAAAAAAAGAAAAAACAAAATGGCCATTCATGCCCGAAACAATACTGAGTAACACAGGTTCGGAATATAAAAGTGAAAACGATATTTATGGTATTGCAAAAACGAAAGGTTTGTAAGTAAGCCGTTAAGTTGTGTGACCTATTGAAATAAATGTATTAAAGTTCTATCAATCTAACAATATTGTTAGATTTAATACATATGTATTAAATCTAAATAAATGCCTACTCTATCGTGTGCCCTATGTCTTCGTTTGGTTTCTATTAAAGAAATGTCTCATAGTGCATTTTTATATACATGAATAAAGGCGACAAATGCAAAAAAAAATACCATAAATAATTTCAACGGATGACGTCCCAAAAAAGACATCAAACATTGGCATGCCCATATATTACACGACGAACAAGTTTAAAAGTTAATCTTTAGCCACGCAAATCATAAAAATCGGAGTCCCAATAAAAAAGTATCGTCTATCCATCGCGCGCGGCCGGGCCACACAAAGCGCTTTCGTAGCTCGCCAATAATAGCTAATAGTTTTCTCAACTTCTATACAAAAATGATTTAAGACGCTCAAAAGTCTGGCAGTAAATCAAAGAGCTATCCCGGACCAAATCGGCCAGCAATAATGACCGGGAGACACGTGCTTTCTCATTATTCGAGTTCCAGGGTTTGTGATTTAAATAAATAAATTTTATTGCGCCATATGTCATGTGAAAGATAAAACGTAATGTTCGTGCGGGAGTAGTGCGCCCGCGTCGTCCAGTCTTGACGTTTAGTGTCGATGAAGCGCGTTAGTGTTATTAAGGCACCGTCGCGTCGCGCTCAAGCAGGCGCAGCAATCATACTTTTACAGTAAGCGCCAGTAATGTGACCATAATATGAATCAGATTGAATTTTCCAGCACCATGTGAACAGAGGGTCGTGTTGGATTGAAATTCAATTTACATTTATCGCGCGTCAAGCTAGCAGGTCCACGACGGTGGTCGTTGCGTGTGGATAACTTGGCAGGACGAGTGACCAAACCAAACTTTCAATCCAATACGTGCAGTTAGATACACTCACTTAAGTGTCAGACCAATATTTGAGTTTTTACGTAAACGGCACTTTACATTTTTTTTATATTATTTAGAAACTATATGGGTACATTTAGCTTCAGAAGTAAAACAATATTTTATGCGTACAAACTAGAAATAAAATACATTGATTGTCATCGTAAACAATCTATATTCCATTTCTAGTTTCTACGCAAACTACCTAAAGCATAAATGAGCCTTAAGGCTGTGAGCGATGGTAATTCCTCATTACCGCCCCAGTGCGATTTATTGCTCGTCAAATTTCCATATTTTATTGCGGTCATAATTCGGAGACCTCAATAATGACCTCATAAATGAGTAAATTGGAGTTTGTAGTTTGTTTAGTGTTTCGACCTCACCTAACACTCGTATCTTGTATAAATTATGAGTTACAATCTGACCTTTTGCAGGATACAGACAACCTAATTATTTCTATAGGAACTTATGTTTACCTACCGAGGTGAGGTAGACTTTATGATCGCAGATATGATATGAACAAGTGTTATGTATGAACTAAAAAGTTCAGCTAAGAATAATCCAATAGTGTTTTAGGGACAATTTCATCAACAAAGAAGGAAGTAATATGATTCTTAAAAGCTGTTTTATACAGTGTATGCCGATGTCAACGAACATTGTCGTGCCCATACGATTTCTTCGAAGATAACCACGAATATATTCAATACGGTACCTATAATTATAATCAGGGTACTTAAGTATGATTTTAAAAACTCTGAGCGTAATTTCTGCTACAATATTACTCATAAAAACACCCTAAGCAACAGCACAGACAACCACAAAGATAATTATGATTGAATAGCGTGAAACAAAACTCTCAAAAAATACCTGAAATAACTCCCACGCAAAAAGGTTCAATAACAAATTTCAAAACGTACCAAAGCAAAGTGGGGATACCACTCGAACCCCCGTCCAGTCGAATTAAATTCATACATGAAAAGTAATAACAGTGGGCTTCAAAAGGCCTTCAATGTCCGTCAGGAGATTTCCTTTTAATTAGACCCTAAGTACTCGTTAAAAAAACAGATCTTCCCGAGCAGACAAAGCGCGCAGATCTAACAAACAGTGCGAATGTAAAAAACGCCGGATAAATAAGTGGAAAAATACAGGTAAGTCCAAGAGGGTTTTTTGTACGGTCCGGCCGGCCACTTAGGTCATCCTGCGAAATAAAAGCCCAAGTTTTTTATATCGCTTTTAAATGCGAAGCCCGTACGAGCCGGCCCGCCTCATCCCCTTCTACGATAATGTGAAAGGAAACAAACGAAAGAAAATGTTTCCGAGCGCCCGTTCACTTTTATTGGAACCCTGTCCGTAGTTTCGATTGCAAATAGTTCCTATAATTTAGTTAGCTCTCGTCGGGATAAAAAGGTGCCATTATATTCGTAGTTTACCTGATAAAAGCAGTGTTTGCGAAATCAGGGAGCGCATAATGCCGCTGCAGCCAGTGTTTGGCGCAACTTCTTTGCACCGTCGCGCCGGCTTTGTTAGCATTATAATGTTGCGTGAAATTCTTCCACCATGCATCCTATTCGTGGCATACTTTTAAATAATTTACACCTGAATTTCGCGGAGCGTTCCTTTGTGTTTTAATTCAGCAAGTTGTTTTAACGAGAGGTTGTTCACCGCGTCTGTCTAAACACGGTAAACAAGCTATGTACGAGTAAAGGCAGCTGAAGTAGTAAACGGTATAGGCCATAATATGTTCTAAACGAAGATTTAGAGACGAGAAACGTCATTTTAAGATTTAGATACAGGTACGTAATAAAAAGTTTAAGTTTGTAACTTAACCTTCCTACCTACAAAACTGATCATTCAAAATAAAATGTATTTCACCCTGATTGTAGGGTGCAAATTGGACATGAATATGAAAGTGTTACATACAAAGCTTTTCGTGTACCGAGTACCAACACCATGCACCTAACACGGATCTGCCAGATTAGACCCAGGAATTTGTAAAACGCTAAGCAATTAGCCCACAATAACAATTAACCTTAACAGGCGACGTCTCACTACGGACAACCATTGAAAATGCTGCAACCCTGTAAACAGGTTATTATATTCCTAATTTAAATAAGTTTCCAGTGGTAGCGACAGGCTTTGATTGGAGTCGTGGCCGGTTTCGATTCGGCCAGGGGCGTTAGTGCTCTAGACCGCAAGAGGGGGGGGGGGGGGGATTGTCCCGAGTTTGCTGCGGGCGGACCATGAATTCGAATGAGTATTTTAATGCAAACAAATTATATTTTGTAATCTCATTACGGCATGCTTAGTACGATCCTATAAACCTTAATTTTACGTTATATTTGAATCGTCTATTAAATCCAAACGTCTCGTCAACATTTTGTTACTTAATTCAAACATTCAACATCGTTCGTTCTTTAATTTAATTGTAATGTATATTTTTAGTTTTTGAAGTGAAAACTTCTTTAGCGGCGCTGTGCACTTATGGGGAAAAAATGTTAAGCTCGCGACAGGTCACGTGACCGACAGATTGAAAATTCGTAAGACTCGTGACCTGATCGAAAAACTTTTACAATGTCATTGAGTTTTCACTTCTGCCGGCACTCCCGGAGTGCAACCCAGTCTTTTTTTATATGAATGTAATTATGGATTTTTATCTGAAATAAATGATTATTATTATTAAATACTTACTTTAGCTTTAAGAGCATTACATAATCATTATAATCAATATAATGAAGTGATAATGTTTAGTTAATATCACAAATATATGTACAGCCAAAAAAGTGATCGACTACTTCTAGACCTTAATGTACAAATAATAGAGTTGAAACATATGTACAGTCGACGTCAAAGATCTGTTTACACTGTTGCACTTATTTTAATTAAGGCACCGTAGGTTCATGGTCTTCTCTCCCTGTCACTGAGCATAAGCGTAAGCGAGATGGAAGTGCGTGCTCGGAAGCGCGGATATCATGTTTTTTAATTTTATTTGTTTGGCCGTTTAAATAAGTAAAAATGTAAACACTGATTTCCCTCAAACATGATATTGCCGATTTTTCGAAGTAATTTTAATATTTATAGCTTTTGTGCATAATTTGTTACGAATATTTTAAGTGTATTTTTGTGTGTTTTAGACCTATGTTCGTGATTTTTTTCTATCGAGCGAAATTTGCTTAATCATGTTTCGAAGCACTGATTTCCCTACAGAAAAGCCTCAAGATTACTATTCGTATATTTTTGAAACCATATTATTATAAACAGACGCATTATATTGTTTCAAAAACTCTGTTCGCTTAACTTCGCTGAACCTACGGCGCCTTAAGTGAATATTTATACAATTCTAAAACAAGAAGCCGACAGTGCCTAAGATAGTAACTTGTATTCTATAATTATATGTAACAGTATGCACACATAAAAAATAATGATTCGCGGCAACACAAAGAAAACAAAACCTCTTATCGTTATTGATGGTTTATAAATCGATTTCGTTTTACCCGAGTGAACACAGAAGGGTTGTCCCTGAGACACCCACCCTGTCTGTGCTATAGATATATATAAACTTTATATACGAATACAAAGACTATTTGTTTCATGTGGATACGCGGCAAATATTTCAACCTTTCCTGTATTTAAAAATGAGAATGACCCAGATTTTGCAAGTCAAATAACGGCTCTACTTAAATTAGATTATATCGCCCGTTTACCTTAAGAAATTATCCCTGAAAAATCGAATGATAAAACTCTTGCCTACGCATTTTAAGACAATGCCTAAGGAGTTCAAGTTTGAGTTTATATTTCAGACGCCGAGTTAGCCGAAACTTGGGAACAATATCGAAACCAACAAAATGTGCGAGTTAAAGGTACAACAAAGGTCAACAATTGTTCAATAAAGGCTCAGGGCATGGAACCGTAGCCATTCTCCGGTATAGCCTCGAGTTCAATTAGAAAGTTAAGTAAATACCTGCTTAATACTGTAACCAGTTCGTAAAGAGCTTTAAACACTTTGGATTAAAATGTTCTCATTGTCATTGACACCGGTGACCTGAGAGCTCTATTACATAAGTATATAGGTACGTTGGATATGGGTGGCGCAGGACCGCGGTTATTGTGGCACTCTTTGGGGGAGGCCTATATCCAGCAGTGGACGTCTTTCGGCTGATATGATGAAGATGATAGGTACATAAGTAATTACATAATACATTCACGCCAGTGCTCCCGGAAGGGGCAGGCAGCGCACCTTAAATTGAACTTTCAGTACACTTCTAGCAATTTCGGGTTTAAAGACGGGAAAATGTGATATTGCAGTGACAGGTTGCTAACCTATCCCCCTCAACACACCTCAACCTCACTCGATTGTTAAGAGACCCACGGGAAGAAAGGGGGTGGTGATATTCTAAGTTCTATCCTATAAGTAGATAACTTGTAATAAAAAGATATCCCCCTTAGGTTCCTACATTAGGTTCACTGGGTGTAAGGGGATACCTATTTGTTGCAAGACAGTGTGACATTATGCATAGATTTTTTTGTAATATATCGTTGTTTTATATTCTTCTACATACATCTTAAACTATAATAATTTATTTAATCAATAAAAAACATAGATACTTTAAATAAAATACAATACTAAAACTACTATTAAATTAAAATAACCAAATAGTTGATAGATCCTTGACCAGGAAGACTTAAGGATATCTCCGAAGTAGGAAAACGCATCTTTACTCAACGATATTTATTGAAGGAAAGGAAATGTCACAATAGGTGACCAGAGGGTGCACTGCAAGGTTTAATACCAGCGCACCAAGAAGGTTAACATACATAACACCCCCTTTCTTAATTAACACTAGCACATACAAAAATAGATACCTTTTGTAGGCAAATAACTGTATACTCAGTACAAATAAAAGTTGTTAACTCTCAGCAACATAATAACACAAAATGACACCTCGTCAATGAAAACTATCTCTATATACCCTCTCAATCAAACTCAAAACCGTATCGGACTGGAGGTTTCCTAACGCGTTTGCCCTCCGCGACCTGGACTGGGACTGGCGGATTAATGGCGATGCTGGCCTGTGGAGGACCTAAAGCTTTCTGGCTGGGGCCAGAACTTGATGAGTCATTTTGGGTCGGTAACTTCGGGGTTGGTGCGACATTCTCGCCATCTCCTGGTATATCATTCTCTCCACCTCCTGGTTCACCAGTCTCAGCTAAAACAAACCTTTCTTTGAGCTGGTCTAAATGCCGATGCCCTGTGGTGCCATCCCCCCTTGCAACAAGAAAATTACGAGTTCCTTTCACTGCTGAAACTACCCCCGGGACCCAATTACTTTTGCCAGTGAACTCTCGCATCCACACGGGATCTCCGCTACCCATCTGTCTTGGCGGTTTTTCAATATACCGACGTAATGCTCCAGTAATTACACATATGTCTCTTAACTCAAACCGTGCACATAACGGATTTGGCAATCTCACCGACGATATGAACTATTAATTCATATTATTTTTGACATGTAAAATTTTATATTTTATTAATAAATGAGTATGAGTATATTAAGATGGGATAAAAATAGATAGGGGATGCGAACGCACGTCGGCATATGGTGATAGGCATATGGCATAAGTACTACAACAATATCAATAGAGTAGGAAGACATTTTCTTCTCGTCACAGTGATTGAACGAGAAAGAAGAACCCTAACGACGTTCTCCGCTTCAGCTTGGGCAAAAATTATATCTCTAACACATATTTATTTGATATTTTTGACATTTAAGCATGAACCAGGCACTCTTGTTACCTAGGTGGACTAGAGTTGAAAACGCCCGGGAGCCATGGACGGACGCCCCGCTGGTGGAGATGGGGAGGAGGTGAAATTTATTTCCGCCGCGCGTTCTTTTCGGTCCTCCTATCATCTTATAAAAAAAAAAAAAAACTTTTTGATAGAGACTAGGGCATGTTTGGTAACGTTTTCAGATAAATTGAGTATGGCCGATAATTATAAAAATGAAAGACAGACAAAAGTAAAAAAATACATACTTAGCGTAAACCCTAAACACAAGACATACTATTTTCAAAATCACCTTCAATCACCATCTACTACTATAATTACTTACTCGCACACAAGACCGCTTAGCCCTTGCTATTAATTATGGACTCTATCCCACAGGCTATTTGGTGGTAATTAGCTTGGCAGGGTTGCGGGCAGTGGACGGCATTGTCGCGTTATCGCCGGGCCCCACTCGGCATTAAACGGGACGGCAGACAACTTTAATTCCCTTTTACTTGGCCAATTTTTAATTTGCTCTACATTTTTCTATTAGGTGTTTGAGGTAATTAGATTCAGGCGAAGGTGAGTGTGGAGCGTTTTGGAGCGTTGAAATGAAAGTGAAAATACAATTTAGTCTCCCTACTTTCTATACATATATGGAAAAACAAAAGTGGTCCTGTTCCCGAAAATTAACCAAAGCGGATGGAACTTAATTTGTGGTTGCGATATACAATATGTAACTATACAATATGGGCAAAATACAATATGGAAGAAAAAAACATGCTGCGCCGACCCCAAGAAAGTGTGATAAGGACAAGCGAATGATGATATACCTACAATATGTATCTAAATAACAGTATATAACGGATACTGAAACTTTGTTTTGAGATCAATATCGTTAATTGAAACCGATAATTTTTCGGCAAATCAATAATATAAAACATTGATATTTCCTGTAACATGCTTAGATACTGATAATTTCGGATTTTCATCAGGAACATTAAACAACATTATTGTTTATTTATTTCCATAAAACATCTTTAATTATACCTTTATATTCTTTTCGGTGAAGGGAAACATCGTGAGGAAACCGGTCTAGTTCCAATAAGGTCTAGTTTCCCCTTTGGGTTGGCAGGTCAGATGGCAGTAGCTGTCGGAAAAATAGTGCATATGCTAAATCTTAGGATTAGGTGTCAAAGCGGTCCCGATATCTATGGAAATTAAATTCCTTATTTTGTGAAATTGCAGTTCATATTACAGTAGTTTACTTAAGTGTAACATAATAGGATTAAACACTTTAATGCCATTATCTAAATTAAATTACACCAAAACTCCGATAACAATAATCGACTTTCAATTCCTCGCAGGGTGTCGATCTTGGTGTCCGGAGATAATGCTATGTCGCCACGTGCACGGCCACACTCCATCGAGTCGGAATACGCTCCCAATCAGGATTATGCTCCCCTGTGTAAGAAATAATTACGTTCATGACTTAATCAAGTTGATAGGTCGGAGGAAAGTTTGTGGAAATAGTTTAGTCGGAAATTGTTGACATTGGTAATATTAATTTAGGTTTTTTTTTAATCATCAATATCATCCTCTACGTCCCACTCCCACTGGTCTACGCATTCAAGGATGAGAGAGAATACTAGGCGGTTGCCCCCACGCTGGCACAGAGAGGCTTGTTTTTCATATTTTAGTTAATAATTTATAGTTTGCCAGCCTATGTATTTTTGGTCGCCTATCGTTATATTTTAACTCGTGCCCACAATGTCTAACTGGATAAAGTTTGCATCTAATATGGTTGAGTTTCATTGTAAATTATGTACCTAAGTCAACTGACCACTATAAAAGTGACCCCCCTTGAAAAATACCAAGCAAATATACTACATGTCTCTAATGTCGATTTTACTAACTACGCAGAGTACACTGAAATCAACGAATAGACATATAATTGCAGCCCAAAGGCTAATGTTCACCGAAACGTGATGGAGCGTCACTCAACACATCAGTGAGCCCGATGACCGAGGCAATGCACCATTGCACACCCTCGATACGTGTCCTATTGAAAAAATATATCATATTGATAATGCTAATGTGGTTTCATGTTGAATCACGAGGGAAACTTAGAGTTGAGGAGAATCTATCCTAATTATAAAGTGCCAAGACTTCATCTTCATCAAGCACTTTTTATGAAAAGTGAAACGCGCTTTGAAGTTTGTAGGGAAATAAGAATTATTTGTTATATAGGTGCCCGCGCGGCATCACCCGCGTATTGCAAAGAACGTAGGCTAACCCGTGGTTGCAAATATGCCTATTGCTAGGTTTACACGGGCTTAGTATTTGGTATTAGTGTAAGTGTTTAGGGACTTATCTGCAGAGTGACCAGTGGCAAGTAGCCGTCTACACGTAGGTGTTAGAGAATGGTATTAGTACAAGTTTTTGAGTAATCAAACTTCACTTGTCATGAATGTTCACACCACTCGACAAGTGACAAGTATTAGCAGATTTTTAGCTGCGGGTAGGTGCTTGTCGCTTAGTAAATAGGACCGGCTTCTAATTACTTGCACTTGCAGTTGCAACTAAGCACTTATACAACATGTATACACACCTGTGACAAGTGTAAGTGACAAGTACTAAGCATTAGCTACGCTCACGCTCACGAAGAGTTTCAGAAACTGGATTTTTTTCTCGAACTCGCTTTTTCAGTTCGTCCCAGAGGTGCTCTATTGGATTGAGGTCGGAACTTCTTGCAGGCCAATCCATGACGGGAATATCGACGCTCCTAAGGTAATCCTTGGTGATTCTGGCGGTGTGCGGCCTGGCATTATCCTGCATAAATAAAAAAATATCACCGATAAAGCCCGCAAACGGGACCACATGTTCAGCTAAGATCTCCTCTACATAACGATGAGCAGTTAAGCCTCCTGCGTTAGGCCTATCAGGCCCTACGACGAACACAATATCGGTCTTCTCCTCCAATTAAATACCGGCCCAGACCATGACAGATCCACCGCCATATGCGACCCTTTCTTCGATGCAACACTGCGAAAATCGCTCTCCTGGTCTTCGGTAGACTCTTTCTCTTCCATCATTGCAAAAGAGACAGATCCTACACTCATCAGAAAACATCACGTTCTTCCATTGCTCAAGGGTCCAATTGTAATGGTCTTGAGCGAAAACACGGCGTGCTGTGCGATGAGCTGCAGTCAAGTTGGGTCCATTGGCAGCACGATGTGGTGTGAGTTCTTGTTCCTTGAGACGTCTTCTCACGGTCCATCGACTTATGGACACATTCCGGACTTCCTGCAGTTTCTGCTGTAGCTTAACAGCATTGAGTCGGCGTGTCCGTAGAGAAGTCAAGGCGATGAAACGGTCGTCTGTTTCTGAGGTAGACCGTACCCTGGCTGTGCCGGGTCTTCTCGTAAAGGCACCAGTCTCTCGGTACCTCTGAAACACTCGTTAGACTGCTGATCGGCTTAAATTCAGTTGTTGGGCCACTTGACGCTGACCAAGTCCGGTTTGGAGCAGAGCTACGGCTTGGGCGGCTTCAGCAGGGGTAGTATCCATTTTTTATGAAGTTTCCGGTACATTTTATAGAGAGCAATGTCACAGGTAGATATTCAATCCACAATTGATGGGCAATTACTGATAATTTTTCATTTTATACCTTCCCAAACGGCACAAACCACACGTGCATTAATTGGCTCATTAGTAATAGGGCAACATTATTACCCATAATTACGTAACGACGACGTTCCTAATCATAAAATAACTTTCATTAATAGCTGAATAAATTACCTTTCTAACGACATCCTAATTTTTCTTTTTCCATAGGCAGATTTTGCATAAAGCGAACAAACATGAAAGTTGCACGGGTGGCTCGATTTCTTTGCACCAGTGTATTACGAAATTAAAAAAGATTGTTTCAACTCTTTATTTTACTTAAAACTTTACAGATCAATTACTACAGAGGCCGGGCAGTAAGGGGTTGCCGGCCGAGTACATATAGATGGAATAGTTATGAGGCTGCCAACCCCTTTTCACGCCGAGGTATGTATGCTTTTCTCAAACATGTAATGAAATGAAGAAAAAAAAACTCCAAGAAATCAAACTTTAATAACTTAAATTCATGGCTGAATGCCGTGATGCTGTGCCACAAATTGCGGAATGCAAATTAAAAAAAACCATCTCGCAGGCCTAGGCCTCATTTTCTATGAAATGCCATTACGTATATCTCGTCTCGCTGCGCGCGAAACGTAACACTTCGAAGCCCATTATAAAGAACACAACGTCAATCATTGCTTGTTTGAGAAAAAATATATAATGATCACCATGAGCCGAGCCGTCATTAAAACGAGTAGAAAATGCCCTTTGTCAATAGAGACGTGTTCCGATGCTATAAATTCTTGGCCGCCACCCTATTGTTTCACTGTACTTAGTTGCTCGTACACTCAAAAACCACCTCTTCACCGACTCAATTTGGACCCTAACTAAGTCCCTTACTATTTTAAATTCATCCCCTGACGGAACTAATTCGCAGCGTAAAGCCGCGCGCACACGGGTCACGCTATCGCCTTCTGCTTCATTAGACCGCGCGCGCACAGCGCTATCGGCGCGGCCGGCTCATTTTTCATACTGCCGTATTTCTATGGCTAAAATGTGAATTGTTTTGGTGGTGAATTTATTTAAACAACGCTTTGCCGCTCGTCTGTACGTTAATAGAGAGCTAATTTAATTTGTATAAAATTTGTGTTGTAGAAATATGTGCACTCGAACTTTAACTTTATTATCTTGCGCCTCACAATGGCAATGATATGGGTTCCATGTTTTAGTTACAAAACAGTGTGGTTAACACATCTAACAAAGTATTTAAAACAACCTATACACATAAACCCAATTCATGAAACCTATAATTGAAATTTCAGTGTCTTTTATCAAGTCCATTATATTGGTATTATTAATAAATTTTCACATCTATTAATTAAGCCAGCATCACATTCCCTCCACTAATTCACCTATACCTGCACAGTAGGCCGCGATTTAATTTGGAATGCCCCCCGCCAATCGGGGACAATATTCAAATAAGGCTTCGTTCAGACCCCACGACATGTTCCATTATCTTTCACTTCCATCTGCAGACCCTCCCGATCGCTACCCGAACTTCTGGCCCTTTACAACTGGCGACAAATCGTGTCGTAGTCGTTGCGGGGCGTATATGCTTACGAGGGTAGTCCCAAAAATATCCGACCTGACAAAAAAAAACAAAAGAAAATCTAAAACTTTTATTTTATTTTTCTACATAATCTCCTTTTAGTTCTATGCACTTGGCCCAGCGATGTTCGAAAGCTTCAACGCCTTGTTTGTAGTGAGATTTGTCGAGCTCGTCAAAATACCCATCAACCGCAGCCTCCACTTCATCATTGCTGGCAAATCTTTTACCACCAAGCCATTTTTTTAAATTTGGAAATAAAAAATAATCGGAAGGGGCCAAATCGGGCGAATAGGGTGCATGCGGAAGTAATTCGAACTTTAACTCGCGGATTTTAGCCATGGCCTTGGCACACGTGTGTACTGGTGCATTGTCATGGTGAAACAAAATTTTTTTTTTCGCCAGATGCGGTCGTTTTTCACAGTTTTTTTCACTCCATTGATGCAAAAGGTTAGCATAATACTCGCCATTGATAGTCTTTCCTTTCTGAAGATAATCTATGAAGATTATCCCACGGCAATCCCAAAAAACGGAGGCCATGACCTTTCCTGCTGATGTAACGGTTTTTGCCTTCTTTGGGGCCGGTTCTCCTCTTCGAGTCCATTGCTTAGACTGTTCTTTCGTCTCTGGTGTGTAATAATGCACCCACGTTTCATCCATAGTGATAAAACGCCGCAAAAACTCCGCTTTATTGTTGTGAAATATTGCCAAACACTCGGTCGAAATATCTTCGCGACGTCGTTTTTGTTCGTCTGTGAGCAATCGCGGCACCCACCTTGCGCACATCTTTTTCATATCCAAATTTTCAGTCAATATGCGATGTACAGCACTTTTTGAAATCCCTGCCATGTCTGCTAGCTCGCGTACTTTCAATCTACGGTCATCTAATACCATTTTGTAGATTTTTTTTACTGTTTCTGGCGTAGTCACTTCATTTGGTCGACCACATCGATGTTCATCTTCGCAACTAGAGCGACCGCGTTTAAACTCTGCCACCCAATATTTTACTGTTGTAAACGACGGAGCAGACTCCCCCAAAGTAGAATCTAGCTCCGCTTTAATAATAGTTGGACTAAAACCTTTCAAATGAAAGTATTGTATCACTTAACGATGGCCAATTTTCTCCATGTCTGAAAATTTGTTCACAGCGTCCACTATTGATGGCTACTAAACAAAAGACAAACGACGCTGCGTGTTCGAATTTCAAATTTAAACTTTTTAAAGTGCATTATTTTCAAAAAGAGTATTTACTCAAAATAAAAACCTCTTTAAGCGTGTCAGGTCGGGTACTTCTGGGACTGCCCTCGTACCCAGATACAATAGTTCAGTTTTTTAATTTTCTATTATTCAGATGAAATCTTCTTCAATGCTTATTGGGACATGATTTTTGTAATGTTACGGTTGTCAGTATACGTAGACCTGAAAAAGTTGACATATCTTTTGATATCACCAATACAAAATATTTTGCGCATAACAGTAACAGGTCAAAGATATCCTGGAACCAAAGAAGCGTCATGTTTGCGTTTGGTCCACATTTCTGCATTAAAATATAGCAACCAACATTGTTTGTGGCATAATTTACAAAGTAGGAGATGCATCCCTATCATTGTCTATTCCTGTGAGGTAGATCTAATTGTAGACATTTAACAAGATTTTTGATCTGAAACAGACATGCCAGCATCCGAAGTATCTTGTGTCATATACAGTAAGAGGGAACTTATTACTACGCAAAGCAACCATGGACGATTTGCAGCGATTTTTAGTATTCGATAAGACAAAATGTGACGTCCCCAGCATAGGGATGTATATATACCCACTTTCATGTTTCTGTCTTTCAAATCATAATCACACAGACTTAAAATTAAGACTTGGTTATATCGGCCAAGAGCTGCCCACACCAACCAAGCCATAGTCGTCAAGTATAAATGTTCGTCTGAAACAAGTCGGGCCGGTGGCGGTAGTTTTTCTATGCTCAACCCCTTGGCGTCCCGCTGGCAACTCGCCGTGTCAATCACGCCGTGAATATATTCATTCGTCTTGTTTATGACAGCCCAGTGATATTAAAAGCAAATCTGCTAACGAGTTTCGGGACATTTAAAAAAGTAGGTACCTACTATTAAAGGTGACATAAACAAAGGGTAGGTATTATTGTATAAGGGTAAGGATATCTTATGTTACGATGTATACATTGTATGTTTAAAGAGACCCGACGATTCCTACGGTGGTGGTGTGATATTTGGTGCGGCCTGAAAACAGACCCAGATATAGGGACGTTATCTTAGTTAAGTGTCATTGCACACGAAGATGTGATTTTGATAGGCCTTACATCGATGAACATGTGTTCAGCATGGTTCGTGAATATAAAAACATATCATACTAGCTGATGCCCGCGGCTTCACCCGCGTGGTTATAGGAAAATGTGACATATAATGATTTTTCCCGTGGGAATTAGATGTTTCCCCGCTGGAAAAAGTAGCCTATGTCACTCTCCAGCCTCTAAACTATCTCCATACAAAAAATCACATTAATACGACGCTCCGTTGCGACGTGAAAGAAGGACAAACAAACAATCAAACACACTTTCGCATTTATAATATTAGTAAGGATTCAAAATCTAAGAGACTTTTTGAAATAAATTACATGTTATCTAGATATATATATACTCATTAAATTATGCAAACTGCTAATATTATGAACAAGCTTCTTATATTTCTTAATCGCGTGACGATTTCTAGTTATATCGTTTCATAAACGGCATATTTATTGTGCAAAGCGTCCCTATCAGGTACGTCACTCATTTCTATGATTTAATAAACCGTGCATGGGAGCACAGGGGAGAAACAATAGCGCATCAAGCACCCCAAACCACGACCGTCAGCTTAAACACTCCGATATTTACTAAATAAAAACATAATAAAATAATAAATCCGCGCAACATATGGCTGGAGACAGAAATCAAATCTACTACCCTGGGGACCAGCAGGGATGATAGTTAGAGTTGGAATTTTCTTATTGTTTGCACAATCTGTACAGAGTTGCAGTATTACGACGGCTCGCAATAGTTACATTTAACTGATGTAGTGTCAGTTCAACAGGACAAGCATGGAGTTTTTTAAATTTATTTTGATTCTACGTTTAATCTAAAATTATGGAGTTTGTGCAATACGTTGTAAATGTCAGTACTTATTCTAGTATATCTGAGATAATTAATTCACTTAAATACATCAATTTAATAAACAATACAATACAGTCGATCTCAATCTATTTTAGGATAATTAAAATGCATTCCTCGTGTATTTTGTTCTATAACAACATAAAATCCCGCCACGAAAATGCGACCTACAAAATAACAATCCACGATCACGCTCCAAAATTAAATCAAAACCTAGTCCTTAAAGTGCACTCGATCAACATCGAATCGAATAGCAGTGAGCGCTAGTTCTCGGTGTAATACAGGCGCCCCGCGACGCATCGAGTGGAGTATCGACTACTATCGAGTCGGAGACGAGTAATAATCGAGAACCCGCGGTGCCCCGGTGTCCCGCACTCAATCTCGCTCCACGATTTGTTGACAAAAGAATTTACCGTCGCTAAAATAATACCCGTTCAAAACTAAACCTTGCTGTATCGCGATAAGGATTATGGATCTAAGAGTAGATTGAAATGAGAAGTGTTCGATGGATTCTCAATATTGGGGTGACAATGCATAGAAACGGACGGTTATTGAATTTCTTTGCATTTTTGATTTGTCTTTCTTCATTTTATTGTGTTTTCTCCAAATTATATCTCATCATGACGTGTTGTTTTGTTATCCAATGATTTGCAAATTACGCTTTGTTGATATTGAATTACTGTAACATGAGCTATGTTACAGAGAGCTCTCTGTTACAGCTAACAGAGAGCTCTCTCTGTTAGCAATGGTTACTTTTTACTCACGACGGAACGGAGAAGTTATATACGATTAGGGTGAGAGGTTGCTTCTTGGTTTGTGTGTGCGCATCATTACAAATATTTCCTTTTTTTACGTTTGTTACAGCATCTATACATAGATGCAGATCGATAAAGGGCGAACAAGAGAGCTATATAGAGAACTAGCTTCTGCCCGCGACTCCGTCCGCGTGGAAATCGTTTATATCGCAGCTCCATACAAACTTCAACCTCCCATTTCATCCCCTTAGGGGGTGATTTCTAGGATGAAAACTATCCTATGTCCTTCCCCGGGATTCAAACTATCTCCATACCAATTTCATCGCAATCGGTTCAGCGGTTTAAGCGTGAAGAGGTAACAGACAGACAGACAGACAGACAGACACACTTTCGCATTTATAATATTACTAGCTTCTGCCCGCGACTCCGTCCGCGTGGAAATCGTTTATATCACAGCTCCATACAAACTTCAACCTCCCATTTCATCCCCTTAGGGGGTGATTTCTAGGATGAAAACTATCCTATGTCCTTCCCCGGGATTCAAACTATCTCCATACCAAATTTCATCGCAATCGGTTTAGCGGTTTAAGCGTGAAGAGGTAACAGACAGACAGACAGACAGACAGACAGACAGACACACTTTCGCATTTATAATATTACTATGGATAATATAGTAGTAATAGTAGTAATATAGTAGTAATAGTAGTAATAGTAGTCATAGTAATAGACGTTATGCGACATAGGCTTCCCCCACGTGCCAAAGTGATCGGTCCTGCACCAGCCCCATCCAGCGGACTCCTGCGACCTTTACCAGGTCATCAGTCCACCTTGTCTACCTACGCTCCGCCTCCGGTACGTGGTAGTCCCTCGAGAACCTATCCGTCCCAACGGCCATTGGTACTGCGTGCAATGTGCCCCGCCCTCTGCCACATAACTTAAGGGCTTGGAAAAATAATGGACGAATTCATTCCTCCCTGGTTTAAGTCCTCTATTCTGATCGATAAATGTATCAATGTATAAATGGATCAATGTATGTAGATATTCATCCATTTACACATTTATTTACTGTGAGCAGGAGCTAGATCGGCATAATTTCAATTCGGTCTGTCTTTGATCCTACCCCCTTAGTACTTGTATACATTGGGTCGCGAGGCAGATCGAGACGATATCGCAGACAGTCATCTTAGATATAATGGTGTACCTGGGTCATTGTCAGTCAGTAAAACAAAAATCGTCTTTTCAGTGGGCAATAGTTAAGGGCTTATGTTTATATATAATATGTTTTTATCGCATAGAATTATAGAAGAGGCGACGCTTTTTATGCGGATTCACAGTTCAACCAAAAATTAGGCTTTAAAGCCCTTAACTTTAGCAATGTCCACCGAAAAGACGCGCACCTAAATCTGACAATGACCAACCTAAGCTTGGTAATTTGTGGGTATTAAATAGGTAGTAGTTTTTTTTCATTAACGAACTTGTAAACGTTTCGATAATAACTCTTCTCTGTTCTTCTCTCATTAAGAGGAAACACTAAGGGCGAGATAATTGAGAAATAGGTATTTGTAAAACGTATTGCTGCCGCGCCAACCTCAAGCCTCCCCCCGCAGAGCGCGATAGAGACCACTGCAGCTTGGACAGAAAATACCTATTAAAAGTACATAAAAACGTTGCGTAGTCCCCTGATTTCTTCTCCAAAACTTGACCTATTTAACTATTTTTTTTATTAAAAAAGAATGGCTTTGGGCGTGTTCCTATGTTTTCCTTTTTTTAAATAATCTAGACAAAATTGTTTTCTGGATGTTCGAACACAGCGGAAAATCTGACATTTTTCTTAGTTTTTTGAAGGTTAATATATCTTTTAAGAATAAATTTATGAAAATAAGGAAAACATAGGAACATGTAGCCATAGATTTATGGAAAAAAAATGATTGCTCTACTGCCATTATCCAGGGAGAAAACAGAGGACTACCTTTCTATGGAAAAACGGCCCTTGTGTTTTCTCTTAAAGAGCTAAGCTCTTGTCGGTGTAGCTCAAAATACAAAACAACCTCTTTGACATCTTGGTACGACCTAACATCAAGAGAACGAATATAAAACTATTTACAATAACAATAATAGAAGAATCTAAAGCTAACTTAAAAATTCAAACTATCTCTAAAATGGGTCCACTTGGCATCGTACCAAAGGTTTTTGAATTTCTTTAGTTAGTTTATTCTAGGTCTTCCTCGGTTCCCCTCTATCTTTCCCCATACACATTTATAATACTTCGTTAGGTCAGTACAAAAAACAAGTTATTGAGATTCTCCGAGACGAGGAATAGTGATACAGAGGCTCTAGTATAAGTTTTACCGAAACAAAACGTTACGACCGCGTTCGCGTTTAGCTGTCAAATCCCATACAAATTGAGGTTAAAACGCAAACGCGATCGTAAAGTTTTGTTTAGGTAAAACTTATACTAGAGCCTCTGGTTGTGGAAAAACAATGTACCTACGTAATTATTAACTGTCACATAGGTAGTTATACGATTTTATGTATTTACTAGCTTCTGCCCGCGACTCCGTCTCCGCGACTCGTTTATATCGTAGCTCCATACAAACTTTCACCCCCCATTTTAGGGAAGTGGGGGGTTATAAAGAGACAAAAATTAGCCTGTGTCACTGTCCATCCCTTCAACTATCTCCACTCAAAAAATGAGTCGCTCTGTTTTGCCGTGAAAGACGGACAAACAAACACACACTTTCGCATTTATAATATTAGTATGGATTTCTAGTAGGTAGAGGCATGGTTTTTATTATTAATAATTAGTATTTGGTTGGAGTTATTTTCATAGCCAAGGATTACGCTTTAGATTACTGAGCTATTTATTTCTATGCACTGTACAATCAGTGTTATTAACTTGTTATATTTTTTTTTTTGTTCACTGAATGTTTTTATTCATTACAAGAATTCTATAGTAAATGCAGGCAATTGACATAGATTATCATTATTGTTTTTGAAATTTACTTAATTTTAGGACATTATTATTATTATACAATTGTTAATTACATTGTATTTTTTTGTATCTCATCATCATCATCTATGTCTGTTTGTACTCCAAACAAATAAAATAAAAATAAAACATTACTCTCCATTTATTATTATAATTTGTTTCATGTGAAGGAAAAATAAATAAGTAATTTGAATTTAGAACTAAGGCTATTCCAATCACGTCAGACATTGGGTAAAAATTTGAATGTCTTTACCTACATCAAGTAGCTATATGTTATACGATGAGTTTATTTGTGAAATAAAGCTTAAGTAAATATTGGATTACATAATTCATTTACCATAAAAATCTCAATAAGCTAACGAAACGCTTTAGCTAAACTGCGTAAATCGCGACTTACTCCATAATGCATAATGTGGGCCCGTTCGCCCGCACATCCGCAGGGGACGCATGCGCTCATGCACAATCGGAACCTTGTTTCAACTTTTTAGCCGGTTTAATGCAAGAGTGCACAATCGCATTTATTAGTTTTTAAACTAGATTTTTGTTAAAGTGAGCATGGTTGGAATATAAACGCACAATTTTTATTAAGGAATTAATGTTTGTCTAACCTCCATCATAGAAGATTAGGCATTTGACTTCAAAGGATTTTATTTGAAAGGGTAAAGTTTGGGTTATTATTGAACAGTAATGAGTGCAATTAATCGAAGTAAAAAAATTGTAATCAAAACAGGCAACTGACTATGTACTCTTGGTTCTGATTAATACAGACCAAAAAACCCTACTCCCAAAAAATATACACCGTAAATACATATCGTATAAATGCCAGGTCAAATTCTTCAACATATTAAATTTATCTATCATTACGTATTAGAAAACAAATCGCCTATAATTTATCGATCACAAAAAACAATTTACTTCTTTATGAGCAACCTAAGCCTAAAAAGCAATCATTGCCAACCCTGACATCTGTCACACAAGTCTTCGTTTTCAATTACGACAGCATGCGACCAAAATTAATTCCGTCATCTTGATTGGGCGATAAGAGTTGGATTACGCGGCGATTTGCTACTGCAATCGCGTCAAAACTGCACGCGTCAAAGAATAACGGCGCAGACTGGTTACTGGGCAAAGAATAATATTAAATTAAAACTATACAACGCGCCGACACAATAAGTTTCAAATAAA
The DNA here is from genome assembly GCA_947578815.1 of Epinotia ramella. NCBI lineage: Eukaryota > Metazoa > Arthropoda > Insecta > Lepidoptera > Tortricidae > Epinotia > Epinotia ramella. Next base: position 21,275,431 of record OX388206.1, read on the forward strand.
AAAACGGACGCATTTTGATTCAGCCGTTCGGGAGCTACGCTGCCAGAGACAGACACAAATACACCTCGTTTGCGTTGGGGGTTAAAAACTCATCCATACTAATATTAGAAATGCGAAAGTGAGTCTGTCTGTTAGTCATTCACGCTTAAACCGCTGAACCGTATTTTATGAAATTTTGTATAATGATAGTTTGAATAGGAAAGAAATAGGATAGTTTTTATCCCGGGAATCATGCCCTGAGGAGTTGAAATGGGGGGTGAAAGTATACAATACAATACCAATACTCTTTATTGCACACCTCAATTTCTAAAAACAATACAGATCACCAACAAATAACAAGCGGTAAACAACAGGCGATCTTATCGCTAAAGAGCGATCTCTTCCAGACTTTGGGACTTGGGTAGCAGATATTTTACTAATAGGTGGCAAAATAAGATATCAATAAAAAACTAATTCAATGACAAGCTATTACATAAAATTATGACAATGATAAACATACAGACATAAAATATACAAATAAATACCTACATACATACTTAAATAAAATAAACATAAATATTTATATCAATAATATAAATAAATAAGCCTAGTGGGTAGTGATGCTGCCTACGAAGCTGAAGGTCCTGGGTTCGAATCCCGGTAAGGGCAAATATTTGTGTGATGAGATGAGCATGAATATTTGTTTCTGAGTCATGGAAGTTTTCTATGTATTTAAGTATTTATATCCATTATATATATCGTCATCTAGTACCCATAACACAAGCCTTACTGAGCTTACTATGAGACTAGGTCGATTTGTGTAAGATTGTCCCCTAATATACAACGTGTTCCCGCCAATTTCCGTTAATTGAAAGGGGGCATAGCTTAGGTCAAATAAAGGTCATTTCTCCAAGACACCAGTATCTTAACTCTTACTGTTAGCAAGATATTCAACATTTTAATTTAATCAGTTATGCAACTTTAACCAGTGTAAACGGTTTTTTGACGTGCATGTCATGTGATGTCATTTGAACATTATCACATTTGACACTAACTTTTCATTAACTCTTAAGACCCTTGTACAATAACCGTTAATGCTAAATTTAACTATTTTGTATGAAAATCGAAAAAAAAACTTTTTTTTTTTTTTCAAAAACTACTTATGCTACTTTGTTTCGGTGAATGGACTCTGCAATATGCCGAAGTTCAAGGAAATTCAGAAAAACACCCTGTATATATGTATATTTTTTTAAATAAACTGATTGTACTCGTACGTACGATACGTAAAGTATAGAATAGGTATAGAGCTACGACTAAAAACTAACCACGCGGACGGAATCGCGGGCAGAAGCTAGTATGGTATAAACTAGAAATATGTTTGATGTCCGAAATGTTTTATTGGATGAAATCAATTTTTTAGGCCATTAGTGTCCCACTCGTCAAATTGGGTTTAGCTTGGACTACAAACGAGGCATAATTTCGAAATGCGCTTATGAAATACTCAGCATACTCATATTAATATATAAAAATATCAGTGCATTAGTCTTGATTTTTGCGGTGTCTTGACTTGTGAGCATAGTCAAGTAAGTAGGTAGGTATGTATGTAAACACGACGCACACACAAATTAAATTTAAATTAAACTTGAGCAAATCAATACCCTTGTTGTGTGTATATTATAAGTAAGTATGTGCGGAGTCTAGGAAACACGTCCTGAAATACTAGAGTTGGCACTAAGTTGAACATTTTCAATTTTACACCATAGCCTACGCATGCCGTTCTTCTATTAATACATTTAAAAATTCGCTACGCTACAAAATTCGAATTCAAGGTCTGATAATATTTCATTATTTCATAGTTAGCTTTTTCCGCAATATTCTTTGCGAATGTTGTGTCACATTTGGCGAGGGAGGCGGCGCGGCGGTCGGCAGTAATGGAGTGCCGGTGGCGCGCGCTGCGCACGCGGCGACGCGTGGCGCGGCCGCGCGCGCAGCCGCGCACTCCCACCGATTATAGACAACAGCACGTGAGAACCGAACGCGTAACGCAGCGATGCCTGAAAAATGGCACTAAACGCGAACAACGAATTAAAAAAAAAATTAAATAAATAAATATTAGAGGACAATCTTACACAAATCGACCTAGTCCCATAGTAAGCTCAATAAGGCTTGTGTTATGGGTACTAGACGACGACATATTTAATAGATAGAAATACTTAAATACATAGCAAACATCCATGACTCAGAAACAAATATTCATGCTCATCACACAAATATTAGCCCTTACCGGGATTCGAACCCAGGACCTTCAGCTTCGTAGGCAGCGTCACTACCCACTAGACTAACCGGTCGTCAAAATTCGCTAGCTAAATACGAGTATAGCTTTATTGGCAAAGTGGTAAACAATAAATTGATGTTTGAACATTCGTAAGTAAAGGTACCACGGGGCAGGTCACCAATGAGATGGACAGACTAAAAAAAAAAAGGTATAGCTGCAGTAGATGCATCACTACACGCAAGCATAAGGAAGCGACTGTCTGAGAGGAATGGCGGCGTGTTGTGACGCTTGCTACCAACACCTGAAATGATGACCACGACCACTCTGTCAAGAGTGAAACGACGAAGAAGAAGAAGTAATGGTACGGTATGTCTACCTACAGTCAAAGCAATATTATACAATACTTGCTGAAAAAAAGCTACGGTAAGCTAGTTGTTCAGGCATGCGGCTTTCAAGCGGCCGTCGTGGGTTCGAATCCCGGCTCGTACCAATGAGTTTTTCGGAACTTATGTACGAAATATTTACCGTTAGCTTTTCGGTGAAGGAAAACATCGTGAGAAAACCAACCGAACAACAAAACAAAACCGGCCCAATAAGGTCTGGTTTTCCCTCTGGGTTGGAAGGTCAGAAGGCAGTCGCTTTCGTAAAACTAGTGCCTATGCCGAATCATGGGATTAGGTGTCAAAGCGGACCCCGGGCTCCTTTAGGCGCACAACCGGGAATAACGCTAGGAGTATGAGTTATGTATTTCTGAACAACAGGCAACAGGGGGGGTTTCGTTTGATAACGGTCCCAAAAGTCAGTAGGTACTACGTACTTAACGTACGCGCCAGTAGAAAACGAAACTAATTTATTTATTTATTTATTTATTTAAACTTTATTGCACAAAAGAAAACTTATCGTACAAAAGGCGGACTTAATGCCATATGGCATTCTCTACCAGTCAAACCTTAAGGCAAAGCGGAAAAGATTGACAATGTAAACAATGTATTGAATTTGACATATCAAATGTCAAATATGTCAAATTCAATACATTGTTACAAAAAATAAATAATAAACTGTGTTTTCTTTATAATTCCAATCTGGTGTGATTTTTCGAATACCCTATAGGTAGGTACCAATTCGAATACCCTATAGGTAGGTACCAATAAACAAGTCGAATCTGCGACACGTTGTATATAATAAATCTACAAAAGATGTACCTACCCTGGACGCGTACCTACCTAATTAATCAAAATAATAATTTGTTTTTATTAGTATGCACTAGGAGGGTATCGTAAATAATGAAACTGCAAAAAAAATACAAAACCATAAATAATAATGGTACTGAATTGAATACTAGTGTCGATATGTTCCAAATAAAAATGCGTTCAAGGATAGTTCAGTAAATTGGAAAAACGACCATACAAAATTGCGGCTTTAATGGAATCCCGCAAAATTTCTAAGCCATACCAATAAAGTTGAAGCACTCTCACCGCAAAATGCTTCTATAGGTGCCGATCACGGCGCAAGACTGCAAAAGTAATATTTAGGTGTCAACTGCACGCGATAATAGCGGGGTAAAAAATAGCTCCCAAAGCGAACTATTCCACCCTTGCCGGTGGTATCTCGTTTATCGGCCGATAGTATCTGAGTGAGACATCGCCGGTGACGTTTGAAATATGATCGCCGCGGTCCCGGCGCGCGTGCGGCGCATATTCAAATCAGAATCGCACGAGACCCCCGTGTTGGCTAAATACACCCCGCCCGGCCCACCCACTTACCGAGGGTCGGCCCTATGTAATCGAATTTGAAAATTATTCTAAAACACTGAATAATGTATACCCCGACCCTACGCCGGCGGCGCTGATTTTTAAAATAAATTAAACTTAATCAAGTGGGTTCGCGCACATAAACGGATTAACTTGGCGCTGATTTGACTTCACTGTTTGCTCGGTACATGAGGGGGCTTAAGGTCGTTTGATACTGTATCGAGTTGACTGACATCGTTTACTTTAGGTAAGGTAAACGTCGCTATGTTGGCATTCTAATTTAAATAATTGACCTTTATTGCCAAGAAATAAGATTATTGTGCCAACTATTGAGGCAGCGTCGGGCACTGGCACTTGCGTGTAATAGCCGTGATTTCACAAAAAGGCTATTTGAGGCACGGTAATTATTTAACATTTCCTCTTTCTTCTCATTGCCTTAACTATCACGTACTACGTTAATATTATTTTTGGCTTTAACCTAAAATATTGCCTCCAAGAATGCAATAGAATATAATAATTTAAATGTAATTACATCAAAAATAACCATTGTACGCTGATTATAAAACCACTAAATACGCCACATATCTACATCTATGAGAACATTAAACACTTACTAAAATATCCTCATTTCAAGCTAATTTTAGGTAATATTATAAACGAACAAAGGTCTAATAAATACAGTAGTAGGTAGTACCAATTCTGTTAGTAAACATACTCATGAAAGCCACCAATCAAATGAGTACGTTCAACGCGTACCTACAGTGTCAGTGTACCGTAGCACGCACAAAAACGCATCATATCATTTTATCGTCAGCTAATAATTCAATAAAAATTTATGAATCGAAAAAATCGTTTCAAAATATTTGAAAGTTAAATATTGAATAAAACAATATTAGTTCACTCGGTACATTGAACTTTATTGCGCTGTGCATACATTTGCCGATTCGGCACGCAGGGCTGCGGCCATTAGCGCCGATATGAAATTAAAATTAAAATATATAAAAAACTGCGAGTGCTCTCCACAGACCGCTAAGGGGCAGCCCTAAAGATTTAACAGGCACAACGGTTTCCATGGAGAAGCTCTTTTTCTATTTTTAGGAATTATTTGTGTTGTAGTGTAGACTCTACCTACCTTCACTTACAGTGTCTATCTACTTAATGCCCTGCCCGCGCTGAAATTAGGATACCTACTTCTACGAAAACCATATGAATGGCCAGAGATGTTTCTGTATGCAGTAGGTATTCATTAATACATACGTATCATCTAATAGAATGTAAATAACTGATCTTTCGCAAACTTTATAGCTACGAAAAAAGTATAGTGTACACTCCAGCTTGTCTTCCATTATATCTTAGATTGAACTTGTTGTTGTGAATGGAAAAATGTGAAACAGACTAACCTGTCTCAATATCTGTGTACTCGGCATGCGAAGCCCCTCTCGTCTGCCCTTTTACTTTCCCGCGCTAGCTGTGCGCTACATACTGTATCCAGAGCGCGAGGTATGACGTCACGCGGCGAGTTGCACAGATATAACCAGGTAGTACTTACAGTCGATGACAAAGATATGTGTACACTTTTGCACTTGAATCCGTTGTGATATGGCGAAAAATATATACATATCTGTGACGTCGACTGTACATAACATAATTGTTACTTTATCTTCAGCCCCTAGGACAATTACGAGTAGCACCTCGTGTTTCATTATCATCATCAGCCTAAATACGTCCCACTGCTGGGCACAGGCCTCCTCTCATGCCGTTTAGATCACTTAAATGCTTATTGTGACATATATTGACACCTCCAACTTAACTCGTTACTATCGATTCGATAATTTCACGTTGTAATATAAAAATAAAGTATCATAACAACTCTATGGATTCAGCCACGAACTATCATGTAGCGGTACAGCAGGGGTGCCACTCGATGATTTGGTTTTTCGATTCGTTACGCCGTCAAACTACCCTCTACCCTCGAATATGTTCCCTCGCCTTGATATTATTTATACGTCTGTTAAGTGGAGTTGTAGAGGATTATGGCCGGGAGCAGAGCACTTCAACAAACATCGGTTATGATTTCAAATATCGATTGAATTTTAACGACTTGAGACGCAGCGATAGAACACACGAAAGAATCTCATGTGTGTGTTATTTCAATACATAATTCAAATTTCTCTGTTTTTTTTAAGGCAGTAAGTATAAGTAACCGGTTGTGGTTGTACCTTGTTTTACCGACAATTATTTCATCGAATGTATGTTTCGCAGAATTTTCATTTCATAAAAACCATTTTTTTCAGAATCAGTAAATTTTTCAGGATCAACCTTTACACGAGTAATTTATATATTATAGTACTATACATTTATATATTATTATTTACATATTCGTATATTTCATTACATATACGAATATGTAATGAAATATATATATTTTTGAATTTTTTATTGAACAACTAATCTACTATGTACTCGCATATACTCGTACGTGGAGTAAAAATACAATATGTTTTAGAAATAATAATACCATTATTTACAAACATTTAGGACAAAATTTAGAAATGGTGGATATTTTGTCGTATTCAGACCGTTTCCTTACTGCAATAATGTACCTCATACAAGTTGTAAAGCCTACGTGAAGATATTTGCCGAACTTCTAAGAAAACACGTCAAGAAAACAGGAGCACCCGGCCCACAGCGCGCTGCGGTTAGGTATGCAAAGCAAACATATTTTCGCTTGAGACTAGAACGGGTGGGCAAACACTGGGCAACATGGCGAAGGTTGGGCCGTGTTTACCCTCGCTGCGTCGCCTACCCTCATATATTAAACATAGCAGTCTGCCTTAGCCTGCCCTGCCTTACGTGCCTCGTCTTATGTACACCTGCTGCCTAGATCAACGAATCGTAGCTAACATTGTACCATTTACTTACATAATGATACCTACTTCTCGAGCTCGTTTTAATGCCGTGTCAAAGCGCTACAATCAGAGTAATGAATCCGTTTTTCAGCAATATTACATCGGCGTAAAAATAAGGTCGAGGCAGTTACCACGTTTATCGGGCGCTCATTAAAGCGGAGGGCGATCTTGCTTCGGAGTCGTTAAGCGCGCAATAGTTCGCGAGATCCTCGTAAAAAATATCTCGCAACCGACTTTACGAGCGCCCTTTGTGAATGCATCATTAAATTTCCATCTAAATTTAAATTACTAACGCTACGATTCGACGCGCTTTTGCCCACGTGTTTCTGTTTCCCTGGTCGGTGGAAATGTTATAATTGCTGCACAGAGAACGCAGCCGACTCGTGAATTTGAAAAAAGATGACGTCAGTTGGAATTATCTTCAGCGCAGCGCAATTGAAACGGCTTTGCGCCGGGCTTAGTGAAAAAGTTGGCGTTCGTTTTAATAATTCCGACTCCGGCGCCTCGTCAGAATGCCGTTGTCACTTCCCGGATTAAGCTCCGACACGGCACGGCTGGGATTCGAGAGTTATTTTAATTTGCATTTTTCGCATAATTTCGGAGAAAAGTGCAACCAATTCTCCTCCACTCTCCTTTCCTTTCCTCGCTTAACCACATATGTCTAACTGGAAATGGTATTGAGTCAGATTTCTTTATAATAACGTCCAAGTTACGTTGTTTATATTCAAATACCACTATTTTCTATGGTGATTTTGATAACCTCATCTAAACTTAAGAACGTGTACAGGAAGGTTAACGTCCCCTTTTCATTCGTTTGACTAGCGCCGACCACCAAATTCATTATCTGCATCCTGAAGCATCTAATGCGGTGTTTCCACATACTCTAAGCTTTTGTTGTAACGCTATGCACAATAACTTTCGCGGAGTTTACGATGTTTGGTCGGAGCGGTGGCCGCGGTCGTTTGTATGCGGCGCCAGACTTCCCGGGGAAGGGCATAAAGTCAGCAGGTGAGCGGGTATCGCCGGTCACGCCATTTAGATAAGGGCGTTTCGACCCCTGCCTCCCCCGCGATAAAGCCACTTCAGCAACTTGTGCAAAAATGCTTGACATCCGCCAAGGAGACATCAGTGCCGTCCTACGGCTAAAACCTCGTGAACGTCTATGAAACTGAAGATATTATTTAATCTCGGTAAAACCGCTGATTATAGTGTCTCACTTAAACTTTGCTTGTTATCCTACTAATATTATAAATGCGAAAGTTTAGATGTTTGGATGTTTGGATGTTTAGATGTTTGGATGTTTGTTTGTGATTGAGTATCACGCTTAAACGGCTCAACCGATTTGGATAAAATTTTGCGCGAAGATAGTTTATAGCCTGGATTGAAATATAGGATAGTTTTTATCTTGAGTAAACGAAAACGAAGTCGCGGGCGGAAGCTAGTGTTATATACTGAAAAGGAGAGAAATATGGAAATTATGAAAAGCGGAATATGTAATGAAAATCTTAATTTGAACGCCAGGAAAACTCCACTAAATAGCAGGTTAGACTAGATTACGAATTCATCATTTGTCATCCTTCCTCAATTAGCGGTAACTAGAAAAACAAACAGAAGAAAAGGAGGAAAAGTCTCAAACAAATAAGGCCATCCGATTAAGCAGAATGATTTGCGAATCACTTAAGGTCCAAATGCCACCGTTTTGACTTCCCCGCTCCGAATGGCGAATAAAACCGAGTACGAATAAATTGCGGGACTGGATAAAGCAATATTTGTTCACCTACCCCCGCATTACGGGCCCATTAGCGGGATGCAAATAACGTCTTGTCATTTTTACTTCTTTATTTTCCGTCCCTGCCGCGAACCGGTATGGTAATAAGATTCACTTAGCTCTTTACGTAGCGTTGGTTGGAAATGAGTAGTGACTAGCCTTTTTCTATATAAACGTGGTAGATTTGTTTTAAAGTTCATTCCGTCGTATTTTCAATTTCAATCAAATTGATTGGCCAGAACATATATACTTATTTATACACAATTAATATCTCAGTGATACACTAAAGTTACATAAATGCATATTCCGCGACAGTATGGCTTGCAATATAAATCCTATATTAGTCGTATACGTCTGTAAATACAAAGCGATGTCCGCTACAAAGTGGAAAAATGCTGCTACGTGCTACGGCGTAGCAAGCGTAGCGCTGCTGCCCCTCGAATGGGTAATCTCCATACGTAGCGAAATGGGCCCGTAGCGCTCTAAAGCATGTGTCGTGATTTACTCTGAATAGGTTAAGAAAACGTTGATAAATAATGATTCTTGCACATTCTTTTGTTTTTTAAACTACGGCAGAGCAATAAAAACTGATTTTAATGAATGAGGTGTCAATCGATTCGAAATCATGCTTAATAACATTTATTGCAGTTACATTTCCGTAGTCGTATTTCAGTTTTTATGAACTGTTTATTTATGAAACTGACCGTTTTCAAAGTTTGCAAATCTACCAAAAGCCCAGGGAAATCGTTATTCACTAACGAAACGCAGCCCCCTCACCTAGCGGCCTCTACGTAAACCATAAGTATGTATTATAGCGTCATTTTCCTTGTTCTTCTCATGCAAAATCAAAATGGCGCCTACTCGCATCCGGGCTCTAGCCCCACTTACAGTGTGGTTTATTTGCGAAACAGACCGTTATTAAATCGCGATTTAAGACTTTCAAGTGTGCAACGCAATCTAGAACTTTGGATTGAGTAAATAACAATGACTGTGTTAAGACATAACATCAATATCACTTGCATTTTAAAAGGGGAACCTAAGTATTAAGGTTTTAAATTAAAATTATTTTCTCTCAAATAAAACACGGTTACCAGCGATTGTAGTATATCTGTCGCAGTGTGGAATAGTATATTCCACCGTTTTTCATAACAGCTAGTAATCAATCCGCCTGATCGTCTACCCGCCATTTTACAAAACAGCGCTGTTTTGTGAAACAGCTAGCTGTTATGTAAAACGGCGGATTATACAATATGCCTGCGACACTATTCTGGCGTCCATTCCACCATAAAAAGACAAGTGTCTCAATTGAACGTATTTATAAGTGCATCGCGTTCAAATACCGACACATTAGGATAAGCGCAAGTGGAAGTGAACAGAAGCTCAGCCATCTTCAAAAATACTTTTGAGAGAAACCTCTCAGGAAGGTAATAAAAAGAGAAGTTGGTTACTTGTTTTTTTTTTCTATCATCAAGGCTCTATCAACTCATGGATTGATGATTTTTTGTGGGTGAGCGTGATCCATCTTACCTTATCATAACTTTTCATCAGGTTAGACGAAGATCAAACGCAATTCCATTTTTATAAATAAAATGAAATAATAAATAATAAGTTAAAATGTCCAAAAATAGACATGTTAGTATTGTTAATAGTAACACCTAACCTAATTAGACACACATCATGCCTACTTAAATCCTCCTAAACCACGGCACGCCAGGTCCGCACTTAGAACGTTTTATTTTTCAATTACAATTGTTAACGGCATAATCGTGTACAATCGCACGGGCCCGGCTAATCCAGATTTATTCCAACAGGCCGGATTAAAGTGGCGTGAATTACACATTTATAGGCCATAAAGACTGATCCGGTGGCGTGCGGTACCTGTCGTGGACAGATATAGTTATGACATGGATTTGCACTGCCCTGCCTTATACAGGCTGATCTGGAAGATCCATTCCATGCGTTCCATTTAGTTAACAGACATGCACTTCGTTAGAAATAATGTAGCCATACATAATATTCATTTAATATAATAGAAAACTAAATTTTCACACATATATATATGTATCTGCTTGAACTACAGAAAGGACTTTAGTTTTTTTTACCTTATAGGTATATAATTTAATATATAATAAAATTATCGGCGTCTGCGTTAGCCGACCGTGTAATATCGTGTTATTGCTGCATAATGTTGTGCTTGTTCTAATGACGAGGATACAGTGTATAACTATTTTTAATAGTTATTATTTACCTATGTACCTATCTATATTAGATTATATTGGGATTAGTATACGAAAATTCATAAATTTTTACTTGCAACACTTGACTATCGCAATTCCAATAAAATACAGCTAGTAGAAGTAAATATCAACAAGAAAATGTACCAGATGTGTGACTAAAAATGTAACAAGGCCGTCATATTTTAATAATAAAGTTAAAAAACCAGGAATGGTCACAAAAACACCCTGTATACACCGGCGACGGTAGTTAGGCCGGCGTGCGCGCGTCTTGTTGCGCACAAGTTATGGCCGCCCACGCCCGAGTCCGTGTCTGGGCGCCTCGCGTGCGTGTCACTGGCCCATTTAACACAACCTTATACCCTTTACAATAAGGTTCAAAGTTGAATGCTCGAGTTTTCACCGTTCCACTTATACACTGGACATCCTTATGATTCGCAAATAGTTCTTAAGTATGTGCAATAGAGATGATAATTGAATGATAACGAGATGTTGTTTAAGCGTATGTCAATTGCGTGTTCAGTTTAGGTTACAAGATTAAAACCGCAACCGCAAACTCGGTTTAAAAGTTTGTTAGGATGCATAAATAAACGACGTCACACTCTACGGCCCACACTGGGATTCCTTGTCCACTGTATACCCTATTTTGGGATCTGTGAACAACATCAGGAAACACGGAGCGTCATGAAACAAGATATTTAATATATTATACTTACCTTTCAAATATGTACAGATCGATAAATATTAATTAGGTGTTCATTTTACATAAAATATGTCCTTGCAATTTTGAAAATTTGTAAATTTTCCACCTGCAGAACATTTTTTAAATGTCGAATACATACTTATTAAATAAAATAAAGATAATAAAGTCAGTAATTGTTTAAAAGAATTTTATGCTCTTCTGACTTGATCTAAAATAGGTATACAGTGATTTCCCAGAGTTCAGTACCACAATGCCACAACAATGGACATGTCACCGACGTGCATAATTCAATCCGCGCCACGAAGTCTTGTGACTTGCATCTATTTATTACTCAATTTTGGGTCCGTAGGACACGTTTTTTCCTGCATATTCGTCTACCCAGTGAAATAGGTTTCGTGTGGTCGATGCAAGTTGAACCAACATATGTTGAGCATCGCACTGAATAAACTTACGGTACATACCGTTTGCACCCTGCATGCCTGCGTTTGTGTAGTCGAGTTCGAAAGTATACGGATAAAGTGATCAAAAATATGTGAACACGACTGTATTGTTAAGGGCACAAGGTTGCTCAGATCATTTTGAACCTTTGGAAACGTACACATATTTATAAATGTAAATGTGTGGGTACTACTACAGTAGGTATAGGAAATAGTACAATACAACACAATACAATCAACAATACAATCTGTAAAATAATTTTTTATCATGAAATAAATAATCTAATCTAATCTAATCTAATACAAATACTCTTTATTGCACACCTCACACAAACAAAGCAGTTAAAAAGAGAAACAATACAATAACATGTAGGTAGAGGTAGACCACAGGCGGTCTTATCGCTGAAGAGCGATCTCTTCCAGACAACCTTTGGGTATCGGAGAAAGAGATAAAACTAGATTATGTAGTAGGTGGTGCAGAGATTATAAGAAGCCAAAAATCAAAATAATTATATTAATACACGTACATAAATCGCTCTATATATAAACATACATACACAATCATACATATATACAAATAATACAAATAAAAATATATAAATATAATACATAAAAAGTCAGCCAGTAATAATAATAGTAAGACAATCAGGGAGGGGAGAGACAAATAATGTTCTTTAAGAAGAGATTTGAAGTTACCGATAGATTTAGCTTGTCTTATATCAAGAGGGAGAGAGTTCCACAGTCGAATAGCCTTAAAAGTGAACGAACTAAGTACTGTAAAATTTCGAAGATGACGAAGGCACAGTTAATAGCAAATTGTTAGAAGATCTAACAGAATTAAAATAACTAAAACGCTCTTTGAGATACAACTACATAGATAGATTTTTTAGTACATTGTTTAACGAGGGGCGGAAGTGGAATATTGCGAACAATAGTCTATCAGAAGCCCGACGCCGAAGGCGGAGGGCTTTTGATGACTCGAGTTTGCAATATTCTTACGCCCGTGTTATGCACAATGTTTTTCATCACATTTGCGAGGAAACAAATATATTTTAGATGAAATGAATACAAATCGTAATAAAAACTGCAACATGTCAGTCGTACATTTTGTTGAATTTGACGTGAGGCGCGTATGGCAAAGACCCTTCTCTATACAGCCACGATTTGAAAACACTTAATAACATTTTACATAGACACTAAATAACTACATATTAAATCTGTAAATAATTCATTTAAACATGTTTAAGTAGTTTTTTGAGTTTAAAATTATTTATATACGTTTTCAGACATCGTATTTGATATAAAACCTCTTTGCTTTGTAACTGCCGCATGAATGACAGATACAATTTAAGAAAAAAACCATTACGCCCGTGGGCGTAACACAGCCTATTACAGCTCTGTATGTCTGCGCATTATGAAGCCCTTTTCGAGCAAGTGTGATGAAAAAAATATAATAGTATGGGCGTGTTTTATGATTGTATTTCAAATACGGAATACTATAGGTACCCATTCTCTACCACAACATTCGTAGTGATTACTTGATGGCTTTTATTCGTAGTGACTTTGTTTCTCGTTTTCACAATTTTTATTTAGATTGCAAAACTTAAATTAGACTTCTATTGTTTAAAAACAGTAGTTTTAACAAAATCACAGCGTTTCACCACAGCCTGAGTTAACTGGATAATCTAAAACGTAGAGTTTTTAACCTTAGTAGCATTATTTGCGAACATATTCTTCCAGTAGGTATAATTAATGTTCTCAGTAACGCTATAGACAACCCACCGTCACTGACAATGGGTAGCAAATGGCTTCCTAATTTAATTTCACGTAAACACGCAACCTTCGGAAGTGACATATACGTAAATATAACAAAATATAGTAGTAAAAGTACGGTTTAGTAGTATAGGTGGGTAGATATCTATAATATAAGCTAGCATGATCACATTTAAAAGACGAACATAAAGCATGCCTCTCTCTCGCATTTGCCTACTTGTTAGTAAGGGACGAATGGTTTATGTCGGGGACAAACGCCATCATGCTAGCTAGACTGGTGTTTAATTTAATGATGCTTTCACGAACACTTAGAAAGAGACAGATAGTTTATCACGCGCGTAGTCTGCAGTAGGCACTTCTTGAAACAGGCAGACACTAAACTATTTCACACAGATTGGCTAAAATCCATGTCCCGTTTCGTAAATCAAATCCAAAGTTCCCATATTCCGTTAGTTCCGGAACGCTTCCAGGCAACTTATCCTCGCCCACCTTGCCCGGGCGGTGTTGACGTCATAAATTACCTAAAACAAGCGACAGATGCTGCCCCCCCCGTAATGGGGGCATTAGCAGCACTAATGGTCCTGGACGGTGACGGTTGCACATAAATTCGCGTCAAATTTGGGCGAGCTAGTGACGCGGTTTGACTTGGGTAGTATTCGGGGCTGGTTTGATTTTGGATACAAGTTTGGTGAATATAAATTGTGGAGAAATCCATTTAATGGCGAATGTAGACCAAGTTAACGTCACGCCTAATTTTTCAGTTTCATAACGAAACATTCAATGTACTTACTTTTTGTTTATGGATCGTTCATTCGTTTGATCGGAATCCAACATTTTTTAATAGGTATAGTCAACAGCAAAAGTAGGTGATCATTTTAGTACCTTGTCACATTCACTACTTTGTCGCATACCAACTGTCGCAGTTTTGTTACGTTAAGTGCGATAAAATACTGAAATTATCATCTATATTTGCTATTGACTGTACGTGGGAGTGTCATTCTTAACTAACAAAAATCTATTTAAAACACAACTAAGCTTATTATTTATCTTTGTACACAGTATTTTCAAAGGAAATGATCGTGAAATTTTAATTTCGGGTTATAAACTACATAATGACACATCTAATTCATAAAACTGCAGTCTCTCTCTCTCTGTACATCTGCAATATATCACAAAATATGAAAAAAAAACTGTGCAAACTATTTTATTCCTAATAAATTCAACTGCTTTCTATTTCAAATCATTACAACAATACGAGTCAAAAAAAGTAAATATATTTTGCGTGAGAACTGTCCCCCGCCTCGTTCCCCTAGAACGAAGTTGCCCCTGCTCGGTGGGGCACTAAAAATTCCTCATAATTGAATGAATCAATTCTATCGCTATTAAATCGAGTTACCCAGCATATTGGGAGAGCAAATTTATTTAGCTAATAACCCCTGAGGGTTATCCCTTGCTACGAGAGGCGACCTGGAGATTAGGCAATTTCGTTCCGCGCATTTCTTTTTACGCCTTTCATTGTCATATATCTAAGCACAGTACGAGGACCTGAAGAATTGCAATATTTTAATCACATGGGATTCCACTAGCCTAGAAAATGAATTGTCTTTCTTAATGCCGCCGATCTTTTAAGTAAAAAAATAACAGAAATAGAATTGACTTGCCTAAGTAACTGATGACTATTAAAAGTAAATACTTACAAGCATAGTTATGACGGAAATATATCTTAACAGAAATAACTATTTCCGTCTCTGTAATTTATTGTTATCATTGGCACCTCATGAATTACTTTTTGACAGATGCTGAGCTATATAATGTCAAATATCTACATTTACGAATATTTCGAAAAATATCATCAAATTATTATTTTAGTTTGTTCATCACATGAAATCAGTTTGATCACGTCTTACATGCCGTATTATATACCTAATTTTATTATGAGCCAGTCTACAGAGAAGCACAAAAACCCGTAAGGTACATTATTAACGCGAAGTTAAAGTGACATCTCAACTCCAGCTACTGTTGAAACTCGAATAAATATTTAATCCCAGCAAAGGAACTTTCCACGTCTCGAAACTTACCTACATCCATCGGGGAACTCGGAACAAACTTGGGAGGCGACAACTAACGTAAATTAATACCTGACATAAATTTGCCATAAAGCGGAGTTTGCCGTGGGTAAGACAGGGCAAATGCGTACAAATCTCGAAGCCGGATGCTACTGGTCTAATGGCGGTATAAAGCAGCGGGGGCCTCTGGGGCCCCGTCTTGATCTTATCAATTTGCAGGACACGGTGCTTGAGATAGCGAACAATTGGTATAGGGGACGTGTACTGGCGTGTGTAGGCTGTAAATGGGTTAGTGAGCTGGTGCCGACACCTACCTATATATGATATCGATAGTCGTCGTGTTTCCATATCATGCATATAAATTAGGTTTTCTTGAAATGAATATAAAAACTAATGTTTTAATTTCCCCTTAGCGTTAAAAATCACAATTTATACACATAGCAAAAAGAGAATAAACAAATGGCTGAGTACTATACTTTTCATAACAACTAAATTAATTTAATTTCAGGGTTTCAGCACTATGACAAATACAATGTGGTATATTCTAGCATGACATGCGAAGCCTGTCGTGTCAGAACAACAAACAAATATACGAGTGAGAGAGACTCGTAATTGTGATTCTTTTAGAGTCACAAAGCGTCCATAGGCTACACTGTCTGCTTACCATTAAGCGGCCCATTGTCATAGTGTAATATATAACAAATCCAAGGAGACGGAATTTATAGGTAAAAACCTTAAGTAAAGCCCTTCTTATACGAAGTGGTTTCGTATTCGAATAGACATTACATATTAAAATTGTCTAAAACAAACATAACAAATGCTTATTCGAACACATCACCCCATGCAAGAGAGGGTTTACTTAAGATTTTTACCTATACCACATAGGTACAGTCGTCATCAGATATATCGAAGCGGCCAAAGTGCTCACAAATATCTGAACACGTCTCTATTGTCCAGGCATTAAAGACGTGTTCAGATATTTGTGAGCACTTTCGCCGCTCCGATATATCTGATGGCGACTGTACTACGCAACTTTATAGTCCTGCAGCATATTCCTCTTAATTCGCTCACTCAAAGACACCTTTCTAAAATCCTCTAGTCCTTGGAGACGAGTCTCACCAGTAGTACTTGACACTATGGTAATAAGGGTGATATTAGATTGACGCGGGCGTGTGTTCATGCATGTTGTTTCAGTTGTTAGTTCGGTCACGTCGCTGGGCGAGTGGTTCGAACGTCCAATCACTTCGCTCTAAACTAATAAAGCGGAAGGAAACGCAGGCGCATACGTCTTGCAGCCGAGCTGCATGCCAATTGAGGAAAAATTGGATATGTGCTGCATATCTAAGACTATTTGATTAGCTCCAGAAATATGACGTAAAATGTCATGTTACAGAGTAAGTTCCTATCCTACTCTGTCAAATTAGTTTGTATCTATCTTGTTGTCTCGATTAGGTTCAGCACAATTAATGAGGCAGCAAGGTAAATGCGAAATAATCTAAAAGAATAGGACGCCAACTGTCCTAAATAGGATGTTTAAAATGTCATCTACGTAGAAACGCCCACGCTCATGAATGTTTACCAGATGTCATTGAGACTTCAGATTTATTTATACACAATATTATTAATTACTCGTCAATTATACACAAAAATGTATAAATCAATAGTAATATTATGAAGAGGAAGTCTGTGAGATTGTAGCATTGTAAGTTTGTATGTGTGTATAAGATTATAGACAAAACCGGCCAAGTGCGTGTCGGGCCACGCGCAGTGAAGGGTTCCGTAGTTGCCTGTCTGTCTTAGTTACGAGTACATCGACGTGCGGTGCGGTTGCGTCGGCCGAATTTGTACGAAAATTGGTCTTTCCAAGTACACATTAAGTTGGTCGACTATTACTCGGTAACTAATTATGCCTACTTGTCCGTGATAGTTTTCCTTTTAAATTCATTATATGTACTACTACCACGATTTTTTTCATATCCCCAGTAGTAGCCATTTACCCAGCAGGGGGGGGGAGACACATGACTCGAACAAAAATTAGGGCTTTGAAGCTCAATTTTTTTTTCAATATTTTATTGTACTGTTTTGTCGGCGTGATTGATTTATATACCCATGCCCAATTACAGTTTTCTAGTAGTAATGGTTACTGAGCTAAGGCGAAGACGGACAGACAGACAGACGGACGGACATGGCGAAACTATAAGGGTTCCTTGTTGACTACGGAACCCTAAAAATGTAAAAATCAATAGTAATATTATGAAGAGGAACTCTGTGAGATTGTAGCATTGTAAGTTTGTATGTAATCTCCGGAACTACTGGACCGATTTCAAAAATACTTTTATCTGTGTATACAATGAAGTTTCTGGATGGAGATATGTAATAGGCAATGTTTTATCCCGCGAGGTGGGCCTGCGTTCTCATCAATACGCGGGCAGATAGTTCTTGTATAGTTATAAAATGGCGCAATTACATCTAATTACCAGTTTAACTTTCATCGATAAAGAATGAGAGATAATTTAAACTTGTAATAGTTGATAACATATAACCTCACTATTATTCAGAGAGATGAAGCACTCACGCAATTATGAACTTGAAGCGCTAAAACAAAATTAAAAGAACACTTACAAAATAGCCAGACCGACATGAAAAAGACTATCATCCATCCCGTACGTGGAGTCAATTTATCACTGGGGAAAAATGAAAAATCCTCTCCGGTCCATTAAAAATAGTCTCACATAGTATGACCCATAAAACGAGAGAGCGATGCGAAAAGGAAACACGGTCGGGAAAAAATAGTCGCCACCTCGTCAGGCCAGGCAGCTCGCCCAAAAAGAAAAGCAATTTGCCCGCATGAAAAGGTTCGATCCAATATCGCCGCGCCGTATCCACTCATTCGATTTGATATTTTCACTCGACGAACAAATTACAAATTGTAGGTTTATTCGGATTATGATTATTTTTCTGTCAGACGTCTATCGCCGTTGAGTGGGCTTATGGAAATGCTTTCACCTCCAACTTTTCCTATTAGCTCCCGTCGCTGGGTCTGTCGTGGGCTTTGTGTTAAAATTCAAGATTGCCAATAAGCTTGTTACATTTCCTTAATTTTTTGTGCGGGACTTTATTACTTAATATTAATGTTTAATGTTCTGGTTTCAGCAGCCAAACTGTATACGATAAAATACCCGGCAAATATGATTTATTTTGAATTAACATTATAGGTACCTACACAACATGTTTAAGAATAAACGTGTTCCTACAAACATTACAATTCATAGTAGCCCTTGAATAAATATATCTTATCTAGATACTGATGATACTTCTTTAATCAGATTTTTTTTTATATATTTTATAATTCTAAAGAATACGGCTGCGATTTAAATAGGACAATGCGTACACGTAATGTTTCTATGGACTAAACTGAAACACGAAACAGTTACGTTTAAGTATAACCCAAAACATAACATACGAATACATAACAACATACACCTCGCGCCGCCACACACTTCAAAGCTGTTTTAGATCCATTTTAGAACAGGCAAATATGTTAAAAGTACGAAAACACGGTAACATCTCCACCCTAAGTAGGTATGACAAGCCCCGCAATACGGTTACGGCCCTCCCGTCGCCATGGCAACCGCGTCATCCCCGATATGCCGAAACATTTGAAGGTATTTAGGCAATTTTGTTTTCAGGATGTATACGTCCTCTGTAAAATGGAAATATTACTCATTTTATTATGCACTGCTGGCTTTAGGGAATTGCACGCAACAGGCTTCGAATATAATGCGTAGATTTAATGATTTAACCAGTCGGACACAGGCACTCGTCGGCGGGGAGCCAGGTTTAGGTAAGTTGGTTTGTAAGATGTTTCTATACGCATGACAGTAAACAATACCAAATAAGTCGCAGTAAATGAATAAACTAATCTATTGTTGTCTCTTAATTCACTTCACCCTTCGTCACCTCCCTTAAAAGTAAACTCAATAACTAGCCTACAAACTCCACCCCCGATAACTCAATAAGTACAATTTGTATTTTACCAATACCAGTCGTTTCTGTACTCGTATTTAACTGTATCTCTCTTCTTAACCTCCGTTAAATAAAAGCGAACTTACTAATTATCTTATATATCCATCCCACTTAGAGTAAAAACTCTATGATTTCACGATTACCAGTTGTTTCTATCGTGGGACTGGATCCCTCTTTGTTCATAACTTAATGAGTGCGGTAATTCAGTGAATATCATCCGTATTTACCGGTTCCCCCTGTTTTGGCATTTTTTTTTGTAAGAATTCTATTTGGCATAAATTTTTATTTTATTTTATTTGAATTCTTAATTCTTATTTATTTTTATTTGGTTTTCTTTTGTTTCTTTTCTGCTCATATGTAAATGTAAACATAAAATAATAATATATAATTATGATCTAGTTCGCATGCTTAAGCATATTGTTATGTATAATTTTAGTGTAGTTTTAGGATAGTTTTCGCTCGTTGTTACTTGTAATCATGCTGTGCATACATGTTTTGGATGGCATTCCTAACCAGAACTCCTGATTTATCTTGTACAATCTATGTAATAAATTTTATTAGTTTTGTGTGCCTAATAAATAAATAAATAAATCTATGTAGGCATAATTGACTTTGCGCATAAACTGTTTTGGCAGAATAAAGTTTCGCATAGTTCGATTACGCCGAATTTCAATAGTCCGAATATTATTGGTGCATAATTTTGATGCTCCGAATCATGTTCACGCATAAAATATATGAGATTTTTTTTTTGTCGAACACTATTCTTGCATATTGGCAACAGTCAAAATTTATTTATTAGTCAAAATTGCATGTAATAATTTACATTTATGATAATATAAATTTGTTATTTGAAAATATTTTTTTTTTGAAAACAAACGCCAATTATTTTAACCTAAACTAAACCTAACCTAACCGCTAGCGTATCGACGTCACCCCGCTTCGCGCGGTGCCTATTTCCGCTATAAGGGACGCAAGCTGACCCTAACCTACTAATAATACCATTGTTACGATTATTTGTTCTTTTTTTACTGCGGGGGGCTTCGCCCCCCCGTGCTCCACTTTTCCTAGCTGCCCTAACCTAATCTGCCTACTATATTATAATCCCTATCGAAATCATATAATTCTATCGATGTTATATCTCGTGAGACGCACCCCGTTTTAAGTATGCTTAGTAAGTATAGGAGAATCGATAATATGCCGAATACAATTATGCTAAACCAAATTATGCGTAAATATAATCGGCCATAACAATAGTATGCAAAATTATATTCGGCAACACAATTTCGGAATTTTAGAAATTCTATTAAGTTAAGGTTTCTGCCACATTGACATTCGGCGAAAACCGAGTCTGTTATGCGAAAAACGTTTCGGATAATCAAAGTTATGCCAAATAGAGGGAACCCGTATTTACCAGTTATTTCTGCCGTCTGCCTACGTCCATTTTTGTCACCTCCGCTAAAAGTAAACCCAATAACTAGTTGATAAACCCCACCTCCGATAACTCAATGAGTGCGGTACCAGTTCTTTCTACCGTATGCCTACGTCCCTCTTTTACACCTCCGCTCAAAGTCAACCCAATATGTAGGCGATAAAGTGCACCTCCGACTACTCAATGCGTGCTGTTACTCAGTAAATAAATATAGTTTCATTTGATTATCCGGTATGCTTACGTCCATCTTTGTCACCTCCGCTAAAAGTAAACCCAATAACTAGGTGATAAACTCCACCTCCGATAACTCAATGAGTGCGGTAACTCAGTGAATACCGTATGTATTTACCAGTTCTTTCTACCGTATGCCTATGTCCCTCTTTTACATCTCCGCTCAAAGTAAAGCCAATAAGTGGGCGATAAAGTGCACCTCCGACTACTCAATGCGTGCTGTTACTCAGTAAATAAATGTAGTTTCATTTGATTATCCGGTATGTTTACGTCCATCTTTGTCACCTCCGCTAAAAGCAAACCCAATAACTAGGTGATAAACTCCACCTCCGATAACTCATTGATTGCGGTAACCCAGTAAATACCGTACGTATTTACCAGTTATTTCTACCGTATGCCTACGTCCCTCTTTTAGACCTCCGCTAAAAGTAAAGCCAATAACTAGGTGATAAACTCCACCACCGATAACTCAATCAGTGCGGTAACTCAGTGAATACCGTATGTATTTACCAGTTCTTTCTACCGTATGCCTACGTACCTCTTTGTCACCTCCGCTAAAAGTAAACTCAATAAACACCCGATAAATCCCACCTCAGGCAAGTTAATGAGCGGCATCCATATTTCACCGGCAGCGCTATACATCATGCGACAAGATTGATGCTGCGAAAGGGAAACGGGTTTGATTTGTGGCCCGACAATGGGTGACGTCACGGCTGCGACGCCGAAATTAAACAGGTCAATACACTTTTGGAGTTTTCACTGAAAACTGGAAAAAGTTATAAACACGTTTTTACCCTTTTTTATCTGAAATAATAATGTTACGCTTATCTCACGTTTAAAGTTTCTTAGTGATTACGATATAAGTATTACGAGAGTTGAATATTAGTGATACGACTTATACAGAGGGTAAAAATGTGCCCAACAGAGGGACACTATATATGCTAGATAGTAGAAACTACTTGAAAATATTAGGTATCTTCTGGTAAGAGAGAAAATAACGACTATAGATTTTGACGTTTATTTCAATGCTGGTGGTGTAACCATATCATAAAAAACGGTGTAGACATAGTGGTGCCTACGAGTTGATTTAGATCAATGTACATAAAATATTAACACGCAATAAGCATTGAAGTTATTTTTCTAGGAAACATTTATGATTTACTCATAGTTAGCAGCATATGACAATATTCTCGATGTAACTTGTCGCCCGTAGTGACATTTAATACATGAGTGGAACCGTGTTATTATTATCATTATTTCAACATGTCTCACGAAAATTTAAATTCGATTCTCACGTAAATTGTTCATGCGAAAACATGCGTCTATAATTAAGATAAAAAGACGAATAACAAACATTCATATACCTAAAAATATAGACAATTCAACATTTTTTTTATCCGACCCTGTAGCTGTAGGTAAGTTAGGTAAGTTATACTTAAATGTAAAGTTTAGATGCCACCCTGCACCCTTATCTTACCTATGAGCGTAACATAAATTGTACCTGCTGCAAGTAAGTAACTACAAGTATTTTTATTAAACAAAAAAACTTAATATAAGTAAAGTAGAACAAACATTATAACTATGCAGCGCCACTAGCTACGTGTGAATGACAAAAGATGAGAAAATGATTTCAAGAAATTTCATTAAAATTCCGCTTCGTCAAGTCCGAGGGCGTTCTTGTTAGGGTTGCCGATATTTACTTTCATAAAATAAAACATACAAATTGTAAGTTTAACTATGTTTAATTTGTGAGATAATTAGTGTATATTTTAATGGGCACGGTTAGTCTCATTTGTGACAAAGATACAAAGTTGTCCATTTTGCGGTCATATAAATAGAAGAAAAATAAATACTTACTTATAGTAATATCGAAACTTTATTTAAACACATTTTTGAATTGTTTTTGTACTACAGTTGAATAAAGTAATTCCCTCACTTGTTGGTATTTTGAGCGATGTTCTCGCACTTTTAGCCCTTTAATAATGGTGTTTGTAGACAAACACGTACAGCGGGCGGGCGGGCGGGCGTAGCACGGTTGCCATTTATCAATTATCGCTGTGCATAAGGCATCCGTCACATTTTGTCACTTATCGCTGTGCATAAGGCATCAGTCACATTTTGTCACTTATCGATGTGCATAAGGCATCCGTCACATTTTGTCACTTATCGCTGTGCATAAGGCATCCGTCACATTTTGACAAGTATACGAGTGCAAGAGTGACGTATGACTTATCCACAACGATGAGTGATCAAATGGCAACCATGCTACGCAGGTTTCCATATCAATTAAGTAGGTATCGGGAACGAGCAAAAATTTATTATAATTATTTTGAATGGAATAATGCAACTTTATTAATTTCAAGGGACCATCCCAAGATTCCCATGTAGCCTTACTAAATTTTTGGCGTTATAAACATAATTATTTGTTAAGTCAGAATCGGTTTTAAAAAATCAATTAATTGAAATGAGTATATTACGTGAAAACTGAAGAAAAGCTACAACAGATTTAAGATTATAAAGATAATCTCATAGCCAACCCTGGAAAGTCGACAGGGCCTGAGGTGTGGGCGAGCGGGCGCGGCGGATTTGTCGTGGTCCGGAAACGACGGAGAATTCATTTGGGCGTAATAGGTTTCCTGCGGCCTCGTCCGGTCCCCGTCCGGCTCCCGTCCGGACGCGTCCGGGCGTCCGGCCCCGCACGCAACGGAAGACCCGCGTGCGATACCACCGTCTTACGAGATTCGGATTGGATATTGTTGGGGAGACGTGCTGGTTGCTAGGGTCAGGTAGACTAATGAACACTCCGAAAGTGAGTGGGATCAGTGTTTGAAGATGCAAGAGTGGTATCGAAATTAATACGAAAAAGCGTCAGAGGATAGTCTTTTAAAAATGTTTATTTGACGTTGTATATTTTATTCATCTCATTTAATAATATATAATATAGCTAGCGAATATTTTTAAAAGACAATCCACCGTACGACTTTATTTACTAGGGCCTCTACAATTCTATACTTGGTTCCGAGTAGGTTCGAGGATATCGTGGAAAATTGGATTTACATTCAGCTTTACCGCTATCAATCCAAATTCTAATTAGAAACACGGAAATAAATAACTTTGAAACTCCTTCTCTTTGATTATTCAAAAACAATGGCACTTCGCATTCGAATTAAGTGCCAAGACACCGACTACACACGTCCCCTCTGATTGGGAACCTCGAAAGCCTTAATTCCCAACTTCGCAGACTTTCATTAAAAGTTGCGTGACGTGTCATTAAGGCTGGCTTAATTATTTATTCAAATCATAATTCAGACGAAAAAGCAAAGACGTGTTAACTTATGAATAAATTGTGTTAAACGTTCGTATAGCCAAGGTACTTAATGTTTTATTTTTAGTTTGGCCCGGGCGACCCATTTAACATATATTCAGTGATTCAGTATACATAGCAATATAATGGATTTGGGGACCATATTTATGGCATCAGTGAGGCTAGCACAGCTATATGCTGGAGACGTATGAATGGACGCTCAGAGACCTTATACATCTCTGGAATACTGAATTAATATCATTAACTTCTTGTTAATGCTGATACAGACCTTATATCGAATGTAATGTTCATATTTCGCAATTTTGTTTTGTTTTCATTAATTTAGTTTTATGTCGGTCCTTAATCTGCCCAATTTAAATTATTATTGTGTAAGATTATTATTATTTTATTGTAAATTACCGTTTGACATGTAAAAGTGCCCTTGTGGCCTATTTGCAGAATAAATAATTGATTTGATTGATTTGATTTGATATATTCAACCTGCGGCCCGCTGCGAGTGACCCGCCATCCACCATGTGATCCTAGTAACCAACCTAAATCTACTACCAAACCACAAATTTACCAGCCCGGGGCTAAAATGTCTTCGCGGGCCTCTTAGAAAAAAGGTTGAGTATGGCCGGGCTAGCACAATAGGGATGCGGACTAAGGTTTTTTTTATGATGTCATTCGAATCAGTTTTTAGAGAGGAACAAATGTTTGTATGGGAGCAACTACAATTAAAGAACATAAATACCCATAAATTTGAGACAAAGATTGACGTCGCTGGCGGCAGCGCAAAACGCTTCATACTGATAGGCACCCACGTATGACGTCACTTGTACAAAGTAGTTGTATCGTTGTATGGAAAATCCGGTAAAGTGTTGTTTCTGTCGCGAAATACTGCGTTTAAGTACATAATCGTAGTTGTCATACAATTTTGTTTCTATAAAAGCCTAAGGATTCTATTGGTAGCTTTAAATTTACTCTTGGACAATGAAAAAAAATGCAAATATTTTCAAAATTTTCAAGGTTCATAATCTTTTTTATGATTTTAATTATATTTTATAATTTATACTTTATTACGACAATTTGATGGTTTACTATCCATTTAGCATCACTACATTATCAATTTGAACATGAGGCCGAATGCCTATTGACACCGTGACGTGAAAATCTACCCTCCTCTTTCTAATTGGCGCATTGCGAGTGAGACAGGAGCGCCCCTGAATAGGCGCTCGAAACACATTGATATTCAATTAAAAGGTTAGCGACCACCCAATTTAGTGTGCAGGTTCAAAGCCTAATGTAGTGTTTCGTTTTGCGACCACTTAAATGAGTTGGTGAAGTGATAGGATATATACGTCCTTGTTTTTTTAAGCAGGTTATTTATATAAAACAATTTTTAAAAACCCGTTTTAATAGGCTTTGTATAAATGTTTTATAATTGGAGAAACCTAGTCGTTCGGGTGGTCGGTAACTTAAGCGGGTCCTATATTTTTTGAATAAACCTCCTTTCCTCACGTAGTTATGAGCTTTGTATACATAATCTATATACCTGTTTCAGTGCTCCTAAGTGTAAGAATTTCCCCGTAACGTGAGTGCTTACGTAAGCTGATAATAGACATAATAACGTATTGGAAGTCTTACGAGGTTATTATGATCGCACAATTGTTTGAATTAGATCGATCGGTATTTTGTCGGCTAGGGTTGTCACCAATTTCGAGATTAAATCTTGATATTCGTATGAAACTTTTGAATATATGTTCGCCATCAAATTTATCTGAAAATCTGTGAAACAATCTTATTGTCAAGGTGTTAAAGCACAATCTAGCATGTACGATACACACACTTGCATAAGAGCGCTACGGACGCTTTTTGCTAATGGACATTAACACATTCACTGTCAAGAATCGCTACGCGCTATGCTCATAGCCGATCCCGTGGTTTTCCCCGTATGTAGCTGAGAGCGACTACAGCGTAGGCACCCGCTAGGCGGGTTTCTGGCAGTGAAAATGTTAAGCTGCTACGGATTACGGCTACGAGTGTAGCGGAGCGGTGGCTGTTACTTCTGCAAAAAGTAGTGCTTACGTAGCCCAGACATATAAAAAGGATAAGCACGGGTCTTTTTTTTTATAATACAGCTGTATTTTGTGGTTTGTATGAGACGCAAACCCCATTAATTATCGTAACCTTAATTTATGTCACTTAAACCAAAAACAAAACCTAACAACTCGTGAACCAGTGAAAAAAGTAAAGTACTGACGCCATTTGCGTTCAAGAGAGCGCAAAATAAAATAATAAAACGTAGGCGCGTGCCCGAAGGCTGGGGCTGTAATTTCCCTAGATTTCATATTTTAAGCGTAGACGCCCGCCGGCGTTGCTACGACGCTCGTAGCTCCGTAGCACCGCTACGGCGTAGACTTGCCATTATTCTACAGAGTCGAATGCGAGAATGAAAACAAGTGTTTATGTTAGTTGGAATTTATTCGTCATTTGTTTTTTTTATGTACGCGATTTTTAATGCTTCATATTTCTGTACTTAGTTATGGTCGACTTTAAATTGTTTCAAGGAGACAACATAATTTTTAGGCATTGATTGTTTAATTTCCTTGGATCTGAACAAATATGATTACTGCTTTGATAAAGCATATTTTAACTATATATTTCCTTCGTGCATCAACTTATTTGCAACAAAGAAGCATCCAGTTGCTCCGTACTTTGTCAAAGAACAGCATAGCTCGTAAAACAGCTAAACTTCATCAAAACGACAATAAAACTACATCGCTGCGCATTTGTGACCCACATCGCCTTAAAACTGTAAAGTTACAGCTTTCAGCGACTCATCGCAGCGAGTTAAATCCAGATATTAATCTCTGGTAGCATCCGAGCGCTGGATTCGCCATTTTGCGCCTAAATATGATAAACTTTCCCTTGAATTTCTTCGTCCCCCCTTTCTTGGCGCGGACCCCTCGGGGGGCGGGCGGGGGCAAGTCTTACGGCCCTGCTTTTAAACTAAGCTCGTTAATTAATTACAGCCAAGTCGACTGAGGGTACTGCCTTACATAGAGCTATGTGCCGATCGTGGTTAAGTACGCTGGAATATGGCGGGTGAAAAATTTCCTAAGTCGGAAGTAATTGCCTTGAGTTAAGTTTTCGCTTGTTACTAGCAAAGTTGGCATTTTGGAAGCTGATATTCAATATTATCCAGTTTTCGAGGAAAGGTAGATTGTCTTCACGTTATGCATAAACACAACAAAGTACATTACTACCAACTTAACAAAACAAATGAATTCGCGCAGTTTTTTTATTTTTCATTACTACTTGTTACTGTTAACTTTTAATCATGCCTTACGGCCGTATTCATAAACGTTCTACAAGCCTATTTTAACTAAAATGGCGTTAAAATTCGTTTGTCTTTATCTGTCACTGTGACATTTGCGTTCGTAAGAAAGCGACAAAGGACAATTTATTTAGCAGATGCATTTTAAGTTTTATTAATAAGGGGATTAGGTTCTTTAAGGTGGTTCGACGACCATTCCAAACGTTTTTTGACATTCGCAGGCTAACGGTGTGATATGTTAAGAAAGTTACGAGTATATAACCCACTTTCATATATTGGCCGTAATTTGCGCGAAATTCACCCTTTACTAGAATAAACTTGTATTTAAACTAGAATAATTTGAGAAATTAGTTTGTCACGTGATACTTCGGGAGAACGATTATTCTCTAATTATTCTAGTTTATACAAGCATATTCTAGGAAATAGGGAATTTCGCGCAAATGGAAAGCCAATTTATGAAAGAATGTTACATATGTTTCTTGAAATATCACGCCGCTCGCCTGCGAATATCAACCACCTTAATAACAGCACTGGAGCACTGGCAAGTGAAAGTCAATTAAAAACAAAGTTAACCGTACACATTTTTTTTCAATCTCATGTTTAAGTTTTCGACAAAATACATTACTACCATCTTAACAAACAAATGAATTCACAGTTTTATTTTTCTTTGCAACTTGTTACTGTTCACTTTTTATAATGCCTTAGCACTGCTGGCAAATTACGAAATAGGATTCTTTAATATCAGCACTGGCAAGTAGCCATCAATTAAAAACAAAGTTGACCATAGAGTATATTTTTTTCATTTTAATTTTTCACGGTTTTTTAATATATTTTTTGTTTAATTGAGCATTTTATTTAAAAGTATCTAGTCGTACAAAAAGTTTTGTATGCAACGTTTTATATCCAAGTTAAAAAACGCTCCGTTACATAACCCACGCCACTTGCCTTTTTGACCTCTATTATACAACTGTTGCATAAAATACTAATAACAGTTCGCAAATAGTCGCGGTTATTAACCTAAGACTATTTTCCATACTACGATACCAGCAAAAGGTGACCAGTTAAAACTGCTGTCCTTTAACACTGGCCCTAACGAGTACGCACATTCGACACATTAATTACAAATTCACGGGCATTGCTGGCAACACTTCCTCGGTTCATAATTAATTGCTACTAAATTCGGCCCGATTTGAATCCGGTTACGAAGTCCGCTAAGAAACTTACGAGGTACATAAGACTTAAGGGCAGAGACGGCCGGAAGGAGGGGGACCCGCTGAGGGCGCGACCCTCCCAGGGGAGAAGGGGGGAGGAAGGACGTGAGATTTACTCTAAGTAATTGCAGTAATAAACACGCAAATATATCACGCCGGGGTAATGACAGGAAGTGATGAAAATTGCCAACGCAAATTGCGTGTGTGAGATAAGACAATTTTTTCTACGAAACAAGAGGAGGAAATTCGTGCTGTTTTTGTTTCCCAAGCCTCCCGCTTGGCTTTGGGGTGATAATTGGGAGATAACCGGCGAAAATGCCGCCTAATTCAGAAATTGAAAAATGTACGGAAAGGGAAACGCGTATATTTGACAGCCACGGGAATCATCAGGAGATAATAGATAATCGAATTTTATTCGGTGCTCCTATTTCTAGTATCTGTAGTCCCCTTAGCGTGTTTTCAAACACTAACAATCAAGCTTTTTGTATGCATACTAGTATTTATTATATTAGGGACACATACTTACTAACCACGTGTCCCCCTATGTATACAGCGTGATTTTATAGTCGTTATATTATGTTATTTATCTCACCAGCACCTTGTCAACCCTACCGGAAGATCAGGATGGACATGACAAGGGCGAAATATATTCACGAGCAAAGTGAAAGGGTCTACTTTCTATAGTAATTGTACCCGTGGTCTTGACTCTTGGGTATATTTAAACAAACATTAACAACGTCATAAAACTCGGCAACTTATACCGGCAACCATTTTAGCACAACATGCATGTCAGTGCAGGTACTATCTAAAACTTTGTACCGACGAGTTGTTTCCACGCTGCCAGGCAGATATCATTTCATTGTCCGGTCGGCTGCGGGCAAAGAACTACCAGTACAAAATATCACTTGGCTCCCAGTAAACGTCCACGTCACTCATAAATTAAGCGTTCATCAGTCACATGGCATTATAATAAGGGGAAGCTACAGTCGTCTCTGGACCTCTGTCTGAAAGTGTGTATTTTTGTGTATTTCTTTGTTTGGGTTTTTTGAAACCTTAAAAAAAATCTGCCTGAAAAAAAACTGAATTCGTTTCTTCCGTTTAGGAGCTACGATACCACAGACTGACGCAGATAAGCAGATGTTGGATTTGTCGGGTACTAATAATATAAAATACGTTTTGTAACGTAGACTTTGGGGTTGATGCGTCGATTCGTTTATATCGAGTTGTAGGATGGGCAGCAACATTAAAAACAGATATTATTGTGATGTCGTGTATGATGGGTGCATTACTGGTCGTTCCAAGAGGCTCATACAACGAGTGCAGAACGCATGTGCTCGTTTTTGTTTCAGAGTCCCTCCCCGATCCCACATCACTCCATACTTGAACGCCGCTAACTTGCTTAACATGCCTGCACACCGGCGCCTGCACCTTGCCACTCTGCTGTTCGGGGTAGTAAAACACGAAACCCCCAGCTACCTTTTTCATAAACTGGTATGGTCCAAAAGTGCGCGCAGGTTTAAGGCACTGGGCATTATACCTATGCACCGAACCGCTGCGTTCAGAGGTAGTTTCAAGTACGCGGCGTCTAAGTGCTGGAATGATATCCCTCCTCCTATCCAAGGGGCGCTTAGCAGATACACCTTTAAGCGTAAGCTTAAAGGCTATTTGTTGACGCTCCAGAAATCAAGATCCTAATCCCCAGCACTGTGACAGCAATAAATATGCCAATTGCAATTTTTTTATCTAGTTTTTGTTTTTTAATGTGTACGGTAAATATAGATATTTTATTGAAGCTGCATCCAGGTAGTGTGTAGGTACATGTATTATCTCACTTTAAGTATTTATGTTTATTTCTCTTTCGCCTGTCCCAATACAATTTTTATTACATTTGTATGACGTTTCCGTGATTCACCGACGGTGCTGGCTGAAAATCAGCGCTGCAGGTGTCTGACACCTCAGCATAATGCTGAGCCAGTGTCCGGTTCACTGCCGCAGAAACACACTTGTTTCATGTTTTATCTGATTTACTATTATTGTTTAATATGTGTGTCCTGTGTGTTTGTGAATAAATGTATTTTTCTTTTTTTTTCTTTCTTTCTTTCTTTCTATATTTTCTTGGAAACTTTGTATTGCGACCATAAAGGTTAGCACAAGAAGAAGTACAGGCAATTGTGCCACAGATAATGTAGATAAAGTAGTAAAAACTAAGTTTAAGACTACAGCGAACATTGTAGAAAATAGGTAGTACAAACTTAACTATTATTGTAATCTCCAACACGTTTTATACAACGAAAATTCCTTACAAGTTAGTACCTATTTTACGGGTACACCATCGACTGTTTACCAAGTTCCATAAGCCTTGCTTTCAGCACACGGCAGCCAATTTGAGTGCACCTTTGCACCGATAATTCTACGGGCCGTAATTATTCGGGAGACAAGAAAGGGGCCGCCCCACTTCCAATATTTATGTGTTGCCGATGACTGGGCGAAAATATCGGGCGTCGACCGACTCCTTTTTAGCGAAGAATGGCCGGAGAAAGGCCGCGAGGAAGGCTTTCTTAATGCACAAACAGCACGGCTCGCTCACCTGCCTTGATTTATTGGGCTCCATTGTTCGGCCGTTACAAGCTTGTTGTTGCGTTTTTAATTTATTTCCTTCGTGAAATTTTGCGCGTTAATATTTAGTTAGATAATAGAGGTGGTAATGGGGAATAACGGCAAAATTTGTTTTGCGAGGTTTTCCTTCAAATTTCGAGCTTTTTCTTTAGATTTATCTCGTAACGTTGGTAGTACGTGGATAAGTACGAAGTTTAGTGGATAAACAAGGTTAGAGATTAAAACGATTAATTTGAATACTGCCATCCTGATCGATTTTTTGATTCGGATGTCATCACCATTTTTTTTACATCTAAACCACCTGTCGACTGTGAATGCACTTCGTAGAGAAAAATTATACTCATCGGGGATATTAACGTTATACCTACTGCAAATCTAGTGCGGTGAATATAAAATTTTATTGAAAACTTAGATAGTGGATACGATCTGTGCCTGAATCCTGATTCTGCAAATAAGTCAACATACTCGTGTCAATAAACAGTCATATCTTTCAACTGGTCTTTAGCTCGGCAGACACGTCGTCATTTATAGGAAAACACCAGGATTTCAAGTGTATTCTACCAATTTACACTAAACAATTAGGAACACCACTCATTTAAAACCACGACGTCGGGTGCGCTGCCAAACATGTGACTTCTATTGCTACTTCACTTTATCTGCTAGCGTAACTTGCAAAGGTCACAATCAGGGGCGTGCATAAGACAAATGTGTCGCATATGTCTCTATTCGGCAAAGGCCGAAGTCGAAGTTTGCCGTCATTTGTCCCCGCCAAGGTGCAAGATTGGCCACAAATATATACGGGCCGGCTGAATTTGCGGGGCCGCGTTGAATCGCCAATGAGCTGTGACGACACAGCACACAGAAGTTGCGGTAACGAATAGATTGCACTCATGTGAGATTCTGCTCTAATTTAGTTGTTAGCTTTATTTGATGTCTATTGATATGTACCGATGGCGATGGGTGGATGGGATGGGATGGTGAAGATGGTGGGCCACCTGATACGGCACGACCGCTTCTTCTTTAACACCCTAGAATTAAAATTGAAGGCAAGAGAGGCAGAGGAAGGCCTAGGCTAACATGTTTTAGCCAAGTAAAGGATGAAGTTGATGTCGAGTCGTATAAGGAAGTCAAGAGGCTAGCAATGGAGAAAGATGAGTGGCGGTTATTCCACCGACAAGAGCAAGGCTCTTAAGTGATGATGATGATTGATATGAACACCATTGGCGCATTCTACCTAAGGAGGTTATATAAATCTGACTATGTTATTATCCTTTAATTCAAATCGTCCCGAAGCCACTAAAGGTTGCATTCCTCAACGTTATCATTCACGATTGTAAATATATGTCTAATTAACCACGTCGATCGCCAATGTTTGACACAGCGTCGACTATAGTAATATATTTTATATATAAAAAAAACATAATTCACAACAAAACAACCTTCATCTCAACAAATTGATGAAGCCCTTTTGCATAACGATAATTGGAGTTGGATTGACTTC
The DNA here is from genome assembly GCA_947578815.1 of Epinotia ramella. Classification (NCBI taxonomy): domain Eukaryota; kingdom Metazoa; phylum Arthropoda; class Insecta; order Lepidoptera; family Tortricidae; genus Epinotia; species Epinotia ramella. The sequence goes on from OX388206.1 coordinate 21,308,984, forward strand.
TTTGTTTCTGCTAGAAGCTTCCTCTAAATATCGAAACTTTTAGCAACATATAGTTTTGAATGTGAGTTTATAGTTTGTGATTCCACGTACACACAGTACAAAAATAATTAATAATATAGTTTATATATTGTATATCATACAAAATTTTACAAACTTCTAATACGTCAATTGAAAATTGTAATATTAAGAGATAGGGCCCAGATGTCCTTACATTGAACATATGTACTGTTCCAGGTCGGCTGTTTACTGTTGCGACGACAATCGGGCTTCGGCCGTTTGTGGCAACGGCAATTCGAATTCATTCGGCACTGTCGTGTCGCTAAATGTCTGTCGCCTCATCAGTGCGACGTACTCGGTTAAGAGGAAACACTAAAGGCGAGATAATTGAGAAATAGGTATTTGTAAAATGTATTGCTGTCGCGCCAACCTCAAGCCTCCCCCCGCAGAGCGCGATAGAGAGAACTGCAGCTTGAACCGAAAATACCTATTCAAAGTACATAAAATCAACGTTTCGTAGTTCCCTTATTTCTTTTCCAAAACTTGACCTATTTAACTATTTTTTTTATAAAAAATCAGAGAAAGGCTTTAGCCGTGTTCCTATGTTTTCCTTTTTAGGGTTCCGTACCCAAAGGGTAAAACGGGACCCTATTACTAAGACTTCGCTGTCCGTCTGTCTGTCACCAGACTGTACCTCAAGAACCGCGATAGCGATAGCTAACAGAAATACATCATCTGTGAAAATTTCAACTATCTAGCTATCGCGGTTCCTGAGGTACAGCCTGGTGACAGAGAGACGGACAGCGATGTATTAGTAATAGGGTCCCGTTTTTACCCTTTTGGTACGTAAACCTAAAAACAAAATAAAATAAATATTTGAGGGGGGCTCCCATTCAACAAACGTGATACTTAATGGTACGGGACCCTCCGTGCGCGAGTCCGACTCGCACTTGGCTGGTTTTTTTTAATAATCTAGTCAAAATTGTTTTCTGGATGTTTGAACACAGCGGGAAATCTGGCTTTTTTTAGGTTTTTGAAGGTTAATTATCTCTTTTAAGAATAAATTTATGAAAACAAGGAAAATATAGGAACATGCCAATAGTAGCCATAGATTTATGGACAAAAAATTATTGCTCTACGCCATTATCCAGGGAGAAAACAGGGGACTACGTTTCTATGGAAAAACGGCCCTTGTGTTTCCTCTTAACACTTTTTCTGGACGTCTATAGACGGGTTACCAACTCTTAATTGTTGTAGCGGTCGTGAATGTATTACATTCTAGTTGGAATGACTAGTAAGAACAGATATTCGAGATTGATTCGAGTTAATGATGGTTTAAAGTTATTGTATAATTACGTACTATTTTTACGTAAACTGAAAGAATGGTAATCACTGTGAGTACGAAGCCCTTCAAAATTGTGAACTTTATCAAAACATGAAAACTTTTGTGAGAACTTTCTTACTAACAATTTCAAGGAGCTTTGAGATAGTGTTATTCTTTGTGTTTTTTTTTACTCATTGCATTTATAAGTATAAACAACTTGGGATTTCGTACGTTTATACTACAATATAAATAGTAAACTAAGTAAGAAGATCATAATCTTACAGTAGTGTGTAGTCAGTTTCCAAATACGTATGAGCGCCTAGACATAAATTAGCATTTATATACGTAGCTTAGAATATTCTAAAGCTATGACCAGGGGGTTTATCTAACTAGATTGATATTAAATTTCCTTTCGTAGCATGCTCAATCTGGTTTGACGCGCTTAGAAGCGAGCGCGGGCAGCAAATGTAAATTTGATTTCAATCCAACACCTACAGCGAGATTTACCCCCAGCAAGACGCCGGGGGTGTATTAGCCTGGCGCGCGCTTTGCATCACAAAGCAGACCGCACTCGCAGTCGATATTTACGGCCACTGATTGGCCGCGATTTGTAGCGGCCGATTTGAGTATGCCGCACGAATAGACAATGCCCAGTTGATGCGAAGTGTCCATTAGAAATTGGCATTTAAGTAAAGGGAAAAAATTGCATGGGTTTATAGATATAAATACAATAAGTAGGTACCTCAAGTGTCACACCCATCTGTCCATCACACCGTTTAGGCTGCAAATCGTGCCAAAGACACAAACACGCTGACTGTGTTCTTCACTTCCCTTCATCGTCACGGGGAAAAACAAATCTACCAAAAAATGAGGTGGCCCCAAAATAGATCTGTATTCAATTCGCTCTGCTTTCTTAACACACTCAGTGCCGAAAACCCCACTGTCGGGCGCCTACGCCGTATTCGCTATCCGCTACATACGAGGAAAACCCAGGAATCGGCTAAGAGCGGAACACGTAGCGATTCTTGGCAGTGTATGTGTTAAACGCTCTGTTTTGTCACTTCTGACATGAAAAATGTTAAAGTTATTTCAATGACTTTTATCTGATTCCTTTATGTAGCGAAATTGCTAAAACACAACAGTAGGTTTCTCACAAGCTTAAAATTCATAACACAACACCTGCGTATCATACCGGCCATGGAAAATGCGACAGGGGTGGTGACAGGACGTAATCAGGCGATCTTCACCCTTCCCTCAGTCATCAGTCATCAGCCGTCAGCTAAGCGACCGCATTCAAATTGCCGGGCCATGACGATGCTTTCATGCCCCAGGATACTGCCCGGGGCAAAGAGTATGTGGGGTTGGCGCGTGTAGATACGAGCAGACATTTCTTTGGAGGACGTGCCGTGTTACCTATCGTATAGATAGTGTAGATAAATTTACAAATCCTGACGCGAATCATTAGAAAGCGTGAATTAAAAGTATAGTATTCATATATTTATTTTAAATTGTCTGATTTATTTTATATCATAGCTAGACACTATAATGACGTGCAAATAATTATTTGTTCTGTTGTTTTGCGCCAGCATTCGTAATTGTACCAAATACATCTTAATATTTCAATGTGTCTATTTATCATTTTATAACTGCAGCTCAGCTCGCTCAGTATAAAACTGCGACTCACACTATTATCATACTGGGGTTTCAGCAAACCAATTCTTTGAAATTTACCTGCAACAAAAAAATACATAATTAGATGGTGCATGATTAAAATCATTACATTAATGTGACGGACATTTATATAAATATCATTGGAATAATATCATTGGAATTTATCTAATAGCTTGGATGGTAGTCGTTTTTTCAACGGATTACTATGATGCAACTCTGTCAACTCAAATATTTTTTAGTGTACTACGTTAGTGTCGGCTGTATTTTTAAGTTAACACTCGCTTTTTGGCAGCATTTTGACAGTGTTTATCGCCGTATATTGTCAGTGTTGTTGCAATATATCGGCTTACTCACTAAAAATACTTTGTACAGTGACTTAGGTACATTTAAATTGAATTCGAACAGTAGGTATAAAGTTATAAACATAACTTAAAAGTATTTTCATGTAAAGGTTATGTCCGCACCTCAGAGCCATGTCCTATCTATTCACTGTCTACTCTGGCTGCCAGCCTCGTCCAGCATTACATCGGGGACATACTTTTTATGTCATTAGACATCGGGATCGCCATGGAGTTATGGCGGGATCGATTATCGCCCGCTCATCGTTGGGGACGGTACACCAAACCATCAAAACGACGTAACTTCACTTAGGGCTCTCACTTGCTTACGATCTTGTGATATTAAACGGGGGACAGTAAGCCATATCAATGTGAATGTAAATGACCTACGCGTAGTTAGGGTTCTTTTGTACATAAGTCGTTTTAGTTCTGTGTGACAGGACAGGGTAGGGTAGGGACTTAGGACTTCTTATGAAGCTTGTGGTGATATAGGGTGTGGTTTATTATATTGAAATAATATGAATAGTTGGTTGTCTCAAGATTGCTGGGATGTTACGTTGACTTTGACTTTTTTCTTATAAGGGCAATGACTATTTTGAGCATGATGGCTGTGTGTCGGACTGTTTAGATTCTAGTCATTATTTTGTAGAATTCGCCCCAACAACTAACGGAATTCTTTGAAAAAAGTCAGAAAAACTATCCTCCAACTAAAATTAACAAACATTTAATAAAGTTGAAATACTTTCTCTATTCGGTGATACAGTCGCGTTATTTATTTAAGGACCCTTTTCGCAAAAATATTCTTTACATTCCTATACAATTTGACAGGACTGTCAACCTTAAATGGATCCCAAATTAAAGTTCGTGACTGTGGACCTACCAGTGGAACGACTAAAGTTTTCAGAAAGTTTTCACGAAGGTTACAAAAACATTGGGGCCATGCAAAGAGATCTATAGGGAGGTAAGAAAGAAATGTGGGTTAGGTACCTATTCTTAAAAGAGCAAATTAAACTCTGTACCAACTTTAAAACAGTGCTCTGAACTTTCTTATCATCGCAAGTCATACAAAAAATAGTCACCAATCACGCCCCAGCGCAGATAAAGTGTAGATTAAATAACGAAATTAAAACTGCAATAAAAAGGAGTGAGTTTAATCCGATGTAAAGTGCATAGTGCAAACAGCGCCGGCAGACAACCGAATACATCATCGAAAACGAAACGGAAACGCAATAAACATTCATTGCGAAATTAAACACATCTACCTGCGTGTTTGCCATCACGAAATCACTAAATGAATAAACCAGAGGAACTGGACGCCGTAAATTCGCAGTCGAATATCAATTTGGCAGAGGGAGGGTCGATAAATAAAAAATATATAAAATACACAGTACGCAACATGAAAGCCGTGAATGGCACTCGTGAAAAATGGACCCGCCGCTCTTCCAGGGAAGCAATCATTCAAACTGGCTGTTGTCTGTTTGCGCCTGCTCTTTTTCGCGTGGCGTCGGATATTTTTTGCAATTTTTTTCGGCAATGTCATTCGCAGAGCTCAGGTGTGGGGACACGTGGTGCGGACAAAGAAAACAAATATTAATAACCGGCATTTTTTAAAGTCTTGGCAGGGCAATCGTTTATTGTTGTCAATATTTCGTAAATGATTTCCCTATGATGCGGCGTTTTTTCGACGCCCCGCGCTGAAAAGGTGGGCGGGCGGTTGAATTTTAGTACTTTGTTACTTATTTGTTGCCTAACGGACAGGTTAATGATTTCTCGAGCTACCTTATAAAAGGAAGGCATTTAAGATATTTAATGTACTACTTAATTATTTGTGTAGGCTTTAGGCGAAATTACTCACGTCATGATACCTGTAATAAAGTTGGATTTTGGTACTCATTACAACAATCTCAAACGCGCATCATAACACCTATACCAACGCGTATATAGCTGTCTTACATAGTCGTTTTCAAAGCAACCGCCTTTTCAACCACCTTTTTCAAATAAAAATAATATTTGAATTCAGAACGAGATATTCAGTAACAAAGTGGAGCACACTTTCGAACTTGAAATGCGTAGTGGAGCATAAAATTACCCGCCGAGTTCCGCTCGACCATACCTGAGTGTGCATGCAACCCCAGGTGAGAGCCAGCATTTTTCCTAATTAAAATAATGCCTGCCTACTTCTCATTCTTCCTCCCCCATTCATTAACCCAATGTGCTGTAGATAAACGTTGTTTGCCCGAGAGAGCGCTTTCCTACTTACAAATATGCCGGTTTTCACCCGCTTACCTTAATGGGAACGGAATTTTATCGGCCGCTTTTACAGACACATTTTTTCGAGCTTCTAATTAGCAATATTATCTCTTTGTGTGTTTTAATAAACTGGTTTTTAAATTACAATGTTATCGCATAAAATAAAGCTACAAATTCCTCATTGCGCAATCATATATTTTTCAGAGCACTCGACTTTTTCTTGGCCTCACAGTTAACCCGAATTCCAGCAAACTGCATAATTTCGCCACTAATGAGAAGAGAGTCGGCGTCGTCTAATTAGCGGCTCCGAGTCGGTAAGACGCCCACTAAATAGAGGAGCGAAGGCGCGTGCACAAGCCGCATAACTCAGTAGTTTGACTGGATTTTACAAGCACCTGAAACGGGTTTCAAACACGAAAATGTCCTACTTTCGTTAATGCTTCTCGCAGCCCCGATACAGTCTACAGTCAGATTGTTGACAAGGGTCTTGCGCTGATGCCTACGTGAGCGTTGGTTTCTATAGTTATCAGTGAATTTGCTGATAATATAAGTGTACTGTGGTCTGAACTTGCGACGGTAGGTAGAGTTCACTCGCGGCGCCTGAGCGAGCGCCACGAGCGCAGTTCGCAGGAGCTTCGCTCACCTAATGAAGTGGTTCGCTTTGACACGTGTTCGTTAGCAGACCACTCCAACGATTGCAACGAGTTGTGTTCAGATGACAGCTTCCTTGAATTTACCACTTAAGTGGCGTGCAATGGCGTCGTAGTTGTTAACTAGTTCGCAGTCACTTAACTATGTCTATAGTCTGTCGTAGACTTATTCTTATAGAAAGCACGGCGTATTAAGAACTCTCACATGCAGTTGCCTTCGTTCTCTGTGTAGCTACCCACTTGTTTCATATCTGACAAGTGACATGCCATGTCTCTGAGAGTCGGTATGTTTCATGTGGCTGTTTCATTACACATGGCTAATTGCCAAATGATCTCAACGAACGTCAGTTGATTTGGATGGCATTTGAAGCCAATGCCTAGTAAAAAATCGAGTCACTTAATTTTGAAGGGCGAGCTCAGTAATGTCCGTTTAAACTCTGCATTCACTCAGTCTAAAACATTGTAAGGATAGCTACATTTGTATAAAGTGCTGACATTACCAGCTATCTGTAATTTTTTTTATTCGAATCTTCGATAAGTAATAGATACAAGTTAAAGTGTTGTACGTACTTTTTGTGAGCCACATAGTCACTATATACTCGTACGTCACTAGAATGGCGATATCTTAAAAACGAATCCATTTGCGCTCCTATATTGTTCCATCCTCCTGTGTATATATATGGGTGCATACAACTAACTCATAAATATGTCCCATACTTTTTCGGTACATATTTATGAGATGATTAAATCGATACATATTTTTGCACTATTGTAAATTGTCAAAGGCATATGCTGCACCTTCAGAATTACAGATAAGTTTTTTGTTCAAGAGTTTAAATGCCGATCTGATTTAAAATAATTTTGTGAATTGGAATTGACTTAGTATTTCTCGCGCGCTAAGCGCAAGGTGTCAGTGCTCGTACTCGAAATACCAACCCGATACCAATAGATTAACTATTATTCTAATAGAACTTACAGCTCTTACGTAGTCCCTGTTCCACGTCCAAGAAACATGGCAAATCTGCAATAATCTCCTGTAATACTTAATTGCGTCCACTGTACACGACACAATGTCGCACGTAATCAGTCCGCGACTCGACAATACAGGAGATGTTACGTCTTTCAGGGCTGTCACTTACTCGAATACTACATCATCTTACTGGAGTCACGAGGATATCCTGTACATAATAAAGAGGTAAAAGTTTGTGAAATGTGAATTTTCCATATGTAAGTTCCTAAAATCCCTTTAAAAAATTATATGAGCAATGTAAAGGATGGACCTCCGGGAAGGGCATAGGCGGAACCGCGCGTGCAGTTAGTGTATAATTTTATGGTATTCGTCCACTGGCGTAAATGTTAATTCGTTCTATTGTTTAATAAAGGTGACCCACCCATGAGGATTCACTGAAACAACTGACTTCTAAGCCCGCCTTCTACTGAGAGAAGAGCGGACTCCATACGGAGTCCGTTTAACTCGCAATGGCAAACTAAACGAATAGAAATGCTTTCACTGCATAAGAGTGAGCGGAGCCGACTAAACAAGTTGAAAGAGTCGTAAAAACTCCGCTCGACTCGCAACACTGATCTTGATACGAAAACTTCCACCGCGAGCGAGTTAGCGGAGCGGATTGAACGAGTTAAAATGGGTCCGCTGTGTGATGGCTTCTCACGCTAGTTTTGAACGGACTCGTTCATCTGACCCATCTCATTTCTCACCTCGCTCGCATCGCAAAGCCCGCTGACAATGGTAGGCAAGATACTGAAACTCTTTCTAAGTGTAAGTGCACAACTATTTTACTCTGGTCCACTCAGTTCGTTACTTCCGTTTCCGCTCATTAGTTCCCTTTTTCAGTGTCAAGGTCCATAGAACTCGATCTCACCGGTGACTTGCCTTAATACACTATACGTAAAAACACCGTTTCAAGAATTTTTCACTTGAATCCGATTCGAGTCGAGTGTAGAAATAAGTCACATGACAAACCCTACGTTTATTTGGCACTATAGCCTTAATCTAATCTACGCTTTAACTTTTCTCATTTTAGTAGCGACAATTACCCATACATTTTACATGGGCATGGGGATTAAAACGTTATGTTATGTGTACTCACAAAGTATTAATAACGTAATTTTTTCGATATTGTTTATGCCAACCCTGCCGATGGCCCACCCCTGCTCGCGTAATCCAACTATTCAATTTTCAGCCAAAAGGATTGTCCGCGTCTTAGGTTTTTTATCTCTTCCCGCTGATCCGCTTCAAGCAGTTATAACCGCCACTGTTCATCCCAAACTGAACCTTATTGAGTTAATTAAAATCCTTAGTTTTATATCACAAAGAAAACTAAACTTAAGATTGCTTTTGGATTAAGTAAGCAATTTTGCTTCGTTCGACTATTCGTTCCAAGAGGGAAGCCTATTTTCACATGTAATTCTATACTATAATATACTTACTCCAAAACTTGCGTTCGTCTTTGTACATGATAAACCAGGCAATATTGCATATTACTATGTGTAAATAATATACGAAGCTACAGTACATAAGTGCACCTTCGTAATTATTAAGAAGGAAAGTGGTTACCTGCCGCTGACGTGCCTATGTATTTCTTATAATTTTTACTTGTTAAATTCCGTTTTAGCCCGCTGAAAACCCCTCTAAGAACGCTTTTTAATTAGAGCAAAGTTAAAATGATTCAACTCATCATTTAAAACACGAACTTTCCTAATTGTAGGTAGCGAGATTTACAGTCAAACTTGGCGGGAAAAAAGTAATTATCCCTTCTGTTCTGCGGAGGTGAGGAAGCATATTAAAAAAAAGTTGAAAGTGTTGCCAGCGTGGAGTGGCGCAGACAGTGATGGCTATTAATTAGAAGGGTTGGCTCAAGATTGCGTTTTTGCTACTCGTCGCGTTTCCGTTAGCTTTAGGCACGTTTTAAAAATGTAGGTTTAAAAAAAAAGTTTTCTATTCACGAAAGTTTTCATTCGAATTTAAATCAGTAATGTATGTTTTATTTTATTTTATATGAGTATAATAAATTAAGTTTCATTGTATCGTACAGTGTTTTTTTTATTCGCACACATGGGTACCTACCGAATTTACATTTCTTTGCACACATTGTTCCACAATACTTTCTGAAACGGCAGCGGTAATCGCTTAACTTTTCGAACGCTCGTATCAAGTGTACTTAAAGATGTAAAATACAGTTAAATACTTATATTTTGAAAAGTTTCGCAATTAACCTGCTGTTATCATGTCATAACATGTTGCCAACATTATTTGTTTGGGTACTTTTATTTTGAATATTTCTAAACGTCGTACCATCAGTCTCTGCGAGTCACATAAATTGTTGTATTTCAATTCAACAGCGCTATAATAATCGCCTATTCTTGGAATGATTCGATTTTGATTTGGGTAATATTTGAAGCACTAAACATGATTGTTATTCGTATCTTTTGCCAGACTCGAGCTAGGTATGCAAAAAAGCCCCCATTGTCTACCAATCTATAAAACTCGTTTATCAAACGATCTAATCATAATCAAATACTGCAGTTTGTTAACAAGGTGCTAACGCGAGAATTTATGTAAACTGTTCTCCGCTCCACTTATCTGATATTAAAATCTGCCTCGAGCATGGCAGTAGGCTCGCAATCACTCCTCGGGGAGCCTTTATTTGCGGGACTTATACCCACTTAACATATCTGCATATTCATTAAGAGATCAATCAAATTATTGTCTTTCGTGCAGGGATTCTTGCAGCATTCATCTGGATGCGAGCTAGCCTGGATTAAGTAACGGGGGCTAAATGAATTCGTGATCCTTATTTAACGGGAGGTTTTGTTGGCTTCATTTGCATAAGGGAAAGATTATAGTAACCCGACTGTCATTTATTACGTAAGTATGTTTCATGTTATGCTGAATATCATTCATGAAAGTAGGTAGGTAATGTTTACTTTGAGCAGCGAGAAATTTAAATATTTACACTAATTATTCGTGGCTTAATGAATATTTACGAAATTCAGTACGAAACTTTAGGGATTATGATCGTACCTAGTTAAACGTCCATTTAAAGGGCGTTGCTGTGACGTTGGTACTTTCAATGAATGAGAAAGGCACGAGACCTTATTTATTTGTTCTGTTTCTATGTTCATAGGCAAATTGGAACACCCGCAAGCCCCGCTTTCATTGTCAAAGCCTAGTCCATGGTGCTCTCAATAATTCACCTGACTTCCTGCACCTTTTCAACCATTTTTGTTTCACGGCCCATTCACAAGGTCCGATCATTGATTGTTTTAACAGACGCCGCGTCGCCGACTTCGGCCGTTTCAAATGAAGCGCGATAGATTTTTACTGGTATTGTGTTACTGCATTTGTGACGGGACCTCTATCAATCAGAGCGGACCCCCGGGGCCGGTTCCGACCAGGTGTCCTTATGGAATTCGCGCTCTAAGCTGGATCGGGAAAAAAAATGACGTCCATTGTGCTCTTCTGCGTAGTGAGCGTTTGCAAGCATCCGCCAGGTACTTCCAGGGGAGCTCAGGCGTCGCATTTTGTGCTCGAGTGCTTATTTTAAGTAGTAAGATAAATAAATAGAGCCTCAGCAGCGGGTTAATATAGATCTATGATGATGTGGCCGGCAATGTAAGGTCACGTAATAGATTTTTCAATTGTTGTGATCTGTTTTGTTACACGACACTAAGCATGGCTGGCTAGAGGTGGCTAGTAAAGGAGTAGGTAGCGTCGGTAACTATGAGTATTTCGGGAATTTAAATGAAACGGTCTGATTCAAATAATGTTTGAATATATTATTTGGCTTAAAAAGTGAAGGAAAAAAACATTACAACTAGAATCAGAATCAGAATCAAATATTTATTCATGCCACAACACAACAATTACAAGACAAAAGAAGAAGGAAATCTGTGCAGTGTTACGAAATGGGCCCAACTCAGCATGATGCTGGCTTTGCAGCCAGCGTTGGTCTTCCGTTGAGTCCATCCAGTGAGTACCGGAACGTAACACACGTAACATAAACATGGTAAAAATAACAAAAAGTAAAATAAAACAAAAAACCAGTGACAAATAAAAAAAAAAAACAACAATAAGAAAATAATCATTAAAAACTAAAAGAAAACAAGCAAACAACGAAAACACATAACAAGTTACAATATAAACTACACCGTCAGTGAAAGCCTTTATTTTGTTTTAGGTATACTTAATACAATAACTAGGTATACTTAATACACAGTGTACTTTATATACATTGCATTAAGGAATTCACATTCAGCTATGTATTAGACAGTTCTAATCCATGAAGTATCCAGTAGATACTTACATACATACGAACTTATGTAAAGTTTTCTAAAAGTAAAATCAGTGTGCCCTCCCGTGGCACGTAAGAAGATTTTTTGTTAATTTGTCATTAAATCCCAAGCCACACTGTCGTAACGCCACGGCAGCCGTAAAATACGGCATGTCGTTAAAATCTATAATATACGAGGCCCATCTAAACTGGCAATTGTCGGCCAATTGTCCACAGTACTGGACTCTCGAGCCGACCAACTTAGGAGAAGCAAATCAAGCAAGCCATTTTCACCCTTACCCAGTAGCGTTTAGAGCCATTGTACTGTAATAGGCACGAAGTATAAATCATTAAAGGTATTACTAAAGGTGCAGGTAAACGTTTGGTCCGTGATCTATGAATGAGTTTCGGGAATTAAGGGGACATTTGGGCAATGCAGTGTTTTTGTGGATTGCGGGGAACATGAATAAAACACGAATACAAAATAATCCTAGACAAAATTAAAAGCTACTTGATTTCTTTGCTTGCTTATCACAAACAAAAGTCAGCAAAACTTCATATATAAGATTTTGGTAATTAATAATCTATTCTATACTATACTTATATTATAAAGAGGGAAAGACTGTGAGATTGTAGGTTTGTAAATTTATAAGTTTGTATGAATGGGTAACCGCCGGAATGGCTTATCCGATTTCAAAAAAATCTTTCATCTGCCTGTAGAATGGAGTTTTTGGATGATTATAGGCTGTTTTTATCTCGAGTGTTGGCCCGGGTGTTTTGCAATACACGGATGAAGTCGCGCGGGCAACTAGTACAATTATAATGTTGCCAAATCCAACTTGGCTATACATTATCCTATAATTATTAAACGAGCAACATTTATATAATTATTTTCTTGTTTATAAATGGTTCTCCTTACGGGTGTGTGAGATGGGTAAAAAATGTAAAAATCGATGTAGCTGTCATCTCAGGGAAAACTTGTTTTGTCCGTAAAAATACGAAAAACACCGACCACACCTCGGATTCCCAAGTACTACTTACAAATATATCTATGCACGGTAGGTACATTTTTAATTCAGTCCTTTTCACAAACTTCTCGTATGTAAGTACCTAAATATATGTTTCACTGTACCGATGGCGAGCAAGCCAAATTATTTGGATTTGAGCTATATAGCCTGGATTACCATGTAAATACCAAATGTGAATGACCCGCCAAAAAGGTTTCGAACACGGTTCGGCAACACATTAAACTAACGAAAGTGTGACACAGCCAATTTACGACGCCGCTTAAGATGACGTCCAAATTACCAATAAAAAAAACCGCCCAGCTGCCGAAACCGCGGGAGGTTGTAGATTGGCGCGAAATACCTAGAGAACTGTCATCATTTGATGAAAAAAAACGATTAAAATCTTGCGCAAGCGGCGTTTTTATGCGCGCAGATGTGCGCGTGCCCCACCTGTCCCACGTGGCCAAAGATAATGGCGGCTACAAAGGAGTCCGAGGATACCATTGTTGAAAACTAACGCGCATTGATTTAATGTTAAGACGACGCGCCAGTGGCCTATGCACGCCGCGCAAATGTCATATTCGATGATAAATTATATTTTACGCCACACCTGGCCATAAAGTCGCAATTACCGCGCGCTAAGCGTGGGGAAAATCCAATTTTCTAGCCAAAGGCACACGAAAAATGTTGTACCTATTCACCTCGGACGATAATAAAGATATATACTACCTAATCATCACGCTCACAAATACTTTGCCATGTGCTAACGCAAGAGATGACGCATAATCAATTCAAAAATGATTTTAATATGAAATACACTGACGAGCAATTAAAACGGGTATGGAAATCTTTCATTGTTCTCATCTTTATAGTAATTCAAAATGTAAAAAAGTTCAGCTTGGGCTCGAACGACGCAACGCGTTTCCTACCCAGTTAACATTCCAAGGAGCACACATGTCAACCCACCGCATTTTGTAACCTCCAACGCACATTCTAAGCCGCTCTCAAATCACGACACCAAAAAACCTTCAGCGGAATTATAATACGTACTCGAGGTGTGAGCCCATTAGAATAGGCACGCGGCTCGAATACGATTGCCTGCAACAATGCCGTACAAAACGCAGCAGCGATTACCCTCTAGCCGTGATGTGCTAGTGAGACTCGCATGCGAGGAATCTGCGCCCGTGCCCGAGCCAATGCTCTTGGTATTTGGAATTAATAGCGGCATTTATTTTGATATAGCACTGGCAAATCTTTTAAGTCCTAAAAAGGTTACGTTAAAAGTACCCTACACCGAGCAGCATACGTATGAAGAATGTCATGAAAGTTAATGAATCATGAGGGGTTTGTCAAGATTGTAGCAATTGTAGGTATATCCAAGGATCTCTACCTACCCCTCCGGGAAACAGGCGTGATTATGATTATATGTATATTTATCTACGTAAATCTTTTATGACAACAGGTTTCATAAGTTTCGGCAACGTGGTTAAATGATGTAATATTTCGTGATGAAATATTTTTGCCAAAAAAATGCAACACTAGAAAGGGAAAACAAACATCACAAGAAGTACGACACAAAATTTGAAACGCAAATAAATACGACATAAAGAATAATAAACTAACATTATACATTCAGTGCTGGTTCAGAGCAGATAACCATTTACCTAGTAATATTTGATCAATTAAAATAACACATTGCAACTCATAACGAAAGTAATACGCACCTTTTTCATATCGTTGTTTGTATTAGTTCACCAAAATCTTCTTGTTAACTGTTTACTAATTTCACTAAAGCCAGCATCAAGATCTCTCAACCGCAGTACCCGCGAGGTGCGAATAAGTGGTTCCGTGGAAATATTTCAAATCAGACGCAATACAGGCAATAACGCACGCGAGCAGCCTCCCTAATGCTGAGGACAATCGCAGGATGTGTGGGATACGGAAACCCGTGACGTAAATACCTGTGAATAATGTCTTATAAGTAATAGGTAATAAGCAAGTTATTCAAACTGAACTGAAATGTAAAGCCGAAACTATAGGTACTCAACCCGCTTGGCACAAGACTTTCTAGAAAGAAATGTAATCAATATTATGTGGAATATACTTACTTAATCATTTATTGGACCATGACATACACATATTTTTATAAAAACAAGTTTGAATACCAATAAAATAGAGAAATTAGCCTTTTACATTTCTTGCTTCTATAAAAAAAACAACATTACAATATTGTATAAAAAAGTCAAATGAATAAAATATGTATCGATCTAATCCTCTAATAAAATATTTACCAAAACGTTAATCCACTGACATGAGAGCCATGGGACATATTTACGAGTAAGTTGCATGCACCCATATGTTTACACATAACTGTACGTACACTATGGCATAGAACTCTTGGTTAGCTAACCAAATACGCACTTGTCTAGGTCTCAACTCGGATACTGCGTTCGTCCGTTCTGCACCTTATGGGCACTTGTCTTGTCTTACCGTTAGACCTACTCAGTCATATTTAGGTATTTATTCCAATTTTGATCAAACTACTTTGTATTCATTAAGGCAGCATTGAACTTCACCATTCAGCCCTGCCTCACGCCCTGTATCGTGGTGTAATGCAACATACATCAGACATTAATCCGACGTTATGATGGATGGGCCAACCTAATGCCGCGGCCGATTTTTTTGTTTTTTACTCCCCCACAGACAAGTGCGATTTCTCACGTTCATCCTAAAACAGCTCGCGCGGCAATAATTGCATTATGCCGTGCTAGATGCCCGAGTCTACTGTCTATGCCTATAAGGGTGATAATTTAGGGTTACCACCCTTCTCTTTAATTATGGATATCTCGTTTATCATAACGTTTACTAGCTATGTGAATTATTACACTAATTATTGTTATCGTTGTGGGGAATAAGTTTCTCTTGTTTATAGGAATTGCGGGTTATTGGTATTTTATTAAGTGGGTTTTCATGACTAAGTACTAGTTGTTTAAGACGTCTTAGGTGAGCTGGAATAGTGTTGCAAGTGTTGCAACTGTCTATTTTTGTCTAAACTCGTAAACTTCAAAAAATAAGTACGTAGGTACAGTCGAGGAAATTGAATGTTTAGCACTTTTGGACCTTAACGTCATTCTAATAGAGTTGACATGTGCCAAACATTCAATTTCCTCGACCGTACTTTGTTCAATATAGTAAGTATTAGTAAGTACTTAGATATGCAAGCCAACTTTCAGCACCGTAATATCAGCGTGCAATACTTTGACAAAACTATCAAAGGAGAGGTTAGTTTTCACTATATGTCAAAAAGTATCTTTGAACTCCTAATACAATGTTGTTACTGTACACCTATTTGTGAAAGTTACAAATATTATTGAAGAGGCCCTTTTGTTTATTGTCTGGTGGTTATTAATGAAGCAAATCACCGAAGCCATTTAATAATGGCAATAATGAAACCAATACGCATATCGTCAATAACCCTATTATTCTGAGTACCTATCTAACTATTACGAGGGGTGATCCAAAAGTAATGATAATCGGCATAAAAAACAGAAGTTATCCGTTATATATCATTTTGAATTATTAAATACACTCTTTATTAGTTTACTTACCTATATAATATATTAAAAATGTTTTAATTTTGCAACATATAAAAAAAAACTTTGGATAGACGAAATGAAGACTAGTTTTTACATCGACGCAATTCCACCGATTTTATTGACGAGTTTTCAATATCTAAGAAATAAGAAGTAATAGTAAAAGAGTTGGTCTAGATTACACTGTAGGTAATTAGTTTTATAGAATTCACAAGCCTGAAAAACAGTCCTGGTACTCGGCAAGCTCGGCCAAGAAAAAAACTCATACAACTTCTTTTTCTTTGGTTTTTTCTGAGACGGCCCCACTTAATTGCTATAGAATTATGATGTATCACTATCCCTTCGTATTTATATTCATATATTTGTAACCTAGGTTCACCCTGTTTAAAAAAAAAAACTATATATTGATGGCCAGAAAAACCTACCTTAAAGTTTGTTACGTGAGCTGTGCTTAAAAAAACGATGACATGAGTTTAATTTATTAATTTCGTGGCATCAAAATAAATAAACTTTATTTTTTATTTTATTTTTTATTACCACACCAGAATTTTGCCAAGCACCGCCCCAAACATGTAACAAAATATCCTCCGATTTTACTGACGGCAGAATATATTCCATAGCATCATATTTATTTAGCTATTAAAAAAAAAACAAATGAACGAAATCTATTTTTAAAGTTTTTAGTGTATTATTGAATAATGGCACAATATAGGAATGACAATCACAAATTATCATCACGAGACCAAATCATGCTGATTATCATTACTTTTGGATCACCCCTCGTATATACCTGATTCTGTGTAAATCTATGATGTTCTTTGCAAACAGAGAGAGACACGAAAAACATTTTAACAAAAATATGGAGGAAATTCGAATTTAGAACGATTCGAAAATAGTTGTCGACTGCCAGTATTCCCTCTAGATTAGCCGGGACATTTCACGAGCGGCTGCCCGCTGACCTTTCCGCGCGGGCTAAGGGGCCAAGCAAAATGCCATCATGTTTTCATTTTTTCTGCAGTCCGCACTCGACGACACTCGATTAATTCTTCACGGTACGCTTGTCAAAATGTGATTTAATATGTAGGGACTGCGCTTTGCCTCAGTGTGCAACTGACCGCGCCGCCAAAGGGTTGCGGAATGACATTCTGATATATGTTCAAATGTTTTAATAGCTCATGTCGCTAGGCTTTTCAATTAAATGAAATTGATTTGTTTGCTGGTAAATAAAATTGCGAGACCATTACTGTTCGCGGAACCGTGGTCACTTCAAAAGAAAAATGAGCTTTGGTATAGACATGGATGGCCTCCCAACTCGAACAACGTATAATTTTTACTAAAAAGAACTCATAGATGGCGACACAGGTACCGAGCGAAACATTTGAACCAGTAATCGTGAAGATAGAATGATTTTTACACCTTAATAAATTCAACGTACCTTAATTATATCACAAACATCCTTCCGTACATAAAATAAAGGTATATTTTATAAGTTTAGTAAATGCAATAAAATTTGTACTAAATCCATGTAACTCGTACTATACGTGTGAGTTTTCAAGTTTTCTACGTATTATTGGGTACTGTCGCTAGATGACGCCATCACGAGTCGCGAAATTTCTATGGAACCACAGGCTCCAAGCGTTTGGTTATGTATATTTTTATGTGATGTGTAATATTGTCTCGAAAATACTACTTTTGTATCAAAACAATCAAAAATACTCTATTTGTCGCCCGGGAAGTCAATGCCATCTGGTGATATCTCAATGTATTACTAAAACTATTAGGTAGGCTGACAGCGTCATAGCCGTGGTAGCTCAGATACTGCATCTACTGGTGTAGCTACGGGACTAAAATTGTATACAGAATTGCCTACATTAGGACGGTACGCTTTTGCTCTATGAGATTGGGTATCTGTACTTGTATTATTTGATCTGTGGTATAGACGACCGCCTTAGCCTAGTTGGTAGTGACCCAACCTACGAAGCAAGAGGTCCCGGGTTCGAATCTCGGTAAGGGCATTTATTTGTGTAATGAGCACGAATATTTGTTCCTGAGTCATGAATGTAAGTATGTTTATCATCGTCTAGAGTACCCATAGCTTTGCTTAGTTTGGGACTAGGTCGATTTGTGTAAGATTGTATTTAATTATTTTTAATATTTATTATTTTTATTATCATTATGTATTAATCGAACTTTCTCCGATCACATTGGTGAAATCTTACTAAAAGGCCAGGTCAAAAGTACCCTAAACGGACGAGCATGTATGAGAAATGTTATGAAAGTGAGTGAAGCGAAAGTGGTTTGTCAGGATCGTAGCAAATGGAGATCCGTGATCTCTGCCTACCCCTCTGGGAAAGAGGCGTGATTATATGTATGTATGTATGTATGTATTAATCAGGTAGGTATTTGTAAACTGCTAACTTACATTAGCTATCGTGTAGCATCATAATATTCAATTTGGTACTGATGTATGTCTTACAAAAAGAAATGCTTTTGTAATCCAAAACTTCGAGGACAGTTGTCTAGTTCTACCCTCTACGATTTAAGGAGATCAAACGGGCAAGACAGTCACTAGACGCAAGATAAGAGATCCGCATTACAGCCTACGAATTGATGATACCTTAGTAAGTTCTGACCATGAAGTAGCGGATCATTTTGAGCGGTTCTTTTCTAACGTACCCGTTGAGACCACGAAGTCTTTAAACTCATCACCAGATATCGCTGAATCGTTATTGAAAGCAAATGTAACGGAATGTACAGAAATCTTTAGATTTACTCACGTGACGCCACCTGTTCTTATAAAAGCGTTTAAATTGTTGAACTTGAAGAAGACTGAAGATCTTTGGGGCCTTTCAGTCAAAGTATTACATTCCATTGTAGAATCAAGCAGCACCTTTCTTAGCTGATATTTTCAATAAATGTATTGATACTGGAGTATTTCCTGACCTAACGAAACACGGTAAAATTATCCCGTTGTTTAAATCAGGAACGAAAACTGACCCTACCAACTTCAGGCGAATATCAATACCACCGGCACTAAGCAAAGTTTTTGAGAAGCTTATTCTTCATCAGCTTATGTCCCACTTTAGTCGCAATAAACTGCTCAATACCAATCAGTTCGGATTCACTAGGGGCCGCTCTACCACTGATGCCGGTGTGGTTCTAATTAAACATATTGTTGATGCCTGGGAAGAGGCTCAAGATGCTATTGGAGTGTTCTGTGATTTATCAAAGGCATTTGATTGCGTTGATCACGAGAATTTAATCAGAAAGTTGAGACATTATGGGATTAAAAACGGTGCTCTTGATCTTGTTTCATCGTATCTCTCGGAGAGAACACAACGAGTAGTCATCATTGGGACCCCATCAGCAGGGACAACTGTTGCTCTTGGTGTTCCTCAAGGCTCGATCCTAGGTCCGTTTCTGTTTCTGATTTACATCAATGACCTACCAAATGTGTTGCAAGAAAAACATGATATAGTGTTATTCGCAGACGACACGTCGCTTATCTTTAAGGTAGACAGGAAAGAGAAAAGCTTCGATGGTATTAATGATGCGCTCAACACTTTTGTGAAATGGTTTACAGCAAATAATTTACTGCTAAATTCCAAGAAAACAAAGTGTATCAGATTCACTTTACCTAATGTCAAGCAGGTAAACAATACCAAGATCAAATTAAAGGGCGAGGAACTGGAATTTGAAGATAGAACAGTGTTTTTAGGTATCACCTTGGACTCAAAACTACAATGGCATGCGCAGATCGCCGCCCTAGCCGGAAAACTTAGTTCGGCAGCCTATGCAGTAAGACGCATAAGACAGTTAACAAACGTTGAGACGGCCAGGCTGGTGTACTACAGTTACTTCCACAGTGTTATGTCCTACGGAATCCTGTTGTGGGGGAAAGCGGCTGATATCCAGACCATATTTGTGCTACAGAAACGAGCTGTACGCTCCATATACGAACTAAAAGCTCGAGATTCTCTCCGGGACAAATTAAGGAGGCAAACATTCTTACTGTAGCATGCCAATACATTCTTGAGAATATCATGTATGTGCGGAAAAACCTTCATGAGTTCAAACTCAACAGTGATATCCACGACTACAACACCAGAAGTAAAAACAAGATCGCAGTGAAGGCCAGTCGTCTCCGCAAGGTTAGCACGTCGTTCGTGGGCAACTGCATACGTTTTTACAATAAAATACCCACTGAAATTGTTAATTTACCGCACAGTAAATTTAAGTCTCATGTTAAGAGTAATTTGCTAAGCAAGGCGTATTATACTGTCAACGATTTCTTAAACGACAAAATGCCTTTAAGCCAGTAGTAGTCTGATTCTATTAGGAATATACCTAAATAATACATGTAATCATTATAAGTACCTACCTGAAATAACTGTTCCGTTTTATGTAAAAAGAGAGCACGTAATGCTGTTTCTCGCCGAACAAGTCGCTTAATCTTTGCTATTATCAATATCCGGTGGCTTGAATATGTCATGCTCGCTTAAAGGCTGTTATCCACGTTAATCCCCTAGCCTGATCCCCCAGGGGAAAAAACGGTTAGGTTGTTAGTAGAACTGCGACTCTACAGCGCGCGAGCCGAGCGAGCGAAGCGAGCGTGACGCGGCAGCGTCCGGCGAAGCGACATAACTGAACATTATCATTTTTTCCTAGTTGAATGTAAAATAATTGCCACTAGGTTCCCCTGGGTGATCGGGGTCGGGTGATTAACGTGGATAACGTGGCTTAAAGGGCTTTGCTTACGGTGGCGTCGTTGATCGGGTCGCCACCTTCCCTAACATATGGTTGAGGGAGGCGATGGCTGAGATATGCGTCATACTCGTGATCGGGTGCTGTTTGTGGAGTCCGGACTCTTCATGCTTGCAAGGGCCTAGTTAACTACTTAAATACTAGTGTTATTATTATTATTATGACGAGAGACATCATTCTGATCTTGACACGTTTTATTGTTATTGACCCTGTACATCTCTGACAATATAACATTAATGTTCCTTTTTTGTTTTGACGCTGAGACCGTATACATCTCTTAGAGTATTAGAATAATTATTAATTGTATTTGGACGCTCAGAGACCTTATACATCTCTGGAATACTGAATTTCATTAACTTCTGTTAATGCTGATACAGATCTTATATCGAATGTAATAGTCATATTTTGCAATTTTGTTTTGTTTACATTAACTTAGTGACATTTCGTTTGTTAACCTTTTATATATAATTTTAAATTATTATTGTGTAAGATTATTATTATTTTATTGTAAATTACCGTTTGACATGTAAAAGTGCCCTTGTGGCCTATTTGCAGAATAAATAATTGAAGTGATTTGACTATCTGGACCACAAAAACCAAATTTGGCGTTCGATCCAGTACATACATGTATGCACCTGCACTACAAAGCGCTTAATAGTACATTTTTGCCGTGGCCGGGAAGGAGGCAATTGCAGGCTGAGTATTTGTTTAATTATAATACGAAGCCTGCAATTGCCATTCCGGCTAAGGCTAATATAGTGCTTTTCTCAAAAATGAGGGAATAAAAAAAATCTAAATTTATATAAACTTTAAATATCGTTGCACAACGTAAAAAATACGAGTTGAATTGGCTGAATACGAGCTGTGCGGTCTTTTATATGCCAGTTTCTACTTTTAAAAAAATTTGGTACTCGACAAATAAAGGAATTTATATATAACATTCCAGGCGGCCTGCAATGTTTTTTATTTTTTAATTTAGATCTGACCTTAAACTATACACTTTACCTTCCAATATATAGCGAGTTACGTTCATTTTGCGGGCCATTTTTGAGAAAAATGCCTAACACGACGCTTTGTGAAGCTGTTAAAATGTGTCGTATATTGATGCCGGTGACTATGTTAATAGTTGATAGGTGTTAACCTCTATTGATATGGATTAAGGTTGAAAGAGTCAAGTATTTGGTCAGTATCAAGCACATAGACGTTTAATTCATTTGTTTTATTTTGTTTCATTCGATATAGTGCCCTATATAGACGCTATACGTTGTAAAACAAGGTCCCGATCGAGCACCTTACCCGCACTTCCACGTTACAAGTGGCATTATCTATCAATAACCTCGAAAATAGGCACCGCAATTCCAATTTGCCGCGTCACTCCGGATTCCAATAGGAAACGCGGATAAATGGAGTCACATTCCAATATGTCACCGAGCCCCGACCATTCGGCTTTTCGGCATTCGAGATTCGCGTTTTCGGATATTCGGCCCACATTCGCAGAATAGTGCTGGCGTGCATGCCACACGTCCTCGACGCAGTTCTAATTCTGTTCAATTATTTAGATTTCGGACGGTGATTGGAGGTTCTAGCGTGAATCTTGGAATGCGTCGTGCGAAGTCAAATCTAACTAGGGCAGAAGCAGAAAATGTGATGTAAAAGAGCAAAACAGAAACGAATATTTAGTTTCCTTTTGTAAGATGCTTTTTATTCGAACATGTGAATGAAATCGGAATTCTTGTACAAAGTAGGTACTACTACTACTCTACTTGAGTAATTTACTATTTCCCCTAATCTACCTACCTACCCTATGCCAACTATATTTTTAGCTTTTAATGTCCGTCAATTCATGGGGTGAGAATAAAGTAGGTATCTATTAGTATCACGGTACCTTCAATTATTCAATATTTTCACCTAAATATACATATAACCCCTCGTTGACGACCTCTGTAGCCTAGTTGGTAGTGACCCTGCCTACTAAGCCGAAGGTCCCGGGTTCGAATCCCGGTAAGGGCATTTATTTGTGTAATGAACATAAATATTTGTTCCTGTGTCCAGGATGTTTTCTATGTATTTATTTATGTATATCGTCGTCTAGTACCCATAGTACCTGGGACATATTATCACGAGTGACCTAAAAGATGATATGGACATTGAGAGGGAGCGCAGGGCGTTAGCGGTTCGTAGTAATATGCTTGCGCGCAGGTTTGCTCGATGTTCATAACGAAGTCAAAATAACGCTTTTCAAAGCTTATACACAGTCTTTTTACTCGAGCAGCCTGTGGGTTAAATATACAAAGCGAGCCTATAGCGCCCTGCGTGTCCAATACAATAATGCGTTTAGAATGCTGCTGGGGCTGCCGAGGAGGTGTAGTGCCTCGGGCATGTTTGCCGAAGCCCGTGTAGACGGGTTCCAGGCGATCATGCGCAAAAAGATAGCCTCGCTATTAGGCAGGGTGAGAGCAAGCGCCAACAGCATTCTACAAGAAATAGCATTAAGATTTAACTGTCCAATCTTATCGTTTTGGGTTGGGCAGATTAAGGGCGTTGCCCAATTTATCATTTAAAAATTTTATGTTGTTTTTTCTGCCTACTTTTACTAACCTAATTTAGATTTAAGTCGCCTGTTACTAACATACTATGGATCAACCGGTCTGAAATAAAGATTTTTTTTTATTATTTTTTTATTTATTTATAGTACAAGCTTTGCTTAGTTTGGGACTAGGTCTATTTGTGCGAGATTGTCCCCAAATATTAAGTAATTTTTTTTTTTTAATAACTCAATAACACCAACTGTAAATTGATATCGTCTAATTGGCGTGATTTCGCTCGCATATACCCCGGGCTCCCCACCATTCCATTTCCGCGCCAACAACCACATAACAATATCCGACACTAATAAACCCAATCCTTTGAGCTGCGCAATATTGTCTACTCTAATTGGTATTAAGACCCACGGAAAGAATTGAGGTAGCCCCCAAACAACCGCTTATCGACACATCACTGCACTAAACCGAGGGAGGCCTAATGAACGCACCTCTGCCCCAGGTATTATTTGCGCTGAATGCGGATTTTATGTCAGCGGCCGGCGTGCGCCACTCATTATTACAAATATAAAATTTAAAAGGTTTGTGTACGAATTCGAAATTCAAATTTCGAATCTAAGCACGCAGGTATTTTGATGCACTTCATGTTGCAACGAAAAGGAGTGTAAGTAACTACCTATATTATAATCAGAGATCGGAAAAATTTGCGACATTGTTTGCAATTATGTGGACATGACTCCAATATCAATCAAAATGTTATTCAGTTAATTAATTTTTTACTTGACATATAATTTGATTCCTAGTCAATAAATACAAAAGTTTGTTAAAGTATAGGTTTATTAAAAAAAAATATCAGTATTTTTTCCAAATTTTTTTCTAGTGTAAGTAATCGTGTCAGTTTAAAATCGTTATTTATTTATTATATATAAATATTTACGGAAACGATACCCATTTTAAATACGAACCTTTTGCTAATAATTATTTATGTAATTCATCGTCGTCGTAACGTCATTTTTTTTTAAGTTATTATAGTATATACGTGCTTATAAGCACTTTATAAATAAACTATTATCTCCAATAATGCAAATTATCTTTCAATGAATAATTAATTAACATTTTGATTAATTTTGGAGTCATGTCCACATAATTGCAAACAATGTCGCAAATTTTTCCGATCTCTGATTATAATATTTATAATGTTTTCGCTTATGGATATTTTTTGCCATATGGCGGAAAAACAATGTTACAGATCTTTGTCGTTAAAGAGTTAGTTAGGTAATCATTTTGACTTAAAATTTCAAAAACGTAGCTTATATTCTTATCTCTATTTAAAAATGTATATAGGAAGGTATATTTTCAGTTCTGCTGGCTATGTCGGTATGATAAATAAAGGCAATGAAACTAATAAGACCTAAATACAAATACTACTTTATGTATAAAATATTACATATAAAGTTGTAAACCTCCGTTTTTTATCATGTTTATTAGTTTGAAAATTCCTGTGTAAAATGCTAATGCATTTACACAGAAAACGTAAATTTGTGATTTACGTTCGTCGAGTTAATCGCGTTACGAGTCGTGATGAAGCTATTTTGTTTCTCACGTGTTATATTTTTTTTTTGATTTCATTTCATTTCATGAATTTTATTTGATACGGTGATTGACTTTAAACAAAATAAATAAAAACCTTAGAGAAATGGTAGTTACAGCTAAGAAAACCAGGGCAACGTCATTTTATTGACGACTTGACGACCGCTTTAGCCTATTTGGTAGTGACCCTGCCTACGAAGCAAGAGGTCCTGCACGGAGCACGAAGATTTGTTCCTGAGTCACGTTTAAAAAAACTAAATTGGCTATAACTAAAAATGAAAGCATAAAAAAAGAAGTTATAAAAAGAACACCGCCTCTAGGAAGTCAGACTGCGGCATGGACCCCATTACGCTGGCAGCATTACCTCTCTGAATCGCAATGGAAATTCGTTGCGAGAGGTAAGCGCCAGCTCTGGGGTCACCAGTTGCTTGGACCAGCCGCGAAGACAATGCCTTGAAAAATATACACATATCTGACGACCAGGGACCCAAGGTTTCCACAGCAAGCGCCGCAAAATTCCATACATTTATTTATCTATATAAGTATGTTTGTCGTCGTCTAATACCCATAGTACAAGCTTTGCTTAGTTTGGGACTAGGTCGATTTGTGTAAGATTGTCCCCTAATATTTATTTATTTTATTTGATTGACTTGACAACTTTAACGAACCTACAACGTCTAATTAGCGACAGATTCAACATAATATGTGTCAATTGTATTGTATGTCTACCCTTTGTCTCTGTGTGGCTTTTGTGTGTGTTTTCTTTCTTTCTTTCCTTAAATTGAATGAAAATAAACCAAATTTTCCTTATTTGGACATCACGGTCCATATTCTCACCCTATTCTACTTACTAAACCGCTTAAAAATAAAGGTATTACGCACCTTTATAGATATTAAAATAATTCATCTGAAAACCTTACCAAATCAATGTCCGCCACACGAAGGGTTCCCCTCGAGGGACAGCCCATAATATCTGCCGCGTCACCCGAGCGCAATAAATACCCAAATAAAGCGCAAATAATACCCAAATCGCTCATCACCCCACCCTAACTATAATTATCTATAATCAGAATAGAGAATAGTCTATAATCAGTGAGCATTATTGATTATGATTTGCATAGCGAGTGCTTGCGAATTCGTGTTTTCAAATCAACTGTCGATTGTTTTGATTTTTTTGCCCGGGTTCTAATCACTTTGTTGTCGTCCCGTGAACATGGAAGTCGCGACACATCCGAAACGTCGGGAGACCTCAGTGAGGTAAATAAATAAGTTAATTATACGCGATTATGTCCCGTTTAGTAAAAATTATGTGTGAGAATCGTGAAAGTTTAAAATCAATAAATATTTTGTATGTTTGTGAATTATGTGGAGTTGCAAATATAGCCAAGCATGTTGTAGTTTTGCATGAATTTGCGATGAATCTATAATATTTTGTACTTTCTTAACCTGCTTATCAGTCTCTATATCTCTGTGGGTATGCATTCTATAAAAAAGGTATGATTAGGAACCTGACTATGACTGGACTAAAAGTCCAATTGAGATCTTATTGGACCTCTAAGTATGGAAATAACGTAAATCGTATGCCGTAACTTGCACCACGTTATTCTAGATATTGTACTCACATGTACACCAAACGCGCAGAAATGGTTAACTATCAATTCAAATTAAACTATCCATATTTTAAAATGCTCAAAGCTCTTAAAGAAAACGTGTTCATTATTTTATATAAGACATGCCTACCTAACATATCTTTTCATATTTTTGGGCAGCGACATTGCCTCCGGAATATTCTGGAAGGGAGATGACCCCGACCTCCAGTCGATTAAGCATCACTAGGTCTTCCTTCAATTTCATATTTATACACGAGGATTACGCAAAAATGCCAGTGTAATGGATCACCTACAGGAGGAGGCGCCGGCGCGACTGGCAGCGGATTCGCCATGGGCGGCACATAAGACCCCCAGGAAGATTATCCCATACTATATCAGCACGGTTAGCACAAGACGCGCGCTCTCTCGAGCTTTCTCGCACTATCCGTCTCTGTCTAAGTTTTCTAATAAGAGAGAGGGGTAGTGCGAGAGAGCTCAAGAGAGCGCGCGCCGTCTTGTGCTAACCGTGCTATGCAGTAGCTGGCCGCGCTCCAGGGAAAACAAAAACAAAAACTGACAGCGGACAAGAGCAACTGGAGATAGGTACAACACCCAGCAACGACTAATCACATTTTGAATCTAGCTTTCACGATTTTTCCATAATATTGTCTTTTCCAAACACGACTTGTTGGTGTATAATTTTATTCGCGGTGTTTTGGACACACTCTAACGTTCATGGCGTCGAAGAGACATTTAATAGGTAAGTATTTTTTTGGTATAAATAAATATTTTTTAGAACAAAACGTAACACAGCGATATATATATTACGACAAAGATGAATTGATCACATGGTGATATAATTTCCACCTTACACAAGCAAACGATGTCACGAGCTATGCAAATTGTTCACTCGGCTAGAGAGTTATCTGTGTAGTAAATATATAGTATAGTATTAGAACTCTTTTTTGTACACTATAATAAATGTAAATTTTGCATAAGGAAAAGGCAAGTACAAAGGCGAACTTATCCTTTTAAGCGATCTCTTCCAGTTAACGTTTGAGTAGATGAGAGAAAAAATAAACAGAGGCAGACTAATTCAGTAACCTGTATTAAACGTACAAGAAAAACAAGGTAAAAAAGTTCTTATTCTAATTTTGTTGAGTCCGACTAAGACCTGCTCACATGCAATTTGCGTTGCAACGCTTTCCGTAAACAAAATTAAATCAAAAGCGAGCTATATTTGTACAAATATGGCCAAGGCCCAGCATAAGCCGGATGTACACATTGTGGCGCGTGAGGAGGATGCAGCTATGCAAACGCATGAGAACGAAATAAAGCCCTCTTCCTCTAACGCATAGCTGCATTCTGGTCCGCGCCAACGTTGGCCCAGTGTGTACAGCAGGCTTTAGATAACTCCGCCCGCTATCACTGGGCCGAGCGTCCTAGGCTGAGCGTCCGCCGGGGAAGGCAAATTTGAGAGGGGGGGGACAAGGGTCTGATCGCCGGCCTCATCCATCACGGCTCACGCATGTGAATTGGGCCGTTTTATCTGAAGATAGCCGCGGATCGCCATTTAAATATTTCGTCGTTTAGAGGTACGACGGGAGGCTAATGCCGGCGGTAGTATTTAGGGGCTTGCGAAATGTTTATGATAAGCGGTTAATTCTAGTGTGAGAGGACCCGATTTCTACTAGATCGTATATGGAATTCGTCCTTGTAAGCCTTCGAAAAAACCTATAGCCGCAGATATTAATTACCTAGTGGCTGAGCTGGTAGCTGATGTAGAACTAGCGAGTCTGTCTTTTATTATTATTAAATATTTTTCTCTATTTTGAAAAACAAAATCTATATAATCATTGAAATTTTGACGACCTCTATAGCCTAGTTGGTGACGAAGCTACCTATTTGTGTGATGAGCAAACGTCGGACTCCAGCGGGCATTTTCGTGGCATGTCAGAATGATAGGTAAGGTTCGCAAATCAATCAATTCGCTTTCGAGTATTTGTACTTAGTATTTGGTACCTAGTATTTATAATGTGAAATTCCAAATATCATAGCAACTAACTGCATTATTTATAAACGTACTTGGACTACACATAAGTCAAAATGGCGAAAAAGTTCGTTTGGCTTTATCCGTCACTCAGACAATTGCAGCTGTGAGAAAGGAACAAAACACAAATGAGTTAACTGGACAATGTCAAGTTCTATGAACACGGCTCTAAGGCTGTACGCTAGTTAGGTGTTTAGTTTTTTATATCCTTTGTCAGCTATTTATTTGTTTTTTAAGTGGCCACTTCAGTGGGCTATCACTCATCACTTCAAAGAGTATTTACACATTAAAGATGAATCAATGTAACGGGTAACTAATTTAATTAACTATGTTCAAATTCAAACTGCCCCCTATAGTCCGACGTATGGTGATGAGCACCATTTTTTGTTCCTGAGTCATGGAAGTTTTCTATGTATTTAAGTATTCCTTTATCTACATTAGTATATATATCGTCGTCTAGTACCCATACGACTAGTACAAGCTTTGCTTAGTTTGGGACTAGGTCGATTATTATAAGATTGTTTCCAAATATTTATTTATTATTTATATTTATTGATTGCAAAAAAACACGAGAATCGCTTGAGAAATGCGACCTTTAGATCAGAACAGCCGGCCATCTGGACATCCACATGCGAACGAATCTTGGCCCCAACTAAAACGAAGAACTTCGCCGTGCCGCCCCCCTATTCTGTAACTTGTTTTAAGCTCACCTCAACGCTCACCCACAAATATATCTTGACACCGCGATGCGTAGTAACTAACCGTAGGTAGAGTTCTAGTTTCGTGACGGGCGACATTAGCGCGTAGCGAATAACAGTTCTGGCGTGCTACGCCCTGGTAGCATTTTTCCGCATTGCAGCGGAAATAGCTCGTAGGAGTATGACTTGTATGTCAGTCAATGGCCTTAAATGGGTTAATTTAATGTATGTCTTATGTATGGGTAAAGCGGAAAAAACCTCTTCCACAGGCCGTGCAAAATTAAATTATGTCCATGTCATTAAGCTGTGCCAGGAATTTTCTCTCACGTAACACAGAAAATCTAAAAGCCTTCAAATTACACTCCACTTATAACAAGAGTGACTCCAGTCAGGATCATTGTATGTTGATGACTTATGGTGTCCTTATCTCACCGACAAATGTTTCACCGAATGCATGGTTTCGCCTAATTTTCGTTTCATCGAATTTCTGTTACTCAGAAACCGTTAACTTTTTAGGTACAGCTGAAAGGCAATTCTGTACAACCCATTATTTAGGTTTTAGGTTTGTTTTGTAACATTCCTGAAAAGTTTAATGATTCAGAAAAAAAAAAGGTTTTCTTTGAAATGAAATTTCTGCGAATCATACATTCGATGGAACAATTTCCACTTGGTTTTACCATACGGCTAAACATTGTGGTATCCTGGTGATATATTGAGTCATCTACGACCTAATTAAAGGTCTGATCTGGTGCGGCCTGATTCGTGGTATATGAAATCTGTTGATTTCAACAGAATACCACGAAATTCCTTATGTGGAAAACCCATCTGAATAGCACCCTTAGGCCCCTATCACACGGCGTATTTTAAACGCGCACACGACGCGCGTTTCCCTACTACCATCGGTGGTAGGAGCCTAAATGTTGGGTACAGGATCCGTTACTTTATGATAAATTTATAAGTTTGCTCATTGACATCATAAAAAAGAAATACCCCTACTACCAAGAGATATTCGATAGGTAGGTAAAGACAAAAAAGAAACCTTACACTTATTGAAGCTGCTCACATGTAGCATTTCAAGAGAATCGGTTACGAAATGCGACCTGTAGAGGTGAATATCTGGATATCCGGACATATTAATGAATTTTGGCCCGAGTTTAAACTGAGAACTTCGTTCGCTTCGCTCGCTCTCTCAATAAAAATTGGGGATTTAGAGAAATTAAAATTAAGAGAAAAAAGTTAAAAGTACGCTGTGTAGGTAAGTATATCTTAGATAGACTTTTTGTAATACTTCTGAAATACTTCCTGAAAAATAATTTTATAAGCAACATTAGTTCGTGAAATTCACGTGAAACTTATTTAGACTCCTTGTAAGTCTCATAAAGTGGGAATTTTAACTACCTATTAGCTGAGACTGTATTAATGTACAGTCGAGGAAATTGAATGTTTAGCACTTTTGGACCTTAACGTCATTCTAATAGAGTTGACATGTGCCAAACATTCAATTTCCTCGACCGTACATACAGCGTATTAGGAAAAATTGGTATCGGAGGTGATCGATGTCATTGTCATCATACATATATGTTTAGGAAACGATGAAATTATATCAACCTAAAAAAAATCGGTAATCGCTAACGTGGATCATACAGCGATTTGAATATGGCTTTACCGCAGTCGTGTAAAAAGGAAATGTATACTCAAACAAAATAGGATAGGAATGATACACGTGAAACTTAAAGAACACAGCGTACAAACGCACATATCAACCAAACCAAACCGGCAACCGAAGCAGTGTTCCAAATTCAAACGTTCGATCATGGTGACGAGCGCAAAATGGCGTCGTCACGACTAGGGTTTGTAAAAACCGCCCGAAATTGAAACCCGGTTTTTAACCGAAACGTTAGGCTCAAAAACCGGGTAACCGGTTTTACCGGTTTTTGACCGGTTTTCGACAAATTTTATTTGTCGCATTATTAAGCCGTTTGGACCATACATGAGCATTTCTGTTCTCAACGATACTTCATGTAATTTACAGGACGGTTTCTGACATTTAATAAATGTTAATAACACAAAAATTTTGCTAATGAAATATCATAATTTCATGTGGCAGTTGGTTTGACTGGCTTAATTTAATTGTGTAGAATGGTTTTTTATATTATCACAGAAAGGTAGGTAAATAATACACGTACATTTGGAATCATCTTTTTAATGACAAGTTGACAACAATCGGAACAATCAACAAAGAGCAAACAAATCAGCTTTTTTAAGCCAAGTCAGTCGTCACTATAGAATTTCCGTTAAAACATTTGACAGTTACATATAAAATAATATAATATACTTAAACATTATTTGAAACTGGATAATTAAACATTTATTAAAGTAACAGTGATTTAAATGCTATAATTCATCAACATGAAATATAGTTTCTAAACCAAGAAAATAAACTAGCATAATTTTTTTAACATCAGAGCTTTTCTAAAACAAAATCGTTAGATAATAAAATAATTTTCTTTTTGATCTGGTTTCCGTGCCATGCTTCACGCCCAGTGGTGGGGTGGAGTGCAATATTTTAACTCTGCAGGTACGGTCGAGGAAAATTAAGGTTTGGCACATGTCAACTCTATTTGAATGACGTTAAGGTCCAAAAGTGCTAAACATTCAAATTCCTCGACTGTACATGGCAAGAATAGCAGCTATATTTTATGTGTTAGATTATGTCACGGGAAGACTGAGAAAAACGTAAATGTTAAAAGAAAAACGTAAAGTAACACGCCATAAATTCATATAATGGATTTACACAATATAATCCGTATTAATCTTTTTTTTTGATATGTTACAGTCGTGGAAACCGAAGAAAATAAGTCGTTTAATAAAATAAAACATTTCGGTTTTAAACCCGGTTTTTGACTTTTGAAACCGGTTTTTAACCGAGCCTAAATAAGCCGGGTTAACCGGTTTTTCGGTTACCCGGGTACCCGGTTTTCAATCCCTAGTCACGACGTCGTGACAGGTAAATGAGTGTCGTTCTCGACTCGCACAATGCTTGACGGTCGACTGTCGGGATTTTGTGAGTCAGACTTTACTGTAAAATATTCATAAAGATGTGACTTTGAGAAGTGACTTGTCTATGTTTAGTTGAACGGAAAAGTTCCTGTATGCTTGAATACCTACGTCCTTCAGTCAAGTGAATTTAAACATTAGCCAATTTTGTTTCACTATATGGCATTTAAAAAAGTCGAACTTTTCTTTCAAAATTTAAGGAGTTTGGGTAAAAATGTTATAGTATTATAAACTCGTTTATTTTTTGTGTGAGCGGTTTTTTGTAATGGTGGACGATTCTCAAATCCTTTTTGGGTTTTCCTTTTCTATAAATGACGATGACGGGGACCCCATTTTAGTGTTTCGTACCAAAATTGGTGCACCGGAACACTTATTTTATTCCACCCCGTGACGTTTTTAGGGTTCCGTACCCAAAGGGTAAAAAACAGGACCCTATTACTTAGACTCCGCTATCCATCCGTCTGTCTGTCTGTCCGTCTGTCACCAGGCTATATCTCATGAACCGTGATAGTTAGACAGTTGAAATGTTTACAGATGATGTATTTCTGTTGTCTGCTCCTATAAAACAAACGTGATATTTATGCCTTTTTATAGATAATGGTACGGAACCCTTCGTGCGCGAGTCCGACTCGCACTTGGCTGAGTTTTATACTCCTATAGGTAGTTTTGTATTATGTTTCGTAACAAAGCGGAAATATAAATAATGTATGGAAAATTGGAACGGATTTTACAATTATAGAGTAGGTCCGTATTTCGCTACAACTAAATATATTGATATAGTATTTTATGCAACTGTTGAGTTGCGTTGCGAGCTTTGGCGAGCATCGCAATTAAAGATGCCACGAGCGTTTAAAGACCAAGTTACACACCGTTGCATACAATACTTCTTCTACGACTACTTATAAATAAATAGCATTTGACTTTTCAGGCAGTAAGTTTTCCGTTCTATTACTACTCACGCAATTTCTTCAGCGGTGCAGTTATTTTATTCTTTGTTTTTTAAAAGGAATGTACACAGTTTTAGAACGTTCACTTCACATACACGAATAAAATCTTAATAAGTTATTAATAAGTTAATAATAACGAATAGTTATCATATTTCGTCTTTTCATTTTGAATTTGAACTTTGGTAGGGAAATTAGAATTATGATATGACAGATTGACACCTCTTGTTTATGGTCTGTTTTGTTTTTATTAATTTCCTTGAACTTGCCATCCAAACCAAACTGAATCCGGATCCGAACCGAATCGGATCGGTGTATATTTATAAATAATACCAATAATCGGTAAAATATGTATATTAACACACAGTATTGTGTGATGATCATTTATTTTTATTTTAGTAAATAATTTATGTTTTACAAATGTTTGATAGTAAATAGAAATTTTTATTTCAAAAATTTGGTTCTGAAGTTGGTACCACTGCAATATGGCGGCCGATTAAAAAAAAAGTTAGATGATTTGACATCGTGGTAAACAGTGCTTTTATGAAAAACGTATGAACCATAAAAGTACGCTAAACAGTGCGTTTATGGGCCATAGAGCATAGAGTTTTTCGACGACTTATTATCGATGTTATTGTATTTGAGCTAAAGCCTATATAAATGACGGATAACGGTACAGGAGTAGAAAAAGTATATAATAGATGTCTTTAAGTAACAGAAACGTACTGTACGTGTCAACGAAAAAAACTGGTTTCCCACTTTTTGACTCTATTATTTGTCAATTAAGGTTCAAAAATGGTACACCACTATCTGTACAGTCGTCTTCAAATATATCTGTACTCTCCGGATGCTCAAAAATATCTGAACAAAGTCCTAACGTCCGCGTGTTAGCGCCAAGTCCGCTCCATAATATCGGAAATATTAAATGACTATAGGTACTTTTGAAATCACGTAAATGCCCCTCGAATTTCCACGGCCATGATATTGAATAAGATAAGTTCCGAAGAAGTTGTGGATACCTCCGTACCACAAACCTAGTCTTTAACAAAAGGCGCGCGGCTGCGGTTACGCGAGTCTAGCGGAGCGGGCACGCGAGCGTAGCGGAGCGGGCAGCGGGCAATATTTATTTATTTATTTAAGAATAACATTATTTATTTAACAAATACAAAAGGCGAACTTAATGCCATGAGGCAATCTCTACCAGCCAACCTTAAGGTCAAACAGAAAATAACCATTAATCAGAATATCTGGTGCGGGATATGGGAAGAACCAATTAAAACATAAAGAAAACGGTAAAATTAATTGTCGCGAGGCATGCCTGGTGTTTCTATATAGTTATAGTGAACTCGCTAAACGCTGTATAATTTTCTTCTTACACATTATAGAATGAAGTAGGTATTAGGGCCCTCATGACAAATTTGGTTTCTACTCATGCATGCTCTACAATCTCCCCATCTCACAGTGTGTTTTTTGACCCAAAAAAATGACATTCTCCTTTTATTACACAATATTAGTGTCAATATTAGTGACTGCCCTAGAACATTTTTAAATCTCATTTTCTCTAAATATCCGCGTATGTAGAATGTAAAAAATAGACGTTATACAACCAATTATAAGGAATCTATACCACTCATCAAGAGATTCTACTTTAACCTAGAAATGGAAATTAAAAATAAAAACCATAAAGGAGAAATTGAACTGGCTATCGTATTTTTATAGGAATTAATTTTCGTTATCTATTCGTGACAAAGTCAC
This sequence comes from Epinotia ramella, assembly GCA_947578815.1. Lineage (NCBI taxonomy): Eukaryota > Metazoa > Arthropoda > Insecta > Lepidoptera > Tortricidae > Epinotia > Epinotia ramella. The sequence goes on from OX388206.1 coordinate 21,344,092, forward strand.
ACAAACTTAGAAAAAACTATTTCAAAAATAGTGATAATCGGCACAGGGGACATCTCGTCTCGCATTTGTAATGATACAAGCAATATAGATTTGTCTAAAAAAAGGAGAATGACACTTTTTTGGGTCAAAAAACACACTGTGCATCTCTACGAATAATGTAGATAGATAGATATCATATGTGCAGCTGGCTAGAGTGACTGGCTGTCTAAACATTTTTGTAAATGTAGCGTCCTAAATGGGGGGAAAGTTTAAGCATGTCAATCAATTGAAGGTAGGTATTGTTGCATCCCTGTCGTGTAATGTAATCAAATTAAGATAGGTGCATTGACCTTTCGTTTATGGCGGTTTATAACCGTGGGTTCAAGCCTCGTTTTCGACGAAGAGCAATTAATACCGTTCCTAAAATGGTAGTAATATGGTGACAAAAGAATGTGCGCAGGATCCTAAATGCAGACGAAAGGTAAAACCCTTAACACTTACAGTGCCAAGAATCGTTACGCGCTAGTATCCTCGTATGTAGCGAGAAATGTGCCTATAAATTTCAATTTGTTGCAAATTTTGAAAAAACCTATAAACATATTCTTTCATAGTGTCAATAACGTACTAAAAATTCATTAAGATTGGAAAATATTTAGTAGTGAAAAAACGTTATTTCCTTTTGTATAGACGATTACGTAGTATTCCAAAGGTATACTTCCCTCTTGAACACCCTCTAAACCGTATACGCTCACATACGCGGTATGTCAATACTAGGTAAGTACACGCAATAGACACAAATTTATCTTCAGTCTACCCGTCTGCGACATCGGCCGCTCTGTCGCGACGATGTCTACTTTTCCGCGGTAACCCGCTCCGCTCGCGCGCGCGCCCGCTGCCTTACCCTGAACCAATGACCTCAAGGTTAGCCTAACTGTACTCACAAAGCGATCGTGTTGTACCTAACTAATAGGCAGTGTAAGTGTACAGTTTTTGTGGCCGGTAACGGATAGCTCGCGGGTTCAACGTATCGGCGCTTTTTAGAGGCCGATCGTCATTCGTTTTGGGGCTTTTGCGGTTAGGACTTAATTAATATTGGACCCGATACTTGATCGTTTGTTTATCAATTATCACAGTGGGTTAGTTCAAGCTTAGGTGAGTAAGTTTTGCGAATCATACAAACATATTAGATGTTCTTTTCAATGTTGATAACTAAGCCTGCTGGTAGGTAGATAGGTACTGAAAGTAAATGAAAAATGTGCGGTTCCTTGTAAATAAAACTGCGTTAGATTAGATACCTAAATAAATAATTATTAAGATGGATATATCTACCTCAGTATTTAGTATTGATATGGTATGATGGCGCTCTAATAGCTAAATGCTACTGCTGAAATTAATTACCTAAGTAAAGATTGTTTGTGTAAGTACTTGACTTTAGGATAATATTTCTGTGTTAATGTTGATAATCAGAAAATATAGTGAATACGTCACGCCTATATTTTGTTTGGTTACGTTCTTATAAGCTCTACTATTTAGCCACGCAGGTCGATCACGTAACGCATTGTATGTAGTACGTTAGATAGATCTAAATGTCAAATTGTATATGGGAAAATGACAGTTGACTGTCCTTATGCGCGTTCAAAACGTTACGTGATTACCCCTCAGGATGTGAACTGGCTCCTGAAGCAAGTATATAAGGTCTATTTGTTTATATTATACGCAAACTTGTATTGCCAAAGTTCACATTGCATTCTGAAATAGCTACAAGAAGACATCATCACGTCATGAGCTCACAAATTAAAGTGATAGCTCTCACAGCCTCACGTTTATAAATAGCCGGCAACCCAAACAAATCAGTGTACGTCGCGGCAACCGCCCTTGAACTGAGCCGAGGAGCCTCCAGGCTGCGCGGGGGGCGGGGCCCGCGCGGCCAATCAGCGCCCCTTCACATTTTTCAGCCCCCGCCCCCCTCGCCGGACGCTGCCCAAAAACAAAAGGATCACAGTCGGCGAAACCTATCTCTTTCTTTGTGAGGCTAGCGAGCGGGCATCGATGAGAGGATAGATACAGTGTCGCGCGGGCGCGAATCGATAAGCGCGCCCCGGCCCCCGCCCGCCCGGCCCGCCCTGCCCCGCGCCTGCCGGCCATTTGCACGGATGTTTACTATTATTATTTTATTGAACGGACCATCTTAAGTGGAGGAGCACGGCATATTTGCAAATGATAAGCCCCCGGGCGGAAGCTATTGTCTGTGCTGTAAGCAGCATCTCGCGCCAGTCTCAAGTCGGATACAAAACAAACAGCTAATTAACATCTTACCAAAACTAGATTTCAATTAGGTATGTATAAATGAAGAATATTTATACACCGCTATTTAATATAACATTTTTAATGAAGTATAAGTTTTCATAATGAATTTTATAGCAGAACAAATTCATGAATTTTCAATAATGTTTAAGTTTTTTACCGTAGCGAACGAAGTTATTTTTGTCAATACTTAATTAGATAGGTAACCTGCACCTACTAAACTACCTATTGTAGATACCTAGTAAGTATATTGTAATTTTTATCTCGAAATAAATAAATCTAATCTAATCTAATCTATTGTCTATACCAATTCCGTTAACAACACTACGCTGCACCAAAAATGGTACAAAAGTTACCATCACTGGTTATTATATACCTACGTACTAGATACCTGTGTTTTTCTAGTCACAATATTAAGTTAATTTAGCGTAGGTATATAGACAGATTCCAGTGCACTCAGGTAGGCACATACCCTACCTATGTTACTAGGTATAAGTAGGTATATAGAGACTTCATCTATGCTACGAGTAATACCTACCTTATTTAAAAAGGAAAACTCTGTGACATTGTAGCTTTGTATGTAGGGGGTATGATCTCCGGAACCACTTATCCGATTTTTTTTCTTTTGTGTATAGAATGGTTTTCCGGATAAAGGCTATATTTTGCTTGCAAACTTGGCCTGGTTCTATCTAATACGAGGCCAAAGCTGCGCGGGTAGCTAGCCGTACATTAAATCAATAAATATACTTATTATGGAACAGTCCTATAACATTCGAACTACCGTCGTTTTAGAGCTACGACCTAGGTCCCGACCGGCCTAGGCCGTTCGTGCCCAAAAATGAGAGATTTTTATCCATACTTAGTGTCAGAAGTAGTAGTACATAGTGTAGATTTATCTACATAATTGCAGTAAAACGCCCATGATTGATGATCATACCTTAATTTTCATCATCATCATTATATCAGCCGAAAGACGTCCACTGCTGGACATAGGCCTCCCCCAAAGAGTGCCACAATGACCGGTCCTGCGCCACCCGCATCCAGCATCCAGCGGACTCCCGCGACCTTTACCAGGTCAGGGCCTACCTACGCAGCACCTTAATTTTATAGGTCTAACTAATTTAACCGACTACACTCAAGAGCCATAAAGTCTAATCAGGTCTATATCATAATTAAGTATTATTCTGGTAGTGGCTGTTCCTACTCGTACTATATTGTATAATTTTTGCATTATTTTCTGGTTTGTGATCACCACTTTCACGATCTTTCCAGATCTTTCTACATAACATACATACATACATACCTAGCTACATACATACATTCCCACCAGCGTTCTTAGAAGGGGAAGGCAGAACACAAAAAGGCGGTAGAAATGCGAAATTGCAGAGACGAGCTGCTAGCCTATTGACCTATTGCCCACATCACACCTCAACCCGATCGCGAGATATTAAAGGATCTCCCCCTGTCACATAATGTGTTTCACAAGACACACTACTACATTAAATCTCGTACTGCATGGCTGATCTAGGTAGGTACAGTCAACAGCAAATATAGCTGATCAAGTGATCACTTTAGTACCTTGTCGCCCGTAGCTATACTGCGACTGTTGGGATGCGTCAAAGTAGTGAAAGGGACAAGGTACTAAAATGATCAACAACTTTTGCTGTTGACTATACTTACAGAAGACCTCAGCTATAATAACACCACTATTTTGCTTTGTGGGTACTTGCAATCCAATTTGGGAGCTAACCCTATCTTATTTTATTTGCATTGTTGACATAATTTACAGGAGGTTTCTATTTTTAAGAACAAATTGACAACCTGCCTTCTGGAAAAAAATGCTTTTTCAACACATTTACTCGTGACGTACCTCTTATTACGTCGCTTTCAGGCTCATAATCCTGGGTATTAAACACGCGTGTTTTATAACATTACGACACTCGTGTGTTATGGTTATATCCCGATTAAGTCACGTTGGCACCTTGCAGTAAGATGTAAGTGTGCATGAACACGGTGCATTCTTAAATAAACCGGGATACACATAATGAACAGTTTTTTTTTTAATTCTCGGCAAATGGATTCTTATTCTTACTCGACTAAACAAATTAAATCCTTTTTGTGTGTTTATTAACATTTGCTATTTTGTTTGTTTATTAATATTCACATTTGCTAAAATTTTACATGAATTAATAATACGATTACATTTTAAAACGATTTTTTTTATTTTGTTGTGTATTGGCTTTTTAACAGATTTCACCTAAGTCTGGCTTTAACAACTACGCGCGCGCTGCGCGCCATTATAGGTAATTTCACAAATATTTGTAAACATTGTTAATGCGTGTTTGGTTGTTATCAAAAATGTTGACTCGTGGTGAATGGAAAAGTGATACATAGAATTGACGCCACTGGAAATTCTTGGCGATGTACAATATTCATTCATTCATTTTCATTTATTCGTTACAACCATGGTATTCACAGAAAGTTCTTAAAATCTAATCAGTACAGACATGGACCCTACTAGGGTGTAGCAACATATTTAAGTACTAAGCTAACCTAAACAACATATATTTATAGAATCAACATGTTATACATATATATGTGAGTAAAAACCTGTTGCCATAAATAACTAAAGAAAATAACTTAGGAACATTTATTATCTAATGAAAAGGATTTTTTCCTCGCAAATGTGTTGAAAAACGTCACCTGCGGCTCGCGTGAACAATTCCGCCTCTGATGTAATTATCAAAATAGCTCACTTGTATCACAATGTACTATTATAACTAGTGTATTTTATTTTTGGATTGTGTTTGTCATTATGTGATTGATACTTTGTTATTTAATTATCTTTTTTTTCCGCTCGTCCTCATTATTGTTATTGTCATTTTTTATTTAATTATTATTTGACCTTGTTATTTTTGTTTACATTCAATATTTTTATAATTTTGACTTGTAAATGCAATTTTTTATAATTATTATTAATGACTTTAACACTCCTCGAAAAGGTTTTGCACGCCTGCACGCATTTTAAACAACTGTAGGTAACTGCATTCCGAGCAATATAAAAATGATTGAATCTTTTAATCGTAATACGTAAATTGTTATTGGTTATTTTTATTTAGTAATATTAGAAGATGTTAAGGAATATTAGTTATTAGCAGTATTTTGTTTATTTGTTGCTAAGTATAATATTAATACCTAAGACAATCCCTTCTCGGAGATATTATTCCACTTTCTGTATAGACTATTATTGATTAATGACGAAATTTCTATTGTAACTTTTAGTTTATTTCTTGTTTATTTGTTGTTAAATGACAATTCGTTTTCGGAGATACTAATTCGAGTTTGTGTATTAACATTACTATTATTTCTTATTATTGACGATCGTGACAACGATTCTGATGATTTATATTATCGCCGGTACCTAAGACCTGTAACTATTTTATCAATAAAATATATAATTTCTTATAAATTTGCAGGTATTAAAATGTATATTGTTATGTAACTTTTATACCAAGGGACTGGGAATAACGTTAAAGGAGGATGATAATCTTGAAATAAATCAATCCTGCAGGTTGTTGTGTTCCTAGTGGTGAGCAAATTATAAATGTGAAATGTTTGAATGTTTGATCACGCTTAAACCGCTCAACCGATTTGGATGAAATTTGGCACGACGATAATTTAGAGCTTGGATTAAAATCCTACTAATATTATAAATGCGAAAGTTTACATGTTTGGATGTTTAGATGTTTGGATGTTTGTTACTCAATCACGCTTAAACGGCTTAACCGATTTGGATGAAATTTTGCACGAAGATAGTTTAGAGCTTGAATTAAAATATAGGATAGTTTTTATCCCGGGTCCACGCAGAAGTCGCGGGCGGAAGCTAGTTTTTACTATAAAATTGACAAGAACATCTGAACTCGCGGCTTTTCCTAACCAGAATCCGGGCTAATGGGCGGTGGGACATCGTAGGTACCTACCTATGGAATGAACTCCCTTGGTTCTTCAAGAAAGGAGCGTACAGTTTTTTAAAGGTTCGGCAACGCACGTGTTATTCCCCTGGTGTCCCCGGCGACTATTTCCTACGGTAACACGGCAGGTACGCTTGTTTGCCTACGACGTAGTAAAAAATGACAAAGGGATTCCGGATGCATATCATATGAGACTGAGGAGTCTCTTAGGATGCGGAAAAGCATCTTCGAATCATTGCAGTCTGCATCGGCATCGGCTTGAGATACAAAGCCCTGAAGTTAGAATGTGCTCATTGAGACAGCAATGACAACAAAGCATAAGTACATTTCAAAAGATTATATAGGTACCTAACTATTAGGTTGCCGACAGAGTTGCATTGCAGTCAATGCGAAAAAGGATTGGAAATGGAGAAAAATCAACGCAAAAGTTTAACTGTATCTACTTTTTGTAATTTTTTTACCAAGTAGCTGTTAGCTTATAGCTGAATAGATTAGGCATTATTTAAAAAAAATATGTCAAAATGCTAAGTCCTTTTGAAGTTATAGAAGAAAATATAAATCTTGTTAATTGTGGCCCCGTCCTTACTTAGCGAGCATACGAGTATACACGGTGTTCCCGGGAATTTCCGTATACTTCGGCATATTGCAGAGTACATTCACAGAAACAAATTAGCATAATTATATCTTGAAAAAAAAAAAGACCGGGTTGCACTCCGGGAGTGCTGGCAGAAGTGAAAACTCAATAACATTGTAACAGTTTTTCGATCAGGTCACGTGACATCTTACGGTGTCACCCTAAAAATGAATTTGACGCAAATTTATAAACAATTATCAATTACTTAGGCGGCGGCAAACACAATACCAATTTGTTTTTGCCATTGCCAAATATTTTCAAAGCTTTATCTCTTTACGAATAACGTCTACATTCGAACTATTCGAATTTGCAAGAAAAGCACAACAGCAGACGGCGGTGGCGACCAAAATATCAATTTGTTTTTGCCGTTGGTAAATATTTTTCTAAGCTTTATCTCTTTAGGAATAACGCCCAAATTCGAACTATTCGATTTGTCTCGATAGCAAAACGGTGCAGGATGCGTTGGTATTATTACAAATTTATGGGCTAGCAGCAAAAAGTGACCTCCTTCACATCAGCGGGGCTAGCACAACTGACGCCGCGCCGCGACGCGAGTCGAGAAAGATCTACCCTCCTCTTTCTAATTTGCTCAGTGCGAGTGAGATAAGCGACGCTCAGTCGCGCGGGAAGCGACAGAGCAGCAAGTTGTGCTAGACGCACTGACGTCACAAAACTCTGTCGCGTATTTAACAATTTTTCCCCAACCCAAAAAGTGCTCAGCGCCGCTAAAGAAGTTTTCACTTCAAAAATATACAAAATAATTTCACGTAGGTATAGATGAATTATCGAGAACATGGAATTGCATTTGTAGTGGTAGTACGAGAAAATAGAAAATTCAAATATAGAATGCCTGTAAACATACCTACAATACTACTACATATGCAATTCCATGCTCTCGTTAATTTATCTATAGCATTAACAGTTATTGTCTTATTGTACAAAGGTTCAAGACCAGAAGGACCAAGAAGACACATGAAATAAAAAAAAGACCGGGTTGCACTCCGGGAGTGCCGGCAGAAGTGAAAACATGAATATTTTGACATTTCGAATCGACGAATACCGTAGCAACAGAAGTAAACTATTTCACTTGCAAATTAGCGCGTGAGAAAAGTGCACAGCGCCGCTAAAGAAGTTTTCACTTCAAAAATGTTAATATAAACATCACGGACGCGTCATTGCTGTGTGGTTTGATCTGGTAGTCGGCCGCGTCGCAGCTCGCCGGGCCGGCGCCGATCGCCCGCCGCTCGCCCCGCGCCGTTCCCCAACGTCGCCGCCGCCAACCAATTTGTTTTTGCCATTGCCATATATTTTTCAAAGCTTTATCTTCTTAGGAATAACGTCCAAATTCGAACTATTCGAATTTGCTCAATAGCAAAACGGTGAAGGACGCGTGGACATATTACAAATTCATTTGCAGAATATGCTATTGCAAAAAGTGTTTAACGGCTTTATAATCTTACGAATAGCGTTCAGTTTTGAATGAAGTCGAATCGGCTAGCAGCAAAATATAAAAGTTTTGACCTCCTTCACATCTGACGTCACAAAAATCTGTCGCGTGTTTAACAATTTTTTTGCCATCCCAAAAATTGCTCAGCGCCTGCTGAAGAAGTTTTCACTTCAAAAATGTACCTCCGAGTCAGTTATTCGTGCCTAATATCGAACGAACTCACTTCGTTAACCTTCTTGTAGTGCCTGGGATAGGAACCTTACAAAATTTAAAAAGCTGTTATGACGTCACAGTTAAGAGCCATTTACACTGGTTAAATCAGCAATACTGATTAAATTAACTCTATTTGATCTAAACTATGACCCCTTGCAATTAACGGAAATTGACAAAAACACGTAGTATATGGCCAATTATATTGAACGAGCGAGCGAAGCGAAAGAAGTTCTCCGGTTAAGCTTGGGCAAAAATTATTTCGTGTGCCCGGCTGTTCTCCGAATCAGAATCAGAAATTATTTATTGTCAGAACGTGCATATTGGTACATATTGAATATACATGTCGGCGGCAGATCGTTAAATACGCCAGATCACGAAATTCCTAGGCATATCGTGAAACGGCGCCATTTCATGATATGCCTAAAAGTCGGCTAGGCTTATCACGATGTGCCTGATAAACAATACGGCAGATCGATTAGAGCAACGCATTCGTCGATATTCCTAGCTCTATACCGGGCACATCGTAAAATAGTTTCTTTCTTGGCCACTGGTGGCGCTGCACATGCGATGGCGGCCGTTTTTGTTGGGGGCTAATAATCAGGGCGGACAAAAATGGTTTGTCATAAGCGAACTCTGTCTTAGGTCGGTTAGGTTAGGGTTCACTTGTGTCCCTCAGACCAGAAATAGACACCCCGCGCAGCGGGGTGGCGTCGACTCGCTGGAGATTATCAGTCCGTACTTCTTATTTTTTTTAATTTACCTAATTCAATTTTGGACATCCTACTTACGTATAACGGTGAGTATTGAACGATATGCCGGCGTTTCATGATATGCCTAGGAATTTCATGATCAGCCTAAACGTCACTGGCTTGGCCAATTCATGAAATGCCGGCGTTTCATGATATGCCTAGGAATTTCATGATCTGCCTAAACGTCATTAGACAAATCGTTAAACGTTAAGTTTTGAACGATATGGCGGATGTCCTTTAGCCAAATCATGAAATGGCGGCGTTTCACGATATGCCTAGGAATTTCGTGATCTGGCGGATTTTACGATCGGCCGCCGACATAGATATAACAAAGGAGTGTGTCACAATCACCCATATTTCGGCATACAGTCATATTTCTCCTTAGGTACAGGACAGGTCGCATTCCTAAGCCGACCTGTAGATTTATGCCGATTAAATTGTTCGAAATAAAATAAAAAATATTTGAAGTGACATGCTGGCGAGCTCTAATGTTCATCGAGCTACTAGTGCAAGGGTCCGCAACAGGCGGAAGGTCGAGCCGCGTACCGCCAAATATTGGTAAATATACCTACCGACCGGCATATTCATTTAACATTAACACCGTCGGTGCAATTTTTCGCATTAATTTATACCTAAGTAATATGGTGACTTAATTATAAAGAAAAATAAAAAATAATACTTATACCTAATCATTATCAGTTTTATACTGGACCTCAATATTTTTTTTATACAATTTTCGGACCCCACTCAAAACTACTTGCCGGCCCCTGCCCGTCTAGTACACTAATCGGCCATATATTTACGTTCCACCGTATAACCTTATGTGTGTGTCAATTTTTACGTTACTTACCTACCACACTAATGCCGTGACGTATATTTATGCCCTAGCATAAAATATATGTATCCCCAAAACTATGGTGTTGCCAATGTGTAAAACTGTAATTCTACCAACTATTACATTCATTTCATTCGTTCAATTATAGTCTATGGATAAAAGCCTGTGTTTTCTGTCTCTTTCCGTCTTATAGCTGTGTCTCTAGATTATTGTGAAAGCTAGTGTATCTATTTACTTTTCTCCTTGCGCGAGTTTTGACTGAATACTGATGATTGATGAATGCAGAGCAAATGTAGGTTTTTGATGAGTCCATTTATCATAATATTTGTAACGCCGGTCTCGTATCGGTCTTCACAGTCACCAAAAACGATATCTACATACACAGCAATGCTTAAATCGTCTGTAATAGACGTAAAGGCCTATGACGATGATGATAAATAATAGTAAATCACCTTGTAAGTCCCGGTGCGAAACCTTGTTCAATATACGTAAGCGAGGGTCGTCGTGATATGCGGTAATATCGAAGTCCAATGATCAAGCGAAATGTCGTAAAAAAATAATCAATCCGAGCATGTAGATGGACAAAACATCAAACGAATTTAGTTTTAAAACTGAACCGTATGTATTGTGAACTTGTGACAAGATGTTTTCATAGTGTTAAATTTTACCGGGGGTCTCGAGCGACCGGCAATTTTATATGTCTAAATCAAGAGCATATTAGCACTTGACGTTTAAATTTTAGTTTTATGTGCAAGACGTATGAATGGTTACATTTTACGTAACTGACGGTCTACCATATTAGCCCATGACGTTAAAATTTTTTACGTCTGTCTTGGACGTAAAACATGACGATAGAAGCTGTCTAAGTGCTAGTGTACTAGACCGGCTGTACTAGTGTTTAACATGTCTGGACAGAAGCGCGAGTCAGCTCTAGTTAGTTCTAGTTAACTAAACAATAAAATAAAATAAAAAAAGACCGGGTTGCACTCCGGGAGTGCCGGCAGAAGTGAAAACATGAATATTTTGACATTTCGAATCGACGAATACCGTAGCAACAGAAGTAAACTATTTCACTTGCAAATTAGCGCGTGAGAACTTATTGTGTGTAACAATTTTTCCGCATCCCAAAAAGTGCACAGCGCCGCTAAAGAAGTTTTCACTTCAAAAATGTTAATATAAACATCACGGACGCGTCATTGCTGTGTGGTTTGATCTGGTAGTCGGCCGCGTCGCAGCTCGCCGGGCCGGCGCCGATGGCCCGCCGCTCGCCCCGCGCCGTTCCCCAACGTCGCCGCCGCCAACCAATTTGTTTTTGCCATTGCCAAATATTTTTCAAAACTTTATGTTCTTAGGAATAACATCCAAATTCGAACTATTCGAATTTTCTCAATAGCAAAACGGTGAAGGACGCGTGGACATAATTCCAATTTATTTGCAGAATATGCTATTGCAAAAAGTGTTTAACGGCTTTATACTATTACGAATAGCGCTCAGTTTTGAATGAAGTCGATTTTTGTGACCTCCTTCACATCTGACGTCACAAAAATCTGTCGCGTGTTTAACAATTTTTCCCCATCCCAAAAAGTGCTCAGCGCCGCTAAAGAAGTTTTCACTTCAAAAATCGTAGTTCCAGAGATTCACAGAGTTCCATATAAGTACGAAATACCTACGTAGGTACGATTGCGCCGCTGGACTCATGTCTAAAAAAATATATTATATTTAGTCTTTGACTCATAAGTTTGCATGTAAAGAAACAAGCTAGAGTTCATCATTTCGTTTCTAGCTTTCTACCGATTTACGGCAGTCCTGAGCGAAACGGGCCAAACCAGAATGGAACCCTTATAATATATGTAGTTTTGTTATGTCCATCCGTCTGTCTGCCCGTAAGTTTGATGTAAGACGTATAAGTACCGTGAATTTCTAATAAAGGTATACTTAGGTATACGCTATTATATGCTGTGAGCCTTATTGCCTTGTAAGAACGTTAACCCATTCAACGCCACTCTACGCTCGTAAAGCCACGGCCACGTGACCACGACGTAGTTCGTTAGGAGGTTAATATGCCCAATGTCCATATGTAGTGAAAAGCGCATGTAGCTCTTAGACGCATGCGGTCGTGATTGGCGTATCAAAAAGTGTAGTGCTGATGAAAATCATGTTAAGAACTTGATTTCGTTCGTAATTTCATGTTGATAAATATAAAAAATTAAATGTTGGTGGAAATTAAGTTCTTAACTACGTATTTTTTTCTGCAAACGCACGCACTAAACCAATTAGCAATTTAAGGGAGTAATAATATTAATGATACCTAAAATATAATAAATAAGAAATACCGATTAAAAGATATTTGAATACAACGCCATCTGTAGCTACTGTGTGAGCTAATAAGGCCCTCACTGGTGTTACAGAGCCATCTGCCGCACCTTACCTGCATCAGCAAAGTAAAAGGATGTTGAGTCAACTCACCGAAGTAGTTCTACGTTTCGTACATAGGTGGCGTTATAAAACATGCCAAATACTTCTCAAATAATGAATATTGAAAAAACGGATAAAATGTATAATGAAGGAACGAAATATTCTGAAAAATTGTTAAGTAAATATTCAGCATGTTAAATTTGTAATTTTTATGGGATCGTATATCTTCTCTTCTTTGTTTACTGCGTAATTGCCTACTTTACCGACAGAGCAACTTCCGGTTGGCGCTTGGCGGAGCACGCAACGCAAACTCAGGTATACAGCTAACTTCACTTCATAGATGTTCGATCTCTTTCAACTACGTCGAGGCTTTGTGCATATTTGGGATTTCGCTATTCGGTAATTACTGTTTTTTTCGTTATACTTAGTGTGGTATTGAAAATAATCGATCCCTGCACTTGTGTAAGGAAAGTGATGTGTTGTAATAAGTGCTGTGGTACCTAGAATCAGTTTGGCGCGTTGTATTCTGTCAACATAGCTAATTAGACAGTGTTCGCACGCAATGGCATTTTATGCACGTGTAATTACAATACTGACGTGATTTTCAGATACAGACATGGCTTTGAGCGTGGCACTACCTTTAGCTGGATTGGAGACGGACAATTTCTATTCATTCAGCTCGTTTGGGCACATAATCGACATAGCGGGTTTGTCCCAATCACAGACGAGCCCCAGTCCATCCGTCTCCAGCGAATCCAGTGGTATCGGTTCGCTGGGCTCTCTCAAGTCTGAGTCGGTGAACAGCGACTCCCTGCCCTCGAGCCCTCAGACTACCGAAAAGGTGAGCGAATCGGAAAATTTGCAGTATTTGTTTGCGTTCGTCCTGGCCTTGACCTCTCTATTTTCATAATATTCCGTAATGGCGAATCGCTACATTACGCTATCAATGTTATGAACATCATTGATGCATGATAATGGGAATAATTCTCACATGTTGACAGTGGTGATTGAACAAATTCTTATCGGAGTCGTTAAAGATGTACATTATAACGGGTTTCTATGCTATTAAGTATAGCGCTATATTATAATGTTGTCTTTGTCGATGCGGAACGCCATGTACGACGATGGCTAGTAATTTGCGCAAAACAAACAAGGTTTATCTGCAGGAGTGTAGCTGCTGTCATATCTTGACGTGCAAGGCTGCGAATAATTAGACTTGACAATGATTTCAGAACATTTTCGAGCCCGTCGCGCAGCCTCGACCGAAAGAGCAAGAAATTGAGGAGGTCAAAATCAGCTATGGAGGCCGTGATATCCTCAACTTGATGCCTAACCTGACGGACCCGCGGTGGAACTACCGCGCCTCGGTGCTGCCGCCCAACAACCCGGCCCTGTTCTTTGCCAACCGCTCGCAGTACCACCGCCTGGGCCCGTACGGGACTCGCACACAGTATGTAAATGATTCTTGCCGTCACTGCGGCTTCTCTTGGGTGGTTGCTGCCACAGATTGACGTGTCAGCGGGGCATAAACCGAACAAACGAGGAGTGGGTATGACTGGGACACATCAGGGTGCATATCAACTTCTCTTATTTCAATGTCACTTAGTGGTGCTTATCATTACTATCTATAAGCCTGACTTCAGTTTTGCAAATGTATTATTTTTATCTAGTGACAATATTCCAAATTTTATAAAAATTACTAAGATGAATTGGGTACCTCATGATGTTTTTTGTTGTTGGTACTAAAATGTTTAAATCAATTTGTTTATGGAAACTGAGGTCAAGGCTTGGTGACATCTTCCTATGTAGTGTGTGAAGGGCCCTGGTGTAGCCCGGTCCCACGGATGACTGTGGAATATGTATGTAGCTATCGTCCCGCGCATTCCTAGAGTTACATTTTAATCGTGACTTAATACTGTGATCTTAATTTAAACAAAGACAATTTTTTGACAATTCTCTGAATGTTTTGCGTGACGATGCTCAACTTTTTTGTTTTGTTTTAACTTATTTGTGTGATAAATTTAAAGATAGGGTTAATTAATACTATGAAATGAACTTGCAATGCCATAAGATTTTGCACACTTGTTCCAATTTAGCATTTCTAGATCCCAATAATTATAAAAGAATGAAAGTATTGAGAAAGTAACCATTGCATCAACTTAACAATAATTTTAAAGACTGTTAAAGATTCAAAATAATATATAATGCTACACTTAGTTCCTCTTAGAAATGTTAATAATATGTTATCCAAAGAATCTATTTGTTTAATGAGCATATAATATTAACTATAAATTGTTGGTTACTCAACTTACTTTGATAAGTATGAAACCCTGTAAGGCTGGAAGTAGTTGCCTTAGGGGTTTTTGACTAATTACTCTTAAAGCAATATTTAAATTATGGACATATACTTAGATTATTATGAGTTACTACTTCCCACCACACGAAATAGTTATTATTTAAATATTGTTTTATAATAATGTTTAGTCTAGAAGTAATTTAGATATATTCCACAGTCATTTATTAATAGGTTCGTCATCGTTACTAAAGAAAAGGCTGCTTCTCGGATGTTATTTAAAGTAACGATTTTGACAAGATGGGCACGAATTTAAAAGCCAAGCTGTAGGTTAACTTAAGGTGTAATGACGATAGTTGGATTACCGTCCGAGCATAACATAATAATAGTGATGACATATAATCTAGAAGATACGATCTTGACACATGCCCTAATTATATTCCTATCTACTGGACGAGAGACGAAAGCTCGAACAACTCATTTCATGTAACTAATCACCCATACGAATCAGTCAAAGTGGGTTTATCAGTGCATATCATCACAAATTAATGCAGTGATTAGATATTGTAAGGTATTAGTAGTTGTTACTGACCGTTTTAAAACGTTTGAGTCATTGATGCGCCCAGATGCTGGGCTTCTAGTGAAATTATAGTAAGTGTCGTTAACAGACTGGCAATATCTCTATGTGTGTGCATATATAAATGTAATATTCGTGGTCTCTTAATTTAGTCAAGATATTTAATAGTGTGAGTCTCTTCAATTACGTGTAAGTAATACATACTAACTATAATGGATAATGATTGATACTGTCCTTTTGTGCAACTTTAGTTCTGCTATGTTGTGATCAGCTTTAAATTGGAACTGGAGTATTTGTACACAATAATGTTGACATATTTCCCACAAAGTTATTTTTATAAAATAAAATGTTGATATGAGACAATACAATATGTAGTATTCCAAATTTAATTTATATTTCTATCGCTACCGCTTAATGGTTTTGGCAAATATTTTGGAAGGGACCAACATCCATATATTTATTTCATTGTTATTACTTTGCAGTAGCCAAATATATTCCCCAATCGGCGCCCTTATTGTGAAGATACCGTTCATTGCATTTTATCTAGTTGAGTCATCACCGCTACTTAGTCTGTTTAGAATAATTTTCTGGGCTATGAACACATAACGTAAAAGAGTAGGAAAAAGTTGTACAAAATTTGTATTTATGTATTATGATTCAGTGAGTCATGACTGAACATATAGCATGGATCTCAGAATGCAGCTAACAGTGATATATGCTTATGCCTCTGTGGGAGCTCCGACCGGCCGCTCGGCCGCGCGGGCTCGGCGCGGCGCCTAGTGTGCTATGTACAGTCACACATACTCACAAAATGGTTGTTATCAAATTATTATTTAAATCAAATGTTGCATTCATATTATTTTAGTTTTTATAGTAATGACAAAGCTGTAATCGAATGTAGTTCAAAAGAAAGTATTGGAGTGATACGCACAGTTGTAAGACGCTCGTGTCTTGTTGTGAATATCTCCGTACGTTAAGTTAGTCGCGCAGCCCTGCCGATACGAGCGAGGCCGAGGTGCGATGCAATAATTGCATTCCAGTTTTGTTTTAAGTTGTCCGACGAGGGTGGTAGTTGTTAATGTTTGTTTATCCACATTGCCAAATGATTTGGTTGTTGTGCTATTTATTGATTGCTAAAATATCAATTGAACCTTCCATTACTATGTGTCTTCAAAGTGATTTTACAACCTTTTAATCATTTCAATTGTATGCATTTTATTTTGTTTAGTCAAATCATATACATGATATTATACATAATATTATTGAGTTGTATTCTATCTATTGTTCATTAATATTATCACGAATATTTTTTTCTCATTGAACTGTAGTCAAATGGCAGTATTTTTGTATTGAAAATTGTATAAGGATGAAAGGGTTTTTTGCCTAGGCCTCGACCGCCGCCGCCGCCAGCGGGAGCGCGCAGGCGGTCCGGCCCGGTGTGTATTACGTATATCTGATAAGCATTATGTAGGTTTAGCGAAATAGATTAAAACGGAGGCAAACTCCCAAGTACCAAATGTTATTGGTTCAAGATGTTCTCGTATTGTGGTGATATAGTGCGCCGCGGCGGCGCAGAGCTCAATATTTTTAGTAACCCTAAAGAAAATTACCTCTTTTGAAAAGAATATAATATTTATTATATAGAATATCCAATCTATTATCACATATGTATTTCCCTGTTTATTTTGATGTGATATCATAAATGACTGATCTGAATTTAGTTTTTAAGTTGGTTATTGAATTATTGATATGCAGTGCTATTTCGAGAGTGTAAGTAAGATGTAATATTGAAAAGTGCCAATGCTCGTAATTTAATCTTTGTGACTGTCTGTTTATGTAGCTGTTGGTAGCGCGGGAGGCCCCGAGGGGCCCTCTCCACAGTATGTAAGCGATCTTCCTCCGTATCACATAAGTCAACGATTTGTTACTGTTAGTAAAATCACGTAACATGCACAATCTCAGTAATGCTTGCAATATTATATATAACATATATAATTCCTCATTTATAATTTAATCCAGCGTAATGTTAAGAGTACAATATGAGATGATGTTATATCATTCTAGTATCAAAATTAGCCGAAGATGTTAATACTATTATTAGTTAGGTAAAATTTTAATATAGCTTCTTATAATTGGGATGTTTTAGTATTAGTGACGTATAATTACAGCGTAGTGGCAAGCAAGTTGTCTCGTGCGTGAAGTGAAATAATGTTAGTGGCAATAATACTCTATGTAAGTTCCCTGCCAAGACACCGTCTGCGTCTGCGCGGCTGCGCCCGATGCGCGGGCAAGAGCGGACGTTTATCCGCGCCCTCGTGGGGGCAAGAGCGAACGCCTTGCCCGAGTTGCCCACGCCCATCTGTGGGCATGTGCGGCCGCAGCTCATTCACAACTGAACGATAGACACCAGGCGTTTATTTGTTGTAATTATAATAATAGCCGTAGGTATTTTATCGTACTTAATAATTATTCTTGCGATGCCTTAATTCTGGTTGTCAATTAGACATGTCTCTGCCTAGAGTGTTATCATTGTTTTTATTTATTTTAGTTTTTCGCTGTTCCGGCTTCCTCCGTGAACTTCCAGTCCAGGCTGTTCTTTTTAAATAATTTTGAAGTCGATTTATTTTTACCTAAGTGTTCTTATTAAATGTTACCAAAATGTTTTTAATAAAATATTTTTATATGTACATCGTTGTTTGTTGTTAGCTCCACAAGTTCCACAACCCTGTATCTGTATTTTGACAACTCGTACAGCTATCGTACTTCTTTTAAAAACATTATCATTATCATAGGTGATCAGTCAGTAGGAAAAGCAGCTATGCGGGTGAATTGCTCGAAATTATCTAGACTAGACAAGCTCTGACTACCTTAATAATAAAGAAGTGTGTGAATCATTCTTACCAATAGGGGTGTAGACACTAAATAAAATAATCAATAATGTTGTATTTTCTCGAAAAAGTATTAAAAATGTAGTCAAATGGAGAAAATCAGTTTTAAGAGTCTTTGTGTTGTCTCTTTTCCGCAAAACGCACCTTCATATGAAACGTTTGTCATTTACTATGACGCTGGCAGATTGTGACGTCACTATCTGCGAGCATTTTCTCCCTCTAACTACACTATTAAAACGGTTGTGGCTTCGTAATTCTTTGAGATATCTGAATGGGATTTTCGTCACTAGGTATATTTTTTTGCCTTCTTTCTTTTGGAGTAATAATTTTCGAATCTACACCCTATTGGTGACCCCAAACGCCGGTTTTCCAATTGGAAAGCGTAGCTGATTCTGCTGCTGACTCTTGAAGACAATAAACTTTATAAAGTAGATACCTACAGTCAGCATCGTATAGTTGGTAGCAGCCAAAGTAGCCAAATACATCGTAACACGATCTTACTCTTAGGGCCTGTTTCACAATCTCCAGTTAAGACATATCCGTCAGATAAATGTTGGCTGTCACTTTTCTTTTATATGACGGGAGAAAAGGATAGCTATAATTTTAACTGGCAGATAACTATCCGGCGATTGTGAAACAGGGCCTTACAGTAATACAATACAATACAAATATTCTTTATTGCTCACCAGACATAGTAAAATCACGTCTAACGAACTATTTGACTGCTACTAACTATATGATGCTGACTGTATCTTAGTCTTACAACCTATCAGTAGATAGACAACACATACAGTAGTAATCGTACTGTATGTATTGTCTATCTACTGATAGGTTGTAAGACTAAAGGCCGAAACGCACTGACAGCGGTGGCGGAGCGGCGCGGTGCGGCGCGGAGGCGGTACCGGTTGTAATGTTCGAGCTAATATGAAAGGATCCGCACAGAGCGGCGCGGCGCGGCGCGGTTTTCTGTGCGGATCCTTTCATATTAGCTCGAACATTACAACCGGTACCGCCTCCGCGCCGCACCGCGCCGCCCCGCAACCGCTCTCTGTGCGTTTGCAGCTTAAGATACATGTCATACAAATAAAGCAATTTTCAGAATACTGTTACCCACGTCTACCGATTAGAAATAACTACTTAATTTGTATGAGGTTAAAGTTGAAAATTAAATGAAGGCAAACTATCTGTCAGTGGTAAACCCCAAATAATTCTACTGTACCTATATGGGGCTTCCAAACGGGCAACATTTTTACGGCAATGTGTGGCCGGCCGGCAACTATGTGCATCTTGCTCTAGCGTACAAAGTCAGCGTAAGACAGCAATAGTTGCCGGCCAGAAATTGCAGGATAATGTGGCCCGTTTGAATGAATCTTGTTCTTTTACTAACCGTAGGTATTTATGTTTACAAACGATCCAAAACAATTGACAGCTACATCATTTTTGTACAATAACAAGCTGATCAAGTTTTCATGGCGTCAACATTTATTTTTGGCACGGCGTCAAACGACCACATGATGAAACGACTGTTTACAGTATAGTCGGCATAAGTAGGTTCGGTAGCGAGATAATTATTTCAGTGCCTAGTACTTTTTGGGCATGATTTAACCCATTCCGGGGCAATAAGTCATGACTCCACGGAAAAAATCTGCTACGCGTTATAGCGTAGCGCCCGTAGCATTGCTAGGCCTTGAATGATAACTGTTTGAACGCTATTAATCCATAGGTACTAATATTATAAATACGAAAGAGAGTATCTCTGTTACCTCTTCACGCTTAAACCGCTGAAGCGATTTAGATGAAATTTGGTATAGAGATATTTTGATTCCAGGGAAGGATATAGGATAGTTTTAAACCCGGAAATCATCCCCTAAGCGGGTGAAATTTTGTATCGAGCTACCATACAAGATTTCACGAAACTAGTGACGTCCGACTCGTAGCTGTCCTTTTTAACCGACTTCAAAAAAAAGGAGGTTCTCAATTCGGTTGTATATTTTTTTTTTTTTTCTATGTTTGTTACCTCAGAACTCCGTCATTGATCAGCCGATTCGAAATTTTTTTTTTGTTTATAAGTATGCATCCAGGTAGTGGGTCCCATTTATTTTTTTAATTTAGTTGGATGATGGGATCCATGTAGTGATTTTGGTATTTTCTATTATAACTCGTGTATTTACATCCGGAAATCATAAATTTGGTGGAGTGGAACTTATGATGAAGACCACAGATGAGTTATGGAATTCCTAAATTATGTACTTAAAGTACAAAAGCACGTCACAGATTCTGATAAAATTCCGTTGAAATAGCAGCTAATGAAGTACCAAAGGTGATCCTTGTGGAATCGACGGAAGTCCTCAAATATTATCGGGCCACATACAGCGATTGGGTTTTTTTCTCTAATAATCAACGCATTTGCTCTCGGAAATCAGTTCATGTGGTAAATTGGAAAATAAATGTGGAAATGTTCTCGTGGCTTGGCGGAGTACTAAATTGAAGTCGGTTAAAACTTTGTTTTTAAAGTAAATTATTAGGGTTCCGTAGTCAACAAGGAACCCTTATAGTTTCGCCATGTCCGTCTGTCTGTCTGTCTGTCTTCGGCTTAGCTCAGTAACCATTACTACCTACTAGAAAACTGTGATTCGGCATGGGTATATAAATCAATCACGCCGACATACCCAACAATACAAAAAAAATAGAAAAAAAATGGTTTATTCCCCTACACCTAAAGCGGGGATGTAATTTTTTTTTCTCGTTAAACCCATGGTGTGGGTATCGTTGGATAGCTTGTTCAAAAATATTATGGGTTTTCTAAAACCATTTATCAAATCAGTAATTCGTTTGCGAGTTTGATATTTTCACAGGTCATATTGAAAAGTTATTAACATAGCTTCAAATTAAATATCTCGGCTCCGATATTGTTTAACGCGTTTAATTTTATATATCTATGCGTATTAAGAGGTCCTCTAAACGATTATTAAACAAACATGAAAGTCGCTGAAAAAAAAAAAACCGGTCAAATGCGAGTCTGACTCGCGCACCGAGGGTTCCGTACAAACTATCAATTAACTCAAGGTAAAGTAAATGTCCCAATATTTGTTAAATTACTTATTTTAACCCAACACAACAGAATTCAATTTCAAACAACAAATAACTTTTACACCAAGACCATCAATCGAACTACCAAGACAATTGAATCGCGATTTTTTTTGACCTGCTATTGAAATATACACGTCCCAACCCCATTAATTCTAGAAAAAACTTAACAGCGCGAAGTAGGAATGGGGTCAGCGCCATCTATCGCCCCATTTGGTACTAACGTGCAAGGGCAATCAGCTTAGTATGTATTTTGGAGTTTTAGCGATTATTGTTTATCACGTGAACCGATCTCGATTTTTATTATTTTTTTTGAAAGAGAGTACTTCTATTATAGTCTTATAGAAATTCCAAAACAAAAAAATACTTATAAAGTTGATTAAATTGCAAACTTAACAAAAAAATTGTTTTTGAAAATAAAACAAAAAATACGCTAGTAATACAGAAAAAGTTATACTTTTCCAGTAATATTTAAGTTTATCTTAATCACAAGTAATTATTTCAAATTTTTCGCTTGGACAACTTCGGAGATAAGGGGGGAATGGTATTTTTTTTTACATTTTCCTTCATAGATCAAAATTTTACCAATGTAGAAAAAAAAGAAAAACTGTTTCAAAAAGTGCAACTCGAACCTTTTCATATGATACCCCACTTGACCTAATAGTTGAATATTTTTTTTGCTTCCTCCTCAAAAACAAAACAAAACAAAAAATAAACTTAAATAAAAACTAAATACTTTTTCTGTATTATTATATAAACATAATAATAGTAAAGAAAAAGTTATACTTTCCCATTAATATTGATGTTTATTTTAATCACAAGTAATAATTTCTAATTTTTCGCTTGGATAACTTCGGAGATAAGGGGGGGGAATGGTATTTTTTTATATTTTCCTTCATAGATCGAAATTTTACCTGTAGAAAAAAAAAAACTGTTTCAAAAAGTGCAACTCAAGCCATTTCATATGATACCCCACTTGACCTAATAGTTGTTTTTTTTTGCCCCCCTCATATTCCTCATTTTTCATAGAAAATTAAAATGTATATTTAAATTTTTCATTTTCCATGCACGTGGATAACTCTCATTTAAAACCATTCCAAATTTCAAATTGATAGCTGAAGTAGTTCGTGAGATATCTCACTTTGTGACAGAAAGACAGACAGACAGACGGACGGAGAGAGTAAATATAATATATATATATATATATATATATATATATATATCTTATACTTTATTTATGGTTAGGTTAAAGTGGAAGGTGGAAGGCACATTCACATAATAATAATAGCTATATACTATCTGTCATAATATTATCAGGTTTTTTTTGGCTTCCCTGTCTGACCTGCAGCGCGGCCAGTCACAAATGTCCTGCGGGATAACCGCCCAGAGCCAGGCCTACTGCGAAACGAAAACGAACTTAGTTCGTGTATCTCCGTCTCGGTCGCACTTGCTAGTTCGAGCGACGGAAAGGGAGAAACACGAACGTATTGGTTTTCGTTTCGCGGTAGGCCCTCCGGGGGCCATATAGGCCGCCCAGAGAGAAAACACTAACAGGCAAAAATATCTGACACCTAAAGGCCTTAGAAATATAATATTGTCAGTTATGTATGCGCCCTTTGCTGTGGCAATTATAAATACTGGTGACTGTACATAATGTTATATAAATATAGCTAACCGTTTAATATTGATAAAGAATATTTTTGAATTAGATTACCTATTAATAATCGCAGCGACACTATTTTCAAATAGTGGATCTATTAGCCTAAACGTATAGGATTTAAATCAAACTTAGGTAGTTTATATTCGTCTCGCGCATATATATATGCTGCAAACGACGGAAAAGCTTTTTTGCAGTCCAAATCCAATGTTTTTATCCAATAATTAAACATGAAATAAACTAATAATCACGGGAGTCCCTGTGAGACACACGCAGATGGTCAGACGGATCACGGAAGAGCCTTTAGTAATAGAACACTTTGGCACCCTTGGGTACGGCAGTAAAAAGCTACAGAAACATTAACGAGAGTTGAGATCAGCGCCACCTGTAGCAAAACGACTACACTGCGTACTATGGGGAGGAGCAAGACTCCCTCCATTCATTGGGCGCGAGCTTCGAGCTCCCTTACACAATATCCAGTTTGTACAGTTTTGAAGAGATGGCGCTAGTAGTCGAACTTGATCGTAGCTTCTCTTAGTTTTTCAGAAAGAATTTCGCAAGTTTTTAACACATTCACTGCCACGAATCGCTACACGCTATGCTCGTAGCCGATCCCGTGGATTTCCTCGTATATAGCGGAAAGCAACTATGGTGTAGTTAGGCGCTAGGCGGGGTCGAGGCAGTGAAAGTGTTAAACTAATTAAAATTAGTAATTGTTTACTACATTTTGGTACGGTCCATTACGTTACCCTTTTAGCGAGTTATAATCACGATACACATTGATCGCATCGCAGTACACATGGAATAATGGGCACTAACCTGCTACGGACTACGGCGTAACACTACGAGCGTAGCGTACAGCTGAGTGTGTTAATTAGACGGTACACGTTTACTGCCAGGAATCCACCTAGCGGGCGCCTACGCCGTAGGCGCTTTCCGCTACTTAGCGGCAAAACCACGGGATCGGCTACGAGTTTAGTGCGTAGCGATTCTTGGCAGTGAATGTGTTCAATTAAAACAGATCACGGGAAAAAATGCATATGAAATCAAGTTTGTTCCTGCTTAGCGCACTTCTTTTCTACAGAATCATTATGATATAATATTTGAATAAAATAGTACATTGTTTAACGAGGGGCGGAAGTGGAATATTGCGAACAAGAGTCTATAAGCTTTTGATGACTCGAGTTTGCAATATTCTTACGCCCGTGTTATACACAATGTTTTTCATCACATTTGCGAGGAAACAAATACATTTTAGATGAAATGAATACAAATCGTAATAAACACTGCATCATGTCAGTCGTCCATTTTGTTGAATTTGACGTGAGGCGCGTATGGCAATGACCCTTCGGTATACAGCCACGATTTGAAAACACTTAAAAACATTTTACATAGACACTAAATAACTACATATTAAATCTGTAAATAATTCAGTTAAACATTTAAGTAGTTTTTTAAGTTTAAATTTATTTATAAATATGTTTTGAGACATCGTATTTGATATAAAACCTCTTTGCTTTGTAACTGCCGCATGAGTGACAGATACAATTTAAGAAAAAAACTATTACGCCCGTGGGCGTAACACAGGCTATTACAGCTCTGTATGTCTGCGCATTATGAAGCCCTTTTCGAGCAAGTGTGATGAAAAATACTTTAATGGACGATGTTAGATTATATTATATACCTCGTGTAAATGATGTAGGCGCCTCGCCCATACAACTATCGGAACAACAAAGGACATTCGATTCGCGCCACAATTTTCGCTAGACAAAGTATTCAGCTACATTGTTCGAAATCATAATGGAATACAGTCTGAATCTGAATTGTTTTTTGCTCGCAATAATGGCGGCAATGATGTTTTTGTTTGGAATATCCACTTTTGTGCTGGTATAATGGGTGTATTCATTCAGACGATGCTGAAAGTGTCGCTTTTATCAGTCGCACAATGGCCGGGAATCAAAGAAATTACTAATTCCGACGACCACTGTTTCTGCAATGTAAAATAAAGACGACTCTCTTTTGTTTGATATTTGTGTTGGATTGAGAGCTCTTTGAGCGTATGGGTCGCACTTTAATCAGAATAAGTTAATGGTGCGACAATATTCATATTTTGGATTACATGTTTTTGCTTAAATACTCTTTACAATCGCAAAAAGAAAAGATTTTGTTGATTTGAGTCTGTTTCATATCGTGTTCCCGCAAATACCTTAGCAGTTGACTGGACGGTTAACTCCAATAAAATGTAGACATTTTGAATCTCATTCCCTCCCCGGACATATGATCCGATAGGTATATAGGTATAGATATTTATAAGCGTGACCCTACTTAAGACATTTGAGGCCACGTATGTGTGCTACGCCGCAACACGTAGCAGTGTTTCGCTCCTAGAGGTATGCCTCATATGTGAGTCTCATAGCGCGTAGCGATTCCTGGCAGTGTGTACGCCCGCTAGGGGGGTCCTGGCGGTGAAAGTGTTAAATTACGCGCGATACTCTACGCCGTAGTCTGTAGTGTGATAATCACGATCACGACACTTGCGTCAGAGCGCTACGGATGCTTTAACACTTTCACTACCAGGAACATGCCTAGCGGGCGCCTACGCTTTCCGCTACATACGAGGAGAACCACAGGATCAGCTATGAGCGTAGCGCGTAGCGATTCTTGGCAGTGTGTACGCCCGCTAGGGGAGCCCTGGCGGTGAAAGTGTTAAACTACGCTCGACGCTCTACGCCGTAGTCTGTAGTGTGATAATCACGATCACGAAACGTGCGTCAGAGCGCTGCGGATGCTTTAACACATTCAGGGCCAATGACGACACATATGCGTCAGACTGCTGTAATCACTTTCCGCTACATACGAGGAAACCCACGGGATCCGCTACGAGCGTAGCACGTAGCGATTCTTGGCCCTGAATGGGTTAAGATACCTGTGGAGACTAAGTTGCTACAGACTACGGCGTAGCACTACAACAAAGCGTGATAGACGGGTTAAAACGAAATCAACTCGTCAACATATTTCCCACTATAATTTACATCTGTTTCTAAATCATATAATATTCATCCATAATATGATTCGCTTGTATCTTGTACGACTAACGTTGAATAGGAAGAAATTGGAAGCAGCGGGGATGTTGAAAGCTTGCTCATTCGACGTAACTTCAACATCAGATTCGATAACGCTGTCCTGTTCCCTCAAGGCATTTAAAAGCCTAGAGAGACAGAGACAGGGTCGTTCCGTCGGGTGTCAAGGTTTCTGTGTATTGGCAGGGCCTATTGACATTCATGGAAGCAACATTGGTGGCTTATTTTAACAGGGGCTCAGACGAATCGCATTCAAGTGTATTTCAGAAAAATTCTATACATGTAATGAGCACAATCAAAAAGTATTGGCGCTGAATTTCAATGCTTTTATGTTTCAGTAGGTACGAAATTCGCAAATAAGATATGGAATATTCTGTGTAATGAGCGCTATTGGAAATTTTGCTTATGAAACCGTGGATTTAAGATCGGTTCTTTCTAAAAAAAACCCGAGTACAGTCAGCAACAGAAGTAGCTACGCAAAATAACACGCTCTAAATGATCTAGATAGTCCTTATCCCTTTGACATTAGAGTCGTGTGTAGGTCATTTTGAGCACTTGACCCGCTTACCTAGTTTTTTTGCTGACTGTATTACGGTACTGTAAATTACGGGGTCGAAGTGTGTTCACTGTGATATCACATTTTGTCGATCTTTTATACCCACATTTATTCTAAAAGCGGCACTGGAACATAAGTTTCATGTTCACCTCTTCTAGGGATAAAGGCCTGAATCTATATGTATCATCATATCAGCCGAAAGACGTCCACTGCTGGACATAGGCCTCCCCCAAAGAGTGCCAAAGTGACCGGTCCTGCGCCACCCGCATCCAGCGAACTCCAGCAACCTTTACCAGGTCATCAGTCCACCTTGCGGGGGGCCTACCCACGCTGCGCCTTCCGGTACGTGGTCGCCACTCGAGAACCTTTCCGCCCCAACGGCCATCGGTTCTACGAGCTATGTGCCCCGCCCACTGCCACTTAAGTTTAGCGATTCGGAGGGCTATATCTGTTACCTTGGTTCTACTGCGGATAGCCTCATTTCTGATGCGATCCCGCAGAGAAACTCCCAACATAGCCCTCTCCATAGCCCTTTCTATATGTATGTATGTATGTAACTTACGGTAGCTACGATGAAATCATCTATACGGGACGCAGACAGAGACAGCACCCGCTAGGGTGTATGGAGACTAATAATAGCTGGATGACGGAATCGAAATGAACCGCCGGGTTATTGGGTTACAGCGATGGACTAATGACTAGGCCATCGGGAGAAACAAAGATTTAAGTTATTATTATTGTTACGGTTGACTACATAATTATCGTAGTACAAAGAACAAAGAAAAATTTAAATGCGGTACCTGGTGGAAGAGACATGGAATCAATCCGGTGCCGGATCCGAACCGCTCGCGACCCTCACGAAAGGGGACATCTCGATTTTTTTTCCGCATGCTTCTTGTGTTGACATTTGAGCCTGTTTATTCAATGTTTCAATGAAGATCGTGGTAGGCTATAATATTAACACATTCACTGCCAAGAATCGCGTACTACGCTCGTAGTCGACCGCGTGGTTTTCCTCGTAATATATAGCGGAAAGCGACTACGGCGTAGGCGCCCGCTAGACGGGTTGCTGGCAGTGAATGTGAGAGAGTAACAGCGACGTGTAAATGGAAAATACATGTTTACGTAAACAAACATGATATGTAACATCAAACGAATACCATTGCGCTGTTCAAATGCCGTTTATTCAAGTGTATTTTGATGTCTTACTCTGTAGCCACGGATTTTAACAGTGTCATTAGATGTATCTTGACTTTTCGGGTGCTTTGACACTGACAGTGTTAAAGGATTGCAAATTTTTGCCTTAGCCTAAGATACGAATAGGTGCAGATCGTGCCTCTGATCTGCACCCATCTGTTTAATGGATTAAAACTCGTCTGCTTAAACAGACGGGTGCAAATTCCTCCTCTGTTTGTATCTCCTACTATCACAGAGTAAATTTTCGATAGCACTGATAAGTGCTAAGTCATACGAAGGGTGAATAACATATAGACACAATGTTTTCGTATGCAATTTAGCGGCAATTACACTTCGTCGTTCGCCGCATGCTGCATGCGGCGAACGACGAAGTGTAAAGAACACGTTAGTCGGCCGCATTCGGCGATCGACAGTCTGCCAACGCTTAGTAAGTAGTAGGCGGACAGACTAATGAGAAGACGACGTTTGTTGGCCTAAGTAGTTTAAAATGAATTCGGCGACCGCATTAGGTGAACGACGCAGTGTAATTGCCGCTTTAGGTTTTAAAATTTATAGCTTTAAGCTGTGTGACAAAGTCCTACTGCTAGACGTCTCAGAGACGGAATTGTTAACGCGTCTGGAATAAATATTATTTTACAAGAAAAAAAACTGCTGCGTACCCTCGGCTGACTGAGCGGTTAGATGTTACTTTGGTCTGAGGTTCTTTTTCACTAAACAACTGAATTAACATGGGTATCGCCCCGCACCTGCTAAACTTAACTAGTGATGAATATTAATGCGATGCGAGCTCGCAGTGGCTTATCCAGGTTTGGAGGGACTTCAGTTAGTTGAGATTAAATTTCAGTAAGGCTTTTTGGGGGCTGGACCCTCCCCCTTAGATCCGCTACTGCAGCCTCAGGTCACCGAGAGTCAATGAGTCAGTACGAGAACGCGTGAACAGACTTAAATTGAAGATCACAGACAGATTTTAGTAGGTGGTAGGTCTTCCCCGCGCAACAACGCGCGACAAATCGTATGAGCTCCCACGACAGCATCCTTACATTACATTATATTAGGGTGGAATCGATATGGGCCCATATCGATTCCACCCTCAGACTAGCCCCGCACAACTAAAATACTAAAATAGATATATATATATATATGTATTAACTAATATAATTTATGTAAGGATGCTGTCGTGGGAGCTCATTTGTGCTAGGCATGGGCATATAGCACTATAATACTGTTCTGTGGCATAGGCCTCTCTTCGAGCTCACGAGTGACCACATATGTAAAAGGGGGACGCAGTTACAAATAGATATGAATTTAATTATTTTTTGCTAAATGCACGGAGCTGAAACGTGGACGCTGAGGATGCAGGACCGTCGCAAGATTGTCGCGCTAGAAATGTGGTGTTGGAGGCGAATGCTCGAAATCCCGTGGAACGCGCACCGAACCAAAGTTTCGAATCTCAAAGAACTCAACATCAAGAGAGATTATCGTCAACGGTGCAAATGCGGATCCTCAAACTCCAACACGATGGACATACCTCATCAAAGCAGTCACAGAAGACAATCAATGGATGCTCTCACTCCGCCAAAATCACAAATGGCAAAAATCGACCGTGACATGACCATTACCACTCTGTCAAGAGTGCACGACTAAGAAGAGAAAAAATGAAAGCGAAAGTCATATCATAGTCAATTTTCCAGGGTCTTTAAAAGCTTAGAGCAATAAAAAAGGATTCAATGTATAATTTATTTACTCACTGAAATATCTTTGAGCTAATCTTCGTCTTCTAGCCTTCTTCAGATATAGTAGTATTTATTACTACAAGTTTCTGATCCAAAGCATTGTAGTATTTGAACGCCATGATGAATGAAATTTGGATGAGGAGTAGTCCAAGGAATAAGCCGATTATAAGAAGGCATTTGACTCCCCATAGTTTCTCTCCAGGTCGAACGATGGATACCTTTGGTCGGTTCGCGCTCTCAAATATAGTGCCTCGCGGCTTGAAAGTACTTTTATAAATCATAATGAATTTCTGACTTTAATTCTTCGTATTTCACACTACATAACTTCTATAAACGGAGAAATTGCAAAAACTTTTAACAAATAAAATGATGACTAAATGATGCCAACAGTGGTAAACAATTTTAAATTATTTGACGGTTTGATGTATTTAAATAAAATCATAGATTCATAGAGTAAACTTTATGAATAGACGTCCTTTGCAAAAGAGTTTCGTTTGAAAGACAACTATCCATTCTTTCACCGAGCATACAATAGAATTTTTCACAATCGTGTTATAATAGAGAGCTTTTAGTTGAGTACCGTGTTTAGGCCACGAAGCTTGCTGAGTGGCCTTAGTAAGATACGAGATTAAAAAGCTTGATTATGAGACTATTGTGAACAATACTTTTTGTACGAGTTCATTAAAATTAATAATTAATTAATAAGTCATTAATACGAGTATATAAGAAAACTAAATATCGTAAGTACTATATTGTCTAGTTCTACTATTGTAAAAGCTCTTTGACTTTTCAGGTAGCAAGGTAAGTGTGGCTTCCTCTGCCATATTAGTTATTTTTTGAGGAGTTAAAGATGTTTCGTCACTGTCACTACTCATTTTCTTAGTTTTTATTTTATGTTTAACTTTGAAAAGAAAAGTTATCACATCACACCACCGGCGTCCGTAATGTTGCAGTACTGTGCTGTGATTGTCTAAATACTAGCCAATCACAAAGCGTAGATTTTTTTTTATGCTCTGGATACAGCAGCAAGTTCAAGCAGATTTTTGACAGATGACGCGAAGCTGCTACGTTCCGAAACGCCATAGATTGGCAATCTTGGATCGGATCGAGTCTCCTTAAACAAGGACACATTTATTGAAAAACGAAGATCTATTTTTTTTTTTTTTTCGGTTGCCTAGAGCGTATCGAAATAGTTATTTACAATACAAGTGCCGAAAATGGGAAATTCGCAACGAGTGGTGATTAATTAAAACACGACCGAAGGGAGTGTTTTAAATCGACACGAGTTGCGAATTACCTATTCGCACGTGTATCGTATACAACGTTTTACTGTACATATGGCTATTTAAAGTTTCGACATATGCATGGAAAGTGCTCTCTCCGCACTAGTGCGGGAAAGTAGCACTGTACTGTAAAAGTTATTTCGGTTGTTTCGGAAGTAACATAGTATTCAACGATGAAAAGAGTCACGTTGCAATATTCTCTATGAAATCTTAAACACAGATCGACTTAGTCGACGAGTACAAAAAACGTTTTTTGACATTCGTAGTTTAACGGCGTGATATTTTAAGAAACTTATGTAACACACTTTCATTAATTGGCTACCCATTTGCGCGAAATTGCCCCTTTCCTAGAATATACTTGTATAAAGTAGAATAGTTTGAGAAATTAGTTGGTCACGTGATACTTAGGGAAAACGCAATTATCACGCTGTTAATCTGCGAATGTCATAAAACGTTTTGTATGGTCGGCGAATCACCTTAACAGTATGATGACAACTATTGTCTACGGTACTATCCTACTAATATTATAAAACCGAAAGTTTGGATGTTTAGACGTTTGGATGTTCTCAATCACGCTTAAACGGCTCAACCGTGTGAAAGTTTGCACGCAGATAGTTATATAGCCTGGATTAAAAGAAAGGATTGTCTTTATCCCAGTCCACGAAGACGACGTCGCGGGCGGCAGCTAGTATTAAATAATTAGAAAAGTGTTAAGCCTGCAACACACTGGCGCGGCCTGCGGTGGCGGTCAATAGTAAATTTGACATCTAATGACAAATCTGTGAGAGGCTTTTATTTAAGCCTGTCATAGACTGGTGGCGGTCAATTGTAAATTTTGCAGGCCGCGCTAGTGTGAAAGTGTTTTAAGCTGCCTCGTGGGAGGACTGGGGACCGATTTTTGACTTTCGAGCGCTCGACTCTTTCACTCGAAAACTGACAAAAATTATGAAATGCTATTTTGAAATAGCGATAGCAAATTGAAAAACGAGTGGCATTGACCACTCGTAATTAATTATATTGGTAGAAAGTAAGTGCCTGCCATTTTGACACTACATACATATTTACTTTTATTTGATTTTCAAGCGCTCGAAAGTCAAAAATCGGTCCCCAGTTCATTCAATATTCTCTTTGCCCAGTTCTGTCAAGCTAATCTAATTTGACAGACTGTGGCAGACATCCAGATGTACTCTGTGAGTAATGTAATGAATGATTCCAAGGAAGAGGAAAGTGTTTACGAGAGTGGTTATATTATATTATTGTAGTCTTTGGTTATATTCTCATTGTACGATACGATAAGTGACGTACAGGACTTCGCATTTACTTGGATTTTGTTACAAAACATTGTCGTCAAAGCTCTACGTTTGCTACAAAGAGAAAAGAAAATATAGGACGCTTATAGGAGGAGAAGCTTCATCGCTAAATTCAGGTATTGGTTAGGTATATGATCCATTTTAATGTTTGAAATTGAATAAGTTTCTCGAAAAAAATATGTTTTTGCTACAAGCTTTTATAGCTTAGGTACTGTACTGATTGTGCACAGTCATTAACAACTAGTTGAAGGGTTCCAATGAGCCCAAACTCGACGGGTTTATCTTATCTAGTTTGGGAGTTGCTATAGCCACGTTATGTCTCTATGATCAGATCAGTTCAGTAGTGTCCATAATATTGCGTTGTCATTAAATATACCTACAAAAGTAGGTACCCATGCCAAATATCAGCTCAATCGAATACTTACCAGAAATCGGCTGAAAATGGTTTGCCAAATTTAAATAACTCAAATCAAATCAATTATTTATTCTGCAAATAGGCCACAAGGGCACTTTTACATGTCAAACAGTAATTTACAATAAAATAGTAATCTTACACAATAATAATTTAAAATTATATATAAAAGGTTAACAAACTAAATGTCACTAAGTCAATGTAAACAAAACAAAATTGCAAAATATGACCATTACATTCGATATAAGATCTGTATCAGCATTAACAGAAGTTAATGATATTATTCAATATTCCAGAGATGTATAAGGTCTCTGAGCGTCCAAATACAATTAATAATTATTCTAATATTCTAAGAGATGTATACGGTCTCTAAGCGTCAAAACAAAAAAGGAACATTAATGTTATATTGTCAGAGATGTACAGGGTCAATAACAATAAAACGTGTCAAGATCAGAATGATGTCTCTCGTCAATACGATAATAATAATAATAACACTAGTATTTAAGTAGTTAATTAGGTACTATGCCCTTGCAAGCATGAACAGTCCGGACTCCACAAACAGCACCCGATCACGAACACTTTACACACGAACATAACATAATGCTACTTAGGTTGGGTTGCAACAAACCGTCTGTAAAAATCGTAAGCGGTGATCGATAAAATCTGAAAGTATAGAAAGTTTGATAAGTTTCATCAGTACTGTTTTTTTTCCGAATAGAGCTCAGTGTCCATGAACATTTACGTTTATCACTAGACTTGCAATATGCAAAATATTACTGTATTTTCGAGTCTGAATAAAACACACAGTTTTTTTAATTCAGGGCTGCTTTATATTTCTATTGAAGAGCCCACTTCCATTGGCACTAAGGAGACTCGTATTTTCTAAAGGGAATGATCGTTCAATGAACATTTGAGTTTGAGCAATGTTAAACAGTGGCCTATTGAAATGGTTGAAGCCTTTAGAAAATCACCCTCCTTTCGAGTCGCTTTTCGCTGCCTCTATTTATGTTTCCACATTTTCCATACATATACAATCGTAGTGCTTGCGACGCCTATTGACGCCCGGAGTGGGTGCTCTGATTCACCAGTGAATTAACACTATAAAAGACTGGAGGAAGCTTGAGAGGTCATTTCAACACCGCTTTGTTGAACGCGCTAAAGGCTCTAACAGTTGAATCTCCGTGAAAATAATGTTTTAGGATTTTTTTCTATAGAAATAGTGATTATATTTAATTGAATATCTTCAGAAACCTTTTTGAAAGCTGATGAATAGGCTGAAAAGACAAAAACCCGACGATGAAATATAAACAGCATCTTTGAAACGCGAACACATCGCTCTAATACAGCGCGTTATTCATAAACCTATTCATCGGGCTAGCTAAGGAGCGAATCTTTGTGAATGCGACCAAATTGTATGAGAGTAGTCCTCTTTCAAAACTCCGCTGAATAGTGTTAATTTGCTATAGCGAGTTCGCTCTCGCTCGTCAATGGACTATTTGGAGACTTGAGAACCAAGCAACAAAGTCGCAATATTGTGTATGGAAAGTGTAGAAAATATGAATGGAGTTTCGGGGAAAGGGACCGTGGGGACAATTTTATAAAGCTGGGACCCGGAGGCGGGTTGTGATTCTGGATGCGTGGAAGTTTGTGGCGGACGTGAACGTATAGGTACTAAGTCTAGGACGTGTTCTGCGTATATCATTCATGGAGTTACTTTATTAAGACCGCTTTGAGGTGTTAGCGACCCTGTCTACGAAGCCCGTCGTCCTGGGTTTGAATCCTGGTTAGGTTAGGTTAGGTTAAGCATTTATTTGTGTGATGAGCACAATTATTTGTTACTATTCGATGTCCATGTATAGGGGTATTTTGTCGGCATTCATCGGTATCGCAACGAGTTCAATACGTATAGACAGGAAATATACATTATTGCAGAGGCTAAAAAGTAAGCAATATATAGAAGAGAGAGTTTGAGGGCGAAGCCGTAGACGAGGTCCTACCGGCTGCGCCATGTACCTACGAGGAAGCGACAATCAAACACCAGTTTCAGATCAAGACTGACTCTCATATATTATACGTACTTACCCACATGCAGTAATTGTACATATACCTACCGAAGTACCCTACACTCATAAATACGACTAGATCTAGAGGTATAATAATTACGACCGGGACCTTACACGACTACTGCGAGGAAAATATTTTACTAATATCAATTCATCAATAGAGACACAAAATGTTGAGAAGGCTGTAGACTCTTTTTATATCATCATGTATAATATTTTTGATGTCTGTATTCCGAAGAAATCTCGTTGCAAAAAGAGAGTTAGGCGCTATCCCGTATGGTTTACGGCTGACATTATTAGGGACATAAGCCGTAAAGCTGAACTACATCGGCAGTGGAAAGCTACAAAAAACATCACTGTATATAATATTTTCTCAAAATTAAGAGCCGAGATTAAAAAACGTGTTTCCTCAGCTAATGACGCCTACTTAGTAAATATACAATCCAAATTAAAAAGTAATCCACGAGCGTTTTGGCAGCACATTGAAAGTCTTAAGGCTAGGGGTGGGTTTGTGTCACAGGTTACCTTTCAGGGGAAACAGTTTGTTGGATCTGCGTCAGCTCAGGCTTTTGCTGAATTCTTTTCTAGCGTATTTTTGCCTAATGTTCCACGCCTCAATGGGGACTTTGACACAATACAAGAGTCCTCGGCTCACCTCGTTCACTTGAATGTTATTACCTTGCAGGAAGTAGAAGCGGCAATTAAGAACTTGAAACCCAACAGTTCGGTGGGGCCTGATAATTTGCCTGCATATATTTGTAAAGGGTGCATTGATTATTTAAAAACACCTATACTATATATGTTTAATTTAGCTCTCTCGTCTGGCGTGTATCCTCAACAGTGGAAGACAACGACAGTTAAGCCGATACCAAAGTCAGGAGATAATAGCAACGTGGAAAACTACAGGCCAATTGCCATTTTGTCAACGCTTGCGAAATTGTATGAGTCCATACTCCATCGGGCCTTATCTAAGCAGTTGAAACCTTTCCTGTGCGAGTCACAGCATGGTTTTAGAGCTAATCGTTCTGTCGACACAAACCTTCTTATATTAACAGACATCATTTCTCAAAATCTCGATAAGGGTATCCAGGTCGATGTACTTTATCTCGACTTTAAGAAAGCTTTTGATCGCGTAGATAACGATATCCTACTACATAAACTCAGCAAAATTGGTTTCTCCCCAAAGTTAATAAAATTATTTGCTAGTTATCTACGCGATCGCAAACAATTTGTACAGCATGGGCATTTCGTTTCGGAACCCTACCATACCCGGTCTGGCGTTAGCCAAGGCTCGATTTTGGGCCCTTTCCTGTTCGGAGTAATGATAAATGATCTTGAATCCGTTGTCCAGAATGCGAAGTGTCTCCTTTACGCCGACGATCTGAAGCTTGTGTACGGAGTGGAATGTGCTGCGGACTCTGTATCGTTGCAGGATGATATAGATTCGGTTTACCGGTGGAGCATGGACAACAGGCTTTGTTTTAATGTCGCAAAGTGCTGCGTCTGTACTTTTAGCCGAGCTAGCGTTCCCTTACATTTCCAATACCTTCTAGGAACTGAGTCAATTAATAGAGTCCATACAGTAAAAGATTTAGGGGTTACATTTGACTTGCGCTTAACCTTCCACGATCATATTAAAGACCTTGCTACTGTTTGCTATCGTAGATTAGGTTTTGTTATTCGTAGCACTAAGGATTTCCATGACCCGGCTGTTATAAGGACTCTATATAACGCTCTGGTTAGGAGCAAATTAGAGGCTTCGGCGATTGTATGGAATCCTTATGAGTCGACATACGCTTTGATTCTTGAGAAGGTCCAAAAAACTTTCTTAAGAATGCTGTACAAAAAGATCTATGGGCAGTACCCCTACTTGTATCCAACCAAGTTCTTACTTGGGACCCTTGGATACAATTCGTTGGAAGTGAGACGCAACTTCTATCTTCTTACATTGTCTTGTAGGGTGTTACGTGGAGAAGTGGATAGTCTTGACTTGGCTGAAAAACTGGTGCGACTGTTTGTACCAGACGTCCCTCGAATAACCCTAAGACCTCGTGCGCGTCCTTTATTGGCAGTGCCAGTGGGCCGGACATTGTCGCACAGAAACTCGCCATTTGTTCGGGCGATGAAGCTTCTCAATGCGCTTCTGATGTCAGTACCTGAATGCGACTTTTTTGCATGGCGATGGGCACCTGTTTGTTGTGCATGTTTAAAGTTTTGCGAGATGATGGATAGCAGGCAATCCAGTGTTCCAATATAATTTATAGTTTCTTTTATGTACCTATGTTTACCAGTGCATTGGTTAAGTTACAACTGTAATGCTGTGTAAATAAATATTATAATTCAATTCAATTCAAAATTCGTGTAACCCGAATTAACGAGCTAAACTCATTATGTAAACACAAAATTACACGGCAACCCTTGTCCTTAGTTTTTCAGCAACATCGCTTGGAAGAAAAAACGGGGCGTGTCGGAACAAAGCCGGCTATACAATGGGCGCGCGAACAATGCTAACTAGAGGAGCTGTATCATTCGCGGTATCGACACACCCCGCGTCGGGAAATTGGTGCTTTACTTGTGTCTTAGAGGTCATTTGGCTATTAAACTGCCCAGATTATTCGCATGACATAACGTGTGCCTACGAGTAGTGAAGCCTACCTACTATGAATAATTCGTGAATTCGACACACCCCGTCGTCGGGGAAAATTGGTGCTTTAATTGTGTCCTAGAGGTTTATGTGGGGTGCTGCATATCGTTATATGGTTTGTCTTGCTTCGTCCAAATGGCACCGATTGCGCTGCGCATCGCAGTTACAGTCCGGAGGCATCCCTTTACTTGTCTTAGAGTTATTTGGTTGCTAAAAGTGCTAAACCGTCCACAGTATTGGTATCAGATAGGTATCGTGTGTTTGAGGAACTGTATCATTCGCGACATTGACATACCCGACCCGTGTCGGGGGGGATACGTGCATTACAAGACACAAGAATAAGTTTCCACATGTCTTCAAAACATATAATTCTGATGCAGGTCAATGACGTTATGAAAATATTTGGGGTGCAGTCGACATTACATCGCATTGCTTTGCGTCGTCTCGACTACCCACAGGTTATCTACAAGATATCGTTTTAACGATAATTTATTTACAGTACATATGGTGCTACTTTCCCGCACTAGTGCGGAAAAGAGCATTTTCCGTGCATATGTCGAAACTTTAAACAGCCATATGTACAGTAAAACGTTGTACGATACACGTGCGAATAGGTAATTCGCAACTCGTGTCGATTTAAAACACTCCCTTCGGTCGTGTTTTAATTTATCACCACTCGTTGCGAATTTCCTAATTTCGGCACTTGTATCGTAAATAACTATTTTGATTTATTTCATTTAATATTACATAACAAAAGTTCATTAATTACTACAACAAAATACAGTTCCGATATCAAATTAAACATATTAATAAAAATAAAGGTAAGAGTGTGATTCCTGCAGACACCTCTGTACACAGTACGAAGTTTCTTTAGTAAAGCAGAGGAAAATGAGTTCGCTATAAGTCAGACCCATATAATACGGAGGAAAGAGTTTCATTGTACAGCAGACTAACTTTATTCCGACTACTAAAACAGCTTAACAATTTTATCCCCCGACTCAGCGTACTTTCCAAAGCTGTATTAAAATTCAAAAGACACTTAGAACATTGCACATACGCAAGCTCAGCACTAACGACGGAGTCCACAACAATGTGCCCTGTGAAGAGCTCCGAACAATCGAATGAAGACAATAAGCAGCGATACTCCGAGACAAAAAGAGGCGAAATAAAGGCTCACTTGTTTCCTGGCCGCATTGTGAGGAACGGGAGAGGGCAGAGACAAAAGCGTAATGTGCCACGGGGCCCAAACAATGGAGACTGCGCCATTATTGTTACTGTAGCGGCGACGCTTTAGCGAAATATGTGGGTGGCTACGAACTTGACTTGGCCTTGCGGCGGGGATGCGTGTCAGCTGCCCTGTGGCTGAGGTGCGGACATGGCACATGCGAGGAACCGATGAATGGAGGCCGAGTGAATGGGAATTCTTGAAAGCGAACTGGAGGCTACTACGAATTTACGGTTTCTCAAGCGGAGGTACCTCACGGATATAGGTATGGGCGATTTGTTTGACTCCATAATGCAACTTAACCTCACCTAAACGTTAAAATATGGTAGTTGACAACACCAATAATGAATTACATATTCAAGGATTAGCAATTAACAAAACTCACGAAAATACATACTTACTCGGAAAACAAAGCGCTTTATTCGCGCTTCGGCTATTTTAAAGAGGTGTTCAATATTTAAAGATCAAAAAACTGACTCCGTTTGACCATAGAAAATCTTGACGTCACTTGTTCCTATTTCCCTACAAACTTTTTAACGAGCGATTTAACGTTTCATAAAAAGTTGCTGTTTTGACCGTCAGCCAACAAACCTAAGTATTTACCATTCCTAATACAGAATTAAGTAAACTATCATTTTTATTTTACTCAAGATAAATGTACTAAAATATTTTTAATATACTTACAAGTTCGTTACAGCTCCAAGCTGTATTTACTTATAGCATTACAGTATCGCATGTCATCATTAGGTACCTAATAATGTGTCAGCCTAATACATATGCATGCCACAGATTGACATATTAATGAACATTCTGCCAATGCCATTTGATAAACAATGCAACAACTAAGCACACAAGTATGCTTTGAATTAGAAAGTCACATATAATTTGGACTCAAATACCACTTATCGTGAAATCGTGTGAATCTCTTGACCGAGATGCATCTAGCCACTACAACCCAGGATCGGTACCCATGCAAAACATATTTATTTAACAGTTTTACCATCTCTCAATTACGTCCAAAAGGAGGTTCTTCCACCAAAGCCACCAACTGTGAAAATATATGGATTTTAAGAAAAACTATTTGCTCTAGCACATCAAATAAAATATATGTTAATATTCACCATATTTCAAAGACCGTGGACGGGCTCGATAAATAATTGGACAAAATCGGCTCGATAGAAAATAATTGCAAAGATTGGTCTTAAAATCACATTAAACGGTTATATGTCTTTATTGTCTTGACGTATGGGTCTGCAATTAAAAACATATTTATGTAATATTATCTTCAAAAACCGGGCCGCCCAGTAACACTCGCTCTCGTTTACTCCGATATAAATAGACACGCGCTATCCAAAATCCTCAAGGTCATTTTGGTGTTGACAGCGTCTTAACAATCGTGCAGGTACAGTCGCCATCAGATATATCGGAGCGGCCAAAGTGCTCACAATTAAATGGTAATAAATTGTCTATATATGCATTGAAATAAATAATCAATAAAGGGTTGACAATAAGCATCATGTGACTCTAGAGCCTGCAAGGTTACGGTGACTGTTTACCATCAGACAGACCGTCTGCTCGTTTGCCACCATTTGTCATCCTCCTAGCGTTATTCCCGGTCGTGCCCTAATATAGCAGCCCGGGGTGCGCTTTGACACTTAATCCCAAGATTTGGCATAGGCACTAGTTTTACGAAAGCGACTGCTGTGTTTTCCTTGGCCGAACAGCTAACGGTAAATATTCCTTACATAAGTTCAGAAAAACTCTTCTTATACTACTAGGTACGATCCGGGATTCGAACCCACGACTGCCGCTTGACAGTCGTATGCCTGAACAATTAAGCTACCGTAGCTAATCGTAACATCAGTAAACATAAACGATGATCGTTATCAGCCAACTGCTAATTACGCACCTTGTTTCTTCAGCCCAAGCCCGATCTGAAAAAATAATTACATGAATACTGCATTAAAAAAAATGACTACAAGGAATAACTTACTAGGTTTTCACATAAAATAGAAATGTGATCGGATTCACAAAAATGCATTTAGTATACATTATTGAACATAATTTCATTTAACATCCAATAGGGTGTAGACTCGAAGGAGCTACGGTAGCCTAGTGGTTCAGGCATGCGGCTGTCAAGCGGCGGTCGTGGGTTCGAATCCCGGCTCGTACCAATGAGTTTCTCGGAACTTATGTACGGAATATTTACCGTTAGCTTTTCGGTGAAGGAAAACATCGTGAGGAAACCGGTCTAATCCCAGTAAGGTCTAGTTTTCCCTCTGAGTTGGAAGGTCAGATGGCAGTCGCTTTCGTAAAACTAGTGCCTATGCCAAATCTTGGGATTAGGTGTCAAAGCGGACCCCGAGCTCCTTTAGGGGCATTTCCGGGAATAACGCTAGGAGCATGATGATGAGGGTGTAGACTCGAAAATTATTATTACTCCAAAAGAAAGAAGGCAAAAAAATATGCCCGGTGACGAAAATCCCATTCAGATATCTCAAAGCATTACGAAGCTACAACCGTTTTAATATTGCTTGTTAGAGACAGAAAACGCAAACAGCATGTGACGCCACAATCCGCGAGGCTACCGCAGAGCGCGTCGCGCGATCGGCGGGCCGCGTCGACGGCGGCGCCGAACACGATGGGCACGGCACGTTGCCGTCTATTAGTGACGTCACAATCTGCAAGCGTCATCGTTTCATATGAAGTTGCGTTTTGCGAAAAGGGACAGAACATACCCCTTCTTTATACTTTAGACACTTATATAATTATAACTTCGTGATTATTTAACCTATGAGTTGATTCTTTCTCCATTTGACTACATTTTTAATCCTTTTTCGAGAAAATATGTCATTATTGATTATTTTATTTAGTGTGTGTAACCATTTTATTTAGTCCAAAAAAATCAATAATTCTAATGAGGGTCACCCCAGAAAATCAAAGAGCTCTCTTATAAAAATCTTTATTCATCTGATGACGTCCTCACATGTCCAGTGACTGCATGCGAGCATATCATTTGATTGGAACTAACCCAACCGTGCAATGGTTGAGAGAATTTGAACCTTAATCATACAGGCATAAGGTATTGTAGTGATGGAATGAACCTTTGATTTTACGCGTTGGTGGTTGCGTGGCGGTGAATGGGGTGTTGGTATTGAAAAGAATAAGACAGTACTATTGACGAGTTGCATGGGTACATCATTATTGCATTTGGATAGATGTTGAGGCCAGGTATTTATTCGTGCATTGAATGATTTTACCTGGAGATTCTGGAGAACAAGCTAATTCATATTATCGACGATCAATTAGAGGTGTAATGATGCTCTATGCTATGCCGTAAATTAAGAAAACAATTAGATGTTTCTAATGAGTTGAAAAAAGGCCGTTTGTACAAGATAAAATAGTTTCTTTGATGACGACGACGCTGCTTAGTTAGTCGTCTTTTCCTAAATGTACAAGACCAATGATTTCATATAATATATGTGACAAGCCAAAACTCGATTGCTTAGAAAAGAAGCACAAATGGCCACCTTATTTTCCCTTATTATTACCTCATCTAACTAAACACTAACAAAAAACATGTAAACTTTGTCCCTGTTCTCAGTTCTCAAATATTAAATATCTGCGGACAATCTTACACAATTTACACAAATCGACCTAGTCCCAAACTAAGCAAAGCTTGTACTATGGGTACTAGACGACGATAAACATACTTATATAAAGATATAAATACTTAAATACATAGAAAACATCCATGACTCAGGAACAAATATTTGTGCTCATCACACAAATAAATGCCCTTACCGGGATTCGAACCCAGGACCTCTTGCTTCGTAGGCAGGGTCACTACCAACTAGGCTAAAGCGGTCGTCGAAATATCCCATCCATTATGTAAGAACAAGTTGGTAACAGTTTCTATAAAGGATGTTAGAGTCCGTCAGATCTTTAAACTGTATTAGGGTGAAATTGTTTCTTGGAAGCGAGATAGAAACATAGAATATAAAAATTAATCCTTTTAAAATGTGCACGAACCGTACAGACATACATTTATTGTCTAAAATACATGTAGTCAAAAACCAAACTTTCATCTCGCAATGCCTTCATACAACCGCATCCTAACATCAAAGGAGCAAGTAATATCATAACTGCAGAATTCAATTTTAATATTGGGATTGTAGCAGTAAAAGATTGAATTTTGATACGTGCCGGCCTGCATTCGGAGCCATTCGGTCCCATTCGGAGCTATTCGGGGCCATTCAAAGTCCCTCAGGCGTGTTGTGCAGCGAGCACGGCTGGAGTATGATTTAATTCGGTTCTTGTATGAGTGTTTTGATTATGGTTCTGCGGATTACACGGTGTTATCCTGGCTGAATGAGAGAGCGATGTTTGGGATGTTTTAATGGATTAAAGAGTTCATGTGATAAAAGAATTTGTTGAGGCATTCTTGGGTATATTTCGAAGTAGAAATTCCAAATATTGCAATTTCTGTAAAAATCTAAATTTCTATTATAAAATGAACGGAAGATATTTTGCTGAATAATTCTAAACAAAATGTACTTAAATTTGTTTTGTTTTTCACTAGAATTATCAGATCATCACCTAACGGTCATTCCGAAGCACTGCGGGATCCGCTCGACTGGCTAATCCCAAGAATTGACGTAGGCATTCGTTTATTAGAACATACATGACAGACACAAAAAAACCTTATTCCGTGAATATCATATTTTTTCACGTTCCGACAGAAACTTTGCTGCCTTTTCTAGTAGTCTACTTACAAACTTGCCTTGGAGCCAATTGCGTGCCTTTTCGAATGAACGTTAGGACAACTAAACTGTCAATTACCCATGCAAAAATGACATTTAGATCTACTTAACGTACACCGTACAAATCTTTACGCAATCGACCAGGTTCCCTAAACCATTCACGTATCTTTTGCCGCTAAGTAATCGTTAATTTAACATGCCAATAATTTAGGTAAAAACTCGATTCCACAGCCGCAATGGCAGTCATGTCGTGCAATTCCTCTATTGTTTTTGGAGCACAATGAAGTGGTCTGGTAA
This sequence comes from Epinotia ramella, assembly GCA_947578815.1. Classification (NCBI taxonomy): domain Eukaryota; kingdom Metazoa; phylum Arthropoda; class Insecta; order Lepidoptera; family Tortricidae; genus Epinotia; species Epinotia ramella. The sequence goes on from OX388206.1 coordinate 21,387,704, forward strand.
AATAGGAGTTGGTCGGAGTTAGCATATGAATAAAGTGGACAAAGGGCCCTTCTGTCCACCGCGGGCTTTCATTAATTGTGTTAGCGATAGGGTTGCGGCTTTTCAAATCCATACTCATAGTCATGCTCATACTCATACTCATTAATTAATAAACCACTATGCTTAAAGAAAACTTGTACAGTCAGCATCACATAGTTAGTAGCAGCCAAAGTAGCCAAATATATCGTAACACTTCCTAATTCCTATGGTAATAAAGACGTGTTCCGATATATTTGGCTACTTTGGCTGCTACTAACTATATGATGCTGACTGTACAATGGTCAATATCCTAAAACACTTTGCATTAGCGATATTATATTAATTTTGTATTAAGTAGTAACATCAAGAGAGTACAAACCCCGTATCATGGTCGGCCTTATCACGCGATAAGTGACAAGATAGGAGCATCGTCTCGTTCTATCGAACGGTGTCAGCGAGTGACGGACGCTCGATCTTGTCACTTATACTGTGATAAGGCCTACCATGATACGGAGTCGGATTGAAAGATTTGGTGATCTCGAGGGATTGTTTCGATAGCTCATTTGATTAGTAGTGAAGGGCCATGTATGCCTGTGGTCGCTGATTCGTAACCGGCTCAGAGCATTGCATTTTTAAATATTTTCTTTACCTGAAATTTTGCGATGTTATATGCCATGTTGGTTGTTTCTTAAGGGCTCGTTCATGGACCGTCGCTGAGTCCGGCGGCGCGGGCGCCTGGGGAAGTCGCCAGAACACAAACGTATGTCCTTGCTTAGGAGTTTTTATGTAGAAGCCTGAGCGATTTTATTGTCGACTGACAGCACACGTGTCACGTCACCCGCGTCGTCGGTCCGTAAACAGGACCTTACTGTATACCTACTTGTACTGTTTTTACATACACTCGCGGTCAAAGAAACCGGGTCAGTACGAAAATCTGTAATATCTCCTAAAATAATAAAGCTAGGGACATGAATTAAACTGCATATTGTAGATAATTTTATACTGAATTAAATAACATCAAATGGTGGAATCGTAATTCTTTTGTTTAATAAAATTACATAGGAAACAAAAAATCAACCAATTTTACGTACAAAAATAAGCAGTAGGTACTTCACATACAACACAAAAAATAAAAATTAATACTTCGTATTGCCTCCTCGGGCTCTTCTTACAGCTTCTAGACGATTCGGCATGCTGTTTATTAAGTTCTTTATGCGTTCTTGCGGGATATTGTCCCATTCTTCCACTAACGCCTGTTTCAGGTCTCTAAGTGTAGCTGGGGCGGGGTTTCGAGCTCTTACACGCCTCCCAAGCTCGTCCCATACATGCTCAATCGGATTTAAGTCCGGACTCCTCCAGGGCCAGTTCATACAGTTGATACCAACCTCCAAAAAATAATCTCTGACAATTTGAGCTGTGTGTGGCCTGGCGTTGTCATGCATAAACATAGAATTTCCACCCATATTAATTAAGTATGGGCCGACATGCTCATTAAGAATCTCTTCTACATATCTTGCACTCGTTAATTATCCATTTTCTATTAAAACTAACTCCGAGCGACTCTCTGAAGAGATTCCAGCCCAAACCATGACTGACCCACCGCCGAACGCCACTTTTTCCTCAAAACATGCTGGAATAAAACGTTCACCAGGCCGTCTGTAAACTCTTTGCCGCCCGTCATTTGCATAGAGCATAAATCTGGATTCATCGGAAAACAAAATTCTTGCCCAATCTTCGTCACCCCAGTATCTGTGATCGCGGGCATAAAGTCGTCTTGCTGTTCGATGTATTCTTTCAAGTTTTGGGCCATTGGCCGGCCTATGTGGGGTCAAATTTGCTTCTTTGAGCCGCCGCCTGACAGTCCGCTCGCTGATGCCGTCCCTTCGGGTCTCTAAAAGCTGATTTTTCACTTCAACTGCTGTGAGGTGCCGATTTCGGAGCATGGTTGTAACAATAAATCGATCTTCTCTAGCTGTAGTACATCTTGTTTTGCCAGTTCCTGGTCTTCTAAGGTTCTGCCCAGTTTGTAGGTAACGTTGGAGGACTCGCTGCACTGTAGAAAGTGACACACCTGTTCTTCTCGCTGTATACCTCTGACTTCTTCCTTCTTCTAACATAGTGATGATACGAGTACATTCATCTCGTGTTAGCGGCATGATAGACATTCAAGAATGACCACAAAATAAAACAATGACAGCCTTTTATCATAGTTCTTTGACAGCTTGAAAACAATTGCTTAAAAACAAGCAAAAGTAAAACGAACGCAATTTCAAATAAGTACCTAATTGGTTTTTTTTTTCAATTAAACCTTTTTCCCAGTTACTACGTAGAACATTGAAGGCTGGATTTAGAAGGATATTAAATTCTCTATAAAACAGAGTTAGTTTCATGCAGATACGACCAACGATTTACAAAATATTGAGGTTTTCGTCACTGACCCGGTTTCTTTGACCGCGAGTGTAATTGGCAAAATTAAAACCGTGGCCCACCATAGAATACCCTTAATATATTGCTTGAATTTTGAAAATTAAATGTATGTGTTACATTAAAACATTTTGGGTAATTAGATTCCCGGTTCAAGTAACTTTATCATAAAATCGGATGAAATAAATTTATGTAAAAAGAGCTATCTTAACACATTCACTGCCAAGAATCGCTACGCGCTACGGTCGTAGCCGATCCCGTGGTTTTCCTCATATGTAGCGGAAAGCGACTACGGCGTAGACGCCCGCTAGGCGGGTTCCTGGCAGTGAATGTGTTAAGGATTTAAGGTAGTTTCCCTTCAGAACCCATACATGTTTTCCACCCTGTATCGATACATACTCTTCACATACGGAGGGCATGAAAATACCCAGGGTTACCTCTCCAGGGTTTTATGCCACAAAAAGAAATAACTGAACATCTACTATGTTAGAAGTTGTTGGTGTCATCCACCCGTCCAGCTATTTTCCAACAAACGCATCTTGTAAATACAGTCGCTATCAGATATATCGGAGCGGCCAAAGTGCTCACAAATATCTGAACACGTATCTAATGCCTTGACAATAGAGACGTGTTAGATATTTGTGAGCACCTTGGCCGCCCCGATATATCTGATGGCGCCTGTACACAATCGCGAAGCCAACAATTTCCCATTTCACCAACTTGCCACTGTAAAGGTTGCTGCGGGCCTAAGATGGTTGCCATTTTTCACTTATCATTGTGGATAAGACATCCGTCACTCTCACACTCGCTTACCTGTCAGAACGTGACGGATATTTTATCGAAAGCGATAAGTGATGAAATGTCAACCATGCTAAGCCCCCAGAACGTGACGGATATTTTATCGAAAGCGATAAGTGATGAAATATCAACCATGCTAACCCCCCCCCCCCCCCCCCTAACCTGACGGATGTCTTATCGACAGCGATAAGTGATGAAATGTCAACCATGCTACGCCCGCAGAACGTGACGGATGTCTTATCGTCAGTGATAAGTGATGAAATGTCAACCATGCTACGCCCGCAGAACGTGACGGATGTCATATCGACAGCGATAAGTGATTAAATGTCAACCATGCTAAGCCCCCAGAACGTGACCAATATTTTATCAACAACGATAAGTGATGAAATGTCAACCATGCTACGCCCGCAGAACGTGAGGTATGTCTTATCGACAGCAGTAAGAGAATAAATGTCAACCATGCTAAGCCCCCAGAACGTGACGGATATTTTATCGACAACGATAAGTGATGAAATGTCAACCATGCTACGCCCGCAGAACGGGACGGATGTCTTATCGACAGCGAGAAGTGATGAAATGTCAACCATGCTAAGCCCCCAGAATGTGACGGATATTTTATCCACAACGATAAGTGATGAAATGTCAACCATGCAACGCCCGTAGAACGTGACGGATGTCTTATCGACAGCGATAAGTGATAAAATGTCAACCATGCTACGCCCGCAGAACGTGACGGATGTCTTATCGACAGCGATAAGTGATAAAATGTCAACCATGCCACGTCCGCAGGACAGTGTCGTTATGTTTCCAACACTTACTTACCGTCAAATCACCTCAATGTAAAGTAAGTCTGACCTTCACTTACGTACAGTTGTTATGAAACATGGGATCAAATATACTAGTGACGATTTTCATATTGAATAATACCTAACTAATAGTTCCTGTTCTGAAACTAGCCAAGGACAAAGTGTATTAGGTAAACCGCGACCTTCGTTTCTTGTATAACGTGTACCTAAACATCAAATTGTGTTATGTATGCCGCGTCACCTAATAGTTATCAACAGCTAACTTATCAAATGTTTAGGCTATTTCCGTTTATTGTTATAGCCCCTTTTTCATCAACTTAACAAATTGTATGTATGTATGTAAGCACTTTATTGTACACAATAACATGTTACAGAATAAACATGTCACACAATAGATCAAAGTACAAAGGTGAACTTATCCCTATAAGGGATCTCTTCCAGCTAACCTTTGAGCAATTGAGAGGAAGGTAGGTAGAACGAGATAGGCAAACTTATACCGTGTACAAAAACACACAGAGAAAATAAAAACATCCTTATAAATATATATATCATCCTTATAACTCCTTATACGGATCCAGAATGCCTGTGCCCGTTTTTATTTCCCTATCCCACCACGCACTCACGTCACACCCTATCTTAACCAAAGCGGGATGTTAAAAATGGAGGCTCGTCGTTCTCTTAATTTTGCCACTCTGCTTTTCGGTGTAGTGTACGATCGTCAGCCTCAGTATCTATACGAGAAGCTGACATTCACTGCCCGGCCGACCAGAGATGCGATCCGTCTTGTTTGCCCAAGACACGGTAAATCGGCAGCATTTCGTGGCAGTTTTCGCTACTCAGCCACGAAATGCTGGAACAACATCCCTCCACCTATTCGTAATTCTAAAACTTCAAGTACTTTTAAGCTCCACTTCAAAAAATATCTATTTACCCTACAACTCTCCTAGCCCGTGTCGTTAACTATTTCATATATTTATGTTAGTCGTATATAGCTGTATAGCGTCACGTTAGTCTCATAAATCGTCATAATTTATACCATATAATTATTATCCAATATTCTGTTATATAGTCCGTTTCCTTAATACGCGTAGTACTTAATATGCATGCAACTTGCCACGTACAAACCTACTCCTAACTCTTCTTACAAGTAATTAAATATTATATTCTTAAATAAAATTTATGTATATACTAGGTATGTAAACGTTGATTCATCATTTTATCCCTAAATGTAGGTTGTAGTACCACGTTTGCCACTTTTTGCTGTTCGGAACTACCTTACAGCCCTGGGCTCCACGGAAGACCAGCGCTGTGGCCATGTTCAATGTCAGAGCATATGCTGAGTGGTGTCCACTTGCGGCCACTATCAGCACCACCAGTCTTCTTTACGTACATGTTATTTTTAGTTTAAGCTGGTATTTATTAAGTTTCTTTTTATATATTGTGTTTTCTAATTAAGAACGAAATTGTGATGTGGGGTTATTTTGGCTGGCAATAAATTCATTTCTATTCTTCTTCTATTCTATATAAATATACAATATTAAATATATAATATACTATACTATCATATATAATATACATATCGCAAATATACAATAAATAAATAAATACTATATTCAATCAACTCACAAGCATACATCGGGGTTTTCGGAGCGGGAATGATTTGAGAAAGAGTAGAGATAAACAGATATGTTAGTCTAAGAAAATATCTTATTATGCCTAATGAATAACTACCTCTCTGTGAGTTGTATACAATCTGTGACAAAGTTTTATTTTAATTTCCGTAAAAGTCTTATAACTTATAAGGTAACAATTAAAATAACTTTAATTAATTACCTGCTGTAAATTGAATAGTTGACACGATTTTCAGAATAAACTATTAATATTTTTTCTGTATTTGGGACAGTTAATCTACGGCGTCTTGCTGTAAATATCCATTTCAAGGAGCTAAATGATCTTTCCACGTCGACAGTTGTAATAGGTGCATATTTAAATTTTTTGTAGGAATCAATTGATGCACGAGAAGTTTGAGATTGAAGTTCTATTTCTTTGCCTTGTACCAACTCATTTATAATTTTTAGTGTGCTATAGCCAGAATTCTTCTTTAACACCAACTTCAGTTTATCATAAATCTGTTTTCCTTTTACGCTCATGTTTAATTTGGAAACATCTCTATAGGTTTCATGAACTATTTTTAACCATCGCTGATGGACAGCTTCGCATCCTGTAGTTTTTTAATAGCATTTGGGATAGTCATCAAATGATTTGCTATGAAATTTAAGTCGCTTTTTATATTTGCATTTCCAAACGCTCTTTTTGCCTTTCTAATACTCTGGGCTTCGGTGGGACTGAATGTATTTAGAACACGTTTCACTTCATCGTAATGTTTGCTGTAATACGTTGCAGCTTCTATCCAGGTTCCCCACCGAATAATTGTTGGTCGAGGTGGTAAAGGCACTCCGGGGAGCATTTCTTTAAACTTTTGTATTCTTTTAGGAGATTTCAAAAATGTCTTCTTAACATTTGCGATTAAATCATTCACATCTGGATAAAGTTTTCTTACTAGTTCAGCCACTCTATTTAAACCATGAGCCAAACATGTGACGTGCAAAAGATTGGGAAAAATACATTTTAAATTTCTTCCAGCCTTTAGCATGTAGCCCACACCGTCAGTTAAAAGTAAAAGTACTTTATTGTGATTATTATGGTTAGCACCCCATAATTCATCAAGAGCACTTGTGACCGTATTGGATATTGATACATTGTTCGTGCTGTCTAACCGTTTACTGGATATCAAGTGTTGAGTGCCAATGTGATCATCACGTAATGCTCCCACTATTACGTTAGCTATTTGACGACCATAATCATCCGTGGTTTCGTCAACACTCACATATATATATTCATTTTTTAGCTCGCTCCGTATTTTATTCATTTTTTCATCGTAAGCTTTATTTAAATATTCCCGTCGCAGTTGACATTCCGAAGGAACTTTTGCAGTTTTTCCAAATTTACCGGTAACACAATTTTCGATAAAATCTTTAAATATCGGATTGTTTACCTGCGTCCATGGTATATTACAGCCCACAACAAATTTCAAGAGCTCACTATTGAAATCATATTTCATACCTGTATGTTTATTAGATGCGACATGTCGCGTTACACTAGATTTCGTTTGAGCGAAGCTCACATTGCACTTGGTGCAAAATAATAAAGAATCTCGAACCTCTATCTCTGGATTATTTGCTATCCACGAACGCATAAACTCGTAACGAGTTTTTTTTCTCGGAGGCATATTTGTGTTGACTGATTATTTACAGTTTTTTAAAATACAATTGCATATAAGTTTATCTACTAGACAAGCAAGGGTAACGGTTGACAATAGGTGTCTAATACAATGTCAATCTTGACGCTCGATATCTATGAAGCATTTTCTTATAAATGAATAGACTTAACTGAAGAGGTTGATAATGAATGACCAATATAAAATATGTACCTATATGTATGATTAATCTTTATTTATTTTTCAATCAATTATTCATTCGGTAGAAACCTACTAGGGTACGATCTGTTTTTAAGTAAATACCTACTCTTTGGCTAATGTCAAACGTTCCCGCTCCGAAAACCCCGATGTATGCTCACAAGTCATTGGAAAGCCACAACTTCTTCAAATTAATCTTAAGTGACAAATTGTCATCTATTCTGACAATGACAATTTGCTCAACATGTCAGGGCGACTGGTAACGATGGTACCCATCATTTCTAATTCTGCCAAGTCTAGTAGGTAACATGTATCATTCGTAAATCTCGCGCTTTTTATTTTTTATTAACGCACCTACTGCCAGAGCCACTGCATTAACTGTATGAGTTCCTCGCACAAATCCAGGATGCCGATGTGTTTACGGATATTTGGTCATCACTAAGACTTAAAATTATTCGTTTCGTAAATAGTCTCACTTTTTTGTAAAATGGTAAGTACCATCACCAACTAGTTTTAAGTTTAGCGCCTCGGCAAACCTGTAAATAACTATCTTTTGGATGTTTTGGGCAACTCAATAACTTCCTTATGAGTATACTTATTCCTTACCTTTTCTCAAAATAACTCGAGACACTTATCTAATGTACAAATTTGATATGTAACCTAGCAAAGAATACTCAACAGACTTTGTATCTTGTCCTTCTGTCTATAGCTTACGCTTTGGGCAGTAGTAGGACGCTTCTTCTTGGATTGAACTATCATAAAGAGATTGCCGATTTTATTATGATTTGGTGACTAGATGCGCAGTTGGCTGGGCCTGCTATTGCGAGAGTACTTACATATGGCATGTCAAAATGTCACAAGCATTTGAATTTTTGATGCCATCGAATTTCTTGTACACCTGGTGGCAAACAAACTTTCGGTTATTTTGATGTTAAACGGTCATCGTAGCCTCAGGACACCTGCTACTCAGTGGGGTCACATTCTATGTTTTCATGTGACTGGCTCTCTGCGTAAATCAATCGGTGGTATATGCACTGGTCGTGTGTGTATGCTTGTAGTTAACACGTCTTAATAATTAAAGTAGCACTAATTTAGTATTTTGTGCTAACTATAATTCAAAATAAATCCAATGTTCCTTTTTAGCAACTCCCGTTAACACCAGCGGTCCATTGTCTTCCATTTTGCATAACGGGCTAGTGGCGATAGATAGATTCTAACAATGGGCTAGTTGCACAAAGCACAGGTTCGGTTCTATTGTAACGAATTAATTAATAAAATAAGGGTGAGCTGGACCTTTTGTCCAATCTATGGATGGATCAGAACTCATTAACCAGTCATTGTGATGGGTGAACAAAGGCTGGGCACTGGCCAGCAATGTCGCGAAGTCATCTTTGCCCGCGCAAGGCTAACGGTCAACTTTAAATGATCTTGATCATATTTCATTTTATAATCATTCTTATCAAAATTCGTCTGTTTATTGTTCCACGAGTAATCGTGACAGTTAGGTAATATCTAAAACCCTTATTCATAAACGTCCATCAATTAGGTACTTTAGTTGAAATGTCATTATATTTGCAAGTAGATGTGTACCATGTAGACAAATGTAAAGTCATAATAGTGCACTATACACGATGAGTGTTTATGTGTAGACTGAGACTGTGTATAGTAGTTTAATGCTGCACATTAAGCTTATTATAAAGAGTTCATCGACCTTGTTCGTAGCGCTTCGTAGACCGTGCTACGAGATGCTACGACTAAGCGATTATATTGTATAATTTATTTCATTATACATAGTTTTGGGTGCATATCTATGTTGATAGGTACTTAAATAAATATTTCGGAAAATCTTACACAAATCGACCTAGTCCCAAACTAAGCGAAGCCGAAGCTTGTATTATGGGTACTAGACGAAGATAGATAAAAAACATCCATGACTCGGGAACAAATATACGTGGTCATCACACTAATAAATGCCCTTACCGGGATTCGAACCCGAGACCTCTAGCTTTGTAGGCAGGGTCACTACCAACTAGGCTAAACCGGTCGTTATACCGCCAAATTCGTGATTCCTCTATACCTACTATAAAGATAAATATTTGAATATTTATTTGTAAATGGGTGTCCGAAAAGTGCTCTTGCGATTACGATGAGATTCAATACACAGGGGTTATGGGGACGAAAAATCGATCGAAGTAGTTTTCATTTGCATAGTTTTTTTTCAGCAACCGTTAACTATTTATATTATTGTATACAGCTAAAAAAACAGCAAAAAATTGAATTCGAAACCTGGGAAACGTAGGTCTGTACATTCGATTAAAAATTTGTCGGCAAAACCACTTACTAGGTACGTACGCTTACCACGTACTTTCCATGAACAAATAGGTAGGAACATTGGTTGATTTTAATAGATCGCGCTTTATTTTCTCCCAAATAAAAGAGTATTCCTTATACAAATTTCCCCTAACTCTTTTGTACACCTTACAAAACTATCTAACCTCGAAATGAAAAAGATTTTTTCACAATAGTCTCCGCCGTCGGACAATAGATGGCGCTTGATCTTGATAGCGATATGGCAACGCTGTCACAATGGCGAGGCGGTAATGGCGCGATTGTACTGCTGGCACAATGCTTTCAGATGTCAGTTCGACAATGCGAACTCGATATCAGCCACTGTGCTCAGCCAAACTGCCGAATCAAATGAAAACATGGATCTTCAGATCGAGGGATTATGGAATGTCGTGTAACCTTACACTTACAGCTTATTTGTTCATAATTATGTACACATCACTCAGATGCAGCATTGTTACATGAAGTTATTTTTTAATAATATATCAAAACCATAATAATTGATCAAGGGGCCGAAGCGAACTAAATAATTAATTAAATTTAGCCCTCTCATATGTTTGCAGGGCGTCTCACTTATACCTTTATTGTTTTCACCATCTGTAACCTGTAATGTGACACGCAATAAACATTTCTATTCTATTATATTCTGTTACTAGCTTCCGCCTGCGACTTCGTACGCGTATAAATTATGATTTAAGTAAATGATATTTTTATGTTTATCTTATGTTTAACCATACATCTGACAAATTTTAAAATAAAGATTTCATTTACATGGACTGTGCGGTGTGCGTGTTCACTTCGAATCTAAATGAACACCCTCATAAACTTGTTCGTCAATAGTTAGCAGCGTTACTGCTGCCAAGAATCGCTACACGTTTCGCTCGTAGCCGATCCCGTGGTTTTTCTCGTTTATAGCGGGAATCGACTACACGGCGTAGGCTAGGCGGGTTCCTGGCAGTGGAAGTGTTAAAAATGCCCAAAGTGTCATTTTAGAGAGCTATGCGAGCCTCAGGCCCGAAGGCCCTAAGGCGAGCCCGACGGACACTCACTATCCTCAGGTGTCTTGCAAGCGAGACCTGAGCCCAAAGTCCCGAAGGTAAGCGGCGAGGCAAGCGAGGCCGAAGGCCGAGCTTTTCATTGGAAATAAAGGCCTAAAGCAATATTTTAGAGAGCGGTGTCAATGCGAGCCCGAGCGCCTAAGGCCCGAGGCCGACCCCCCACGGATACTGGTTATCTCCGAGTAACTTGCAAGCGAAACCTGATGAGGGCCGAATTCCTGAAGGTATACGGGGAGGCAAGCGGAGCAGAAGGCTGAGCTTGTCGTAGGAATTAAACGTAATAAGACGAGATGGCAAGACAATGGTATCTAATTAGAGCCTGACAGATTATGTAAACGAACGCAAGCACGTCGTCAATTCTCTTCTCTATAGAAACTATAAATGCAAATCAGTCATCATTCATTCGTTAGGAGTTGAATAATAAGCGATTGATGAAATCGCCCGACGCTGCCTGTGACAATTCGCACTCAAATACGACGCAACAACAATAGTCCCACACCACCACTCTACTGAGCCCCCCTCCCCCCTTCCCATGTACAAAGAGCGCCGGTGTTAAAGGAGTTTTCAGCTGAGTTCCTAAAGCTCTTTCAAGACTGGTCATGAATCCACCAACTATTCAGTGCTATGCTATTCAACTCTTGATGGATCACAATTTCAGTCAACGCTGTATGAAAACAAATCATGTAGTAATAATGGGAAGCTGATGGTTCAAGAGAGGACACTGATGTTGCTGTGTTATTTGTCTTTGTTAGTATAGATTTTGTGCGGGTGTCGAACTGCTCATTTCAACTCTGCCAATGAGTAGCCATTTATAGGTATAGTCAAGTATAAGAATATGGGAGAACTTACTCATAATAATAATAATAATAAATTCACCAGCAACTTGCTCTGCTATACGGTCTTGTGGTCTCCGAAGTGCCTTACTATAAGTACACACCTGCGCCAGTTCTCGAAAATGGTCGTGCCACGCTCTAATGGGATCGATCTGTCATCACGGACCGGACTATTTTTGCCAATAGGCCTGATATCGTGCTGACAGATCTATCAGAACCTCTTGAAGGCTGAGAAGGTCAAAGCCAGCAAGTACCTAGACCTCGCTCACGATGTAACCGCCATGTGGGATGTTGATTCGACGATCATCGTCCCGATAGTCGTTTCGGCGAACGGCTTAATAGCGAAGAGTCTCGACCATCACCTCACCTCAAGAGACTCTCGCTAGATGGCTGGATCAAGGGTCAGATACAGAAGGCGGTACTTCTGGATACTGCGCGTATAGTCAGGAGGTTCCTGTCTCTAACGCCCTGACCACCGGCAGCTTACGCCCCGCCTCGCTGCCGGTGGTACCTACCCTAGGTTAGGTTTTTATAATGATTTATGTTTTGTATGTATAGTTTTATATAATTATTGTAAAAACCTAGTCTAAGAAGAAAATTGAACAAAGAGATAATAATAATAAATAATATATATATATAATTTTATAAATATGCCCCATCGCTATTACGTCTGCAAATTAAGGTTTCAGTACATATTTATGAGAGTAATTCGATACATATTTGTGCACTCGACTGTACCTAATATTAGGTATCCGTGTGACATATATGTATAAATAATTAAAATACTGCTTCAACATATCAGCTGAAAAACGTCCACTAAACGCTACGGTGGAACACATGTAAATACTAACTAAATATACCTTCCTTTGGGCTCTGTGTGCCAAAAATAAGTGTATTGAACGATCTAAAACTCATGTTAATTATTCTGCACTAACAATAATCCAGCAAATCCCAAAATAATGTCAATTTAATATACATAAGCATTGTTCGAGGAGAATAGGAAAATCTGTCAACACGGGAACAATGCGCCAGTAACATGGATCGGGAATTAGCAGTCATTGTGTGCGGCCCGTCTCATTAGACAACATTACTGTTGCATGAACTTGGGTAGTAACTTGAACTACTGACATTTTGGAGATAATTCTGACTAAACTAAATGTCAATGTGTTGCTCTGTAGCGCGAATAGGTTAGGTTTTGTTTCTATTGTTCTATCATGGAATACCCGGAGGAAAAACATATTTAACGGCATAGATCAAACTGGTACGGTAATAAAATAAAACAGCGCTAAATAAATCATTTTTTTCATATCTGCTATTCAGAAAAGAGTCATTGTTGCCATCAAATGAGGGATTTCAATTTTCCTCATAGAAGGTGTGAAAAACAGTGTGTCACTATATGTATTCAATCCAGAGTGAAGCGACAGGTTGAGATTGTAGAATCTTTCGCTTTATTCAGGATTCAATATACCGACCTCGAGGTAAATATATAATTTTGCTAGCGTGGAAAGAGTTTTTGTCGTCAATCGCGAGATCCAACTTAAGAAAAAAAAAGAAATAGAACTTAAAGAATGAGAGGAAATTATACTGCGTTCCAGAAACTTATGGTGTAACTAGCTTCCACCCGCGACTTCGTCTGCGTGGACCCGGAATAAAAACTATCCTTTATTTTATTTTAGGCTATAAACTATCTTCGTGCAAAATTTCATCAATATCGGTTGAGCCGTTTAAGCGTGATTGAGTAACAAACATCTAAACATACAAACATCTAAACATACAAACATCTATCCAAACTTTCGCATTCATAATATTAGTAGGATAATAGTTAGATATAATAGAGATATATAAAGAAAAATCGTTATTTGTTATGCAAAGGCTGCAAAGTTAGGCTACAGCCTGGACTAAAATATAGGATAGTTATTTATCCCGGGTCTACGCAGACAAAGTCGCGGGCGGAAGCTATAGTATCTAATATTTAAAGAGAACTACTTTTAGCCAGTTAAGTATATGTGGTTTTACGTAAAAACCGTGTTGTTGAACGAGCGAGCAAAGCGAATGACGTTCTCCGTTTCAGCGTGGGTCAAAATTCTTTCGTACCGGTCGCATGCCTCAACCGACTTCCGTTCAATTTTGTAAGCAAGTTCAATAATTAAGTATACAGATTCTTTTTGTCGATTCAGTTATTCGAAATGGCTTTCGAGTTCTATAGGTACAGTCAGCCAAGAAAGTGGTCTACCACTTTTCGACTCTATTTCATGCAAAATAAGGTACAAAAGTGGTAGACCACTTTCTTTGCTGATGGTACAGCTCACAGAGCCACTAAGACTAACGGCCGTATTCATAAACGTCCTACAAGCCTGTTTTAACTAAAATGGCGTTAAAATTCGTTTGTCCTTATCTGTCACTTTGACATTTGTATTCGTAAGAAAGGGACAAAGCACATTTTATTTAGCAGAGGCATTTTAAGTTTTACGAATAAGGGGGTAAGTAGCTAGAAATCTTTAGTTCCTAATAGCTTTTACATTCGACACAAGTTAATGTAGCCGACGTCAAACATATATGAACACTTTTCGCCTATTACAAACCAATAGGGCAATAATGTATACATATCGTTGACCTCGACTGTAGCAATCTTGATACATGAACATTATAGGTATAGTACACAATATTACCCGCATTGTTAACAGTAACGTAATAACGTACGCACTGTCTAACCCTTATCTCGGTATCGGGTCATCGAGTCGTCCTAAACATGCCTATAATTGTTTCCCTATCACATTAATCTTCTACGCCGGGTAGCTCGTTGATCTATGGCTGTTACCTGGGATTTTCCGGATTTATTGATGAACTAGCTTCAGCCCGCGACTCCGTCCGCGTGGAACTCGTTTATATCGCAGCTCCATAGAAACTTTTACCCACCCATTTCACCCCCTTAGGGGATGATTACGGGGATAAAAAGTATCCTATGTTACTCTCCATCCCTTCAACTATCTCCACTAAAAAATAGACCGGGTTGCACTCCGGGAGTGCCGGCAGAAGTGAAAACTCAATAACATTGTAACAGTTTTTCGATCAGGTCACGTGACATCTTACGGTGTCACCCTAAAAATGAATTTGACGCAAATTTATAAACAAATATCAATTATTTAGGCGGGCGGGCCGCGGGCGCGTTGGGCGCGAGGGGCCGCCGGCTCGCCCGTCGGCGCGCCGACGGGCGGCGGCAAACACAATACCAATTTGTTTTTGCCGTTGCCAAATATTATTCAAAGCTTTATATAACGTCTAAATTCGAACTATTCGAATTTGCAAGAACGGCAGACGGCGGTGGCGACCAAAATATCAATTTGTTTTTGCCGTTGGTAAATATTTTTCTAAGCTTTATCTCTTTAGGAATAACGCCCAAATTCGAACTATTCGAATTTTCTCAATAGCAAAACGGTGAAGGACGCGTTGGTATTATTACAAATTTATTTGCAGAATATGCTATTGCAAAAAGTGTTTAACGGCTTTATACTCTTACGAATAGCGTTCAGTTTTGAATGAAGTCGAATCGGCTAGCAGCAAAACGTCACAAAACTCTATCGCGTATTTAACAATTTTTCCCCATCCCAAAAAGTGCTCAGCGCCGCTAAAGAAGTTTTCACTTCAAAAATCACGTCAATTCGTCGCTCCGTTTTGCCGTGAAAGACGGACAAACAAACAAACACATACACTTTCGCATTTATAATATTAGTATGGATATGGATATTAATCTAATTGACTTGTTTTTTTTTCATGGTTGTAAAATTTTGTGCTTGGTAGCATTAATTTTATTTTACTGATACGCGGTAGCTACAGATGAATGCACTGATACATAAAAATAGGTACATTTAACCTATTTTAACTAATTAGTTTGTCCTTATCTGTGAATTCTATTCTACTAATATTATAAATGCGAAAGTTTGGATGTTGAGATGTTTAGATGTTTGGATGTTTGTTACTCAATCACGCTTCAACGGCTCAACCGATTCGGATGTAATTTAGCACGTAGTTTGTTTCTAGCCTGGATTAAAATATAGGATAGTTTTTATCCCGGGTCCACGTAGACGAAGTCACGGGCAGAAGCTAGTTTTACAATATTTGGGAGAAAGGGATCAAACATAATTATATTTGGTGACAGAAGTTTGTTACATTTTATGAAAGGGGTTAAAGTTCTTTGAGATCCGCCACATGTTTTTGGATCTTCCTTATGGACAGGCGACGCGTGCTATCGCGGGCTATCAGGCGTTATAAGAAACTATTATTTGTTGATATATTTAATTGAACGGTAGTGTTTATTAATGGAAAATAAAGATTATAAAACTGTACAGTCAGCATCAAAAGTAACTGCGCAATTGACTTCTTCAAAAGATCCTATATTCCCTTTTAATAAAGACTTTTGACGTCTTCGTTTGCCCAGTTACTTTTGATACTGACTTACTTTTGTACTATTAACTCAAAAAACCGAATATGACGCGCCCAACTAAACACTTACTTCCGAAAAGTAAACTTGCATTAAGCTCAAGTATCCAGAAACACAATACCATCGCTTTTACATAGTTATGATTTCATCCCCGCATTGTATGAGAAACTCTACCTTTTCTATTGTCATGAAGGAAAATGTTACAAAAATGTGGAACCGGATACGTCTTGTGTTTGTCCCCTAAAAATGTGTCCAACGCAAATTGAGTGTTTGCTCTGCACTTCATTTCGAAAGCTTCCGACTCCGACCCTAGAGCAGTGGTCTCTTATGGTAGGTAATAGTGAATATAGTGATACACTCCTACTGGCTGGTATTGTCCCGCGAATAAAAGGAGACGTGGGTGACGTTCGGCCACTTGCCCCGCTATTCTGTAACTTGTTTTAAGCTCACCTCAACGCTCACCGTCAAATATATCTTGACACCGCGATGCGTAGTAACTAAGCGTAGGCAGAGGTCTAGTTTCGTGACGGGAGACCGGCGGGGTGAGCCGCATTAGTGCGTATCGAATAACAGCCCTGAGTACATCAGGGCCGTCATTATTGTAGCTTATTGGGCGATTGTAAATTTTGTTCATATTTGTGTGCTCCATTTTAATCTTTGATACTGGTGCATTATATATATATGTACCGAATTACATGGGTTTTGGGTGGTAGGTAAATAATTATTTATAATACAGGTAAGCCTAGCGATGTGTGTGTGTGGGTGTGTGTGTGTGTGTGTACGCGAGTACAAGTGCGCGCGAACTAAGATAAGGAGCGAATTTAAAATCTTATGTCGCGTGCCGTACGTTTATCAAGCTATTCATCGGTCTTATGCTACATGGTCTTGGAAATATTTCATGAAATATTTTTGTTTCTGAACTTTTAACTGCGCACAATCGTATACTAGGGTAACTAGGCTACCAACCTAACAGGAAAAAAAGTGTCACATCTTCCATTTTCCAGTTGCTTTTATGCAAGCAAGTGTGGAAAAGTAACAGAATGGTATTTTAAAAACATGGGACACTTTTTTCTCCTATGTTAATTAGGCTTATCTCGTTCCGGGTTAGAGCAAGACACTCGTAGTTGCCTTAAAATATTGATAATTAAAAACGGTTGTTTAATGTCCATCTTTTCAACTCCAAAGCTCCCTAATAAATAATCATTTAATTGGTTAACCTTTAACCTCCCCCGATTCACTTCCGCGTCAAAGACATCAAAATTTCCATCATACACGCTATTTTTAACTCCTCCGTATCAGCGGACAAAGAGAGCCGTACAAAGTTGCCCTGACATAAAGGGCCCGCACGAGGTGACCAGTGAATGCGCCCGCTCGAGCGGCAGGATTGCAGCCATCTAGTTCACAACCTGTTCCGACTTCATCCACAACTCTCCCCCAGTATATCTTAACCCCCAATTCCATAACAACTATGCCTGTCAGAAACCAGACTTATACTGGCTGGTCGAAGTGCTTAGCTCGGTAAGTCTTGAAAACACCAGCCGAGTCCCTCCATTGTCATGCCGAAACCATTACACATTAGGAAACTACGGCTAGACCGCCTTTGAATAAGAATAAAGTTATGCTACGTAACGTATTATTAAGCGCGGATTATTTTGAATTGAGTGCTGGTTAAAATGAATTCCGGTCGAAAGGGATTGGTGAAAATGCTTCAAGGTTTATGCAGTTCTAGCTGGGATAGTACTTAGTGAACTTTTGAGTGCATCTTTACTTACTTTAGATCCTGGAGCAGGTAGACTCCAAAGGTTCTAAAGGCTAGAATTGTGCGTCGCATTCCGTTCATTCGCTATCATTTGATACTGAACAGTCGCTTTTGGAGTAGGAAAACATCATAAAACTGTTCAGTTTTCCTTCTAGGTCGGAAATTCAGATGGCAATCGCTTTCGTAAAACTAGTGCATAGGCACTAGGCTAGGCCCAATCTTGGGATTCAGTGCTAAGGCGGACCCCAAACTTCTTTAGGGTAGAACCGCGGAAATCACTAGGAGGATGATGATTTATGTCCAAGTTAATTTACTTAAGTTACTAAACTAAAGTTAGATTTTTAGATCTAATTTATAATCTTTGTTATTCGTAATTACTTATTCAGCTATTATACTAAACTCTTCACTCTTGATTTTGTTCTAATTGACACATGCAACGTCACAATGTTCTGAAAGGCATACAGCATCCGCAGCACGTTTATCCTTTAATCCTTTGTGATCGAATAAACAGCGTCAAGCGATAACTTTCCTATCCGTGGCGACATGAATAGAGACCGCATGCGTCGCAACTCGATAGAATACCGCACGCGAGTCCGCGGCAAAGTTCTTTTGTCACGATTATCGGGGAAAATCCGATCGAGGGAAGTGTGGCGGGCTTTCAACAGAGGCAAACTGCATTATGAGGTATCTGTACTATTCACTATTGTAGCCCGCGCCATAATCTAGCCTGCGTGGAGCGGGACGACCAACTTCAATGCGCGCGTCTTGTTCGCTACGACGCGCCGCTCGTTATGAATTGATTAAATCTCAGTTTGTAGCATATCGAAAACAAAAGAGCTTCAACAATATTCAGCATCAAAAGCGGAACGTCTATGTAATAAAGGAACGATATAAATAGTCACGCGGACGGAATGAAAAATGAACAATGGGAAACATATTCGCGGCTTCGTTAACCGCTTTCAATGCACGATAATAGACAAGTTCGCAACTTCATTCTCCAGATTATAGCGATCCATTGAAAATATCCATAAAAGTCGAACATTACCCGAAACAATGGAGGGAGGGCTAGGGTATTAGGTGCTTGCGCCGCTATTGAGCAACTTTTGTTCCATTGTATTGTCCACTGAGGCCTCCCTCCCAGGGCTAGCACAAAGACACTACCCAGACATAGACCGAAATTCATCAGCAACGCGATTGTTTGCTACATAAAGGATGGCATTGTCGACAAATAAGACATCGCAACACAATGTAGATGTCATTATTAACAGTAACGCTATCGTGCCGGCCATCGCGCATTATAATGGAGGAACACGATAATGGTCTGCGGATTAATCACATTATATTGATGTTTGCTGGTAATTAGATGGATAGGTAATGTAGGTGTTGTCGCTGTTGTTTGTTTGACGTTTATGTGACTGCTTTGTTCACTTAGTAGCGACTATGTTACTACTAATATAAAATCAGACACATAGCCGCCGTCCGCCTAGCCATACGCGGTCATTCGCAGAAAAAGCTTGATTTCGATTTATATATTTATAACTCATCATCATCATCATCATCATATCAGCCGAAAGACGTCCACTGCTGGACATAGGCCTCCCCCAAAGAGTGCCAAAGCGACCGGTCCTGCGCCACCCGCATCCAGCGTATTTATAACTGCCATTAAAAATGTATGAGAGAATTTGCCACACGGAGAATAATAGTTTTCTAAATATTTTTTGTTATTAGTACCTACAAGTAATTTGTATGTACTTTTGTTTGTATACCGAAGGGAAAATTGTCGGAGTTTAGTTGATGGAGCTTGGCAGAAATGTCTATTTTATTTCATTACAATAATCGAATGTAATTGTAGTTATAAAATCTAAACGTACAATTATTAAGGTAATAAATACAGTACTTTGCTAATTAAACATTAAAATTTTATACTTAAATTAATCCTCGCTTTCACACATGCTTGAACTGCAAGAGCTAAGCTGATTCAAATTGAAAATCAAAAGATTGGGCCGGAAGTAAGGTAAACGTCCGAGTGCTCGACACTGTACGAGTATATGGCATGGCCACTCTATGTCAAAGTGACAGGGCTTAAATTCAAATGAAGAAAAATCCTCTTAGTTCGAATTTAACCCATATTGCTTTGACATAGGGTGGCCATGCCATAGACTAGGTACAGTGTCGAGCACTCGGACGTTTACCTTACTTATATGCATTTTCGAATTTAAAAAATCTTCACCTTCGTCGTTTAGGGTAGGGTTCACCTTCAATCTTTAGATACTAACTGAACGGTCTCGTTCGAGAGTCAGAGTCAGGGTCTTGTCGATGTCTTCGGTCGTCGAGTGTCCAAGTCCAACTGCCCGGGTCGTCTCCTGTTTTTCCGTTATGTCAGTTATGTCAGTACAATTTAAAGGTCGAGTTCCAAAAACAGTCGTAGTCGGCCAGTATCGTGTCGGTCTGTCAGCTGGTCGGAGGTTGGACGCCCCGACATCCCCACCTCCAGTATTGATGGTCGTCCAATACTTAAAGGCGAAGGGGTTTCCAACCACCGCACCTAGTAGTTGGTCAGGTCGGGTTAAGTCGAGGCAAGTCAAGTCCGGTCATTTGAGGCAGATGCCCTCACGTCAAGTCGGCACAGTTTCGTCACCGGTCGTTGGTAAGTTCCGTGTGCGGTTCGGACATCAGCCACTCTAACCTGCCCGTCCCGGCCAGGGTACGTCTTGTCCACAACGCCCCGTGGCCACAGGTTTCGAGGTGACTGGCTGTCTGCAATGATGACCACGTCGCCCACAACAAGAGGTACAGACGAGTGGTACCATTTGTCCCGTCTCGTCAGCGTAGGTAAGTACTCCTTCACCCATCGCTTCCACGCAAGGTCAGCTAGTCTCTGCGACTCTCGCCATGAGCGTCGCAGTAGGTCTCCGTCAGTAAAGGTCCCAAAGGTCGTTGTCATGCCCGTCCGGTCAGTCGTTGGGAGTAGGAAGTCATTTGGTGTTAGAGGCAGGTCATCCGTATGGTCAAGTGGGACGTAAGTCAGCGGCCTACCGTTGACCATTGCTTCTGCCTCAATGAGAAGCGTGGCTAGAGTGTCCTCCCTGGGGACCCTGTCCTTCAGGGTCACCTTAAGCGCGGTTTTCACGGCCCGTACCATTCGCTCCCAACAACCACCCATGTGTGGTGACACTGGGGGAATGAATGACCACTCTATAAGTCGTGTACTCCCGTACCTAATGAGCTCGTCCCTGTCGATGGCCTGTACCGCCCGTTTCGCCCGTCGGCACCTCTGAAAGTCGTAGCGTTGTCGCTCCATATGGTTTTTGGGCATCCGCGCCGAGCAATAAACCGTCTGACCGCCATTAGAGCACTGGAGGTCGTCAGGTCGCTGACGATGTCGACGTGGATTGCCCGTACGGTTAGGCACGTGAAAAGTACGCCGTACCGTTTCTCTTGTCGCCGTCCGATCTTGACAGTCATGGGCCCGAAATAATCAATTCCGGTGTGCGCAAAGGCCCTGGCAGCTGGCGTGACCCTCACTCGTGGTAGTTGGCCCATCAGAGGAGGGCAAGGCTTCGCACGCTCGTTCTTGCAGAACTGGCAGTTGCTCCATGCGGTCTTCACTGCATTCCTTCCATCGATGACCCAGAATCTGCGCCTCAGGTTGAGGTGCACCTCCTCCCTGTTCACGTGGGCTTGGTCCAGATGCTGCTGGTCAATTAGCAATCTTGTGTACCGGTCTTTAGGATGCAGTATCATTGGGTGCTTCGCATCGTTTGTCAGGCTTTCAGCGGCGTCAGTCCTTCCGCGGGCTCGTAGAAGTCCGTCTGTGTCCAGGTAAGGAGTAAGCTGGCGAAGTCTGCTGCTATTGCTTACGACTTGGGACAGTCTCAGTGTAGCAATGTCTTCAGCAAAACTTCGGTCTTGCGAGTCAATTATGCACAGACGTTCGGCAGCCTCGATCTCCTGTGGCGTTATTTCGCCCGTTATTTGGGCTTGAGACCCCTGTCGCTTACTCTTGATGTTGCTCAGGTATCTCAGAAGCCAAGCTACTGCCCTTACGTACCTCCAGTATTTCGAGAACCTGTTGATGTCTGGAAGAGAAAGTCTGGCTTGTGTGGTCAGTTGGCACACGATCTTCAGTTCGGGGTCGCAAGGGTCCATAGTAAATTCGGAGTCCGGTCTGGGCCAGGATAGTTCGTGGTGCCTTAGGAAGTCTGGTCCAGTCAGCCATCTTGCACGGTTGGCTACGTCTGCGTCTCGTGTTGCATCGTCGGCTGGGTTGTGGTCAGTTGGCACCCACCTCCAGTCACGGTCGTCGGTCAGTTCCATGATTTCGGCAACACGGTGTGCGAAAAAAGGCTCAAAGCGTCCCGTGTCAGATTTAATCCAAGCTACGACAGTCTTAGAGTCGGTCCAGAGTGTCGTCGTCATAGGTGTGTCGATATTGACATGTTCCCTCAAAACACGGGAGAGACGAGCGCCCATGACGGCTGCCTGAAGCTCAAGTCGAGGGATGCTGAGGCGCTTGACAGGGGCTACTCGTGCACGCGCCATCACAAAGGCAAGGTGCCAACCGGCGCCATCTAGTAGCGGTGCTCTCAGGTAAGCGACAGCTGAGAATGCTCGTGAGCTGGCATCACAGAACACGTGAAGTTGCAGGTCTGCTCCTTTATTACAATCTTCGGTCATCAACCACCGTGGAATCCGCGTGTTCTTAGTTTGCTCTAGTTCACTAAGCCAGGTCTTCCATCGATCGTAATGTTCAGTCCCGATCTCGTCATCCCAACCGATTTTGTCTCGCCAGACGTCTTGTAGGATCATCCTTCCTTTTATGGTGGTAGTCAGAAGAAATCCTAGAGGGTCGAAGACACTCATGACGAGACGGAGAACTTCTCTCTTGGTGGGTCGTTTAGTTCCAGTCTGAAGGTCTTTGTCGACTCTGTGGAACTTCAGGCTAAAGGCGAAGTTGTCAGCCTCAGGCTCCCAATTGACACCAAGGACTCTCTCCAGCTGCTCCTCTTTGCAGTCGGCGAGAAACTTCACTCCTCCGGGTGCTAGCTTGTCCTCCGGTAGGTGTCGTAAAAGCTCCTTTGAGTTTGACATAAAGTTCCGCATGTTGAAACCTCCAGCCGAGTGAATGGAGATGACATCGTTGACGGTCTTGATTGCTTCGCGCGCGGTGTTTATGGAGTGAATGTAATCGTCGACGTAGTGATGGTCGATTATAGCTCTAACGGCACTCGGATGTGTATTCTCAAACCGTCGAGCATTCCGGTTTTTTATGTACTGTGCCGAGGCTGGAGAACAGATGGCGCCAAACGTCATGACGTTCATCACATACTGGCCATCCACCCATAGCAGTCGCTGCGCTTGTCGGTCTTCCTCCCTGATCAGTACTCTATGGAACATTTCTTGAATGTCCCCCACTACTGCCACCTTGTGGCAGCGGAAGGCAAGAAGTACTCCGGCTAAAGACTTAAGGAAGTCAGGCCCACTCAAAAGCTGGTCGTTAAGCGACTTGCCCGATGACTTGGCAGCACAGTCTAAGACTATGCGTAATTTGTCTGGTTTGTTTGGGTTAAATACCGCAAAGTGCGGCAAAAACCATGTTTTGCCTGTCCTGACAGCTACATTTTCGTCAGTTACTTTAGATATATAACCTTTTTCGAGGTTTTCCTTTATTTTATCCGAATAGCGTGCCGCAAAGACTGGCGACTTCGCCATTTTCGTTTTAATTCCCTCAAGTCTCTTACGTGCCAAATCGTAGCTGTCAGGCAGGTTGGGAATGTCATCCTTCCAAAGAAGGCCTGTCTCCCACCTGTCACCTAGCAATTTTGACGTGTCGTCCAGAATTTTTAAGGCTCTAATATCGTTCTTTGAACGAGGTATGTCGGGGTGCGGTCTAGTTTCGAATCCCTCAGTTGAAAATGAACGCTTTACAGCGTCATTTAGTTCCTCGCAGGCGCATAAATGCATGACGCGTTTGACGCTGTCCGTTATGACGCCTGGGATTTTGCCATGCAGCACGTGGCCCAGACGTGTGGACGACACGTAAAGCGAGTCGTTGCATTTACGTCCTGAATAAAGTTGTCTCGTCACAATCAAGTCAATGTTGTCAATACCTAAAAGTAGTAAAGGTCTTTCTTTTATGTCGTCAGTCGTCCCTAAGTCGTCGAAAAAGTGTTTTATTAGGTCATTACTATGAGCTAACCTACCTAAATTGACTCTGTACAAAGGCAATGATAAATTATATACAGTATTGATATTAATATTGTAGTCGTCCTCCATCTTCATGCCGCGGATGTTCAGTCTGACGCGCTGTGACCCGCTAGCTGTCGACCGCATCTCGGAGACTCCCTGGATACGCAGGTCTGATACGGGGCCGGAGACTCCGATGCGACGCGCGAGGTCCTTGTCCATCAGGCTGATCGTTGCTCCTTCGTCTAGGAGACACAGCACCAACTCTGATCCCAGCGGCCCACTGACAATCACTCTAGCGACCTTCAAGAGAGCGTGACTGGTCGATGTGTTGTCAGTGTGAGTGACGACGGCTGTTGACGGTACCGGATCAGGCTTCGACTTCGCAGGTTTCGGCTCGGCGTGCAGCATGACGTGGTGAAATAAGTCACAGTGCTCGCATCTCTGCTTACCTTTGCATTGTGAGATTTGATGGCGAGGAGACAAGCATGAGAAGCATAGCCCATTTTTCGTCACGTATTCCCAGCGGCTGTCAATCGTGAGCGAACGAAACTTGTCACAGTGCTCAGTTGCGTGGTTATTTTTGCACATTACGCATTTGTATGGAGTTGACTCACTGTGCGTAGGCTTGTTCATTGTGAATACGGCGGCGTGTCTGCTTGACGTCGGCTGACCACGCGCATGGTTGTATAGGGCAGGTTTGTTGCGAAAGGCTGGGGCGGCGGCGTGTGATGGGGGCTCTGTCCGGCGGTCCACTTGTACAGGCGCAATGATGGTGGCGGCGTCTGCAGTCTTCATAAGCCAGTCGGACAGCGTTTCTAGCGTCACTGGGCTGCAGTCTCGATCGTAGACGTAGAAACTCCATTGATATTTCAATATTGACGGCAATTTGGAAATGATTTCACGAATGAGGGTCGCGTTTGTCAAATGGCCTGTCTCAGATGACAGTGTCATGGCTGCCACGATATTTTGCACGGTTGTTGCAAAATCGATAAGACTATTAATGTCATCATGACGTATGGTATGAAAATCGTGAATTTTGGCGATCATATGCTCAATAATTTGGTCTTGACGTCCGAAACGAAGTTTTAATGTCGAGATAATTTTGTTTAGACCGGTCGCACTTACCAGGAGTGCTGACACGGAGTCACGGGCTCTTCCCTTTAGACACCGCATGAGGCGCGCGATGTTTTCCTCCTCACTGTAGCTGCATAGCTCTGTCGATGTCTTAAATTGGCTATAGAACATCGGCCATTCAAGAGCGTCGCCACTGAAGGCCGGTAGCTCTTTAACCGTCTGCCTTGCGAGGAGCTTGGTCAGCGTACACTCTATTGGCTTAGCCACATAGCTCGCGGCATCGTCCCTCGCGGTTGTTGGTCGTTGTCGGCGACTTGCGGGGAGTGAGGCGTGCGACAGCGCGGGTGAAAGCGCGCGTGTCGAGCGCGCGGGTGACGGCGCGCGTGTCGAGCGCGTGGGTAGCGGCGCGCGTGTTGAGCGCGCAGTGCGTGGCGAGGGCGGGGTCTGGCTAATTGCAGAGTACATTCTTGATGGTGCGCAGCTGCCGCGCGCGGAGAGCGGCGAGTGGTTGCGGCTGCCTCTTCCGGAGAACGGCGAATGCATGCGGGCACCTCGTACGGAGAGTGGCGAGTGCGCCCGGCTGCCGCGCACGGAGAGTGGCGAGTGCGTGCGGCTGCCGCGCACTGAGAGTGGCGAGTGCGTGCGGCTGCCGCGCACTGAGAGCGGCGAGTGCGCGCGGCTGCCGCGCACTGAGAGCGGCGAGTGCGCGCGGCTACCGCGTGCAGCGATTGGTGAGTCCGCACGGCTGCCGCGCGCAAAGACTGGCGAGGGCGCGCGGCTGCTGTGTGCGCGGGGAGGTGAATGCGCGCGGCTGTCTGGCGCAGCGCGCGGTCCTGGCGGTCGTGTCGTCGAGTCGACGATTTGGCTGTCGATGTTAGCCATCTTTTTTCTGCTCCGTGTTTCCATGGCAAAGCGATAGGTACAACGTTCAATGAATGAACAAAACATGTTGATACTTTATATTCAAGAATGCCAATGCACGGGACTCGAGGACAAAGACGAGAAAAAGTAATTCCCTCTTACAATGGGGCGTTTTTCCTTTTTGAGCTACCGGCATCGGCATGCGGTTCCCGTTGTCAGTCACTTGCGGTTTGTGATCGAAGTAAACAATGCGTTTGTTTGTAAACATGCTCGAAAAAACGGCTTAGTATTTTATGATGACAAAACATTGTTGTGGCGAGGTTATGGGTCTGGTCTGCACAGTTCTATTTAAACTGTTCGGTCACACCTAAACCTGACACCATAATTAGATTCCAAGAAAATAACCTTAAAATTGACATTAAAATTGCCAGTGTCGGTTTTTTTTTAATTCTAAGGTCAATTTTAAGGTTGTTTTTTTGGAATCTAATTATGGTTTCAAGTAGGTATAGTAAGAAAAACCGCTTTGTAAATTATCTTGAAAAATATATATACAGAGTGTTTTTTTTTAATGGGACAGTATGAGGAAATCCGAATCTAAAGGAGATAGAGGAAAAGTGTCCAAGGAGACATTAGGTGTTTTTTTATGTAAACAAATTTGGCTCATTAAAATTTTTGGTCAAGCGTGAGTTGTTCTTAAAAAATTATAAAGTTGGTCAATTTTTTTTTTGACGCGGAGCGGCTCTGTTTTATGTAAGGATTATTTCATTGTATGGAAAGAAAAAAATCTGAACAGCAGAAGTTGGTCAAATTTAATGAAAACTAATCTTCATACAATTGCAGTATTCACCTTTTAATATTGTTACAAGTGCCTAGGCGTGTAAAAAAATATTTAAAATTATTCCATTTTTAAATTTCGATAATCGATAAGAGCTCCAGATGATTCAAGAGAAGAACATTTTTTTAAGGAACTTTGGTAAGATAATCTACCAACAAGATGGTGCACCAGCCCACAACAGTAGGGCAAGTAAACTGTGTTTGGACGAGCAGTTTCCAAACCGTTGGATGGGTACGAGTACATATAGGCCGATAAAGTGGCCCCCACGATCGCCCGACTTAACGCCATTAGATTTTTTCTTATGGGGTTACCTTAAGGGTCGAATTTATGAATCCCGATACAACTCCGTACAATAATTAAAAGATGCTGTTTACAACACTTTAAACACAATTCACCATAAGTCTCTGTTAAATGCAACTAGAAGTGTCTTGAAGCGTGCTCGTACCTGCATAAGACAAGACGGCGGCCACATCGAACATTTACTCAAGTAATAAACCAACTGTATGAAGATTAGTTTTCATTAAATTTGACCAACTTCTGCTGTTCAGATTTTTTTCTTTCCATACAATGAAATAATCCTTACATGAAACAGAGCCGACCCGCGTCAAAAAAAAAAATGACCTACTTTATAATTTTTAAAGAACAACTCACGCTTGACCAAAAATTTTAACGAGCCAAATTTGTTTACATCAAAAAACACCTAATGTCTCCTTGGACACTTTTCCTCTATCTCCTTTAGATTCGGATTTCCCCATACTGTCCCATTTAAAAAAAACACTCTGTATATTATTCCATTCTGTTTATCCATTTGACTTGGAACGAATAAAATGCATCAATATATGTATAGGTACAGGAATTGTATTAGCCGTTATTTAGCGTTAATCAAAGAATAATTGGATAATCGTGAGTTAATCTTAATGCGATTTTAAGGAAAAACCATTTTGAAACGCAAAGTTAAATGTATTGTTATGTTAACAATAACAATTTTGAATTGAATGTTTGGATGTTTAGATGTTTGAATGTCCATATGTTTGTTACTCAATCACGCTTAAACGGCTCTACCGATTTGGTGTTTGCACGAAGGTAGTTTATAGCCTGGATTAAACTATAGAGGTAATGAGGTAGGGTCAGTTCAAGTATGTGCGCCACCGGGGAAAGTGCGCCCCCGGGGTAAGTGCTGATATTGATTTAAATGACTGAATGATGATTGATGAATGAGTCGCACTTTCCCCGGTGGCGCACATACCCGAACTGACCCTATAGATAGGTGGTGCGTCCATCAGCACATGTATCGCAACGATAAATCATTCAATTTATAGAGCTTGTACACCTAATCTTTGAAAACCTAAAAATCTGCTCTCCTAGTTCAAAACAATATCATTATCAATTTACCACACTGACCAAAGATCAAAAAGTAAATGTAAGTAGATGTTAATCTAGTGAGTCGATAGCGGCGCCCAGCAGCGCCTGCCTAATCTACATCGCGTGCCATTCAGAACTATTGTGCTCGGGCTATTGTCTAACCCGATCGATGGAAAAGACACTGGCCCATTTCCAAAACGAAACACTGTGTCGATCTTGGACGTTAAGTTTGATGTTTTATTTTGTTTTGTTTTCGTGAAATGGTTAGGTACCTACTGACTTAAAATATTTTTTTGGATTTCTTCGATTTTATGGATGGGCTTCCCAAATTATATCGAGCAATACAAACCAGACTTTGAATTGAGTCACTATTCGAAATTTAAATCAATCAAAAAAAAATCGCAACTATAATATCTTTATCGACGTAGGAACAATATAAGGTAAATCTACCATGTATCGGCACCTTAACTTCAATCTTGCACTGTATATTACTTAGTTAGATACTTTTAGTAGATAACAAATAATACTATCCTCCTTCTACATAAGTCATAGTCTGCAAAATTACGCGCTATTGTATAAAAACTTATTTTGATACATCCAAAACGAAATAAAGAACCCCGAAGCCACAACACAGTGTCAACACAACCCTCAAGCGTCCCCTCAGTCACATTAACTTAATATGGCTACGAATAATAGCTGCATGCATAGCTAAATGCCTTAAAAAGCCTAGTGATGTGCCATTGACCGTATTGCTTGTCTAATATGGAAGTACTGCTGGGAAACTATACCGCCATCGGAAAATTTACCTATGTTACATACTAGTGGCTCCGTTGGCTGTAGACCTCGCAATACGGGTGTAGACTAGAAAATTATTATTACTCCAAAAGAAAAAAGGCAAAAATTATGCCTAGTGACGAAAATCGCATTCAGATATCTCAAAGAATTACAAAGCTACAACCGTTTTAATATTGCTTGTTAGAGAGAGAAAACGCAAACGATGTGTGACGTCACACTACAGGATCTTGCCGGCGGCCCGCGTGGACGGCGGCGCGGCACGTCGCCGTCTTCTGTGACGTCACATTCTTCCAGCGTCATCGTTTCATGTGAAGTTGCGTTTTGCGAAAAAGGGACAGAACATATCTCTTCTTAAAACTTTGGACACTTATAACTTCGTGATTATTTAACCTTTTGCGTTGCATTTTTCTCCATTTGACTACATTTTTTATCCTTTTTCGCGAAAATATGACATTATTGATTATTTTATTTGGTGTCTGATAGTATGATAGTTTTATTTTATTAAATCGAGTTTTTCCAAATTTTTAAATTATTCGTGGTGACCTACAAAAACGATTTAAAAAAACTTGTGTATCCAGTCTAATATGGTCGTATTTTATTATCGGTTAATCAATTAATTGCGATGATAATTAAACATAAATTAAACTGATTTATGCCATGTTTTGTTTTAAATTAAATTTTTCATGTATTGATATTGGTACAAATTAAAAGAAAATAAAACTCGATTAAAAAAACTATCATAGATTGGACTAAGACATGTAAGGTTAATAGTCCAGTCTATCACCTCCTTAAGTTCCTACATCGTTATCCCCAACAACCTGTATAGTATGTAATGAATGACGGACATCATTTAAAATATATATAGTACCTATAGTAGCCATTGCCAAACGGTAGTCAGCCCCAAGGTTGCCGGCAGTATTGCCCTATTGCCGGTATCGTGGCCTGCCATTTTCCAAAGCGCTCGGTAATAATGGTACATCACTAGCCGAGACAGCGGGATTCAACTACATTTGAAATTTTTAATCAATCGCTTTTGACATTGCAAATAAGGATTAGCCTATTGTCATCTTAGTAATCTTAAGTTATTGATATCATTATTATTAAATACCTCAGTGCATTGAAGGTTTAGTTTAATTAGAAAAAAACAGAACCTATTCATACATGCCTGTTTTTCTATAACACAGTGGTATTAGGGAATTCAATGACTCACAATACACGCGAGTATGGCACGAGCGCCGGTTGGCGCTTGGTCAACTAATTCCCATACATTCGTCCATGCCTTCGTCCAGCTAACGGCGACCCCCGTCAAAATTACATAAATAGATACTTTATTCAGCCGCAGGTCAGTTATATTCTTTACAGTACACATGGTGCTACTTTCCCGCACTAGTGCGGAAAAGAGCACTTTCTGTGCATATGTCGAAACTTTAAAGAGCCATATGTACAGTAAAACGTTTTACGATACACGTGCGAATAATTCGCAACTCGTGTCGATTTAAAACACTCCCTTCGGTCGTGTTTAATCTATCGCCACTCGTTGCGAATTTCCTATTTTCGGCACTTGTATCGTAAATAACTATAATGCACCGTGACGTAACTATTACTAAAGTACTTGACGCAGCAATTTACATTAACCAATAATAAGTTTATTACACAGAAATTGTTTTACTTTTATAGTCTACTTTAGTTTAATCATATTGATCTGGACATTGACACTATAGACCTCCGTATGTGAAGTTGCATTCAGCCAGAAAACCTTAAGACGCTGTCAATACCGAAATGCCCTTGAGGATTTTGGATAGCGCGCACGCTGTCTATTTGTATCGGAGTAAACGAGAGCGAGTGTGACTGGGCGGCCCGGTTTTTGAAGATAATAGTACATAAATATTGCAATAAAAAAAAGGGTGGATTATTTGTGAAATATGACTCGCTAGCGGTTTAGATATGAATATGTTGACTTCGTGTTTTTAATTGCAGACCCATACGTCAAAAAATAAATACATAGAACCTTTTAATGTGATTTTAAGAGGCTCCCATACGCCAATGACCTTCGATCTGAATCCCATAGTTTTCTAATGTTTTTTGTAGCTTATTATATTAACAACAACGGCTTTAAGCAATATAGTATCCCATATTTACTTCAAACTTCATTGTTTTCGAGATATTTGGCATCAAAGTTGAACAATTTTAGGCCAAAAAACTGGTTTTCTGGGCATAACTTTTGTGTTAATTGGTTTAAAATTAAAACCCTCTGCCAGTTTTTAGAGACGTCATAGACGAACCCAAATTTGTAGATTTCGTATATGTTAGATCTTTCACGTCAATAGAGATGCGAAATAAGTGTTTTTTTAGACAATGTTTAAAAAAATCATACAAAATTAAGTATTAATTTGTTTCAAAATCCGGTCTGTCAAAATGGAGATAAAAGATTGAAGAACCGATAGCCGTTTGATTTATGATTCTATCTGTAGTGCAAAAGTAGTAGATACGATTCAAAACTTGTCAAAAATCGATGAAAACCTCGGGTAGCCCCTTAAGACCAATCTTTGCAATTATTTTCTATCGAGCTGATTTCGTCCAATTATGTATCGAGCCCATCCACGGTCTTTGAAATATGGTGAATATTAACATATATTTTATTTGATGTGCTAGAACAAATAGTTTTTCTTAAAAAACTGCTTAAAAATGCTTAATGGTCATATTTTGCAATTTGGTTTTGTTTACATTAACTTAGTGACATTTAGTTTGTTAACCTTTTATATATCATATTAAATGATTATTGTGTAAGATTACTATTTTATTGTAAATTACCGTTTGACATGTAAAAGTGCCCTTGTGGCCTATTTGCAGAATAAATAATTGATTGATTGATTGATTGATCAATTTCACCAAATTAGGTCTTGTCAGCCTCTTAAGTTGACCTATTTGATGCTGCTTAGAAATAATCTATAGGCATATTCTGCTATATCAATTGACCTTTCGGGATGGGTGGTTGATGTATCCTTTGATCAGAAAATAACTTTTAAGAAACCAGTACGTCGTCTATAGCCCGTTTAAGGATTTCTTTTCAATTATACATTACGCTCAATAGCTTATAATGACGACTACCTAATTTTGTTTCTTTCAGCGAAAAGTGACGGCACTCAGCAAGACTGCTTAGCGGAGTTAAATCATAATTGTCCATCAAATAGTTTAGCTATATGTACGTAAAAGGATCCCACCAACATCAGGTAAAATTTCACATTGGAACCTTCTGGCTAAAACAAAAGTCATACATTTCAATGGTGATGTCTTGTGCGTTGGATCTTCTTCTATAAACTACTTCCAAATGCCAACAACATGCTTTTGCCGATATACACTGTGACGTTTGCCGATATTGTGACGTTTGTCGATATACACTGACGTTTGCCGATATACACTGTGACGTTTGCCGATATAGACTGTGACGTTTGCCGATATACACTGTGACATTTGTGGTGACAGAGGCTTGTTAAGATTTATGAATGGGGAGGTATGTACATATACATAGGTTTATCACACTAGATAATATAAAAATGCGATTAGAACGAAATGGGAACTGTCAGTTCACATAAACTTGACGTATTTATATGTATTTATATGGCAAAACAGCCACCCTCGATCCCATTGTACTTGCCTACTCCCATTGTAGTTTTATAAGATACCTTTAAGCCTCTCTTTATAATAACTTGCGCGCTCCGCGCATCAATCACGCAGAATTTTTTAGTACTACCTAAATAATTTAAACTTATCTGCCTGCAGATTAGTGATGAGCGCCATGACGCTTCCTCTAGTTATTTGGACCCTACGATAAGGTCGTGGTCGTGTTGTGGCACACTTTGCATTACGTGGGCGGTCAGCCGCTTAGTAAGCTAAGAAGGCATATAAATTTAGAACAAATGCTGCTGATTTACTGAAAAATACTTTGTTATGACGAGACTTTGTAGTTTATACTGATATTATATGTTGACGGCCTCTGTAGCCTAGTTGGTAGTGCCTGCGAAGCCGGAGGCCCCGGGTTCGAATCTCGGTAGGGGCATTTATTTGTGTGATGATCATGAACATTTCATCAACAACAACAGTACCTGAGTCATGGATGTTTTCTATGTATTTAAGTATTTATTAATTAATTTGGGACAAGATTGATTTGTGTAAGTTTGTTCCGAAATATTTATTTATCTACACTAATATTATAAAAAGGAAAGATTTCATTGTTTGTTTCTTTGTTTGTATTGAATAGGCTCCAAAACTACTGAACCTATTTGAAAAAATATTTTACCATGAGAAGCCGACATTATCCCTGATGAACATAGGCTACTTTTTTTTTACCGCGGGAAAATGCTTCATTCCTACGGGAAAACGGGTAATAGGACAACGGGTAGATGGGTACAGGCTCAGACAGTAAATCGTTACTACAAGCGCTGAGCAGTGACAACATCACATCTAGCTTGATATACGAATGCCACCAAAACTAACAGAGGTATGCGCAGATAAAAACAACGTTACCATACAATGGATCAAGGGGCACAGTGGCTCAAGAGGAAACGATGCAGCGGACGAACTGGCCAGGAAAGGCTCACAAACAACGGCATATGGACCGGAACCAATATTACCCCTGCCACAAAGCTACATATACAATCAACTTGACCTATACACCAAAGACCTACACCAAAGATACTGGGAGGAGATAGACAAATGCAGACAGACCAAAGAGATTCTGTCAAAACGCGACAACAAACTCACAACCGCACTACTGAGGACACATAGAAACCAACTACGCAAGATAGTAGGAATAATAACAGGACACAACACCCTGAACAGACACCTCTACAACATAGGTATCACAGACAGCCCCATGTGCAGAGCATGCATGGAGGCGGAAGAAACGACCAAACATATTCTACTGGACTGCAAGCGGGTAGAAGTATACAGGAAAAAGTTTCTAGGGTCTCCAGACACACTACGGGACGCAGTCAGAAACACAAAGGCACTCACCAACTTTCTGGAGGAGCTGGGGTGGTTAGAGTAACGCTACCCCACCATTTCACGCAAAATAGGCACACTGGATGTTGACTTGCGGAAAAGAGCTAAGTATAACTAACTAACTACTTAAGTAGAAAGCATGTGATAGGGTAGCAGCTATCTGTCAGAATGGGATAGGATAGGCTAATCCTCTATGCGTCGTTTTAAATTAACTACGACCCTTTCGGCTATTATACTTGCTCGCCGGCCGCAAAGTGTCAAGTAAAAAACCTGCAGGTCGATCACGTAATGCATTTTTTACAAGTAATTCATTACGACGTTAGGTAGATGTACATTACAATTTTTATATGATAATTCAATTTAAAAACAAAGTTTTAACCGACTTTAATTTAGTACTCCGCCAAGCCACGAGAACATTAAATTTCCACATTTATTTTCCAATTTACCACATGAACTGAATTCCGAGAGCAAATGCGTTGATTATCAGAGAAAAAAACCGCATCGCTGTATGTGGGCCGATAATATTTGAGGACTTCCGTCGATTCCACAAGGATCACCTTTGGCACTTCATTAGTTGCTATTTCAACGGAATTTTATCAGAATCTGTGACGTACTTTTTTACTTTTAAGTACATAATTGAGGAATTCCATAAGTCATCTTGTGGTCTTCATCTTCCACTTCCACTCCACCAAATTTATGATTTCCGGGTGTAAATACACGAGTTATAATAGAAAATACCAAAATCACTACACGCGTGCCTAATATAATTGAGGAGTGCCCTCGATTCCTCATGGATCTCATCATCCAACTGGTTTTTTTTTTAATGGGTTGGTTGGTCCCCTTTTTTTCTTTTTTTGTAAGTACAAATTAATAGAGAATTGTACGAATCAGCTCATAAATGGGGTTTTGAGGTAAGAAACATTGAAAAAAATAAAAAAAACAACCGAATTGAGAAACTCGGAAGAGAAGTCGGTTAAAAAAATTACAGTTGCATTGTCCTAACGCGCGTTGGAAACGTTACGTGATAACCCCTCTGGAACAGAACCTATAGTTGGTATTAGAGACACAATATTGCTAATGTCCTTAGGTCATGCACGATCAGCAAACCTATTTTAGTTACAATGCCGTTAAAAGTAGTATTTCCTGATTTGTTTCTTTCACATTGTTTTTGTGAGAGAGGGACAAAACACATGTGAGCTAACAGAGGTTTGTTAAGGTTTATGAGTAGTTAAGTGTTAACAAAACTTTGAATTAACGGTGTCTCGCTAACAATCTGTTCTATCAGTTTTTTGCGAGTAGGTAATATTAAAATTTTAAAGCTATGAATATTTATTACCCATTTTGAAGATAAAATAAAACAGATTTCTGCATTTTTAACCTCCGACGAAAACGGGGGACGTTACTTATAAGTTTAATATGTGCAACTGTGCGTCTGTGGTATCGTGTAGCTCCTAAATGGATGAAACGCAAGTCGTCGCAGTGCGGCTAGTTTCAGTCCCAGTTTGCGGCTGGGAGATTTTTTTTTTTATGTTCGTAGTACATAGTAACGGTGCCTGTCTTTGAAGTATGAAAAAATGAAAATGATTTATTTGTTTTCTTAACCCTTTACCTACGGGTGTCAACCAGAGTTGCCAGTAAGGCAACACCGCTGCAATACGGGTGTCAACTATAGATGATCGAAGTAATGGTCATGTTCGTTATTTTTTTAAGTCAAAACGAGACCTTGTGTCTTGGTAATAGCGGTCACATTATGCATTGGGATTAGTATAGAAGCAAAGAAATAAATATCATAATGTTTCGGTAGATGGCACTGATATAAACATATTTTTAAAATTACCGCACTTTTGCTGTCAACTGGGGTTGACACCCGTACTGCAGGAGTGCGAATAATTGAACTCAATATGGCGGACAATAGTGTTGTTTTAAATTTCATCGACTTGTTGTGAGAGTACGGCGCGGGAGTGTTTGGACTGTTTGGAGTGTTATTTTTAGAGTTTTTTAAGTTCATAAATTGAAATTTAACATGTTCAAAACCAAAATCATAACTTGTTAAATTTTCGTTTTACATTTACGAAAAGAAACTTTGAGGTGAGTGGACATAATGTGCGGAAATGCAAAGTTATCGATGATAAGTTAATCGAACAATATCTAGAGGAAGCATTCGATTCTGACGCAGGGTTTGAACTCGACGAACCAATCCTCACTTCAAGCGACGATATTCAAAGGTAAATATCTCTTGTAATACATATGTAATTCATTTAATTTTTATATATTTATTTTATTATATAGACATTTGTTTATAATAAACGATATGATACAGAGACACACACACCGGGGGTAACAAAAATATTTAATTAAATAATTTGTTTCGTGAAAAGGGTATTTGTTTATAATGTTTTACGATACAAGTGTGAAAAGTAGGAAACGACCGCAACGAGTGGCGATAAATTAAAACACGACCGAGGGGAGTGTTTCAAATCGACAAAAGTTGCGAATACCTATTCGCAAGTGTATCGTACAATGTTTTACGTCACACCTGGCTATAATGTGAGTACGGTAAAACGCGCATTGTGGCCAGATGGAGACGTAAAATTGCGTACTCACCACGGGCAGTAAAAAAGAAAGCCCTTAAAGCATATTTAAAACCCTCGCCTGCGGCTCGGGTCTCGAATACCTGCGATTTCGGGCTTTCTTTCTTTTACAGCCCTTGGTAAGAAATGTACTATTACAGTACAAATGGCCCTTTAAATTTTCGTTTTTGACAAATAAAGTGCTAAGTATAGCATAAGTGCTATGATGTAGCACCATGTGTAGGTACTGTAAAAAAAATTAACGTCACCCTAGGCCGTAAGTGGGATTTTCTGCCCGCTACGTGAGGAGAAAATCTCACTTCCTGGCCAAGGCAAGACGTAAAATTTTAGACAAACCACGGGCATTCTGCACTTGTATCGTGAAAAACTATTAGGTATAATTTATACACAATAGTTATTGCTCGATTTTTTCCCTTGGTCGATGGTGTACTAGGTTATCGATATATCGACAACTGTCTCGATAGACGCACATCACTATTTTCCATAACTCGTAAATTGATTTTATGCAACGTTTTAAGTGATTGATATTTATGCATTATTTGTATAATTATCGTTCTTTAAGTGTTTATTTGTGTTAAATTAAATATACTGTAAACTAATGTTATTAAACATAAACTAGTGAAATCCGCGAGTAGTAACTTAAAAATCTTCAATTTCTTATTGACTAATATATTGGTTGATATCAGAAAACATAGTGAATATTATTACTCCGAGTGATTATTTATTGATTAAAAACATCATACTTATTGTGCGTGTGAAATTTCAAGTGTGTAGGTGTAATACTTCAAAAGTTACAAGTAAGTGAAATTATAACTAACCACTGACTCTCGCCAAAACATGCCCGTATTGAGCGGTGCCGGGGCGATTTAGGGCCCCGTAGGTAAAGGGTTAAGTAGTCATTTTAAACATGTGCTGGTGTCCCTTTTTATACTTAATTAAGTTCTAGATATACACAATTTATATGAAAGTAAGAATCAAAAACAATTTAAGGAGTCTGTAATTGAAGGTGGGTATAATATCTATATAAATACTGCTGCTGAAGCTGAAGGTCCTGGGTTCGAATCCCGGTAAGGGCAAATATTTGTGTGATGAGCATGAATATTTGTTTCTGAGTCATGGATGTTTTCTATCTATTTATGTATTTCTATCTATTATATATATCGTCGTCTAGTACCCATAACACAAGCCTTATTGAGCTTACTATGGGACTAGGTCGATTTGTGTAAGATTGTCCCCTAATATTTATTTATTTATTTATTATTTAAATACATAATATATATATATATCTTTAAGTACTTACCTTTTACTTTAGTTTGTTTTACGAAGAAAACAAGGGTGCTTGTCCTTAAGATCTGTAGAGAACTCTTGTAAGGTGAAGAAATGTTTTTTCAACGTATTGAAGGGAATTTCGTAATGTTTTCCTTTTTTAAGTGAAGAAAATTTAAAGAATGTGTATTTACTCATTGCTCGCTGAAACTAGGCAGCGAAGTCCGATAAACTCGTGAAGTTTGGTTTATAACGGCTATTCTTTCGAAACCTCTTATTTTATGGTTATTTTGAGAAAGCTGAAGCAATTGTATAAAATGGCTTTTGGTAGAATTATTCCCTTGTAAAAAGATTGTTTGACTAACTGTTTAACTTTTTTATATTAAAATACAATACAATACAAATATTCTTTATTGCTCACCAGACATAGTAAAAATAAAATAGAAGTAAATTCAACGTAAACAATGGTAGAAAACAGGCGGTCTTATCGCTAAAAAGCGATACAATGATCGATGATGATCTATTACAATGGTGAGCTGTAATTTAATTTTAAACTTTACACTCATTCAATTTTTAATGTTGCTAATAATAATAAATCCGATTTCAGTGACCTGTCCAAGTAAAGTTAGATAGTGTGCGTGAAATATAGTGGTTTGTGTCAGTGGGGAGAGTTACGGGAATGTTGCGCCGCCTAGCGGATTTTTTATGTCTTAGCTTAATTCGAGTTACAAAGCCTTAAGAAATTCGAGATTATAAGAGATCTTAGCCAGCTACTGAGCTATTTGCCCAAATTGAGATTCATTTACAGGTTAGTTCACAATTTATAAAGAATTTTTTTTTGCTTACCTACTTAAATAGCCCTACGTGGGTAGCATTACCTTTCTGACTTCCGTAAATAGTGAAAGAAACTCAATCTTACGAGAGATCATAATGACTTTGAGAAGGAAAATTTAATCTTATCTGTAAAAGGCCTCTCCGAGTCTA
Source organism: Epinotia ramella (assembly GCA_947578815.1). NCBI lineage: Eukaryota > Metazoa > Arthropoda > Insecta > Lepidoptera > Tortricidae > Epinotia > Epinotia ramella. The sequence goes on from OX388206.1 coordinate 21,426,617, forward strand.
TTTCCATCCGGCTGGTTAAATATTTACAAAAAGAAATCGAAATTAGTTGCATATTTTGTTTTGTTTAATGAATCCAAAAATCTTGCGACTATCTATGCGATTTTGTGGCTTGTGGTGTGGCTGGAGTCGCGTCATTATGTCGCCTGCACAAAGCGTTGAAAGAGGTCAGTCCTCAAAGGAGAGTGGAGAAATAGGCTACACTCAATGATGTAATAAAACCGGCCAAGTGCGTGTTGGACCACGTGCAGTGTAGGGTTCCGTAGTTGCCTGTCTGTATTTGTTACATAGACACGCGCCAAGTAAATGGTGCGGTTGCGTCCGCCGATTGTACGAAAATTGTCCTTTTCAAATACATTTTAAGTTGGTCGACTATTACTCGGTAACTAGTAATGTCTTCTTAGCCGTGATAGTTTTCCTATTAACTTCATTATATGTACTAATGTCACAATTTTTTTCACATTCCCAATAGGAGCCATTTAGCCGACACATGACTATAACAAAATTCTGGGCTTTAAAGCCCAATATTACACAACTGGTAAAACTAAGTTGAAGAATGGTTAATGGGACTCATAATATTTTTGAACAAGCTATCCAACGATACCCCACACCAAGGATCTAACGAGAAAAAAATATGGCAAGATTTTATTCTACCATTTTGTCGGCCTGATTGATTTATATACCCATGCCGAATTACAGCTTTCTCGTAGGTCGCTGAGCTAAGCTACAGACGGACAGATGGACATGGCGAAACTATAAGCGTTCCGTTTTTGCCATTTTGGCTCCGGAACCCTAAATAAAATAAATAAATAAATAAATAAATAAATATTAGGGGACAATCTTACACAAATCGACCTAGTCCCATAGTAAGCTCAATAAGGCTTGTGTTATGGGTACCCTAAAAAGGTTAAGTGTACCGTACATCCATATCCATATCCATACTAATATTATAAATGCGAAAGTGTATGTGTGTGTTTGTTTGTTTGTATGTTTGTCCGTCTTTCACGGCAAAACGGAGCGACGAATTGACGTGATTTTTTAAGTGGAGATAGTTGAAGGGATGGAGAGTAACATAGGATAATTTTTCTCCCCGTAATCATCCCCTAAGGGGGTGAAATGGGGGGTAAAAGTTTGTATGGAGCTGCGATATAAACGAGTTCCACGCGGACGGAGTCGCGGGCAGAAGCTAGTGACTAAATAAAAAGGAAGGAACACTAAAGTATATGGTCTGATGAGTTCTTCATAACTAAAACTAAAAAAATATTAGTTACACCGTACCTAACAAAGAATGCGACTACGATTAAACTAAAATACGTTTAGCAATAACATATTCCCAAAATATATAAGCAAAAATCGTATCGTTAAAACATAACAAAGCCTGCATATGCAAAGTCCATGACTCTCTAAATTATTCCTCGACTGCATCGCAACAGTGCAAACTTTAACTATTTTCCATACGTCCCATTTCCCCACTGAACACTGAAAATGCACCTCAAACCCCAGCATGCCAGACACTTACAAAGGCGGTACAGAATCAAAAACGAACAACCAGGGCCGGGGCCCTGATGAATTTCGGTTTATGTTCCTCCAGTCTTTGTGGCCGTACTTTCAGCAACACAATAGAGACAAAAGTTATTCAACGACAATGCGAACACCAAATACCGAACGACCCAACCCCCGCCATTGTTTACTTTAATACAGTACTTTTATATTATCGATGGCACATTATCGCGGAATTGAGTCAGTGAGCTGAAAGTGTTCGTTGTTCACTTTTTAATGAATTCGTTACTTTAGTGCGTGCTTGTGGCATTATATGTAAGTATATTTGTGTATATTTCTGTTATTGGTCAAATGGAAGTTTTAGTGAAAATTGCACCTTTTTCAGAAAATACCTCTATTTTTAGGGTTCCGTAGTCAACAAGGAACCCTTATAGTTTCGCCATGTAAGTCTGATGGCCGTCCGTCCGTCCGTCCGTCTGTCCGTCCGTCTTCGGCTTAGCTCAGTAACCATTTACTACTAGAAAACTGTAATTCGAATCAATCAAAATGTGGTATGTAGTTTAAATTCGATTATAAAACATTTACGATAAAAGTAAATCTGTAAGTTGGCAACCTTTCCCCCTAACTCCTATAAACTATCCGTTATTTCATTATCATCGATAAACTACATATTGTGTTAGAAAATGTATCATGTCCTGAAACAGAATGATCAAAAGGGAGGAGACGAACGGTTGAATAGAATTTCAACGTTAGTTTTCGCTTGGAAGCATCGGATACTAAAAGAATAATCCTTTCAGCAAAGCTGCAAGAATGAATGGGAACGGGTGAGGAAAGATTCAATGCGGACCGAAGGATGCCGCGGAGTTTTGAATGCTTTTTCTCTTTCGATTCGATACTTATGGAGTTAGAAATCGAATATGACGTTATGTATAGCGAATTACACACATTTAAGGGAATCGTAGTTATAAGCAAATTGAGCTAGTGAAGTTGTCCGGGAACGTAAAGACACATAGTTCGATTGTTTGTGATTTGTTATTAGAAAAGTTAGAAAGAGAGGTATAGTGCAAGAAAAATCGAGAGAGCTCTCGCGCCGTCTTGTGATAGCCGTGCAGGTTGACTCCATTGAGAAACAAATAATTTCTCCGCCGTCCAAAACACTTATTATGTCTATGGGCTGAAGATGGTAAAATTTTCAATTAAATGCGTCGGATACGTGTTACGGAATTGGGTCTTTCACAGATTTCTCATAAGAATTATATTTCAGGATCACTGCGGAATCGATAAGGGTTTTGAATCGAAAGACTATGTTTTTATTTAAAAAAACAGGTACACGATTTTTTTTATAATGAAAGTAGTGAAAGTGGTTTATCACAAACGAGGTAAATGGCAAAATTCGTCATTTTTACGTAGGTACTTTTCCAGGATATGGGCGTGATAATTATTACTTAGTGAGAATATTTGTATATTATTTCAATGACCTATAAAATAATGATGTTCTTTCTAATAAATTTATTGATTCGAGTTTCTTTTTCTGTGAAATATAGTAATTTTGCCGGCGCTTTGTCCACAGTAGGCACTCTGTTCCGTTTCTTTACTAATTTAGAAGTTTGAAGTTTCCACATTGCAGCTGCAACAATGCGGCACCACATTTTCAAATAAGCGTCACTAATGAGTTCTTAGCAAGAAGAGGTTCATTTTAGTGCCACTGACTCGGGGCAAAACAAAAGTGTTTCACTGTCGGTTTCATGAACAGCTCTAGTGCCCCCACAAAGCTTGGAACGTCATTTAAATGCACACGATTCATTGGTTCTGAATGCTTCTTAGCGGGGGAGTAGAAAAGAGCGGGCCAATTACGTCGCTTTTGTGACGATGCGACCTCTTTAGGTCTCGAGTGTAACTTTATGCATGGATCATGATTTCATTTGGTTTCCGATGGTGAAAAACCCGCTTTCATGTTTGGAGTGAAAAGAAAAACTTTTGTTGGAGATCAATTATTTTTTTTCCAAGAATGATAATTTCATCCAAAAACGTAGTTATGACTGCTGCGAGTACCTATTTCTGTGAGTAGCTTGACTTTTTGGATTAACGGTGGAAGTAGTGGATCATCTGGCAGAAGGTCAATTTGACTTGATATATTGATGTCACGTTGGTATGCGATTTATTACACGAGTTGACTTCCATGCATGCCATTCTCTACTATATGAAATTAGCACTTTTCATCATAATGAACCTTTTGTCGCTCGCGTATTACAAACTATTCGAGTGTAGCCGCGGAATAAGATTATTCAAATATAGGCATTACAGGCATGAAATATTTTTTCACCACGCTTTTTTTTTACTTATCAATTTAGAAAGATACAAACTTTACCTCTTTGTAATAGCTAATAGGTATTAGTTAATATTACTTTTTTATCGATTATAACAATTGTAAAGGTAAAGTGTGACCATAGTGCCAATTAACCAATTATTAGAGAGAAGGATGAGCGTCTAACCTCCCTTACCCGTTCACGTCATAAGGGGTGGGGTAAAAGGAGCAAAACAATTAAAGGTGTCTCCTTATAATCATCCGCATATCCGCCGTTATCCTATAAAGGTCTCAGTCAAATTTATTATATTAGGATTTTTTTTTTTTTTTTCCTTGTTAGGCCTGCGGTGCGGCCTGCAACAAATATGTTTAGGGATATCCTCACTGGGGGCCTTATGGGCCGCCCAGGGGGAGGGAAAAATCATAGTTGTGTATTGTGATCCATACGTAATGGAACTAAAGGAACTTGACATCACGAGATATCGTAGCATGCCAGTCATTAAATATCTTGGTATAACACTGGGCACTTATGTCATAGGAATTGTAGTGTCTTTATATTCCGTATTGTTTTAGGATTTTTTTTAACTTTTACAAGGTTTTCAGATATAATATAAAAATAAATAATATCATAATCATTCCAGTTAAGAATAAGAACCCACGCCTCGATTATTTTTTTAGTTAACCCACCCTGTATAGGAATAAGTATGACTTCAGTACTCCTTATCCCCAGTACTGACCACTCACCCAAAATGTATAAAATATTTGAAATCTTAAGATTCGCGCTCGAGGCGGCCGGCCGCAAAGCCTTTGCAGCCACCGTTCCACTTTTCCGCTTTTTCGCTTCCTTCTTTTATATTGAAATAACTGGACTGAAAGCAACTCCGATGCCTCCGGTCTCTATGCTGCTCCTTAAAAATGAAAATATTTAAAAGTAACTTCAAACTATAGTCCCCTTTAATACTATCTGAGCGGGAGCTGAAATACCTGTGAAAAGTGAATTTGTTCGATGATTTTATTTATTTATTTGAAATCTTAACTCGATAGCGGCGTACTCGAAGAGAGGCCTATGCTCAGCAGTGATTGCGGGCTGGAAATGATGACGATGATGATTTGAAAAGGTTCCCCAACAGCTGTTACATCGCATCATTAACACTTTGACTGGCATGATCCCGCTCCGCGGGTGCCTACGCCATAGTCGCTTTCCGCTACATACGAGGAAAACCACGGGATCGGCTACGAGCGTAGCACGTAGCGATTCTTGGCAGTGAATGTGTTTAAGCTATGCATGCGCTGATTCTTAACTAAATTATAGGTAAACACTGCCTGCAAAAATAACTTATAGACTACAATGGAGTACAGAATTTAAATGCTGTTTCAGACATAAAGTACTTCATTATCATATCAGCCGAAAGATGTCCACTGCTGAACATACGCGGTCCTGCGCCACCCGCATCCAGCGGAATCCCGCGATCTTTAGCAGGTCATCAGTCCACCGTGTTGGGGGTCTAACCACGCTGCGTCTTCCGGTACGAGGTCGCCACTCGAGAACCTTCCGCCCCAACAGTCATCAGCTAAGTTTTAAAGTTCAGTTTTTGTTTGGCTTTTGCTCACTTATTTTTTGCATATTTATTCCGCTATCGGTGAGAATCTGTTATTAGCTCACTGTCACTACTGTTTTAAGCTACGGTGTAGTGTTAAGCTTATGATCTTCCTATATAAATAAATAAAATAAAATAAAAGTTCCTAGTAACATACGGAAATGTCTTTATTTTGCAATTAAATAGTAGAGTCTGTAGTGAGCTATTGATAAACTGGAGGCATTGCAAACCAGATTTTTAAAACAAATTTGTAAAAGCTTTATAGTTTAAAACATAGATATCTACTTGCAGTAAACAACCATGGCAGTCGGGTGCATAGTCCAATGCTTATAGACCACAAGCAATGGCACTAGGTCGGTGTCTGCGGGTAAGTATGAAGTACCTCGTGTAAATAACTATTTTAACCGACTTCAAAAAAAAAGGAAAAAGTTCTCAATTCGGTTGTTTTTTTTTTTTTTTTTCCAATGTTTGTTGCCTCAGAACTCCGTCATTGATGAGCCAATTCGTAAAAAAATATTTTGTTTGTAAATAATATATATGTTTCCAGGTGGGTCCCATTTTTTCAAAAATCAGTTGGATGGTGGGATCCATGAGGAATTGAGGGTACTCCTCAATTATATTAGGCACGCGTGTAGTGATTTTGGTATTTTCTATTATAACTCGTGTATTTACACCCGGAAATAATAAATTTGGTGGAGTGGAATTGATGGTGAAGACCACAGATGACTTATGGAATACGTCAATTATGTACTTAAAAGTACGAAAGTACGTCACAGATTCTGATAAGATTCCGTTGAAATAGCAACTAGTGAAGTACCAAAGGTGATCCTTGTGAAATCGACGGAAGTCCTCAAATATTATCGGGCCACACACAGCGATTGGGTTTTTTTCTCTAATAATCAACGCATTTGCTCTCGGAAATCAGTTCATGTGGTAAATTGGAAAAGAAATGTGGAAATGTTCTCGTGGCTTGGCGGAGTACTAAATTGAAGTCGGTTAAAACTTTGTTTTTAAAGTAAATTATGGAGATAGAATGTTAGCTAAACGACTTCCGTACCTACAACCGATGACAATCGACACGAGCTAAACGACTTCCGTACCTACAACCGATGACAATCGACACGAGCTAAACGACTTCCGTACCTACAACCGATGACAATCGACACGAGCTAAACGACTTCCGTACCTACAACCGATGACAATCGACACGAGCTAAACGACTTCCGTACCTACAACCGATGACAATCGACACGAGCTAAATAAGCTTAAATTTAAAAACGATTTGAAAATTTACTTACACCAAACACTTGAGTGACAATTGCTTACAAGCAAATGCCACTCAAATGTTTTAGAACGACGCTCTATGTGCAATTATACAGGATGTTATCTAATTGGTCATACAAAATAGCAAAATGTGAATCTATCCATGATTCTGAACAACTTTTAATATGAGACCAACTTCGTGTTATGCAAAAAAAAACACCTGTTCATACATTTTCGTCAGTCTAAGTAGAGCAAAGTTAATGAAATAGTTGGATTTTTTTGGCATAACACAAAGTTGGTCCCGTAATAAAAGTTGTTCAGAATCATGGATAGATTAACATTTTGCCATTTTGTATCACCAATTAAATAATATCCTGTATTTGTATTACGCAACATAAATACATAGTTAAAATCGTAGTGTAAAGTGTTAAATATTGTGATAGATAGATAGTTTTTATAGAGAGTCGTACCTGCAGACAAACTGTTAAAACAGTTTTGCATGGATATGTAATAAATTAAGTTTTCTATCGCATTGTTTAGTAATAATAAAAATAAGTTAAAGAACTCAATCTCTTAATACGTTACATTCCCACCTACTCTATTTTGATTTTGATTTGTCAATGTGGTGTTCTCTCTCATTTCCCCGTGCGCCGGAGCAATAAAAACATTAAAAACAAATCGGAATGCGTATTGTATGTCTCGAATCGAACCCCAGAGCGTGCATATCGCTTGACACATGCTTGTTCGTGCGCTTGCGCATTTAGGTTACGTATTGGTATTCAGCAAAACCTTCCACATTTCATTTCAATACGACTCAAGTTCTGGAATTATATCCTATGTTATATAGGAGCTGGGCATTTTCGCAAGAAGAGATGCATCGTATGTATGTATGTATGTATGTAAGCACTTTATTGTACACAATAAAAGGTTAAGGAATATACATGTCACACAATAGATCAAAGTACAAAGGCGAACTTATCCCTATAAGTGGTCGTCACTTATACATAGTGACGTCACCGAGTATAAGTTAAAAGTGTTCCATTTTGTTACTTTTATTTGTCATACAAATTGTATGGTTAATTTTGGTTACAAAATGGAACATTTTTAACTTATACTCGGTGACGTCACTAACGATGCATCTCTTCTCTCGAAAATGCCCAGCTACATGCGTTATAGAGTACACGTAGGTACCTATATAATTTGTGATGAAAATAACTTCCGAAGAGTTAACGTTCGAAACGTATCGCGCGTAGTGATATTTAATACGTGAGTTGAACCGTGTAATTTTAGGATTATTTCAAACAAGTCTCACGAAAGATTAAGTTCGACTTCCGATTCTTTAAGAATGTTAGAGGTCTCTAAACGAAATCGATGTACACTCATACACGTGTCTCTTAAGGCGCCGTAGGTTCAGCGAAGTTAAGCGAACAGAGTTTTTGAAACAATATAATGCGTCTGTTTACAATAATAGGGTTTCAAAAATATACGAATAGTAATCTTGAAGATTTTTTGCAGCGAGATCAGTGATTCGAAACATGATTAAGCAAATTTCGCTCGATAGAAAAAAATCACGAACATAGGTCTAAAATACACAAAAATACACTTAAAATATTCGTAACAAATTATGCACAAAAGCTATAAATATTAAAATTGCTTTTAAAAATCGGCAATATCATGTTTGAAGGAAATCAGTGTTTACATTTTTATTTATTTAAACGGCCAAAAAATTAAAATTAAAAAACAAGATATCCGCGCTTCCGAGCACGCACTTCCCTCTCGCTCACGCTTATGCTCAGTGAGAGGGAGAGAAGACCATGAACCTACGGCGCCTTAACAGAAGCTTGAAGAGGATTTCCCAAAGCTCCTAATCGCGGGCAACGAGCAGCATTGACGGCCGATCAAAATGCATTACGTTCGTTAGCTCGCCATCAATGGCCGCGGTCCACGCCGCGCTATAAATTCCGTATTGAGCGGACACAACAAAGCGCGTTTTGTCTTGCAAATGAAAACGCGCACATTTCGCGGTATTGTGCGCGGCTGTTTCGGCGTCCGCCATTATTAACGGCGAACATGAAAGACAAAAGGTTCGTCTGCAGCACTGAGCCTGGCCTAGATAGCGGATTATTGTGCTAACACAATGGGAGCGTTAATTTTGCGACTACATAATTTGGTTGTTTGCAACTTTATCACGTGTCTATCGATGCGATCGGCTTTTGTTTTCCGTTTTATTGCCAACCGGGCCCGGTGTACAGGCTGTCTGTTGCGCGCTTTTGTTTTACGGCAGGTGGATAGTACCTAAGTTGAAACTTTTAGATTACACCCGTGTACACACAGAAACAATATGATTAAGTAAAAATATTTTTACAGTAAGTACATATGTTGCTACATTCCCGCACTAGTGCATGTCGCAACTTTAAAGAGCCATATGTACAGTAAAACGTTGTACGATACACATGCGAATAGGTAATTCGCAACTCGTGTCGATTTAAAACACTCCCTTCGATCGTGTTTTAATATATCACCACTCGTTGCGAATTTCCTATTTTCGGCACTTGTATCGTAAATAACTATTTCAATTCTAGCTACGTATTACCTGGTGTAGAGTTGTTTATACATCTCTTCGTACCTAAATGTCGTTCAGTTTTTTTTTATAGTTGGTGTTATTGTGGGTCAATAATCATTAAAATACCCAGAGACCTATAATTATATGCTATTTAATCACATCACGCAGTCTAATTGTACAATATTTTATTTGTTTTGCGAATGCCAATGTAGTACGGTAATAGCACAGATCAAAGAATACTAGTTTATTCAGTATACACCTACTACCGGATCATAATAAAATAATGATCAGTATCTTATCGGAAAGCCAGATGTAAGAAAAAACAGACAAACACATTCATACAAATCATATAAATAAATATACTAAGTAAGTACAGAAAAAAAATACAACGACAAACTGCTAAGAATATTAACACAATATTGTCAAATCAGAATGAAACGGTCCCTACCGACAAAAGTAACAAATGTAAATAATATAAAAATTAAAAATGTAAAGTATTATTTGTGAATATTTAAATTTCAAACAGAAACCAATGATTTGCCAAAAAATATCTGTCGTAACTTACCGATGGCGTGGCATTAACAAATCAGTTCGAGCATTCCAAAATTTCCAATAAGGCACAGATCACAACACCACACACACGTATAATACTGGCACACAATAACCACTGAATCCGAGAAACAGAACTTGGCGGGAAAACGACGCGACGAAAAAGTTCAGTTGGGCTCAGGCCGCCGGCAGACAGCCGGGATGCTAGAGACGTGAACACCGACTGTGACCGGCCGGCTAGTGTTGTTGTGGTTGTCCCTCGCGCATCGCCCTCGCGCACCACACACTTGTCACCCTTTCTACCCTCGCTGCACTTCCCGTTTGAACGTTGCAGGATGCCTTTAGTCTATTGACATGGTAATTACCGCTTTATGATTTAGATTATGATATTTGGAATGGAATAAATCTCGGTTTATTACAAATACAGAATAGATATGGAACGATGTTTAGTATGTTAACTTGCCTTGTGTGTGACCCTTCGTTCGGCATGAACTGTTCTTAAGTAGAATGGCTTCCTTTTAAAACATCTTGCCTACTTACTTATAAACATTAACAACACAAAACAACAAAGCCTTACCTTGTAATATGAATCATAACAGACACGAATAAGAACGCTACAAATAAGATAGGCGTCTCATCAAAGGAAGAAGCCAGAGACAGCAGGAGTATACAATGTGGAAACGCTGGGTAATATGTCCGATGACAATGGTGCGAACGAGGCACAAAGCCGCGAGGCGTATTGTGCGAGCCCACACAATACACCTCGCATATGCAACCGACATATTTACCGTTCCACCCACGAAAATAAAAGCCGAACGACTCTCACCTTTAATACCGCGTCATTAAACTCACCAACTAAGATATAAAATACAAAGATAAAGCAGTTAACAAACACCCTGTGTATTGTGTGTCAAAATAACTGATACGTGCTTAAGTACAAACGAAAATTGTAGTTTTCTGTATGAATCGACCTTTTTATTATTGTGTCGTGCCCTCGATGAAAATTTGAGGTTTTCCATTGTTATATTTAGAAAAGAACAAATCTTAGAATATCTTTGTAACACTTTTGTGTTGTTTGTTACAAAGAACGTGACTTCAAAGAAACACACACATTAACAAGGTAACAGTTAGTTACCTACCTCATTCCGTGCAACACCGTAGCATGCCATAAGTTGTAAAGTATAATATGTATAATACGTAAAGTACTTTATATAATACGTAAAGTATAATAAATTTACTATAAACATAATAATACATTATTTAAATTATGAATGTACAGAAAAAGTCAATAATCTAATTTATTTCGTAGCGGCGGCGTAGCGCTCTCGTAGCGTTATTCGTAGATGCACGAATCGACTTTGCACCTTGGACAGACAGGCTCACACTGGTGGCAACTTAATTGATTGCGAACTTTTCAATGCATTTAGCCAGTCACTCAGTACTTAAGTATTAACAACGTTTCTCAGATTTGATGCTTAGGAGCTTAAGGGGATGCCTTGATTTGAGTCGAACACGCCGCCTAGACAGAGACACACTTATGCCTTCCGTGAACGAGAAAAAGAGATGTTACATACTCTTCGGGAATGGGGTTTTTGGTCAAATTTCGATAAATACCTAACTGAATGAAGTTTTATTAAAATTGCATCAAGTGAGATTTATTGATGAGATAAAATACTATATTATTAACTTGATTGTGTCGTAAAATAATGCATCGTTTGAGTAGGCTGAGTAAAAAAAGGAAAATACCGACCCAACTTTAGATTTTTTTTCTATCGAGGAAATTTTAGGCAATCATGTATCGATCAAATCAGATAAACAATCATAAAGTCAAGAATCATATAACTGAAAATCAGACCTTATTGATTCTTAATCTAATCAGAACGGCGTTTCAAAGCAATAATTTCCAATGCACCGCCTTAAAAATTGTACACCTTATTCGGCACAGCAAATTTTTTTTTTTTACATATTTCATTTTCATTTAATTAGGTACTTAGCTTGTATTAGAATTACGCTCATAAATGTTAACATTTCTGATGTATTTGGCAATAAAACAATTATTCCGTAAGTAGTTACTTATTATAATTTTTCTACTTGGGCATTTTCAAAATTAATTATAAATTAATAATTAAAACGAACTGACTAAAAACAACTTTCTAAATTCGGACTCTACTACACAACACACACAGAAGATCCAAAGTCCAACAAAACTGATGATGTGTGATGTTCTTGCTCAACCGCATAGCGTGCTCTTTCCTCTAGTTAGGGTTGTCGCGCTTGCATGTCATCGACGTGGTACAACGCCGGTCGCCGTACGATGAGTGTCTCTGCTATCAGTGCAAACAGAGTCGAGAACATCGAGAATTCGCCGTTTTAAAATCGAATTACCTAAAAAGTAATAGTCCTAATTTTCATTGTCATAGTAATTATTTTGCCTATTATTAAATTATCTAAAATTACACCACCTATACTATTTTTTTCCTAAATTTTATACTATTTTTAAACTCTGAGCAGACCCGACCTACATCTAGATAAATAAGATAGGTTCGTTAGTTGCCTTTTGTCCCTCAGAGCAGAAAAAGACACCCCGCACAGCGGGGTGGCGTCGACTCGCCGCACGGCTATCATCAAACAACACACATAAGCGAACTATGTTTTAGGTCGGTTAGGTTAGGATTCACTTGTGTCCCTCGGACCAGAAATGGACACCCCGCACAGCGGGGTGGCGTCGACTCACCGCACGGCTATCAAACAACACACACAACCGAACTCTGTTTTAGCAGAAATATGAGGGCGGGTCATAAGTATTTTAAGTAATAGGCAATGCTGACCAGATCCAACCTGCATTTAGATTCGGACAATAAATATTTAGGAAAATCGATATACAGGGTGATTCAGGAGACGTGAGCAGGATCAACCCTACACATACAGTTAATGTTAATGGATCTTTTACCATCGTAATTAAGTTAAACGCCCACAGTTTTTTTTTACATTTTGTGTAAAAGTTTCATTCACAATAAATCATGGTCACCCTACACAACTAAAAAAAAATTAACGTTAATCTTACCAATGCTGGTACGACTGAGTAGCTTATAAACTATTGAATCCGTAGGGTTGATCCTGCTCATGTCTCCTGAATCACCCTGTATATGCGTAACAAAATGTATGCACAACATATTTAGAACATTAAATATTAGTAACATCAAAGTTATGCACATCAATCATTCTAAAAAAAAACTTCGTCACAATAAACATTCGGACAATCAATATTTAGGACAATCGATATAATTAATTCGATAATTACGGAAAATAAAAAATATGCGAAACAATGTTTATGCCATACGTTATTCGGCATAAAGTTGGTATGCGACAAAATAGTAGGACCAATAATTTTATGCCACCCGATATAGACCCAAGTTTTACCGAAACAAAACGTTACGACCGCGTTCACGTTTAGCTGTGAAATACCATACAAATTGAGGGTAAACCGCAAACGCGATCGTAAAGTTTTGTTTCGGTAAAACTTATACTAGAGCCTCTGTTCTTTGTAAAACTTATACTAGAGCCTCTGATGCAGGCATAGAGACAAACAACGCTATGAACATGTCCAGGTAACGTCAGTAAATGCTCGTCAAAAAATGTATTCTTCACGAAGATGTCAGACTTGTCAGGCGTGACAAAATTGCTCGGATCGGCAAAAAGCTGTAAGCCAAGTAACTGTCGCTTCTAATGCTCCTGTTTATTTTACCTTTAATGTAACATTCGCTAGAATGCTCAAGTCTATCAGCACTTTAACCGAAATGGCAATTAGTTAAGGTCCCTCCACATTCGCGTGAAAGCGTAAATGTGGAGCCACAGCGCGGCAATGTGGAGTTGGCTCACTTCACGCGTTCGCACGCGAATGTGGAGAGATCCAATACAATCGCGGTATCAGAATCAGAACTTTATTTGCTCAAAACATGGTACAAAATAGGTAACTTAATTAAAATATACAGATCTACATGTTTCGTCATAGACATGCAAATATAACATGGTCATGTGTATCGCATGCACAAGTTGTTACAATACTAAGTTCAATCCAGGCACTAAGATAAAATTTCATTTAAATATTCTTGAGTTGTGTAATAAGCCTTGAATGCGAAAAACGTATACAATGTTTTTCTTAAACTCTATTAAGTCACCTAACTTTAAAATTGACGATGGTGGTATCCGTGATCATTTCATTCTAATAGAGAGGACCATTAAGTTGAAGACCAGGGCGTTTGAGGCAGACCATCTAACTAGATGGAGCATCCAACTCACTGCTTTATCTGCCCGCATGCATATGGCGAGTGATATATGACTATGGAGGATAACTTCCCAAAAACACCTGAATTTCTATCATTTTTTTTTGTTAAATGCTATTTATTATTGCCGACTATGAATATTTTTCACCGTCATTAACTACTCTTTAAGAGAGTTTGGAGAGAATGCGGGTAGCACAGGACCGTTCACTTTGGCACTCTTTGAGGGAGGCCTATGTCCAGCAGTGGACGTTTTTCGGCTGATAATAATATGATGATGATGAAGAGAGTTCTAATGAGCCCACACACGACGAGTTTATCTTGTGTAGTTTAGGGTTGGTTTAGGGTTGCTGGTTGCCTATGGTTACCTTATATCTCCATTGTCAAATCAGATTCATGGTCACACTCTTAACGAAACTAATTATTTTATTAAATATTTTTGTTTAGAGTGGCCTAAAGGCTGTGATCCTTTCATTTACCATATGTACATGAAAGGCTCACAGCACATATGATTGATGGTACCATACTATTACATAAGTGTACAAAATGTCAACTCGATTGGACTTTGGGAAGTTGGCATCCAAAATTTGAAGGACCGTTGCAAGTTATGCATAAAACTAGATATAAAGCTAATCAATCAGACATGAACCTTTCATTTACCATATTATGTACATGAAAGGCTCACAGTACATATGATTGATGGTACCATACTATTACATAAGTGTACAAAATTTTAACTCGATTGGACTTTGGGAAGTTGGCATCCAAAATTTGAAGAAACGTTGCCAGTTATGCATAAAACTAGCTATAAAGCTAATCAATCAGCATGAACCTTTCATTTACAATATGTACATGAAACCTTTCATTTACCATATGTATATGAAAGGCTCAACCAAACTATTACATAAGTGTACAAAATTTCAACTCGATTGGACTTTGGGAAGTTGGCATCCAAGATTTGAAGGACCGTTTTAAGTTATGTATAAAACTAGCCATAAAACTAATCAATCAGACATTAATCTTTCATTTACCATATGTACATAAAAAGCTCACAGCACATATGATTGATGGTACCATACTATTACATAAGTGTACAAAATTTCAACTCGATTGGACTTTTGGAAGTTGGCATCCAAGATTTGAAGGACCGTTGCAAGTTATGCATAAAACTAGCTATAAAGCTAATAATCAATCAGAGATGATGTTGCAATCCTCTGTATCGAGCGAAAATGTATGAATTTTAAAGGTCATCATCATCAATCGACCATGTTACCTAAATTGCTATAAATGCCATAGGACGGCTCGACGCAATTATTTTCCGCTGATGAAATCCGAGATTTCAGCCCGCGACTTGATTGGGTAATGAGGATTGTGTAAAGTTTTATTAGGGCACGGGTTTCAAGGCAAGTAACAGGGTAACAAGGTGCCACGTGACCAGAGTTTCACAATTCCAGATTGCCGCAAGTTGCGTAATGGGATGTTTCGTTGGTCTAAATTCATAAAAAGGAAAATGCTTAAAATATCACTTATTTCAAATCACTTTCTGCCGTTCTGGTTTTGGAAGACAGACAAGTAATGAATATTGTTATTCTAATCAGAACGTGTCTTTAATCACACATTATTGCCGAGGTGTAGAAAGTAAGGGGTTGCCTGACGAAGTTGTTGACAAGCCGCCGAGAGATATGTCAAGCGTCAAGCAATCCCGGGTTTTACCACGGTACTGGGGTAAGATTATCTTGGCTGTCACATGAGGAGTGAGGCGTGAGGTGACAGCTGGGCTGTCATTCTTTACGCGCCCATGCGTCTCACCCGTCACGCCTAACGAGACTAGACCTCTACCTACGGTTAGTTACTACGAATCGCGGCGTCAAAATATATTTGTGGGTGAGCATTGAGGTGAACTTAAAACAAGAATAGCGGTGTGAGATGAGAGTTGAGGTGATCTTTTTTGAAGGCTTACGACGCCATCACAAAAGATAATTATTTTAAAGAATATCAGCCCCGCCTTCCCAGCGCTTTTCTTGAACAATGTGAGAACATAATACACAAATATTGCGCTAAGTATCTTTAAAACGCACATTTAGGTAAAATTTTAGCGATTTTTCTCAAACAATTTTTGTTGGTGTTACAGCGGCACCACTATTTGAACCCCCGTTTTTTTACTTGCCAAGTTTAGGGCTATTTATACTTAGTAAGTACTTAATCTACATCAAAATTATTTCAATTAAGTTGACCTTAAAGGCTAGTTCTCAATACCGCTAAAATGAAAATAAATAAGTGTCGAAGGAATCTATAAAATAAGGTTGCCGAACCGCATTGTAAAGGAACGGCGGGTCCGCTCTAGTCCAAACAGTACTCCCATTGTGTCTACCATTACCTAGCCCTCTTTTCTTCTTTTGTATTCGACTCTTCTATTGAAGTGAGACCTTCCCAATGACGCTTTATGGAGGCTTTGAAGTATGCAAGATAAGTATGTGGTATACGTTGCGGTCTTAGAAATATTATGTTGAGTTTTAGTTTCATGTTGTAAGTAGGGCAGTGGTTTACTACCGTCAAGGCCAATCAGAGACACAATTCACATTCAAATTATATTTCAATATGTTTTGACATGTAAGTTAGGCGCGTGAGGAAATAAATGAGCATGCGAAAGAGATTTACCTCATATTGCAATGTAAAATGTATGTTCCACATTGACCCATGTTGGAAATTAATGTGATTCACGCGTCCGCTTCCACGACAAAGAACCCATCCAAGGCAACTTCCGCCACAGAGCGGAAAAATGCTGCTACGCGCTACGACGTGGCACACGCGGCGTTGCTTTGTCTCGAATTGGACAACTCGGAACAAACTCGCGAAACACATTGATATCAAAATCGGAAGCTTTGTTCGACATATTTTTAAACATAATGTACCTACACATAAATATTTTTGAATGCATGACTGACATGACTTTGACGGACCTTTTTGAGCGACGATACGATAATTTACTTTAAAAACAGTTTTAACCGACTTCAATTTAGTACTCCGCCAAGCCACGAGAACATTTCCACATTTCTTTTCCAATTTACCACATGAACTGATTTCCTAGAGCAAATGCGTTGATTATTAGAGAAAAAAACCGAGGTCATTGTTTACAATTGTACATTCATTTATAAATTCTAATCAGTCAATGGTCATACCTACACTTATTTCTGCATTGATATATATATCATAAAAAATCATTGTATATATATCGGATATATAAAATGATATATATCCATTGATAAATATCCTCGAACCCTGAATGTGACACTACCGATAAGCAATCCTCATAGACAAATAGGTGTCAACCAAATAGATCGCATCATATATATATGTCGCAGGGAAATGGCCAAAACAGAGATTTGAACAAATCTCTAAGGGATATGATCAAATCACGCAGGATGTTAAAATGGCGAATCCATTTTATCATTTGCCTAGAAAAAATCAGTCATTTGATCAAATCTCTGAGTCTGTTTAGTGAAATGACGAAATCGGCCAAAAAAGGCAACTCGTTTTTTCATTTCACTAGATTTGTTTAGTGATTTGATAAAATCCCTGAACCGCGTCAGTGAGTTGACGAAACTAACTCGCAAAGCCAACTCGTTTTATCATTTCACTAGACAAGTTTAGTGAAATGATAAAAATCTCAACTCTAGTACGGATTAAGTCGCTAGTGCGGTCGTGTTACCCCCCTCCTGCACCTTACCGCTACCGGCTCTCGCCCTTGAGTGTCAGGGAAATGGCCAAAACAGAGATTTGAACAAATCTCTAAGGGATATGATCAAATCACGCAGGATGTTAAAATGGCGAATCCATTTTATCATTTGCCTAGAAAGAATCAATCCCATCCCATCTCACCCCCATTACGAGGGACTACGGCCGATTTCGTCATTTTACTAAACAAATTCAGGGATTTGATCAAATGACTGATTCTTTCTAGGCAAATGATAAAATGGATTCGCCATTTTAACATCCTGCGTGATTTGATCATATCCCTTAGAGATTTGTTCAAATCTCTGTTTTGGCCATTTCCCTGACACTCAAGGGCGAGAGCGGGTAGCGGTAAGGTGCAGGAGGGGGGTAACACGACCGCACTAGCGACTTAATCCGTACTAGAGTTGAGATTTTTATCATTTCACTAAACTTGTCTAGTGAAATGGTAGAACGAGTTGGCTTTGCGAGTTAGTTTCGTCAACTCACTGACGCGGTTCAGGGATTTTATCAAATCACTAAACAAATCTAGTGAAATGAAAAAACGAGTTGCCTTTTTTGGCCGATTTCGTCATTTCACTAAACAGACTCAGATATTTGATCAAATGACTGATTTTTTCTAGGCAAATGATAAAATGGATTCGCCATTTTAACATCCTGCGTGATTTGATCATACCCCTTAGAGATTTCTTCAAATCTCTGTTTTAGCCATTTCCCTGCGACATATATAAGACATAAGACATAAGACATAAGACATAAGACATTTATTCAGCAAAAAAAGTTTACACGTACAAGTACCAGTCCCTGCACTAGGCTTTGCCTGTATCGCAGGAGACCGCATATTATTAAATTTTATTAAATTGGATAGTATATTAAATATTATAAATATCAGTTTAAATGAAGAAAAAAAAAAAAAATGTATGTGTGTTTGTAAAGTGTTTGGTGTGTATGTGTGTATGTTTTACTTGACTATTTCCAGAATCTTCTCTGTCCTCATAAGGAAGTGAATTAAGCCATGATTGCACCTTAAGTTTTACTTCCCTCGTTGAGTAGTCTTGCAAAGGAAATTTTGTACATATTTTATTATATATGAATGGATGGAGAAACGAGCCAAACCTTTGGGCAAAAACTGAATTTGTAGAGGAAACAGGAATTCTGAAATTACGTTTTTGCGATAGTTCTGTATATTCGACAGAATTAATAACCTTTGAGTGACATTTCAATACCACACGCATAATAAAACTCCCACGGACATTAAGTACATCCATGATCTTATAGACCAGCAGAGTCGGGAAGCGGCGACGTTCCCTTAGGATAACTTTAAGTACCGCTCTTTGTGCTGTTTCCAGGAGAAGTAGATATGTTTTTGCAGCTCCGCCCCAAGTGGTAATACAATATGTAATGACAGTATGACATATGGAAAGATAGACGGTTTTTAATAATCGTTTGTCAGCTGAATTGTGTAGACTTTTAAAGATATATATTAGTTTGCGAACACGATTTGCCGTAATTAATATATGCTGCTGGAAAGTGAGTTTTTCATCGAAGATAACGCCAAGGTACCTAACAGCAGTGCTCCTAGCGATTTGTGCACATGAACATGCCAATGGTAGAAGCCCATGACGTTTACATGTGTGAAGAGCAATATTGGGGAAATTGTCCGGTGCTGAGGCTTCAGTTTTATGAAAGATATATATATATATCTTTTTTTATATATATATATATATATATATATATATATATATATATATATATCTATTGTCTTTTCCATATGTATTAATGTGTATTAGCTGACACGTCTAAATGATTGAATTGAATTGAATTGATTGAATAACGATACAATTTGTCACACTGCCTTGTTTGTTTGTTGGAATGAAAAATATGTATGGCTGTCTCATTCCAACCACTTATAAGCAAGCAATTCCAAATTGTAGTGACAAATTGCTCGGTTTGTAATGGCCTTTAGCTCCGTAGCCCGTTTCACGAGGTTACGCTTGGTCGAGGTTGGCTATTTTACAAGTTTAAACAGGCAACACTGGTCGAAAGGTCATTCTTGTTGGTAAAATCGTACTTGCAGTTTCATAGCCGTGCAGTACAGATATCACAGGATGGCCCGCGAGCTGTATCGCGGCGAGATGGCCTATCCGTTTCTTTCTAAATTGTCCAGGATGTTCTGATCCTTCTTAATGTGGTCATAATTTGCCTACATCCCTTTTGGACATTCGCTAGGACTCCATCTACGTGGAAAGTACCTACAAGCTGCGCCAATAAAGAATATAATCTAAAATGGCGCCCACTCTCTCACACCATAGTATTATGGAGGCGCTACACGTAGGAAAACGACGGACTGCATGCAGGCCGCCGCGTGATTTCGGCCTGTGTGGATACGTGCCGGAAGCACGGCGGCCGGCCAAAGCAAGGTCACTCTCACTTCGTACAAGATGTTCTGTGACCTTAATTGACCGTTCTTCGTCCGCCAGTTTCGTAGATGTAGCGTCTCCTTTACTATAATTATATAATGCTACTATATTCACACTCGTTATTCGTAGTAAAAGATCCGACACACGGACGGTACGGTCTGTGAGAGGTTTAAAGGCTCCTCTACACAATGGGCTATTATGGCGCTGGATAGGTCGCAGTTATGTGTTGGAGCGCGATGGAAGCGTGTCTTTCTCCCTCTAACGCATAGTTGCATCCTGTATGATGGGCCACGATGGCCGATCGAGTCGAAGGAGCTTGAGGCCCTGAATCACATAGGCGCGGCCTGCGGAGGCGGTAACAGTTAACTTGACAATAAAAGAAGCGGGTTGTGTTGGAGATACAACCGTTAATTAAGTAGTGGATACTTCTTTGTTGGCTATGGAACCCTGTATGCTGTGTGCTATTGTTAAAATTAAAAGTGTTTTGATTATAAAAAGGAATCTGCTATTATGGTGTAGGTACCCGTAAAATATATTACCAGGGCTCGGATTTTACATCGCACGGTAAAACGAAAGAAAACTATGGAGTCGATATTAATCATAATCATTTAATCATTTAATCATAATCATAATCATAATATTAACATTACAACTTTACTCATATTCATACTCACTCATTTTCCTAGTCCCGTAATTATTATATATTTATCATGCTGTCAAATTTCAACTTGGTTGCATACCTAGTTATCCAGACCATATTGTTGCGATAGACTTAACGGTGGGTACTGGCCGCTTTATTTAATTGCCTCATGTTTCAATCATTGACGGCTTTAGACGTGTCATTTATTTAAGTTTGCAATTAGTGCATACATTAATTAACTTAATTATTACGTGAACATTTTATTATTTAGCTTATAATGTAATAAACATGGTGTGGCGGTTAACATTTGTATTTACAATATAATAAACTTTTGGTATTAATTAAATGAATGAGTATGAGTATGAATATGAGTAAAGTTTTAATGTTGATATCGACTCCATAGTTTTCTTTCGTCTTATCGTGCGATGAAAAATCCGAGCCCTGTATATTACAGTACATATGGTGCTACTTTCTACTAGTACGGAAAGAGCACTTTCCGTACATGTCGAAACTTTAAAGAGCCATATGTCCCTTCGGTCGTGTTTTAATTTATCACCACTCGTTGCGAATTTCCTATTTTCGGCACTTGTATCGTAATAACTATATCTGAATTAATTCACTAAAATCTGTATAAGTACAGATAAATCGGTACATATGGCAACATTGACTGACGTAGCTCATTTGACTCGCGATATATTGAAAATGGCGGTCATTTCAGCATTATTGACATGTCCGCCACATAACCTAAATAACATTTTGTGATTAACAAAAATAAAGAAGGATTAAAACATGTAACAAACAATTATTTGAAATCAGATTAGGCTTCTCTACAAAAATTTATTCCGGAAGTCACGTGATACATTCTGTACTGTACCCCTATACAAGAACGCGAGCTAATGGGGCATCCAGATTATGTGATTTTACCCCAATTTGTCAGCCCAACATGTCGAAGTCATAATTGGACGTAGCGTACAGACGTAACAACGATTTTTCTCGCACTATACCTCTTGTTTTAAGTGTTCTAATAAGAGAGAGACGGATAGTGCGAGAAAAATCGAGAGAGCTCGCGCGCCGTCGCGTGATAGCCGTGCAGCACACAAAAATCGAGAGTATGTAACGGCCGTCTCATGATAGACGTGCTGTCTCGCCCTATCTCATCGGTTAGTAACAATATTGCAGTCCGCTTCGCAGGACCGTTTGAATGCGGCAATTTTCGTTTCTTACTATTAACTGGCCACACTGAATGAAATTGTAGTAACGAAACACCGGTTTAAAAAAATTGTCATAATTACAGTGTAAAATATTAAAACAATATTCTTTAGTTTCTATTTTTTAATTTTCGTTTAATTTTATTTGAATGAATATTGTGAGAAAAAAAACACTTGGCAGATCATGCCAATTCCATGGTCCAAATTGGGATTTTCATGCAATTAGTCAGGAAAACTCGTTTGACGGTTGGATTGCAGCGCAACATGCATCCACACGATAGCAATTAGTCAGATTCTGATGAATTGGGGCTGACTAATCATGTAATGTATATGGCCCTTAAGAAGTATTCACTTCAAAAAACTTGACAGTTAATGTCTATGGCTAGTATCTCATGGGATGTATACATGTCATGATTTGTCAGTCCCAATTTATCCGAATCTAACTAATTGCTTTCGTCGGGAGGCATGTTGGGCTGCTGATCCAACTGTCAAACGAGTTGTACTGAGAAATTGGATGCACATGTGGTCAGATTGATATGGTGCGTTCACATGCACGGCGTGCAGCCTGGCAAGCTGCTTGGCATGCTGATCGGCAAGCAGCCCGTGCACTTCTGCGGGCCAAGCAAGCTGTTTACATGCTCGCGGGCAACCGGGCGTACTTGTCAAGTGCTTGTCAGTGTCACTGTCAGTGCAACTGCAAAAATGGGAAATTTCGCAGATATAGATCTCGTGGGGGCTATATACTGCTTTGGGTTTGATCTATTTTCATTGGAAAAGAAAACAAAATGATCGACGATGTTGTTAAAAGTGTGATGTAGCTAACTGTAAATTTCGCACGCGAGCGTGTGAACAGCTACACAAGCACGAGCACATTCACCCTTTGATCTTTGTCCAAAAACCGACAGTCGTCCCGACCGGCGACATTCACGGGCGCGGGCACGGGCGCGTGCACATTCAGGCTGTTCACACGCCCGCGCCCGTGAATATCGCTTTGAACGCGAGCATGTGAACGCGGCATTACATGTACGCTATACCCAATTTTGACTTCGACATGTTGTACTGACAAATTGTGGTAAAATCACGTAATCTCGAAGGTCGTAGATCTCTATCTCTGTCGCTCGAGTACCATAAACCATAAGTGTGGTAGAGACGGAGAAATACGAAATTCGGGATTCGATTTTCATGGTAATAGCTCAGGCTACGAACATGGGGCTAGGCATCCGAAAGGTCAAAATGCATGAGTTATGGTGGTTAAAATTAGTGCATGCCCTGCCCCAGAAAAATATATGTATGTATGTATGTATGTAAATACTTTATTGTACACAAGACACAGGTAAAAATACAGACAAAAAAAAGTTAATTCGGTACAAAGGCGAACTTATCCCTGTAAGGGATCTCTTCCAGTTAACCTTTGAGCAATTGAGTTGAGATCAGGAACAACAAGATAGACAAACTAACACGTGTACAGACGTATTTACCTAGACGCTACAGTAAATTAATCTTAATACATATATATACTACATATAAGTACAAATAAAAATAAATAGTATACACATACTATAACTATATATATATATATATATAAATATATATATACCTATATATACAAATAAACATTTTTACACAATATACAAACAGTATCCTATTAAATCACAAGTCGTTGGAGAGCCACAACTTTTTCAACTTTTCTTTGAGTAATGCCACAGACTGGGACTGTGGCATTACTCAAAGAATGGGGTATATACATTACATGATTTGTCAGCCCCAATTCATCAGAATCTGACTAATTGCTATCGTGTGGATGCATGTTGCGCTGCTAATCCAACCGTCAAACGAGTTGTCCTGACTTATTGCATGAATGGGGCATCCAGATTATGTGATTTTACCCCAATTTGTCAGCCCAACATGTCGAAGTCATAATTGGACGTAGCTTACAGACGTAACAACTGCAACTACAATTTCATTCAGTGTGGCCAGTTAACAGTAAGAAAGCGAAAATTGCCGCATTCAAACGGTCCTGCGATGCGGACTGCAAGATTGTTACTAACCGATGAGATAGGGCAAGACAGCACGTCTAACATGGGACGGCCGCGACATACTCTCGATTTTTGTCGCACTATACCTCTTGTTCTAAGTATTCTAATAAGAGAGAGAAGGATAGTGCGAGAAAAATCGAGACAGCTCGCGCGCCGTCGCGTGCAGCACACAAAAATCAAGAGTATGTCACGGCCGTCTCATGATAGACGTGCTGTCTCGCCCTATCTCATCGGTTAGTAACAATCTTGCAGTCCGCTTCGCAGGACCGTTTGAATGCGGCAATTTTCGCTTTCTTACTGTTATCTGGCCACACTGAATGAAATTGTAGTTGCAGTTGTTACGTCTGTACGCTACACCCAATTATGACTTCGACATGTTGGTCTGACAAATTGGGGTACAATCACATAATGTGGATACCCCATAAGTTGCCGAATGTAGTCTTGCTTGCTTATTATTGTTGTTATGTCGAATAAAAGATATGTATCGCTGTCCCATTCCAACTATAGCAAACTGCCCCCCTAGCACACTAGGTTTTATGTCCGACATAAAGCATTTGTCCCTCTTGCACTCGCATATTGGCCAGAATGGGACGAATGCTTTATGTCCGACATAAAACATAGTGTGCTAGGGGGGCTGGTGTGATAAATTGCTAGGTGTGCACTGGCCCTATGCTGTGCTGCCAACTGTCACCAAGTTTAGCTTTTAGCTTTTAGCTTGTCATTTGTCATTGTACTCTCTTACTGAGTCTATGGTAGGTAGCCATTCCAAAAAAAATGTCCGTGCTGTGTGGCGTGCTTGTGTTCGCATTTTGTGGAATTATTAATTAATTTAAAGATTTTTTGTGTTTGTGCATATAACTGAAACATCAAAGGTAGAATAGCCTAATTTTCTTTCAGTAATTTATGAACTTGCAGGACAATCGTATCCTTTTATCTCTACATCAAAATCAACATGGCGGCGGCCTATTCTCACTTTTATTTGTGAGGTTTTTTATGCCTAATGTAGTTTATAGAAAAGCTGCAAATGTTTAATTTGTTCCAGACTTGTGTTATGGACGGGAAAGTGGATGCGTCCCTCGTGGCGCAATCCATAAATTACCATGGACAGCAACTCCAGAAAACGTGGGAGGCAGAACGAGGGGAAGACGACTTGTCTAAACTCGGTGTAGGCGCCCTGGACTTCGCGGTGTACCAGTCCAGGCACAAACATCTCACTTTTCAAGATCGTGGGAAGAGACTGAAACTTCATCAGTTTATTGCGAAAGAAGCAAATGCATTGTTTGATACATCCATTCAGGAGGAAACTCCTTCCTCATCTAGCTTGGGGACCGATGCTGCCGCACCCGAAGACAGTAAGTTGTTTTTTTGATAGTACAGCATGAAGCTTAAAAAATCAATAGAAGTTACTTAGCAACGGAGCAATTAAGCCGTCCACTGAAATCAATAGTCAAGGTTGTTTACAAACGATGCCAATATTTATTTCCTGAGTCGGTAAATAAATTTTACTGTGTGATATGATTGTTTGAACCATCTATATTTTGTTTCAGACCTATATGCATTGATGCCACCATTTGAAACATTTTTGACTGTAGACAAATCTGCAAGACTAAGACATTTCTTTGAGGTTAGTTTAACCACAACCAACTAAAATTGCGCTTTTGCTGTAATGTATCGGAATTAAATTCATTTAAAATTTCTATAAATGATGCGACATCACATCCTAAGTAAATGTAATATTTGCGCCTCGGCAACAAATGGGTGGATGGGGGAGTTACCTGAAAAAAACAAGTTTACAAAGTTTACAAAGCAATTAATTAAAAAAATATTCCAGAATGTGAAGACTGGGGAATTGGTGATAGGAGCTGTGATCAACAGGACAGCCTCGGGGATGATGCTGAAGGTGCTTTGTACTGCCGGACCTACATCCCGATATGTTGCTGATATCAATGTGAAGGTATTGCATAATATTATGAAACTTGAAGTATTCAAATAAAACCCATCATATTCTGATAGCTTCCAACAACATATGAGTCATCAAAGGGAAAGCTCATGTGCCAGAACTTTCTCTTACAGCTCATTGACATGATGTCTCCTAAGCAGAGATGGGCATTAATCGATAAATTTTTTAGTCGACTAAACAATCAATTGTCACAAAATTAATCGTGATTAATTTTGTCAAGATTTATATTGATCAATCGTCATTTAATCAACTAAATTTCATGATTAAATCTCGATTAAAAATTGGAACACAGCATGTTACAAAAATTCAATATGTCTTGTCATGTATTTTACACTTGGAAATCATTCTAGTAAGTATGCTGTGTGATATAAACTTGTTCCAGTAACACAAGATAGTTTTTACAGTGCAGTACTCTAAGGATAAGGGCAGCGACGACTATAAAACTTATTAATTTCTGATATCAACTGAGAGAAAATTAATCTAACTAATCAATCAATTAAAGATTTAGTCGCTCATATTCAATCGGCGATTAACTTAATGGTGACTGAATTAGTCGAAACTCTTACGACTAAAATTGATCAATCGTCATTTTTAATCGCGATTAACGATTAACTACAGTACCGGTCAAAAGTTTAAGTTCACTCTGTAATTTCGGTTAAATGAAGCTATGACACAATGTACTAATAAAAGTATATAATCTTCTATTACATACAAAAAGAAAGGTAATTCTCTAATTTAAAACACCAATTAAATAAAAAAATATCAGTTTTTGCCAACTTTAGACTCTTCAAAATATTCGCCTTTTGCTTTCAATGCTGCCGTACACACTTTCGGTATTCGCGTAATTAGTTTTTGCAGTGTTGATGTCGAAATTTTATTCCAACAAATGTGTAGGTATTCCCAAAGCTGTTCTTTATTAGTTGGCCGCATTTTTCTCACACTCCTGTCCAATTCATCCCATAACAACTCAATCGGATTGAGGTCGGGCGATTGAGGAGGCCAATCCATATATTTAAAATTATTTTTGTTTTTCTTTGGATGAAATGTAGTTTTTGCACAACTTCGAAGTATGCTTGGGATCGTTGTCTTGTTGGAAAACAAAACCTCTGCCTACAATCCGTTTTCCAGATGGAAAAGCGTGACGTTGCAATATGTTATGATACATTTTCTTATCCATTATGCCATTGACTCTCACGAGATCACCAACTTTATCACCCGCAAAGCATCCCCAGACCATAACTGATCCTCCACCGTGCTTCACTGTTGTCGAACATATTGACGACGTCTCCCTCCAAAAATTTCAAACTTCGGTTCGTCAGAAAATAAAACTTTAGACCACTGTTCAGACGTCCAGTTTTTGTGTTTCTGGGCCCATTTCAACCTCTTAACTTTATTCTGACTACGTAACAAGGATTTTTTGGCAGCAATACGACCTTTTAGACCATAGTTTCGCAGACGCCTTTGCACTGTCGAAACCGATAGTTGCTGTTCTCGGGTGGCGTGTTCGCTTTTAGACGTGACTTTTGGCCTACCTGATCGAGATAGACTGCAATTAAGACCGGTTTCTTGTTTTCGTTTCAAAGTACTCACGACAGCGGTTTGAGAAACCTTCATTTTTTCAGCGATTTTCCGCGTCGTGTAGCCCTCATTTGACAGAGCTACAATAACAGCACGAGTTTCGACACTCAAATCGGCTTTGCGACCCATTTTAAATGATTTCTAACTTCACGAAATCTCATAGGAAATACGGAACAAAAATATTAAATGGATCAAATTTTCCGAATAACATAAAACGATTCCTCCAAGAGGTATTTTTATTGTAATTTGGTAGTCGTGGAAACAATTAAACTTTTGAAATTCAAAACATATTCTATATTTGAACATAATTTAATATGATAAGTGATAACCTTATTTCGCAGAGTGAACTTAAACTTTTGACCGGTACTGTAGGTTAATCTTAATCGTTAATCGTTAGTCGATTACATTTTGCCCATCTCTGCTCCTAAGTAAGTCACTTCCATAATGTTGATCTTTTCTTCTGTGGATATTGTGGTTTTTGGCTATTTGTATGAAACTCTGTCACATGTTCACTATGGTACAGTAACAACAAAAACTGATTCATTATAATTTATTCCTAAATGGGAGAAACTATATGGTTTCAAGTAGTGTCATAGGCCTTAGAAAATGGGGTATTATAATGTGGATAACCAAATTAAACCTGACCTGAATTGTGGGTAGTACAGTCAACGTCAAAAGTAAGTGATCAAAATCAATATTCTAAACATATTCTAGCATGACACTCTAGATAGATTTTAAACTGAACAACTACAACAACTTTTTCAAAAGAAAATTATCGTAATAACACGAAACGAAATGACAAATCAATTTGTCAAAGCGAAATAAAAAAACTATCTCTGTACTGGAAACTTCGATGCATGGACCTATGATACGATACTCAGGACAAGCTATGGTAATAATACCACGTGCGAGCGAGCTAGTAGCATACAAATCTCGATAAGTGTGACAGAAAGGGAAATATAATTTGTTGTCCTTCTCATGGTTCCACTTTTTTTTATGTGCCACATCTGATTTAGTATGAAGTTGTGGCACATAAACCATTACCTGTCCAAATTGAGTAGGTAGTTTATGGCAAGTCAGTAATTTTATTAATTTTATTTAGCTGCATAGGAGCTTTTCCGTCTCTCGTTGTGGCATCACGTATAGCCTGTTCTACCATGCTTCGATGTCATTTTTACCAAGTGACAAGTGACATACAAAACTAAGTCAAAATTTCAAATTGTCAAAATGAAAATTCGGCATCAAAAAAGGGTTTTTTTTTAATACTTTCAAAAAATCAAGCTGAAGTAATAGGAA
Organism: Epinotia ramella; assembly: GCA_947578815.1. Taxonomy (NCBI): domain Eukaryota; kingdom Metazoa; phylum Arthropoda; class Insecta; order Lepidoptera; family Tortricidae; genus Epinotia; species Epinotia ramella. The sequence goes on from OX388206.1 coordinate 21,455,542, forward strand.
CCCATTTCAACCCTTGACATACACGAGCGGTGTTATACTTCGCGTGTTTGTCCGATGAACATAACCGAGTTTAACCAAACATCTGACTTGTATTCTGAGGTGATCTTGCGTGGTCAGGCAGTCCCAGAAAGTCGTATTTTATAGACAATCAGTTTCATTTGAAACACTCAATAATGACTGTTACTGTTTGAATGGCATGTCACTTAGTTTTCAAGATTCGAAATTCACGTGATCACTTACATCTATGAAACATTACGAGTTAATCAAGTTCTGATAAACTACAATAGTCTGCAGCATCTGACTTAATTTATTGTATACACGGTGGAATTTAATCGGTGATCAGGAATCCAAAAATCTTAATTATCAATCTACACAGAAACCAATACGTGAGATCTCGTGCAATATAGCTCACAATCTAATTAATCACACTTAATTAACATCGGTAAAATGTACACTGACTGAATAAATGGACACCCTACTTTTACTGAAGGGAAGTTACTCGTAAGTGTACATACGTCAAGCAATGAAGAAGAAGCAAGCAATTTGTTATGAATTTGACAATGACAAATTGACAGCTTATTGCTCATTTATGTTTTAAGTTTCTATGGCTGATAGTTTGAAAAGAGGTATTAAACTTTTCAGACTAAACCATTAGTAGGGTGACAATAAATTTTAATTAAAATTTAATTTCAACTTAAAAATTAGTTATGATAAAAAAAAACTTGTTTCCACTTAAGTACTACATAAACGTGACCGCCATCTATTACTGAATTAGAAAAATGGGTTCCTGTTCACCGATTAAATTCCACCGTGTATATTATTTTGGGACCCAATTTCATCAGTTTCTTTTGCTGTTGACTGTACACTAGTTATGTACTTGTTGTTTATCAGCAATTGAGGCGCTTAACTTTAAACTCGGGTAAATCCAATTCTTACATATTTTAAGATTTAGGTATAAAATAAAGAGTCAAAAACTAGTTTTGTTACAATTTTATTGGTTAAGTATAATTCCGTGTGGTTTTTGAGAAAAATACAGTTATAATCATAATATTTTATCAATATCAGATAAAGCCATACGACATTTTTTTTTTTTTTTTTTTTTTTTTTTTTTTTTTTTTTTTTTTTTTTTTTAATGTAAGTAAGTCCAGTCCATCCGAGCCAATCAGCATAAGAAGTTTGTACTACATGGCTGTCAGTTGACGTAAACTTCAAATCGTATTTTTTTCAAATCTAGATAATTACAGGTCTGTTAAATCAAAATTATTACAAATCCACACTGAGTTTTTTCAAAGATAGATAAATTGCAATCGATTATATCAAATGAAGGTAAATCCAAACAGTTTTTAATGCTTCATTTGCGGAACAGGATCGCTTTCTATTAAAGAAGAAAAAGCTTTAGTTATAATAAAATAATAGTGCCTTTCAAATCACGTAATTAATGTTATAATAACTATTGAGTTTGAAGTTAAGCAAAGCAACACAATTAAACCAGAGTCATGTACTCGGTAAATGAATGTTTCATGATGGCCATTCCATTGCCAATTAATAGCATTAATGATGTTGGGAGGCACATGGTTATACTTGGCAAAAGGCATGATAAAGTGTCATGAAAATGAAGTTATGTTACTGCAAGAAAACGTAATTAAGATGTAAACCATTTTGTTTGCAAAAGAAAAAAAATACTTGCAACCTTGCATGACACCTTTTACAATAGGTAATTAATTGCATTGCAAACACTCGATTGTACAATGCCCTGGTATTGACCTTTCTGCCATTTGTTATTCATAAGGCAATTATTTCATTTTCCAGGCATTTTTACCTGTGGGCAATATCATACCAGCTGTGGACAAGAAAAATGTATCAAGAAACTACCTGATGAATGACACTGTGTGCTGCGAGGTCATTGAAGTGATCCCAGACACGGACAAAATGGTCTGCGGGATGAAGGGAGTCACCCGGGGCCCGGACGACCCTCCGCCTAAGCCCCCTCTCGGGCTCCTCAGCACAGACGACTTCCCATTGGTCTACAAGTATGTACCGCACACCACTAGAGAACTTTGATTAATCACTGTGTGCCTACACCCATTTTACAGGTCAGAATTTGTCAACACTTTTGTATTGTATCTGTGTATTTTTATTTTGTGAAGATGTTGAAACCAGTGGTATTTATTTTGTCAGTAATGTTTGTACCTGCTTTGGATGTGAAGATTTGAGAAATTATACATGAGGATTTGACATGACAATGGAATAGAACCGGAAGAATAACAAGGAACACATCACATGGTGACAGGCCACGCTAGTTGCCTCGATGGGAACTTCAGCCCTTGTAGACGCTTCTGAGACCTGTGGTTTTCAGCTTTATACACGTTGACACTGCATGTAGGTATTTTTATATATGCATAACTTCGGAGGAGCAATTGGGTAAATGTAAATGTGTTCACTGGATTCTGATCACTTACAGAATGATTGATTACACAGTTCACCAAACTTGTGAAAATGATTTCATGATATTTTTTTACTGTTGCTGAAATAATAACAAAAGCATTGGATGATTGAAGATTATAATAACAAGAAACACTGATGTGTACTGAAGAACTGAAAGCGTTAGTGTTGAAATCATTTACACATTATTTAAATATATGGAAAAGGTCAGTACATTGCTTCAGGGTCACTTCATTCTGATGTCTCTAAAGGGAAATTGTGATTTCTGTATTAAAGCTAATATTTAATATTCCAGCAATATTCAAACCATAATGATTGGACTTTTAATATCAGCATTTATTGGATGTTGGCGTTGTTTATTTGTAATACTGGACTAGCTACCGACATTTATCCATTTTGCTGATGAGGCTCCCCAGAAGGATATAGTTCGACAAGAGCGCACCAGGCCACATGAGCTCCGAGGAGCCAGACGTTTTCCAGGCTGTGTATTGTATACCAGCTCCCTCCACTATTTTAGGGTGTTCTTTTCTAGGTATCGCAACGACCCCCAAGACGCGCTCGTCTCACAGTATACCCGCATAAGTTGACTGTAGCTGAGACGTTTCGGTAATATTAATGTCATATTGTGAGGCTGCATCACCTAATCTATGATGTTCTTTGTGTGAACGAAATATAAGCAAATACCAGTAAAATATCAGTTTTTTGAACAGCTCCATTGGAACAGGTGAGGATAACGTACGTGTGACATTAAAGCAGACATTTCTAATAAAAGCAATTAGGATTTCATTGCTTGAAAATCTTTTTTTCTGATGATGTACAGTCAAATTGAATAACTTCTTCTAAAACGGACATTACATGCTGTTTATGGGAAAGCCTGATTACTAATTAAAAATTTTCTGATAGGAAAACTGTGGATATGAAGGGAGAAAGTTACGAAGCAATTTTGGAGAGGAGCCCAGGGTTCAATAACCCCAACTGCATCCAATATCTGTCTGACCTTCTTGGAATCTCCAACATGCACTGCACCAACTTCACAACGTTAAGGTAAATATCATTTCACCAGTTTGAATAAGTACTTAAAACATATTTTTTTGCTAAATACCTAATATATATTTTTTCATAGGGGAGGATTTTCACAACAAGATTATGCAGATGAACTTCGTCAAGCCCAAGCAAGCAAGTGGGCATTCCGTTCAGTAGCCGAAGGTATAGAACATTTCAAGGCAGGACGCCATTCGGAAGCTTTCCAGTGTCTCAACAAGGCTCTTAGTATTGACCCAAGAAATGTTGAAGGATTAGTAGCCAGAGGCGCTCTTTACGCCAACAGTGGAACTTTCAAGAAGGCAATCGAGGATTTTGAAACATCTTTAAAGTTGAATCCTAATCATGCAAACGCAAGAAAGTATTTAGGAGAGACATTAGTAGCTCTCGGCCGCAGCTATGAGGATGAAAATAAGATCACAGAAGCCCAGAAGGCATATGAAGATTGCTTAGCCATCATACCATTTCATGAGGAAGCTCAGAACTCCTTGGATTTCCTAAAAAGCAAGACTTCAACAACTAAGCCGTTGATTGAACCTGCAGAGTTGTTGTTGCCTGGTTTGACTGGAGCTAAATCTTTTGAGATGAAGGAAACTATTAAACAGCTTTTGAATCTGACTGAGAAGAAGGAGAAGAAAAAGAAAAAGAAGCGAGGCAAGGGTAAGAAGAAGAGGTCGAGCAGTTCATCATCCTCGTCCAGTGACTCGTCTAGCTCCAGCTCCTCTTCGGAATCCTCTTCATCGTCGTCAGAAACTAGTGGTGAGATAGTTACATTTTTACTACTTCCTTACTAATAACAAAGTGTACTTGGGATGGCTCCTAAAATTTTCAATAAAGTTCCGAACCCCATAAGAAATATAGAGGACATAAATAATTTCAAAATCAAATTGTTTAAATTTTTGGTGAAAAAAGCATATTATACTGTTCATGAATTTCTGTCAGACTACAACTAATGGTAACTGTACACCCCCGTAGTGACAGTCCATTAATAGCTAAAATTTGTATGCCTTGCGGCCCAACATGGTGATACCAGTAATACCTACACATATTTAAGATCTGTGCTGTATACAATCTGTGTTATGTGCAATTTTACCTATGTTGAACAAATAAACTATTTGTATTTGTAAAACATATTGCTTAGATATGGAGTAACATTGTTCTTGTCTTGACAATCTTGTTAATTACATGTGCAAATTACAACAAATTTATATCTGTGCTGATTTTACTTAGGACACCGCATAATATCTTCAAAAGACCGGTGAATAGGTCTTGTAATTTAGTGTTGGTAACCTGCTAACATCTGCAATATCTCTCATTTAGATTCCGAAGGACCGAACCGCAAGAAGAAACGTCGTTCTCAATCCAACAACAAGCGGCAACGCTCGCTGTCTCCGCTGAGCAAGCGCATGGCGATGCTGGGTGAAACGGACGCGACGCGCACGCACAACTCGCAGTTCAACCACCCGTACGGGTACCAGCCGCCCGCGCCCGTGGAGGACGCGCCCGCCAGGTCACAGGCCGACGTAGACTACGAGCTGAAGGTTAGTTCAACTATTCATGTCCAAGTCGGTCTAGGTGGAACCAATGCGTTTTAGAGACAGTTCGAAATGCTCATGGTTACTAACCAGGGATGCCGCGGATGTGACTAGACATCCGCGGATGCGGATATTTCAAGGCTCACATCCGCGGATGCGGATTTTTGGGCAACACTCAAAAACATAAATACGCAACTTCTTTAGGGCCCCCCCATACTACCGGTCTTGTGAACGTTCTCATACAAAATTGTGTCGACGCAACGCACAATTTTGTATGAGAACGTTCACGAGACGCCGGTAGTATGGGGGGGGGGCCTTAGGGTCACGCAGTACTCGAACACGTGACTGATTTACAATCGTTGCAAACCTAACGCATCACCAATAGCGAATACGGCGAATCGTCAGATTACAGAAACGAAATGAAGATTCTGATTAAGTAGTGACGAAAATACTGAACACGCGCGTGGCACGCGATGTGTTGACCCCTATCAGGTCGCGAACCGCATCCGCAAAAACTCCGCATTCATTTTTGCGGATGCGGAGGCGGATGCAGATGTTGAAAAACATGCAGAACATCCGCGGTTGCGGATGCGAATGTCAGCAACATCCCTGTTACAAACCATTGACTGTGTCAGGAAGGGCTTTTGTGAAGCAGGTCACAAGCGAGGAGTGAGTTGGGGCTGACATAGATGCGAGCTGAAGGTTAATTGGTTCATTTTCTTGGAGACTGCAGTGCAACCCTACCTAGGCGAAGGCAATGCGTTCTGGAGACAATTCGCAGTGCTTAAGGTTACGAACCATTGACTACCAGGATGGTAGCACAAGCCAAGATTCAGTTCAAAAGTTAGTTGATACTTTTTTTAAGGCATGCTTAAAAAACGCTACAGCGATCGTCGATCATAATATACACGCCGAACGCGTGAACTAAACACCTATAGCATAGCATCGCTTTTATGACCAGGTATTATGTAATTTCACAACTGTTTGCCCGGATTGTTTTTATAGAAGAAGAAACGGTTCAACACTAATGCTAGATCAAAACTTACTGTGCCCAACAGGGTCCCTGATGTTTATAGTATGTAAGCCTTACACCTGTAATCCATTAAGGAATACAATAAAGTATTGCGTAGTGCCACGTAATCAATTACCGACCAGTCACCTAATGCCCTGATCACTCGTACCGAGTAGTGTGGCGAGAGAGCGCTACTCGGCGTAAAAGCGGCGAGACAGTGGCTCGGCTCCCTGTTTATCTACTAGGCTGAGTACTGTCTCGCCAGTTTGCTCGGTACGTGTGTGGGTATAACGTGTAGTACGAGCTAAGTTTAACCATGTAACCGCGACAGGTCCGCAAATTCCTCGAGATGACGAAAGAGGACTCTGAGTACGAGGACAAGGTGCGCAACTTCCTGGAGGAGACGGCGCAGTACAAGCGCAACCGCAAGATGCAGGAGCTGGGGCAGCAGCCGCAGCCCGGCCCGGAACACGAGAAGAAGAAGAAGAAAAAGAAGGACAAGTAAGTCGTGGCATTCTTTATGGTGGGCTTGAACATCACTTTGGAGTATTGTTTAAGGGGCTACCCGAGGTTTTCATCGATTTTTGACAAGTTTTGAATCTTATCTCTTACTTTTGCACCACAGATAGAATTATAAGTCAAACGGCTATCGGTTCTTCAATCTTTTATCTCCATTTTTGTCTACCGGGTTTTGAAAGAAATGAATACTTAATTTTGTAGGTTTTTTTTAAAACATTGTCTAAAAAAATACTTATTTCGTATCTCTATTGACGTAAAAGATCTAACATATACGAAATCTACATATTTCGGTTCGTCTATGGCGTCTCTAAAAACGTATTTAGTTTTCATTTTAAACTAATTAACACAAAAGTTATGGCTCGAAAACAATAAACTTTGAAGTAAATATGGGATACTATATTGCTTAAGAGTCCGCAGCAAGGTCCGCTCAACTCCGCGTTGAGATCGCGCGCTTACGCTTTAAAATGTTGTTGTTTCACCTAGAGGGAGACAGGGCGCTAGCAGTAAAGCGAGAGCGCGCGGGGAGGCGGAGCTATACATGTCGCAGTTAAAATATCGCAGTAAAATATCTTCATACAACGGCGAAATTATTGCGGTAAATAAAATATAACAGTAGAACATCTCCATAGCGAGAAAACAATACAGTTTATACAGTGCGTAAGTGCGGCTAGGCAAATTTTAACTGATTATTTAACCTACTAAAAACGTAAATGTAGAGTACAGGCTTTTATAATAATATTTCATATAAGGTATTTGTATCTACTGACACAAGTCTCACAGTACGCTGTCCCGCACACCCCGCTGGCTCCACAGAAAACCAGCGCCGTTGATCACGCTAGCCGTGCCAACTGCATTGCTGAGTGGAGGCCATTTCAGGTCCACATCCCGATCTACTTTTTCGATGTATTTGTTAATGTGTTTTATTTTTATTACTTATGATGTGTTGTTGCCTGAATAAATGCCATTCTATTCTATTCTATTCTATTCTACAAGTTTTGTACAAGTTGATGTGCCAACAAAAGTAGTAGTAACTAGTAACATAAGTATAACATACAATATACCAGGTTTTGTCATTTTAACAACCTAGTGCCATAATTGCATAGCAGATTTTCAGATACCACTACCACTATTTTTGTTATAAATGAAATAAATGAATATTTATTCTGCAAGTAGGCCGCCAAGGGCACTTTTATAAGTCAAGCCCTACCAGCGCTTCTGCAGAGACCACTGTCAAGAAGAAACGCCGCAAGAAACTTAACAGTCTTTTTCCCAAAACAAGCTAATTACAGTGATAGTACTTAAACTATTTTTAAATAAGTAACTCTAAAATCCGTATTATAGATGATCAAAAATATTAGAAACGTATTTTTTCTTTTGGTCACTAAACAAAAAATGTCGAAGTTATAAGTGCGCGTAACGTCACGGTTCATACGTTTGTGAAGTCACGCGGATTATCTACGCGCCATAACTTCGTCATTTTTACAGACTTCAAAAAAGCAGGAGGTTACTATGTTCGGTTGTGTGTATTTTTAAAATAGGTGTCCAATATCTTATGATCAATAAAAATACGCACTAATTAGAATCCAGATCTTTTTTCCTAGGAACCTACCCTATAAATATTTATTCACATTGAAGATTTGGTGTATTGAAGGAAATAAAAAAAGATCATACATTATTGTTTTTATTTTTGGTAAAAAGTACCTACTTACAACAATGATCCTAGTTGGTCCATAAATAAATGAAATTTGAATTTATAGCCTTATTATAACTTACCTATTAGGATTTATATTTTCTTTTTGACGACGAGCCGGTCCTCTTTTCTTCCTTCGAGCCGATAGCCATAATTTTGTCTTTGAACACCTTTTCGCTTCTAGAAAAAAAAATAACTATAGGTAATTATAAACGTCTATACGCTCCCGTGATCGCTTACCATCAGGTGGACCGTATGCTTGTTTGCCCCCTTATAGTTTTAGTTGAAAAATATATCTACCTATGTACCTTGTACATCTTATATCTACAAATTGGGCAAGCGCCAACCTGAGCACATAATATAGTAAGAACCTAGTACATACATAAATAATAAATACCTACAACCAAGGTTCAAGTAGCACCGAGAAACAACTGCTATTGTCGCGTCGTCATTTTTTTATTTAGATACCTACCTAGTATTGTTATTGTCAGCTCACTCGATCAAAAAAGTGGAAGGGTAGGTAAGTGCCAATTTCTATATATAATTATGATATATAGAAGTACGTAGATTACTATAGAGAGTGACGAAAAAACCTATCCTATATAGGTACTTTAGGATACTATACTATAACTTACATACCTACTTAGGTAAACTAATTAAAATTTCTAAGCAATAATGTGTGATAGGTAGTTTTCGTATAAAGTCCGTTCGTTCATCCTCGTCTTATTTAAATTTATAACGTATTATTATTTTTTAACTAAGTAAGTATTTTGTTTTGGCTATATAATAGAATCAAACTATATATCACCAAAGCCATATCCAGAATGATTTGACGTACCCAAGTGATATTTACGTAGGTACCTACACCTATTTAATACCGAATGAGTACCTACTGTGAGATTAAAATTTTGTTTACCTACCAAATAAATTAAATAACACGTCAACTAAGGATTAATGACTTTTTGACATGACATTAATATAATATGTACATATTACATGTATATAATTTATTTGTATACTTGGAACTTGACTAAAATGCATATAAGTAGGTACTTACCCGGTTTATCCATTGTTGTAACATAAAAATGCAAAGTCCATAAGAAAGCCAAAGATCGTCGATCAGAATGATCAGTATGATCACACACACCACCAGTATCACCAAGAAAAATCAAATCCGTTTTATCAGTCCAAGTCGTGAATTGACCGCGATTATCGTAGGAAGATAATTCACCAAAACAATACGTCGCTCCCGCGCACAGCAAATGGGTCACTGTTGTCACTAAACTAAGCGCACGGCAAGGAGTAGCTATGATAAGGGCGGTGCGTACCGCCGCCCCCCCCCCCCCCCCCCCCCCCCCCCCCCCCCACCGTTCCCCGCGCTAGAGTAATTCGCTGCAGTTTCGCATCAAATTTTTGTAATTTATTTTAAGGTTTTCGTAGTTACGCTCTCATTTTAAAACTACAAGATCAATTTTGATAAATCTTTTTTCTTTTCAAACTGCATAGTTTAATCGACACCGGAAATAGGTTTTGACTTCAATCTAAACTATATTTTGGTCGTAGTAGGCCGCCGAACTGAACAACTTTCTGGGGTCTAAAAATGCAAAACTTGTACTCGCTCTATTTTCTTTCTATTAACATTTTAAGAGTCATAAACTAGTTTTAGCCCTAGATATATCTTACCTCATTATATTTAGAGAATTTCATGATAATGTGACATGTTATATTAAAGTAAGGACGTAACTACGTTTGTATGAAGAATCGAGCTTGCTGCGGACTCTTAAGGGTCCTTACGCCTAAAACGAGCGTATTTTGCAAAATGCTTGCTTTTTCATTCAAGATTATGACGTAACTATTAGTATTTATTCAAAAACTGTTAACGTACGTACATAATTATATCTTAAACTAGGGGCTAGCATGGTTAAAATTTTAATTTTCTGTTTCTATACCTAAAATAAATGTGATTTCTTGGGAGTCTTTTTCAAATTTTGCAGTGAGAAGTGTCGTTTCGGTTCTCAATTTTGCCGTAAACAAGAATCATTAGGTACGTAAATATGATTACAATTCACATCACCAAATCTTTTACTGGGGCTGACATGATTGAAAATCAAAGATTCATTTTGAAAAGTTGATAAAACACCTTCCGAGTTTTCTAAATTTTTTTGGTGAAAACACGATTACATTATATTTTTTTAACGCAAATTGTACTTTTATTTTGCCCTAAAAATAATGTTAGCAAATTACCATAAAAAAATAATCATAACTATAGGACCTACGATGCAGTAAATATAGTTTTTTTTTAAATACGTATAAATCACGCTGGACAGACGCCGCGCGCCGAAATTTTTATTTAAAATATGATTAAGAGGTTAAAAAAATAAGATTTAATTACGTTATCAGTTTTGAATAAATACGTCGTAATCTTGAATGAAAATGGAAGCATTTTGCAAAATACGCTCCCGCTTCTGCTTATGTGGGCGTAAGGACTTTTAAAGCCGTTGTTGTTAATATAATAAGCTACAAAAAACATTAGAAAACTAAGGGATTCAGATCGAAGGTCATTGGCGTATGGGAGCCCCTTAAGTAGCCATGTTTACACCGGACGCATGCCTCGCCCGAGCGTGGGCGCTCAGTGTAGACGTGCCTTGGCGAGCCACGCCTCGCCCGACGCATGCGTCCGATGTAGACATGGCTAATAAATGCCAGCTCCGTGTTGTAGATAGCTACCCTACCCTGCCGAGAAACAGCTCGTTCAGTCGACTGCATAGAGATCGATACGACCAAGGTTATAAAACTATGTATACATGGCCTTAATGTTAAGTTAATAAAGTCGTGTACATACTTTTGTAACTTTGGCCGTATCGATCTCTTTGCAGTTGACTATACAGTACAATGCTGGCACAGAGTTACACCATACACCACTATATACACATTTTTTTAAGAAAGCATCCATCTGACCTGTCTAAAAATTGTAAGAATATAAAATATAAATATGAAACAAGGGCATTTTTAACTTAAAGTTAGAGCACAGCTCAACTATTTATTTGGTCTATCTTTATTATAGCGTGTTCTGTTTTTGATTTTTGTTTAGGAAGAAGAAGAAAGAATCCAAGCGTAAACGCAAGGAGCAAGAGCGGGACGAGAAGAGAAAATCGAAGCTGGCTCGTTCTGCCGCCAACAACTCGGACGCCTACAACTTGCGCGACCTGGACAACATCGGCGACAAGAAACTTAGGGACGCCATTAGGTAAGAGAAAGTACCTTGAGTTTTTGTTCATTGGCTTTTTAATTTGTACCCAAGCACATTCAATTATTCATAGCTGTGCGAAACACTGATAAAATTGCCGTTATGCATGTTACAGAAAAGAATTGAAGGGAAAATCCAAGAGGGACCTCAGTTCAGATGGCGAATATGATAGAAAACACAGTGATAAAAGGTATACTTCGCCATCATAACTTTTCCCTTCATCACATCACTGTCCTCACCTCATATTGCTAATAATATTGTGACCGAAAATGAACATTTATTCCATATCCGGAAGATGAAAAAAAAAGGGCAAGAAATAACTATTATAAGGACAAGAGCCTCTTAAATATCTGCTAACGAATGATGATATTCTGGAAGAAGACACACTTGGAACTTGGTATATTATTATATTAAATACAATAAAGTTAAATAGTATAAGTACTATTTTGATCCTTTCGTACTGATGATTTTTAGTTAATAAATTGATTGAAATCATTCCTATAAAAAAATCCATCTGATACCAAGAAATAAGCAGCGAAACCAACATCACAAGAAACCATGACTGACCTCAAAATCTATTAATCAATACGGAGATATTGTAAAGAAAAGTCAGGTCAAAGGTACCTTAAACCGACGGGCATGCGTGAAAGTGAATGAAGCGTAAGATGTGTCTCAGGATCGCAGCAAATAAAAATCTCTGCCTACGTCTCCGGAAAACAAGGCATGATGATATGAATGTAACCTTTAAGGCTTCGCCACACACGAGCGCGATGCCGGCGGGGCGTTAGCGCGACGCGGCGCCCGCGTGCCCTGGAACGACATGAAGCATACGATCGGACTTGTTACGCGCCGCGCTCACGCCCCGCCAGCATCGCGCTCGTGTGTGGCGAAGCCTTTAGTAATCAAAATACTGACCATATCTGTCGTATAGGATACTGGACGACATGCATGGCCTAGAAGAGCTGGAGTCGAAGCTGAGCGCCTACCACGTGATGGTGGAGAACGCGGGCAAGCGCGAGCGCGGCTCGGTGAGCCCGCTGGACCAGGCGCCGCCGCCGCCGCTCGAGAAGCCCAAGTGGAAGATGTCCATGAGCGCCGTCAAGGAGCCGTTAGTACTCGTACTCTTCATTTCTGGAGGTCGCGCCCGTAGAATAAAGCTTTGGTGGAGGAATTGACGAGCTGCTAACACGCTTCATTTTCGTCAGATTTTCTTTAAAAATATTTATCATGGCTTAACGCGCCGCGCGCATTTTTGTTAGTCGTCGTCGCAGAGCACAGTATCTCCCAACTACTGCTTCTGATCCTGGGGTCCGACTTTATCTCTTCCACTTCTTCATCGTACATACATAGATTCACGCCTTTATTCCTAAAAAGAGTAGGCAGAGCAGATGAAACGTATATTCCAGTGCCACTTTTAGAATAAATGTGTGTGTAAATAACTAATACATCAAGCAGCTTTACAATGAATGTCACGTTGATACAAATATTGGTCTTAGGTTAATAATATCGAACACTTGTAGTATTATTATTTCATTGAATTGTGTTTTTCCAGTAGAGTTAAGAAGAAGGAGAATTCATCCAGCAAGGGATACAAGGAACATTACGCATTTGAGGACAGTTCCGATGATTCACAAGATCCGCCTAAGGTAAGAACTGTCAACTGTATACTATTAAACATATGGCTCCTTACTACTACAAATATTGGGGCAAATCAGGAATCTGGACTAGCGCGCGGGCATGTGCCAGTGTGAGAGCCAAGTGCTGGACGCGGCAAGTGGAACTGGCCTGTATTAGCTGCGTAAGGTTTTGGGCGACACTATGCTAAAGCTTATACATGTCTGTGATTCAAGTCAAAATCTTGACAACGCAACAAATTCAAACAAGTCCTGCAACAGCACTCACAAACCATGTTCAGTCGCATCGCCACCGCTGTACCATCAGATGAATTGGTTAGTGCTGCCGCACGTAGAAAAGCGATAATGACGAATGTGTGCCTCAAAAGTATGTTAAGAGCAACATTTAACTAAACATCCCAAAACTGAAACTTATTTAAAGGTGCGTACGAATTTGAGCAGCCTCGGGTTGAGACACGCACGGCTAACCTATTTTGCTCTAATTCGTTCGCGCTCACGCAAGCGCGAGCGGCGCGCGGCGAGCCATGTAAAGTCCGTCTTTTGACCGTGCTCAAAGGCGCCTCAATGTGCGTGCCTCGCTTAATTTGGACGTGTATCCGAGCGTGCCGCGGAAAGAACGATATAATTTGGTGAAGTAAATGTGCACCACATGAATTACGATTTTTGTACAACTGTTACATCCACCACCAAGGCGATTTTCTCTTCTTTTTGGTAATAATTCGGTGAATTACGATAAACGCAGCCGCGACTGTCATCGTGTCCGACGCCATTTTGAACGACGCACAAATCCGGCTCGCGAGCATGTTTATGTGGCTCGCAACCAGCTCACCGCGCGGGCCAAGCATGCCTCAGGGTGAGCCTCTCAAATTCGTATGCAGCTCAAAACTTGTCAAAGCAGTGTTGTGTAATAACTTATTACTAATAAGCAGGGAGCGTACCTTTCATGCCGGTTTCGTCATAATGACGTATTCATATAAACACACAGGATGATTCAAAAAACGAAGTGACACGACTTAGTAACCGTAAACGTATTTAGAACCTAATATTTTATTTTATTTTTATTTACTTATAGGCCACAACAACGTGTCTATCGATGCTATCATGAAATTGGTCAAGTCCATGTTAAAATCAAACTGTGTTTCTTTATGTTCCTCATGTTCTTTGTGTTTTATTGTTTGCAAATGTAATTTGATGTTTCTTGCTTTTGGTGGCAAACTTTGCTGACAGCAGGAACAATAAAGTTGTTTACCTATTATCTATAACTAAACATGGATTTATTTGGCACAATAATTTTATAGCCTCCATGGCGACCTAGGCCACTAGCAAAGCATTAAGTTTCCTGATCTTATTAAATTTGTTTGAACTGAAATGTTGTTTCCGCATGTCTCCTATTTGTGACAAAGAGTAAACTTTGATATGACAATGTCAGATAAAGTTTTTTCAATGTCCGTCTCAAGTGTCAATATATTAGATCTACTTAAACGGAAGAGGTAGATTAGATAACAGTGATTAATCATTGATTAATCACATTTTCCATTATTGGGTATGGATAAATAAACGTTCGTTATGCCGTTGCTGTTTTCAAACTTTTTCCATCCTGTATGTAGCTTGACGTCATTCGCCTGTCATCGGCATGAAATGTACGCTCCCTGCTAATAAGGTATAATGTTGCAGCCTCCGACGAGCGGCGACAAGAACGTGTCGGTGCGGCGCGCCATGGCCATGAAGGAGCCGCCGCCGCTGCCGTCCAGCAACAAGGGCCGCGAGCCCGACCCGCCGGGCACGGAACTACATCCGCAGGTACATTAGCATTTTTAGGGTTCCGTACCCAAAGGGGAAAACGGGACCCTATTACTAAGACTCCGCTGTCCGTCCGTATGTCTGTCTGTCTGTCATCTGGCTGTATCACATGAACTGTGACAGTTAGACAGTTGAAATCATCACAGATGATGTATTTCTGTTCCCGCTATTACAACAAATACTAAGAAACAGAATAAAATAAATATTTAAGGGGGCTCCCATACAACAAATGTGTATTTATTGTCGTTTTTATAGATAATGGTACGGAACTTTTCGTGCGCGAGTCCGACTCGTCTATGGATAAATAAAACGCAATTTGGAATTAATAACTTAGTGATGCTAAATGGATAGTAAACCATCAAATTATCGTAATAAAGTATAAATTATAAAATATAATTAAAATCATAAGAAGATAAACCTTGAAAATTTTGAAAAATATGCATTTTTTTTTATTGTCCAATAGTAAATTTAAAGCTACCAATAGAATCCTTACGCTTTTATAGATGACAACTATGTACTTACGAGGAGCGTCTGAAAAGTTCTAAGCCTAAGGTATTTCGAGGTTATATATGCGTTTATGATACTGGCCACTAGAAAGGCCATTTAAAAACAAATTATTAAAAAATAACATGTCACGTTTTTATTATTCTGTTTCGAGATATTCAACGGAAAAGTACATCATGTGTGAATTACCAACGAATATTACAAAAATTGAGCACCGTGCTGTAATTAAATTCCTTACAAAAAGTGACAAATCACCGCAGTGTATTTTTGAAGAAATGGCTATTATTTACGGTGATTCTGGGCCTTCTTATGCCACAGTCAAAAAGTGGAGTCGCTTATTTAAACTCGGACGGGAATCGATCGAAGACGACCCCCGCTCAGGGCGGCCAATATCGGTAGTGACCGAAGAAAACGTAGCAAAAGTCAAAAAGCTGGTATTAGAAGATAGAAGAATGAAGGTTTGGCAAATAGCTGAGGTCTTAGGTATTAGTAAAGAAAGAGTCGGAGAAATTTTACATGAACATTTGTACATGAGTAAAGTCAGTGCTCGTTGGGTACCGAAAATGCTAACGGCCTTCGATAAAGTACGTCGTGTGGAAACTTCTCGGGCGTTTTTAGAATTGTGCGAAGATGATTTAGATGAAGTTTGTTCCCGAATAGTAACTGTTGATGAAACATGGATCAGACAGTATGATCTGGAGTGTAAGTCTGAGTCGATGCAGTGGATTGAAAAGGGTGAAAGGCCGCCGAAGAAATTTAAAGTGCAAAAGTCGGCCTCTAAGTTAATGGCTACGGTATTTTGGGACTGTGATGGCATTCTTTTAATCGATTATTTAGAAAAAGGCTCTACGATAAACGGAACTTATTATGCAAATCTAATAAGACAGGTGCGACAAGCCATAGTTGAGAAAAGGCGGGGTAAACTAAGGAAAGGCATTTTGTTTTTGCAAGACAACGCACCCGTTCACACCGCTAATGTTGCGAGGCGTGCTGAAATTGACCACCCACCCTACAGCCCAGATCTAGCCCCAAGCGATTATTTTCTATTCAATAATTTGAAGAAAGAGTTGAGGGGAAAGCGATTTAGAAGTGACGAAGAGATGAAGGCGGCTGTACAGGAGCATTTTGAAGGGCAAAATAAAGATTATTTTTTTAATGGCCTAAAAGCACTGTATAAAAAATGTAAAAAATGCATTGATTTAGGAGGAGACTATATTGAAAAATAAACACGAGTTCATTTTTGTAAATTGTTTTTTTCTATCTTAGGCTTGGAACTTTTCAGACGCCCCTCGTAAATGCAGTATTTCGCGACCGAAACAACAATTTACCTGATTTTCCATACGACGATTAGTACAAATGCCACTTGTGACATCATACGTGGGTGTCTATCAGTATGAAGCGTTTTGTGCTGCCGCCAGCGAGGTCAATCTTTGTCTCAAATTTTTGGGTATTTATGTTCTTTAATTGTAGTTTACAAACATTTGTTCCTCTCCAAAAACTGGTTCGAATGACATCATAAAAAAATCTTAGTCCGCATCCCTATTGCTAACAAGTGAGAGTTCCCCTTTTTCCGTTATCTGAAAACATATATCATTTGCCACCAAAGATTTTCCCAGGGATCATTAAATACATGTTGGTTTGTAAAGCTTAACCAGGAAAATAATAAACTTGCTGTGGGGGTGCTAAATTAGCAATCATTATCGCGATAATAATTAATTTCCATTGCACATAATGGTGTACCAGGTCGGTGATTTTATTTAGAGGAATATAGTCTTAATCCTTCAGCCCTGCTGCTCCGACAAATACTTCGTCATATTGTAAATCACTTTTCTTAAGTCACATTTAGTAGTTTTCGGCAATTTAAGCAATACAACACGTACAGTCAAGTGTAAAAATATGGGTGCATACAACTTAAACTCAAAAATAAATATGTCCCATTAGCTCTTATGTCAGCGGATTAAGGTTTTGGTACATATTTTTGCACTTGACTGTACAAACGACACCTCATTTTGACAGCAATTGATAGACGGCATTAACCTTTTATTTGGCAAGTAAAAAAAACGCGAGTTCAAGCCTCGTTTGCGGCTTGTAGAGCAAAAAAATTGTCTGCGCAAAAAATGCAAAAAGAGCATGAAGAAATGTGTATATTGGGATATACATAATCAAATAAAGGGTTGAAAGTTATTGTTGCCAGTTTTAGAAATTAGTTCCGATAGTTTTTCGCAATATGGCGAAGTTTTTTATTTTCCTGGTCGGGTTCTAACAGTTCCGTCCCTCCCCCAGGTCCGCAAGGGCAACATAGTGCTGGACAAGTTCGGTTCGTTCCGGCTGGCGCAGGAGGGCGAGACGCCGGTGTCGGTGGGCTCGCGGCCCGAGCAGTTCGTGACGCGCATCAAGCCGCCTGCGGGGGGAGCGGGCGGGGCGGGCGGGCCGGGCGCGGGCGCGCGCCGGCCGCGCTCGCCGCCCTCGCCGCGCCGCCGCTCCTCCACCTCGGACGACGACCGCCGCGACCAGAAAAGGTCTCGCAGCAGGTGTGCGAGCCGCGCCGTCCATCCATCCCTCCATCCGTCGCCGTCTAACATTTCTCAAAAAAATACCACTATTATTAATTGTACTTCAAGGAATTATATGCTAACTATTTCCACTCAGAATCAGGAGCTCTTTCGACCCTGGTAGGAGAAAACTGTCCCAAAGATATTTTTCCTATAGTGTTACCTTATACTGTGTATGGTAACACAATAGGAAAGTTCAAAAATGTATGGACATTTTGGGACACTTTTTTTCTCCGTTTGAGGTGGAAAGACATCGTGATGTTGAGTAGACATAACATAAAAGTTGCAGAAAATCTCCGAAAAAATGTGGCATTTTTTTGAAAAACGATCCTATACTAAATTAATCCAGGATATTGAAATGCCACATGTTGGTTGTCTTCTCCACCGTCCAGAGGACAACGGAGCGATTAGTCAATATAACGCTCTCGTAGCAAAGACATTTAGTATAAGCATAATATTTTATGCACTGCAAACTGTAATGCCTGCACCACACTGCGCTATTCGTTACTCAACTTATGCGCCTGTATTCGACGCAGTGTGGACGGTTTATTCTATGTGTGCTTTATGCACACGCATAACGCATAAGCGCGAATAGCGAACACGCCTATCCGTCGACTTGCCGATTTTTAGTACACATCAAAGGAGGCAAATAAACCATATAGCGCAACGACTGCCAACACTTCGTTCACAACCTCATTTGCTCGCTTGCTTCTAGGATTATATCAAATGCAGCCTTGCATCTGGGACCCAAGAAATGGTTTCCATACGGTGAAAACAAAGATTAGCGATGCCTGGGTTGAAATAAAAATTAACATGGAAGAACGCATGTTTGTTGTTCGCGCACATAACAAATATTTTAACAAACACATCACCGCAGTCACATAACGAATAGCGCAGTGTGCTGCCAGCATTACAGTTTACAGTGCAAAAAATATGACGCTTATACTAAACGTCTTTGCTAGGAGAGCGTTATATTGACTTACCGCTGCGTCGTGCTACGCGTCGACTCGCGATCGCTTAAAGATTTCTAAAAGTTTTTAACTGTCATTTTAAAGTGTAAAATATAGTAAACTTATCATATGCAGTATCTATGAAAAGTCACTGAACAATAGTGACACTTTCCATAATCAGAATCGTGTTCACTGGCCTCAATATTTGGTTCTAGCTGGCATTTTATTATCTAGGATTAAAAACACTCAGGACGCCAGACTAATTTATACGGGTGGTTGTGCTGTTGGATTCGGCTATATCTTTCTATCTATTAATTTTCACGGTAGCTAGTGTGGTGTAATGTAGTGCTAGGCTGTATTTACACGTTTGAGTTTTATGCACTATACCGGTAGAATCAAATAGTAAGTTAATTTTTCAATCTCAGTAAATGTTGTAGTATTAACCATATGACCCTTATTTCACTATTTTCGCAAATGCAACGCACCACACTCACCATTGATCATGATAGGTATGAAGCATATTATTATTTTAAGTATGTATGTATTTATTAAAGAATTGCGGCACAAATCCATGTTGTTGAGCATTACACAATTAAGGTAAACGTCCGAGTGCTCAACGCTGTACTAATATATGGCATGGGCACTCTATGCCAAAGCAATATGGGTTAAATTCGAACTAAGAGGATTTCTCTTCTTTCGAATTTAAGCCATGTCACTTTGACATAGAGTGCCCATGCCATTTACTAGTACTATCGAAAACACAACTAAGTGACCATCCGTGCATTCTATGTGCATTGTAATAAGGTTCTATATAAATACAGGATGGTCAGTTAACTGTGTTGGCGTTTGTACAGCGTCGAGCACTCTGACGTTTACCTTATATTTTAGTAGTAGTTTTCCAATTTGTAACCTGTTGATTTCGAGTCAGTAATCTGATTCTTTAGTTTAGTCTGTATTTGGGAAACGTGATCATTACAGCAACAAACTCGTTTTCTTTAATGAAATGATGGGTAATTCTAGAAAGAAAAAGAAACTCAGATTAGGGACTCGAATTTAATACCGTTGATGGGTCCGTATAATGTACGGCCTAATAAACCGCGTATATCGCTCTTTTAACCCATGCATAAAGATAGAAAAATATACGTGGATCATTGGGCCGTACAATCGGAGCTGCCATTCTAGAACTTTTACCCGTCTGCCTCAGAAGGAGGGCTATGTTTTTCGAACGTATGTACAGTAGTACCACAAATATAAGTTACATCGTCAATCTTCGTCCACGCCGACGAGTGCTGACAAGTACCGAATGAAATCGAACGTATGACCATTTCAATAAAGACCTTGTTGCACTATACGTAAGTATAATATGCAATAAACTCGTGCTTTCCCGCTCATGGCGCCAGACAAAATGGCGGGCGCCGGAGCTGCCGGTGTCGCGCGCAAATTTTCGGCCAATGGGCATTGAAGATTTTACCCTCGCAAACGCGCTACCTCATGATTGGTTAAAATGTTTTCAAAAAATGCTTTCTGCGCAGGTAACTTATATTATACTCGTATATGTGGTACTACTGTAATGTATGTATGTGGACAAGAAAATTCGAGCTACAGTTCAAACGGCTAGATGGATTTTGACATATAGTCGTTGGGTTCCTCCTAATCGCTGGCGTGACATAGGCTATAATATTTGAAAATTCGGTGTTCACTTGTATATAGTGTTATTGTACGTGGGCAGGTCCCGGCCGCGCAAGTACCGGTCCCGCTCGGGCTCGCGCTCGCGCTCGGGCTCGTCGGGCAGCGGCTCGGCCGCCTCGCGCCGCCGCCGCTCCGCCTCGCCGCGCTCGCGCTCCCGCTCCGACGCTTCGCGCTCCTACTACTCGCGCTCTAGGTCTCGCAGCCGCTCCGGCTCCAGGGAAAGGTATTTTTGATTTTATTGTTCAAACAGTATACAATAACATATTGTGTTTGTTTCTGGATGCAAAATGGTGTAATCAACTCAAATGTTTTGCTTGACGTACCGCTGAACGGGGCATCACGGACTACGCACGCTTTACGCACATTCACACGATAAGTTTCGTCTAATACGCAACCTCAATACTTGCGGCGAGGCTGCTAAGTTCACCCTCAACAGCTCAGCGAGTCGATCTCACGCGCTGGCTCCTTCCAAATTCCGAAAGTTATGCTAAAACTAACCAGCATTTCTACCCTCATGGTATGATTTTTTGAAGTGAAAACTTCTTTAGCGGCGCTGAGCACTTTGGGATGGGGAAAAATTGTTAAATACGCGACATAGAGTTTTGTGACGTCAGATGTCAAGGAGGTCACTTTTTGCTGCTAGCCGATTCTACTTCATTCAAAACTGAACGCTATTCGTAAGAGTGTTAAGCCGTTAAACACTTTTTGCAATAGCATATTCTGCAAATAAATTTGTAATTTTAACCAACGCGTCCTTCACCGTTATGCTATTGAGAAAATTCGAATAGTTCGAATTTGGGCGTTATTCCTAAAGAGTTAAAGCTTAGAAAAATATTTACCAACGGCAAAAACAAATTGATATTTTGGTCGCCACCGCCGTCTGCTGTTCTTGCAAATTCGAATAGTTCGAATTTAGACCTTATTCCTAAAGAGATAAAGCTTTGAAAAATATTTGGCTATGGCAAAAACAAATTGGTGTTGTGTTTGCCGCCGTCCCGTCGGCGCGCCGAGCCGGCGGCCCCCGTCGCACCCAGCGCGCCCGCGGGCCGTCCGCCTAAATAATTGATAATTGTTTATAAATTTGCGTCCAATTCATTTTTAGGGTGACACCGTAAGATGTCACGTGACCTGATCGAAAAACTGTCACAATGTTATTAAGTTTTCACTTCTGCCGGCACTCCCGGAGTGCAACCCGGTCTTTTTTGAAGTGAAAACTTCTTTAGCGGCGCTGAGCACTTTTTGGGATGGGGAAAAATTGTTAAATACGCGACAGAGTTTTGTGACGTCAGATGTGAAGGAGGTCACTTTTTGCTGCTAGCCGATTCGACTTCATTCAAAGCTGAACGCTATTCGTAAGGCTGTTTGTCCACCGCCGCCGTCACCGTCACGTCACCGAGAAAGAGATGACGGCGCCGAAGTAGCGGTACATACATTTATTTAGGCTGTTTGTCCACCGCCGCCGTCACCGTCACGTCACCGAGAAAGAGATGACGGCGCCGAAGTAGCGGTACATACATTTACTTAGGCTGTTTGTCCACCGCCGCCGTCACCGTCACGTCACCGAGAAAGAGATGACGGCGCCGAAGTAGCGGTACATACATTTACTTAGGCTGTTTGTCCACCGCCGCCGTCACTCGTCACGTTTTTGCAATAGCATATTCTGCAAATAAATTTGTAATAATACCAACGCGTCCTTCACCGTTTTGCTATTGAGAAAATTCGAATAGCGGGCCGTGGAGCGTCCATATAAATTGCATTTGTTTTATATGGACGCTGCACGCCCCGCTCTGAGCGGGGCGTCCACTCAGGCCTTACACTAAGAATTATGAATGAGTGTTTTATAATATTTCTCAATGGTCAAAGTCCCAAATATACAAAGTAGATGTTTTTGGTAAGAAAAGTGTTAAAGTGACACCAATAATGACACAGATTCCGCCGCTTCAACCGTCGCGGCAACTGGCGCGGGCGCGGCGGCTTCGAGCGCGGCACGTACTACCGCCCGCGCTTCCACACGTTCAACGGCGGCGGGCGCGGCCGCGGCCGCGGGGGCGGCGGCGGCGGCGGGGACTTCCGCCGCGACGACCAGCGCCGCTTCCAGCCCGACTGGCGCGACAACCGC
The DNA here is from genome assembly GCA_947578815.1 of Epinotia ramella. Lineage (NCBI taxonomy): Eukaryota > Metazoa > Arthropoda > Insecta > Lepidoptera > Tortricidae > Epinotia > Epinotia ramella. Next base: position 21,478,276 of record OX388206.1, read on the forward strand.
GGCCGCGGCGGCCGGCCCTTCCGTCCGCGCCGCGGCCAGGGCGGCCGAGGCAGACCCTTCATCAGGTAACTACACCGTTCATTATCCCAATAGCCAATATTAAAACGTGTTCTTATGTAGAAACAGAATCAACGTATCGATAGAATCATAAGGCCGCGGAATGGACTATCGACTTCAATTTATGGGCAGTCGCTTGTCCCCCCGCTGCCCGCCGGCGTCCAGCCGCGCCTCAAATCTTTTCCTCACGAGTGCAAGCGACAGGACTAGGTCGGTCCTGCATGACTCCAACGGTACATTGATTATACCCCTGAATACAGTGAATATTTACCAAATTCGTAAAATTAAGTAGTTAGTGTGAGGTCAGATTTGGGTAAGGACCAAATTCTTGGCCAGCTTAACTCACTCAATAATATTTTCTATTAAAGTGACACAAGAATTAACCATACAAATTCTATGGTAATTTTTTGTGTCACAACGGAACTTTTTTCACTTCTTCAGTTTGTATGGCTAACTACCGACTAACCAGGCTAACTACTGGCCAAGAATTTGGTCCTTACCCATTTATGTTCCATCAACTAGATGGTTAACATCTGATAATTGAAATTCTCCTGTGGCAGAATAGCCAAACAGATGACTATTAGTGGCGGGATATAACTAGCCATGTTTATGATGTAAAATTATCCTGCATTGTCACAAATGAAATTCGGTGAAATAATAATTTAGAACCAGACTTTAACTGAAGCTTATTTTGCAGAGGAGGATTCAGAGACTTCCGCGACCGGCGCGGCGGGCGCTACTCGCGCTCGCGCAGCCCCGACCGGACGCGCCGCTCGCGCTCCTACAGTCCCGAGAGGCGGGACAAGGATAGAGACAGGTCAGTTCACCAACTATTAACCTTACCGTTACTTAGGCGCCGTAGGTTCATGGTCTTCTCTCCCTCTCACTGAGCATAAGCGTGAGCGAAATGGAAGTGCGTGCTCGGAAGCGCGGATATCATGTTTTTTTTAATTTTACATTTTTTGACTGTTTAAATAAATAAAAAAGTTATCACTGAGTTCTCTCAAACATGATATTCCCGATTTTTAGAAGCAATTTAATATTTTTAGCGTTTGTGCATAATTTGTTACAAATATTTTAAGTGTATTTTAGACCTCTGTTCGTGATTTTTTTCTATCAGCGAAAATTGCTTAATCATGTTTCGAATCACTGATCTCGCTGCAGAAAAGCCTCAAGATTACTATTCGTATTTTTTTGAAACCATATTTAAAATCAGAGAATGGTTGAACGGCTTGGAATACAGAGAAACTGAAAACATACTACGAGTTATCTACTGAACATCCCTGCATACACATACATATACACTCACACTCACCACACACATACACACACATACTAACACACACATATTAGGGTGTTGCTTATTTGGCAAAAAAAAAAAAACGGAAATATCAAAGTCTCACCCCGCCATTTTGTTCTACTACCCCTGTTAACGTTTGCTATTTTTTTTTATTTATTTTTTTATACTAAGTTTAGGGGTCGCTACCACCCGTTAAAGTTTTTGGAAAAACCAGTTCAAAGAAACAATTATATATTTCGAAATGTTTTATTAAAATCTACAATATTTGTGACAATTTATAAGTTCAAGTAATTAAATGTGTCAGTAGTAGTTTAGGGTTTTTTATGCCACCAAAGTTGATTTTTTCGCATTAGGGTATTTCTTTCTGAAGGCGTTCACAACCAACAAAAGGTACTGTTTTTGCTCTTCATTCACAGTAATTAACTTGTTAAATTCTTCCATTAATGCCACGCCTCTTTCTGCTGTATCATTTACGACTCTCATTGAATTGATTACATCTTTAGCAGCTTTATATTCCGGGTCATCTGACCAACATTCTACGTCTTTTTGCAAGAAGCCAGTCGGGAGATTCATGATTTCAAAAAACCGCATCGTGTTGCTTGTCACAAAGTTGTCTAACTCTTTCTCACTGATTAGGTTTATGTCGCTTGACGATAACGTAACTCTCTTAGGTGTGTATTCTAATCCTTCATTTTGTATAGCAGATACCATTTTCTGCTTGGTTTCAAGATGCAAGTGGTCATCAAAAAACCCTAATGCCACCAGTTCTTCTGAGAGATACCAAAGATGTCCCAGAATCTTTTTCAAGGCCACTTTAGCCACGTTTTTGTTAACTCGCTCGTATTCTTTGATGTCTTTCAACAATTGCAAGTCATTTTTAGGTGCTGAACACGCAGACGGAGAGCTGAACCAGTACTTTACGTAGATCGTGACTACAAAAGCACACACTTGCCGCACATTGGCTTCTTCTTTCTTTGTTAATCTGAATTGACCTGCAAACAACATTATTTTCAAGCAGTAGATGCCTTTCGCCATCCATCGAGCCCGATGAAGACCAGCAGGGGCTTTAAATGATATTCCCTTTGAAGGCACGCCTCCTAGGTAGATTATAGTCAGATCTAACAATTCTTTATAGTCATCGCGTGGCTGGTATTTGTTCAGTTGATCTTGAGCGAAATCTAATACACCAGAGGCATCTTGTGTATTGGATAATACACGATTAAACTTGGTTTGGTCAATCTTAGGCCAAGCTACTTTGAATCTTTTGAAAAGACTTATTTCTGGTCCACTTGATGGGCCAAGAGCTTGACTTACTACTGCCTCTAACATAATCTCCATAATGTGGTGGCGGCAAGCCAGCCAAAGCATATCCTTTTGCATTTTTTGTTCCAACAGAATGCAAGCACCATTCCTTAACCCTGTATTTACCGCAGTGGTGTCAAAGCAAAGGCATTTTATTTTATCTTCTATGTGCCACGACGTTACAGCTTCGTAAACAGCTGAAGCACACGCCTCCCCAGTTCCTCGATCAAGCTTGGGCACAGCCAAAAGCTGATCAACTCCTTGACCTGAAACCAAGATTGGTAAACGGTCTACAGTCTCGTGTCCTGTAATATCTTCTATTAATTTCCCATCCCAGTGTACAGTCAGAGGAACGTCAGGCTTAAATTCTTTTCTCAAGTTTGATGCTACAGCTTTACGATGTTTCATTCGCAACCGTTGGATCGATGAATAGTTCACACTGTACTCCATAGGATCTTTTCCCACACTTTTTAGAGTTTTTGTTAACACAATAGCGGCTTTTCTGTGACTCAACTTAGCGGCATCTAGACTCACAGCCAAATCGGTAGAAACTAATTTTTTTCTGCCTCTTTTCTACGGTAGTTTACCAGCTTGTGGCTGCGTTTCCGAACAAGCTGTGTTTAAAATGACTTCAGTAGTTGTATCTAAACTCGATGCACTTGTTGAAGCCGACGATGATAAAACACATTTTTCTTTGAGAGCTTGCATCTCATCTGATTCCTTTTTTTTCATCTGTTGAAGCCTTGATAACCTTTTTTCCTTTCGAACTTCAATCCCAACTCTTGCCTTATCTACTGAACCAATTTGACCAACACGGCTTTCCCGTTGTTTTATCAGGAATTGTCGGTCCTCTTCTTTGGTTATAATTGTCATGGCATCGGCATGGGCGATATCAAAGAGATTAGACAAACTATCTTTCCAACTTCGTTCTCTAGCAATCACAGTCTCCGAACGTTTCGCTTTATTTTCTTTATTTTTTTTTAGCTTTTGCCACTCCGTAAAATATTTTTCTGTCTTGATGATGACGTGCTGCTTCCACTTGGTTGGAATCCCAGCCTTTTCCCATATACACAAAACGTCTTCAGAAGTACAAGTAGCAGCAACTTTGTTAGATTTTTTTCATTTCTAACTTATAGTGCCAAAAAAGACGCAGCACTTCTTGTATTGATGGTAACCTTGACTGATTTAATGATGATGTGGTCTGGCCTATCAACCGCACATCCGTTTTTTTTCTAGTGAGCAATGATGACGCCATGACGTAATTTCTCTGGAAAGAACACGATTTCACAGTCACTCCGCGACAACGCTCAATTGCGCACTAAAAGCGGTGATTGCCACGAGTCGCGGGGTAACCGTCGAGGAGCGGGGGGGGGGGGGGGGGGGTGTATCGAGTAAAGGGGATTCCCAGGCGATTGTTCGGGACTTTCCCGTACTTGTTATATCGTGTTACGTTCTAAAAGTAAAATAATTACAAAATTGTGACATGTTGTATAAATGCCTAACTTACGTTTATTTTCTAAACTTTACCAAGCGGTAGCGACCCTTAAAATTCATTTAAAAAAATAAATAAAAAAAATAGCATCCGTTAATTGGGGTACTAGAACAAAATGGCGGGGTGAGACAAAGACTTTTCGAAAGTTGATTTTTAAGCAACACCCTAACACATATTCTGAAATAGCTTAACTTTTCTACTCCAAATATTATATAATGCAATAACTTTTTATGCAAGACAATCTACCTGAATGCAATGTTGCTTATCGAATATATTAATTACTGTGTGTGTGTGCTGCTATTGTTAAATTATCTCGAATGTATTTAAAAATAATAATAATAATGCACTCTCGTGATTTTATAATGTGGTGTCACAGGACAGGCTTAGCCTAGTGTGAGCCACTTCTTTTTTGTATGGCCATAATATGTGAATGTATCTACTCTGAAATAAATTTTTACTTTACTTTAAACAGACGCATTATATTGTTTCAAAAACTCTGTTCGCTTAACTTCGCTGAACCTACGGCGCCTTAACAACACGTTCGCAACCAAAAACCCGCCTGGTAGGCACTCGTAATGTTTGCTCAGCCTGCTACGCGGGCAGTAGTATAAACCTACACGCCTAGCGAGTTCTGTCGGTTTCTGGTGTATTGTTCCATTTTTAGTCCGGTTGCGAAAGTGTTAATGCTTGAAATACCACTCGTACCTTAGGATTTCAAAGAGTGAATCGAAACTGGCTGGGTGAAGAATATAATGTTTTTATCTTATAATTAGAAACTTAACAACATTTATATTTATAAACACACCATACATTCAAAGAATCAGTGTTTTGAGAAACAAAATTAGGCATTTTGACACTATTCTTTTGAGATTTGGAAGTATTAGGCGAAATGAAATTATGTTGAAATGAAACCGAATCTACCAAACGAACGACTCAAGAGTTTAGCGTCATAGTCTGTTAATTTGTTTTATCTTTTGAATAATGGTCGTTTGGTCTAACTAACTAGAAAACTGTCAAGTTGTTTAGTAAACCTAGAAACCAGAGAGTTATACCTTGTAAGGTGTTGCGCCTAAGAATAATGTGTTCCAAACTTGCAGCTACTCCCGCTACTCTGAACGCGACAGCCATCGCAGCGAGGGCGAATACGAGGAAGAGAGATACGTGGACAGAAAGGAATATGACGGGAAATGGGCCGACGGGAATGAACCTGAAAGAAACCACACTGAGGAAAAACCTGCAGAACCAGCCCCCAAAGAATAACTGCTATCGCACAGAGTGCAATGTTTTACCATGCCTACCTAGTTTGTACTGTATTAGATAGGGTGCCGACTTGATTCACACGAATTACCCGTATTATCACATAAATCTTTGAGGTCTAGTTGTAAATATAGTTTTATGAATACTGTAGGTAACTTCTTTAGTCAACGAGATGAGACAAAATTAACTGCATTCAATCCAAAAGCTTCTGCTGTAATGAATGCCATTCCATTAATGTGTTACATCTTGTCAAATGTGTGTTAATTAAGATGGTATTAAAAATATTAATAAATAATGAACACTAATCGGATTATTTTATTTTAGATGTCTATTGCCACATTTTCACTTGTTTTTGGCGGCTGAGCTCACCGTTTGTATGGAGCAGCTGGTTTTTTTTCGCGATTTGGATACAACTTATTTGATCAATTTTGATTGAGATGACCCACATCACCTCCCAAAATTTGAACAGTGAATAATATTTCACCCTGTATGATGCTGACTGTACCATATTATATTGTTAGTCGGTCCAAACGACACCTATTGCTATCGCTTTTATCGCTGCGACAAACTAGTGAAGAGAGACCTCGCCGGCATCGGCAGTGTGAACAGCCAGCGATCAACTATAAACGAGTCTCTTAACTTCAAACTCTGGTAAATACAATTCTGTCATTTTTTATTTTGGTATAAAATAAAAGGGTAAAAAACGAGTTTTGTTACAATTTTATCGGTTAAGTAATTTCCGTGTGGTTTTTGAGAAAAATACAAACAGTTAAAATCATAATATTTTATCAAAATCAGATAAATCCATATGACAGTTTTTTTTCAAAGATAGATAAATTGCAATCGATTATAAATATCAAATGAAGGTAACTCTAATCCAAATTTTATTTTTATTAAAGAATGGTTGGTTTTAATCACCTTTTTTCTCCCATATGGTTTGGTTAGGAGTGGATTTATCCGAGTTTGAAGTTAAGCGACACAAATATATCTGTCTCATTTACGTAGCCAGTTATTGAAGGGAGCCCAGTAATTAAGAGGAAACACAAGGGCCGTTTTTCCATAGAAACGTAGTCCCCTGTTTTCTTCCTGGATAAAGGCAGTAGGTAGAGCAATATTTTTTTTTCCATAAATCTATGGCTACTATTGACATGTTCCTATGTTTTCCTTTTTTTCATAAATTTATTCTTAAGAGATTTTAACCTTTAAAAACCTAAAAAAAAGCCAGATTTTCCGCTGTGTTCAAATATCCAGAAAACAATTTTGACTAGATTATTTAAAAAAAGGAAAACAGGAACACAGCCAAAGCCTTTCTTTGATTAAAAAACAATAGTTAAATAGGTCAAGTTTTGGAGATTAAAACAGGGGGCTACGAAACGTTGATGTTATGTTATGTGTACTTTTGATAGGTATTATCTCGCCCTTGTGTTTCCTCTTAACACCTTATACTAAAAAAACATTCTATTATAGGTGAATAGAGTACATTTTTAATGGCGATTTACCCTATGTGTTCTTTGCACCAGAATAAACGGTAAATTCGGGGTTGCATAATTTGATTTTTCCTGGTCTGCTAACGACCAACAATGTAACTTTAATTAAATACATCTGTTCTATATTCTTTTGTACCACCCAGAATGTAGAGAATATCACTAAATTTAAAAAATGCAACAAATTCAGCTAGGTAAATTTATATTATTTATTTCATGTACTTGTTCGTTAAAATGTCACAACACAACTATGTACAAAACTTAATTAGTCTTTCTCTTCTTCTTTCCCTTGCCCTTAGTAGTTTTCTCAGCATTCCAATACCACAGCAATTGCAACACAATAGCCGCATTAGCTGCAGTAGACACACAATATGTTATTATGACTATGGAATCTCCAGTCTCTTGAATGGAAGTGAATATTCTGGCGATTGAGCCACCAAACAGAAGCAGAACTGTTACTGCAGACAGTTGTCCTGTGCTGCCGTTTTTGTAGTTTGTGATCACTTGTATTGACTGAAAACAAAAGAGTAAATAATCCCAGATGATAAAAGTTTAACAATATCTAGTCTTGTGGTTATGGTAGAGTTACTGTTACTACACATTGGATTTTAATATTATTTATGATCATAGTTTTGTGTGAAATGGTCTTCAGGCAATTAACGGCAGTTTACAGTAACCATAAAGTATGTTGATAATAGAAGTATCTAAATTAAGTGACCAAAAAGTGGTTTAACAGAGTTTAGATAATAGCTTAACATTTTTTTTTATGTAATAAAATGAACTTACCTTAGCAATGAGAATAATAGGAACATTAACTGCTTGCATATTCCACAGAATAGCTGTTGGAGTGAAGCCGCTGACTAGAACTGATACGAGGCCTGCATATGTGGCGAGGAACATTGTAGCCCCTCCGGTTGAGCCTCCATAGTGTAATACTAGAGCAGCTATGATAGCTGTCTGAATTGCTAAGAATGTACCCTCACCCCAAGCACTGGAAGTAAAATAATATTCATGGTCAGACCACTGGAATTGTCTAGCAAAATAGCTTTTGGGTTATGTTTAGCAACATCATAAGAAAGTATAGCATATAGCATAAGAAAGAGATTGGTGAATACTCGAAAATAATTTGCTGATGATCTTGGTTGACCAGATTTAGTAAATGTTTTTTTCATTTCCAGTAAATTCAACATTCCTTCTTCTTCTTCCTAGCCTTTTCCCATCTACTTGAGCAATTCAACATTCCCTATTTTGAATAAAATCTTTTTCTGAAACAGTATTCTAATTCACACAACTTCTCTAAAGGATAGTTTGTAGACGGATGATTGTAATTTGATTAAATATGGGTGAATAACTTTTATCTGCCATGTTTATGACTTGTTTCCTGGGTCACTTTTAATATTGTGGTTTACTTAAACCACAATATTAAAACAGAGGACTTCCTCTTAATGCAAGGTTTGTTGACTGGAACCCTTTTTTATGGGTTGTTGTAACAATTAAAAAAAAAACTCACTTTCAGAAAAGTTGATTGACCCATATAATATTTTACTTACCTAAATGGAAAGTTCATAATATAACTGTAAGCAAAGTTAGAAGTGATAGCAAACAACTCCAGGTAGACCCCATAGACATTGATGCCATCTCCACTTTTGCTGCCAAGGATCTTCAGGATCTGTGGCACCTTTACCAAAATGGAGCCAGCTATAATGCCGATACCCAGTCCTTTGCTCAATGTGCTTTTGAAACAAGGCACTGAAAAATAACATTAGATTTATGTGATTAGTTTTGATGTAAAGTGCTTTACTAACAGTACTTTATTATTACACTAACTTATGTTGCCAGCAAGTTTCAGTAGGTACATACACTTTCGCCCCCATTTCACCCCCTAGGAGACGATTTTTGGGATAAAAACTATCCTGTGTCCTTCCCCAGGATTCAAACTATCACCATACCAAATTGCATCTCAATCAAAGGTTAGACAGTTACTTTCTCCTTTTAAATATTAAGCATGGATAGTAATCTAAACGAATTAAAAATATTATGCCCAAGTGGTAAAAATCATTTTCTATACATCATTGTTTCCGTCATTTTGTTAACAACTACCTAAGTTAGATGTTAAAATTATTGATTATGATTATACGAAAACACATGCCTAGCAGAAGTTGTACAAGTGGACCCTGGACCTCGATAAGCGTGTGATACCACAGTAGAAAGTGCATTTAACATAATACTTACCATCGAGAAAGTTGTAATTATTGAAATATTCATTATAACAGTTGTCCGACAAAACGGAGAGCAGCAGTCCTTTCAAAAACTCCGCCATTTCACAAACATTTATAAATGAAACCCTTTACAAATTCTCAATCCCGGTGATTTGTGAGATAGAGGATAGAACTATTCTATTGATTAGATAGAACGACCGAAAATTATCGTATTCGTTTGCGTTGCGGTGTTTCAAAGTAATGTAGTAGTAGTAGTCAAGTGTCAATATGTCATTGTCACTCATTTAGACGTGGAGCCAAGCGTTTAGCTTACATTACACTATTTAAGACCCCATTAAAACGGCATAGGTACTATTTGCACGGTATTACGCATTTGGTAAAATGTAGTCATGTGAATATCAACTTAGTTAACAGCAATATATACTTATCTAGGTTAACAGCCTTCGGCAGGCTAGGTGACTATGTACTCCAGGCAAAATACGGTTTTGAAAAACATTAATTTATAATAGCGTTTTTTTTGTTGATTTCATTTGAAAATGTTATTCTAAGATGATTTAGTCAAGAATCCGACAAACTTTCCACCCGGAAGTAATTATGTAGATTTAAATGAAGCATGCATTATCTTTTTTTGTACGATTTATCTTGAATATTATAGATAAATGTAAATGAACCAAAATAAAGACAAAAACATTTATTAATATTTTTACTGACTTTTTAGAAGCCAGTTAACTTATCATTTTTTTATTTTTTGGCCGTTTAATTTAATAAATAAAAACCGGCCAAGTGCGGGCCACGCGCAGTGTAGGGTTCCGTAGTCTCTTGTCTTAGTTACATCGACGTGCGGTGCGGTTGCGTCGGCCGAATTTGTACAATTGGCACTTCCAAGTACACATTAAGTTCGTCGACTATTACTCTGTAACTACTTATGCCTTCTTGTCCGTGATAGTTTTCCTTTTAAATTCATTATATGTACTACTACTACGATTTTTTTCACAACCCCAGTAGTAGCCATTTAGCCGGCAGGGGGGGGAGACACATGACTTGAACAAAAATTAGGGCTTTAAAGCCCAATATCTCGCAAACGAATCACTGATTTCAAAAATGGTTTTAGGAAACCCATAATAGTTTTGAACGAGCTATCCAACGATACCCCACACCATGGGTTTAACGAGAAAAAAATTTACATCCCCGCTTTAGGTGTAGGGGAGGTATACTAAAAATATTTTTTTTTTTCAAGATTTTATTGTACTGTTTTGTAAAATTTATTTTCAACTTTAATGTCATACAAATAAAGCAATTTTCAGAATTCTGTTACCCACGTCTACCGATTTAGAAATAACTACTTAATTTGTATGAGGTTAAAGTTGAAAATTAAATGAAGGCAAACTATCTGTCAGTGGTAAGCCCCAAATAATTCTACTGTATCTATATGCCAAATTTCATCTACATCGGGTCAGCTGTTTAAGCGTGAAGAGTTAACAGACAAAAAGACACTTTCGCATTTATAATATTAGTTTAGTATGTACTTATTGGATTTCCTCGCAATCGAAGTGAAAGCGGAGAAGAGCTCGCCGTTGGCTCGGGTGGATATAGAAAGAAAGAAAGAAAGAAGACATTTATTCACTACACAAAAGACACACAGAGACAAAGGGAGTACAAATACAATACAATTGACACATAATGTGTGTGTCTTCGCGGCAGTGAATCGGTCGCTGTCTCAGCATTATGCCGAGGTGTGAGACAGACACCTACAGCGCTGATTTTCAGACAGCACGTGGACAGCACCGTACGTGACACACGGAACGCAACACAACATACTGCCGATACAAACGTATACACATAATAAAAACTGTGAAATATGTAACACAGGCACAATGGGATGAGAGACAATAATATGAAAAACGCGAAACGGTTGGGATGTTTAAAAAAAAAGACCGGGTTGCACTCCGGGAGTGCCGGCAGAAGTGAAAACTCAATAACATTGTAACAGTTTTTCGATCAGGTCACGTGACATCTTACGGTGTCACCCTAAAAATGAATTTGACGCAAATTTATAAACAATTATCAACTATTTAGGCGTACGGGCCGGCTCACTCGTCGGTGCGCCGACGGGCGGCGGCAAACACAATACCAATTTGTTTTTGCCATTGCCAAATATTTTTCAAAGCTTTATCTCTTTAGGAATAACGTCTAAATTAGAACTATCCGAATTTGCAAGAACAGCAGACGGCGGTGGCGACCAAAATAAAAAATTGTTTTTGCCGTTGGTAAATATTTTTCTAAGCTTTATCTCTTGAGGAATAACGCCCAAATTCGAACTATTCGAATTTTCTCAATAGCAAAACGGTGAAGGACGCGTTGGTTAAATTACAAATTAATTTGTAGAATATGCTATTGCAAAAAGTGTTTAACGGCTTTATACATTATATAATCTGTGTTTATACTCAACGAATAGCGTTCAGTTTTGAATGAAGTCGAATCGGCTAGCAGCAAAAAGTGACCTCCTTCACATCTGACGTCACAAAACTCTGTATTTAACAACTTTTCCCCATCCCAAAAAGTGCTCAGCGCCGCTAAAGAAGTTTTCACTTTAAAAAAATGGATAAAAATTTAATAAGGTGCTGGATGGGTTAGGGTTTTTTAATGCCCAAATCGTTGCTTGTTTTCACGTAATCGTTGCAGAAAAAAAAAATATCGGTGATTTTTTGAATTTTGCCTGTGATTCTTTTTTTTTTCTGTGAAAACATGTTATGAATGTCCCAGAAAATGATCGGCCATCCTCAATTTATCCGAAAACGATACCAAACATGCCCTAGTCGCTATAAATATTTTGAGGTCCTCATTTTATGAAGTAAAATTTTGACGAGTCTGCTGTTCTAAATTTTTATTACGTAGTTTCGTTTCAAATTGTTGTAATATATTATATGTTTTTGGAATCTACATAAATGTAGTTGAATAATCATATTTTTTTAGTGTCCAAGTCGTTGCTTGTTTTCACGTAATCGTTGCAGAAATAAAATAAAAATAAGTGATTTTTTGAATTGTGATTGTTATTCTTTTTTTTTTCTATGTAAACATGTTATGAATATCCCAGAAAATGATCGGCCATCCTCAATTTATCCGAAAACGATACCAAACATGCCCTAGTCGCTATAAATAAGACGATAGGAGGACCGAAAGAACCCGCGGCGGAACGAAACTTCCCCCCCTCCTCCCCCCCACCAGCGGGGCTTCCGCGTTTGGCTCCCGGGCGTTTTCGACTCTAGTCCACCTAAGTATGAAGTGTGCCAAGGCTCATGCTTTAATGAAGAAAATATTGGTGTTGTCCTATAACGCCCTAGCTATGTTCAGCAGACCAGCGGCGTTCAAGTAGGGAGTGATAATATGGGAGCGGGGTGGGACTCGGAAACAGAAACGAATGCATGCGTTTTGCACTCGTTGTACTAGCTTTTTTGTACGACCATTAATGCAGCCAGCATAGACAACATCACAATAGTTAATAACACGCAAATCAACACTTAGTAATCGCGAACATTGTAAAGCACTTTAAGGCGGTAGAAGCAGTTACTCACAACTTTTAGTACGTGGTTCTCAAAGCGCAGCTTGCCGTCCATGAGAAGGCCAAGGTTAGTTGCTTCTACCACCCTATCTATTGGTTCGCCCGTGATAGCAACGTTACTGGTAGTCAAAGTCTCGAGGTTACTGATGGTACTACGGATTTGATGCTCTGACCCAAAAACAACATATATTATTTCGACTTGTTCGGATTAAGGACTAGGCAGTTCTGTTCCGACCAAGTAGAAATACGTTCTAGGTCTGCGTTGAGTGTATTGACCGCAACAGATATGTCCGTGGGTGCGCTAGAGAGGTATACTGGAGGTCGTCAGCGTAAAGATGGTATCTACTGCCACTTATATTGTGAGTGATATCAGCACTATACAATATAAAAAGCAGGGTCCAGTATTGAACCTTGCGGCACACCTCTTTCCACAGGGCAAAGAGCGGACCGCAAAGTGCCACCATCCATCCTACGCAACGCCACCGTCTGCACGCGGCCGGAGAGATAACTATCAAACCACTTCACCGCAGAAACATCAAACCCGTAATATGACATCTTCGATAGAAGGACACATTTATACAATCAAAAGCTCTCGAAAGATCCAGAAGAACGAGAATGGTACTCTCCCCAACATCCCGAGCCTGTAGAATATTGTCGACTACATCGAGCAACGCAGTAACTGTCGATCGACTCTTGCGAAAACCTGACTGTAGCTCAGGTAGGATGTCATTTTCCTCCAGGTATGTCGAGAGCTGGTACATGGTAACGATATGCCTAAACGTCTCTGGTAAAATGGCTCCTTTTATGCACGTTCTACAATCTACTATTTCTATCTGAAAAAACACCATAAACATCTAGCCAAGCTCGGTCACCCAGCAATTTTATATCACTTCATGCAACGCGAGCTCCAACAGGCAATAATAATGTAAAAATAAAACAATTTACATATTAGTCTACGTTTTTATTAATGAAACAGTAACAATGCCGTTGCAGAAGAGATGGACACAAATATACAATATTCCCTGATAAACTGATGGATGAAACAGCACACCAAATCAACAATTTGGCTTAAAAATCATACAGAGCACTTCTCTGTCAAAATACTAAATTTGTTCGAGGGATGTAAAACTTAAGTCCAAAGTAAACTACAATATTTACCTTAATTATGTATTCTGCTGTAGAAATGCTAGCATGTTATTTACAAACTGTGTAATGAATTTAAAACCATATCCCTAACATACATCAAATCGGGTTTACAAGAATACATGTACGATGACTTGATAAAAACTAAAAAGCTACACCGATATCGACAGAATATATACATACTCCTTAGCAATTTTTTTAGCCTAAGCATTTATTTGCAAAGTAATTTTTTTTATATATCTAAGTAGGGTATTTTTCACAGTCAAGTGTCAAAATATGGATGTTCAAAAATATGTAGCTACAACTGCTATGATTATGATGCTAAAATATATTTTGTAAATGTTGAGAGTTCAGAGTATTCACTCGACGTAAATAATACACACAAAGCTAATGTTAAACGCCGATAATTTGCAAGAAATACGCATCGAAATAGTGCATAAAATATGATATAATATATTTTAATATACAAAATACCATAACATTTAAACTTTTGAACGGCGTTTTTCACACGAAATAAAAAAATCACTCAACACGCTTCATCAGATAAGTGACAGGTACAATACAATGTCAGCCATTTTCAAATTATGGACAAATTGGATATTTTGTGTCCTTGGTATTAGTGATGAAAAACCTTGATTTTCAGTGTTTGTTGGGTGCTAATAATGGATGATGAACCTTACATTAAAATAGCTAACCTTTTATGTTCTAGTAATGTCTTAGTACGATTTCTCAAAACTACATACCAAAAGATAAAATTGAATTTTTGGACACCATACAAATATAACAATAGTGTTGTGACAGTCTTTAAGCTATTACATCCAGCGTTATAATATATATAATATGAATGACTGACTGGTCACAAAAGGCAACTTTTCGATTGATTGTATTTAGGAGCTATGGATTGCTAAATCTATTATAATCCTTAAATTCTAGAGACAAAAGTGAAAAAAAGCAGATAATCTTTCAATCACTAATAAAAGAGTTATATTCAGTTTTACACTAAAGAGACACGGAATTTAGCCTTCTCTCATTGCTCTAACAGAGGGATAAATTCCTTGGCCGATTATTTTACTGCATTCTATAGGATACTATTGCATCTACAATTTTATTGAGCAATTCTTACAAATAGAAGGCAGTCCACGGACATATAGTGACAATGGCAGGTATTTCATGAGTTATAGTTGTTTGAATACGTCAATCACGATAAAAAGACGGGTTTTTGTTAACTATAAAGTACCTACATAATATTGCAATCTGAATAAGTATTATACGTCTACAAAAAATATTGTAAGCTACACAGTAATCTGATGGAACAAAGAACATGTAATTAAAACACAATAGATTTTAGTCATGTTAACACAAAAAATCTTGAAACCATTTTGAAATTAATGCTAAAAATATGTCTGCATGCTTGTTTTTACTTTATTTTAGGTACACAGTCAATACAAATACAGCATGGCGCGACACAGTTAGCTGGTCATTAGTAACCTTGAAACAACGTGATAAGGTCTATTAGTCGTCACGTCGTATCACGAGATGTTGCTTGCGGCTACAGCACATCACATTGTCAGCATCGTTTCGTTGGTAGCAACCAGAAGATACCAAATATATCGGAACACACCCTTATTCTTACAGTAATAAAGGTGTGTATTTACATATTTGGCTACTTTGGCTGCTACTAACTCTACGATGCTGACTGTAAAACAGCGTTTACGGCTGACATAAATAAGATTTGCAACTGCCATAATAAATATTAAATTTAATGTCCCAAATTAAGTGACCAACATGCCCTAAACGCAGGAATTAATAAATATGGTTGTTCTGTATTGTTACAATATAATGTGCATTATTAGTTATTAGTACACAATTTTCAACCAAGCATGAATTATATAAAAAATACCAGGTATACACAAATGTCTGCCGTAAACAAGGCACTGGTAAGGTACAGTCGAAGTCTAGGAGATGTTTACATTTTTCGCCTAATTACAATGGAATAAGGTGCAAAGTGTAAACATATATTTTACGTCGACTGTACGTGTAAGTCCTTTTGTACATGCCATTGCTGTATCGAGAAGCTGTTGCGGTCAATGGCAGCATTGGGTGACATTCTATGTGACACTTTAACAATGAGGTAAAATCAAGATTTTGTGTAAGGGCCAATCAAAAAGCCCTTAAAACATTGGATTTACAGGGTATAAATCCGTCTGACGCAAGTTGACAAATGTGAAACCATTTCTTAGGAGTTATTACAATTTTAAAATAGGAGTACACTTTATAACTATTTATGTGAAACACCATGTATTTTTCTCCTTGCCGAGACTGATACCAGCAACAAAAGACATTCAAATTACACATTAACTTTAAAATCTCATGTGCATTTTGGCCACCAATGCGATTCGAGCTAAACAATGTATGATTTTTTTTGAATAAAATACGTTATTCGCTATACCTATTAGAAGAATGTTTTGAATGCATTTAACAAAGTTCACATGTAATAATCCACAAACATGACAGGCTGTACTCATGAGAGTGGTTTCAAGGAGAACGACAATTTAGGTCTGGAGTTGTTTTTACCTAAGATTTTCTTTTGTTCCTCCTTTACTCTCTTCTCTTGTTCTTTTTTCAGTTTTTGTTTCTCTTCATCCATTTTCCTCTGTTCTTCGATCATCGCTAACCGTTCCTCCGCCTGAAAGTGAAAAAGCTTGTTGATTATTATGTTAAATACTGACTGCAAATCCATTTTTTTTTAAGACTAATTTCTAAGGATGCTACATACAAATTTGGAAATTATGCGTGCACAAACATCCAAGAGAACTGAGCCCGCCGCTATCGGCGTGCGGGAGTTATCGACCAGTGAAATTAGAACGCTTGCCTGAATGGTGGACTCTATAGCATGCCCTTTGGGAATATCCTGAACCCCGCATGCGGGCCCTATCGACCAAAAAAAATGCGCCTTACGGTTCACTTGAAGTATTTGCCAGATAAAATAAACTACTAAGAGATCACTTTTAAAACTGCCTGTTGTGTTAGATAATTTATCCTTTTGTGTCTTTGCCTCTTTTCTACCTGCTGTACTTGTTGACCAATAAAGAGTATACTTGAGAGCACAAAAATACACCCACTATGGTGTATATATATGTGTAATCAGCCCCCTTAGCACACTAGGTTTTATGTCCGACATAAAGTATTTGTCCCTCTTGCACTCGCATATTGGCCAGAATGAGACGAATGCTTTATGTACTAGGGGGTCTGAAGTGAGTTAAGTGACAACTTACCAACTTGCGTTGGGCCTCCTCGATTCTTCTATTATTTTCAGCCATGATATCCTCCAGCTCTTTCCTTTTACGAGCTTCTTCCTCCTGAATGACAGAAAGTATATATTAGCATAGCTTCAAAACTCATTTGGATCAGACATTGATAAACCAAAGACAGTTTGTAAAAACAATTAAAAGTAGCCCACATTCTACAAATAATGTGATAACTCAACAAAAACATAAGTTTTCAGTGTCTTCCTGTACTAAGTATATAGTCAAATAAAATAAATTCCATCAAGGTTAAAATAATCTCCTTAGTCCATCAATCCCCTTGGTGAAGGAAACTTGTACAGAAATGCTAAGAGCATTGATCATGAACTTCTGTGTGATGAAACTGATGAATGAACATGGTTATATATATTAACCTGGTATGTAACAGAAAAGTTGTTATACAAAAAATGAATTCAAGAAATACCTTCAGTATTCAGGACTGGCTCCTCAAGCTGCGTCTCCAATAAATTCTTACTGCTTCGGGCTCTTGATCAGTCTTCCGACCTGACTTATACACTACGTGACTGCCAGGGACAGTCAAGTGAACAGTTTTAAAAAACTAGCGATCGGCCTCGGCGGCACTTACATTAGGGCAGGACGGGACAGTCCCGCGACAGGTGTCATGTGTATGTAGGTACGGAATGTCCAGTTAACATTCGAGCTTGTGCCACTAGGGCAGTTACGACAGTTAATAATTTAAGAAACATTCTTGTAAGCACTCGAACTACACCTGACTGGACCTTTAACAGATATCATCGAAATAATACTTTAATTAGTTTCTTTTGCATTTTCAAAGTTCTCATTAAGTATTGCATTGTACTTAAGTGTTTATTAGTAGCAAGAACAGGATCTGTAGTCGCAGGGTGGGTCTTGTCATGTGGAAAAGCAATGTGGGAAGCATTGCGTTGGCACATGACTGCGGAGCTATGGTGGCACCTACCTGTCGCGCGAGCTCCTCCCGGCGCTGCTGCTCCCTCTGCCTCTCCAACTCCTCCATCATTTCTTTTTCCATCTTGCGTTTTGCTTCCTCCACTCTCTTGGCCACTTCTTGTTCAATTTCATCTTTTCTCTTCTCTAATTCTTCTTCTACTCTTTTTTTCACTAGAAGCTCTATTCTTTTTGCAGCTTCCTCTTCTACCACCTGAAAATAAATACCAATAGCTTAAAAAATAGTGGGTATTAGATTTTTATTATTATTATTATTTAAAAAGAAATCACCACTAAAGCTCATACTAGATTCGGCTGAATGGTTGCAATTTGCCACTACATATTTCCGGCCGTTTTATACTTAGGTCAGAAATTCTAAGTCTGCACATATGAATATTAATAATAATTTTCAACTAAGGCCAAAAGGTTAATAGTCTCATGCCAAAGGGGTATGGAACGGAGCATGATGAAAATAAGAAAAATGCAAAAAATAAACCACTCCCTAATCCGAAAAAGATCAAAAGTCATAGACACACTTAGCCAGGCCCAGAAGCTGAAGTGGAAATGGGCAGGCCATGTCGCCAGGCTACACGAAGAGAGATGGACGCACCGGGTAACAGCATGGAAGGGACCAGCGGGGAAAAAGGAAGAAAGGTCGACCTTTAGCCCGATGGTCTGATGATATAACAGACGTGGCAGGTCCCAACTGGGTCTGGAAGGCCCAAGATAGGAAAACTTGGCAGGCTCTGGAAGAGGCCTTTACCTCAAAATAGGGTTCTGGTGAACATTAGAAACTTAGCTAGTGTTATTTAGTGTATTTAAGTTAGTGCAATTCAAGTAAATTTTATGTATTATCCAAATCATGTCATACCAGAAATAAAAGGCTTTTTTATTTTTATTTTATTATTACATATGAATATGCTCTATTAGTAATTTTTAACAGACGCACTTGAAGTATACATGCCAATTGAGATGTCTCTAAGTAGAGACATAGCATAATATTGACATATGCTTTGCTCCGACGAAAATACTGAGAATTTTTTTTTTCTCATATATGAGACCTAGGTAGATCTATTTTTTATCCCCTTAGACTCCTATAGTGCAAATGTCATTGAAATAGACCCATTTTCGAGAAAGTGATTAATCTTCAACATATTTTCAGCCCATAATCGCCACACTGCAGAGCATAGGCCTTCGAGTATGCCACCCGTCCCTATCCTGAGCTAATCTTATCCAGAAGTGACTGGCAATCTTCCTAATATTCCACCCATCATGAATGTGATTACAAATATATTATACACTTAAAATATTACTTGTTCAAGAGTGTAGTGAAATGTTCCATTTGCACACATTTATATGCAAATTCTTAACTGGACATGAAACAAAACACAGCAACTAACAAGGATTACTAGAGAACATAATTATGAGCGAAGGCATCTGTTTAAAATCTCCGAACCTATTACAATAAGCTCAAGCAATATCAAATATTCTACCATGCCAGCTTGAGCATAAATTTGGATACTCTTGAAAAGTGTGCATATGCAAGTATCTATGTAAGGTGGTAACTGGCAAATAATTAACCTTTTGCTCTGCTTCTCTAACACGTCTCTGTCTCTCCATTTCCGCCAGACGGTCCACTTCATCCATTTTACTGCGTCCTTTCGACTTTTTTCTATTATTCCTGCCTCCATCATAAGACGCTTCACTGCTTGTTGAAGATGTAACGGAATGAGACCTTTTCCTACAAAATTACATTGAAACATTATCAGTTGTCATTTTATTAATCTAATAACCAACACATCACGCTAGTAATCACTTTATTTACCTAGATTTGGAGCTTCGTTCCCTCGGCTTATCGCTATGTTTGGAGCTTCTGCTACGCGATGTAGATCGATCCTTAGATCGGCTCTTCTTCCTTGAGTGCTTACTGCTCTTGTGATGGCGTCTCTGTGACTTACTCCGTGATCTCGAACGACCCATTATTAGTTAAATGCGTGGAAATGTAGAAAAATACTTGATTGAATATTAAAATTTCAACATGCCTCACATAACACAGATATACCATCCATTTTGCAAGGCCACCCGATACAGATAATGCAAAGCAACAAGCTTAGTAAAATACTTGTTGTTATGTTGGCTAACCGTGATTTTATTCAAAACATATTATGATGCGGATGTGAATATTTTTTTTCCAACAAGTTGCAATAGTGGGGTATACAGATTATGTGATTTTACCCCAATTTGGGCTACCTCTGAACAGAGATTTTCAAATAACTGGTGTCACCCGAAAACAATCTATGAACTTCTTATCAGACCCCTATCATGGTCGGCCTTATCACGCGATAAGTGACAAGATAGGAGCGTCGTATCGTTCTATCGAACGGTGTCAGCCAGTGACGGACGCTCTATCTTGTCACTTATCGTGTGATAAGATAAGGCCGACCTGATACGGGGTCAGGTAACTGCTCATATATAGGGAGGCCTCTCGCGTCTGCCGCCTTTGCCCCGTGCGCTACTTGCCAATATCGCGAAAAACACGCAGAAAAACTGTAGGTAAGAACGTGATATTGCTGTAAGTATTATCAATAGAATATAGGTATATTAAGCGAGGGTTATTATTATAAAATAGAAATGGCAGCTTCGCCAGGATCGTTGGGGGAGGTGTAGGGTAATGGCACCAGTGGTCAGCCTCATAACGACTTTTTGAAGTTTGAACAGCTGGCATTTTTTAAAGATTCGTTGGATAATGAAAAGTAGCACATGATTGGATTCATTGTTTATTATAGTTTATAAGCAACATATCGGCATTTTGGGCTAAAAAGAGTATACAGAATTATTTAAAAAAAAAATATTTAGGTAGGTACCTTCTCAATTGTTGAAATACAAATAACCTTAATACATTTTATAACTGTTTCAGGTAAAACTAAAATGTTGTCTACCAACGTCCTTAAAAATACCACTTAAATGGGTACAAGCGAAGACCCTGTTAACAGTGTACATTTACAAACGAACATAAACCTTATCGCAACCTATTAAAGTCTATGGGCGGTCAGTTAAGAGTATCTTCGTTTGTATTTAGCTAGATCGGGGCTGAATACTGGATCGGTGGCGCTACCACGAACTTCGAAAAGTCGAAGTTCGTAATACATGCATCCCTGTCACTCGATTAAGGGAGTGCGATAGAGATGGAAATACCCGAACTTCGACTTTCGAAGTTCGTGGTAGCGCCGCGGCAGCACCCAGTGGTCAGCCGCGTAAAAATAAAATGTTTAATGCGGCTGACCACTGGGTTTTTTGAGGAATATGAAAGGACATGCGTTACTAACTTTGAAAATTTAAATTTAACGGTTCTAATCGCCGCATTTTCTCGCAATTTTAAAAATAATTCAAGAACCCAGTGACCAGCCCCGGGGGCCGACCATTGGATCTTTTATAAAAAAAAGTAGTACCCAATAGTCAGCCCCACAATATATACGTAATCAGGGATATTTTTATTCAAATTTAATATAATTCAATACATGAAGTATAAATAAAGCCAAATTACACAAAATATGAATACATTTAATAATAAAACACGTTTTTTCCTACCTTAAGAGAATACCATGCGAAGTAATAAATATGGTAAATAAAGACTTGGCTTAAAAAACCCGCATCCAGGCCATAAACATTATAAAAAAAAAAAAATATTACAAATATGATGGGGCATCCAGATTATGTGATTTTACCCCAATTTGTCAGCCCAACATGTCGAAGTCATAATTGGACGTAGCGTACAGACGTAACAACTGCAACTACAATTTCATTCAGTGTGGCCAGTTAATAGTAAGAAAACGAAAATTGCCGCATTCAAACGGTCCTGCGAAGCGGGCTGCAAGATTGTTACTAACCGATGAGATAGGGCAAGACAGCACGTCTAACATGGGACGGCCGCGACATACTCTCGATTTTTCTCGCACTATACCTCTTGTTCTAAGTGTTCTAATAAAAGAGAGACGGATATTGCGAGAAAAATCGAGAGAGCTCGCGCGCCGTCGCGTGATAGCCGTGCAGCACACAAAAATCGAGAGTATGCAACGGCCGTCTCATGATAGACGTGCTGTCTCACCCTATCTCATCGGTTAGTAACAATCTTGCAGTCCGCTTCGCAGGACCGTTTGAATGCGGCAATTTTCACTTTCTTACTATTAACTGGCCACACTGAATGAAATTGTAGTTACGAAACACCGGTTTAAAAAAATGGACAAAATTACAGTGTATAATATGAAAACAATATTCTTTAGTAAATATTTTTTAATTTTCGTTTAATTTTATTTGAATGAATATTGTGAGAAAAAAAACACTTGGCAGATCATGCCAATTCCATGGTCCAAATTGTGATTTTCATGCAATTAGTCAGGAAAACTCGTTTGACGGTTGGATTGCAGCGCAACATGCATCCACACGATAGCAATTAGTCAGATTCTGATGAATTGGGGCTGACTAATCATGTAATGTATATGCCCCATTACGGAGGTGCCGGTTAATGTACAGCCATAATAATGCACGGCCTAAATAATGTACAGCCCAATAATCCGCGTCCATACTGTACATGGATTATCAGGCTGTACATCATTGGGCCGTGCATTATCACCCTGAGCAAACTTGGTCCGGGGCAATAATTGGAAGCCAATTTTGTCCGCCCTGATAATGTACGACCCAATAATCCGCGTCCACAAAAAGTGGACGCGGATTATCAGGCTGTACATTATTGGGCCGTGCATTATCACCTTGAGCAAACTTGGTCCGGGGCAATAATTGGAAGCCACTTTTGTCCGGGCTGATAATGCACGACCCAATAATCCGCGTCCACAAAAAGTGGACGCGGGTTATCAGGCTGTACATTATTGGGCCGTGCATTATTGGCTCCCATGATGGACATGACACTATATTGCTCTCTTCAACCGCCGTCACCTGTATGAACGAGTTTATTCCTCCCCCCTGGTCCCCTGCCGCACCTATCGTGTGACATATTAACCAATGAGGAATCAAAGTGATTCGTTTATTATAATTGTAGCGATATTTATAACCAATAAAGGACGCAAAAGGTTGACCACTGGTTCCTGGCTGGCCACTGGTGCTGTTACCCTATCTATATGGACTATTTAACTACCACCAGTCGGGATCAGGTAACGTAGGTAATTTGTTTTTTTACGGTTCCGTACTGGTAAAAATGGGACCCTATTACTAAGACTCCGCTGTCCGTCTGTCACCAGTTTATCTCATGAACCGTGATAGTTAGACCGTTGAATTTTTCACAGAGAATGTATTTCTGTTGCCGCTATAACAACAAATACTAAAAAATAGAAGAAAACAAACAATATTTAAGGGGGCTTCCATACAACAACCGTGATTTTTTGCCGTTTTTATAGATAACTAGCTTTTGCCCGCGACTCCGTCCACTCCTTTATATCGTTCCTCCATACAAATTTCCGCCCCCCATTTCACCCTTTTAAAGGATGATTTCCGGCATAAAAACTATCCTATGCCCTTACCTGGGACTCGAACTACGTCTATACCAAATTTCGTCGAAATCGGTTCAATGGTATAAGCGTGAAATGGTAGCAGACATACAGAGTTACTTCCGCATATATAATACTTATTACTTATTAAGTATTATTATGAGATCGCGATCATTTTAGTAGCACTTTAACGACAGTATAGGGTAAAAGCTGGTGTAGTAGGTAGTAACCAGCTTGAATAAATATTACCCTCTCGTAGGTTTGATTGACATTTATGAATAAGAGGGTACATATTTAAAATGATGCAATACATCTTAAAAAAATCCTATAAGGGAATGATGATTTCCCGGATAAAGACTGCCTTATCATCTTCCTTGGGCCACAAATTATCTCTATACCAAATTTCATGAAAGTAAATCGGAAAAAGTAGACCATAAAAAATATATTTAAGCCCCCCCTCCACCCATCACTCACCAGTAAGGGGATGATATTCGGGATAAAAATTATCGTATGCCCCTCCTCGGAACTACATATAAATATCCCTAGATCAAATTTCATCTAAATCGGCTCAGCGGTTTTAATAGCTCCATGCAAATTTTAACCCTCCATTTCAACCCATTAGGGGATTAATATCGGAAAAAACTATCCTTTATCCTTTCCCGGGATTCAAACTATCTTTACACCAAATTTCATCTACATCGGTTCAGCGGTTTAAGTAGCTCCATACAAATTTTAACCCCCCATTTCACCCCATAGAGGATGAAATTCGGAAAAAAAATTCTATGTCCTTTCCCAGAATTAAAACTATCTCTGCACCAAATTTCATCTCAATCGGTTCAGCGGGTATCTCCATGCAAATTTTTAACCCCCTATTTTACCCCCTTAAGGGACGAATTTCGGGAATAAACTATCCTATGTCCTTTCCCAGAATTCAAACTATCTTTGCACCAAATTTCATATCAATCGGTTCAGCGGTTTAAGTATCTCCATACAAATTTTAACCCCTCATTTCACCCCCTTAGGGGTTGAATTTCGGGAAAAAAACTATCCTATGTCCTTTCCCAGAATTCAAACTATTTTTACACTAAATTTCACCAAAATCGGTTCAGCGGTTTAAACGTGAAGAGGTAACAGACAGACAGACAGACACACTTTCGCATTTATAATATTAGTATGGATATGGATTAGTATATTAGTATATATTAGTATGGAAGTATGGATGGTACGGAACCCTTCGAGCGCGGCACTCGCACTTGGCTGGTTTTTTATATTACGACGGTGGTAAACAAGCATACGGCCTGCCTGAAGGTAAGCAGATTCCATATATGTACTATCGGCTGCAATAATGCATGGACACCTTACGGCTCAGTTTCGCTTGCATCGTTTGACGTCTGCTGCTCACATAGTTGCACGTGGTGCGCAATAATTAAACTAGATGGCGTTGTTGGCGCTACTATTTAGACATACCGCAGAAAATAAGCACATTACTAGGCACATTAAATACCTATAAATTGACACCTGTTTGTTATCACCAGAAATATTCTCATATTAGTATAACTATTAACAAGGCTGGTAAATGCTAATTTATAATAGCTGTATTTAAGTGCGATACCACTGGTATTTGAATGCTATATTTCCACCATTACCTATAATGTTGAGATAGCTCAATGGATTAAGACATGTTCTCTAGGCTCAGCGGCCTAGAACTGTCGAGGTTCGAATCCCAGGTAATGGGAGGTTTATGTTTTTGTATCTTTTTATATTTGTTCTATTCCTATAGATGAAAGTGCTTTATATACAAATATTAGTCATAAAGAAAATTATATATTCATAACTTAAATAATTAAAACAGCATTTTATGTTTCAATATGTTTATTTTGTTCACTACAGTTCTGTTAAAGCAATTTTATAATACTACATAATAATAGTTACCTAGCAACTTTGTAACATTTTTATTGAGGTAATAGCTTAAGTTTCATTTCCATAATTGGAAAAAGATTGAAGCTTCACCCCAATAAATATAATATTGACAATATATATTAACTTACAACCGGGTTATCTAACATTCAAATCAGCAGAACGCATTAAGGTGTTAATTGCCATAGTATATCTATACCTATATGTGAGCGTTCAAACCATGAATTATTGTGTTATTGATTTGAAAATAATCATAATAATTTTATTTGGTCTTTCACCGTTACTTACACTTGTTTGATCTTATGAAATATCACATTTTAAATAGTAAAGGAATATAAAAAAGAAAGCAAACGGCATATTAATACCTATTACCTACTGAAACAATATATATATTTTTAATTTATTTAGGATAACCCGGTTTATAGAATATATAAATCTTAACGTAATCCGTACTCTTTGACCGACAGCATCTGCACTTTTTCTATATTAGGAACTACGCGACCATTATGACGGCGCGTATTATTATAACACTATAAACTTAAATGGCCCTGTTGACTGGATTTAATTCACTTCACTTTTTCACTCTTCACTTCAGACAGCCATATCATAGGCCAAATTACAACCTTGTTTTCTGGCCTTCCGTTAGCAGCAACACTGTTAACAGAAGTTTTTGTTAATAGTATTAGTGAATTAGCCACTTTCTAACATGTTATCGAGGTTATATGTAGCTTAAGTTTCATTTCCGAAAATCGGAAAAAGATTGAAGCTTTACCCCAATAAAAATAAAACCTATTGACAATTTTATTAATAATTTCAGACCGGGTTATGATAACATATATATCAGGCGAACGCATTCTGGTGTTAGCCAAATCTATAAGTAAGCTTTTAAGTAAGTAAATAAACCCGCCATTTGTGTTAATGACATTTAAAATAATAATAAAATACGGGACAATCTTACAGTTCACTAAGGCTTTTATTATTGATACTAGACGACCATATATTTCATAGATTATAATGGTAGGATTCCACGGTTATCTATGTCACTCGATCTCGTTAATTAACATGATTATGTTGTTTAATAATAATTTTCCTTAACTTAACACATCTATTACTAATAGTATCTATAGGGTTAAAAAAGCATGATGAAAACAATATCCTACTCATATGTTACTTGTCACTTGTTTATATATAACCCGGTCTGTCTTTCTTCAAACCTTACATGTTCACAGTTAGGTATACCACCAGATTCCATGTTAGGCACTACGTGATCACTGAACGTGAACTTATATTGTCCTTTTGAATAGATTTAAACACTTCTCACTTCTCGTCACTAAACATGACATTTAGTCCAGTGTCCAAATTGTATCAAATTGCTGTTTTATGTGCTTCTCTGTAAGCAAGGGTTTAACAGCATGCCAATGATAGTATAAACCCTCCTCTTTATGGAGACACCTCGAACAGTCCACACTTGTGTGCAATAAATCAACGAAATGCCTTGTCGATTCAAAATCATTTTCTTTGTAGTCCATTACCATGGCTGGTGGCCGTTCTTTGTCGGTGTAGCAGAGACGTTTCCTTTTGCTCAACCTTTTTTTAGCTGCAACAATATTATACGTAAATAAATCATCAGAAAAATGTATGATAGTTAAGTAGTAGTTACTTATAGTAGATAATTATATCACAAACATGTAAAAATAACGACTTACGTTTAGATCAGTTTCTGTAGCTTCTTTATATATCGCAAATATTTGCGACCTTTTAACTAGATCAATATTACATAGAAAACTAGTTTTAATATTCATGATATCCAAAAAAAATATGAATAACACAGCTGAAGTAGGTCTACGAACGAACATGTAACATCTTTGTGATAAAAACGAATAAGTATGGTAGTTTTGAATCATTCGTCTACCCTCATCGATTATTATACTAATCATAGTCGTAATGGATTAATATCTGAGCAGCAAAATAAACTTATGATGAATTTCGACTGCCTAGTCAATTGAACCGATGGTCGAGTGGCTAACGAGGCAAGTAACTGTCGACCTAGCTTTAGAGTCGCGGGTTCAAATCCCGCACCCAACGAAAAAAATGTTGGGAAAGAAGTGTTTTTGGAATTGTTTGGATATTCACTAGTAGTGAATCGGAAACATCGCAAGAAAAATAAATGCACAAAGGTAGCACATAAATAGAAAGCACATTCCAAATTGCGTCATAATACCGCCATTATCGATCGATAATGCGTTGGCAAGATTACTTGACAGTATAATATAGGAAAAATAATAACCCAAGAAAAATATAATTATATCCAAGATGAGGAATTAGTTTTTGTTTCCATCTGTGTTAACAGCGCCATCTAGTGAAACTATGCCGATCCTCTGAGGTTTACATTTACATCTATAATGATATTACACGTCGTGCACATAGATGGCGTTAGCAAGCGCGTCAAGGGAAACAGTTTGCGACTTGACCATGCACTTATGCTGTCTAGTGTACGTCCTTTATTGATTGAGGATTCTTTGTGTTGGCAGCTAGAGACAAATGCAGAGGTCCGTACTCTCAACACAGTGAATCCTCGGAGCTCTGGCGAACTTAGTCATTACCAGGAACAAAACACCAAATACCCACTGAGCAAGTAGGGGTGTTATTATAGCTACGGTCTTCTATAAGCTGGAGATACTTGCCCAGTTGGGCTGCTCCAAATATTATCGTACTTAATGACTTTCCGCTGTGCCCTGCCTCTCTGATTCACTCGTGGAATTCAGCTTCGATGTAACGAGCCTTAAATCATTTGGTATATTATTTTCTTACATCCTAACGGTTTTCAAACCGGTTGGAGAACGTGCCTACGTGAATCCGGATACCTACCACAGAATAATTATATTACCTACCTAAAGGAACACACAGAAGACAGACACAGACACACAGATGTACAGAAGGTCCACTGCCCAAGTGATGACGTTAGCTGTATTTTTTTGGCAATAGACAATCATAGTGGGATAGGATTGTCGACGTACCACATGAGTCATGACTGAACATTCAAAGGTTAATTGTTTTAGTTTCTATGTTCGTTATTGAAATCAGTGGCGGATTTGCCCTAAGGCCCAGTAGGGCCGGGCCTAGGGCGGCCAGATATTAAGGGCGGCAAATCGTGCCAAAAAAATCACCGATGATAACAAGATTAACAAGAAATAACTCAAATGCAAAATATCTTAATATTATAAAGGCTCGCGTACCGTACCGTATGATTATAATCTTTCTATATCACTATTTTTAACCGACTTCAAAAAAAAGGAGGAGGTTCTCAATTCGGTTGTATTTTTTATTTTTATTTTTTGTTTCAATGTTTGTTACCTCAGAACTCCGTCATTGATGAGCCGATTCGAAATTTTCTTTTTTTGTTTGTAAGTATATGCTTCCAGGTGGGTCCCATTATTTCAAAATTCAGTTGGATGATGGGATCCATGAGGAATTGAGGGAACTCCTCAATTATATTAGGCACGCGTGTAGTGATTTTGGGTATTTTCTATTATAACTAGTGTATTTACACCCGGAAATCATAAATTTGGTGGAGTGGAATTGATGATGAAGACCACAGATGACTTATGGAATTCCTCAATGATTTACTTAAAAGTACAAAAGTATATCACAGATTCTGATAAGATTCCGTTGAAATACATAGCAACTAATGAAGTGCCAAAGGCGATCCTTATGGATTCGACGGAATTCCTCAAATATTATCGGCCCACATACATCAGCGATTCGGTTTTTTTCTCTAATAATCAACGCATTTGCTCTCGGAAATCAGATCATGTGGTAAATTGGATAAGAAATGTGGAAATATTCTCGTGCCTTGGCGGAGTACTAAATTGAAGTCGGTTAAAACTTTGTTTTTAAAGTAAATTATACCGTATCAAAGTATAAATAACTACATATAAAATAGTTCGTACGTTTAGTTTAATATGAAAAAGATTTTCGACGGAGTGTATAGATAAACTACCTACCCAAAATTTTTGTTTCTGAATATGTTTAGTTCCATTAGCTTTTTTCTCCAATTTTTAATTTTCCTATGCGGTTGTGTTACCAGTAGGTTATTTCTTCGGACGCATTAATTTATATTCGTTTTTGTTGCTAGACGCATTCTTTCTTTACCATGCATTTTGTCTCCTAGTTCATATTATCCTCGTGTAATTATTTTACCTGTAGAACCAGTTCTCAATCCGAAATCCGCGGCAGCGGCCGGCGAAGCGCCAGAACTGACTTTACGGATATTTTTTTTCGTCTAAAGTCGGTTCTGGCTCTTCGCTGGCCGCTACCGCGGCACGCTCGCTTCGCTCGCTCGGCTTGCGCGCTTTAGGGTCGCGGTTCGGTTAAAATCAGTCTATCAACACGTGGGAATATGAACTACATCGTCTAGAAAATTATCTGTTGGGGAAAAACGCTACTAGAAAACAATTCGTTTGTCAATACTTGCGTATATCGATTAAGAAAAATAAAAAGTGGGGAAAAAAGCTAACGGTACAAAAAATATTCGGAAACAAAAATTTTGGGTAAGTAGTTTGATGCCACACACGATTTTTTAAGCAAATTGGATTGCGAAGATTTAAAATAATAAAATGATTTTGCTGCGCTTAAATGCAGATGAGTTTTGTAACACATTGTAAAACATTTATTTTATTAAAAACAAAACCTAAAACCGTTTAAAATGGTTTATTTAAATGTCCAATCATCCCTGAAACTTCGGAAAATATTATAAACTAGCTTTTAGTTAAACAGTTTTCTGAATAAATTAAAAGTGAGAATAAAGTAAAATTCATGAATTTTGTATCTAGTCTATAATGATGGGTGCCGAGAAAGGGGCGGCACATGGCCTGGGGCCTAGAGCGGCTAGGACTGCAAATCCGCCATTGATTGAAATAATCATTCATTTTGGAAAAATAATACGCTCGTTGCTAATATATCGCATTCCCGAAATACCAGATTTTGCAAAATATCGGATTATCAATATATCACACTTTGAGCTAACCACATTCCCTTTACACCGTAAAATCGTAAGGTACTCATGGAACTAAATCGTAAGGTACTCATGGAACTAAATCGTAAGGTACTCATGGAACTAAATCGTTTTAAGTATGTCCCTATACTCTATACTGAAAATTTGGTATACTTATTGGTAATGTGATAAATCAAGAATGTGGTATTTTGCAAAATCTGGTATTTCGGGAATGCGGTATATTAGCAACGAGCGAAATAATATAATATGATACTTAATAAAAAAATACGAAAGCCTAGGATGAAGTAAACATTTACTAAGTACGTACAACAGAACGTATATATGAAACTTCATTGTGTGCGATAACGCTGTAGACTTCAGCAAGTCTAGCATGGGACGGCCGCGACATGTTCTCGATTTTTATCGCACTATACCTCTTGTTCTAAGTGTTCTAATAAGAGAAAGACGGATAGTGCGACAAAAATCGAGAGCTCGCGCGCCGTCGCGTGCTAGCCGTGCAGTTCACGTAAAAAGAACGCTGGCGGCCATAAACTTTATATGGCATTCGGCGTTCTTTTTACGTGACACCAGCCCCGCTAGCACTCTAGGTTTTATGTCCGACATAAAGCATTTGTCCCTCTTGCACTCGCATATTGGCCAGAATGGGACGAATGCTTTATGTCCGACATAAAACTTAGCGTACTAGCCCAGCAGCCCCCCTAGCACACTAGGTTTTATGTCGGACATAAAGCATTTGTCCCATTCTGGCCAATATGCGAGCGCAAGAGGGACAAATGCTTTATGTCGGACATAAAACCTAGTGTGCTAGGGGGGCAGGTATACAGCCCTAATACGCCGGAGACGCTACACGAACCGACATCGGCCGGACTGCATGCCGGCCGACGCGTGATTCGGCCCGTGTGCCCGACTGGATACGTGTCCAACCAAATCAAGGTAACTCCATACTAGATTTTCAGTGACCTTGCTTGGCCGATTTCGCTCGCGGCCGTTATCGGCCCGTGTAGCGTCTCCTATATCGGCCCGTGTAGAGTTTATAGATACGAATCGTTACGCACCAAAATTACAGTGGGATAAGCCTATACCAAATACTGAGACCGGGTATGATATTCATTTTTGGTACAAGCTTTAATTACCAACTGTACTTTTCTGTATACCGTTATCAACCACTCGTTGAGACGTTTCTAACGAGTCCTAACTCAACGGGTTTACGTAGTCGTAACTCAACGGGTTTACGTCTGTTAAGTCCTGAATTTCCATGGCCACCTTCTGTCTCCAATCTCCATCATCAGATCAGCTGGATGGTACCATAATATTCAATTATCATCCATACTATACTTAAACCCAAAATTTCACAATTGCAAGCTTCAAAATTGAGTTGCAAACAATTGCAAGTTAAATAAAAGCTTGTAAAATAACGAGATACGCATTTGGCTTGCTGACTGTAGGTACTTTATTTCTAATATATACAAAAAACGTCATCTTCCTTTATGTGTTCCTTGATTCATGTTGTATTCTCTTTCCTCCCTTTCTTTTCTGTTTAAGAAAGCAAGTAAATTAAAAACTGCTTGCGTTGCAGCGTTCTGGTTTTCTGAATTGCTTTCACTGAAAGTGCACAGTTTTTTGCCCTCATCCTGAATTAGCGGATTTAGTTTATCCGTAGACGATGATAAATCAAGCAATGCATTTTCAAGAGGGGTTAAATCTAGCCAGCTTTTCTCACTAAAACTGTCTTCAAGCGTAACTATTTCTAGAGGTGCTTCATTTGTGGATACAGACGAATTCTTTAAAATATCATCATGATTTGATTCATCCGTGTCACTGCTAGAGACTACTTGAATGACATCGCTCGATCGGTTCTCAATACGCGTTGGTGACAAACATGTAGTAGATATCCAACATTGCCTACCCGATTCTTGTAACTCTGGGTATTCGCAAATATCTGCATAAACGTGAAATTTAGATTCTTTGTCATAAACAGTTTTCATCATTTTCATGGCCGCCGTGATGTCCAGTTGGTTATCAACATTGAGGAGAGGAACATTAAATTCATATTTTCCTTTATAAAAGTAGGAAGACGGGAGGCTGTACCCGCGGACAATCAAGTCCGCATGGATTACGGAGGGGTACCGCGGTACTGTATACGGTTGTCGGTAAATGCATTCGAATTTACCTGTGGCAGAACTTGGATTTTTGGTATAATCGACGACCACTGAAAGAAACATCACATTCAGTTAATTACAAAGTGAACAAGAGTTCCAATGTGTCATTTAGCTGTTCACTGAATAATCTGAATATACTTAAAACAAACACCTAGCTTAGAAAAAATATGCATTTTTTTAGAGGACGTAACATAAATTTATAGCTACATATGTACCAAAAGGATCCTTACGCTTTAATTTAAAAAAAAAATGACCTACATGTCAAACAGCAATTTTCTGTATTTTCCATAGAACGATTACATAGTACAAATAGAAAACGGTGACGTCATACGTATACGCCGCAGAAAATACGTAATTTTTGAACCGTTGCCACAATCATCTAAGTAAATTGGCTTAATTAGAACAACGTAATGTCCTATTTCCAACAGAAGAAATACTTTTTTCCTTACTACATTCCCACGCAAACCATGTCGCGTTAGTCGCGGGTGCAGCTAGTAGGTACCTAATAAGAGTA
This sequence comes from Epinotia ramella, assembly GCA_947578815.1. Classification (NCBI taxonomy): domain Eukaryota; kingdom Metazoa; phylum Arthropoda; class Insecta; order Lepidoptera; family Tortricidae; genus Epinotia; species Epinotia ramella. Next base: position 21,511,423 of record OX388206.1, read on the forward strand.
ATAAGTATATCGGCTCTCTTGCAAAGATTACGTTGGACGTTGTCAGATCTTATGTTTTTTTTTATTAAGCGTTCAGCGTTAACAAGATAAGCTGTATGAAGAAGAGCTAGACTAATTGGTCCGAAATGCTCTGACTGATTGCTACATCTTCCCGAGTCTGGCTGCTCGATAAATAAACTGAAGCGACAATTCTTTAACCAGTCTCTAACTCTCCATAGAAAATATTCAACCTGCCTTTTATTATATCCTTAATAACAGCTGGACATATCTTTGCGGTGACCGGAGTAGTATGATTCAGGTCAGGACACGAGTTTATCTCAATCAACCATGGCCTGTAATCCTTGTCCAAGAGGAAGTCACAACCGTATAACTCGAAGCGGTTTTTACACGCAACCATCGAATCCTGACAACCCAGCACTATGCTTATGATGGCTTTTTTCATTCCTGGATAGATTATGCTGTCCCACACACCCTCATTTCCATTTTTATTTAAATAGCTAATGTATTTATCCAAGTCCCACATGTTGTTTAGTGGGAGTTCCTCATGACGGTTTTCACAGTTCTTGTATTTCTTTTGCACTGCGTTGTTGGTTAGATGGATGGACTCATGGTAGTTTTTCAGGTTGTAGTTTTGAGTACTGAACTTCAAATAACAGTCCTTATACATCCATATAACTAAAGGACAGGTACTTGTAATTAGGTAGTATTGTCTTATGTCGAATTTAGTGTCATGAATAAGCAGTGGTTCCTCTGTAAAATATGCATAAGCATTAGCTTAACCTGAATAGATACTGGTTAGTTACTTGAAAAAATAAAAAAACTTACCAATATATTTTTGCACGACGTATTTTGATTTCGCCTTACACAATATTTCATTGACCATTTCTAGTTTAGAAGCCAGTTTGATACCTCTGCCTCTACAACAATGCGCCGGTTTTATTATCCAAATATTGTGACACCCTTCGCAGCTTAGTTGTGGTCGATACTTGTGGATTTCTTTGAGTAATAATTTCGCGTAACTTAAATATAAATGCAACTGTTTATCTTTATTCATCACAAAATGCTCCGCCTTTGAAATTACAAGGTAGTAGTTTTTCATAAATGTGTTCCACTGTCCGGAGCTTACATTACTCAATGGTTTGTCTATGTCTTTGTTTTGTTTTCTATAGATATATTCTTTACACCTGTTCACTGCAAACAGTATTACGTTTATAGATACTGTTCCATTGGAGACGAACACTGGCCGGCGGTCAGCGACCATTGAAAGCACCCACTTCAGTAAACTGGTACAAGCGGTTAATTTAAAGTCATTCTTGAAACTATCAATTTCGCTAGAGTCGCCACTATTGTATGTCCGTGGACAGAACACCTCGGCCACACCTTCTATGTAGAACCAATAGTTTCTTCTCATTGTCGCACAGAGCCCTTGCTTAGTGGTCCACGCCGCATCTATCTGCAGCTTATTAACCATAGGTACGTATTCAGTCTTCATGTCAATGACGTCATCTGTTTGATGCTCCTTGGTGCGCCATATAAAACTGGGTAAATGTCTTTCCACTAGATGAGAAAGGAGTAGCGTTTCGAATTCGTTGCGGATCTCGTGTTTGTTCATGCGTCCGCTTTGAATATTGTTCATATTCATGCGCTGCGTGGGAAGTTTTTCAACCCATCCGCGTTCGACCAGAGCGTTACGCACGGATTTGCAGGTACCATACACAGAAAATATCATGTCACTTTGTATGGCAGCGGCAGCTATCTTTTTCAGTTGCAAGTATCGAGTTAATCTTGATTGGCAGTTGCCGATAATTTGCATTTTCTCTTTAGGTGTCAAACCCCAACACTTGTATTGTCCTTCATAGGGTCCCAGTTTATTCTTTTTTGGTTTGCTGTTAGGTCTTAAAGTAAATTTGGTTTCATGCTCCACTTTCTTTACCCTTATCGGACTCATTGGTTTCTGTAAATAGTAAGGCTTTCTATATAGCATAATAAAGTGATATGCTTACACAATTACCTACTAATTTAACATTTTACTGAATAATAATATGACAATGATATCTACTCGTGGCTCTGTGAAAGCTCGGTGAGCTGTAGAACTCGCGAACTTGTCTTTTTTTTAATTTCTAATAACTGAATCGACAAAATAAACTATAAAATATGATTATAATTTCACGAAAATCGGTTTAAAAAATGCGACCTGTAGGGTAGAACAACCGGACATCAGGACACATGAACATGACACATGAAATAATTTTGGCCCAAGCCGAAACAGAGAACTGAGAAACACTTGCTCGTTCAACTATGAAACGTGGCCCGGGCTGTTCAATCAAACGAGTGCAGCGACCAGCGACACAAGGAGCGTGAAGCCATAAATAAGAGTGTAATTTACCGAGACGTGAAGCTGCTTCGACGAAATGTCACGCTTGTCCATAAACGAGTCCTCTCGACGCAACAAGGGTAAAGAAAGCAATTCTTATGTATTCGAGGAATGAAAGGGTTCTTCACATGAACGCTTAACCTTTTCAACGCTCTCATATTTGAATGAAGTGATCATTCACACGCCAAGAGCTGTTGCCTTATCAAAAATGACGAATCTCGTAGTGCTGTGCAAAACATGATTAGATACATTTTATTCATGATCAAAGTACAACTTTATTCCGACCTTTTTATGGGTTGTTGGCGTGGTGGGCACGGCAGCACTCGACCACTTTAGTGGCTCTTGGCGCTGAAAAGGTTAAAAAGTGACGAGCCTTTTAGTTCCGCGATCCTGCATAATACTCATTACGAACCTTCATCGCAGATATTCTCGAATATAATAGCTTGGTTGGAGACCTGACTGTTTCTGGCGGTTTCCGGATTTTCCGACTAGAGTTTGCCGGTAATCTGCGTGAAGTGCCGCTGTTAAGGCCAGAGATCTGTTATTTTTAAAAGTGTTAGAATAAACCCTCTCTATCATGTTTAACAGCCTTAGGTGTATTTAATTTAGGTCAGCATTGGTAATATGCAGAGCAATAAGAAATTGTATTACTTTTGACAATACTCTCAATATGGTCTTCTTGCTTACGCTATTAAGAGAAGCAGAAATACGAATGCTGCTTTAAACTCTGGGGCCAGCAAGTCTTATTGTGCATAACCCTTAGTTGCATAATCGTATCAATTACTTTGTGTCTGGAATGGCTTATGTGCAAATAAATTAAATCCATGTCAGATTTGAGACTCTCATGTCTTTAATGAGTAAATAGCTTGACAAAGTCTTTAATTGACATTCATGTTGTGTCACTTCAGCTGTATCATTTTTGATACTGTATCTAAGGGTTAGCAATGGTGGCCTCCCTCAGGCATGATGTTTCGATTGAGAGGTATACGTAAATAAATGGACTATAGTATAGTACCCTACCTACTACCCCTTGGGCCTTGGCACACCTTTTCAATGCAATGGTACATCCGCCTCTACTCTCCACTTTCTACAGTCCTAATCCTAACGGCCGGAATTACGATTCTGCTTTTATTTTGAGGCACCTATCTACTTATTCATTGCATAGTATACTTTACGTTAGCGAAATAATTTATGCTCACCTTCTCTCGAAAAACCTTTTTACTTTTTCCCATGATGTGGCTTGAGTTGGGATAATGTTTTTTTTTAATTTTCTTTTTACAATGACGTCGCCTATAAAAAATATACAAGAAACCAAATTAAGCTTACTACATTTTATTCTGACTGTTGTCCGCTGGCCCAGGTCGGCTGTGGTAGTCAACGCACGTAAAAAGAGCTCCGGGTGACATATAAAACGTAGGTGTATGGCCACTTGAGTTCTTTATACGTACGTTGACTTAGACCGGGGCCCCGCTGGTAGAGCGATTAGCGACGTGACTGCGATCTTCATACTCCAAAGTCGCCCAAGTTGTCTGTCAGTGCGGCCACGGCCTTATAGATAGCACGCGGGGAAAGTTTGGCGGAACGCTGATTAGATTATTATTATTATGCAACTAGCGACCCGGCGGCTTCGCACGGGTACTATACATATTATACATATAAACCTTCCCCTTGATTCACTCCATCTATTAAAAAAAACCGCATCAAAACCCGTTGCGTAGTTTTAAAGATCTAAGTATACATAGGGACAGACAGCGGAGCGGGAAGCGACGTTTATACTACGAGTATGTAGTGATATGCCCGGAATACACGAGGCTAGTTTTTCAAGCCAGTATAGTAAGCTAGTTATCTCCGTCTCATGCCCGGAATACAAGATGGAACACACGCAATAGAGACGCAGATAACTAGCTTACTATACTGGCTTGAAAAACTAGCCTCGTGTATTCCGGGCATACTAGATTTGATCTAGTCAAAAAACTAGGGCATACTTACGTACGCCAGATCTTGGGAGGATGATGATGATACATTATATGATCTAGTCATCACGAAAATCACCTTTGACTCTTTAATCTTTATTTGATGGCTCAGTGCCAGAAAATCTTCTCTTCGATTTAAGATATTGTAGATTCCATAGTAGTGGCTAATGCGGCGAATGCAGCCAATGTAGCAACTAAACTGATGTTGTAATTATGAGAAAATCACAATTTAAGGGTAGGTAACAACTTTAAAAAGTTGTAAAACCCCGACATTTTAATTTCAATGTTCAATATCTCAAAACCAGGTAAATCGTTTGTGTTGAAATGTAGCTAGAAACCATCTCGATCACGTCAGCTTTCAGACAAAAAAACCGCATTCAAATCGATCCATTCGTTTAGGAGCTACGATGCCATAGACAGACACACAAATGCACGGACATGTCAAACTAATAACGCCCGCTTTTTTTAGGGGTGGTATAGCTTGACCACAACCGCTGTGCCGCTCCTTAGGTATGCGAGCGGCGAGACGGGGGGGGCAGAGCATTTGTCATTCCGCCGTCCCCGCCTCGCCCCGTCACCCCCGCCGCGTCACCCCGCCTCCCCGCGCATACCTTAGGAGCGGCACAGCGGTTGTGGTCAAGCTATAGTAAGTTATCAAGTTTAGCTAATAACTCACCTTTAGCTTAGCACCCGAGAGTCAGGATTAGACCCAATATGCCAGTATGTCAACTTCTTTGTCTTGTGTTTGAACCAGCACTAGACGGCTATGGCTTATAATGGCGATGATGTAATCTGAATGCTAATTGTGTGTAGGTATACAATTCTTCTGTGTACTCGTATCGTGACAGAAAAAATGAAAACAGATGACTTGATGAGCACAATCTTATACCTTGTTAAGTGTAGGTAGGTACTTGGGAAACCTTAGAGGCATAGGAAGCTTCAGACTCTTACCTCATTGTAACAGATGTTGGAGCCTAAGTTAGTGTACCACACATTTTAAAGTTTTCCTTTGTTTACATGATGTTACTTATTTATTTTTATAATACTGGGAATTTGTCAATAACATTTGTGACAGTGATTTGACACGCAAGACATTTGACGTTTAATTTCTTCTATTATACATACAACGGTTCATGGAAATAGGTAAGTTATCAGGCGAATTTATAATGAAGTGTCATATAAGGTGTCGAGTTTTCACCATAGATGGGACAAGCAGGGAAAAGGATCCGGGATTCAGGCGAGAGATCTGAAAGAACGAGTTCAAAATAAAATTTTTATTACACATGAATAATCTAATTACAATAGAATTTGAAATTGCCAACAATTTGCAAAAATAAATATATGCATCAATTGTATATAAATGCAAATTATTCTCAAACAACAACATTTTTCGGTAAAGGTACGAAAAGCTCAAATAGGTATACAAATATTATAAATAGATTTAAGTAACTGCATTTATTCAATATAGTATTTTGAAAATAGTTGAAATTTATGAATACCTATTATAAAATTGTGGGATATTCTGCTTTCGACCCTTACGGTTAAAGGCGTCGTACGCTAAGTTTCCTGCATGCCTTCAAGTCCGGTTTATTAATTACTGTGTAGTTAGCGTGCTTTTTTAGATGTCGCGAACATGAGTCAAAGGGTTAAGAGTATTGTTACGAATGTGGATGGCTTTACTCTTTCTTCTTTTTATTGTTCTGTGCCTCGTCGTTTAGAGGCGTCACGACGACGCGGTACGGGGCGTAAATGGAGGTGCAACTCTCCGAAAATTTAATGGATTTTTGCTTATTTCTATTTTCATCACGCAACTTACAAATACTCCTACCGACCGCACTAAGTTTTTTCATTGGATCCACGTCGTCTAAGCAAACTCGCGAGCTCAGGGGTTCCAAAAGTGACCTGCTGTTCGAGCTAACTACCCCAGACTTAGTTAGTCGCAACGGAAGAATGTTTTCTGACCTGTTAGCAATTCTGTTCTGAACGGAAATCGTTGAACGGAGAATACTGGCTGTTTCTCGTTCCCATTCGATAGGATCTATGTAGCAACGTTTGTTACCGACCGACCTGTCGACTTTGGGCTTCTCCGTTTTGCTGGCCGATTCGGTCCGGTATTTACCGGCGTGCTTAGCGTATTGCGTGTCTTCTGGTCGGCAGCATGAATGGGGCACGACGCGTCGCTTACACTCTGTATTTTTTTCTCGTCTTCCCCGCGTCCTAGAAGAAATCGCCGAGGAGTTACGTTTTTTCCCGCCGTTTTTCAACGAGAGGCCTGATTTAACGACAGTGATAGCTTGGCGTACCGTGAACGAATCCTTGGATGCGAGAACGAGACCATCTTTACAGGTAGGCAGTGCGTCGTACGGATTTAACCACGAGAGGAAGTCTGTGATGATAGGTCCGCTGTACTCTGGAGGAATTGGTTTATCAGCGTCCAGTAGCGCGTCAGTTGATGGCACTCGTTGTGCGATTGGTGTGGTGCTTCTCTGTTCGTACTTATGCTGTCTTGACTTACTCTTCAATAGTTTTTTCCCATTGATACATAGAGACAAGCCAAGATACGCTGGTGCTTTAGGTATAGCCTGCCTGTAGGCCAGTTCAAAGGTTCCTGTATCAGCTTCAGGGTTGTTGCGTCGATCTAGCACGACTGTAAAGTACAATACAAGTTTAGAATATAAGAAATACTTAAATGATATTATACCTATCGCCGTAGAATTATGCGTTCTTATAATTTTACGGTGATATATAAACGCATTTTGGCACCCCGAAATGCCATCCACGTAACAGCAAGCAAATATTTTTCATATAAATAATTCACCTTTTATAACATCCTCCAGGCATTGAGGACACAGTCGCGCCGTAACTGAAGTGGTCGGCGCGAGATCAGGACTTGAGTTAATCTCTATAAGCCAAGGCGTGAAGTCGTCAGTCAGCATAAAATCGGCACCGTACAGTTCGAAGCTGTTCTGCCTCTTATCCATCGAGTCCTGGCAGGCCAACATCGCTCCGATGAGACACTGCTTAATGCCCGGATATATTTTCGAGTCCCACAACTCATACTTCCCAATCTGTCTTCAGAAGAAAGCCATTTTGAACACAAATGGTACTACAAATCGATAATGCTCTACATTTTCACATATTTACCTCAAGTAAGCTTTGAAAGTATGGCAATCCCACATGTTTTCGTCTGGCAAGGCCTTGTCTCTTTCACCGTTGTTCTTGTATTTAGCCTGAACGGCATTATTGGTGAGATGAACTGACTCGTGGTAGTTTGACAAACTGAATATTTGAGAACTAAACCTGAGATAGCTGTCTCTGAAATAGGAGGTTCACATCTTTATAAGTATCAGCTAAATATATAAAAAATACCGGACAAGTGCGAATCGAACTCGGCCACCGAGGGTTCCGTACAAAATCATAGATGTAGTTTTCAGATTTTTCTCTGTACTTGTGGCATGAGACGATACTTATTAATTACTCGCCAAATTCCATAGTTGTAGGTCAACGGAAACTACCCTATTTTTGATTCCCATGAGTTGAGCTTGTCGAAATATTATTTTTTTGTGGCATAAACGGCCGTTTCTTTTTTTACGTTACCTTAGAAGTTTAATTTTTGCACAGCTTCAAGGGACCGTAGCCCTGAGTATAATATGGTTTTCATTTCAACTCGATACCTCCACGCGTTGCCGACATAAAGGGTCTTCACATACAGACAGACAGTCGGACAACAAAGTGATCCTATGAGGGTTCCGTTTTTTCCTTTTGAGGTACGGAACCCTAAAAACGGGATAGTAAACGAGATAAAGTACCGAATGACTTACTTATATACCCAAATCGTCAACGGTTGACAGCAGGTGACGAGAAACCATTGTCGGATATCGAATTTTGTGTTGTAAATAACTAGTGGATTCTCTGAAAAAGCACATTGAACTAAATTAGGATTACACATGTTTAAAAAAAATACGATCATATATTGCTCATTCTCATTTTCCCGGGAATTTTGCAGTCCCCCAAAGAACCGGTACTGATGACTTAATCGTACCGGTTCTCCCGAATCTTTCCATAATGGAAAAATATTAATGTAATTTTAGTATTTTTACTGTGTAGGTATTCGGTGAACAATATTATAGTCATTCATTATGCAATTTTCATATATAATTACCTAGATATACAAGATAAACGCCCCCTTTTTCGTTCGCTAGATAGAATTCTCTCAATACATGAGTATTTGATGGTTGTGTGTAAAAGTTGATAATAAAAACTTGTAACAGAAATGAAATTCTGAACAACATTTCAAAATAATATGTAGTCTATTCTATGTAGCAAGACTAGCAAGTAACAGTAGGGGAAAGTAGTACGAGTTGATCCCTCGGGGTAAGATGATCCTTTGCGATTGTCCCGAAACCACTAACATCATTTAGTTGCATTCACTGATTATACATAGCTCCGGACACCCCCCCGCCTCAGTCAAATCGTAACGGCGGCGTGAGCGATACATCGATTTTGACGAGAAAAAATAAAAATTGTGTACGTCTGATCTAAGGTAAACATGACATGACTTTGAACTTATGTTACTTTTATTTAAACAATGTTAAATGTGATTACTGTTGCGTTTGTGGCTTCCTAATATGCTTAATTTTAGTATTTGGGCTAGGAATCAAAGCCGCGTGCTTGTAGGCTATGTTAGCAAACATTGAATGAAAAAGTGGGACTTGGGTCAAGATGATTCCTTTCTAATATATAAAGTTTTTATTATGTATGTAGTTTTAGGTCCGTTTTTTAGTCGTGTTAGTTCAGACACTGCATTGATAAATAAAGGGACCATCCCAGTTAGAGAGATCTGCTAGTCCAGATACGCAGCGGCTGCTCGCTACCAATGTTGCTGAACTTGCTGAATTGGATTTGGAATCCCTTAGAGCGCATAAAACTCCTTCGACATTAACAAATGAATCAGTGCTAATTCGCAGTCCAGTGTCGCCAATCCCATCTTGAGCCGCGCAGTGAGACATCGCTTGATGATAATAATATCGTAAATTTTGCCATTACACCTGCTACATTAAACCTTTGCCACGAATTGTTGGCAAAAGAAACACGTTGAAAAGGAAACCCTACCAAACGAATTAGTTTTATTAGAATACATAACTAAAAACTTAACATGAGAAAAAATTATGACTATTCTAAATGAAGGTTATGTTTCACTATTGTGTATTTTTGTTTTTTATAACCTTTTTCTTCATAAAAATAATTGTTTACCCGAGATGGGGGTAAGATGATCATAGGGATCATCTTAACTCTACCCTGGGGATCGTCTTACCCATACACGGGGTGTACAAAATGATTACTTTGTAAGGTTTAAAAAAAAAGAAATATTTTAATGAAACCTTAATTAATTTTTGGTTTTGAGTATGAGGAATTTAGATAAATATACTAGTAGTACGAGGGTCAAACTGAAAGTTCTTAGAAAATCAAAAACTGAGCAATCAAGCAACTTATTACTTTTATTATATCTTTTCAAAATAGCCTCCCTTCACATCAATACATCGATTGCTTGGCGGTGTGCGATGAGGCGTTGTCGTGGTGAAGCAGGATCCTACTGCGAGGCCGTTTTTCTCGAACTTTTTCCAAGACAAGTGGTAAACAATTGTTAGTGTACCACTTCGCAGTAACTGTTCTTTGATCCTCTAAAATAATTGTTGCGTAATGACCAGTCCTTCCGAAGAACGAGGCCACCATCTTTTTTCCCACACTTCGACCTCTCTTCACTTTAGTAGGCAACTCCTCGGAAGGAAACACCCACTCAGCAGACTGTCTTTTAGTTTCAGGATCATAACAGTAAATCCAGCTTTCGTCACCCGTAACTACGTCGAACACAGCATTTGAGTCACCTCCGTTGAATCTTTGACCCATTTCACGGCACCAATCAACACGACGGACTTTTTGGGCTTCTGTCAAATTATGAGGTATCCACCGGGCACAAAGCTTCCTCACCGCTAAATGTTCATGGAGGATTTTGTGGACTTGACTCATACCAATGGCTAAGCTTGTACGAATCTGCTGATAGGTTACTCTTTTGTCAGTCTCTATCATACGCCGCACAACACTGATGTTATCTTCAGTAGTCGCCGTAGAAGGCCGCCCTCACGCAGATCATCAGTGAGATAGTGCGGCCACGTTTAAATTCATTAAACCAGTTGTAAATAGTGGCACGAGATGGGGCTTCATCGTGAAAGGCCAATCGAAGTCTATCATAACTTTCTTGTTGACTTAAATTACATCGAAAGTCGTAAAAAATCATTGCTCGAAAATTTTCTCGCGTTAAATTCATGCTCACGTAGTACACACAATTTTCAATTTGCCGCCAAATCAAAAATATTAAGAAAGAGTTCCATTTTCAAATTTTGAACTTATTTTTTTATTATATTTATTACAAGTGGCCAGTTCTAAAGACTTTCAGTGTCGCCCTCGTAATCGCTTTTATTTTTGGTTTACCTTGAAAAATATGCATTTCACAGCGATTCCCGCTCAAGGGGAACATCTCGTACTGCCTTCCCCTATGTGATTACAATGGTTTAGGTAAGTATTTCGTTAAGTGCCTAATTGACTTTGAGCATAATATCTACAGGGTGGGCATACTTTAATTATTAACAAAACTGAATGCTGATATGATAAATATCACGTAACAAAACTATCATATCCATTGGTGGCTTGACTATAACTTTTGGCTTTTGTGATTGTTTTTAAGGACGTCCGCTGTATCACGCGCGCGGACGCACGCTTCCCATATAAAATCGCCCGCGGCGGGCGCCCGCTGCGGGCGGTTTCCCGTACTATCGACCCGCCGCGTACGTCCGCGTGTGTTAGTGCTAGAGTGGAGGCCCCTACATAAATACTAAGTTAGGCTAAATAATTGATGCATCCTAAGTTATTATGCTATCTACAATCGTGGTCAATAGCATTTGTCAATGGTGAAAATAGCTTTGTAAGTACCTACACTACCTACTGCAACTTACTAGCTTTCGTCCGATTTGCTTTAGAATGAAATTGTATCCGTGTAGAAGCCTCATTTAATGATCTCACTCTAGATCCCGATAAATACGTTCATACAGCTGTTTATTGACTAATTGCATCAAAATAGTTTGCCAAGAACCATTCTTTCTTTGCCAAGAAGATTCGGGAAATGAAAATCTTGGAACCTCAACGCACTAAGAGCCTTATTACACTTGCGATTTGCGAGCGTGTTTTCTATACAATTATCAGTCGCGGCGAACACGCTGCGTGATCGCCTCCATACAAAATACGCTTGGAAATCGCAAGTGTGATATGATAAGGCTCTAAGCGGTTGGCCGCAACCGCACGCGGCTATCCGCTTAGTGCGTAGGTACAAGGGCTTGGACAAAAGTCCGACCCATATTAATTACCTATATATTTCTGCACCACATATCTACTTTTCATAGCCGTTGGGATATTGATGAGGCCTATGATGTCCTTGATGTTGTTCATGAGCTGTATGCCTCGGCCCCGGCATTTTGCCCCCGGCTTTACTATCCAGATGTTTAGCACGCCATCGATATCTATTTGTGGCCAATACATGGTCATTGTAGCTAAGAGTTTGACAGCCTTTCTCTCTAGTTGCCTGGAACACAATTAGTTGTAGTAATTAGTTGTTAGTCTTCAGGTAAAGGGAATGCCAACAACATAGTGGAAATCGACATTGGAAAATGTTGCGGCTGAATTTGATTGTTTCGCGCGCTCATCGCAGTCACTCAGCGTAAAAGCGAGCTTGCGAAACACATTGAAATGTGATCAGAGTATGCCTGTGGTGTTCTCGCCAGAGATGATTTTAGTTGTCAGCACGTCTATCATGGGACGGCCGCGACATACTCTCGATTTTTCTCGCACTATACCTCTTGTTCTAAGTGTTGTTGTTGACCATATGAGTGATTTACTTAATTTTCCTAACGTCTTGGTACGTACAGGCGTACAGGTTATGCTAATTTGTCTACGAATCAATATATACATATATATCGGTTATAATTATTAACGGTATGTACCCAGGTATATATAAATAAATAAATAAATAATAAATAAATATTAGGGGACAATCTTACACAAATCGACCTAGTCCCATAGTAAGCTCATTAAGGCTTGTGTTATGGGTACTAGACGACGATATATATAATAGATATAAATACTTAAATACATAGAAAACTTCCATGACTCAGAAACAAATATTCATGCTCATCACACAAATATTTGCCCTTACCGGGATTCGAACCCAGGACCTTCAGCTTCGTAGGCAGCGTCACTACCCACTAGGCTAATCGGTCGTCAATATAAATACCTATCTAGGTCTTCTAGGTAGGTACAATACCACATAAGTGTATTGATTTCCAACAGTAGGTATGTTAGTGGGTTGGTTGGTACTAGTTAAGTGTTATCATAATTTTATATTATTATCATATTGTGTGACTGTACCAGAACGTATAACGATTAGACTTTTCTATTTTTCAGGCAGTCAGTGGGTCAAAAATCTGTCAATCAAAACGCGTTTTTGATGCATTGAATATGCGAATAATCTTGGTTAACTATCGCTTAGCCAACACACACAGGGGTGTTAGAATGATGCACTAATATTGAGATGAGGTTGGTTTCAAATTGAAATGTTTGTACGTACTTAGTTGCAGGCATGGACATGCAGATGTTTTAAAGCGTCACCAAGCAACCACTTCATCTAAGAGAGCCCTCTAGATTACGCTTGACAATTTTATAACATTAATCTAACTAGGAAGTGGGTTTTGTAGTAAGTATGCTAAACAACAGCTACCTATATGAAAAACAAACCAAGTCATTGTTCATTTAATTACGTTACTAATAACTAGGTACCTTTGTGATTTTTATTGATAGATTATCTGATGAATGAATAAACGCGTCATGTTTACTTAATAGGTTATTTCAATATAACCTATAACTAACACGATAAACTAGCATTACCATCAGGATAGAGCGTCCGTCACTGGCTGACACCGTTCGATAGAACGAGACGACGCTCTTATCTTGTCACTTATCTTATCGCGTGATAAGGCCGACCATGATACGGGGTCAGGGCAGCTTAGCAAGATAGCTTTTACCCTTACGCTTTAAGGCGAAAATTTACTGAAATGTCACGTATAATGTGACGATAAAACCTATAGTGCTAGGGCCTCAGAAAACAAACTATGATTCACTGTTAAAAACTTTATAAATTACGTAACGTCGCATTATAATTTGCGGAAATATGCGATATCTCCACGATATTTATGATTTATCGGTCCAAACACGGCGGTGATCTCAGCGACATTAAACAACATACCTTATGCTGGAATTTTTGTCTTCGGTAAACTTCGCCTTTTCGTGGACGAGCAAATAATGGTGTGTGAGGAACTGATCCCACTCATGCTCCCAAATGTGTTGGACTTGGTCGTCCATGTCATCAATGTCTTTGTGGGTGAAGAAAGCAATGTACTCGTTGAGTCGGTTTAGGGCGAATTCTATCGCGGAGAAAGGGACCTTTCCGTGACTCGTGACCAAGTTATGTTCCCCGCTAGCTTGTAACGCACTCGATAGCCATTTAAGGATGCTGATGCAAGCGGTTATCCTAAAGTCGTCGATAAATTCTTCGAGACTCTCTGGGTTGTGGATGTTGTAGCAGCGGGGGAATTTTGTCAGCGCTACTCCTGGTTCTGTGTACCAGTGCATCTGGGTCAGCGACGCCGTCAGGCCTTCTTTGGTGGTGAAGAGCGATCTGCAAAACCTACACGAAACATTGTAACTTGCTCATTAAAGGATATCGAATAGGGTAATTACCTAGAAAAAAAGGTAAAAAAAAATATTATTTACTAGCTGATGCCCGCGGCTTCGCCCGCGTGGTTATAGGAAAATATATATATATATATATATTTTTTTTTTTATTGTTCAGAACACATACAGTCATACATAAAAAGATAGAGGTTAGTTGCTTATATATATAAAAACAGACCTGGAGGTTCATAAATACAAACATTAAGTAAAATATACAAAAGCGTCTTAGCGAGTAGGAAAATAAGTAGGTAGAACACTAAGTATCTTTTATCGATATCAATTTAGATCTCGTACGTTCTTTTAAAACATCAAGAGAGTGCATAAATGGATCGATGTCACAGAAATACTCATTGTAGTTTTTTAAAACTGGTGTGGAAAAGGTATGTCTTGAATAATTAGTACGTGCGGAACTCACATAAAACAAATTACGTGGACGTAAGGAGCGATGCGGTACATGAAACATTATATTTTGCAGCAAATTTGGGCAATTAAATTCGTTTTTTAGAATCTTGAAGAAGAAAATTGTGTCCAAATAAAGTCTTCTATTACAGAGGGAATTCATGCTAAAATATTTGGCTGACTTAGCCGACGATCCCAGAGGTACCGGTCCTGTAACATAGTGACCTCAAGAAAACATATTGTATTCTTTCAAGGCGATTAATATGGACATGGTATTGAGGAGACCAGATCACAGACCCGAACTCAAGAATACTCCTGACGTAAGAATAGAATAATATGGGTGCAGGGGCGCCTAAAGGGTTTGCCCATCCTTAGTATCATACCTAGATTTTTATAGGCCCTGTTACACATTTTGTCGATATGATTATTGAAATTAAGCTGCGAGTCCATAGTAATACCTAGGTCTCTAATAGAACTAACGCGAGTTATCTGCTTCCCAGCAATAAGATAGGTAAAATTGATTATATTTTGTTTACGGGAAAAACTTATCACAAAACATTTGTCTAGATTTAGGTACCTACAGATAATTATTTGAACAATATTCGCAAAAACTATCAAGATCTTGTTGTAGACTATGACAATCAGCTTCAGAAGATATAGCTTTGTAAATTTTTGTGTCATCTGCATAAACAAGATGTTCTGAGTTTCTGAAGCAGGTTGCCATGTCATTTACATATAAGATGAAGAGGAGAGGGCCAAGGTGCGAACCTTGCGGCACCCCTGACGGTATTGGGAGATAACGGGAAGTGTAACCCTTCAGCGCTACAGCCTGGCTTCGGTTTCTGAGATAAGACTCAATCCATCTCAGGAGATCACCGTGAATACCGAGCTTCTCGAGCTTTGTAATTAACTTAAAATGATTGATTTTGTCGAAACATTTAGAGAATACATATACAAAATGTAACATATTGAATTTTCCCGTGGGAATTAGATGTTTTCCCGCTGGAAAAAGTAGCCTATGTCACTCTCCAGCTTCTAAACTATCTCCATACAAAAAATCACATCAATACAACGCTCCGTTGCGACGTGAAAGAAGGACAAACATACAAACAAACAAACACACACACACACTTTCACATTTATAATATTAGTAAGGATTACATTATAAATAAACTCACGAAAAATCTCCGAATAGGTGAAACAATTTTAGATAAGTAATTATAGAATCGTGAATAATTATCAAAAATCATTTCACCTGCATGTACCTACACTGGATTTTCTGGACGGTTATAATAGTTACATTACTATAGAGGCCGGGAAACGAAGGGTTGCAGGCCAAGTAGATATAGACGGCCGAGCGTAGCGAGGCCGGATAGTGATACGCGGCCGGCAACCCCGTTTCTCGCCGAGATTTGTATAGTGCTTTTCTCAAACTTGCAATTAAATAAAAATAAAAAGTAGTCAATTTGTTTTATAAATAATACGTTTCTTCTTGAACCGCCTGCACCGCCGCCGCCGCGCCGGCAGCTGGCCCGCGCCCCCTCCCTCCGTTTAAAAACAAAAGAAGGTTGCTTTACAGGCCTAGGTGTGTAAGGCTGTATGGAATTCCTTTACATATCCCGGTAAGGGCATTTATTTGTGTGATGAGCACGAATACGTGTTCGTGAGTCATGGATGTTTTCTATCTATTTAAGTATCTATTATCTATATAAGTATGTATATCGTCGTCTAGTAGCCATAGTACAAGCTTTGCTTAGTTTGGGACTAGGTCGATTTGTGTAAGATGTCCCCAAAATATTTATTTTATTTTTATTTATATCATCTTCAATCATCGCACCGGATACGTAGTATTTCCGAACCTAATTTGAAGTAAGTCACGTCAACATTTCATTGCAAGTTTGAGAAAATCATATTATATCACGCGGGTTTGCTTGCATTGTTTGCAATATGCGGGCGAAGCCGCGCGGGCAGCTAGGTACCAGCAGCAGTTAAAAAGATCAATAGACGCTGTTTGACCATAAAAAATCGCAACTCGTTCTTATATCACGTCGTCACTTGTTCCAATTTCCCGACTACGATCCTCAACTTAATAACTACAAAAAAAAAACGTTCTTGAGTAAGTCCTTAAAGTTGAAGACATGACTACTTATAAGTCGACATCCCGATATATTCAAGCGTAACATTATATCGGTCTACAAAGACATGAAAGGATACGTGTTTAAATATAAATACCTGCTAATAACGACCTCTTTGTTGCTAAGTAACCAATCGTACTTGTCCCGTTTGGTCGTCCACAGGAAGTCCACGGCATGATGCTCCATGAATTTATAGAGAATCAGTCGTTCCACTTTCGAGAGCTCTTTCCCTGAAGCCCTTTTTGGATCCATGTTGGTAGGTGGATGACGGACCTTGAAACATCAAACTTCTTAGTGTTGATACAATTTTGGAAGTGAAAACTTCTTTAGCGGCGCTTAGCACTTTTTGGGATGGAGAAAAATTGCTAAATACGCGACAGATTTTTGTGACGTCAGATGTGAAGGAGGTCACAAACTTTTACATTTTGCTGCTAGCCGATTCGACTTCATTCAAAACTGAACGCTATTCGTAAGAGTATAAAGCCGTTGAACACTTTTGCAATAGCATATTCTGCAAATGAATTTGTAATTTTGTGCACGCGTCCTTCACCGTTTTGCTATTGAGCAAATTCGAATAGTTCGAATTTGGACGTTATTCCTAAAGAGATAAAGCTTTGAGAAATATTTGGCAACGGCAAAAACAAATTGGTATTTTGTTCGCCGCCGCCGTCCGCTGTTCTTGCAAATTCGAATAGTTTGAATTTGGACGTTATTCCTAAAGAGATAAAGTTTTGGAAAATATTTGGCAATGGCAAAAACAAATTGGTATTTTGTTTGTTCGCCGCCGCCGTCCGCTGTTTATTATATACCCTGGTTTTTACAGTAGGTAGGTACTTAATTGATAATTGTTTATAAATTTGCGCCAAATTCATTTTTAGGGTGACACCGTAAGATGTCACGTGACCTGATCGAAAAACTGTTACAATGTTATTGAGTTTTCACTTCTGCCGGCACTCCCGGAGTGCAACCAGGTCTTTTTTTATTAAAGATTAAACAAGCATACAAAGTTTAAAAAACTGCATCCCAAAGAGGGAAAGCTAACTCGAAAAAAAAAAACAGTTTTTCATAAGTACATAAAGCCTATGTTTCGATTCGATTGATACCTCATTCACCAAAATCGGTTCAATATCTTAAACGCTACGGTGGAACACACGCTGATACAAACAGACTGCTAAAAGAAATCTCTTCCTGTCGGCTCTGCCGTATATATACTTAGTCAGGCAAAAAATAGATACCTACTTATTGTCAAGATGAGGTCAAGACGGGGTGTAGACACTAAATAAAATAATCAATAATGTCATATTTTCTCGAAAAAGGATTAAAAATGTAGTCAAATAGAGAAAAAATCAACGCAAGAGATTAAGTAATCCCGAAGTTATAAGTGTCCAAAGTTTTAAAAAGGGGTATGTCCCTTTTTCGCAAAATGCAACTTCATATGAAACGATGACGCTGGAAGATTGTGACGTCACTAATAGGCGGCTATGTGCCGCGCCCATCGTGTTCGGCGCCGCCGTCGACGCGGCCCCCCGGCAGCATTCCGTAACGTGACATCAAACACTGTTTGCGTTTTCTCTCTCTAACAAGCAATATTAAGAGGAAACATAGAGCCCGTTTTTCCATACAAACGTAGTCCCCTGTTTTCTCCCTGGATAATGGCAGTAGAGCAATATTTTTTTCCATAAATCTATGGCTACTATTGACATGTTCCTATGTTTTCCTTTTTTTCATAAATTTATTCTTAAAAGAGATATTATGATATTAACCTTTAAAAACCTAAAAAAAATGCCAGATTTTCCGCTGTGTTAAAACATCCAGAAAACAATTTTGACCAGATTATTAAAAAAAAGAAAAACATAGGAACACGGCCAAAGCCTTTCTTTAATAATTAATAAATAAATAGTTACATAGGTCAGGTTTTGGAGAAGAAATCAGGGGACTACGAAACGTTGATTTCATTTATTATTCTAGGTATTTTCGGTCCAAGCTGCAGTTGTCTCTATCGCGCTCGCACTCGCTTGATCAGGCACTGCGCGAAAGCAATACATTTTACAAATACCTATTTCTCAATTATCTCGGCCTTTGTGTTTCCTCTTAAAACGGATGTAGCTTCGTAATTCTTTGAGATATCTGAATGTGATTTTCGTCACTAGGCATATTTTTTTGCCTTCTTTCTTTTGGAGTAATAATAATTTTCGAGTCTACACCCGTATTATTCGAGTGTGTGACCATCAAGGACAGCAAACACTACAGCAAGTACTTAGTTACTATAACTGTAGTGTTCTTCATCATTTGCTTATAATAATATGTTGTACGTTCATAGTATCATCTCTATAATCTGGGGCCACGGCAGTGCCCCCGTCAAGTCGAGCGCGAAGCAAACACGTACTGCCGTACCATCCTTTACTGGAACTATTTCGCCGCATTTTCAGGCCCCTATTTGAGAACCTCTGGATAAGACCAGAACGCAGAAATTTTCGTCATCCAGTAAGCTATAATCACATACTTAAAATCCAAAATTTCAAGTCTGTAGGTCATTTAGTTCCGAAGTTAAGCGAAAGCAAAGTTTCGCATTTATGACACTCACTCACTCACTCACTCATGATCATCAAAATAGAACTAGTACTTCCCATAAAGTCAGAGAGCTGAAATTTGGTACAGTTAGGTTTTAATGGCCACATAACGGGAAAACTATAAAAAATTGCAATTTCAACCCAGTTTTCTAGATACACCAACTGTATACATTACTTTGTAATCCTATACAAATATATAGGATTACAAAGTTACATATGCAGTGAATTGGAAAATTCAAAAGCAAGAATGGGCCTGCATTCATAGTTTGTATGTATGGATAACACATTAACCTACAAAAAGAAGTGAGATCCCATAAAAAAACATTCCATGTAAAAAAGAGGCCAAGTCTCGAAACTCTTCCACCGTAAAAAGTTGTGAGATATTTCGTAGAGCCAAGTCTCAGGCATTCTTATTAATCGTTATTTGCTTGCTAAATAAAATTTTGTGACTTGGCAATCACACAATATTACATAATTTTAGGTAAGTAGCAAAAATCCATAAATACAGTTAATTTGTGTGATTGCCACGTTGCAGAATTTTATTTAGCAAGCTAATAATGATTAATAAGAATGCCTGAGACTTGGCTCTACGAAATATCTCACAACTTTTTACGGTGGAAGACTTTCGAGACTTGGCCTCTTTTTTACATGGAATGTTTTTTATGGGTAATTATATACACTTAGGTAATCAAAGTACGTACGTACATTATTTACAGTCATAATTGTATGAGATGAATAACTTCTTTTATTAATTAAATAGTCGATCGATAGGTACTTAATAAGACTGCGTTTAAGTTCTTAAATCTTTCTGATATACATACATAATGCTTACTGACGATGTGTCTTGGATAGAAATCATTATTTCTGAATGGACTACTAAACTTTGAAGTAATTCGGTTAACTCAAATATACCTAAAGGCTTCATTGCGCGACCGAATTCCGTCGCCGTGGTGGTAGGCTGTGTTCACCGATTGATGCCACACGCTGCGTGCAACGCTTGAAGTGCAGCCAGATGTCTACAGAACAAGACGCTGTTCGTGACTCACGGCTTGAACCGGAGACCAAGGCCTAAGGTTGGTTCGATATTGTGCCCGCTGCCTGTCGCTGTATCACGCATCTCTTCCGGTTCTCGTATATTTGGGGAATTGAATCTACACGAACTGTTGCTTATCTTATACGGCAAATAAAATACCAGTTTTCCTTGAAACATTTACTGCAATGCAAGGCCACGTCCCCTCGGAACAAGCTATAGGCCCTGTCGATATTTAAAGTTGCCGTGTAGCGAGTCTTAAATTATCGTGTTTTAAGAGAAAACCTTAAATGATTGCCGTGTCCAAAAAAAAGCATGCTATAATGGCATAAGGCAATAATATGCTGCAGTATGCCCTGTTTTGGGTCCGGCGCTTATTAGTCGTACGCCAATAGACGTAGGTACCCATCAGAAACAACGCTGGAGCACCTAGGTGCGTTCCTGGTGCTGCAAATGTACATCGAGAATTTCACGTCGTTATAATTAGGTACCTACCTACATCTATGCTCCTCAACAAAAGGTAACGATTTTCAAATGCATCGTCATGCCGATAGCGCCTTACTAACACCTTTTGCCTGGGAACAGCAAAGCAGAACACGTAAGTAAGCATTACGTAGGTCCTTAGAGCCAGCTCACATATATCCGTAACAGGATCCAGTAACGATATCGCAAGTAAACGTATGGAAACATCACTGTTCACACCGCCCAGTCAGACATCAGAGCGTGCTCTAAACAAAATTAGTGTCGTTGTCGGATCCGACACCGATAGTTACGAATAGGTGTAGGCTCTGATTAGGTAACTATTCATACCTTATGCGCCTCATATTTCTCCATCCACCCTCGCTCCAGCAGCGCTCTCCTCACGGCCGGGAACCCTCCGCCCTTGATCATGAAAACCTTATGGTCCCTCATAGCGTTTTCGGCCAGTTTCTTCAGCTCATGCCATCGCTCGTTTGACACCCAGCTTCTGTACTGCTTAAGCTGCTCGGCTGATGTCGTCGTTTCTGACAGATGAATTCGAATGTGGATTTGAATGGGTACCTAGCGCCACGGAAAAATGCGAGGTGCCACCCCCGTTGGGGACGCTACGGATTTTTTAAGACTTTTAAGTGTATTGTTTTTGGACTTTGTATGACAACGGTGGTGGGTTGCAAGTTGTAAAAGTGAACTTGATTTGAAGTCACTGGTGGCGAATGGGTAGGAATTTGCTCAATTGAGTAACTACCGTACAAATGGAGCAATTATGAAATTCACAATTTGCCTCGACTCACCTCAACACAAGTTACTTGATCCCGAGATTCGTACTAACTACGCGTAGTCGGAGGTCAGATTTATATTGGTTCGTCTGAGACCAGTTGAAGGTAAGCGTTCTGCCCCTCGAATTTTGTTGCCGATTTATAATCAAGAACAATAGAGAAGACAAAGGCAGGCATAGGAAGCCGATCCTAATGAATGGCTTAGGACAACAAGGTATACCTACAAATATATAATAAGCTAAATCAATGCGCACCTAATTCATAACGAGATCCTGTAATTCGTGTCTTACGGTACGAATCAAGTCATGACCCTAGTGATACTAATTGAGCCTTCTTTTATAAAATAGCGAGAAAGACCGACCTGGACCATTTTCAGACTTGCACAGAGAAACGGCGCTCGTTGGTCGCAGTTCCTTCTTTCCTGTGCTATCCTTGTGCAGCTTAGAGTCCGACACGCTCTCCTCCAAGTCCATCGTTATAGCCATGAATGTTGCTGGCAGCCTCGACTCCTGCAACAAGTATCAGACATTTTCGTAGTATGTGTACTCCCTCTCGTGGCTACAGCTCTACTGCCTTCCTTGACTAAATTTAACCCTGTAGTGCAATAACCTACTTTGTATTTAACCTACATCGGGGATCCTATCATTGAGGCTTCGGCGCGCATCCCTGCCTGGCACCCGAGTGACGTCACTACTCGAGTACATTGCAAATCGTGCGGAATGTAGTTACGCGAACGCGGGAATTAATAAACCGAAATTACATTTGCCTCCTGTAACCAGGTCGCAGCTTAGAAAACTGGGTTACAATAACGCAAGAGCGTTTTAAAAATTTATAAAAAACAAAATGACCGGGTACTGTAATTTACGCTGACATCTTCGATTTCGACTGCCAATCGACTGCGTCGTTTTGATTGACGTGACTCGGGTTTTTTTATTTTTAAAGTCGGATTGGACCTGCGATTTCCTAATCTGCTGATTGTGAATGTATGTTAAATTAAACGTATCGATCCTTTACCGTTAAACGAGCAATATTTGTGTGTATATATCCGATACTATTAAACGAGCATTATTTGTACATAAGACATAAGTATATATGTAATCACTTTCTCGAAAACGGCTCTAAGGATTTTAAATTTGCAATAAGTTTAAATTTTTTAGGGGTTTACGGGGACGAAAATCGATATAAATAGGTCTCATATCTGTGAACTGTGTGAAAATTTGTTTTCTTCGTAGTTTCTCCATTTTCACCCGAGCAGTGCTCGGTCCCCCAGGTACAATATATATTTGTACTCACGTTATCGAAAACGGCTGTAACAATTTCGATGCCTTCCTATTTGCAGAATAAATAATTTGAAGAATAATAATATTTTTGGAATATAATAGGGGCGAGAAATCGATCTAGCTACTTACCTACTCTAAGTAGTTAGCTTTGCTCGCATATCTGGGAATATTATTTTTCTCTATTTACAACCGAGCAGAGCTCGGTCGCCCAAGTAGGTAGGTACTACTAAAAAAATATTAGTAGTATTTTTATTTGAGTTGCCTACGAGTATACTCGTTGGAATTGAAAATCTAACTTAACTTAACGTAACTTTTTCCGGTTTATTAGTTAGTGATGGTTAATTACAGCTTTCAATCCGCATTTCTAGGTATTGCGTGAAAGCCTGAAGGAAAATGAATAGCAGCAATGAGCTATTTTTAGAATTGTGCTGCTATTAGGACGGAACTAGAAGCGTGATTTAAAACAATTAATGGCATGCCAATTTCGGCTTAATTATCGTCCTTACTCGACTTGGAAGACCCTGTGATTTAGATATTGTAGATTTAGTTGATCATTTCTTGAACGAGCGAGTGAAGCCGTTTCAGCTAGGACAAAATTCATTCTAATGTCCGGAGGTCCCGCTGTTCGGCTGTCCGGCTGATCTCAACTGGACGCCTTTCTCAACCGATGCTCGTGAAATTTTGTGTGCGGGCTCGATGATTATATGATATTCAGATTTTTTTGTCAATTCATTTTTCGGATATCGGTTTCATAATTCCGCGTCCGAATTTCGCAGGGCGGATCAGCATCGGGCCGCGATTCCGCCGCGGAATTTGTCCGGCTGTCTGTGGTAATCGTACCTGTCTATAGATGTTCTATGTTGCGATATCTTGACACCGCGATGCGTAGCAACTAAGCGTAGGTAGAGGTCTATAGTTTCGCTGGTTAGCTACTATTAGCGTCGCAAAGGTGTCAGTGGAGTTCGACGGTTGGCGACTAAAAGGTAACTTCAGCACGACTATTAGTGGTTATATTCTCTTTGACGGCGCGCGAGCTCTCTCGATTTTTCTCACACTATCCGTCTCTCTCTTATTAGAACACTTAGAACAAGAGGTATAGTGCGGGAAAAATCGGGAGTATGTCGCGGCCGTCGTGTGCTAGACGTGCAGCAGGTCTAGCACACGGCGGTCGCGACATACTCTCGATGTTTATCGCACTATACCTCTTGTTCTAAGTGTTCTAATAAGTGAGAGACGGATAGTGCGAGAAAAATCGAGAGAGCTCGCGCGCCGTCGCGTGCTATCCGTGCAGGTGTGATGAATGGATTTTGTAAAAGCGGCCAAGTGCGTGTCGGACTACGCACAACGAGGGTTCCGTGCCTATTAAAAAGGTCGTAACGTTACTGAAATCTTATGGCACTTACGTCCTTTTCTTTAAGGAAGGCAGTTTTTTAGGAATATCTCAAAAACCTTTGAACCGATCTTGTTCAAAACCATTTTCGCTGAAAGAATTTAATTAGCCCTATGAGCATGATTTTTTTCATATTTTTAAAATGCACGGTTCAAAAATTAGAGGGGGGGGACACAATTTTAGTGACTTTCGAGGCGAATATCTCCGACTCTATTCACTTAATCAAAAAAATTGCTGAGAAACCTTATATTTATTTTGAAAGGCCTATCGATTGATGTGCCACACGTGGGCTTGCCATGAAAAAAAAAATTTTGGCTTTCAGTTTTATGTATGGAGTGCCCCCCTTAAAAAAAATTTTTTTAGTAATTGAATTACCAAACTATGTAGCGGTTAACAAAATACACCTATCCTTAAAATTTTATTTAAATACACCTTATAGTTTTCGAGTTAAATGCCTGTGACATACGGACGGACAGACAGACAGACATGACGAATCTATAAGGGTTCCGTTTTTTGCCATTTGGCTACGGAACCCTAAAAAGGACGTATTGATTTATTAATTATATACGCGCCTGTTGTAGTCACAAATATAGTGGGCAGAGTAAATTAATTTTGTAGTGCCACTTCAAGCGATTGTAATATATAGGACTTTTTGTTCTAGTCGATTCGTACGACATCCTCGCGAAGAAAGAGGGCGGTGCATGCATACTAATCCGCCACCGTCGACAAAAATAAACAGGCAGTCCATATTTCTCTATCAAAGTGGATTTGAAAATTATACACCACGAGCGGGGTTTGAACTTGAACCCACAACCTCTGGAATCCGTCCATCGCTCTTGCCAATTGAGCTACCGTAAACGTACCTAAATATTGAGTACCTAATAGAGTTCCTAAACCTATATACTGAATTTAAACTTTCGCGAGACTTGTGTACCAACCTATTAAATATCACTGTGTGCGCGAAAACACTCATCTTGAAGAACTCTCGAAGAGTTAGAAACATAAACGTGTCGCCTTTAGTGACATTTAATACGTGAGTTTAACCGTGGATTTATTAGTAGTATTTTATTTTCTATGAGCATCAATCGGTTTAGAAATCCATTCAATCCGATGTGTAGGATGTGGTTCGTTCTACTTTCTTCTCCTTGCACAATGCATCACTGTAGCATCAAAATATGAATCGGTTTATACTGTATTGTAACATTGTAAGTTCATTTTGGGCTAGAGTCATTGCGCCGGTTACGCGACCACCTAACATACCTACAATGTTTACAATTTTATAAACGTGGTATAAAGCAACTCAACTAAGTAAGTGGTCGCTAACCGGCGCAAAGAGCATGATTATTGCCCGCGACTTCGTCTGCCTAAAACTCGTTACTCCTATACAAAACAAACATCGGCAGCTTCCATTCCCCCATTTATTCAAGTAAGTACTTACCTGTAGGAATAAAACAACGCAACGCATCAGCATTGCAATTCAGCGAGGAAATGCCGCCAGCATCCTCGGTACAATGCCTCGAGGGCCTTTTAGGGTTCCGTAGTCAACAAGGAACCCTTGTCGCCATGTCGGTCTGTCCGTCTGTCCGTCTGCGGCTTACCTCAGACCCCCTCCCCCTAACCCTTACTATACTAGAAAACTGTAATTCGGCATGGTATGTAATCAATCACGAAATCACGGCTATCACAGGACGGCGCGCGAGCTCTCTCGATTTTTCTCGAACTATCCGTCTCTCTCTTATTAGAGACGAGCTCGCGCGCCGTCTTGTGATAGCCGTGCTGACGAGAGGGCCAGTCCAGTGCGAGTCCGTGGCGCCAGGTTTTCATCATAAATGTTGTGATACAGACCGGCCGATATCGGGCCGTGTAGCGTCTCCTATTAAAGGCCTTACCGTAAACAGCGCTGCCAGAACTAATCTGATCCTGATGAGGGGGAAGGGAGTTTTTTTTTTTTGCAAAATTAAAATTATTCAAGTTTTCACTTCTGCCGGCACTCCCGGAGTGCAACTACCTTTAGTGTGAGACACTATAGTAAACACACATTACGTGTCGATCCTCGTGATCGACTTAACGCGCTTCGAATAGATTTCGAATGTCGCAAATTCGAGCTGTCGAATTCGTAACTCATGCTGCCGTTGTACTACGGAAATAAGTCTCACAAGCGCTTAGGTTTCGATGCGTAATTTAAACTTTCGATTCGTACGACCATTCGGTAGTATGGCACACAAATTTGACATTTCGAAGCGACGAATACCGTAGCGACTGTAGTTAACTATTTCACTTGCAAATTAGCGTGTGAAATCGTATTTAGCCGTCAAGAGGTACCGGTGGATCCAATCGAGACCTATCTCATATTAAAGAACATATAAATATAATAATTTGGAATCGACAACATATATCCGCAAAATTCGGATTGTCGCGTATTTTGTATTTAAAAATGCAAATGAATGACACAAACTCCGCCATATTTGGCATAGGTAAGTATTCGTACTATTTGTTCTGTTTTATTGTGTATGTTGTGGATACATATCCCTTCCAAAATTACGAGTGAATATTCGATTTCCTAGTGATAATAATGGTAGTTGCAGTGATAATAGTGATATACTCATTTATTTCAATAATCGAACAAACAAATGCGTGATGTGAACAATGTCGAAATATCAAAATCATCAAGAAGGAAGAGTCCGCACTCGCAGTCGGCCCTTACTTGGAGCTCCGAAACTAGATATTTCAATGCAAATCATTAGTGCGCAAGGAGGGCACACTTATCGAAGTGGTGCCTACTGATATTTGGATAAATTTGTAAGTACCTATGGAAAATATGTAAACTTGCATTTCGAAGTGTTGTAGTGTTTAGTAACAACGTATTCATTACCTAAAACAAAGGACCCCGTGATTATTTTACTGTCGTTAAATTTTTAGTTAGGTACTCCAATCGCTACTCAACTGAGGAATTTAAGACTCATTCCGTAACATATAGATCTACTGTAAATATAGGTAGGTATATAATTCTTCTTGGTATCTTGAAAATTAAGATAATGATAAGAGATGTAATAGATTGCACATTTGCAGGATAAAATACCAGTGTGTCCATTGTGTATGTTCCTGTATTCATCTAAAATGTGACTGCTTTTCAATACTGTAAACCAAGATGTCATTATGTCTTCTAATTCGCTGACCCAGATACTGTCACAATGATTGATTGAATTTTCTATAAATTTTCCAAGCAAAGTTGCTAGATAAAATCTATATATCCATCCTGAAGGTGCATTCTACATACTGGTGAAAGAATTGTTGAAATCGGACGAGGAGTTCTGGATATTACCCCCTACATACAAACTTACAATTCTGCAACTTTTCTTCTTTATAATGTTAGTATAAATAACCTAGCTTTCCCTGCGGCTCCACTAGCATTTATCTAATTTGTGTTACCTATTGTATCTTTCAACATACTGATATGTGCAATTTTATATTCTTTACAGATCTTTTAAACCAAAGAAAGCAGACAAAAATTAATGTACAGCAAGTTCCTAAATAAAATTACATATATTATATCTA
The DNA here is from genome assembly GCA_947578815.1 of Epinotia ramella. Taxonomy (NCBI): domain Eukaryota; kingdom Metazoa; phylum Arthropoda; class Insecta; order Lepidoptera; family Tortricidae; genus Epinotia; species Epinotia ramella. Next base: position 21,539,222 of record OX388206.1, read on the forward strand.
TCATGTAATACCGAAATTAAAGAATGAACAAATAAATAACTTTGACTATGACATATGTGTAGTGTTATGTAGATACCGATACCACAGACATATACACAGACAGACACGTTAAACTTATAAGGGTCGTCAGGGGTTAAAAATAAACAAAGAGTATCCATAATCATTTTAATAATCTGCATAAATTGAAATAAACTTCTTCATTTAATAAAAAAGGTTAAACTATTTATTTTTCTGATCGCATTTAATCTTTATTTTGTTGACTTCCGAGCGTAGTATGTATGGTTGATCACATCTATTCCAGAAACCTGAAATAAATTAGAATTTTATTTCAGTAAACAAATATGGCCATGTATGTCAATGTTACTACTTTAAATTAGGACATTATGGCTCTCTTTGGGGCAAGCTTATTGTGTCCAGCAGTGGCAGCATCTTTCGGCTGATATGATGATGATGATGCCAGGGTCGATGTAATGCCTCTGCCAGAGAAGTGGTTAACTAGAATCAGATTGAAGGATCATAAGGGGTCACCAGATTGCTCAACTGTTCTTCATACATTGTTTGGTTCTCATTTGAGAACGACACGCACGAATAATATCAAACTTTGTATACACATTAGGATTCACCATATTTAGGTCGGAAACTAGTTTCTGTTTCTAGAAAAAAAATTGAAAATTGAGTGAGTAGAAGTCATCAGTCTCTAATCGCTTATTTTTTTTCTATTATAATTTATAATTCTATTTTAATAATAATAATAGCAATTTATTTCAGATTTTGCATCCATAGGCATTATAATTTATAGCTACCTACAGAAACTAGTTTCCAGCCAAGATATGGCGGATCCCATTGTGTATAAAAAGTTTCATGTTATTTCAGCATGCCACTATAAAATAAGAAATAAACCATGTTGTATGGAGATTGGATTAGGATTTTACCTAAGAAAGGGACTAGATAGATGAAGTTTTAAGTCTTATTTGAAGCGGTTGTGATAAAAATTACCAGAACTCATGGATAGGTCCACAAAAGAGCGTTTGTTGCTGGTCTCATTGCAAAAAATTGAGGTTAGTATGTTTCATGCATAGGTAACTTAAGGCTGATTTTCATTAATCTAGTTGTTGGATCCAGCGTCACTGGATTCCAGCGCTGGATTGCCACTGGATTATGGCCGGTTCACAATATTCCAGTCCAGTGATCCAGCGGGCTAATCCAGTCCAGTGCTGGACTGGAGCATATTGTTTACATTACTCCAGTCTTAAGAGTAGCTGGATTGGTAACACATCAGATTGCGACTGGAATGGCTGTCTAGGTACACTATTCCAGTGGCGCTGGATTGGGTGAGCTGGAATGAAAAGTTGACGGTCTCTTCAGTCACTGGAATGGCACATTCCAGTGCATTCCAGTGTTGGTTCACATTATTCCAGTAGCATTCCAGCACTGAATTGGATTGCTGGACTGAAATGCTACTGGAATAATGTGAACCGGCCATTAATGTAAACATATTTCAATCCAGTACAGCATCCAGTATCCAGCACTGGATCGGAACAGACCATGTTCCTATTTTTCAATCCAGTTACCGCCCCCCGCACGCCGCGCACTCCGTGCCAGCGGCACTGAATCCGTGTAAACCCACACCCGCAGTACCTGGATCCAGCATCACTGGATTCCAGCGCTGGATTGCCACTGGCACTGGATCGCGCCATTTACATTTAATCCAGTAGACATTGCCAGTGGCAATCCAGCGCTGGAATCCAGTGATGCTGGATCCAACTACTGGATTATTGAAAATCAGCCTTTATTGATGCTTTTTAAACCCCGTTCATTGAGAGACATCACACTCAATTTGGTATCCAGTGGTGTCGAATATTTTGATGTCCATGTTTGCGGTAACTTTCTTGAACACACTTATCAATTGATACTCTCACACAAAGACAACGCTCAAACTATTGACGTATCTGTTTGGCTGTAATATTGGCCGTATTTTCGGTATTTGCTGCTGTTGTCGTTGTCGTAATATAAATTTTTCCGCGGTGGAAATAAAATAAAATAATTCAAAACCCACCAACATATGGAAAAAGTGACTTTTGAACCTGGGTTGCTACATGAGAAAATAATTAAGCCGCGTTCACATTTGTCTGTCGTGTTTTGTTGTGGTGCTCTCTGTCGTGAAGGCTGCTGTTTACATTTATCCACAGATTACAGAGAAAGGCAGATAGGCCCTAATAAATTGAACGTTTTCTATCCGATCTCTTCTCGCTTACGTACTGAACGACGAGTAAGAAAGGGATAGAACCATGTTATCTGACAGGTCTTCATACGTCATTGTCTCCGCTTTCTCGCTCGCACGATGTAATTAGCTCTCTCGCTCGCTTGAGATTTAGTGTAGCGAAAGATATTTTGTTACAAGATATCGACATCGATATTTAAATTTCATGTATTCGTCATCTGCAACATTTGTCAAAGAGAATATAACCACTACGTTCATTATTATTATATGAACTAGCAATACTCTCCGTAGTTATTCTTATTCCATCTACAACTGGTTTAAAATTTGTTCGAAATATGAGAATTACAGTGTCTAATATTAAAATAATTAAGCTTTTATAAATATTTTTTAGTTTAAATTTCAATTTATTTGAATGAAATTTGTGAGAAAAAAAACACTTGGCAGATCCTGCAAATTTCATGGTCCAAATTGCGAATTTCATGCAATTAGTCAGGCAGGACAACTCGTTTGACAGTTGGATCAGCAGCGCTACATGCATCCAGACTATAGCAATTAGTCAGCTTCTGATGAATTGGGCCTGACAAATCATGACATGTATACACCCCATGACAGAAAACTTGGCTGATCATAAATATTTCCATGGTCCAAATTGTGTTGATTGTGATGGGGTATATACATTACATGATTTGTCAGCCCCAATTCATCAGAATCTGACTAATTGCTATCGTGTGGATGCATGTTGCGCTGCAATCCAACCGTCAAACGAGTTTTCCTGACTAATTACATGAAAATCACAATTTGGACCATGGAATTGGCTTGATCTGCCAAGTGTTTTTTTTCTCACAATATTCATTCAAATAAAATTAAACGAAAATTAAAAAATATAATACTAAAAAATATTGTTTTAATATTTTACACTGTCATTTTGTAATTTTTTTTAAACCGGTGTTTCGTTACTACAATTTCATTCAGTGTGGCCAGTTAATAGTAAGAAAGTGAAAATTGCCGCATTCAAACGGTCCTGCGAAGTAAAATCACATAATCTGAGGCGCTACCGCGAAACGAAAAGGAACGTCATTCGTGTATCTCTCTCCCTGTCGCTCGAATATGCAAGTGCGATAGAGACGGAGATACACGAACGAAGTTCGTTTTCGTTTCGCGGTAGGCCCTCTGCCCCCCTAGCACGCTAGGTTTTATGTCCGGCATAAAGCATTTGTCCCTCTTGCACTCGCATATTTGCCAGAAAGGGCCGAATGCTTTATGTCCGACATAAAACTTAGTGTGCTAGGGGGGCTGGATGCCCCATAATGTGCATACAATTTGTCAGTACAACTCGTTTGACAGTTGGATCAGCAGCGCAACATTCCTCCACACGATAGCAATTAGTCAGTTTCTGATAAACTGGGGCTGACTAATCATGACATGTATGCACCCCATGATTGGTCTATATTACTATATATAGAAAAGTACTCTGTGTATCTGTTTCTGTTCTATTCTTTCTGGAGTAATCCGTTGGTTAGTGCTGTTTTAAACTTTTAGATAACGATAATTTATTAAAAATGCGTACAAGTTCTACGCAGTTCCAGTTGCTAGTCGACTATATGGAACAGTAAGTACTTTCTAAAGCCTATAAAAGATAATTTCTTAAAAATAAGCGTCTTCCGTAATTGTGTAGCCCTTGCATAAACGAGAGCGACAGCTCCCGCGGGTAAGTTTAAAGAAATTTCTTTTTAGGTTTAAAGATATTTATTTTTCCCATAAGAATTACATGAATTCACTTACATGAGAAAGTATACAAATTAAAACTAAAACTAAGCATACAGTGTTTAAAAATAAGGTAAGTGTACAATATTAAAAATCAAAGTGGGTAGAAAAGCATTACAATAATTATTGCGCTAAGCGCTCGTATCTCATGTATCATGTAGTATCACGCCTTGACGCAGTCTTTTCCTCCAAAGGGTTCTGTCCTCAGACTGCTTCTCGTAGTTCGTGGGGTCAATCTTGGAAGACAACATGTCACGTTTTGCCCGCCGGTCGCTTAGCGTAATCTGAGTTTTACGTGGCAACCGAGAGGGCTTCATCCTTTGCCTTAGTTTTAATAACGTCAAAGTGATCTGCCCAGTTAAGTGCAGGAAATTGGTTCGAAGTGCCCTCTCTTTTAATATGTTAACAGAAATGGCGACCTTAGTAGACCATGTGATGGGCCACATGGGAAGCAAACGAATCTGCGTCAGTGGTCTGAGCTTACAGAGCTGTTAAATGCGGATGCCACAGGAGATACCAAAAGTGTCGAAAAGTGGAGAAAGGTATGTGTATAGCTTTTTTTATTCAACTCATTAATTTACATACTTATTCTTTTTTTCTTTCTTTGTATGTGCATTTGCTTCACTCTTCTTTATTGGTTTTGTGTGTGTGTGTAAACGTGTGCGTGTTGGGCTGTTGGGTGTTAAGGTCTGGAGCGACTTCAAAAACAACACCAAAAAAAAATCTGCCCGGCTATACCGATCGGCAAGAGGGACTGGTGGCGGTCCTGCAAGTGCTCTGAAATTGACTGACTTGGAGCAGAGAGTGATTTCTATTGTAGGCACTCGAGCGGCTACAGGCATTGTAGAAATTCCGGAGGTTGGCTTGGAGGTAGAGTAATGGGTTCTTTTTAATAATAATTTAATTTTATAGGTAATCACATTTTAAGTGATTATAACCTATATATCTACGAATAAGTTGAGCGTTGCGGCTAGTAACCCTGCGTGCAAAGCTGATAGTCCTGGGTTTGATTCCTGGTAATCGCAAATATGTTTTTTATATCTATTAAATATATTGTTGCCTAGTAAAACATACCCATAATACAAGCCTTATAGAGCTTTCTATGAGCCTATTTCAATTTGTGTAAGATTGTCCCCTAGTATTTATTTTTAATTTATTTATATATCTGATGACTGATGATGATACTTAATATAATAAAATATTTACAGGTTGTACTTACTGAACCAACAGAAACAAACCAATCGGTATTAATAGCAGTTGAACCAGACGAAAGTCCATCAATATTGGTGTTACACGAACATTTTCAACAAACTTGTTCCAGTAAGTTACAATTATTATTTATTTATTTTCACTATTAAAATAGCTATTGTGGTTGGGGCATATTGCACGTAGAACCGATGGCTGTTAAGGTGGAAAGGTTCTCGAGTAGCAGTTGGCGTCCGCTGGATGTGGGTGGCGCAGAGCTGGTCTTTGTCCAGTAGTGGACGTCTTTCTGCTGTCATGATGATGATAATGACTATCCAAATAAATTAAGAAAGTTCATGTACATTATCTCCTAGTAATCATTCAAAATATAAAGTTCATAGTTCACATTGTTACCTTGACCTAGTTGGTATTGACTCTGCCTAAATAGGAAGCTGGTGATGCTCTCTGGTTTGAATCCCAGAAAAGGCTTGGTTAAGCATAAACATTTTTTCCTTGAGTAATGGATGATTCCAAAATCCAAAATCAAAATTAGTATTATATTATTTATATTTGTGTAAGTATGTATACAACCTACCTACTGTTTCGCTTACCGTACTGTTCATACATATGTTAGGTACGGTACGCTAAATGTTATTTTTTTGAATGAAAAAATGACAGTCTTAACACTTGTTAATGAAAAAGTTTCGCAATCATTCCTCTGGTATCCATAGTACAAACCTTGCATATTTTGGGACAAGAAAGAACTGTAAGTTTGTCCCTAAATATTAATTTAATCCTTTCGCCGCCTAGACTAAAGACCAAAAGAGACATTGTCACGCCAACGTCACTGTTACAAGAGATCGGACACAAACCTTACATCAAAGACTGAAGGTTGCTTTGACAGCGGTCGTCATAACGCCTGTAGGGGCGCTGTGGCCTCGACGACACACGACACCTTTAGGTATTCTTGGCGTTCAAAGGGTTAAGTAATTGTTTTAATTTTTCGTTGCAGATTCTGAAGATTGGAATCGTCCTGGGACATCGGCTCAACCCACCGTTTTACCACCTAGAGAGGAGCCAGTACTTACAGTCAGGCAAGGTACAGTCTCTGCAGTAGAACTCCGTAACCCGATTAAAATAGTTATATTGCCTGCCTGCCTACGAAGCGGAAGGGTTCGAATCCCGGTGGGCAAATATTTAATAGCCTGAATATTTGTTTCTTAGTCTTGGATGTTTTCTATGTATGTATTTATCTATATAAGTATGCATATCGTCGTCTAGTACCCATAGTACAAGCTTTGCTTACAATTAGTTTGTCGATTTGTGTAAGATTGTCCCCAGAATGTTTATTTATTTTAAGTATTGTATTTATTTATTAAATCCCATAAAAAAGGCCAAGTCTCGAAACTCTTCCACCGTAAAAAGTTGTGAGATACTTGTTGATGTTGCAGATCCTGAAGATTGGAATCGTCCTGGGACATCGGCTCAACCCACCGTTTTACCACCTAGAGAGGAGCCAGTACTTACATTCAGCCGAGGTACAGTCTCTGCAGTAGAACTCCGTAACCCGATAAAAAAAAAAAATTGCCTGCCTCCCTACGAAGCGGAAGGGTTCGAATCCCGGTAAGGGCAAATGTTTATTTGATGAGCTTGAATATTTGTTTCTTAGTCTTGTATGTTTTCTATGTATGTATTTATATCTATTAAATCCCATAAATAACTACAACTTAGAAAAGTTGAAAAACCCCCGACATTTTCATTTCAAAATCCAATATCTCAAAAACGGCTTAACAGATTTTCATGAAACATGGCTAAGAACACTCGGAATCACATCAGCTTTCGTATAAAAAAAACCGCATTCAAATCGGTCTATCCGTTTGGGAACTACGATACCACAGACAGATCTACACAGATACACAGACACGTTAAACTTATTAAACCCCTCTCGGCCCTCTCTTTGCGTCGGAGGTTAAAAATAGGCCAAGTCTCGAAATTCTTCCACCGTAAAAAGTTGTGACATATTACGTGGAGCCAAGTCAGGTATTCTTATTAATGTTTATTTGCTTGCTAAATAAATTTCTGCAACTTGGAAATAATATTTTTGAACAAGCTTCTAAGAAAAAATATACATATTTGTTTGAGTCAAGTTGTACCAACTTTAAAACGGTACTGGACGTTCCAACGTTCGTACAAATTCGGGTGACGCAATCGCAACGTTTAGTTGGCGCTTATCGATGGAACAAAAGACAAACTGGTAACCACAGAACCCTACACTGTGCGTGGCACGGCACGCACTTGGGGAATGAAACCATAAAAACTAAAACAGTTCTGATTTGTCTTTGTTTTGTATCCTCTAGAGAGGAGTGGGACCGGTCTATCGCTCGGTGACGAGCCTGCGGATCAAGTTCCGAGAAGATCACCAGGTGCTGGTGTCAGGCAGCACGTGTCGCAGAGTCCCACGCCCTTACCACCCACGCCGCGTCGACGGCGAAGACGTCCGATGGTTTCGTCTCCTCTCCAGAGAAGGACTCGCACCCAGACCCAGTCAGATTTAGCGAGGCAAGCCTTTGTCAGGTCTGACTGTGATTGGCGCGCTTTTGAGCAGGAAGCAGAGCGGGAGAGAAGTAGGTTAAGGGAATTAGAAATAAGAAATCAAGAACGATGGTTGGATTTATTTGGTCAATTTTTAATACTAGGCAATAGAATCGTAGATGTGTTAGAGAAAAAATTGTAAATATTAATGTGTAAGGTCATCTGGGGCAAAAGCGACTATGAAGGCTAAGGTACGAGGGGAGGTACAAATATTCGTGGAATGAAGTAGGAGGTAAAATGGTACCAAACCTCTTTGCTTATGGTATGGGATAATATGAGAAGAAAATTATAAATGTCGATTCATAATCGTCATTTGTTTTGAAGATATCGCCCTTCAAACAAATTATTTCGGAATAAACGTAAGAGCCATCTACGGGGACCAGTGCCCTGCTAAAACTGATTTACAAGTGGCATGGCCACTTCAAACATGGCAGAGAGTCAATTGAAGACGACGATCGCCCAGGACGGCCGATTGAAGTCACATCGTCGGATATCGTTCAAATAGTTGAAAAACTCGTACAATACAATACAATACAAATACTCTTTATTGCACACCTCACACAAACAAAGCAGTTAAAAAGAGAAACAATTTGGAGACGCTCAAGCTTATTAAGCTGCCCCTCAGAAAGGTCGAGATAGGATACATCAGCGTAATCAAGAATAGGAAGAAGTATAGTTTGAGCAAGCGCAATTTTAGTTGCAGTAGGCAGAAAATTACGAAGCCGCCTGAGAGACCCCAGCAGCAAATATCTTCCTGCTCACTTCACTCACTTGAGGCACCCAAGACAAAGAGCGATCCATAATGATCCCAAGATTTTTCACTTGCATCGAATAATCAATCTGAATCCCATCAAAAAGTATTGGAGGGAGATTTACTAAATCAACTCTAGAAATCAGATTGCTGCTGCCAATAATAATGACTTGGAACCTCGCTGGGTTCACACTCAGACCATATCTTTGACTCCATTTCAGAATGCGTACCAAGTCATCATTAGTTCTTTCTATGGCAGAAGGGAGATTACCAAGCACGGACTGTGTATAAATCTGAAGATCATCTGCATAAAGGTGATAATGAGAGGAGATATTATGTGTGATGGAATTGATGAAGATAGAAAATAAGAGAGGAGATAGCACACCGCCCTGCGGAACGCCCGCCAGAGTACTACACCAAGAAGTACAAGAAGAATCCACCTTTATTCTTTGCCGACGACCATTTAAATAACTACGAAAGCAGTCAATTACTGCAGGAGATAAGTTAAGAGAGCGTAAAATAGCGAGCATAATGTCAAAATCGACAGTGTTGAAAGCATTGCTGAAATCCAACAAAGTTAAAACTGTAAGCTATCTGTCGTTCATCCCCAATTGGATGTCATCAGTGAAACTAATAATATGCTATCCGACCAATTCACTGCCGCGAAGACACACACATTATGTGTAAATTGTATTGTTTTTGTACTCCGTGTGTCTTTTGCGTAGTGAATAAATGCCTTCTTTCTTTCTTTCTTCTTTCTATGGCCGTCTACTTGCAAGTCTCCTAGCTAATTGATCCCGTAGCGCTCTGCCCATTAATAAATCACTAGCACCTTCATTCTCTGGCACCAACTCCTGTCGCTGAAACTCTGAAAATAAAGTAGAAACTTAGTATAGTACATTGTTGTAAAGGCTAGAAAGTAGGCAATAGATGGACGAGTGGGTTCTGAGTTATAGAGCATCATCATTTCCAAAGTGGTACCATTGCCCCCGGTCTACCCTAAACATTATAAATCACCGCGTGGAAAACTGTTGATGAGATAAAAATACTTTGTTAATTTGGCAAGAAGCTTCAAAAGATGGCGCCATTTGGTCTGAATTTCAAAATGGTACTTCACTTGCTATAACTTGTGTTTTTTTAAAGGAGTGATGTTGGATGCATGTTGTATCTGTAAGTATACGTGTAATATCAAAGCATAGTAAAATCAAAGTTCTATTTCCATCAAGTAAGGAATAAAACCTTTATTTTAATACATGACTTGGACGTTGGACGACTATAGCTTGTTTGAGGCTTGAAGTTGACTTTTGGGACCCCATATACATATGTGTGAAAGATTTTTGAAATCGGCTTACTAGTTCTACCTACTTCTTGCATATATTACTTGCACACTCATAAACTTTTTTTCTTTACATCAAAAAATATTAGTGTAGACACAAATGTTACTTTATGATTTTGTAAGTCGGTTAATCTCCAAAGTATACATCTTATCCCGCGGATCCGCCTGCGTTCTGTGTACCTAATATGCGGGCGGGGCCGCCAAAGCAGCTACTTACTACATAATTATTATATTTTACTATAAATACCTTGATTTTGTGCAGATACCTCCCGTTCAGGATCTGGTACATTATACATTAGCGCAATGTTATGTAACACAGAACATGCTATGATAATTTGCGAACACTTTTGTGGACTATAATGTAATGTCCTGTCTCTGTGTACACAACGCCAACGGTTCTTCAACCGCCCGAAAGTATTTTCAATCAGAACTCTCGCAGATGTGTGTGCTCTATTGAATGTTTCTTCAATAGAGTTGGGAGTTGGATCTAAATATGGTGTCATTATCCATGGCCGTTGAGCATAACCGGAATCACCTTTTAAAACAAAAATATTTTTTTAGTTAACCCGTGTGGTGTCGGTTTAGAATTTCACCACCCCCTTTCTTCCCGTGGGTGTCGTAAAAGTAGACTAAGGGACCAGGGTTGAAGTGTGTTGTGGGCGATGGGCTAGCAACCTATCACTGCAATATCACATTTTGTCGATCTTTTATACCAACATTTATGCTAAAAGTGGCGCTGGAACATACGTTTCATGTGCTCTGCCTACCCCTTTTGGGAATAAAGGCGTGTATGTATGTATGTATGTAAAAATAAATGGTTGATTTCATTAGTATGAAATGGTTAATGTAAATAACATTACTATACTAAATATATTGTCTTACCTAAAAGCCAGACAATTTCTTGTTGTCTGTGCAAAGATTGCATATAACTATTAACATTGCTATTTTCCCATATGAAGGAATCATGGGCTGCACCTCCAAACTTAGCATTAACAGATAAAATTTTGCAGTTGTGGTCACATATCTGAAAAAATAAATTTAATTACAAGTGTTTCCTGGTGCTTTTAGATACCTATAGGTAAATTGTAGCAAGTAGGAACGCCACCCCACCTACTACCGTGGTATTGTGGCAGGTGGGATATTTTTATATTTTTTTTGAGTTATTACAGCGTATTAGTATCGCCATACAACGAGGGAATACGGCCAGCCTTCTGGGCACCTTGCCCGTTGACGGCGATTTATGCCCATTTTTTTTACCTGTAGGTTAAGTTTTATTATGTTTGTTTTTATTAATTGTCTTGAATAAATTAATACCACAACAAACCACCATTAATACCTTTAAACTAATGACATTAAACAAACTCCTTGAAATTAAATACGCAAAATGGAACGCATGTCCTGACAGCTGTCACTAGTATTAATGTTATTTTACCGTCAATTTAGGCTTCAGTTTATTTAAGAATTAATTTCTCTGAATTTATTTAGGATAATTTATGAAATAATTATTATACATGTATGCGCCTCCTCGCGGTGATGATTTTGGTGTGCTTGAAGTTGGGTTTCTGTGCTAGGAAGCTATTGAAATGTGTGTGTGAAGTTTGCCAACCATGTGTGTCTATCTTGGGATTGTTGAAGCTGTTGTACATTGTAGTGGCTACTGATGCGGCTTTAACTTAAGTATTTGGAGGGTCAATAATCTTTCCCCGCACCTCTCAACAGCCAGACTATGTTAGTTTATATGGAAATCGATTCAGAAAGACATGCCTACAATTTCAGCACAAATGTATGTAGCCTCAGCTACATACATTTTTCGCCGGTCGTCTTGGGAGCGCGGGGCTACTACGCTCAAGGCAAGCGCGCAGACGGATCGCGAGCCCACAGGCCCGTAAAGCTCGCAGCCTGCGGTGAAGATCAAGCACCCTCATGGCGCCATCGGCGCGACGCGCGCAAATACGATGCACAACAACGACCGCGTTGTTCATGTATTGCGTGAGGTCGTCCTTTTTGAAGACCATAGAGAGTTGTGGGTAGTGATTGTTTAGTTTAGATTGTAAATGAGTGCGTAACCTGGCCAGGTCAGTGTCGCGATGCACCGTCGCTTTCAGTAGTCATATTATGAGATCCCTGCGTTTACTTTAGTCAGTGAATGCCCGTGTGATTCGCGTTTAATATAAGTAGCAGCGCTCTGCAAGTGTGTTTAAGTATTCCGCTGAATACATACATTGCATGTGTCACAATCTGGCTTTTTATATAGCATCCCTGTAGGTCTCAATCCAAGACGGCTTATAAGAGCCAAGAGGGAGGACCCTTGAATATAATAGTTCAGTAGTTTGGTCCGACTGAAATCCGAGCAAGTTTTAGAAAGTAGTGTAGCACATACTATATATTTGAGTAACTACTACAACTCTAGCCCAATTCCACCTGGGTAGTAGGTGGGATGGCGTTCCTACCTGCTACAAAGTTTAAATGAGTAAGTAAGTATGTATATATACCATTTGTACATTCATTGAGTGATAGTGTTTTCTACAGAAATACAGGTGTTCCTCTTCTTTTGTGGGAGTGAATATTTTGAAGTGACTGCCATCAATGCATCCTAGCACCCCTGGGATACCATAATTACTGTAGAAACTGAAATGTTAAGAATACTTTGTCATCATCTGGGTCAATCAACTTTTTCTTGTTGTTATTCTGTCCCGGAAACCAAGAGCCAATACTAGCTTCGTAGGATTAAACTGACTATTAAAAATAGTTAAATCTAATACATACCCACGTTTAATGGCATCTTTTTCTTCTTGTGTGGTTGGGAATTTGATGAATATTTTTAAAATATTGGGGTGGTTCAAAGCAATTGTTACTTCTTGTAAATAGTTACTCATTGCTTTTTGTGAAAAATGGTGTGCCTTACCAGTGATACGCTGGTAACTACCTTGCGCATAAAATAGTAATGCACATAAAACCTGCAAGTTGTTTTATTTATTTATTTAGATATACAATTTAACAGCATTACAGCATATGCCAAGGCGCTGGTAAACTTAAACTATTTTTACGTCACACCTGGCCATAATGTGAGTTTTACCGCACGCAGCGCGTACGGTTAAACTCGCATTATGGCCAGGTGAAGACGTAAAATTGTGTACTCACCACGGGCAGTAAAAAAGAAAGCCCTCTATCGCATATTTATAACCCTCGCCTGCGGCTCGGGTCACAATTACCTGTGATTTCGGGCTTTCTTTCTTTTACAGCCCTTGGTAAGTAATGTCCTAAACATACATATACACAATAACAAACAAAGTTATACTTAGTAACAAATGATATTTAACCTTTTCAACGCCGAGAGCCACTAAAGTGGTCGAGTGCTGTCGTGCCCACCACGCCAACAACCCATAAAAAGGTCGGAGAGAAGCTGTACTTTGATCCTGAATAAAATCTATTATGAGCTGCTTTCCTTTCTTTTTACTGGCTTAAACTTTACATCAATACATGTTTTGTTCTTTATAAGAATTGACGAATTCTTGGACAGGTCAAAATGTGAAAATTTCGGGATTATTCTTCGGATATAATTTGACGCAATAATGTCAGTGTCCCATACGCCAATAGCCCATAAAGTGGTCGCTAGTGCTGTCGCCGGATCTGTTTAATTTACATTTGATTATTGTGAAAATATTGTTACTAAGATGTCTTTTCCAATATTTGTAACCCTAGTCTATTTTGTAACATTAATTAAATCATCGTCTTAGCATAAAAACCTACTGAAACAAAATTTAAGTCTATTACGATTTACTGACATTGATCTGTCGATACAAAAAATATATCTGTATAGCGTAACAGTCACTTCTCTATGATCGCGGGAAATCATAGTTCCTTATACGCCAACAACCACTTTAGAGGCTAGCCTATGACGTCATGGACGGTAAATAGTGTGTACTAGTGATGGCGTAGTGGTGTAAATAAGAAACCAAATTCGTAAAATGGAATTCGATTTATGTTTAAACAAACAGTATAACACAACATTCTGAGAAACTTGACGTATATAAGGTAACGGGCCATAAGTTCGTGCTAGTACGTCATTTCGTTAGTTTTGTTTCTGAGGCTTATAATAAGCAACTGAAATATTTTTTATTTAATTTATACATTTGTAAAAAAACTTTATCATTAAACCTTTCCAAAAAATCAAATTCAACAATTTTAACGACTAAACTAATAGCAACACAACGGTCGAAAACTGTCAGTCGGCCGAAAACAGCTGTACGGTGTGCGCGAACTGCTTGTTGACGTAAGGTGCTCGCTCCGACTTCTTAAGGGAATTGAAAGAGAAAGGGAAGTCCATTTGAAAAAAAACTTTTAACAGTGCTTTGTCTAGTTCCTTAACAATGGATTTAATAAGAAATAAGTGTATATTTTGGTATAGGTGTCCCTTAAAATTGCAATAAATGGACTCACGAACTAACGGTCATTATATTTTTCGTCTGGCTCCTATTTCGTGTTACTACCGAATCAAGGGCTTTCTTTATACATCCTTGTATCTTTTGTATTTAAATGATACTTAAGAAATTGTAAATGTTAATTTAAAAAACAGATATTGTATTTAATGACGTTTTCATTGACCTAAATTCGGTATATGTTTTATTCACTTGAATTCTCGTAAAACGAGGTTGAACGTGACCTAAATTTACAATTTGAAGGTGAATTCGCATATTTACGTGCAGCATAATTTTGTTTATTGCTCGATTCCTGTAATGTATTTTTATGTTTATTTATTACATATAGGATACTTAATGGTTATTGAACATAATTTAAAGGTGATCTACATTATTGATTCCGGGAATATCCAAGAAATAGTAACACGAAACAAGGGACTACTACTTTTAATACTTTTCCCCAAGTTCGTGACAGAGAAATCTATAGTGGTAGGACTGGTAGGCAAACACACAGATCAAATGTGTACCCTCGTCTGTTATTTGATATTCTTCTTGAAGAGGTAACATGTGCATTGATATAATGCAATAGTGTTGCCTGGGTAAATCCCGGGAACCTATTATTTTTGCGGGATTATTATTATTAAATGAAAGTTTACTTTGTACCCTATTAAACAGTATAGAATTGCTCTTTCAAAAGTGTGTCGTGTGTCCCATACAACATTGTCTAGATTTTAATCTTAGGTTACCTAATCAATCGTAGAAATAGATAATCAATACATACTTATATCTAACTATCTACGTTTAAGGAATATTGACGAAAATGATTGAAGATATTTATTATTTTTAAGATTTGATATCCCGGGACTTGCTATTCCCGGGACTTTCTTTATTTTTAAGGGTTTTTTTTTAAGAAGTGAAAGGTATCTTTATACCCTATTAAACAGAATATCGTTTACAGATACCTACATGTCACGTCCAAAAGGTTTTGCCTAGATATTTATCTTACGTTAAACAGTTTTGGTTAATATACTCGTAGATAGGTAACCTATGTGAGACACATTTTTGAAAAGGTGACCCTGTACTAATGGATAAGTTATTTAACCTTACATTTCATAAAAACATCCTGGAGAAAGAAAAAATGTCCCGGGATTTTAAATACCGAGTTTTATCCAGACCCCCTATTGGATTTTTCCAATAATCATGTTAATTACCTTTTCAATAATCTTGTTCAATATCAAATAACAAATGAGGGTTCACAAACAAAATGTTTCTCTTACTACCTGGCACTCGAAAACTTTATGCCGAAACAGGGGCCAAGAACTCACAAACTTAGGAGCAGAGCCAAATTTTATCACGAAATGGGGTTCAAATACGAGGTCTACAAATAAATTATAAAAAAATAGTTATTGAAACTAATACTATATAATTCTTGCATTAAATAATAGGCAAGATATCAATGTTCATCACACAAAAAAATTCAATGCGATATCATGTTCTGTATTGTCTTAAAAAAAATACTAATTCGTAAGAGGCTTAACATGCCGAAACAGTGGACGTTTACCTTACTCGTATGTTGGGAAGAAGTACTTGGTGTTTTCCGAAAATATCAAACGGAGCATTTGGCTCAAAATGAAAACGCACGATATTGTGTGTATAATAATCGGCAATCAAATATAAGAAAAATGCCCCAGTTCATTCCACCGGAAAATGTAGAAATAATTTGGGTTGCCGTGATGAATATCCTTGAAAAACATATTTACCGGTATTTTTCATTGTAATGAAATAAACTGTATAAGTAGGTATATGTTGTTTTATTTATTGAAAATTTTATCATTATCACGTCTATTTTATTTAAGAATATTTACTTGCTGTAGTCATACCTACTCATTTGACATACTTTGTATACCATTTCTTTCAAACGTCATCAAGGTCAGTGTAAGTAGAACAAAACAAAATTACTTACTGGTTAATAAATGTAATAATTCGTTTATGCCATAACTCGGGCGTGTTGCTGTTAGTAAAATAAGTTGTACTCACAGCAACACGCCCAAGTCACCATTTAAAGGACTTACGTCAATGTCAATAAGATTGCTTCAATGAGCACTCACTCTCGTACTACGATTAGTACGATTACCGAGGCTAGTAAATTTTATCGATAAATGTTTTGCACAGCACTACGAGATTCGTCATTTTTGATAAGGCAACAGCTCTTGGCGTGTGAATGATCACTTCATTCAAATATGAGAGCGTTGAAAAGGTTAAAAATGCATCTCACAGAATCTTTTAACAATAGGCAGAAGACGTGTAGGCAAACAAATCGCAATCCGGTGCATACAGAATTACTTTGTTAAGTAGCGCCTGCGCGTTGAAAACTGGTGAGTGCTCGTGCGCTGCCGTGCGAGCCGGCTCTTCCGCCAGGAGGCGGTGGCTGCGGCCACGGAGGTACTTGTCAGGAAAGAACAGAGAGCATATTCTCGTGTTCAAGTCGGAGCAATCTGACTCACCTTTCAGAATACGACAAGCAGTGGTCAAAAGTTCGATATTGCGCCTTTATAGTTAATAATTATCAAAAATAACACTAATACTTAGATGGCTAATAAATTTTATATTATGGAATGTAAGTACCTTTGATTCCAGCGATACTCTTTGCGAGGGTTCCAAATCCGTATGTTTTTTTAACAAGTCGCACAGGGTTTCGAAAGCTTCCTTGTTGAGCCTATATTCTTTAATAAAATTATTTTCACTTATATGCTGTAGTGGATTTCGCAGTATCATCTCCCTCATATCGGCTTGAAATGTTCCCTGTTCACGTCGTTCGTCTTGATATGCAGCCTTTGATAACATATCCCACGCTAAATAGTACCTTGCAGACATTGTTTAATTAAACGATTAAGAATTTTACTATGTCTTTACGCTCCGATTTGCTAGTGAAATAGATATAGTTAACTACAACCAATACGCTATTTTACGAAGGTAGGTAGGCGAATTTCTACGACATGGATACAAATTACAAACCGTTAGTCGTCGCCAGCGTTTAATTCGATACGTATTTTAATGTCAGACTCATACACGGCCGAGGCTGGTCGTACGGTCACGGACTTTAATTGTTGAGCCATTTAGAGCTCACTTTATACTGGACAAAACATAGCTTAACTATTAAAAACCAAAATGAGTTGACACCTAAATGGCTCAACAATTAAAGTCCTTGACCGTACGTCTAGACGTCTAGTATTTATTATCGTATACTAAATATATTTTTCATCACACTTGCTCGAAAATTGCTTCATAATGCGCAGACATACAGAGCTGTAATAGCCAGTGTTACGGCCACGGGCGTAATGGTTTTTTTCTTAAATTGTATCTGTCACTCATGCGGCAGTTACAAAGCAAAGAGGTTTTATATCAAATACGATGTCTCAAAACGTATTTATAAATAAATTTTAACTTAAATAACTACTTAAACATGTTTAACTGAATTATTTACAGATTTAATATGTAGTTATTTAGTGTCTATGTAAAATGTTTTTAAGTGTTTTCAAATCGTGGCTGTATACCGAAGGGTCTTTGCCATACGCGCCTCGCGTCAAATTCAACAAAATGGACGACTGACATGTTGCAGTTTTTATTACGATTTATATTACTTAATTTCATCTAAAATGTATTTGTTTCCTCGCAAATGTGATGAAAAACATTGTGTATAACACGGGCGTAAGAATATTGCAAACTCGAGTCATCAAAAGCCCTCCGCCTTCGGCATCGGGCAGCTGATAGACTCTTGTTCGCAATATTCCACTTAAGCCCCTCGTTAAACAATGTTGTGGCCAGATGAAGACGTAAAATTGTGTACTTACTACGGGCGGTAATTCGTAAAGCCCCAGATCGCATATTTATGGCCCTCACCTTCGGTTCGGGCCACAAACACCTGCGATCTTAGCATTAGTGTGAGACACTATAGAAAACACACATTACGTTGCACGTACGCACTATACCTCTTGCTCTAAGTGTTCCAATAAGAGAGAGACGGATAGTGCGAGAAAAATCGAGAGAGTTCGCGTGCCGTCGTGTGAGCGCCGTGCAGCACACAAAAATCGAGAGTGTGTCACGGCCGTCTCATGATAGACGTGCTGTCTCGCCCTATCTCATCGGTTAGTAACAATCTTGCAGTCCGCTTCGCAGGACCGTTTGAATGCGGCAATTTTCGCTTTCTTACTGTTAACTGGACACACTGAATGAAATTGTAGTTGCAAAACACCGGTTTAACAAAAATGATAAAATTACAGTGTAAATTATTAAAACAATATTCTTTAGTATATATTTTTTAATTTTCGTTTAAATTTATTTGAATGAAATTTGTGAGAAAAAAAACACTTGGCAGATCATGCCAATTCCATGGTCCAAATTGTGATTTTCATGCAATTAGTCAGGACAACTCGTTTGACAGTTGGATCAGCACCGCAACATGCATCCACACGATAACAATTAGTCAGATTCTGATGAAATGGGGCTGACAAATCATGTAATGTATATGCCCCATTATGCCGACACCCCACTGCGCTATGCGCTATTCGTTATTCGGCTTATGCGCCTGTATTCGACGCAGTGTGGACGGTTTATTCGTCTATATTTGCCTTATTCGCACGCATAACGCATAATGCGAGATAGGGCGAGACAGCACGTCTATTATGGGACAGCCGCGACATACTCTCGATTTTTCTCGCATTACACCTCTTGTTCTAAGTGTTCATATAAGAGAGAGACGGATAGTGCGAGAAAAATCAAGAGAGCTCGCGCACCGTCGCGTGATAGCCGTGCATCACACAAAAACCGAGAGTATGTCGCGGCCGTCTCATGATAGACGTGCTGGAAATTATTTCATAGGTATCCCCATCCCGCTTTATCTTACAGTATCATATAGCACGTGCAGTCCGCAACGCAGGACCGTCTGGTGCTCGGTACAGGCTGTCAAAATTGACTTAACTTTGAAATAAAAACAGAAAACAGTGTTTGCTCTAGCGCATGTATTCCTATGTGATCTTAGAGGACTCTGATTTTATATGATTAATATTATATCGACTAGCACGACTCTCCGTTGTTATTCTTATTCTATCTACACCCGTTTAAAAAAAAATACGAAATATGAGAATTACAGTGTAAAATCTTAAAACAATATTATGATATATATACACTATCCTACTCTTTCTGATTAGAACAAGAGATATAGTGCGAGAAAAATCGAGAGTATGTCGCAGCCGTCGCTCGTCGCATGATAGACGTGCTGAATTGGTACAATTTGGCTCAAATCGCATTCGACAAATCACAAGATTCACAAGTGTTAATTCAATCATTTTCTGCGCTAGCCACACCACTCCGTGAGTTCCGTGAAGCGTCCATCGAGTAAACTATACGAACGATCGACTTGACGCGAGCGTCTCAGTAAACTTATAAGTGACTCAAGCTACCGACTGGATTTTTAGTTCTATAAGTGACCGCCAGGGGCGGTGTATCGATTCTTCATACTAATAATTTACGCAGACGCGATCGAGTCAAGTTAACGTGACTCAATGCAAACTCACACTAAAGGTACAGGGGCCGTAGACAAGGTTACAATCGACAAGCGCTAACGCTAACGCTAACGAATAAAATGTATGGGAATGACAGATGCCGACGAAACACTTTTCGTTAACATCTGTCATTCCCATACATTTTATTAGTTAGCGTTAGCGCTTGTCGATTGTAACCTTGTCTAGGCCCCCTGGTCTTTTTTTGTATCTTTAGCGTTATAGCGTTGGTTGAACCGCATCAAGTCGCGACACCTTGTTTTTTATTTACTTCTCAATATTTATGTTTTCCTTATTACATATCGTAACACCGCTGAGCTGAGGGCCTTCAGACAATCGGATCGGATGCCTTTGTTTTGGTCAACTTGGCGGGTTGTTGGCGGGGACATTGCCGTGCCCCCAGAGGAATAAAATAGTAAATGCCTCAGTGCTACTCTGCTCAGACGTTCGATATCGCATCCATCCGCTCTAAACAACTAACAACTTCTTCATCGCTTTAATAATATACCACTCAAGTTTCATGTTAGCCAACATAAGATATCACGCTTTTTTTAGGTTCACAGTACAAAATTAAATATTTTTTGTCTAAAAACTTTTATTCATCGCTAAAAAATTCATATGCACTAATTTAAAGAAAATAAATGTATGCGAAAAACCCCTAAACGTGGACAATTGATAATGTTTTTACGTATAAAACTTGAACGCAGCCACAATAGTAGCTATGTTGCCAGTACTATTATTAAAGAAATGACATGAGATTATTTTTTTGACTCTGGCAATATTTGTTATGACATGAAAGCAAGATGGCGAGTTCATCTCCGGTTGGATAGTTCTTTCTGTTATTTAACGTATTCGGTGTCATTTTCGAACTTCAGTTTAGTAATAATTCGCTAAATAAATTATTTATTTAAATTTATGAGTAGTGTAACTGTGTTTTAAACATTGCAAGTGCATAAAAAAAATCGGTGTGCATCTAACCCACCTGAGGAATGTTGGATCTTTCAGTGATTTGTGATTTGGTCAGGTGTTTTCGTTTTAGACAAAATTAAAATTTTGTTCTTGCGCAGTGAGTGCAGTTACCGAGTTCAGATGTATTTCTGCCGTGGGGATGTTAGATGTCGGGACTGTTTCCAATGTTGGGAAACAAACGCGTGAACTATTTGTTTTGGGAACTGTGATAAAATAAATTAAAAAGTTTGGACTGCGAGAGCCCCCGGCCACAGTGATGGCCTTCAGTGAGGTGAGTGTCTTGTAAAATTATGATCATAAATTCAATTTCTGTAAAAGTAAGCTTTACACACTAACTTTAAAATGTATTTTATTTTTGGGTTCCTGTTAAACATATATTTTGGCTATTTAACTGATAGTCAAATTATATTTTACTTAATGGTGTCAAGAAACGAATACAATTTAAAAAGCTAATTTAATGTCCTTCTTTCTGCTTGCCTGCAGTTTAAAATTTGAATACATTTCCATCTGACCCAAATGACTCTTTAGCTTACTTGTTTTATATTTTTTTAGTACACAACAGTATTTATGAAAATATAACCAAGCAAACCAACATAGTATTGGGAGAGTTAAACATTGATCTAAATTGAGTATTAGTATGTACAAGCTTCATCAAGGGATTAGATAATTCACATTGCTTTGTTTCTGGAAGAGATGTGGCATTCAAATATGTACACTTTAACTCCTCATTTGTGAATTCCAAAACTGTCTTATGTTATTGTGACTTTGAGATTGAATTGACATAGAATCTCACACAAGGGGTGATCTGTAGTCATTTCTTCACTCACATTGACATCATCAAGCATGCTTTGTAAATGAAAACCACATTGGACTGAATTCAAACTTGCTTTTGCATTGAATTTCCTTAACCATTGAAATTGATTATGCCATTCTAGTCTGTAGCTTTTAATAAATAATGGAGTGTTCGGATCAAATTACAGCGCATTTAAATCACATTAAAGGTAGCACAGCATTAAATACCTTTAAAAAAGAATGTATCGCTTCTATCACCAATAGTGATAATAATTATTGTTATTCAATATGTATTCGGATTATCCTGAATTTATTTTTATGTACACATGGCAGCAAGATAATTAAAAGCTGATTGTTAACTCAATGCACAATGCAATAAAATGTATCAATACTGTTTTATTCAATTTATTCTGACTCCATTTATTCCTATTCTATTTATCCTCAATCACCATAACCAGGTGATATAATATCACCATAACCAGGTGATATAATATCACCATTTTTTTTCAACTTGATTCTGCCAGCATTCATGTTTTTAATGCAAAATTGTCATTGTCACTTGTGTGTAAGTAAAATTATGTTGAAAAATCATAATATGTTCACGGACAGTCAGTGACAGTGCATAGCATAGACGGAATTAAACAAAAGATAAAGCAAATTCCTTACCACCCATCCATGTCTGTGGATATATTATATGCTAATTATTGAATACATCTCCATAATATTCTCATAAATGTCATTCTTACCAGTATCTGGGTTATGGTAACAGGAACCATCAGAATTATAACAGTTTTAAATCCACTTAAAGTATTTGTGTTAAAATATACACCTATGATCAATTTTTATCCAAAACTTGACTTTAAAAGACAAGATTATCTTAATAAATGAGTAAAAGATTATAATTTTATTGAATATTTTAGAATGTGCTAGAATGTTTATTGCTGCAGTTCTCTTAATATGTTTATTATGCTTGCTGCATGTTTGAATGAAATATTGAGTAGTGCTTGAAATTGAACTAGAATCGTCCTCCTAGCCTTTTTTCCCAGTTGTCCCGTTAAGGAGCCCGGGTCTACTTTGGCACCTAAACCCAAGATTTGGTGTAGGCTCTAGCGGCTAGGACCTTCCAACCCAGAGGGGAAACTAGACCTTATTGGGATTATTCCGGTTTTCTCATTTTTTCCTTCACCGAAAAGCCACTGTTAAATATCAAAAGATGTTTTGTACATAAGTTTTTTGAATAAACCCATTGGTATGAGCCGGAGCTCAAACCCAAAATTTCCAGATTGAAAGTTGCGTGCCTTACCGTTCGGGTACAGCCGGTCAGGGTAACTAGAATGTATAGCTGTATAATTTCTGTGGACGAGGACTATCATTTGTGTACATTCAGCATCACATAGTAAGTGGTGGCTAAAATAGCCAAATATACCAGAACATGTCTTTCTGTTATAGAAGTAAAGATGTATTACAATATAATTATACTTTGGGCACTTTGGTTGTTACAACTTATCTAATGCTGACTAAAATTTTTGACATAGAATGGAATTTTTTATTATTACCGTCATTTGCACTAAGACACACACACTTCTTATGTTCTAAAAAACAATTAATATAGATATTGATATATGCTATTGATAGCTGAATACAGATGAAAGTTTATGAAAACACTTTTTTGCAATTAAAAAACTTTTTGATTTTTTCAAACAGAATCATCATATTGATTTAACTTAGCAGAAAAAATATACAGTTTACTGATATTTCTCACGTTTCCGTTGGGTTACACATATCTACTTCAATACTATCTATACCTACTAGTATATACTCTACCTACACTGATTTAATAAGAATTCATTAATGTTTATTAATTCGTAAGTTTCTATGTAGGGGCTAATCTCTGGGACTCCCAGGGTTCGAAAATATCCGATATTTATTATAAATATCAAAATATCGGATATTTACGATATGTATTGTATATATCCGATGTATATCAAAGTTTGATATATCGATGCTTATCTAAAACAACTCTGTATCTCAAAAACTGTGTTTTTTCAGGGCAGAGGTTTAAAAAAAACACAAAAAAGATATTGTTATATTTTTTCATTAAGATAACCAATTTAAAATCTTCTTTTAGTCACAGTTTCCTCTGTCATCCAGTTATTTAAACCCAAGAAAATAAAAAGAAAGCAACAAAAAACTACACAAAAAAAACTCAAAAATGTACTACAGTTTAGAGTTGTGACACGATATTTATATACTTTGGATAAGTTTTTATGTGTACTAACGTCTCAATAGAAAATAATTCAAAAAAATATTTTTTTCTTTTGAATAATAGTGTATTATTCGTCTTTAAGACAAACGTATATATAAAATATTAAAAGAATACTGACTTATTTTGCTTTGTTTCTCAAATATTATTTTTTAATATGGACAATAATGGCCTTAAACGACATACATCACAATAATACTTAAACTATATAGACAATAACGGTATAGTTTAGTTTACAACACTTGGTATGGATGTAAATTAGTAACTCTTTTTTAAAGATTCAAAGATAATATATTATTATGGACTTTAAGGCTCCATAAAAATGTTTTGCACGCCTGGACGCAGGCTGAATGCACTGGACAATTATGTTGTATTTTTAAGAACTATGTAACTGCATTCCGAGCAAAATAAAAATCTTTGAATCTTTGAAATCATTGAACCTCGTGGGGGGCCTAGCTACGATGCGCCATCCGGTACGTGGTCACATCTCGAGAACCTTTCCACCCCAACGGCCATCGCTTCTACGTGCAATGTGCCTAGCCCATTGCCACTTAAGTTTAGCGATTTGGAGGGCTATATCGGTTACCTTGGTTTTGCTGCGGTAGCCTCATTTCCGATGCGATTGCGCAGAGAAACTCCCAGCATAGCCCTCTCCATTGCTCTTTGGGTGACTTTGAGCCTTCTTATGAGGTAACCGTCTACGTTTCCGTATCATACGTCATCACACAGTGAGGTAGTGGCAACACACACTGGTCAAAGACTCTCGTCTTGAGACATTGCGAAGTATTGGACGACAAGATGTGCCGTAGGTTCCCGAATGCTGCCCAGCCGAGTCGGACTCTATGAGACGGACCTATCTAACTTGAAAGTCTGAAGAAGTCTTGGAAAGTGTCCGTTTGACATGATCTTTGTCTTATCCATGTTCATCCTTAGATCAACTCGCTCGGAGGCTTTACTGAGGTCATCGAGCATAGTACTCAAGTCCTCCATGGTCTCAGCCAAGACTACTATATCATCAGCAAACCAAAGGTGATTGATGTACTCGCCGTTGATGTTGATGCCTATAGCCTTCTCCAGTCTAGAGTCTTGAAAACGCCCTCCATTGCAGCGGTGTACAGTTTTGGGGAAATAACATTCACTTGCCTAACACGCCGCTGTAGCGGAATACGTTTCAAGCTCCGATCCTGGAGTAGGACTGACATAGTGACGTTCTCGTACAAACACTTCAGTACTTCGATATAGCGGCAGTCTACTTTTCACCGATGGAGAGACTGTAGTTCAGCCCAGGTTTCGATCGAATCGAAAGCTTTCTCCACGAACGCTAAGCAGAGAGGCAAGTTTTAATTTCCAGTCTTTTGTATAACCTGGCGGAGCGTATGAATGTGGTCTACGGTACTAAAACCTC
The DNA here is from genome assembly GCA_947578815.1 of Epinotia ramella. Taxonomy (NCBI): domain Eukaryota; kingdom Metazoa; phylum Arthropoda; class Insecta; order Lepidoptera; family Tortricidae; genus Epinotia; species Epinotia ramella. Next base: position 21,564,476 of record OX388206.1, read on the forward strand.
TTCGAAAACCGGTTTTTTCGGGAGGCTGGAAGTCACTAAGCCTGCATGCGAGGCGATTCGTAATGACTCTTGAAAACAGCTTGTAAACATGGCTCAGAAGTGAGATGGGTCGGTAATTCTTCAGCAGGGTTTTGTTCCCCTTTTTGACGAACAGCACCCCTTACCTCTGTTCCACGCCTTTGGCGTTCTCCCTTCCAGTAGGACGGTGTCGAACAACTTCTGAAGGGTCGTAAGGATCGGTTTTCTACCAGCCGTCATGAGATTGGCTGTAATTCCGTCTTCACCGGGTGCCTTGCTGTTCTTAAGCTGTTTCAGAGCCATTCTAATCTCGTACAGGCTGATGTCCGGGATGTCGTCTGTAAAGTGTCGGGTTGGTCTAGCTCTAGGGTCTTCCGCCAGACCAACTTCGGGTCTGCGAGTTGACGTGTATACGATATGTATGACGTGTAAAAACGCACTCACTCAAAAGCTCAGGTTTGGAAAAAACGACTCTCCAGTCCTCAGTTTTTTACCCTGCGAGCTGGCTCTGCCCAATAGACTCCATTGAAATCTCGTGTGAACACATTAGAGCCCTTATTTCGCTCGATGGCCTCTTCAATACGGTTCGTAGTGAATTGGCGCAGATCGCGGGTAAGGGACTTGGAGATCTGTTTATTTAGCTGCCGGTATAAAGTCGCATCGTTTGAAGACTGCAGAATCATTTGACTCCTTTCCTTCATGAGCTTCTGAGTGGAGCTAGAGAGCCTTTAAGTTCTGTTGGCCCGCTGGGCCTCGAAGAACATAGACCCAGTGGCACGGAAAGGTTCTACAAAACCTAGGCAATGGAAACGGTTTTGGAGTTCCAGCTGAAAGCTCTCGGGGTCACCCAAAGGGCAATGGAGAGGGCTATGCTGGGAGTTTCTCTGCGCGATCGCATCAGAAATGAGGCTACCCGCAGCAAAACCAAAGCAGATTTCGGATATTTTTACCAGTTCGCGTGTTGATTTCTATAACCAAAGTATAATATAGTCAACTGAAAGAGTTACTGAATCTTTGACACAAATTCATCCACGAAAGTGAGGCAGGACAAACCCTTAAATAGTGTCCATAATAAAAATATAATTATTATTGTTATTATACCACTTTTTATACAAAAAAGAGACGCATACGAGCATGTAGTAGGTATGTATCTTATACTTATCTTTTCTGATATTACAAAATAAATAAATATTAGAGGTTAATAATATCTTACACAAATCGAACTAGGCCCATAGTTAAGTTCAATAAGGCTTGTGTTGTATATTATTATTTTAATTGATATGAATACATAAATACCTTTTTTGCAATACATATAACATCTAAATAAGTTAATAATCGTGCTGCTTATCTATTTATAGTGGCTTTTCTCGTTTTGAATCACGAAACTAAATGCATATTTATGATGAACATAGTCCAAATTCGTATAGTATACCAATAATGAAGTAAGTCTTATGTAGTATAGGGGCTTATTTTGCTTACATGAACAAGCCAACTTTCATTATTTTCGTGAATACTCGTTTATTTGTTGTTAAGTCAAAACATCGGTACTTACTGTTTAACGGAAAGTGTCCCATCCATGAATAATCCTCTATTGCAAAAAAAATCGCTAGTGTTCCACTGAGCTATTTCGCGTAATGCCGCTGTTGTACAAACAAATTGATGCGTTTTAACGAATTATTTGGGGATGTGCCGGTAGTCAACAAAAAAACATGGTGACGGCGTCGATCGCTATGGCTCATCTGGCCTACGGACGGTCTTCCAGATAAAATGACGTCGACACCCCACCAATGGCATAACGGCACAATGCTGCCACGGTGGCAATTTTTTGAATTAGAACACGGGAGTCTTAGTCACGATAAACTTTAACGTGTTCTGCGTCTAGTCTTATACTTAGTAGCAAAACGGATTATTTCGCGATACCGACTTGTTTCAGATAAGCGTCGATATATCCATTTTGTATGAAAGCCATATTAAAATTTTATTGTATTATTTATGTATATTATTTGCATGTTACATAAACATAATAAATTTACTAAGAAACATTAAATCTTATATATCAAAAAATCAACTCAAAAACATAAAACTTTTTTTATAAATTCTAATCAGTCAATGGTCATACCTACAAGTATTTCTGCATTGATATGTATCATAAAAAATCATTCATTTCATATCAGTGGATATATATCATGATTCATGATATATATGTCCACTGATATATATCGTCGCACCCAACTCCTCATCCAATTTCAAAGATTATTTTACTAGTATATAGAATGAACTTTCGGGCTGGATAAAGACTATATTTTGTCTCACGGTTCTGCCTGCGTTCTTTCTATTTCAGCCGCAGCCGCTAGTTCAATGAATAGTAAACAAATTTGAATTACACTTCTATAAGTACAGTCAGCATCAAAAGTAGTTACGCAAACGAAGGCGTCAAAAGTCTGTATTAAAGGGGAATAAGAGCTTGATGTCTTCGATTGCGTAGTTACTTTTGATGCTGATTGTATTACATACTATTAACAAAAGAGGTACAGTTAGCAGCAGAAGTAACTTACAAACAGTAATGTTATCCAATAATGATCTAGGTACATATTTCAAATTTAGCCCGTTGTACTATTTCTTAACTATCTCGTTCGTTGCACCGACATGAGGGTTTACGCTGTCCGCTGCTTCGGGCCGGGTGCCGGGTGGCAGGTTCAATATCCTCTGGGGGTATTGCACGTCTGTGCCTCGACCCTGCACTTTGTATGCAATCTTTATCGTCGATCGCTAATCCGTTACAGCTCTGCTGCGCTTAGACGTCCCTCGTCAATTGTGCTTTAAAACATGCTGGCATGAAATCAAAAGAAGTCGTACTAGTACTAGCATAGGCAGCTTATGCAACTGAGAGCCCGATCGACGCATTCAGTGTGCCTGTGCTCTAAAAAAAAACCGCTGGCGGCGCTTGGATCGACCCATTTGAATGAACCATGATAATTATTGGAAATATTTAGTCACCGGCCAATTCAAGAAAACTTCCTCATTGCACATATAACTATTACACAACTGATTCAGTTTGGGATCGCATCACGCAGACTGTCAGCAGTCATAGTCTGACGCAACAACCGTTATCAATTCACACGGTCTGTATATTATTATGCAGCGTCGACTACTTAGTGAGGTTATTTAGCTTTAGGTGGAACATCCTCGGCGGTGGTTTCATAATAAACGTGGTTTAACCCAGGTTCCCACGGTGCGAATTGTTATTCCGAGCGACTTGGGTCGTGCGTTGGGCATTGACGTTGCGTGAGTTGTGACGTTTTCGGAAGTGACATCGTGACGTGACGGTAAATGGCGACGATAGGTAGGCCGAGTTCCTGTGGGAAATCAACCACTGTCCACCCGGTAGGAAATGACGATAACTGAGTTGAATAAATAGTTATGTCAGGGACAATGTTGCATGGGTTTCGCAAAAGGCGAAGGCAACGGTTGCTCCGTTCACTTTTATGAAGTGTAAGCGAGATGAATGACTATCGCCTTAGCTCTTCCGAGTGAGAGCTTTTATTCATCTGATTTACATAATCTTAGATAGATATTTCGTTAGTGACGTCTATTGTTAAAGTATGATTGCAGATTTCATATAAGCCACTTATTAAATGATAATCCATTTATTTTTCATAACTTTGTCTTTATCTGGATATTTAGCTGTGGTACCTACCTACCGCAATGCTGGTCGTCTTTAATAATATATTTAAAGAGCGTGCCAGTAATAGAGTTTAATAGCGCATCTCGTAGTTATGTGTTGTCTGTTATTGATTGTACAATTATAGGGCAGGAGTAGGTAGCTTGCTTTCTGATTTATTTTTATTGCTACTTTTTACGAGCACCTGTAGGTAAGCCGAATTATGGGCAGTAAACGTTCTTTGGATAATAAAGGGCCAATCCGAGACCGAAACAATAAATAGGATCAAAGCAATCTGTAATTGGCAATTAAGGGAAGCGGTCGAGTCGGTAACTAGACGGACTGATAAAAACGCACTTGCCATACCCATTGACGTTTGAAAAATAACCAAGTAAAATAGCTTGCAAGCGAGTTGCTAACCGGTATTTATGTCAGAGGATACAATATTTAGTAACTTAATTACTGCAGTAGTGTTTACTTGCACTAGTTGCTGTATGCGGTAGTTGTTATCTAAATGGGCCGTGGTTTCCTTGTAGGGCCCCTGCCTCACGTACCGCAGTGAGAGTGGTTCCGATATCAGTTGAAGTTAAGGCCGAAACGCACTGACAGCGGTGGCGGAGCGGCGCGGTGCGGCGCGGAGGCGGTACCGGTTGTAATGTTCGAGCTAATATGAAAGGGTCCGCACAGAAAACCGGCCGGGAAAAAAGCGTGGCGGAGGCGGCGCGGAGGCGGTAGCGGCGCGGAGGCGTGGAAACGCGTGCACAGATAGGCGTGCGCGGCGCGGAGGCGGCGCGGGGCGGTTTTGCGGCGGGAAGTTGTATTACGCAGTTGTCAATGCACCGGCGCGCACTGGCGGTGGCGGCGCGGCGCGGCGCGGAGGCGTGCTGAGAGCGGTGCAACAAGTTGTATTTTTTTACAACTTCAGTTTAGATTTTATTAATTTTAACAATGAGTACAACTGTAAAATTTATTTCCCTGGTGAAACTTGGTACCCTGCTCAACAATCCTTGGTTTTAAGATGTCGTGTAATTCTTCAAGACTGTTTTTACTCATGTGAAAATAAGTGTAAAAACGATCTTCATAAGAAGTCAGCAATATGATGGAGAGAGTTCCGAGTTTAAACTTAATATTTTATATATTAATACTTTTATTTCAAAAAAGTTATTAAGTAATGCAATTTTACTCATTGGGTAACGCACTTTCGATATCAGTTTGATATTTTCTAATATCTCTTATATTTACGGAATAATCGCCTGGCTACACTTAACGATTACACCTTGTATATTTATTATACTATACCTATAATGAAAATTCCTCTTTTTTTATTTATTTCATGGACCCGGATGTCCGTTTAGTCTTCTTTTTGTTTAGGAACGTCTCGTCATCGCTATCTGAAACTGTCGATTACCGCTTGATATGTCACACACGCCGCCTCCGCGCCGCTATCCCGCGCGAATACCGGGCGGGATTTTGGTGCGACGTCCTCCGCCCCGCATTCGCTTTACCGCAAACCCGCCTCCGCACCGCACCGCGCCGCGCCGCTCTCTGTGCGTTTGCTGCTTTAGCGCTAGCAAGGTGCAGAATACTCATTTATAGAACTAGTGTTAATAGTAGATTAGGAAATTGAATTGAAGGATTTAGCACAACTGCTGGGGACATCCAGGCTTTAATTTGCAACATAAACACGCTAACTGAATGCGGGCTCCGCCTCAAACGTTTGCATTGTGGCGGCACTAAACTTTAATGAAATTCCGAGTATTTAAACTCCGTATTTGAGAATTTGCCAAAGGCATTCCTTGTAAAGTGAATTTTGCAACTGGTTCGATGTTTAATCAATATTAAAATACCGAAACGCCTTCGACATTGTTTCATTCTCATTTAGGATTCTATTTTGTTTATAGTTATGTACTGCCCTTTGTTCATACAAGAGTAAAATGCGTAAAGTGGTCTGGCGCGGCCGCAATAATACAACAAAATTATGGTCAGTAATGGCAGCCAGGTTAACTTAACACCGACACAAATCTCTACTTGTTGCACATTAGTAATTATTCAATAAGTATACTTATACATAGCTTTCGTGGCTTTTAAATTATTTAACCTGTACTATCTCGGCCGCGCTTTTGTCACTAAAAAGACGTTTTCTAGAGGTGTTATTCCCGTCCTATTGTTGACTACAAGAAAATCCCAGTTAGTCAGTCGTGCGCGTAAGGTCGTCGACCCGGACTTATCAACATCAAACTTGTAGTAAAGGTTCTTGCCCGTGTACCCAGCGTATTTGCATAGGAGCTGCTCTTAACTTAACCTCACAAAAAACAAACTAGAGAATTATATTTGGCGTATCATACATTGTGTGCGTCGTAACGTTTAATTTCACACGGGACAAGCGGTGTAGCGAAGAAACTCCTAAGGAATTGATAATTTCCATAGAAACTGTTACACGAGCTTCTTTGAACACTGTAGACAATACACGCACAAGTTCAAACTCTCTTTATATTTTTTTTTACAAACGGCATATTTGTTCAGCTTTATAAGACACAAATGTGGGTGTTGTATGGTTCGCCGTAGATCTTATAATCACAGAAATATAACTGTGAAATGGGCAAATGATCTAGACATTGTATATATAGTGGTATTGATGTTAACACTATTAATATCATATATCGAGCGGCGGTGGACTCTGAAGTATCAACAAATAGCTCTTATAATTGTATCGTTGATCAAGCTGTCAATCTATTACATTATCCTATTACCAACAAGGGGATTGTTTGTTTCCAATATAGAGATCAATAATCACCTCTGACCTCACTTCGTGATCCATGTGATCTGTGGGGTCCGAGTGAAAGGAGTGAGCCAGTACTATGCTGGTGTTCGTAAGAGCTACAATTGTGCTGACGTACTGCAGAGTACATGCCTCGTAATTGGCATATTACCGGTTAGTACAGTTAGCACATATATGCTACTAATGGTTTTAACTTTACTTTATATTGTCAATGCAATACAGTTGACATCGGATATTTTGAGTATACTAGGTACGCAATAGCATCGTAGTGTATAGCTAATAAGATAGTAGAAAACATTTAAAAAATATTGTTCTTTCATTATCAGTAAACATAACCCATGAAAATACTCGCACAACATCACACTTTAAGTTATTCGAAAAAATACATAAAGTTCAAAAAATGGACACCGTATGACCTTTGAAAATGGAGACGTCAATAGTTCCTATTTGCCTATATACAAACCGCATATTAACAGAGCGTTTTTGGCTATTCATATACAGTTGCTGATTTGACTATCTCTATTATGCAGTTCAGTTTAGCGATTAAGTCCTGTGATATAAAACTCTACGTTACATTACATCACAAATGTCGACTTCTATATGTTTAGTAAAATGCAACTCAAAACAGCCACTACTGCGAGAAACAAACGTAAACCCATTACGCAGAAAATCAGATATAGTCCAATAGGAAAATTGCAAATATGCCTAATATGTTTTTAAGGAGACCTAGTTACGTCTACCCTACCTACGGACAGAATGATAAATGAAGCCAAATTATGCTTGATATGACTGAGAGTGGAGCGAAGGGGGGTATCAGACCGCTATGGTATTGAATTATAACATAAGGAGGCGAATATCATATCCTGTGGTGCCATACCCAGGGGATATTAGGGATATCTACATTAATTAAATAGACTTTCAAATAAATCACTGCAAATGAGATGGTAATCAAAAAAAAAATAAGCTTACTTTAGTCAGAGACGCAGAAATATGAATGCAATGCGGTAGACCCAAATACCACGGTGTTTGTTTAGACATCCTCCATGTATTAAATAGTTACGTTTCTATTTTGACAGGCGTTTAGAAGCCAGAAGATGTCTTTATAAATAAACACGCGTCAGCAAATGGGGGCTCAATACTATGGTTTTGTGTTATGCCCCGAAATTATTTGTATTTCAAACTAAAATATCGCCTTTTATCAATTTTGACATGAAAAGGTCTTTTTTACATTCACGATTTGTGATAAGAATGTTGAGGTGGTAACGATTTAAGTTAAGCTGTTAAGTGGGTCTAATATAATTTGTTACTCGTGAACAATTTTCTGGCCGATCAAAATGACACTGCATTATACTTAACCGAATATTTGTCATAACAATGGGGTATCATAAAAGCTTTGGTTGCATACTGGCAACAAACCTCAGAATACTTACTCCAATTGCTGAGAATGATGACATATCAAGAAATCTTAAAAACATATTGCCCAATATTTATGTTATTGACCTGTCGCGATATTGCCCTGTCAAAAGTGCCCATTAAAGAAATTACCATTTAAAAATGTTAATATTACCCTGAGTGGTTTTAGTTTTGAGAACTTGCATAACGGCGGTGAGCGATGGTCATGAAATTCTCGCAAATATTGTGATTTGTTCCAGGCAATAAAAATGATCTCTGAAAACAGGCTCTGAGCAAACCAAAATTCACGCATCATTACTGTCTGATGTAAGCAAAAATATTGCTTACGCATTCCCTTAAAATATGCAGATTCCGTACTGGCTAGGCATGTTATTTCTCAGCGCTTTCAGGCAGGAGTTCAAATATTTCATGTAAACGTGAACATTTTCTTAACGCGAGTGATACCTTCTAGCGGAAGGTGTAATTTCGCCTTGACTAAGTTGAACAAGCGTCCGCCATGACACGAGGTATCTAAGAAATGCCAGCCGAGGCAAGGCACTATCGACGTTGCCCTTAAATATTCATACACGAGTGCCGAGGCCGCTCCATCAATATTAATATCCTAAAGACGGTGATAGAAATGTGCTTCACTAATAAATTGCTCGCGTAACGGTTATACAATTTTATTTTGGTCATGATTCCCCTTGACTAATGGACGTGTGTGACAACAATACAATTAATTTAATTACACGAAGCGCCGCTGAATTTTTCAGTTCGCACAATCAAAACTTGATTTGGTTAATCGCTAAATTAACGAATATGTTCGGTACGTCCATCCAACAACGACCACTAGCCAATTATCTACGAAATGCGGATTATATATGTTTCTTTGATTGACACACTTGGGCGCAGTAGTTTGAAATGAAACTGCATTACGGCGTTACTCTCTTTGCCCTTTAGCCAGCTTCTACGGGTAAAATTGTATATAAAAATAAATTTATACATTTCAAATAAGGCGTTAGCGTTAGGCGTTGTAAGAAGGGCCTGATTGAAATGAATCCGAGACAGATTGTTCCGATAGCTCAGTTGGATAGTAGCGTGCCATGTATGCCTGTCGTCGCTGGTTCAAATCCGACTCGAAACATTTAATTTTTAAATCTTTCCTTTCATTTGAAATTTAGAACGAAATAAAGCCCACAGTTTGTTAGTATCCCGCGATTCGCGATCTAAAGTGATGATGCTTAATGAGAAAGATAGTCAACATTTGATTTTGTAAGCAGATTGTATTTTGATAACTTGATAGTGATGCAATGCAACCATTACCCTGTATTCGTAAGTGTACGTGGTATTTAAAAGGTTAAAGAGAAGGTCAACTTATATTTTTTTTAAATATCTCGTTGTTTTACATATATACCTACCTAGATATTATCGTGCCGGTGCATGTGAACAAGATAATGCTATTAAAGACGATTAAATACATCCACATTACCCATGACGCCGATAGATTGATAAGAATGTAAGACTCATACCATGATACGACTCAACTGTTTATGCCCGAGGATTGATTTCTTCGTTAATTAAAAAAACGTTACTTCAACCTTACTAAAACGTTAATAAAAACTTTGACCTTTAATTAAACAGCGTGGCGTGATTTATGGTCGCACTGATATTTATTTATAAGAAAATTTCCATAAATGCTGGTTTTGTTTCGTTCACATGCCTGTTGTTAACTCTGGAACTCCCTTAACCGTAGCCCGTAGTAGCTATAATGACGTTAGCAGCTAGGAACATGATCGATAATGTTGGTCATTATGGGTAAACTTGGCACGAGAACTCGTCGTAGCGCGCTGTTGCGAAATAACTATTGCAACTATCTGTGACGCTTGCTTAGTATTAAAAAGCCATTTGTGTTTATGGACCATTAAGTAATCAATTAAGTCGTGTGGTTGTTGGATGACTCGCTTGCAATTATACCACAACGAGCCAGTTAAGTACGAGTATGTCCGACTTATTCGCGTTTCTAGAAGACTAGATTCAGACTTTAAATGATAGACTAAGTTTATGGAGTCATGACATATGATTGATACAGTGATAATTCTCATGTAGCGATAATTGGATTTGCGTGTCCTTCCGACCTTGGTCTTGGAACCTATTGTTTAGGTGTCTTGCACGCAACTTAGTACCTACTTAGTTAATTCTACGCTGGTCGCTTCGCTGGGCGCGGAATCGTTTCACTATAGTAAGAGTATCCAATTAATAATGGTATTATTACCTGCCTATTTATCACATGGTACCTAAAATATGATAATTTAACTTGTAATTTAACTTAATAAACATCGCAAATGATAAACGTAGTTGCAGCGATTGTGTTTCCCTTTTGAATATTTATTATTTGCAACGGTGTTTCATCACAGCGTGGGTTCTGCCAACTGCAGACATAATGTATGCTGATGACAATATAGGTGTAAATTCACGCTGATTACACGCAATGAGGCGACTGCGGCCTGACCTTGGAGACGCGAAACAATAATTATTTACGCTTCGACGATTTCCATATGACACTCCGCGGTTCGTGTCGGTGGTAATATTGACATGCATGTCAGCACTGCTTACGCGAAGTATGTAAATAAGTAAGTAAACACATTAACAAAATATTTCAGCGCACCATACGGGGTCGGGGCACCCCGTAGTGATTTAAACCCATTACGTTGAGCGAGGTTTTTGCATTTCATATAGAAATGTAGAACGCATTAAAACGAGTGAGTTGAGGCGGTTTATAGTATTCTGTTTCGGCTTGTCATTAATATTATATAATTAAAATGCAGGAAGTTTTTAACCGTTTAAAAAGCCAATACTAAGACTGTCGCGTGAAGCATCGGTATACACAGATTTGGAAAAAAGACACCGAATATTACCAAACATAACACGAAATTAATTCGTACATCAATCAAGCTCCAGATTTAACTAATGAAGTGACGTAAACAAAGTTAGTGATTAACTAGATTCACTAATTAGATGCTTGTCATTAACCATGATTGAGTCAATCAAGGATCGAGTCGCGTGACTTGCCCCAACCACTTTCCAAAATTACGTTAATTCACTTACTCTAAGGAATCCTTCGCATATCAGAAATGAAAGTTAGAATATAATTAATTAACAAAGCAACCAACGCCTCAAGTGTTTAGAGTATCGCTTAAACAATTACGAGTACAGGGCTCTCGAGTTAATGTGCGTATATGCATTAGACACTTGGCATGTCTGTGTTTTTGTATAATTTGAAAAATAACTTAATCGATCGATACCTGACCATTCCTTCAACCTGAAATTCCTTTAACATAAGTATTTAGGATTTTATCAAGTACCTACTTATAGAAAGAAGTGGATTCTGTCCTTGTGGACCTTGTGATATAAATATCGTCCCGTTCCCACGAGCTCTCTTTCAACAGGTTCGAAGATTATGGATTTGATATTCGAGATTCTATTCGCAATTTCGGTCGCCTATTGTAATAAATATTACCTATTCTGATGTAATGAGCTATTTTAATGGAAAAAGAGTTTTTGCCTGAAAGAGTAACAAACTTCCATTCATCTTCACGCACACTTTCGCGTATAAATATTAGCATGGAAGTGCGTTTGCGTTGTACCCATGTCGGTCCTTATCAGTTATACAATGCATAAACATTACTCTCGGTCGTGTCAAATTATATTGAAACGCCACCGGCATCACTTATACCGAGTCGGCTTGAATTGTAAGAGATATGATAGCTCGAAAGCAGGCTGGTAACCGTTCTTTAAACTCTGATTAAGCTTATCTCTAATTGCCGTTGCTACCTGACCAGCCACGTTAAATGGGGTCTCTTTTGCATAATAGCATCACATGATGCATGCGATTATTCAGTCGCTGTCAAGTGCAAGGTTAGTGATGTCCTGTTACTTGGACGTGCATTTACATAACATGGTTGGCTTTTTCTACGTTTAAGTACTAATATTTGCATTCCTTTTATATTAGTTCGCCAACTGCTTGGTGTTTCGCCTTACAAGTCTGCGCCTCTGGTGTATCTGGTCGTCCGAATCGGGCGTGGTGCCTATGTTCATGTTCAATGCTTGAAGACTTTGGCTGGCCTTAACTTAGATAATGCTTTCGAAGTAAAAATACTCCCATAAAAAAACATTCCATGTAAAAAAGAGGCCAAGTCTCGAAACTCTTCCACCGTAAAAAGTTGTGAGATATTTCGTAGAGCCAAGTCTCAGGCATTCTTATTAATCTTTATTTGCTAGCTGCCGTGCCCCCAAATATCGGGGCGTGTATGTGTTTTAACAGTAAACCTTAGAGCCTTATCACACTTGCGATTTGCGAGCGTGTTTTCTATACAATTATCAGTCGCGGCGAACACGCTGCGTGATCGCCTTCATACAAAATACGCTCGCAAATCGCAAGTGTGATAAGGCTCTTACATGACCGTTGAAGGACACCCGTTGTATTAAATACATTTTGATTCAAATATTATAATAACAGTTTTTTCGTCTCTAGTTGGCGGTTCTAGTCAAAACAATTAAAAGAAACCGTTAGGTTAGGGTAAGCTGACCACGGTACACGCACAGTGGTCGTGGTATCGGGTTACACGGCAAACGCAATAATGTTTACTATGAAAACGTGATGTTTTCGCGTCGCCACCTACATGAGGAAATATCCGCATTATTTGTATTTTACATGGTGTTTATAGTAAATACTGTTATAAAAGTTATCATTTCTAGAATACATAAATATACTACTCAGCTTCTCTTACAATTAATACTTTTTGATAAATCTTTAATCTGTTTTTTTTTAACTGCCTTACAATTGTTTTCAATCGACTTTATAGAAGAACAGTCTTTCAAATAATTGTATAGAGGACACTCGGGAGAAATGTTGGAAAGATTGAATGAACCTTATTTCGGAATGTGATCCGAGAAGTTTCACGGATTAGTTTTGGTTTCTGCTCGCAGCCGCAGCCACAACAATACTTCACACGTCCAATTTCGTGGTAATATGTTTAAAGAATCCATTTTAAAGGCACCTTGTTGTAGCTGGAGTTGGAATCGTTTCTCACGTACGTTCTTTTAGTTCGCTGGGAAACTTTTCTAACAAATATACCTATCCCGTAGCGTAGACGGCGGTTGGGAGCACGTCGGGTGCGGCAACCAATTTTGTTTATACCTTTGAAATAGCTCTTTTCGGACCATTGACACTTGCATTCGCTCCATACATGCTTGTTCACACTGAATAATCGAGAGCTCTTTACCTCGAACGTATTGGAAGGAGCAAAATTTTATTGCAATTCCGCTCTGTGATTGGGCTTTTCAGGCGGAATTTACTGAATGTCATTTCACGTTTGCCCTTCAGTCCTTATTGCATTGGTTTTGCAAATGGAACCAGAGTTACTATATCCGTACAGATACATAAACAAACAAAACATAATATGTGATGAAACAGCGCGTTGAAATTATATTGATCCTAACTGGATGCTAATAAATCTAAAGGCGGCGACGTTCGTGAGGATGACTCATCCCCTTTTGAGACACTATGACTAGACTCTACAGTTTAGTTGTGCGATGTTGAACGCAACTATAGCTGTTGTCACATGTCGTCTGACTACCTCCGTAAATCTACTCTTGTAATATAACCACCGTCCTCTAATACAAGGTACCTAACCCATTTTAACAAATGGACCGTCACTATTCCTGTGTAAATGTGCCAGCGGGGAATATAAAGCGTGTAGAGTATTTCAGCGCATTGCCGCTACTAAAACTTTTCGCAATTTATTTGGCGGCAGCTTAGAAATAATTTTGTTTAGTTGGAAACTTGGAGATGTATTAAATTTCGTAAGAACTTGTAGTTTGGCTTATTTTCCATAAATTATTTTTGTTCGTAAAGACCTGTAGGTTTTTGCCAAATATTTATGGTCTGGAAAGCACTTGCATATACAATTAACGGCTTTCCTTCGGCGAATAATTGTAAATCTCAGACCAAAAGTAGCTTGAGATGTACCTACAATTAAAATTGAAATAAGTAGAGTTACCGTACTTAACGCAGAATTTATATTCTTATCTGCTTAAGGAACACTTCGCGTTCGCTTACAGCCTCGAGGGACTGGGTGGTTTCAAGAAAGGTGAAAAGACCCTTATTATCCTGAATAATTTAATTAAGATATTTTTGGAAAAGTCTTTACGTTCGAATTTACATTGTATTGTATCATTGCGCCCGTCAAATTATCCGTGCTATTTAAAATTGCGTAAAACTGGACATGTCCATAACAATATGGTGATGGAATAGTTAGTAAACACAGCTGCATCCCAGTTGGTTTATGTATTAAAAAAGTTTCCGCCTTTCGGTTAGTTCAAAACGTCCGCGTGGAGTGGCACTACACCGGTGCTGTATCGGTCGGATATTGCGCTGTTATGGCGTCGTCGGCGCGCTTAATGCGTTTCCGATGTGACGTAAATGGGATGTTTTGCACCTCCCTGTACCATTCGGTTCCGACTACCTGTGTATTAACAGCTAATCTATTTTATAGATACGCTATAGGCGGTGTCAATCTTTTAGATAAGGTGCATACCGTTTTACACGATTCATAAGGTATATTTTTTTTAAATTAAGCTACATTCATTGTCACTATGTACTGTCGGGTTTAAACTGGCGAACGTACAGTTATTCTGGCATTATCCCTATTAAATCCCCAGATTAGTCCATACATCTTCGCCGTTTAACTTTAGGTTAAGTCCTAATTACCTACTGTTTGGTCGAATCCGAGCATAGAAAAATTAAAATGCGCATGCTTGTTCATCTTACTCAGCATACTGTACATTTTTAAAGCGTGCTTTTTGCTTTAATATTCTATTTAATATGGTTCCTACTATGCAGTGCAATAGTTCTCATCTGATGTTCACTGCTTGAGCCCTGTTGCCACATAATGGGATAGTGGGTTTATCTCCATGAATTTTAAACCGTTGCTATAAATCCTAGACCAAATGCGCTTAGAGGATTAATGTGCCGTTCCTAGAACTCTGCGTCGGTAGTCTCTAGCTATGTTTTTAATTGTTTACATAAATTTGATTGATGCGTTCGATACTGAGATAGAGATTGCACTTACACATACCTAAACATTTTTGCCCGATTTCCGCAAGATAAGAGCAACGTGTTACAACATACTTTATATTGTAGAAGATGTAGATCATAGTTAGTATATGAGGATTGTTCATTTCACGAGGTTCATTCTCATAGGGTACTGGTTTGTGATTTGTCCACAGCATACGTATTACGTTGGTAGAAATGGCTTTTTCATGTATTGAATGATCTATACCTATCAGCGATCACCGTATCTGCTTTCTTATCCACTGCTGCCTTAGATAGAAAAAGGAATGTCTCTCGATAATGCAATTTAGCTATAGTTTTAGCTGCCTGTCGTTCAAGCATTGCGAGAACTAATAATTCGCTAGCCTTTTTTAATGTGATTTCTATCTGTATAAAGTCACTTATTTGGAACACCCATGTCATGGCAGAGTTGAAAAACTTTCAGTTTTAATTGAAGCCGCTTAAGTTACCTTTGGTTGTAGTCCAGTTAAAAAGCAATCTTTGTTCTTATATTGTCTTGTCCCCGTTCTTTACACCTATTGTCAGTATTCGTTCGTCGTCGATTTTAGTCACGCGTAGGCATCGCCGCCTGTCGGTCGGATGGCTTTGTTTTTAATGCCAGTTGGTCCTTGACATAAGAATAAAATAAAGTGCGAAAGTTAAAAACCGTACGAGAGTGCTTTAGTTCTGTGCAAATGGTGGGAATAAGTACTTAAAACGCAAGTGAATCGGGCCACCAAACGTTTCTCTTTAGCTTATGATCATAATTTTGTCACTGAATTGTATCTGGTACATTTCCACTTTAGCGTTCACCACTTGAGATACTTATCTCACGATGCGGCGGTGCAGAATGCGGAATAAAAGACACGGGCATACCACGCAGAATTCCTAAGCCAAACCCACGCAGACTTGCACACCTGTTGCGCATATTCAGAAGACTTCTCAATCTTGGTGTATTTAACGTATTCAATTCCATTGCACTATGCTGATTCAATGGTTGTTTTGCAGCGTCAAGGCACCGGTGTAGTCATGTACGTGGCCGCGAGGTTCGCTGTGATCATTGTTTTTTTAGTACTACGGGTACAATCCATAGATGGAGCTAACGGTCCATAAGCCAAATGTATTTGTATACGTGTTTTGCATCGAAAAATGAGGCGCGGTTATGGCAGCGCGAGGTGTTGCCATATACGCGAGGAATGCTAGCGCTCCAGAAGGGACAGTATTCAGCGCACGCGGCGAGGACGGTGACTCCTCGGGACAGTCCACCCTGCTGTCGTCGCCGCCGTGTTCTACCTCGAATACTAATACGCCTTCCATTGTGCCTCCAAACCCAGACGTTCGCCTTCGCGGCCCAACGAAAGTTTTGTAACGCCTTTGTCTTGCTGACTTTCGCGATCGCTAACTGGAACATTCTTTTGACGGATTGCCTGTAGCGCTCCGAATGAGATTTTTTGTTGAGACTCTTGACAGTTATTGATACTACCTTTTTTTTCGGGCAAATCGTTTCACTTAAAAAAGATGAAAATATCTATTCGTAAGTAAATATATTATATTTGCCTATCTCCGTTTTGCTTATTACCTAACAGATCAATTAAAACATCTAGGCTAAAGAGATCGCATTAGCTATCAGATGCTTTTACTAAAATAGGTTCCGAGATATTTTATTCAAGTAGAGTGTATTAAGCCGTTATGCGGAACGATGGCGTAGCCGGGTCCGCCCGTATTTGCATAATTTGTAGATCGCTGTCGGGCCGGCGCGAGATGGCAAGGCAATAGGAATGCGTCGCCATGAATATGCACTGTTGTTGTCAGCGGCGGTGAGTTTCGCTGCGTTGCGCCGCAGCGGCCGGCGGGCGGCGGCTGCTGCACGCTCCGCTGGCGACCACGCCGCCCGCGCACCACACCTGCCCCCGCGCTCCCTTGCGAAAAAATCATAATGCAATCACCAGGACGGCCGGCGTGGAACGCTCAACAACCACTCGCAACACCCGGCCAGTCTGCAGTTCAATGCGTCGAACCTCACACGCCGTCCATCACGATGATGGCTTAGTCTGACCGGGAAACTGATTTCTCTTCAGGTGGTCGCTGAAGTGGAAACTGTCCGCGTAGTGATCGCCTCTGAAAGTTACCGTCGGATGCTCAAATTCAGTGACGTGTACTTTTACTTTTTATCGTTTTGTGCCGCTTCTTCGAAAACACTACTTATTGCACTTTCTCAGTTTACTGCTATGTTAACATTTGCGTAATGCGATGTTCCTCAATAGCCGTTGCCTTCAAGGCCTGTTGTACCTACAGCTGAATATGTAAAACGGACCTTAATAACGACGATTCTTTGACCGAGTTTCTCCCAAAAAGTAATTTGTATAATAGGTGGCCGAATCACCTGGAGTTCATTAGCGGCCTTTTTTGTTGGGACAATTGTCCATCAAAAACTAATTAATTCTTTACACGTCTCGGCCGTGTCCGGTGGAGGTTGCTTTCGAGTGTTGTTGTTTTCGAGGTGTCTTTCTATCGCGAACAGTGGCCTGATTCACTCGCTGTCCGCTGCCTACCTCCTACTGATGGTAGCCGATTACTGTGCGTTATCGTTTAAGTGTTGATTTTATAAATGGAATAGTTTTGTTCAATTATAATCTAGCTAGTGATAAGAAGCTTAATGAAATTCGTAGGTTTTTAAAATAGACATTAGTGTAAATTTAGTGCCAGTGTGATGAGGTGATCTGTGCTTTGTGCTACCGCTGTGCAAGTGACCTAGAAGTGTTTCGGAATATGTGGGGGGCGGCGGTATCCAATCCGCCGCATTACCATTATGTCCAGGGGCCGGGCGGGCCCATTCCTCAAGGTGGGCCGAATGGTCCCATGTTACTGGGGCCTAGTGGTTCCATGATGGCGGGGCCTAACGGCCCTATGTTGGCTGGTCCTAGACATTTGAGGCCTCAATCCTCGTATTCGCTACCTCATGGCAGCAATGGGCCTGGTCGGTGGGGTTGGTCGGGAAGTCATGCCTCGTCCTTTGACCGGAGGCAACTCAAAGTGCCTCCGCAACCCGTTCGACCAGCGCCCGTGCGCCCTTCTCACGCTAGGCAAGGAACTGCTAATAACGTAAGTAGCCAATTATAACGCCACAAAACCGATTTCTTATTAGCTATGATAATTTCTAAATCGTTTCACTTGACTGCAGCTATCTATTGCATTAATTTAGACTGTCTTATAAGTGTCGTGTCCAGGCACAATGTGCGTGCGCTCTGCTGTTTCGTATTGCCATAATTTATTTCCTCGTCTCTCGCAACGCGTATCGGATGTCTACGCACGCGTCACCCGACACGAACGCGTTTCTCTTAATATCGACAAGTTACTTACTCAGCTTCATATCTCGTCTACATTGTATTCCAATCTAGACGATATTAAAACTGCGACTAGGTTGTTATTACTATGATTGCACCGCCAAGATCCGAGCTTTCCAAGGTTAGCTGTTGATATTCAATCAAGGCATGCGGCTTCTGTATAACTACTATAATAAATAAATCAAATGCGTTGAAGACCGCAGCTATTTTTAGTGAAAATCCAAAAGATGTTGCGTGCTTCATCAAGTCATTATGACTTTCATTGTGATCAAATTACACGTCCAGTTTCATGTAAGCAACGTTAATTTTTAATCGTTGAATACTGCTGCTTCGTTAAATATTTTCTCACGAATCCCGTGCTTGCTCTCGGCTACTTCAATGTTTACTTATTTACGTGACTCTTACGGAGGCTCAACAAAAAATCACGTATTCGTTGTGCACATTCCAATAGCCCTTTTATAGCGAGCCGGTGTAAGACGATTTCCTATATAGGGTAGGATCTAATGAATAGCAAATGCAGTCGTAACCGAGGCTGTTCTCTTTCCGGAAAACGGACACCGGCGCAAAGGCGACTGAACTAAATATTGCTTTACAAAGTTCACATTCCTAGCCCACATAGTAGCCAATTCTTAGATATTATTCTATACTTTCATTATTTCGTGTAAATGCGTTCTCAAAAACGTTAACGTTTTCCATGAGATTTGCATTACCGGTGTTTACGGAGCAAAAAAATATCTAGATAGGTCTCATTTCCGGAAAAACTGGTTTTCTCCGGAAAACTACGAATAACGCTGAGCAAAACTCCAGTGTACTTGTTTAACTATCTAGTTACGTAAAATTAAGGTATTGCTTCTTTATACATACACGATGAGGTAAGCAAAATGATTACAAAATATTCCTTTTTTAAGTTGCCTCTGTTTATATTTTAACGTAAGTATTAACAACGAATAGAAAAATATGTTTTTTCATCACACTTGCTCGAAAAGGGCTTCATAATGCGCAGACATACAGAGCTGTAATAGCCTGTGTTACGCCCACGGGCGTAATGGTTTTTTTCTTAAATTGGATCTGTCACTCATGCGGCAGTTACAAAGCAAAGAGGTTTTATATCAAATACGATGTCTCAAAACGTATTTATAAATAAATTTAAACTTAAAAAACTACTTAAACATGTTTCACTGAATTATTTACAGATTTGATATGTAGTTATTTAATGTCTATGTAAAATGTTTTTAAGTGTTTTCAAATCGTGGCTGTATACCGAAGGGTCTTTGCCATACGCGCCTCACGTCAAATTCAACAAAATGGACGACTGACATGATGCAGTGTTTATTACGATTTGTATTCATTTCATCTAAAATGTATTTGTTTCCTCGCAAATGTGATGAAAAACATTGTGTATAACACGGGCGTAAGAATATTACAAACTCGAGTCATCAAAAGCCCTCCGCCTTCGGCGTCGGGCTTCTGATAGACTCTTGTTCGCAATATTCCACTTCCGCCCCTCGTTAAACAATGTACTATTATTTTATTTTTAACAGCAGTAAAATATTGTCTTGTTTTTTTTTTTCTATAGTCCAAGACCCAATGTTTAACAACAACAGCGTTACTGCTTTATCTTGTTTACAAGTACTTCCTTATCCTCACACAATCATCTGTGTTTAAATTAATGAGGATATATGGATTTAAATTTCAATAATTTAGTTAAGCAGACAAGTGCATCTTAATCTTACTAATCCTGTCTTGATTGCAACCTGCATATGAAGATGAAGTTGTTTATCTAGTCAATGACGCACTGAATACATAGATAGGTCCTTATGGTTGTTGATTTTGTGATTGACGATAAAATGATACGCGGCAATAAATCGATAAAATTCCTAATGTGTGATATATTTATTATTTTATTATAATGATTATGAAGTAGAATACGACAAAATGTCAAAATTCGACTGATCTTGGCAATAAAAGGTAAGGTAGGTCTTATAGGTCTTTTACAATTGAATCCAATCACCGCTGACGTCCACTGCTTGGATATAAGCCTCCTGCAGGACCGATCACTCTGGCATTCATCGGGGGAGGTCTATGTCCTTCTTCTATATAACTTAAAGTAATTCCAGTTAATGTATTCCTAGTACCTATCCTATAGGTACCCACCCAGTTCTTAGTTAATATCATCTGAAGTGAGATATAACAATTCATGATCATGGCACACACTTTTGCCTATTAGCCAAGTATTACTTAAAGATAAAAATTGCCCTGGATTGTATTTTGGTTATGGTAATTTAGTTTACTAGTTACATACAAAGGAGATGGCTAAACTGAAGTATGGGACACTGCCCTAGCAATGTATAAACATTGTGTATAGTAATATATAATGCTGAATAGCTGAATATTAGTATTCAGTATGAAAAAAGTTTCAGGAACTTTTCATATCGTTACAATCCTGAAAATAAATCGTAGAAACTCCTACGTATACATACTTCAACAAGGTAACAGAAAAATGTTTTGCTGTGAATTTCGGGCTAGGCGCTTCTATTACGTACACTGAGATTGTCGGCACTTGAAGGAATTCCAACAGCATTTTGAGTAAAGTACACCAGCACGTCTATAATGCGACGGCCGCGACATACTCTCGATTTTTTTCGCACTATATATCTTGTTCTAAGTGTTCTAATAAGAAAGAGACGGATAGTGCGAGAAAAATCGAGAGAGCTCGAGCGCCGTCGCATGATAGCCATGCTACACGTCTATCATGCCACGGCCGCGACATACTCTCGATTTTTCTCGCACTATATCTCTTGTTCTAAGTGTTCTAATAAGAAAGAGATAGTATATATATAGGGAAGCTCCAATAGTAAATATTTCAGCGTTGTTGTTCGTATACTGGGTGGAACAGATCGATGGACTTTTAAGCAAATGGGATATAGATCAGGTTTAGTGCTTTACTTCTCACCTAGTAACCATATTAATATTTCTAACGGTTACCGAGATACAACTTGTTAAACTTTGGTGAAAAAAACTGTATGTTTCAACCCTATCCAGCAGATTCAATGAAGTCAGCAAGATTCTTGTGACTTGTGACATGTGTCAATTTCAAATGAAAATAATAGCTATGTATAGTATTAGGGTTGTCACTAAGATAAAATATTTCGATTTTTATGTTTTTTTTTTTCTTTTAAATCCAGCTTAACATTTATAATAGATCGTTTGTACGTCACTTATATAACACTGTCCTTTCAGCTTAGTCCAAGGAAATGTTCCTCCCTGTATAGCCTTACATACGCTAATTGTCATGTTCTTTTATGTTGGATACCGTTTTACTGATTATATCAATTGGATTTTGTTAATTAACAGTTTTTACGTTTTACATACTTTGGTTAATTACTAGACCCCTGCGTGCCGTCCAACATTGGTGCTATATAATAAAATAATGCCATGGTTAAGACCTTTCAATCGAGATATTATTATGTCTCAACTCAACTGTATACACTCATGGTACAAAATGCCCATTCTCCTTTAACATTAATTCGTTTAAGGAAAAATCTACGATCTCGTTCCTGTTAATTTTCAAGTCTCTGTCGCTCGAGTACCATAAACCATAAGTGCGACAGAGACGGAGATATCCGAAGTTCGGAACTCGATTTTCGTGGTTATAGCTCTGAAATTGACAACCTATCGCCCTCTATTGTTGAATAGCAGAAGAACAACATAAAATAACTTGTATATTAATAATTAACGTAAACATTTATGTTAAGGTTCCTCGTGCGATAGTGCGTAGGTGTATATTTCACAGAGGTACAATGTAATCATTATAGGAGACGCTCCACGGTCCGATATCGGCAGGACTGCATGCCGGCCGACGCGTGATTTGGCCCGTGTTGCACGGCTTCCAACCAAATCAAGGTCACTCCATACTAGATTTTTCTGCAGTCCTGCCGATATCGGACCGTGGATCGTCTCCTTTAGTAATCTATGTACACAATGGACGCGGATTATTGGGCTGTACATTAAATTGGCCGTGGATTATCATGGCTGTACATTAACCGGCACCATGCGAAACATGACAAACCAAAACAACAACTTTTAATTATTTCATTATTTCATGAAAGTTCTAGGAGAATAATAAACCTGTAATAATTCATGAACGATTTTTTCAATGTTGCGAGTTAGTGAGAAGTTCATATACATGCTTAGGGCAGTAATTTAGCCATCTCCTTTGTATGCCTAATGGCCAAACATAGTGATAGGTACACATATTACCATTGTACCATCTTTGTTACCTATGATTTACATATAAACTTTACTGTACTAGTAGTTTAATGGCAGTATTCACGTTATAGTCACTCGCGGTTGCGGTATTATGAAGAGGGCTTATTTCACAAAAATTGCAACTTTATCGCACGCTGCTTATCTGACAATTAGATGGATACGCGCGGATAAGCAATATCGCGCATTCCATTACAATATTTCATTATGACCGTGGAATATTAAAGTGTTTAGTTTTCTCCGAGATATATTTGAGTAATAACTTTAAGAGTGCGTACTTCTATGTTCCCTTATGTACGCGACTTACGCGTTTCTACAAACCGTTCCATTTTTTCAATTGGCTTATCCTCATATTAAATCATAACTACCTACTTGAGCGCTGTGATTAATCGACCTTTTAACATGAGCAAATTGGATCAGTACCTATTTATATGCGCAACTTATTCGTTAATTCATTTTATCTGTCACCGCAATGCAATGACTTCACGCACGATTACCTTTCTGCCGACTCGCAAATGTCAAATACTGCGAAATAGGTACCCAATTGCAATCAAAAGTCACAGTCAGTTTAATTTAACAGAAAACTTTTCACTTTATTTTATTTTATTTCAAGCGTATTCTTATTATTGCAGTTAATATTTTGAAGAGCGGGTTCTATTAAACCGTCTTGTTAATCTTGAGGCTTTATGGGTCATTGTCAGTCAGTAAAACAATAATCGTCTTTTCGGTGGGCAATAGTTAAGGGCTTATGTTTATATATAATATGTTTTTATCGCATAGAATTATAGAAGAGGCGACGCCGTTTATGCGGATTCAGAGTTCAACAAAAAATTAGGCTTTAAAGCCCTTAACTTTGGCAATGTCCACCGAAAAGACGCGCACCTAAATCGGACAATGACCCTTATTTACTTTTGAAAAAGAAAACTTTGTTTAGGCTCAGAAATATTTCGCCGTCGGCGCCGTCGTATTCTAGTCCGTCGGTTAACATTTTTGTTTGTAATTCCAGTCTGAAAATGTTTACAATTGTATGGTTCCCGCATTTAAAATTTGCTTCGCTCTAAATTTCCTTATCTAAACGTTGTGCCTGTGGAATTGGCTGCGACTTTTTGTAGCCCTCTCTAAAATTGCTCTCCCAAACTCAATAAGCCTTTTTGTTCGCGCCGCGATGAGCCGTTCACTTTATCATCCCCTTTAGGACCCTTTACGCGCGGAATTTTTAAGAGGATGTAATGATGTTACGTCTTTTCTCTTATATTATGGCCATTTTACGGTCCGTCTACGCTCTAATTAAATTATATCCCACTTCTACATTACTTACGCCAAGCCTTCAATTCTCTGCGAAGTTAAGATCGAGTGGTTTCGAATCGTGAAATACCTATATTTAAAGAAATTTATTTATTATGTTATGAATATGGAAGAAAGCGACCCGTTACGTGTTTTGGTTCGGGAGCGAAAATGGAAAGGTCATGAAGGGACTAAATATGATCAACGTTTGTCACTTTTTATAGTGAATGAAAAAAAAAGGTAATCTTTATATCTTGTTAACATTAAAATCTGAAATTTAGGAAAACAATTTATTAATTCAGTTTTATACATGAAATGCGGCTATCTTTGAGTTATAGCAATTTTGTTTATGATTGACTCATCGACTGAATAGGTACCTACCTGCTTCCGTGATCTGATATGGTGGTATAAGATAAGACGAAATAATGTTATTTTACCGAGTTTATGTCAAAGCGCATGCTTGGATCTACCGGAAATGTATGCATTGAAATGGCATACAATATCAATTGTATGGAACTTCGAAATCGACATATCGACCTTTTCTTTAAATTTACCGGTAGATATAGTTACTTAGGCATGCTTATTTGTTTACCCCGCCATGCAGAGAAGTGCTGTCTAAATCAGTATGCGGCGCGGCGTCGAACTATCAGCGATTTAAAAGGCCAAAGATTTACGCCTCAATATGCACTGGCTGCACTCTCATCGTCAGTCCGGTTACGTCTCCTCAACTGTGTCTCGTGCTTCTATCTCTATCGCGCGAATCTATCTCGAAACTACACGCAGGCATATCTTGCATCGGGTTAATCTTTTATTGTATGAAGTCAAACCTTAATATAACGTCTATTTTTTGTATCTCCAGCATCAACGACAATAATCATCCCTAGTGCCTTGCTCGTTCTATTTACTAAAAACACAATAGTTTTCGATCGAAAATTAAACTTACTTATGAGTACCAGATTCAATTAGACTTTTCCTGCAGATACTACTTATGCAAATATTTTGTAGTTTCCAATAAGTACTTCGACTGGGTGGTTATTTTCCTTTAAGTCCAGATTTCGGATTACTGGTCACAGCGTTCTATGGAAAACAATAAATACAGGATTTTATAATATAGGCTTGATAATTTTAAATATTGTTATAGTAGTTTATTTATTAGATAGTAATGAGACAGACTGTACAGCCTCATCATCATAAATTTAAGAGTTATCCTTTTGTTGGTGGAGTATTTTCCATTTCTCTCTGTCGTACGCCAGCCCTTTGATTTGCTGATACGACACGACACCAGCTTTTTCCTTTATTTGGTCCATATAACTGCGCTGCGGTCTTCCCCTGCCTCTCCTTCCTTCTATATTTCCTTCCAATATGGTTTTAAAGAAATTGTCGTGCCGTATCAAATGACCAATCATTTTCCCCCTTTCTAGTGCTGATGGTGCTCAAGATTGCTCTCTCAGTCCAGCTTATGCCTTCCCTGCGTCTCCAACACCACATTTCAAACGCTTCCAGTCTTTCTCGGTTCCTTTGTGTCATTGTCCACGTTTCGCTGCCATAAAGGGCAATACTCCAAATGTACACTTTAATTAGCAACTTTTTGCTCGTACATAACATAACAAACTGGATTTTAAGAGTTGTCTCTTTTTCCCATGGCTACTCGAGCGACGATGTCTGGTGTACGTCTGGAGGTTATCAGACTGCCTAAATATTTAAAACTATCGACTTGTTGTATGGGTATGTTGGTATTATATTATGACTTATCGTAAACGGTCTAGTTATTTGTTTATGAACTTGATTCAAAGCGTATTATTGTATTCGCACACGTATAGATTTCTACAAATAGTGTTTACTGCAACACTGCGTATATGAGGCTCGCGTGTCCTATTAATTCTTAGGAATGTTCACTTTCTACGCTGTGCATTTAATCGGCTTATCACTAGTACTTTTATGTGTTCCATTAACTTGTCAAGCTGGTACTAGTGGAATTTTCATTCTTGTTCACATTTGAGTTCTGCAATATTATCTTTTATCTCTATTATCTATTCTGAAGGCTATAAGTTCTTTGGATTTATTTAAACTTCTTTTGTGTTACCATTTCCCATATACTTTTCATAGCGGAAACACAGTATGAAAGTTCAAAATTGTATGGAAATTTTGGGACACTTTTTTCATCTAATTTAATTAATAAGAATCACAATCCCTTACCATCCTAGGTAAGGGATTGTGATTCTTATTAGAAATAACATAATAATGACAAAAAATCTCGTAAAAAATGTATTGGCACATTAAAAAAAAAAATGCTCAAATAGTGAATCTTTTCCAGACAACATGTTGAAGGTGACTCTTTCTTTAATCGAAACACATGTTTT
This sequence comes from Epinotia ramella, assembly GCA_947578815.1. Taxonomy (NCBI): domain Eukaryota; kingdom Metazoa; phylum Arthropoda; class Insecta; order Lepidoptera; family Tortricidae; genus Epinotia; species Epinotia ramella. The sequence goes on from OX388206.1 coordinate 21,590,691, forward strand.
CAATAAGATGATGCTAGTTCCCGCACACTGGAGCCATCATTGATTTCAGTGAGGTAATTATTGAAAAACCCCAAACCTTCGTCTCGTCTCCTGGCCCTCTAAAAATCTCATTATCCCGATGCATATCTCTGGCGTATTTTTATAGAGCATTTTCAAAGATAACGCCTGAAAAATTGAGATGTTAATACTGCAATGTTAAAGGACAATATCCGATTTCAAGTACCTAAACGTGATTTCCAGCGCGGCCTTTTACAAATAAGGTTTCAGGCGTGCCTACAAAAGTGATAATTGAAAAGCCTAAGGGGATGCCTTGATTCGAGTCGGCCACGCCCCCTAGACAGAGACAGGCTTATACCTTCCGCGCACGGGAAAAAGAGATGCAACACTCTTCGGAAATGGCTTTTTTGGTCAAATTTCGATAAATACCTAACTTAGTGAAGTCTTATTTATATTTCATTAAGTGAGATTGAGATAAAATAGTATAGCATTAACTTGAATTTGTCGTAAAGTAATGTATTGTTTGAGTAGGCTGAGTAAAAAAAGGAAAATAAAGATCCAACTTTGGAATTTTTTTCTATCGAGGAAATTTTAGGCAATCATGTATCGATCATATAGGCAAGAATAATATGTCAGAAAATCAAACCTTATTGTTTCTTAATCTAGTCAAAACGGCGTTTCAAAGCACGCGATAATTTCGAGGAAACACTAAGGACGAGATCATTGAGAAATTGTTATTTGTAAAATGTATTGCTGTGCTGTCGCGCCAACCTCAAGCCTCCCCCCGCAGAGCGCGATAGAGACAACTGCAGCTTGGACCGAAAATACCTATTAAAAGTACGGTCGAGGAAAATGAAGGTTTGGCACATTTCAACTCTATTGGAATGACATTAAGGTTCAAAAGTGCTAAACATTCAATTTCCTCGACTGTACATAAAATCAACGTTTCGTAGTCCCCTGATTTCTTCTCCAAAAATCATATATTTTTTTTAAATTTAAAATCATAGAAAGGCTTTGGCCGTGTTCCTATGTTTTCCTTTTTTTTTTAATAATCTAGTCAAAATTGTTTTCTGGATGTTTGAAAACAGCGGAAAATCTGGCATTTGTTTTAGGTTTTTGAAGGTTATTATTTCTTTTAAGAATACATCTATAAAAAAAGGAAAACACAGGAACATGTCAATAGTAGCCATAGATTTATGGAAAAAAAAATATTGCTCTACTGCCATTGTCCAGGGAGAAAACAGGGGACTACGTTTCTATTTGGAAAAACGGCCCTTGTGTTTCCTCTTAATCCGCAATTGTCTTCGTTTGATCGCAATAAATATTTTTGTTCTATGTACCCCTAAGTTTTTAAAATTAATTATCTAAAGAAATAATTTCACCACCCTGAAAATAAAATTGGTCTTTGCAATTTTGTTAGCGAGTCGAAAATATGAGTTGGGCACAATGCTCTACAGCAGGGGTCGCGGCGACCTTTTAGCAACCAAGGGCCACATAGGAGCTAAGAAAAATGACGCGGGCCGCACTTAACTATTTGTGACTTTATCAGGCAATTCCAAAATTCTGAATTCAACGCCCTTTACATACAAAACAGGGAGGCTCGCGGGCCGCAATTAAGGGCCTCGCGGGCCGCCCGTTGCCGACCCCTGCTGTACCTACAGTATGTTTTGGGAAGCAAGTAACGCAGCCAATAAGTTTTAAATAATTGGATAGCGCATCACGTCACGTAGGAGTATCACAATTATTCGTCCGTTTTTACTAGCTTTTATTTTACTTGCACTGTTCGTATGGAAATAAATATCATACTTACCTAATTCTGCCATTTGTCGGTGTCCATTTGAGCCGAAATTTGGCATAAGTATCTTTATTTATAGTTCCGTGACAACGTAATAGTATAATACCACGTAGCTGATCAGACGATAGGGACAGAAGGTGGCCGCAAGTCTAAAACTAGACAAGAAACACAATTAGTACATTGGAACCCTCTCGAAGAGTGGTCGGTGACTGCCATAAACTACAATCGGCAACAAAAGCTTGTACCTAAAATGTAACATTTGACAGAAATCTATTGACTTATAGATGAAAGTACAAAACCTTTAATATTTCACTGGCGTTTTAGGATACAAATACTAAACAGTTTGAGAAGAGTTTTTCATTAAATTACTTATCGTATCGGTATGCTACATCGACAACTTTGCTGTCAAGAACCTGCTGGTGTTCTCAATATTCTGACACGCTATAAACAATTTAACACAGATCAGTGTAGTGCCTATGCATTTGCATTAGAATGTATGTGGAATGTGCATGGAAGTGGTTAAGTAAATGCGTCACGTAGAATAACGTTTGGCTGCATCGGCACTCGGGCGTTCGCTGCCGGAGCCTTGACTCGCGCGGCAATGTCAGCCAAATGCCAAGAGGTCTCGCATTCAGCTTTATGAGAACCGATATGACGCGGTAAAAATATATTGCCAGCGCTGACTTTTCAGAAAGATTCTTCGTTTAAGTACCATCAAATGTGTCGTTTTCAGGCAAAGATGAGTTTTATCGGTTGCCAATAAGGCGCTAACGCTAAGGCTGAAATTACAAGATTCAATTAGAGAATCTTGTACCTACTAGCAGTCCCGGTGTTTAAAATATCGCCTATGTATATTTGGAACGCCTATATACTAGTGATATAATTTTTGTATTCGGATGAGTGGTCCCGGGATTTCCCTCCCCTATATAGGTACAAACAAACCACCCTATACAATAATACTAGCTGCCCGCGTGACTTCGAACGCGTACCTATTGCAAAGAATACAGGCAATCCCGTGGGATCAAATATAGCTTATAACCATCCAGAAAGTCCATTCACGTACAGATGAAATAATGTTTGAAATCGGATAAGCGGTTTCGGAATTTATTATTTAGTATGCAACATTACAGTTTTTACCAAAGCGTTACATTGATTCCATACTAAAAATACTATCTAAAGACCAACTTAAATCTACAAGGGAGATTACCCAAAACATACAAACTTACAAAGCTACAATCTCAAAGACTTTTCCTTTTTAGGGTTCCGTAGTCCCTTATAGTTTCGCCATGTCCGTCCGTCTTCGGCTTTGCTCATTAACCCTTACAACTATAGAAAACTGTAATTCGGCATGGATATAAATCACGCTGACGAAACAGAAGAATCAAATTTGGAAAAAAAAATATATGTTACCTTCGTGGCAGTGCAGCAAAGGAAAACTATCACGGGAAAGTAGGCATAACCAGTTACCGAGTAATAGTCGACCAACTTAAAATGTACATACAAAGGCCAACTTTCGTACAAATTAAATTAATTATCATTATTGTGACTATATTTAAATTATTCGATTATTTTCATTATTATTGTATTAAACCAAATTATTAATAATATTTGACATTAGTTTTTTTTTTAAATGTGTGTAGTTGTGACATTAAATATATTATTTAATGATTTACATTTATACTAATAGATACACTGTGCGCACCATTTTTGTAAGTACCCTCTGACTGTATCTGAAGCAAATAAATTATCTGATTTCTAATTACAAATTCGGCCCACACAACCGCACCATTTAGTTGCCGCGCGCGTGTCGATGTAACTAAGACAGACAGGCAAATACGGAATCCTACACTGCGCGTGACCCGATACGCACTTGGCCAATTTTTTGTAATATTAGTACCTATAGATAGGCTAATAAATAGGATCAAGAAAAGTCCAAATATCTTGTCAGTTGAGTCCAAACGTTACAGGTACCTAGTAACTTTATTCCCCTAGTTAATCCATTAAAAATGCGCTTGATTAGGCCTATTCATTTATTGACATAAAGGATCTATTCAATACAACGATAGTATCCTATTATAATATATTTTGTGCAAATGGGTAGAGCTAATAAATTACTATATTAGAAATATTACAATTACTAAAGTGTAGGTACTCTTCTTTGCGTAAGAGGATAGTTCTATTACACCTCGACTATATAAATGCCTTATGACCATTAAGATGTATACATACATTTATAATAACTTTTTATCAACATTTCCTCATAAATTGGCATTTATTTTATGTGTACTTTAATAATGTCTTGTACGTAAAATAGAGTTTCGTACCGCCTTTGATGTGAAATGTCAACTTTTCTCGCTTCATAAACTGTATCAACTCTCAATTATCCCTCCTCGGTCGTGTGTATGAATATTTTGCCGCGCCATGAATAAATCAATCACCGCTTCGAACATCGTATTACGTAGAAAGAAGCACCGTTACTTCATGTACCAGTATGCGAGTTATTACGTTCGACTGCAAAAGACTCGTATCAATTGATTAATTATGATGCGTGATTTGCGTTGTGGCTTGTCATGGTTTAAAACAAGCTTTGGACTTAATTGAAAATTAGCCAATTTCTGAATACATACCTATATAGCCTGGGTAGCTCATTGCTGACTGATACAGGCGTTTATTTAAGGATTATCTACTGAACTTGTCACCCAATTCAATTCAATTCATTCATTTCAATTCTTTTGTCGGCGAAGTTGACAACCATTTATCTTTTTGTTGGTTGGTTCTGAGGTAAGAAATATAAATAATAAATAGTAATACTTTAAAATTCCCCGTTTATTGACTTTTTTATTTGTATAGGTACACACAATTACCCAGTATGACGCCAAGTTTCAACTTTATAGGTCACCTGGAAGTGGGTTAGGTTTTTGATCTATCGGTCAGCTAATAAGTCAGTGATATATGGCGTATTTTAGACGTTAATATCTCTATAACCGTTTTACCTGTATATATGAAATTTTAGACTCTCGTTAATCTAAGGGGTTTTAATATACCAAATTACATGCGTAGCCAGTTCCAGTATATTTATACAGTTAACTTAACAATTCTTATTTCTTCTTTGCAGAAGGTCGACCCTGAGCTGATCTTCACAAAACAGGAGAAGATCGGCAAGGGATCATTCGGGGAGGTGTTTAAAGGCGTCGACAACAGGACGCAGCAGGTGGTTGCTATCAAGATAATTGACCTGGAAGAAGCCGAAGATGAAATCGAAGATATACAGCAGGAAATCATGGTGCTGTCGCAATGCGATAGCCCCTACGTCACTAAATACTATGGATCCTACTTAAAGGTATGCTTATCAGACTTGATATGTACTATTTGACCGACTATGTATGTGCAGGCCTGGAGTTAGATAGCCAGGGCTCCTAGGCACTCGGCATTTGGGGCCCCCTCAGGGAGCTTGTGTACAGGTCCCGCCTCTGTGACTGGGGCCCCTAGAGACTGCCCTGTAGGCCTAGGCGGAACTCCGGCTCTGTGTATGTGGCCATACACATAAACCTTGTGCCTATGGAATTAGGTTTTCGTGTCTGAAGTCCATCGTATATTCAAAGCCCGTTTGTCCGCTCAACGGAGTCGGATAACATGTAAGGTATCAGGCTAGATTGCATCGCGAGACAAACCGCGTGGAATACATCATAGTCCAGGCAATGAACTGACAACTTGTATGGAAAAAATGTTATTTTGGAAATAATTTATAATAGCTTATTTTTTATGTGTAACGGATATATTATCAATTAAATAGTTACCCAGCGACAAAATCCGACAAAATTTCAGACATCGAAAAAATGATAAGTTAACTGGCTTCTGAAAAGTCAGTAAAAATATTAATAAAACGTTTTTGTCTTTATTTTGGTTCATTTACATTTGCTCAATAATATTCAAGATAAATCGTACAAAAAAAGATAATGCATGCTTCATTTAAATCTACATAATTACTTCCGGGTGGAAAGTTTGTCGGATTCTTGACTAAATCATCTTAGAATAACATTTTCAAATGAAATCAACAAAAAAAACACTATTATAAATTAATGTTTTTCAAAACCGTATTATGCCTGGAGTATCAGGCGTTATCGTGACGGATTTGCCGCGTGCGGGATCAATCATTCTGGGTTATGGGGTTGGTAATCGGAGGCCCAACTAGCACTGAGCCTTTGTTCCAAATACGTCAATTTACTAACCCTTGGGTTTAATGGGCTCTAAAATCATTACGTGCTGTTTCGCCAGTGTGCTGCCTTACCTCAATAAGTAAGGTAGTACATATATATTGCACACGTGTTGGACCTTAATTATGATAAGATGTTGTAGTTATATTATAACACATATATATGGTATACTAGCTTCTGCCCGCGACTCCGTCCGCGTGGAACTCGTTTATATCGTAGCTCCATACAAACTTTCACCCCCCACTTCATTCCCTTGGGGGATGATTTCCGGGATAAAAACTATCCTATGTCCTTCCCCAGGACTCAAACTATCTCTATACCAAATTTCATCCAAATCGGTTCAGCGGTTTAAGCGTGAAGAGGTAACAGACAGACAGACAGACAGACACACTTTCGCATTTATAATATTAGTATGGATTGTGTGGTTTATTTTATTTATGTCCATGTATTTCTGTTTTAATTTTGAAAGCATATCCCAGCCGGAAATTTTCAAAATAGTGTTGTGAACGTCAAACGTTCAAGTATTCAATAAACCGTATTAGAAGATACACGTCATAGAATTTGCATAGCTGTCGTTCATGACATTGTATCGCCTACTTTTGTGTTTGAAGAGCCTTGTTAAGCGTACGTACTTAAGAGATTGAATAGATTTAAAACGCTTCTCGATTCGGAGTATTTTGTGTTTTAAAATGGTTCTTTACTCTTTAACTATGTGTCTCGTTAGTTTGTAACTCTATCAAGAACGAAGTCCCTTTCAATATAGATTGTTTTTAACACATAATACCATTTTTATAATTCGACTAGCTTTTGCCCGCGGCTTCGCCCGCGTAGTAAGTGTAATTTTGCATTAACTGTTGAATTGTTACGCCGGCAACGGCCTACTTACTACTTACTTCCCCTATATGAATTTAACCCTTCGTCAAAACCCGTTATGGTAAATTATTTTTTATTTCCTATTATTTGTATGCCCGTGTGGTGTCGGGTTAGAATTTCACCACCCCCTTTCTTCCCGTGGGTGTCGTAAAAGTCAACTAAGGGAGCAGGTTTGAAGTGTGTTGTGGGCGATGGGCTAACAACCTATCACCGCAATATCACATTTTGTCGATCTTTTATACCCGCATTTATGCTAAAAGTGGCGCTGGAACATAAGTTTCATGTGCTCTGCCTACCCCTTTTGGGAATAAAGGTGTGAATGTATGTATGTATGTATTTTTTTTTATTTAATTTACTATCATGATAAATGAGAATCTGTCCTCTGGAATAAAAGCTAGTTCATGATATTACCAAAATATCTCCACGAATTTCAAGTCAAATTTGTGGCCCGGACATTGCTATAGGCAATTCCTAATTTTTTTTCGATGCCATTCGGACCAGTATTTGGAGAGGAACAAAAGTTTGTATGGAAGCAACTACAATAAAAGAACATAAATGCCCAAAAATGTTATTCAAAGATTGACCTCGCTGGCGGCAGCCGAAATGCTTCACACTAATTGACATTAGATTGTGACGTCACAGTTGCTATTTGTACTAATCGTTGTATGGAAAACATTGTATGGAGAATCAAGTAAATTCCTGTTTGGGTCGCGAAATACTGCGTTTAGGTCCATAGTTGTCCTCGTATATAAGAATTATTTTGTCATTATACCTATAAGAAAGGTCGTCGGGTCTATGAACTTTTCCATACGACCATCTAACCGCCATTTTATTTTCTTCAACAATAAACCAATAATTTGTTTGTAAACATTGATATATAGGTTTTACGTTTTTATGTTTAAAAAAAATCTGTATAGATCTACATATTATAAAAGAAACCTGCTGTCCTACTTTCATGTTTCTAGCCACAGTTTATCATTAAAAATCACACATTACTTATGTGAAGTTTCAGCCCCTATCTTAACCCCTTCAATGGAAGGTTTTCGAGATAAAAACTATCCCATATCCTTCCAAGGGTCTCAAATTATCTGTACCAAAAAAGTCATCTAAATCCGTCCAGGGATTAAGGGTAAAAGGTAACAGTGCGATGAGTTCGTTAGTTTAAATTGCTAAATCTAAATTGAAAACTCCGTTTTTACAAACATAAATAAATATCTTAAGACATATCATCAAACGTTACAGCTTAAATTTTTCATAAAGTGTTAAAGCTAATATCTTAGTAGACATAACAAAGATATTTTTGTTATGTCTACTAAGCTACATTACTGGAATTTTTGCGCCGAAATCCGTCCTTATTCACGTTAGTCCGGGTTACCTGTATAGTTTTGAAAGCAAAATTATCTTATGCTCAAAGACGTAGAACTTTCCATCTCCATCCCCAGTCCCCATTAAACGGTGTTAGAGAATACATTTTAATCGGCAGGTTTAATCAAACGTTACCTACTTTTCGGTTATGGGAGCATTTAATAAGTTATCTCTCTACAACGTTGCAAGTCTCTAGCTCTAAAAAAATGTTTCTCATCCTAACCTTGCATCCCTTTTTAACTCCCTTAGGGATGGAATTTTCTAAAACGCTGAAAGTATTTTTTTATTGTATAATTAATACGTCTATAACGTTGCAGTCTCTAGCTAATACAAAGTGTTTCTCATCCTAACCTTGCATCCTTTTTTAACTCTCTCAGGGGTGGATTTTTTTTAAACGCTGACTCTTGTTTTGTATTCTAATAAGTAATTTTTCTACAAAGTTTCAAGTTTCTAGCTCAAAAAGTAAAGTTCCCTCCATACAAACTTTGCACCCCTATTTAACCCCCTTAGGGGTAGAATTTACTAAAACGCCTAAAGTACTTGTTTTGAATCTTAATAAGTAGGTAATCTTCCTACAAAGTTTCAAGTCTCTAGTTAAAAAAAAAATATTTCTCTCATACAAATTTTGCACCCTTATTTAACCCCCTTAGGGATGGAATTTCCAAAAATCCCGTCATCCCTTGCCTCCGTCATAAAAGGAAGTTCTGGTGTCAATTTCAAGTTTCTAGTCCCAGTAGTTTCGGAAACAAACTTTGCACCCCCATGTAACACCCCCCCCCCCCTTTAGGGGTAAGATTTTCTAAAACGCTGAAAGTACTTTTTTTCTATTATAATAAGTAATCTTCCTACAAAGTTTCAAGTCTCTAGTTCGATAAATATTTTTTCCCCATACAAACTTTGGACCCCCCCCTCGCTCCTTTAGGGGGTGAATTTTGAAAAACCCTTTCTTAGTGCTCCTTTAGACCTTATAAGGAACCTACGAGACAAATTTGGAATCTCTAGAACCAGCGGTTTGGGCTGTGCGTTGATATGTCAGTCAGTCAGTCATTCAGTTTCTTCTTTTATATATTTAGATGAGCAAATTTTAGATTCGATTTACCACGTGACCTATAAAAACTTGCAATCTGAACACAATTCCTTTTACGTGAGCATATTGCTGCCATAACATAAACGTAACGTTTCATTTGGTTGCCAAGAAATTTGTAACCAAGGTACCTTTGAGAACGTTCACCCGAACGCGTTTTCGTTGCGTGCCATACTGCGGTGGAGCAAAACGGTGTCCGTCACGAAGTCTTCGGGGTCACAACACGACACAAACACGAAACCGGTCGCCGTTTAGTTAGACCCACTATACTTCTCCAACCATAATGTTACCTTAGTATCCACATTCATCGCCAAATATGTATAAAAAACATTTTGATGGGATAATTAGGTGGCCAATTTGGTTAATCGAGTTTTAAATACACATATCATTCGTTGTAGTACTACTTGGTGCAGACGGTAGGAGGAAACATTAATTATAACTCGTAATACTTGATCATTATCATATTTGTGGTATCAGATTGTATTGTGAAATATGTACATATGTATATTATCGAAATCGTTCCAATCTCGTATAGGTACTTTTGCGTCTGTTTTTGCTGGACTTAAAAATACACAAAACTAAATGTAAAGATCGATAGTTAACGTACTTATTATCTACTTATTAAATCTATGGCCACAAGTCGGCAGTGGGACACTGGCAACTCATTACTCATTAGTCACAATCCGTTTCCATTCTTCATCCTTGACAAGATGAGTAGGTTCGTGGGCGCTGACGTAAACGAATTTACTGACAACACAATCAAATAATTTAGTTGTATTTGTTTATCTTGTTCCTGGCTGTGGACGTTCCTATACGCCAAAACTGCTCCAGGCAGTCTAGGCTATACATATTATTACAATAAAATATTTATACACCTGTATTCATAATTTTTGGGAATAGTAGGAACGAATTATTTTGTTGTGTAAACATAAATGAACCTTCTTTTTAAACCGATCATGTTTTAGTGTGCTTGCACTAACACTGAAAATGTGGAATAATTAAAACGATTACAAGTCAATTTCCTAAAATGGGCGTGTCATTATTACGTTTGAAATCCGCGGGAAGAATGTGTGGCGTTCTGCCAGGATAGACTATTGTCGGGACAGTTATGATCGATATTTACTTTTTTATTATCCCACACTCTGATCTTATTCACAATCCTATCGCTGTTTTTTTGTCGCTTACGTCCGCAACGATTGTACTAAAGAAACTTAAACCTTTATTCGACTGCGATGAAAAGTGTTTTTCATTGTATGCACCGTTTTTAATTACTTTTTATTTGGGTTTTTTTAAACCGTCGGATAGAAATGAACTCGCCGCTATTATCATGGTGATCAAATGCAGTAAAATTTACTTTCAATGGTATTTTTCTTGGTAATATTTCTCCGAGTAGAATTTCATTCCAAGCACATAAATATTCTTTAGCGTGTTCCGCTGCACTGTTCGTAGTTCTGTTTAACTTTCATAGTTCCCTCTTTTATTATTAGATAAATTTACAAATGCAAAAGGTTTCAATGACGATTTTTTTATTTATCGTTTGTAGTTAAAATTAACCATTTGAGTACAAAATGTCATCTCATCGCGACATACATAAGTAATATGTATAAGTTAATTAAGGACGATAGTATCCTACGAATATTTGTGACAGTTTCCCTTTGACACGCGGAAGCAAACTACTCAGCGTAATGGTTTGATGTGTTGCATTTCCCCGCTTTGTGCACCGGCGGGTTGCACTGCGCATTGCTATTGCAATCTTGACACACTTTCCAATGATGTTGTTATGCGCACCTTGCAAAATCCGATGTAGCGTTTGCATGTCGTATCTACTTGAATTTGTAACATCGAATACTTGTGTTAAATTTCTCTGTTTGTGTTTATAAGGTTTCGGACATTTAAAATACTCGTCTATGTTGATTATTTTCGCAGCTTTGTACTTTATTAAACACACTTTTAATTTAACCTTTCATCTCATTTTATCCCTGCATTTTGCTCAGCCACCAGGCGGGCGTACGTATAATGTATATGATTGCAAAATATATCAGGCTCAATTTAGGACAAGCATCGAACAAACGCGTCGGCGTACCAAATATATTGATGTTTGATTGAGTCAAAGAAGAGGGGGTGTGGGAGACTTATGGTTCAATTAGTAAATGAACATGATGTCAGCGCATCGTCACTGCCCTTCGGGTTTTCCCTCCTCGAAATAGGGCAAACTCGGCACATTTATCACCAAAAATCTTTGAGCTTACAGTATAAAACATTGTTTAAATGTAAACTAACATTAGCAGTTCCGATGTAGTCTCAAACTTTGGGTATAATATAATGTAATATCAGTTTTGCGTCGTGAGTTTTCATTAGTTTGGTATTGTAGTGATAATGTTATAAATATTATAATATATATATATTGTACAGACCCGATATAAACGGTGAACCGATATTATACTAATCTACAATGCTCTTGTATGCTGATTTTTGTGCATGTATATGGTGTTGTCATAAATAAATTCTATTCTATTCTACAAAAAAATCATCCGTTTTGTTTACCAACTCACCTATAGTGGCCGAAAACTGGCACACTAAATTAAGTGCTCGCCCAATTACCCTATACATATTGACACTTTTCACGTAGGTATCTGTTTGATTTGTACTGTTCTGTAGGTAAACAGTAATTTACGGTGTATTCATTAATTTATGTCCCTTAAACGGATAGTTACGGATATACAGGATGTTAACGGGGTCATGATCCGGAATGACAAAAAGCGAATAAGATGATCATACTGAACAACCTTTCCCATGGGACCAACCACGAAATCGCAAAAAAAAACCAGGTATTCCATACATTAACTCTCAATTAAATCGCAGTTAACTCACAGTTAACTCTTAATTGGCTCTTTTTTTTTGCGATTTCGTGGTTGGTCCCATGGGAAAGGTTGTTCAGTATGATCATCTTATTCGCTTTTTGTCATTCGGGATCATGACCCCGTTAACATCCTGTATATTAACAAAACCGACCAATGTCCATCGCATATACTTACGTTTAGTAACAAAACCGACAGTTTAGTTAGACGTGACAGCATTTTTTTTAACTCGCCAATAAATGAAGTAACGTTAAGTTACATACATTGTGTGCTAGGGACGCGTCGCGTGCCGTGTTGAAGATACACGTGTCACCACGAGGACCTACGACAGGCCGACGCAAGTTACGTAGGTACGAAATAATATAGATATCTTTCTGGCCGTGACGTCTGCGTGACATTGTTTTTTAACTAAGCGCTCGTGGCCGCTGCGCCCTTGGGGTGTGTTTATCGCAATATGAAACTGATTAGGTTAGGTTAGGTTATTATATTCTGTTTGATCTGTCAAGCAATTGTTCGGCCAGGCAATTCAGCAAATGACATTTTGATGACATTTCATTTTGCGACTGCAAATGGGGACGCTCAAATTGAAGCTGAAATCGCTATTTGGACATCGTTCGATGGAACTATTGTTGGAATTGCGAATATGTTGCAAATGTCAGCGTGCACATTAACAATTGGTACCATGGAGAAAGTATTGTGTAAGGTTGCGACAGTGGCGTAATCTAAATTAGACCCCGTGTCCCGCTTGCGGTTGGCTGTAACTTTGTTTTTGTTCTTATATTGCCACTTGCCGACAGCTACGCTCTCGAATCCATGCTTAGGTATGCCAAATTGGTTTAATTTAAACGACACAGCCTTGCCAGCACACGCTAATGCTACTACCGTCTCTAACTTGCCCGTGTCGTCAACGAAGTTTGAGCGAGTTAACTTTGGGATGTGTTCTCGCACTCCGTGCATCGGGACCAAGAAAATCAATTGTTATCTGTAATTGAACTACTACTACGTACTATTGCTTTTGTGTCAGAAACCAGTTAATAATCTACGTCTTTGTATTATAGTGGCGGGAAACTTCCGCTCATTGATTGAGCGTCTTCATATGATCATCACTCCACTATATAATACATGTCATTATGGTCAATCTCGAACTCCAGCTATAGCATTCCATACCGAAACGATATCTTGCTATGATTGCGTTTTTCATCACATTCAATATATTTTTAAATAATTAACCTAAAAACCCCTAAATTGGATACGCCATTAGTCGTTGTCTCACAACGTTAAATAAAAACAATGAATGTCGTAACATTTCATTTGCTTGCGTAAAATTCTAAACAGGCTGGACTCACGACGAACACATTAATTGTCGGATATTATTTGCAAAGTGTCATGATTCCGCATCAATTCAGTTTTTTTTTCAGGAAATAAACGTGATAATGAATACACAAAGCCACGATTTTGGCGCATAAACAATAAAAACAAAAAGCTTCTCCTAGTTGAACCCATAAGCGCATGAATGAATTTAAACCAGTCGTGAATAAGAAGAGCTTCGTAAGTAAAATTCTGAATGCGGATCTTACCGTGCAGAGGTGAAGGACGCTGGTGACTCACCGCTAGGCCTGTGGGGTAAAAGCCGCTTACCTTCATAAACTCGTATCTTAATGATTAGTAAACTTGCAGAAACTACCTTGAGCAACGTGACATAAAGTTCACATTTAAGAATATCATAAACCAGATGTATGAATGAGGCTGGAAAAGTCTGCGGTCAAAATGCCGCGAATGCCCCACGGTTCCACGACGCTGCGTGATGCGAATCGAGCGTTCAATTCAACTACAATGTACGAGACGGAATTTGCGAATTTTATTAACTACATGCCACGTTTAGACCTGCAGTTATTATCCTACGATTTTTTCCCGGTCTAGCATCCCACCGGAAAAGCCTGGCCCGTTTTCAATTTATTTCAAATGACAATGTGAGAATATTTTTTTGATACTGGTACTTAATCAATAGAAGCAAAATTGTATGCTGTTTAATCTTCTAACCATTAAATAGTATTTTTGTGTATGGTGACTAGATTGCGTCGGTAAATTACAGATTTGCCAGTCTATTTAATTAAAGCGGAACAACCGGTCAATGAACATATACTTAGATTAGCTTTGTGAATCACAATTTGTGCAATACACGATCACGTATTTGTACCCAAACTATAGGGCATAGTGCCTCGTATAAATCTGCAAAACACGGAAACTTCTGCGTAAACAAACGCATTAATTATAGGGTCCATTTCCGTTCATTGCTTGGGATTTATTTCAGCCATAAATCGCCTCCCAGTTTTGTAATATTAGCGAAATGTATTATTTTGTCTTCCTCCTATATATTGCTTACAACCTTTGCCCGGTGATATAAATGTCGCCATCGCTCCTGAAATCGTCGTGAAAGTTGTGATTGTTACTGTAAGTAACACGAGTTCCTTCTATTGAAACGAACGTGGAAGATCATTCCTTCTATACATGGGATTTACGGCAAAACGGCCCTATGGGGTCCTGCGGTGACCAGTAAATGCGCAAGGCCATAGCAGTAAACGCATTAGGACTACCTTGACCTCTGCCTTTATGAACACCGCCTGCTGTCAAGGTTCTGCCTTATTGATGTTCGCAGCTATCCCATTACGGTGGAAGCTCTTTAACCCTGGCGTAACGGCGATTGTCTTCCTCCAATATTAAAGATAAAACGGATTACTTTTCGCTTTGAACAAGTAAGTGGTTATTTTCACATCTCTTTGATCTAATTTAGTTGTTCGGCCGGAGCTCCAAGTGCATATGTAATCTGTTCTCAAAAATGGCCCGCAAAGTGAACATAACTCGCTGCATATTGGAAGGTAAAGTGTATAGTTTAAGGTCAGATCTAAATTAAAATATTAAAAACATTGCAGGCCGCCTGGAATGTTATATATAAATTCCTTTATTTGTCTAGTACCAATTTTTTTAAATTGAGAAACTGGCATATAAAAGACGGCACAGCTCGTATTCAGCCAATTCAACTCGTATTTTTCTGTTGCAAACACGACGTTTTTGTATGTGTCTCAAATAGTTTGCGTTTTTTTGGTGGAAAAATACACTTGCGATTCTGAAAATACAGCGGGAAATCGTAAATATTTTCACGTTGTGCAACGATATTTAAAGTTTATATAAATTTAGTATTTTTTATTCCCCCATTTTTGAGAAAAGCACTGTAATGCCTCAGCCGTTAAACGAATACTCAGCCTGCAATTGCCTCCTTCCCGGCCACGGCAATAATGTACTATTGTACAAGATCAAGGGATTTTTTGAAAGAGTTTGGTGGACAAGGGTTTGGTAATCTAGTGCTTTATTCGGGGCGCTCCTCCGCTTGCCTGCAATGCGGGCCGGGATGCGGCCGGGGTGGGGGCGGCGGGCCCGCTTCTGAACTTGAAGGTCAAGTTCCCGAAGTTCACGTTCCGCTTATTGGGTGTCTACCCACGACAAACTGCTAAACTGCTTTATTAAGTCAAGACTTCGCTTATTTGTAATTGTGAATGCTAAACGGTTTGTTTCGAATTATAAATTTCTTATTCGCTGTCAATTGGTTCTTGGTTGCTTTTTGACATTTTCCTCATGACGAAGATCCTTTCTTTGTTGTCTTGGCTTTGTTAAGCTTGGGAAACCACATGACAATGTTTTGAAATTCTGTTGTAAAAATATACGAGATAATATTGCTTGAACAAACATCTTAATGTTATCTAGTGAATCTCTTCACTAAACGAGGTCGCCTGATAGTAAATTCTTTGTTTTTGTAATACCTACATCAGCGCTTTAAAACGCACTCGTTCGTTAATGGTAGGTAATTGTATTATCCAGTTTGTTCAGTATATTATTGCGAACGGAGTCCGACTTTTAATTGGCCCTTATTTCCGCGTGCAACGCCTCGCTTCACATCCGATTCGTATACGAATCGCGCTTTACCTACATTACATTATTTTCCTGTTTCCCTTTCATCATAAGTTAACCATAAATAAAATATTTCTTGTTTTCCTTGTGGGCACGAATCACGATTTTGTTCCTTTAATTATTTTGTTCGTTCTCAAGCGGTCAAGTCAAGAAGGTATTCGACGATTTCGAAAGTGGACCGATGAAACATTCCCAATTTAGTAAAGGTGATCTCAGGATTTTATTTTTCCGAATACTGCAAGTGTATCAAAAAGTTCGGATATGATTTTAGAACCGTTTTTGTATTTATTTCAATCTAATGTACATCAAAATTATGTCAAAGTCAGTTTCCTATTGCGTCTTAAACCATCAGCTGCAATATGTTGATTACCTCTCGGTTTTATGCAAATGAGTCTTTAACAAGTTGATTGATATTTCGAAGTAGGAAGTTTCTAAACAGATGCACCCCTCAAGTCACCTGCCTTATCTTTATATTAAATCCATTATCACAATGATCGCTTCAACTCAAGGTTTTCGCCAAATTGACGTCGACTCGAGTCGCTCACCGCTTTTTATCAAATTACATTTTGATTCAATCTCACCCTCCTCGTGAAAAGTGGTTTTCACTGACTAATATTTTTTTTTATTTCGGGAGATATATATTAATGAGCTTTTGGAGTTACGCATCGAGCGTTACGTGTTTTTCTTGAGCATGATTTATTTCCAAAGAAATCATCTTTTATTTAAGTCATAAAGATCAATCAATGCAATGATTTGATATATTAGTGTAATGAGATGAGAAGAATATAATAATCTATGTAGAAGAATGAAAATTAACTCGATAAGATTGACACGAATAAGAATTAACACGATAAGTTGGTCATTCACGATCACCAAATGTCAACTTTTATCTGCATGATAATATTGACTTGCGGTTAGTAACTTACTGTCCGCTTATGGTGGGTTAAATTATCCGCATTGTAATCCATGAGTGCATTTGCTGTGTAATCCTCACATAACCCCGTCGACCCGATTAATGCTAACGACCCGAAACCCTGGGCCACTATTCCAGTACCGAAACTCAAATTATCGATTATGAATTGAATCGGTAGCTTGCATTCCGCTCACATTCAGTGGTGTGAGCGGGAGCGGAGACGTTACCAATACACGATTTCGATAGCGCGTGGAGTCCTTGTTCGGCTTGTTTCCTTTCCATATAAAGCATATTCACTGTTAGAAATGGACAGTTACATTGATACCGACGAGATGTTCCAAACCACCATTACTTAGACATACAAGATCTGATGTTATTACCTACACCCGTTAGTGTATGATACTTGTTATCGTATGTTTTACGTGACGTATCAGCTAGTACATTTTCGTCGTAAAACGTGACGATATAAATAAAACCTATAGTGCTAGCCGGCTTACCGCTTTACTTATAGGTTTCTCTTGACCTGGGATACATTGTATCGTATTAATCTAGCAATAAGTATGATTTGGTATCTGAAGCACTAACCACATGTAACGTAACTGACATGTCCAACGACAAAATAGTGAGTAATTACTTGTATTCGGATGTAAGTGGCAAGTTTAGTGCGCAGTAAACCAGGTCGTAAAGCAGCAGTGATGTAGCGCCTAGCGGCATGGCGCATGTGACGACGCTGCTGATAAACAAGATTACGGGCCGCGTCACAGCCGAGGATAACTCGATACGAGGTACACGGCCTCAACCGTTGGAGCTCGTCGCCTAGAGCAAAATTGCAAATATGCCACTAATAAAAACCTTTAAAGTGACACGACAAATGACAGCCAACAATTTTCTGAGAAATAGCGGCGCGGCGTTGTTTCAGTCAATATCAATATGCTTATTTGATATCGATTGTCTTGGCTGGTCTTGTTATAAAAACTGAATACAATAGAATTAAAATGAGGAATATATATATTTCTATTTGTCACTAATTTGGGGCCGAATTTATCCCCTACACTTTTGTATCTACTGACTCGGGTAGTTCAATTAGGAGAAATCTGAATTCGAGCTGTATCCAATGATAATTGTCCTCGCCAAGTTCTTTACTCGCTCAATTGTATAATCCTGTATGCAGCGTAACTCATGGTAGAGGTCGTGCGAGATCCTGACGTGCCGTTTAATCTCATTACGGGTAGCTTCGAGGCTTCCTTAATAACTTAACCGCGGGCTTCTGGTCACCCGTCCACGCTTAATTGAATATTTTAATTTTATCATAATTAACTATACTTCAAACTCGGCCTATTTTAATTTAACTAAGTTAGCGAAGTTGTATCAAGTCTAGTTAACGCGCTGCACCAGATTTTGATCTTGTAGATTGATCAATCTCGTAGAAACTAAAAATTTAGTATTTTAGTAACTTAAGATTAGTTGTTTAATAATTATTATTTATGTAGGTACAGTTATAATATGTGGGGATATACAATACAATCTTACAGAAATCGACCTAGTCCCAAACTAAGCAAACCTTGTACTATGGGTACTAGGAGACTATATACATAATACTTATACAGATAAATAAATAACAGGCATACGGCTGTCAAGCGGCGGTCGTGGGTTCGAATCCCGGATCGTACCAATGAGTTTTTCGGAACTTACGTACGGAATATTTACCGTTAGCTTTTCGGTGAAGGAAAACATCGTGAAATAACCGGTCTAATCCCAGCACGGTCTAGTTTTGCCTCTGGGTTGGAAGGTCAGATAGCAGTCAAATCTTGGAATTTGATGTCAAAGCGGACCTCGGACGCCTTTAGGGCATAACCGGCAATAACGCTAGAAGGATGATGGTACATAGAAAACATCCATGAATCAGAAACAAATATTCGTGCTCATCACACAATTAAATGTTCTTACCGGGATTCAAACCCAGGACCTCAAGCTTCGTAGGGACGGTCACTACCAACTAGGCTAAAGCGGTCGTCGTAGTTCGTTCCAATTTATATTTATTTTATCATCTGTTTTTTAACTACAAGTGGATGAACTATGTAGGATCCTTTCATGTCTGCGATGTGTCAGGAGGTTTGGCCATGAAAGTGATTTAATAATACATTGTCAAGTAATTGTATCCTCTAATTTTAAAACCTACAATCTACAATTCCTCAATGTTTACTTGATGAAAATTTATTTCAACAACGTCGTGATAAGTTACCTTATACGGCGGTTTTGTTACAGCAATTTGAGTGTTATCATTATCTCGTACATGAGATGCCATAGTTGGAGTGCTACCATTAGCGCTCATAAGTGTTAACTGGATGGATACATTCGCCGGGATCCAGTCTAGGCCTGGGTAAACGTCATGTGCATGTGGCCCACTTACAGTTTTTTTTTTGCCCTCTTTGGCCTGCAGAGCCAGCAACAGAGATGTTTATGGATAGCTTCTCCGGGGGCCTTATGGGCCCAGAGGAAAAGGCCCACTTACACTAACTGGATAGAGTGGAAAAAATAATCTTAAAGTGTGTTAGTGTGTACACACTAGTCACGAGCTTTATTTTGGGACCCATTTCCCAAAAATATTTTTTGAATTCCTATACTATATGACAGGTCTGTCAACCTGTAGGTCCCTAATTAAAGCTTGTGACCGTACTTGTGTACCTTTTTGGGTAAGGACCAAATTCTTGGCCAGCTCAATTTCACTCAATTAAATTTTCCATGAAAGTTTTCCGTTGTGACACGAAAATTAACCATGCAATTCTAATGGTATTTTTTTCTGTCACAACGGAACTTTATTCACTTCTTCAGCTTGTATGGCTAACTACCGACTAACCAGGCTAACTACGAGTCAAGAATTTGGTCCCCACCCCTTTAAGTTTGTATGTAGGGTTAGGAGTTTTCTTCGGAACTCTTGAACCGAGTTCGAAAATTCTTCCACAAGTGTATACTTGTACAAAATGGACCTTCGGGATCGACGACATAAGGGTAAGGACCAAATTCTTGGCCAGCTTCACTCACTCAATTAAAGTTTCTATTAAAGTTTTCAGTTGTGACATGAAAATGAACCATTCAATGGTTAATTTTTGTGTCAACGGAACTTTGTCCACTTCTTCAGTTTGTATGGCTAACTACCGACCAAGCAGGCTAGCTACTTAGCCAAGAATTTGGTCCTCATAAGCTATATTTTATCCCACGGCATTACTTGCCTTCTTTGTGATAAGTGGGCAGAGACGCGCTGGCAGCTTATACAGCGTGTCTCTGACTTAGGGGCTTTAAATGCAAATGTCCATTACGGTCCTGAAACTGAACCACTTTTGTTCCGCAACTTTGTAAAATAACTATTATTTCTATAATTTATTCGCGTTTGAACTTTAACTGTACCATCAATGTATTGCAAACACGGCCTCATTATTTGACATCCATGACACTGACAAGTATGAAAACTAACTAATGGATGATGTACATTGAACATTTTATTTTATTTGTATGGAATAATGAAAATATAAAAAGAACGTATTTTTGAAAAGTTGTAGAGCAAAAGTAGTTCCGTTTAAGGAGCATAATTGACATTTGCATTTATAGCCCCAAAGTCAGAGACACGCTGTATATAATTATAAGGTTCATCGTTATTTTTATCATTATCAGATTGAATAACTATTAGCTTTGCTATATTTTTGGTGCACACTACTGTGGATCTCATATCACTGTCATAGTCCATTAGTGCTCTCAATGACCCAATTTAGTTCTAGCTTTAATTTAGCTTTATCGGAAGACGACGTTGAATATCGCTAACAACAGTAACAAACACACTGTTATTTTATCCATATCTCTAAATCAAAGTTTGTAGAAGTTTAAAAACAGGTGCACAATACAGCAATCGTTTTGTAATCAGTGGCGGACTCTTGAGATAGCAGCGAGATTAGAAAACTTAGACAAATACTTGTAGAAATGAGCAAAGAAAACATTAAGTTATGTTCGATTGTCTCCTCATTTTACAATGAAGACGAGATCAAGCTTGTTTAGATTTGAGCTAAAGAACCGTGACATAGATTTTCACACGTTACCCTTTTCTGACGTTGAAGTGTCTACTAAATCAAAATGTAAAAAACGTTAAGGTAACATCTAAACGTCTATAGTTTTCCTCAGCTTTAATGCTACATTCTCAAAATACATAGTTAGCGAGGGAGGGGTCTGCTGACCGAATTTCACACCTCTTATGTTCAAGCACTATCGATAAGGTCGGGCCCGTTAGATGACGACGTTCATTCTTGCCTCGTTTTTTGTCCGCCTTTTAATCTGTAGAAATGAACTTGCACTCGCTCCGAGAAATTCAATTAATCCAACAAGCGGTGAAAAACATTTTTTCCAGGTAGAGCTCGCTATTTACTTATTTAGGTCACCATGAACTCCTTTATAGAGATTTTAACCAATATGTTACATCTAAATGTGAAGTTTACGTAACTGAAATAATTTATAATAAATTCCCTTTCAGCCCAAGTTCACGAGCGGAGTGCCAAACGATGTTTTTGTTTAGGTACTCCCTTTAGTAAGTGCGGTGCCGGTGTTGGAAATATGTAAAGCTAACGCTTGTTTCGTAACCGACGCTCCGCACGTGTGTTGGGTTCGTTATCCTTTGCCGACCTTGCAGCTGCTATAAATTCAGTAAATTGGCCGTAGAAGGCGCGCATGCGTCACTGACGTTTTGCAGTGAACGTTCTTATACTTTGTATGCGTTTGATCCACGGGACGAAACCGGATCGGCGCGCGCGCGTTGTGGCGCAAGGCGGCAAAGTGATCCCACCTGTTGCCGGTACTAGTTTTTACTGGTACTCAAGCTAAATAAGCTTCTTATGCTGCCTTGCTCAATCGCTATTCCTATAGTAGAGAGCAAAACTTCAGTCTCTGTTTTATCTATCGGTGAACGAGTTGGAATTTTTTCGTAGAATATAATAATATTAATAATCATATTTCGTTGTAGGTAAATAAAATTCCACGGCTGACAAGAATCATCATCCTCCTAGCGTTATTCCCGGTTGTGCCCTAAAGGAGCCCGGGGTCCGCTTTGACACCTAATAGCAAGATTTGGCAGTCACTAGTTTACGAAAGCGACTGCCATCTGACCTTCCAACCCAGCGGGAAAACTAGACCTTATTACTACTAGACCGGTTTCCTCACGATGTTTTCCTTCACCGAAAAGCTAATGGTAAATATTCCGTACGTAAGTTCCTGAAAACTCATTGGTACGAGCCGGGAATCGAACCCACGACCGCCGCTTGACAGCCGCATGCCCGAGCCACTAGGCTACTAAAATTTATAATGTACAAACATTCACATCCCACATTAAAAATGTTCCTCAGGTACGATACGAGTATGCCACGCGCGTGCGTAACACTGATTTTACTTAGTTATTCTATTACTTAGTAATTCTGCGAGAGAACATATTGAAGCAGTTCTGTATTTGGCACTAGTGTCCCCTTAAAGTACCCTTGTATCCCGTATTCAATCTGCCGACAGATGTCGTGTAACCGTGTACATTTGGTCGCCAATTCCTATTTTCGCAATTCGTTTTCCCGCGGAAGGCGGAGCACGGGCAGGTGATTGAAAGGCGACGAGTGTCCGTCGTGGCGGGGATGATAAATTCCGTATTACACGGACGCAGCTGACTGTTGGTTAGGAAAATTGGAAACGGGCTTCTATTTCCTTCCGTTTATGGGTTCTTAGTTGATTACGTTCACCGCGTGCCCACGCTGCAATGAATATTACCATCGTTGACCATTGTGGAGTGATTTACCCGAATATGAAAACCTTTTCGAGCAACGCTGACTCACTGAAAGGTCGGATTGAAATATGGTTTCTTATTCATAAGTCGACACGTTCGTTTCTGCATGAATTAACTGTGGAACACCTATTCAGGTCGGTGCGGGGTTATTTAACCCGGGGCGGGAGGCAATTAGGCCAAACCAATAAAACTACGCCATTAACGAGCGCGGGTCGTTCCTCCGCCGCTGATGCACTACCAACCTACGGCGTCCCATATTTACCTAATAATACTGTATGGGCAACCTTATAAAACACATTCAACGATTTATATCCTCTGTCATCTGCGGTCAGCAAATGACGAATTATTAAATCAATTCGCCTCATTATTTGTCATCACTCATCAACAATCGCAAAAATACAATATGGTTTTTCAGACTGTCTATTCATTTATTTCACACGTACATTTTACCATTACCAGCGTATGACTCAACCGTAGCGGATAAACCCCAGGGATTAAGAGCAGCGAGTGTCACGATACGTAATGGTTTATTATCGTTAGCCTGGACGTTATCTCGTGTTTATGACATAACAAAGCCCGCATAGCAGGCCTTTAAATAGCGCTATTTTCGTATAGCGCTATCATTTATAACGTTATTATTCCTAAAACCGCTATACTCAAAAACGATATTTGACGCGCTGTATAGCGATATCCATTATAACGTTATAAATCTAAACCATTAATAGAAAACCGATACTTTTTTAACCGATATAATAATATTATAACGTTATAGGCTACCCCTTTCTCGCATTCAGTATAGCCTATTCGTGCAATGTAAGCGATGTGATTACGTAACGTAGGTTGTTTGTTAGAGTGCACGACGTCATAGTAAAATACAGAATTTTTCGATTTGCTCGGCTTGTCGGCGCAGGTTGTAGCCCGATACGAATATCCTGACTAATAATTTTCAAATCAGATTGTCTTTAGCTACTCTGTGCCTCATTAATCGGAAATGCATCATCCCATAAAAAACATGCCATGTAAAATAGAGGTCAAGTCTCGAAACTCTTCCACCATAAAAAGTTGTGAGATATTTCGTAGAGCCAAGTCTCAGGCATTCTTTTATCTTTATTTGCTTGCTAAATAAAATTTTGTGACTTGGCAATCACACAATACTACATAGCTTTAGGTATGCAGAAATCCATTAATGCAGGAAAGTTGTGTTGCCAAGTTACAGAATTTTATTTAGCAAGCAAATAAAGATTAAAGAATGCCTAAGACTTGGCTCTACGAAATATCTCACAACTTTTTACGATGGAAGAGTTTCGAGACTTGGCCTCTTTTTTACATGGAATGTTTTTGCTTGCTAAATAAAATTCTGCAACGTGGCAATCACACAACTTAACTGTATTTATAGATTTTTGCATACTTACCTAAAATTATGTAGTATTGTGTGATTGCCAAGTCACAAAATTTTATTTAGCAAGCAAATAAAGATTAATAAGAATGCCTGAAACTTGGCTCTACGAAATATCTCACAACTTTTTACGGTGGAAGAGTTTCGAGACCTGGCCTCTTTTTTACATGGAGTGTTTTTTATGGAATCTCACTTCTTTTTGTAGGTTAATGTGTTATCCATACATACAAACTATGAATGCAGGCCCATTCTTGCTTTTGAATTTTCCCATTCACTGCAAATGTAACTTTGTAATCCTATATATTTGTATAGGATTACTAAGTAATCAGTTGGTGTATCTAGAAAACTGGGCTGAAATAGCAATTTTTTATAGTTTTCCCTTTATGTGGCCATTACCCTAACTCTGTACCAAATTTCAGCTCTCTAAGTTTATGGGAAGTACTAGTTCTATTTTGATGATCATGAGTGAGTGAGTGTCATAAATGCGAAACTTTGCTTTCGCTTAGCTTCGGAACTAAATGACCTACAGACTTGAAATTTTGAATTTTAAGTATGTGATTATAGCTTACTGGATGACGAAAATTTCTGCATTCTGGTCTTATCCAGAGGTTCTCAAATAGGGGCCTGAAAATGTGGTGAAATGGTTCCAGTAAAGGATGGTACGGCAGTGTTTGCTTCGCGCTCGACTTGGCGGGGGCACTGCCGTGCCCCCAGATATTAATGGCATTGTTATAACATGGTAAATTATTAATAATTTAAATGCCTGCATCAAATGTTTCTGCTTAGCCTTTTGGTTGACTGGTAGAGAATGCCTTATGGCATTAAGTCCACCATATATACTTTTTTTTGTATTGTGTCACAAAGTTTAAATAAACTAAACCGGTCTCATGGCACCAGCACGCACATTACGGATGGAAGGTCAACTAAGATGCTTAAAATGAGGTGGAGAGAATGAGAAATTTGATTTATCTATATATGTAAAAGAAGACTTCCTGACTAATTCATCAACGCACAGCCGAAACTACTGGAACTAAAAAGAAGGGATAAGATGGAATTTTTGGAAATCCCATCCCTAAGGGGGTTAAATAGGGGTGCAAAGTTAGTATGAGGGAAACTGTTTCTTTTTACTAGAGACTTGAAACTTTGTAGGAAGATTACTTATTAAGATGCATAAAAAGTTGCAGCGTTTTAAAAAAAATCCACTCCTAAGGGGGTTAAGTGGTGCAATGTTTGTATGGGGGAAACATTATTTTTTGAACTAGAGACTTGAAACTTTGTAGAAAGATTACTTATTAGAATAGAAAAAAGTACTTTCTGTGTTTTAGAAAATTTCATCCCTAAGGCGGTTAAAGTCTGTATGGAGGGAACTTTATTTTTTGAGCTAGAAACTTCAAACTTTGTAGAAAGATTACTAAATACAATACAAAAAAGGACTGTCAGCGTTTTAGAAAATTCCACCCCTAAGGGTAACCCCCTATAGGGGTGAAAGGTTTGTATGAGAAACACTTTTTTTGAGCTTGAGATTTGAAACGTTGTAGAAAGATTACTTATTAGAATAGAAAAACAGTTAGTACTTTTAACGTGTTACAAAATTCCATCCCTAAGGGGGTTAAAAAGGTACTTATGCAAGATTAGGATGAGAAACATTTTTTTTGAGCTAGAGATGGGCAACTTTGTGGTACGATTACTTATTAGAAAAAAAAAATATTTCATCGTCTTGGAAAAATACCACCCCTAAGGGGGTTAAAAGTGTTAAAACGGTATTCAAGGTTTATATGGAGAGCAAGAAAATATAGTAAGATATTTCTAATGTCAGTCTTAGTCTGTTTGTGAAAAGACAACAAAACTGATTTCAGAGTTATTTTTTAATTCATCCCCTATAGGCGTTAATGGGGCTTGAAAGTTTATATGGAGGGAAAAGTAATTTTTTAAGTAAGATTTTTTAATTTTGGTCTTAAAATAGAGAGAGCAGATTAGTAGATTTTTTTATTCATCACCTAAGAGTGTTTAAAGGGGATTCGAAGGCCGTATAGGGTCAAGACAATTTTAAAGTAAAACATTAGTGTAACTACGATTTTAGACGGTTTGTTTAAAACTAAAAAATACATTTCAATGATTTTGAAATTCATCCCCCAAGAGGGTTTCTAGGGGGTTCAAAGTTAATACGAAGAGCAAGATATTTTTAAAATAATAGATTTATTACTTAGGTTATGGACCGTTTGTTTAATGATTAGAAAACGATTTCAGCGTTTTTTTTATTCATCCCCTAAGAGAGTTAAAAGGTTTGAAGGTTGTATAGAGAGCAAGACCTTTTTTAAAGTAAGACTTACAGATTTGAACAGTTACCAGAAATGTAGGATAGGTTAGGTTAGAACTGCGATGCTCCCAGAATCGAATAGATTTAATCACCATTGGGTACTTATTATTATAACAGTAATGTAGCTTAGTAGACATATAAAAATATATTTTTCTTTAATACTGTATGAAAACGTCTGTTGATGATTCTTAAGATATATATGTTTGTAAAAACGAAGTTTTCAATTTAGATTTATCAATTTAAACTAACGAACTCATCGCACTGTTACCTTTTACGTAGGTCTAATCCCTGAACGGATTTAGATGAAATTTCCCGTACAGATAATTTGAGACCCTTGGAAGGATATAGGATAGTTTTTGTATACTTTAAGATGCTACCATGTGTGTTTGGGACAGCGATAAATAGCTTGCACCGAACATAATTTAATAGCAATATTTTTTCTAAGACCATAACAAGTTCGACGCGAACGAAGTCGCTGGCAACCGCTAGTTATTTATATTAATATTTAGTGACTAAGGATTAATTAGAAAAGGAGGATGATATATTACGAGAACAATATTTCTTTGCTATTCCGCTAAAAAAACGTGCTGGTCTATCAGTGAAGATAAGATGCAACTATTTGCGTATAAACATGCAAAAAATTACAGCAAACCACCACCAATATTAACAAAAACCTCGACACGTGTTTCGCCTCTCTACGAGGCATCATCAGGAGTTGCTGGCAGGAGATGTTGCTTGCGCCACGTCCACTGAGCAAATGAGCCGCCCGGAGCCGTCCGCCATATTTATATTCTGTCCCCCCATACTACCATTCATGCGTGAAAGAGATGGAAGAACACGTAGTAACGGTGATGACGCAACATTCAATTGTTCGTTAATAATAACGCCTCTATTGTTGTACCTAATTATTTCTAGTTGTTCTAGAACACTTAAACGCAATCCTTTTTCGCAAACATGCAAGATGTTGTAAGAATGATTGTCAGACAACGCATGGTTATTCTCCAATAAATGTTTTGCAAAATTAGACTTGTCCGGGTGATTATGCCGGTACGACGCAACATGTTCTTTATACCTAGTGCTAAAACTACGGCCTGTTTGTCCCACATAAACTTTATTGCAATTGTCACAGCCAAGCTTATAGACTCCCGACTTTTTTGCGCTTTCCACTTTCTCCTTGCCATTGCACAGTCTAAAGCGCAAGGTGTTATTCGTTTTGAAAGCCACGTTTATGTCGTTAGACTTTAAAATGTTGTAGATCTTATCAGACAACTTGCCAACATAAGTTATGCTTGCTTTGTACTTTTTAGGTGGGTCCAAAGATCGTGCAGCGTACAGAAGATTGTTTGTCATTCTAGCCCGTTTTTTCCCAATAATACCATCCACGTGAGATTTGCTGTAACCGTTTGAAATTGCCAAATGGTATATATTACTTAATTCCATTTTATAATGATCATCAGAAAGAGGCACTGTCAATAACCTATGTGCATAACAATGAAAAGCAGCTAACTTATGTTGCCATGGATGAGTGGAAGAAGCCGGGATAACTGTATCTGTATGCGTAGGCTTACGGTAAATTTGGAATTGATGTTTGTTATCTACCTTAGTAATCGTTAAATCCAAGAAATTCAGTGAGTTATTCTGTTCTAATTCCTTCTTAAACTTGATTTTAGGATGCTTGTTGTTGATTTCATTCACAAAAGTATCCAGTTGACTCATATTACCCGTCCAACAAATAATCAAATCATCAGCATACCGAAAATAATATAAAATATTATTATTATCCACAATGTGTTGGTTCTCAAAATGATCCATGAAAATATCTGCCATCAAAGGACTAAGTGGGGAACCCATTGCCAAACCGTCACCTTGCAGATAATATTGCCCCCCAAATCTAAAATAATTTTGTCGCATACAGACTGTCGCCAATTCTATTAATTCATCTACCTCCCCTGGATGCAGCCTCTGTTTTTCAAAAAGTGCTCTGAGAATGTCTAAAGTATTCAAATATGGTACATTTGTAAACAAACTATCCACATCCAGTGACAAAAGAATAGCATTTTGTGGCACGTTGATGTCTTTGATCCTTTCGATTAAATCCAAACTATTCTTTAAACAATGTTTTGGCTCAAAATTAGACTTCTGTCTTATGATACCATTCAACCTTCTAGCCAATTTATAAGTCGGTGCACTCAAATACGAGACAACTGCACGAATCGGGACATTATCTTTATGTATTTTTGGAAGACCATACAGAATTGGTGCTTGAGGATTCATGGGTATGACCGTGTTTTTCTGATGCTCTGTTTCAAAAACAAATACAGAGTTCTTCACAACATTTCTTAGATCTTTCTGGAAACCAGGCGTTGGGTCCTTCCGTAAAACCGAAAAACCATCACCCTGAATAAGATCCATTACTTTCTGGCTATATTGTTCCCTACCCATGATGACTATGCAATTCCCTTTGTCTGCTTTTGACACCACTAAATCGTTTTCATCCACTTTCTGTTGAATAGACCTCAGCAATAACACGTCAGAGTCAGGCGCACTTCTCCTCAATGTACATGTGTTTTTTAATGCATTTGCTACGGTGACCTTTGTATCCATATCATTATTGCTCAGAACTATTGCGACCTCAGCATCCACTGCTAAATTTTCCAAAGCTTTTTGAGACACCTTAGGTCTTAAATTATACTTCAATCCCTTATCTAACAGTTTGACCTCATCTTCTAAAAACTCAATGTCGGTTAGGTTTTTTACACGAGGGTGGAAACTGTGCTGAGTGGTTAGGCCATCACGCCTTTCAGTTAAGTTGAAATCAGTGCTCGACCTAGTAAGCCTATGTAGTTTGTCGATCTGTTTCACATACATTTGGTGCGCAAGCTCAGAAGCAAAATATCTCGCTTTTTGGTCCAAAATATCAAATTCAATGTTATGCAATTTAAAGGAAAGCTCCGAATACAAAACTTTAAGGTGTAGCTTTAATTTATCCCTGATTGAAAACCAAGAACGTGATTCTTCATTCAGCCATATTTTCCGAGCCCTATTAATAGCCACCTGAGATGCCCTACTAGAACTATTACAACGTATGTTGATATAATTAGGTACCACATGAAGACGTTTACACTGTTGATTAAACCAAACGTTCTGGACAGCTGCTCGGTGTTGTTTAGTTAGCTTGACATAAAGTCGTGCCTGTTCGGCTATGCTTGCCGTTTTCAAATAATTTATTGAATCAGGCGTTACTTTGCGGAAGTCCATGATATATTACGAGAACAATATTTCTTTGCTATTCCGCTAAAAAAACGTGCTGGTCTATCAGTGAAGATAAGATGCAACTATTTGCGTATAAACATGCAAAAAATTACAGCAAACCACCACCAATATTAACAAAAACCTCGACACGTGTTTCGCCTCTCTACGAGGCATCATCAGGAGTTGCTGGCAATGGCTAAAATGGAATTAAGTAATATATACCATTTGGCAATTTCAAACGGTTACAGCAAATCTCACGTGGATGGTATTATTGGGAAAAAACGGGCTAGAATGACAAACAATCTTCTGTACGCTGCACGATCTTTGGACCCACCTAAAAAGTACAAAGCAAGCATAACTTATGTTGGCAAGTTGTCTGATAAGATCTACAACATTTTAAAGTCTAACGACATAAACGTGGCTTTCAAAACGAATAACACCTTGCGCTTTAGACTGTGCAATGGCAAGGAGAAAGTGGAAAGCGCAAAAAAGTCGGGAGTCTATAAGCTTGGCTGTGACAATTGCAATAAAGTTTATGTGGGACAAACAGGCCGTAGTTTTAGCACTAGGTATAAAGAACATGTTGCGTCGTACCGGCATAATCACCCGGACAAGTCTAATTTTGCAAAACATTTATTGGAGAATAACCATGCGTTGTCTGACAATCATTCTTACAACATCTTGCATGTTTGCGAAAAAGGATTGCGTTTAAGTGTTCTAGAACAACTAGAAATAATTAGGTACAACAATAGAGGCGTTATTATTAACGAACAATTGAATGTTGCGTCATCACCGTTACTACGTGTTCTTCCATCTCTTTCACGCATGAATGGTAGTATGGGGGGACAGAATATAAATATGGCGGACGGCTCCGGGCGGCTCATTTGCTCAGTGGACGTGGCGCAAGCAACATCTCCTGCCAGCAACTCCTGATGATGCCTCGTAGAGAGGCGAAACACGTGTCGAGGTTTTTGTTAATATTGGTGGTGGTTTGCTGTAATTTTTTGCATGTTTATACGCAAATAGTTGCATCTTATCTTCACTGATAGACCAGCACGGGGTTTTTTTAGCGGAATAGCAAAGAAATATTGTTCTCGTAATATATCATGGACTTCCGCAAAGTAACGCCTGATTCAATAAATTATTTGAAAACGGCAAGCATAGCCGAACAGGCACGACTTTATGTCAAGCTAACTAAACAACACCGAGCAGCTGTCCAGAACGTTTGGTTTAATCAACAGTGTAAACGTCTTCATGTGGTACCTAATTATATCAACATACGTTGTAATAGTTCTAGTAGGGCATCTCAGGTGGCTATTAATAGGGCTCGGAAAATATGGCTGAATGAAGAATCACGTTCTTGGTTTTCAATCAGGGATAAATTAAAGCTACACCTTAAAGTTTTGTATTCGGAGCTTTCCTTTAAATTGCATAACATTGAATTTGATATTTTGGACCAAAAAGCGAGATATTTTGCTTCTGAGCTTGCGCACCAAATGTATGTGAAACAGATCGACAAACTACATAGGCTTACTAGGTCGAGCACTGATTTCAACTTAACTGAAAGGCGTGATGGCCTAACCACTCAGCACAGTTTCCACCCTCGTGTAAAAAACCTAACCGACATTGAGTTTTTAGAAGATGAGGTCAAACTGTTAGATAAGGGATTGAAGTATAATTTAAGACCTAAGGTGTCTCAAAAAGCTTTGGAAAATTTAGCAGTGGATGCTGAGGTCGCAATAGTTCTGAGCAATAATGATATGGATACAAAGGTCACCGTAGCAAATGCATTAAAAAACACATGTACATTGAGGAGAAGTGCGCCTGACTCTGACGTGTTATTGCTGAGGTCTATTCAACAGAAAGTGGATGAAAACGATTTAGTGGTGTCAAAAGCAGACAAAGGGAATTGCATAGTCATCATGGGTAGGGAACAATATAGCCAGAAAGTAATGGATCTTATTCAGGGTGATGGTTTTTCGGTTTTACGGAAGGACCCAACGCCTGGTTTCCAGAAAGATCTAAGAAATGTTGTGAAGAACTCTGTATTTGTTTTTGAAACAGAGCATCAGAAAAACACGGTCATACCCATGAATCCTCAAGCACCAATTCTGTATGGTCTTCCAAAAATACATAAAGATAATATCCCGATTCGTCCAGTTGTCTCGTATTTGAGTGCACCGACTTATAAATTGGCTAGAAGGTTGAATGGTATCATAAGACAGAAGTCTAATTTTGAGCCAAAATATTGTTTAAAGAATAGTTTGGATTTAATCGAAAGGATCAAAGACATCAACGTGCCACAAAATGCTATTCTTTTGTCACTGGATGTGGATAGTTTGTTTACAAATGTACCATATTTGAATACTTTAGACATTCTCAGAGCACTTTTTGAAAAACAGAGGCTGCATCCAGGGGAGGTAGATGAATTAATAGAATTGGCGACAGTCTGTATGCGACAAAATTATTTTAGATTTGGGGGGCAATATTATCTGCAAGGTGACGGTTTGGCAATGGGTTCCCCACTTAGTCCTTTGATGGCAGATATTTTCATGGATCATTTTGAGAACCAACACATTGTGGATAATAATAATATTTTATATTATTTTCGGTATGTTGATGATTTGATTATTTGTTGGACGGGTAATATGAGTCAACTGGATACTTTTGTGAATGAAATCAACAACAAGCATCCTAAAATCAAGTTTAAGAAGGAATTAGAACAGAATAACTCACTGAATTTCTTGGATTTAACGATTACTAAGGTAGATAACAAACATCAATTCCAAATTTACCGTAAGCCTACGCATACAGATACAGTTATCCCGGCTTCTTCCACTCATCCATGGCAACATAAGTTAGCTGCTTTTCATTGTTATGCACATAGGTTATTGACAGTGCCTCTTTCTGATGATCATTATAAAATGGAATTAAGTAATATATACCATTTGGCAATTTCAAACGGTTACAGCAAATCTCACGTGGATGGTATTATTGGGAAAAAACGGGCTAGAATGACAAACAATCTTCTGTACGCTGCACGATCTTTGGACCCACCTAAAAAGTACAAAGCAAGCATAACGGTTATGTTGGCAAGTTGTCTGATAAGATCTACAACATTTTAAAGTCTAACGACATAAACGTGGCTTTCAAAACGAATAACACCTTGCGCTTTAGACTGTGCAATGGCAAGGAGAAAGTGGAAAGCGCAAAAAAGTCGGGAGTCTATAAGCTTGGCTGTGACAATTGCAATAAAGTTTATGTGGGACAAACAGGCCGTAGTTTTAGCACTAGGTATAAAGAACATGTTGCGTCGTACCGGCATAATCACCCGGACAAGTCTAATTTTGCAAAACATTTATTGGAGAATAACCATGCGTTGTCTGACAATCATTCTTACAACATCTTGCATGTTTGCGAAAAAGGATTGCGTTTAAGTGTTCTAGAACAACTAGAAATAATTAGGTACAACAATAGAGGCGTTATTATTAACGAACAATTGAATGTTGCGTCATCACCGTTACTACGTGTTCTTCCATCTCTTTCACGCATGAATGGTAGTATGGGGGGACAGAATATAAATATGGCGGACGGCTCCGGGCGGCTCATTTGCTCAGTGGACGTGGCGCAAGCAACATCTCCTGCCAGCAACTCCTGATGATGCCTCGTAGAGAGGCGAAACACGTGTCGAGGTTTTTGTTAATATTGGTGGTGGTTTGCTGTAATTTTTTGCATGTTTATACGCAAATAGTTGCATCTTATCTTCACTGATAGACCAGCACGTTTTTTTAGCGGAATAGCAAAGAAATATTGTTCTCGTAATATATCATGGACTTCCGCAAAGTAACGCCTGATTCAATAAATTAAAGGAGGATGAATCGTAAGAAAAGGAGGATCGATACATATTTATGTGTACCAACCGTCCTTGGTCTCCCCTATCTATCGCGAGCCTATCTAGACAGATTATGGCGAAGAACCGAAATCGAAAATTCACACATTCTTTGGTTTCATAATCAGATTTTATTTAACTTGTCCTTTTCGGAATGGCTCTAAATCAAAAATAAAATAAAATGTCGGAAACTAAAAGTATATTTAAATTTTATTACGATTAATGAACAAAAGCACATACCAACATACCTATGCATAATTTTTTGCTCACGGCAACACCGTCGGTCGTAGGGTTTGTTTGGAATAGGTCCTAATACTGGGAGTCTGCGATTTAGTGCCGAGACAAACAAGTAACATAAAAAATATTGACCCTCTTACATATTGTAATAGTGTATACCTAGGGGCTATTAAGATTGGCACTCTTTCTTTTTATTTATGAGCAAGTCCACGAATCTGTGGACAGCGTTGCGTTTCCTGCGTCCCATTTTTATTCCGCCATTTATCGTCGCAACCAACCAAATATTCACAATTCACAACCAATTTGCAAATGATCGAGGTATACAAGCATTAATAAGATTTAGAAGCTAGAACAACATAACGGCAACGTCGCACGTCGCGCTACGGCCCACGTGGTGGCATGTTGGCATTGGCACAGAGCGGCAACGGCGCAGCCGTAGCGCGCGGCTCGTATTTTAAAACGATATTATAACGTTATTATATATCGTTCTGTTATTCATTCTGTTACGGTATTTATATCGTTATGGAGAATATTGATTTTGTTATAACGTAATTTTCGAACACTAACGGAATATACCGTTATAATTCCGGTTCATTTTATAACGTTTTAAAGGCCTGCCGCATAGTGAGATGTCCAACCGGCGGAAGATTACGCGGTCTCGGAGCGGCTGGCGCCCCGGTGGACAGTGCCGTTGTTGGCGTCACGTCACCGATGTCAGAGTTAAGTGCCGCCGCTCTCGACGTATCCACACAAAGGCCGCTCTCTCCGCTTTGTTCCGCCTCTTTGTTTGACTTGACGGAGGCACAGTAAAAAACTTCAACAACACTGACGCTGACGGTCCCTCGGATCTCGCGGAGACAACGTATGGCCTTTTTATTCAATATCTGGCGTACCTTACTCCGAAAACGAATGTTTTACTAGATTTGATTAATGGTTCCTATTGTGTAAGCCTAAGCAATGGCCAAGTGGAATATGGGATGAGACCTTCGGGTTTATGTGTCAAAGTTTTGGGATGAGCCTAAATATTTACTAGGCCGCAATATTTGCGTAAACGGTTATGCGGATTATATAAAATGGTCGTAGGTGGATAACGGGCTCGACCACATCCCATATAGCTTCGACAGGTTACGCTTATCAAACAAGTAAAGGCAAACTCGTGCAGTAATCAGAAAATGTTCCACCGTTAAACATAGATGTTGGGACTCGATTAAAGTCTTCATTCACGCACTCTGACGCGTCTGTAGACACTTGCTCTGATGGATCGTAGTGGTAATGTAATGATTATGAGGATGACGCGTCGCTGTGCCGCGGAAACGATCCATTGACGTCCCTCAGTCTCGCATGGGGTCCGCGGTTATTTGCAATAAGATCCGGTGCTGATGAAGTGTCTGCATGAGGGGTTCTTACGTCTACGATTACGTTTAGATGCTGTTTACCAATGGATACATGATCATAACCAAGAATGTTTCTGAATCTAAAATAAGAGACTGAATATTTATTAACCATCTTGAATACGAATGCGAATATTAATACAGCCTATAATTTACTAAATATTATATACATTAGTTATATATTTAAACTTCGGACTAGATCTAAGAGGCAAAATATTCATATTATTTTATAAATCTACTTTATCAAACTCCTATTTTATTGTATCTCTCCCTAGAGTTTAACGATCGCTGGCCTAGTGAGCAATAAAGTATTTTCGACGAGCACCAGCTCGGTAAATGGCATAATTAAATCATCTGCTCTGATTGCCGACAGTCAAGCTTAAGGCTTTCCACTCTAGTATTAAAATTCTCAAAATAACTGCTTGTTTTCCAAGCAAAAATAGTAAAGCAGTTTAAGTATAATTACCACTGTGTGCACACTGTTAAAGAGGTTTAATGTCGGACAAAAATTAGAGCAGGTGCGCGTCCACCATTGAAGTTAATTATATATTTAAACGACCACGGCAGCTGGTTTCTTTTTATAGACATTTATTTATAAATGCACTTCAATCGGTATTGTAAACAAGTACATCCATGCACTTTGTGTTCGTGCTACTCCAATAAGAATTATACCATGATGATATATCTTATTTGTTACTCCATCATATTTTATTATATCGTTCGGAATATAAACAGAATTTAATCACAATGTATCTTATTATAATTTATCGCGTCGGTATTTTATGAGCCTTATATAAATGTAACCTGCAAGTATTTTGAATTATGAACCCGCGAAACCAGAGAACAGAAATTAAACGGCCGCCGACGATGTCGACGTTATCCAAGATTCCGAGAAGAAAGTTTTATCAGACCTAACTTCATTCATAAATAAACGGTTTAATGAGAAATTTCACTCTTTTGTACGACGAAAGTGAAAAACTGCTCCGCTACGCAATTTATGTTGAACACATTTGAGCACACCGAAACCTAGATGAATAAGTGCCTCGAACACTTGTAGAAGTTTCCTAACCTAACTTTAGTTTATTCCAGAGGTTGGTAAGTGCCTGCTTACAGATTCATTGCATCTATTATATGTGAATGAAGAAGAAGAATGAAGTTCTGCCGCGATGGTGCTGAAATCTTAATCATGTTGCGTAGGAAAGACTGCGGGCGTGGTAATAGTGTGGGACTTGGGGACTAGAACTATTTGGGGTTATAGCTATAGCATAACATATGTCTCATTTGAAAATGAGACTATATCATTCGCTAATTACTGATTACGCAGTGTCGCAGTGTCGCAGTGTCAGTGTGTGTGTGTGTTGTTATTAGTTTGAAATAACTAGTGTGTACATCGGATGCTTCATTTTGTATAAATAAAGTCTATCTAGTCATGTGATCTAATACCCTAATAATATAGTTCAGCTAATTCTAAATTCAGCAGCAATGTAAACGATTATACGTTGTATAGAAACTGTGCGAACTATTGTATTAGGTGGAAGAGCAGTTATAGTGTAAAGCACTTATAATCACTGTCACCAGAGTTCGACGACCGAGCTGTTCGATTAACCGTCCCCGTCGCGATCTGATTGCCGGGGCAACGCGATTTGCATGCGTCGCCCCAATACTGAGTGCGCGGGCGCACCCGTGCCCTGCCTAATTGCTGCTATCGCCAACCATTGCTGCGCGATACTTTCCTATTGTTATAGGCACTGAGCTGTAAATTACGGCATTACATTTATGTCATGGCGGTAAACAGTTCTGAGTTCAGTTAATTCTTGTATTTATGTAGTCATCATCATCATTAATTTAAGAGTTATCCTCTTGTCGGTGCAGTATTTTCCATTTCTCTGTCGTGTGCCAGCCCTTTGATTTGCTGATACGACACGACACCAGCTTTTTCCTTTATTTGGTCCATATAACTTCGCCGCGGTCTTCTCCTGCCTCTCCTTCCTTCTATCTGAGTGTAGTATGTGTGTATATTACAACTTAGTGTAAATATTACCATAATCTAAGAACTGGTTTGTTCTCACAAATATTTTCAACATACATATACGAGGGTCAAACTGAAAGTTCTTAGAAAATCAAAAACTGAGCAATCAAGCAACTTATTACTTTTATGATATCTTTTCAAAATAGCCTCCCTTCACATCAATACATCGCTGCATTCGATAGAACCACTGAGAAAAGCACTTTGCCCAACCGTCCTTAGGGGTCTCTTCCACGGCCTTTTGAAACGCAGCCACTGCTTCGTCGGCGTCCATAAAACGTTTTCCTCGAAGTTTTTCTTTAATTTTTGGGAATAAATAAAAATCACAAGGTGCAAGGTCGGGGCTATAAGGTGGGTGACCCAGTAATTCCACGTTTGCCGTCGCCAAATAGTCGATCGTTTGCTTGGCGGTGTGCGATGAGGCGTTGTCGTGGTGAAGCAGGATCCTACTGCGAGGCCGTTTTTCTCGAACTTTTTCCAAGACAAGTGGTAAACAATTGTTAGTGTACCACTTCGCAGTAACTGTTTTTTGATCCTCTAAAATAATTGTTGCGTAATGACCAGTCCTTCCGAAGAACGAGGCCACCATCTTTTTTCCCACACTTCGACCTCTCTTCACTTTAGTAGGCAACTCCTCGGAAGGAAACACCCACTCAGCAGACTGTCTTTTAGTTTCAGGATCATAACAGTAAATCCAGCTTTCGTCACCCGTAACTACGTCGAACACAGCATTTGAGTCACCTCCGTTGAATCTTTGACCCATTTCACGGCACCAATCAACATGACGGACTTTTTGGGCTTCTGTCAAATTATGAGGTATCCACCGGGCACAAAGCTTCCTCACCGCTAAATGTTCATGGAGGATTTTGTGGACTTGACTCATACCAATGGCTAAGCTTGTACGAATCTGCTGATAGGTTACTCTTTTGTCAGTCTCTATCATACGCCGCACAACACTGATGTTATCTTCAGTATAGTCGCCGTAGAAGGCCGGCCCTCACGCAGATCATCAGTGAGATTAGTGCGGCCACGTTTAAATTCATTAAACCAGTTGTAAATAGTAGCACGAGATGGGGCTTCATCGTGAAAGGCCAATCGAAGTCTATCATAACTTTCTTGTTGCCTTAAATTACATCGAAAGTCGTAAAAAATCATTGCTCGAAAATTTTCTCGCGTTAAATTCATGCTCACGTAGTACACACAATTTTCAATTTGCCGCCAAATCGTAAAACAAATGACAATCGAGTGGAATTCGTACACAAAAATATTAAGAAAGAGTTCCATTTTCAAATTTTGAACTTATTTTTTTATTATATTTATTACAAGTGGCCAGTTCTAAAGACTTTCAGTGTCGCCCTCGTACATAAAAAGCTGTCTAAAATAAAATACTCGGTTTCGTGTATATTTGCATAATTTTACAATGGCTAAGTTACTATATATTTTGCACATTGACGTTTGCGAAAGGTACCGGTGTTTCAAAAGTTTCAATGTAGATGCGGTTGTGTTGCCACTGAAATATCAAAGCGTTTGTATCATATCTTGTCCATGTTTATCATTGTTTAGTGATCCAGGTAACAGCACTGAAATTGTATTTTTGCATTATATTAGTGGCAAAGGATGCAATTTATTATTTTGTCATACGTGTCGTGTTATCGAAGACATTCGGTGTTGGAAAAAACGTTGTTTCATCCTGCAAAGACAATGCCTGATACAAAGCGGTAAAAGTAATTGAAATAGCATTTGGAATGCAATATCCTCCCAGCCCGCGCTTCTTCCGTCGCTCTGCCCCTACTACATACATTATGAAGCGGAAGATCTATATTGCAAACGTTCATACCTGTGCCTTGTTATAAATGTATCTGTTATGCCCGGCTACCTCCAGGTACTGTAAAACACATTATGGATTATTCCGCTGTTCCACACTATTCTTCGGGTGCTTTGTACGTTGTTCCACAATTATAATTGTTTCGGTTTTGTCTAAGATATCCCATTATTGGTTATGAAAATAGTCATTTATTTCATTACTTCTTAACAGATAAGAACAGCTGGAACTTGAGTATTATCTAGTTGTGACTTGGCGAACAGCTCTTCCATGACATACAATTTATGCCATTTATAATTGGGCTATTATAAAAGCAGCCACATAGGTATTATTTACACTACCGTCTAACGCCGTTCAAATATCCTGATAGTCCACAATTTCTGTCATCAATTACTGACAAACTGCAACCAACTCAGTTACGTACAATTCATTTATAAATCACTATCTGAAACTTCGAGGTTTGAAAATGCATTCGAAATAGATGGAATTGGATTTGAAATAGATGGCGTCGAAACCTCCACTTACAGATCTCCCAGGCAGCGACAACCTCTGTTGATTTATCACGGGCGATTCAATAGTTCCCATCGTCGCCACTGCCAGCTAAAAGCTTTAGTTTGGCATTTCGCTTGTTTGTATGCAGTTGGCAAATGGTTTTCTACGAACCCGACATGTATTTTCGCTCAGATACATATAGTTGGCGATAATGTTTTATAAGAAACAAAGTGAGCGTTTAATTACTAAAATTAAGTCTTCACATCCTATCATATTCAATTTAACCCTTGAACCCCCCCTTCAATATAATAGTATTATGTAATATTAATAGTATTATGTAATGTTAATAGTATTATGTAAATGATAAGTAAATAATTCGTACGCCAAAAGGCACGTCATAGATCTGCTACTTATTTTGTACTGTTTGTCACCTATTTTATTACCTATGATGACGAAATAAAGATATTTGATATTTGATATTCATAAGAACCTTGACCTAACACTATCGGTGAAATAAGGATTTTGTTTATACAACTCATTAGTCTGCGGGCAAAGCGTTTTGCTTTCTCGTTACTTCGGTAAACAGTTTTAATTGAAACCGTGGTCCTGATTGCGACTTGCTCCCGACTAGTTTTTGTGGGGATTTAATTGTTTAAGCTTTTTCGGTTAATTACGCTTTTGCGATTGTGCAAGAGCCCTCGCGTAACAGGATGCTTGTGACATAATAATAATTATCGCTTAACGTAACGGATGCTTGGCAAATGTTATACCGCCGTACATAGTTACACCTCATTACAAACTGGCTGCGTGTACGCATAGCATTTTAATTGCAATATACTAGCTGTATTAATTTCATGAGAACTCCTCAGAAAATTAGGATGTGATCGAACTGGCTAAACGTATAATTACATTTTGTTTGTTCCTTGTTTTCTCTTCCCACTTAGCAATGCAAATGTGAACTATCATAAGACAAATCATTCACCCGCAACCGAAGGCAAAGGTTAGGCTCGTAATCTTATCAAACAGTTCCTTCCATTGTGTTTCGCTGCAGCATGAATCAGAACATTGTTTACTGGTTACCGCGGCAGTGTCCTTTGACGACATATTTAGAAAGGTGTGCCCCAGTTTGCAAGTTAACAATCACAACACAATGGAGACGTAAGCGTCTTAAATAACTTTAAATAACAGCATTTGGTGTAACTATGACTCGAGCGTAATTACATTTCTGGTTTGTGGTGAAGAACGAGTTAAATTTGCGTACTAAATAATTCCGAGTGCGAGTGACAAATAACCGCGAGCTGTAAGCTTTCCTAACTAATTTACATCCGAACTCATGATGTGTCGGTTAAGTTGCGACATGTTACAAGTGAACTTAACACCGAAATGCGGGCGCTCGTGAGTCACGCGACTCGAGCCTTGCTATTGTAACATAACGTTTTCGCCTCGCCTCGCAATAATTACGAAACGCATTGATCTCGAGTCGTTAACACGTATCTATATCGATCCGATGAAATAAACGATACGGTGCCCGTTTTGTAATTGTATTGCTCTTGTTGAACCTAGACTAAACGGCTGTGTGTCGATTAAACCTGGCTTTGATAACTGTGTCTCCGCAAATCGATATCGGTGACTCACATATATATTCACAGCATTACTGAAGGTCATTCCCTCAGTGAGTCTCCTCCAAATAGACGAAGCTTATTCCAGTCTCATTTCAGTGCACTAAACATTATTGATTACTCTGAAAATAAAATGTCCCTCGATTACATCGTATCGTAGGTACCTTTTAACATCGTGAACTTGAGATCGTGTCTCACTCGACAGAGCGGGGCTGAATTTAGCCTGGCCTGTAATACTTACCGCAAACTCGTACAGCCTCTATAACTAGCGAGACGTGTATATGAATTTATTTACGTAGGGATGCGATGCTCCGGCGGCCTCGCGACCTAAATCCACAGCCTCTCAAAACGGCTCTTTTTTACCTCAAATATTTGTAAGGGTGACTCCAGCCTTCCACTGTAATTAACAAAGGACATTGCGTTTAATGAATGCTTCTGATGACATTTTAAATACAGTGTTGCAAATTTGTCCCGATCCAATCGTATAATTTTAAATCCTTGATTGACAGGGTTTTGGAAATGAATAGCAGGTACTTGACTGCAATACTGGACATATTTTGTGCGGTATCATAAGATAGCTGTAGTAAGGATATCGCGCCATTTGCTGAAAGTTGTTGTGCGCAGTCTGCCAATAAGGAGCTCGCAAAGTCATAAATCGTTTTCAATTTGTACAGCCGTATCCTATCGATTTATTCGAAACTGAATTCAATAGTGCTCAACTGAAAATAGTTTAGATATTTTCTATTCGATGCTCATGTTGCGCGGATGCATTCACCACGGCCTGCGGATCTGCGTCGAGGGGACAATTAATCACTGTGGCATAGATATGCCACTCAACTATCTCGTTTGGAACTTTGTTAGTCGCGATACTGCTCGATAGAAATAGCATGCGGAAAAAATCCAGCCACTGAAATGTATTCTAATCCTGCTGAACTTCCTCCGGCCTCCATATTTGCCGAGGAAATCTCATGAGATACGGACAAAGAGAGATAGTAGCACATATCGTAAAGTTTTCATACTTACCGCGCTGCTCTCCCGCGAGAATTGCCGGAGAGTAACGATGTTTTATATCATTATTTTGGAGAATTTTAATTACTCATCGCAGAGTTGATCTTGTTCTGCTTCCAACCAATTTTCCGCTTTAGTTGGCACCGGTTTGATGTAGTTTTTGTAATGCGACGTGCGCGTGCTGTGTATACCGGAGGCAATCTAGGCAAATCCTATCCATTGTGGACGGTGACAATGGTTGCGGTGCTAATTCAAGGACGGCGCACCATTGTCCCGCCGCGCTGCGCCTCGGGCACCCGTGCAGTGCGGTTTGTATTGCCATTAGCTGTCCACGCTCATAGATTTATTTGTCTGGTTAGTGATTGTTTATTGTTTTGTTTTTGTTAGCTTCGTTCTTTATTGGTATTTTCAAATCTGACCCTCGGTGAAGTGACTAAAGCCCTACTGAGCTATTTTGAATTCTTATTCACTCGAATAGCATCTTTAATTAAATGAATATACATTGTTTCACTTCTAAACCGTTATGACATATTCACTGATGGTGATGATACAATAAAGCAAAACAAGTTTCAAGAATGTGCGCTTGTCTCTAATAAAACAAGCAAGCACCAACAAACTGGCGAGTTATATCTGCGATGACATTTGCGTGAATGTCAACTGCAGTCTACACCCAGCCCTAAGATAGGCAGCGTGAGTGAGTAATAGCGCCCCAGTTCTTCCCATGCCCGCGACGGGCCTTCGCTGATGGCTCGAATATAAACCCAACCCTCGCGTGGACGTGACAAATTTCAGCATGTCTTTGTAAACCCGTCTTGATTTATGACCGTGATAATAATTTCCGTGTTGAGGCAGGGCATCGGCCCAGTGCGAACGGGGTCGCTATTGCTGCGGTGGCATTTGCCGTCTCCTATAGACTCGCTCGATTACGAATGGATAATGATGGTATTACGTGAGTGCTTTATGATGACATGCTATTAAGTTTTCGACGATCATTTTGTAATCCATTTAGTATTAAATTTAGGAACACACATCCTTATCCTTACTAATATTATAAATGCGAAAGTGTGTGTGTGTGTATGTGTGTGTGTGTGTGTTTGTTTGTCCTTCTTTCACGTCGCAACAGAGCGTCGTATTAATGTGATTTTTTGTATGGAGATAGTTTAAAAGCTG
This sequence comes from Epinotia ramella, assembly GCA_947578815.1. Lineage (NCBI taxonomy): Eukaryota > Metazoa > Arthropoda > Insecta > Lepidoptera > Tortricidae > Epinotia > Epinotia ramella. The sequence goes on from OX388206.1 coordinate 21,634,175, forward strand.
GAGAGTGACTACTGAGTGGCTACTTTTTTCAGCGGGAAAACATGTAATTCCCACAGGAAAATTCAATATGTTACATTTTTCTATAACCACGCGGGCGAAGCCGCAAGCATCAGCTAGTTGTCTATACATTCATGACATTACTGAATCTGAACTTGTTTTAAGGTTTAATTAATTAAAAGGAAGCGCTAATTGATGACATTCGATAGCAGCGATTGATTAAGATTTAAGTACGTGCGGAGTTAATGGATTGATACGCAAATTCCACGGGTACGTTGCAAGATGTACAGTCAGCATTATAAACATGTGTATACATGTTTATGATGCTTTTCGACCTTATTTGTAACCAATAAGGTCTTAGACCTAGAATGTATACAGGTTTATGATGCATACTGTACATGCGGCTAGCAGCTAGCAGCAAAATATTTTAGTAAGCAACTATAACTATAGAACTGGGCAGACATATCAATTATATCCTAATTATGATTTAGTCCAATTTATATCCAAGGCGTGGATTAAAGGCAAATTCGTCTTTGTGTACGATAAGGTTCGCAATAAGTTCGGCCGTAACTGAGACGAGACGACCGTTTCATTTCAACTAAAGGGTCGTTACCGTTAAGTTTCTCCTCGAATTTGGCAATAATTGCTTGTAGTCGTTACCCACACGCTGCCGTGATTGGCTGGCTTAGTATTCCGGGCGTTCGTTGAATCGTTATTTCACTTCGAGACCGGTACTCTCTAACTTTTGCAGCGATTCGAGGGGTTTTAGTGTGAATTTATGCACCTTCTTTTTGCTAGTTCGCCACATTTTTATAGGCGTACGCAACGGGTCAACTGATCACTTGCATTTTGTATAGGGGATCTCTATACAAAATGCAAGTTTCAGTTGTTTTCTTTTCAGTGTTCTTGTTTCAAAGATTCGTTTCGAAGCCAGCATCTTGTACGTCCCAATTTACTTGGTTCGCGACGCCGTATACCCTACTAATGGGAAAAGTTGCCCGACTCGAAACCGCGCTGACTATGATAGCAACTCATCGCCAGGATATCGCTTACCATATAATAATGTCGACGGAACTTACCAAATTAGTTCCGTAATGCACGATGTCTGGAGCTGTGTGTTGGTGCACTTATAATCCTCGGTGTGCTCTATTTAAGGGGCTCCCATACGCCAATGACCTTCGATCTGAGTCCCTTAGTTTTCTAATGTTTTTTGTACTTATTATATTAACAACAACGACTTTAAGCAATGTAGTTTCTCATATTTACTTCAAAGTTCATTGTTTTCGAGATATTTGCCATCAAAGTTGATCAATTGTAGGCCATAAAACTGGTTTTCTGGCCATAACTTTTGTGTTAATTAGTAAGATTATAAAAACGCATATCAAAATTATAGGTAAGTTCAGTATGTTTGAGTAGGTATGAGTTTCGGGTGTATAAAAGTTTTAATGAGGATGAAGTGTCGGGTTTTGTATTTTTACAGACCTTTCTTTAAAAATGGATAATTAATTCTGTATTAACATTTTTCAAGTTATTCAATATCAAAAATGTTAAACAGGAATCAAACTTTCCCATATCTGCACCTGCAAAGCTAGCTTCAATAAACCGAGGACGAGTGTCGAAATGAAAACTACTAAGTTTCGTTGATTTTTGACGGGAACCCCTTAATTAACAAGTAGCCCGTCACCTTAAGAGTATATGCAGTATAGTTAGATAAATCATAAATATGCTAGCACTGTCAACATCACCTCGTCTTAAAGTATACAAAATATAATTTGTAAATGTTTTACCTGTCAGCTTAAGGTCTGTGCGAGACTTCCATGCTAATCGACTTATACACTTTATACCTACTATAATACATATTATAAATAGATACAGTTCATAACAGTTCTTTTCAACACATTTGCTCGTAACGTGTCTTATTGTGTCGCTTTTAGGCCCGTAATCAGATATTAAACACGCGTGTTTTATAACATTACGGCACTCGTGTGTTATGGTTATATCCCGATTAAGTCACGTTGGCACCTTGCAGCAAGATGTATGCATGAACACGGTGCATTCTTAAATTAACCGGGTCCTACATAATGTACCTGCATCTTTTTTTTTAATTCTCGGCAAATGGATTCTTACTCGACTAAACAAATTAAATCCTTTTTAACCGACTTCAAAAAAAAGGAGGAGGTTCTCAATTCGGTTGTTTTTTTTTTTCTCAATGTTTGTTACCTCAGAACTCCGTCATTGATGAGCCGATTCGAATTTTTTTTTTGTTTGTAAGTATATGCTTCCAGGTGGGTCCCATTTTTTTCAAAATTCAGTTGGATGATGGGATCCATGAGGAATTGAGGGAACTCCTCAATTATATTAGGCACGCGTATAGTGATTTTGGTATTTTCTATTATAACTAGTGTATTTACACACGGAAATCATAAATTTTGGTGTAGTGGAATTGATGATGAAGACCACAGATGACTTATGGAATTCCTCAAATTATGTACTTAAAAGTACAAAAGTATATCACAGATTCTGATAAGATTCCGTTGAAATAGCAAATAATGAAGAGCCAAAGGTGATCCTTGTGGATTCGACGGAATTCCTCAAATATTATCGGCCCACATACAGCGATTCGGTTTTTTTCTCTAATAATCAACGCATTTGCTCTCGGAAATCAGTTCATGTGGTAAACTGGAAAAGAAATGTGGAAATATTCTCGTGCCTTGGCGGAGTACTAAAGTGAAGTCGGTTAAAACTTTGTTTTTAAAGTAAATTATTGTTAATTAAAAAAAAATATATATATTAGGGGACAATCTTACACAAATCGACTGTTAGCGATGCGCTCATTATATGTATATTTGCATCTATTCTTTTAAATAAGGTGTCATGCTAAACTAGTCCTTAATGTATAGTCTTAAGGTTCATAATGAAAAACGGTCATATGTAATGCAACCCGTTACTAGGCAAGGGAAGGCAGTCCGCTGCTAACCGCGAGCCTAATCACACTACCCGCTGTGACATTTCTTTATATATATTTTAACGTGTTTTTTCCGAAATATACCAAGTCTTCATGATACTACATGGTGTCCTTCCTGACTGAACCCCGTATAGTCTACAAAGTGGTCTTCAAACCGGATTCATGTACCACACGCCAACCAAGATCGAAACGCGTAGATCGAAAGCGCGTCGTGAAGAACATGAAAGGAAGCTTCTAGAAGACGAACAAAGGATGTCCAATAACGGTGAGAAGAGTGAGGCACCTAATGGTCAAGATTCTACACCAAAGATGGAAAGTTTAATGCAAAACCCGCTAGAAAGTGTTCATAAATTCCTAGCCAACACAAATAAAGTTGAGGGTAGCATTAAGTCGGAAACGTTAGCGCACGCAGTCCACAAGAAAATGCCTCCTTTTTCGAGTGCCACCAGGGCTTCTAGCAGCAGGGTCTCCAAAATATCTTCAGCATCTATGGAAGCCAGAAAAAAACAGCTTTTATTAGAGGCTGCCAAGCAAAAGGCCGCTATTCAGATGGAGATCATCGACAAAACTCTCGATGCCAAACTAGCAGCACTCTGCGACGAGGAAGATCAGGAATACAGTTCACAAATGGATCGAAGGGATCTTTCTCAACGCGAAGTGGCAGAATGGGTGGAACATCAGAGTAACCACATGGAACCGCAAGATGATCAGCACCAAACCATGAAAAAGGGTGAGTTGCCCCAGCATGTGCCACAGCCGACGCCCGTGGCCGGCCCAGCGCCACGCGCCGCCACGCCCGCGCCCGTCCCGGCGCCCGCGCCGGCTGCTCCGCTGCCGCCGCCCGATGCCACCGTCACTGCACTCAACGGTGCAATTCATGTTTTAGCTGAAGCGGTAAAGAACACCTCCACTGCCAATGTCAATAGTGCACCTAACACCAGTTTGCTCAGTCGACTCAGTACACCAAAAGATTTACCAGAGTTCTCTGGGGACTATTTAGAATGGTTGCAATTTAAACAAGCATATTATGAGTCGACAGAATTATGTCAATTCACGAACAAAGAGAACCTATGGAGGCTGAGAAAATGCCTACGCGGAGCCGCTAAGGATGCCGTCAACGCTTTGTTCATAAGTGCCACGTCACCCGAGAAAGTCATGTCGGCGTTGGAACTACGTTATGGTAATTCTGATTGCATCATTTCCCGTATTTTGTTCGACATTAAGAAGCTACAGCCGCTGCACCACGACTACCACAAGGATGTAATCACGTTTGCATTGAAGGTGCAAAATTACGTAGAAGCAGTACGAGCAGTTGGTCACGAGGAGCATCTCCAGGGAGTACACATTGTATCCATCATTTTATCCACGCTTCCAACAGTACTAATCTCCAAGTGGTCAGATTACAGCTTTAATTTAATTAAAGAGGGCAAGAAACCTAGATTAGTCATTATGTCTGATTTCCTTAACGATGAGGCCGTTAAGATTTCTACCACTGCAAGTATCTATACTGCTGCAAGATATGAAGGATACAAACATAAAACCGTGGACACTAACAATGCACGTACCCATACAATATTAGTGCATTCCGAGGGAAGCGATAAAAAGTGTCTATTCTGCCATACATCGATACACAAGTTAACTGATTGTAAACAGTTCAAACGAGCGCTGCGCAAAGTACGGTGGCAATTCGTCAGAAAAAATGGCTTATGTTATAAATGCCTATTATCTAAACATGAGCGAGAATCATGCCGCGCGCCTGCCTGCGACAAGGACGGTTGCGGCGAAGCGCATCATCGACTCCTGCACTACACGGTAAACAAGACCGGAGCACTGCTTCCGTCGTCATCATCGGGCCCTTCGAGTTCTCCCAGCTGTTCAGCTACGAATGCGTTAGTGCAGCATGACCATGAGCCCGACAGCGTTCCTGAGACTTTGACGCATATTAACGCGAGTGATAAAAAGGTGTTATTAAAAGTAGTACCAGTATGTGTGCAGGGACCTAACGGTACGGTGAATAGTACAGCGCTACTCGATGATGGTTCTTCGGTATCATTAATAAGTGCGAATCTCGCGCGGCGCGTTGGTTTACATGGTCACTCAGAGACATTACGCGTTCGCGGCGCCTTTGGTGATAACGAACTTGTGTGCAAATCGACAATAGTTAAAGTGGACCTTAAAGGTATGGACAATAAGGTTTATAATGTTAAAATGCGTTGTGTTAACGAATTAAGTTTACCTTTGCAAACATTGTCTGTTTTAAAATTGGTGGATTATCCTTACCTGACAGATATAAAACAGAATTTGTGCACTACCGATTCAAACCCCGAGTTGTTAATAGGTCAGGATAATCACCATCTTTTGTTACCTATACAACTGAAAGTAGGAAAGTCAAATGAGCCATTCGCTACTCTCTCCCCACTAGGCTGGAGCGTTCATGGGAAAGTGTGCGTGCCGCGGACTGTCCGTCCGTCCGGACGCCGTCCGTCTGTTAACGTCCATGCTAACCTTTTCATTGCAGATAGCACCATAGAGCACGACACTTCGGACGACTGCTCTTTGTGGGAACTCCACGAGGATGTTCGGCGTTCGTTTCTTATAGATTCCATAGGAGTGACTGCGCACGCGCACCAAAACGCCGATGACGTCCGCGCGGTCGCGCAGCTGGAGCGCTCCGCCGAGCTCATCGAGGGCCGGTGGCATGTCGGCCTGCCGTGGAGAGATGAACACTGCACTATGCCCGACTCCTATCCTAATGCTCTTAATAGGATGAAAGGCATCGAGAGGAGGATGGCTAAAGACTCCGGCTTTGCTGAAAGGTATCGGGAGCGCGTCCGTCATTTGTTTCAAAATGACTACGCAGAGGAACTTTCGGACACTCAGGTGAGACCTAAAACATTTTATCTTGCTCACTTTGGGGTTGACAACCCTAACAAACAACGTCTTAGGTTGGTCTTCGACTCGGCGAATAAGGTAAATGGATATTGTCTAAACGATTATCTACTTACAGGACCCGACTTGCTGTCATCACTGTTTGGTATTATGTTACGTTTTAGGGAAAACAAAATTGGAGTAACCGGTGACATCAGAGATATGTTTCTACGGGTTAAGATTCGCGCCGAAGATCAACACGCCCTAAGGTTTTTATGGAGGGACAACCCGACCGATAACCTCAAGACGTATGTAATGTCATCTTTAATTTTTGGAGCAAATTGTTCTCCATTCGTCGCTCAGTTTGTAAAAAACTTAAACGCACGTCGTTTTGAGTCGACTATGCCGGAAGCTGTTGATGCTGTACATAACTCGCATTATGTAGATGACTACATAGACAGTTTTGCTGACGAAGCCACGGCCATAAAAATGGTAAGTAATATTAGTTCAATACACAGTGCCGGCGGTTTCGAGATAAGGAATTGGACTAGCAACAGCCTTGCAGTTCTAAACAGCGTGCCAAAAGAGACCTTAGGCACAGCGGCCGTAAGGTTTAAAGTCGACCAGCAGCACGAAGGTGAGCGCACTCTCGGGCTAATATGGTACCTCGCCGATGATATGTTGGTTTTCGATATATCATTAAAGCGGATTCCCGAGAGTATAATTAATGGGGATGAGCGCCCTACGAAACGCCTTATGCTTAGGGTAATTATGTCCATTTTCGATGTCCTAGGATTTCTAGCACCATTCACCATTCAAGGTCGTATTATGCTGCGAGACACCTGGCGGTTATCAATCGGCTGGGATGATTACATACCAGATCATATTTACAACAAGTGGCGAAAATGGATTGATCTTTTAAAGGTAATTAATAACATACGCATACCTAGGTGCTACAGCTCAGCCGCGCGCAATAGAGAGAGGGACCTCCCGGCGGAGGCTACGTGCGCGAGCGAGACGCAAGAATGCCCGGGTAGCAACTCCGTAGCCAGGTCGCCCCCACCGTCACCCGAATCACCGTCGGCGCTCGTTGCGGCTGCGCATCGCGCTACGAAAGGCTACGACGGCGTAGCTGCAGCTACTTGTGCTACGACCTGTTCGGTATATAATAATTTACAGTTACATTTATTTAGTGACTCATCTTCCCAAGCAATGTCAGCTGTGGGCTATTGGCGCTGGAATAATAAGGGAATAGTTTATGTTTCCTTTATCGCCAGCAAGTGCAGAGTCATGCCGGTTAAACCGTTAACAATTCCAAAGGCGGAATTACAAGCTGGAGTCTTAGCAGCAAGACTGGCTAACACAATTATAAACGAACATAAACTCATTCCTTTGCGACGTTACTTTTGGTGCGACTCCACAACAGTCATCCATTGGATACGCAACAAAAACCGTGAGTATAAGACGTTCGAGGCAAACCGCTTGGGCGAGATTGACGAGCTCACCCGTGTAGACGAGTGGCGGTACATTTCAACAAAGCTTAATGTTGCCGATTTAGCTACACGGGAATCTTTCGATTTGAGCCTGCAAGATGAGTGGTTTAAAGGACCGTCATTTTTATACAATGACGAAAGTTTATGGCCTAAAGATATCATCTCAACAGGTGACCCAGTGGATTGCGTAGCAATCATGCAAGAGCACGACGAGCCTGCCTGCTTGCCTGTGCCGGACCCTCAGCGCTTCTCTTCCTGGCTTCGCTTGACCCGCGCCGCAGCCTCGGTGTTAAAGTTCATCGCTAGATGCAAAGGTCAAGCGGCCGAGGTTGACTGCGTTATGATGGAGCGTGCCGAGATATTGTTGTTAAAACATGCTCAACTTGAGTCATTCGCAGAGGACTTAGCAAGGATTCAAAGGCAAATGGCCTTGCACCGCAGCAGTAGGTTGTTAAAATTATCCCCAATTCTAGATGAACATGGACTTCTCCGCGTAGGAGGGCGCATCGACGCCGCAGTGGACGTGGGCCTGGACGTCAAGAGACCTGTGATCCTGGACGGCCGACATGCGGTAGCTAAGCTCATCATTCGGCATTTCCACGTCAAGGCAGCCCACGGAAGTCAAGAGACCGTCGTGAACGAGATCAAGCAGAGGTACTGGGTACTAAGACTTAGACCGACTGTCAAACTCGTGGCGTCACGATGCATGTTATGCAGAATACTGAAATGTAGGCCTCAGGTACCTCGTATGGGTGATTTGCCACAAGCTAGATTGGCGCACCATCAGCGACCATATTTTCACTGTGGATTAGATCTATTTGGACCCATGGAGGTCGCGGTGGGTCGACGAAGAGAAAAGAGGTATGGTGCATTATTTACTTGCTTAACAGTTCGAGCAATTCATATCGAACTGGTTAACTCGCTGACGACTGATTCGCTCATCATGGCGTTGCGGCGTATGGCGGCACGGCGAGGCTGGCCGCGCCACCTGTATTCCGACAACGGAACTAATCTACGCGGCGCCGATACAGAGCTGCAACGGTCGATGCAGGCACTGGATATCGATGTGCTGAAAGCTGAAGGGGTTAACAATAATATGGACTGGACTTTTATTCCCCCCGCTAGCCCCCATTGGGGTGGGGCGTGGGAACGCTTGATCCGCTCAGTGAAGTCGGCTCTCAAGGTTGTTCTGAAAGAACGCGCACCAAGGGACGAGGTGTTGATCACGTTGATGGCTGAAATTGAAAATATGGTCAACAGCCGTCCTTTGATGCACGTTTCAGTAGATCCAGGTGATGGTGAATCCCTAACCCCGAATCACTTTCTCCTAGGATCATCATCGAGACTTCCTATCATAGGAGAGTTCGATGACTCGGACTTGAACCTACGCAAGCAGTGGCGCAAGGCGCAGAGACTTGCAGATATGTATTGGCAGAGGTGGGTTAGAGAAATTTTACCTGACCTCTTACCTAGGACAAAGTGGCAGGAGGAACGCAAACCGCTACAAATCGGAGACCTAGTACTGATTGTGGATCCCAACTCTCCCCGGAATATCTGGCCTAAGGGTCTGATCACTCAGGTAATTCCCGGCAGAGACGGCCGTGTCCGGCTGGTGGAGGTGCGCACGGCGACCGGGACGTGGCGGCGCTCCGCGGCGCGCATCGCTCCTATTCCCGTAAGTGTCGAGTGCTGAGACAGCACTGGGGTGGGGAGTGTTAGCGATGCGCTCATTATATGTATATTTGCATCTATTCTTTTAAATAAGGTGTCATGCTAAACTAGTCCTTAATGTATAGTCTTAAGGTTCATAATGAAAAACGGTCATATGTAATGCAACCCGTTACTAGGCAAGGGAAGGCAGTCCGCTGCTAACCGCGAGCCTAATCACACTACCCGCTGTGACATTTCTTTATATATATTTTAACGTGTTTTTTCCGAAATATACCAAGTCTTCATGATACTACATGGTGTCCTTCCTGACTGAACCCCGTATAGTCTACATCGACCTAGTCCCATAGTAAGCTCATTAAGGCTTGTGTTATGGGTACTAGACGACGATATATATATATACAGGATGTTAACGGGGTCATGATCCGGAATGACAAAAAGCGAATAAGATGATCATACTGAACAACCTTTCCCATGGGACCAACCACGAAATCGCAAAAAAAAAGAGCCAATTAAGAGTTAACTGTGAGTTAACTGCGATTTAATTGAGAGTTAATGTATGGAATACCTGGTTTTTTTTTGCGATTTCGTGGTTGGTCCCATGGGAAAGGTTGTTCAGTATGATCATCTTATTCGCTTTTTGTCATTCCGGATCATGACCCCGTTAACATCCTGTATAATAGATATAAATACTTCCATACATAGAAAACTTCCAAGACTCAGAAACAAATATTCATGCTCATCACACAAATATTTGCCCTTACCGGGATTCGAACCCAGGACCTTCAGCTTCGTAGGCAGTCACTACCCCACCCACTAGGCTAACCGGTCGTCGATTAACTGACTATTTCTTTTTGGATATGATATAGAAACGTTAAATTTAGTCAATCTATTCAGTTTTGATTGCTTACATTTTACATGAATTAATAAAGATAACGTTTTCATCTAAGTCTGGCTTAACACTTAACACATGCGCGCGCAGTGCGCAAACTTCACGAAAAAATACTATTGCGCGCCATCATTATAGGTTATTTCACAAATATTTGTAAACATTGTTAATGCGTGTTTGGTTATTAACAAAAAGGTTGACTCGTGGTGACTAGAAAAGTGATAAATAGAATGGACGCCACTGGAAATTCTTGGCGATGGTTGCTATCAATAAGTAAAGAAAATAACTTGGCAGCCTATAAAATTTTCATCTTATGAAAAGGATTTTTTCCTCGTAAAATGTGTTGGAAAACGTCGTATGAAACGCGTGAGCTTTGATAATTACATCCTCGGCTCTCTTATAATTCCGCCTCTGATGTAATTATCAACGTACCTCACTTGTATCGAAGTGCTCATAGCCTAGCGGCGCCTGCGAGTCTGAAACGATAACGCAGGTTAAGCAAAGATGGCAGCGGTCAGTCTAAGGCCAAAATAATGTATGTCATACGATTAAATAAATAAACTTGTATCACAATGTACTATTATGTTAAAGAACTATATTTATATTAGGTAACTAAGTAAAGATATTTAGCTGCCATATGTATTTTGAGTTGGGTACTGCGCAGCATACCTTTCTGTAAATAATATTTACAAATGAAATATGTACAACACATCCATAGATATGTCTTATTACATAATATTAACATGTTTTTTTTTGGTTACAGGTAAGGAGTAACGTACATTCAAGTCGCAGTCGGTGAATGAATAAGGTTGGTCGTCGCGTATGAGGATGAGTGCCTCTGCCTCGTAACTACTTGAGCAAAGTGAACATGTTTGCTTTGTTGCGGTAGCTTTTTATCACTTCTCATGATGTAATGTGCCATGTCAAGTTTGTGACCATGGCACACAATTATTACTAAATTTAATTGGTTATGTACTCGTAGGTACCATGATTTAATGTGTAATCTTTATTGTGAAACTACAGTAGCTTAGTAAAATTACGCAACCAAGAAAATATCTTGAATGCGTGTTTTTTTTAAACAATGAATGTTCGCATCATCTACTGTTGATATTATTGCAATGTTAGGGATACAGTGACCCGTTCTAAATGTACCTATTAGTTGTTACCTATCAAAAACTATCGCAGACCAACAGAAGAGAACATTTTACAATTGTCCTTGATCAAAGATAGCTATATTGTAACTTTATATCCAATCTCAACGCTAAAGCCTTATTCTGCCTATTTTCTAACAGGATTATCTTCTCCTTGAGAATTATGCCGTCTTTTACCTTATTTTTCCTGAACTTCGTGAATCTGTTGTGTAACGGAAGACATTATTAAAAGGGTATTTTTAAATAGAAAAACATCGGAGGATATCGGGTCGCCCCGTTGTAAAAAGAGTTTAATATATTAGGTAAAACGAGTCTCTGCCCGTCTTGTTGGCCGGTGCCTACCGCACCAGCGTTTATTCGGTTCGTTACCTCGGTTGAAGTGCATCGAGCACACTTAAATTGTTTACGTCTCCCTGCGTGGTTTTCTTCCCCGCTCATTTCTATAAAGAGCCTTATTTTACACTCCCTTTTCAACTGCGTAACGTCGAACGCTATTTATTTAATGTTCCTTTTCTTCATGAAACTTTCCTCCCCTTTCTTCGGCGCGAGTCTAAGTTTTGTTGGATGTTGATGGTTTGGGAGATTGTTATTGTAACTACGGTCCGATGGGTTGCCGTGAGCAGTTTGTAGAAGTTATGATTGATATTCGTTTAAACACTGCCCTGGGTCGCCGCGAGCGATCGGACTCTCGACTCTCGGCTCTCGGCTCGCTACGCAGATCGTGACGCGACAAGCCAGCCTCTATTTATATTCGCTCCTATTATACTGGAGCCTACTATATTGGACAAGGCATTATAACATGAATTGAATTAAGATTACTTACGGCTTAAGCCAGAAAAGGCAAATGCAAGCTCGTAATCATCTAGATACAAGATATTATATACACTAATCCTTCTTCTTAATACGCAGTAAAGCCCTCCTTTACTGCGTATTAATTATATAAATCAACTAGACGGGTGTATTTGCTTCTAAGTTATGCGTACATTTTTTAACTTTGTTCGTAGGACCATTTGAAATGTTCAATAGATTATACTATAAAAAACCGTTTTTCTCTGATGGTTGTTTTACCTCGCTTGAGCGCTCGCTCTGGCTACATTCATAATCTTCCCGAAGTAATGTGCTGATGTTTCTCACCCAGCACTGAATAAGTCTGTTTTTAAAGCTACCTCTTTAAACATGCTAATGTTGGACCTTATTTACAATGTTGCTCTGTAAACCTAGTGTCGTTGTCTGAATAAAAGGATTCCACTTGCATAATGTACGCGCACAGCGTGTGCTCTTCCGGGACCTGTGAATTTATTCAAGGAAAAAGTTGAATGGTACAATGGGAGTGCCTAGTGGAAAACGTGCGGAAACACGGTGTTGTAATGACTTTTGATTTTATTTACCTACGATGTCTATATAAATACGTTTAGTAGTGATTTAATTGGGACTATAAATAAAATAAATAAATAAATACTTGCGGACAATCTTACTCAAATCGGCCTAGTCCTAAACTAAGCAGAGCTTGCATTGGGGTACTACTCATCACACAAATAAATGCCCTTACTGGGATTCGAACCCAGGACCTGTTGCTTCATAGGCAGGGTCACTACCAACTAGGATAATGCGGTCGTCATTATGGTTCGTTTTCAAATAAGGATCCGAAATCCGTATTGAAAGTAATTGAAGTACAAGACAAGTTTTTTATTAAAACTTCGTTGTCATCAAGATCTTCCGGCGAATATGTTCAACTAGTATAAAACTTTATAACCAATGCAAAATATCTTAAATGCAAAATAAACTTAAACAGCGGAACGGCAAAAAGTACTAGCAATGTTACCTTTTCATTCCCTCAACACGCTTTCTGCTCTGCCTTAATTTTATTGTCATCCAAAAATAATAGTCGGTAATCCCGAAGCTTTCGTTTTATCCGCATCCCTTATCCCGCCTGTTGGTTTGATATTTTTATATTTTTTCATCAAAATTCCTGTTACGAGACATTTCCTCGGCACAGAGTTGTGGAAATCCTGTAAGATTTATATTTATATAAAGCTACCCTTTTATTTTCACACGTTTATCTTATTCTGAATATTGCGCGGGTTTTCTGTTTCCTTATTCCACCAAGAGTAGTTTATTTGATACGGTAGTTCGTGTTTTTGTTTAGGTACAGTCGAGTTCATAAATATATGTACTCTTTTTTACCTAATCGAACGCGTTTGCATACTAATTGTTAGCGGCCGCATTCGAGTTGGTAAAAAAGTGTACATATATTGGAGAACTCGACTGTAATATAAGCCTAGTATTATTTTGTAGAAATAACCCAATATTTTCCTATAACGTGAGCTTCAGCTTTCTCCTGCCTCAAACTATAAATATGTATGTATGTATGTAAATACTTTATTGTACACAAGACACAGGTAAAAATACAGACAAAAAAAAGTTAAATCGGTACAAAGGCGAACTTATCCCTATAAGGGATCTCTTCCAGTTAAATATAGTTTCTAAGCAAGTTTCAAGTTTATAGTGAATCGACTTCATCAACGTATCCATTTATATATACAGCTAGCTTGTATAATCGAGCGCAGAATCTGGTTAGACATGTTGACCGAAATCTAGTTAGGCATGCTTTTACAATGACCTTGAAATTCCGAGGAAGTGTAACGAGTCGCTGGCAGTTATCTCGAGACTCATTATCGTTGAGCCGAATATTGATGCCCATTCAATCATTCGCCAATGCCAATTAAGTTGTCTGTCGCCATTTTATTTTAAATTGAGACATGACGATGCCCGCGCTGGGCCGTGGTGTCAAAATGTTAATTAATCATTTGTTTATACTGTGCCGGGGATGTTTATCCGCAGACTTCCTAGTCAGTTTATTGCTGTTTCTATTTTATGTGTTCCGATGAATTCACTGGCGTGTTGCAATAGGTTTATGGAATCTGCCAGTAATTCAGACTTGGGTATAGTTAATATCATGCGATAATTAAGTTTATAGAAGGTATAGTCGCCATCAGATATATCGGAGCGGCCAAAGTGCTCACAAATATCTGAACACGGCTCTATTGTCGAGGCATTAGAGACGTGTTCAGATATTTGTGAGCACTTTGGCCGCTCCGATATATCTGATGGCGACTGTACCAATGTTTTGGTGTATGAACTAGAAAAATTTACGCCGCAATAATAAAATGTTCGTGTCTATCTAGCCTGATACCCAGATACAAGTCAGTTTACGGACATTATTTATTATCCTAATTATATTTTTCTGTGAGTGTTTCGATAACACGTAGATCGTAGATTTCCTAGTCTTTCTTACTAGTCTTCTCATTACAAAAATAGGTTATCTTGAACAAACACAATTCTCGTCGAAGGCAATCACAATGACAATATCTCAACTACGGAAATACAGGGGCTTAAACAATTGCAGCCATTAAATAACGGATGTAATAAAGCAATCTGACGTAGATTTCCTACGAACAAATCACCAGTTCCTCAGTCGTACGAGTACGTGACGTTAGCAGACTCGGCCCGTTATGTCGCAGCAACACGCGATACCGCGCGATGTTCCAACGGGATATGGGGATGCCACGCGTGCGGACGAATCTTAGATGGTGTGTGCTAAACGAGATTTCTAGTTAAAGCCAAACCCAAATCGAATTATACTTTCTGAGCAGACTGACTGCTACGCAAAATAAGCCTGGGTTTTGATATCTCATATAAGGACAATACATTGATATCTTTAAATTCACGCTATTTGAGTAAAACTTGATAGGAAGCATAAACTGTATTTAAAAAGTCAGTTCTGACGAAAATAGCTGGTGACTGACTCAGCTAGTAAAGATACAGAACCTAATTAAAATTCAGCGTAGCGTAGCAACTGGACAGTTGTCATAATATTCAAAAACAGGAAATACTTGACATTCTTTTATAAATCAAAACGTGTTAAATCGCAGGAGTAACCGTTAGTATAGTAGTAAGAACTCCTACATGTAAAACAGACAGGCAAGATAAAACGGTAGGGCACTGCTTATGTTTAATATATGCCGAACACATCAGGTAATCTGAAACAATTCGTGTTGGGGCCCCTCCATCTGACCGTAAATTCTGATTTTAGTCATAATTCGGGCTACACACATGAATATCTGTGCGTGGTTCCCGCAAGATTGGGGAGAGTTTCGTAGCGGTTCTCTCGAATTAATTATTTATTTCGTTTGTGGATTAAATACTGAGCATTCATTAAATAACAAGTTGTAATGGGCGCCTAGTGTTACTTACTACTCTTAAGGTGGTTTTCCACCGGATGAGCGCGGATTGAATTGTTTTTTTAATTGCACGCTAAATTGAAACGTATTGCCGTACTATTAGAATGCACATTATACTGAAGAAATTTTCCCGCGATGTCAAGCGCTTTGAAAATAATCTTCAGTGTGATTTGCACTCTAACAGTACAGCAGTACGGTTCAATTTAGCGTGCAAATAAAAAATCAATTCAATCCGCGCTCATCCGGTGGAAAACCACCTTTATTTCGTTTCAAAATGACGGTAATCAAAGATTTATCAATAATATATTCATCATAGGTATATGAGTAATCAAAAAAATATTTAACCATCATTTGGTCACACCTTACCTCGGTCAACCGTAATATAAATATACAGCAACCAAAAAGGCGTCCAGCAGGTCGATCACGTAATGCGTACGCACGTTAGGTAGATATAAATGTCAAAATGGAAAAATAACAGTTGGATTGTCCTAACGCGCGCTCGGAACGTTACGTGATTACCCCTAAGGTTGCCCGCCGACAACTTGGCTTGAACAAAATAACTCAAAAACGCGCCGAATGGCGTAAAGGACTAGGAGGGCCGACCCCAAAAGATATGGGATATAGGCTCGGGAGATGATGATGATGATCATTTGGTCACATAACAGTGTAATAAAGTCTCTCACCTAGAATGTACTTCAACAGTTTAAATATTTATGACCATAACATAAAATGGCTATGGTTCATTTTCATCACGCATGTCAAGAGCAAATTTGAAATACTTCGTGAAATTATTCGAGCCCAGTGCGACTGCGACATGATAAAAAGTATTTTACAGTACATATGGTGCTACTTTCCCGCACTAGTGCGGAAAAGAGCACTTTTCGTGCATATGTCGAAACTTTAAAAAGCCATATGTACATTAAAACGGTGTACGATACACGTGCGAATAGGTAATTCGCAACTCGTGTCGATTTAAAACACTCCCTTCGGTCGTGTTTTAATTTATCACCACTCGTTGCGAATTTCCTATTTTCGGCACTTGTATCGTAAATAACTATTAAGTAATTATGACTAAATATCGTGAATTTTCGATCAAAACTTAAATTAACTTATCATACATTTTGAATGCGTTCAGACCAAATTATATTCAAACGTACTTAATTCTTCTCTCAATCGATTTCGTTTTGTTGCTCTAGAATGTTTCTGACATTAGAATTTTACGCATGTATTAGCTAACAAGTCTCATAAATGTAATTATGGTCCATTGTATTTTGTAACATCGTTAGAAAGTAAGCCGTTTCGCCATACTATATAAATATCTATTCATTGAAATAATGACGACAACGCTCAAAGAAAAGAAGCTTGGTATTATTGCTTAGTTAGTAGGTAGGTATATGCATAATACCCGTGACGCGTGGGAGTCTCATTGTGACGGACTTATTACGTTACTCGCTGGTGGAGGCAACTTGGAATACGTTTATGAACTAAGAAATTGATATGCGTTCACAAGATAGGTATTCTGTCTACATATTTAAACGAAATAAAGATATAGTTTTTCACAAGCTTTTACTTTAGGTTCGCGTGTCCCGGTGTCTGACTAATAAAATCTTGCTTGACAAATTTGACCAACTGCCCTGAGCCAATCGAGTTGAAATGGTCGGGTGAGAATGCAATAATATGGTAGGTACAGTCGAGTTCTCCAATATCTACACGGACAACCTTTCAAAAATATGTATACAGAGACTTTTTGTTACGGACATAAGACATATGTGTAGATATTTTTGAAAGGTTGTCTGTATAGATATTGGAGAACTCGACTGTACCATACCATTGAGGTGATCCGATGATGGAGATTTATGGTGGTCATATCGATAAAACATGTCAAAGCCAGGCCAGGGCTTGTAAAAATACAGTTGGCAATAAAAGCTCTCAGAAATAATATTTGACTGAAACTTATTTCTTTTCGGTAGCAGTCAGATCTTGTATCCGACAAACGAAAGGATTCCTTGACCCAAAATTATCTAACGTTAAATTGTCCTCGGATTTTAACATGTAAGTATTTCATAGCGGGAGATTGACTCGATCGGCTCTTCTCCAACTCAATGCTGTATTACATTACCCATCGCATTTGCATTCATTCAATATCCGGAACCCTTCGTACGAACGAACGTACCTGCTGTCCTGTTAAAATGCGATTTGCATTAACTGGATTCATGGAATAGTATTTTATGCAACTGTTGTATAAGTAGGGTCTTAAAACGCGAGTGGTGTGAGTTGCGATGCGAGCCTTGGCGAGCATCGTAATTAAAGACGCCACGAGCGTTTTAAGACCAAGTTATACACCGTTGCATACAATACTTTTTCTACGACTAATTCTAAACAAATAGCATTTGACTTTTCGGCAGTAGTTTTTCCGTTAGTTCTATTACTACTCACGCAATTTCTTCAGCGGTGCAGTTATTTTCTTCTTCGTCCATTTTAAAAGGAACGTACACAGTTTTCTTCAATTCACAAACATGAATCAAATCTTAATATGTTATTAATAACGAATAGTTATCATATTTCTTCTTTTAATTGTGAATTGGAACTTTGGTGGGAAATTAGAAATATGACACATTGACACCTCTTGTTTATGGTCTGTTTTGTTTTTAACTGAAAAAAAAGTTAGATCATTTGACATCGTGGTAAACAGTGCTTTTATGAAAAATTTATGAACCATAAAAGTACACTAAACAGTGTGTTTATGGGCCATAGAGCATATACTTTTTCGACGACATATTATCGGTGTCATTGTATTTGAGCTAGAGCCTATATAAATGACAGATAACGGTAGAGCAGTAGAAAAATGTTTAAAAACTTGAGCAAGTTTTCCAAGATTTCGACGCCGCAGGGCTTGAAGTCTAAATAATCGTGAATTGAGCCAAAACACAGCTGTTGACCAATAGCGTGAAAAGTAGGGTAACGATAAATGGGCAGCCAAGGTATACCATACGCTGAGAGTGGGTACATTGATTTGTGCCAGATAGTAATGCATCGAAAAGACCTGGAAGAGCTTTCATCCAAAAGAAAGCTCTATCACTAAAGTACTTTTCACTATCACAAACCAAAACTCACCAACATGTAGCAAAATTCTGCTTGTAGCGTCTATAAACCAAGTGAACAAAACTTGGTCTCAGAATAAACCTCAGAAATCCAGATGTCATTCGCACAACGTGACTGTGATCAGTGACTTTAAAAGGCCAAAATAATGTATGCCATACGATTAAATAAATAAACTGTGATCAGTATCCATCAGCTAGGTCTAAATCGTGCGAATCTAAACGTGCTATTCGAGTCTTGGTTAATGCAAAATATGATGATAGCTGCAGAGAACACTTCAAGAACCTGCAAATCTTAACATCGGTGGCAACATATATCTTAGAAATTGTTATGTATGTTCGAAATAATCCTCGTGAATTTAAACGGGTCGGAGATGATGCCACACGTCCGACGAGATACGCTGATAACTTAAAGCAGATTAATTGTAGGTTAAATATGGCAAAAAAATCCCCCCGATCCATGGGTCAAAAATTATATAACAAGCTGCCCATAGCCATAAAATCGGAAATGAACATCAGTATTTTCCGTAACAGTGTAAAGAAACTGCTCCTTACGAGAACGCTGTACACTGTAAACGAATTCCTAGATGCTAAATATCTTTAAATTTATTATGTAATCCCATACCTGTTGTACCTTTGACATTCTTAATTTTAGTTCTGTAGATAATAATAATTGAATGAATAATTTATATATTGCTTTATAAATAATAATAGTTAATACATATTAATATGATAATTCTTATTGTACAATTTGACGATCTCAGGTATGTGTATGTTCTGTTTTCTGTATATTGAAATCATGTCATATGACTATTGAGAAATAAATAATCTGAATCTGAATCTGAATCTGAATCTGTAATCATGTATGTGGTTCTGGGTATGAAGGCCGCCAAACTCAAGTAGAACTACAGTCAAAGCTCCACAAGATGGCAAATGGCGGGACGACCTAGACACATTTTGAAAAAAGTTGTACGAGTGAAGTGCATACCGTAACACGCGTATGCAATGTACGTAGGTAACAGAGCAGATTGGTGGATAGGGAACGAGAACGAGACCTTTGACGAGCCCAGCCGTATTATAGAATATAAAAACAAAAAAAGACGGCACTTTTAATAATGCGATGTACGCAGGTGATTTTGATTTAGCTTCATATTGACTGCTGCGATATACATTTGATTTGTCTTTTTGTACAGCATGTAACACTTGATAAACCGAGAGAGCGCGAAATAATTTATTATTTATACAGGCGCGATCGTTTTTCCAGGCCTTTTTACTTCCTTGACGACTCAATAAATTCCGTGTTGTTACACCACCAGCGATAAACTAAGAGTTACTACCGAGAGCCAAGTAAGGGTGATACGACGACCCATCGATAAAAAATCTATTGGCAAAGTAATTTTTACCGCTTTAATAGGTTATTTTATAGCACAGATCCGACAGCTGGAAATTAAATTCAAGGTAACGGCAATTTCTTGTTGAGACGACACGTAAACTTTACAAACACTTCATGCTCGCAAAATGCCTTTTAACGGATAAGGCGACAGTTATCCCCGAGGGCTGATTAACCTCAAAGGGTTCTGCAAACGCTCCGACAAATTTTGTTTGCATTGAACTAATGAAATACGAATTTGGTAACGAAATGCCAAGCAAAACCAGGCAAAGCTCTTCGCGAAATCTTTAAACGTCTATATGGCAGTTCGTGACTCAGCATGTTTAATGTACGCATTTACACTTTCACTAAGCCGATGTCAGATACCGTGTATTAATTTTACGCTAGCAATTGCGTTGTTAAATACCTCCTAAGAGACGCACGTGCTGATATTGCGATACAATGAGCACAAGAGGGATTTATTGCGACACCACACTCGTCTCATACGTCGTTTTCCTTTCGATATAACAGACTCTTTGTATGCAAATTAAAGGCCATGAAAATAAACAAATTTCATTCGTGCCTATTCTGTTTCCTTTTATGAATGGGTAAAAAAAAAACAAATTTAATATGATGGTACTACGTGTGGACCTATATCCATTTCATATACGCTTTTCACCTTACGGTGCCCTTTCGTCGAGAGTCCTTAGTGGAGATTTTATGAGACCAGCCGCGTATGGACGGCGGTGCTGACTGTTTTATAGCCCATAGGATGTCGCAGTCTCGAGTAATGGCTCCCTGAAATGATATTAGGGAATTTCCCATTTTCAGCACCCGCCTATTCGCATCGTGATCAAGACGAAGGAAGACGAAAGGAATCTCTTTCATGCAATATTTTTCGGTGTCATCAAATCTTCCTACACAACGCGATACGAGCGGACATCGTATGAATAATTTATTTTCTTATTATCACGTCTCTTTGTTTCCTTATTCTCTTATTTGGAAAGAAAGAAGCTATTTCTACAGCGCCTCTGACGTCGCTGGCGGCGATGCGGCCTCCTCAAAATGTTTGCTAGCAAACATCAGAGTATCGCAACAATGGCTCTTATCTCTTGGCAACGAAACCGTCACGCGAGGCTGCACGATGAAGGCCTATAATTTCATAACTTAGCACTAATGTAACTTGAAAACATTTTTTATTACATAGTAGATATAAAAGTTGTATGTGCGTCGTTACCCGAAGAAGTTCGTTTCGAAACATTTGGTCTGTGGGGATAATCCTTTGAGAAATAAAAGGCGCGACAGCGTAAGAACCAGGTACTTTTACTCAAACTTTGATGGACAAGTCCAATATGTCAAAAGTTTGCAAAGTGCCATTTGTGGTCGAAACTGCTGTATAAATTCCCGTTACCAAATTGTTTGTTATGAAGCCCGAGTTTTAGGATAATAAATAACTGAAATGTAGTATCTAAGTGGATTGCCATTCCCGATACAAGCTTATAAATTGTTTAAATTAATAATTAATATAGAGTTATCCAACACAAGCGGCAATGATCAAGGATTGTATTAATAATAAAAAGTAATACATATTTGATTCCGGTTAAAGCACATTGAATATAATTGTATAGTGATAGTATATGTTGGGCCAAACGCCCCATTCTTGAGATTATTGGAGAGGGAATACGATTGCGACTAATTCCAGCTGTTATAAGGGATTCCGCGGCTTCCCTTCGGACTGGCTGGGGCCCCGGTGTCCTTATCTTTGCAATTTCGCCCAATCCCCCGCTTTACTCTTGAGTTTTCGTTTTGAAATGTATTCTACTGCGAGGTTCTTCGAAATTGAACTGCATTGAATTAATCCAACGTTGATTGAAAAGTTCGTGCTCGGCTTTTGGATTTTCGGGAAAACAGAATTCTTGAACGTATTCATTTCACTAAAGGCTTCGGTTCCATTATCAGAAACATGTTTATGAATGTCGATGACATCGTTAGGGTTTTCCTGTTTAGCATTTCAGAACGTAAAAATTGATGAATATGTAGGTCATTGTCTGAGCTCCTAGGGGGATATACGCAAATGGACAATAATCCATTTCGGCTTGTTTACGGTCACTGCGGGATATAAAACTCCCGTTTATGCCGTTTTTACCGGTGATGTGCTATTCACATTCGGGTTTATACGTGGGCCTCATTAAAGCGACCGTCTGACGTGGGTGATGCGAGGGTCATTACATTTGGAGAGATTTCGGGCCATCAAAAATGTATACGTGACACAAAATGCCCAACTGAATTGGTTATTTAACGGATTTCTGAGGTGCAACCAACGTATTTCATGTACTACTTAAATAAGTATAATTTTCACTACCTTCCCGGAAAGTACCTACTCTAGTACTAGTAGGTATAAAAGATGGTTGATCGTTTTTTAACACCCTTAGACATTTTGTATAGACGCAGCATCAACAATACATATCATATGGCTGCGAAGAAATTTAAGTTACTCTATATACCGCTCAGCTCCAATGAGATTACGTAACGACTAACGAGCAAGCTTAACACAATTTACCCGGAATCGTGCAAACAAAATCGGACGCACGGCGCTTTTTGCATGGCATTGTAAAACTGAACCAATTTACAAGGTAACAAACTTAAATTGGACGCATAGCTGTTGTTTAGAACCGACTAGTGGCACCCAATCGTGCGGGAAATTATCACGGATACTAAGGAAGTTGTGCTCCCACGTAGGGTTGTCATAGCAACGTGGGGTCCTGAATTAGTTAAGCGAATGATGATCTCGCCCCTCGACCTGTTCGATTCGCGACGTGTAGTCAAGTGGGAACCCTGAAATGGAGTTCGCATCTGGAGGACTACTCATTTAGTTTTTTCAGTTAGTGGGGTTAATGGTGTAGCGCTAGGCGTGGGAGGGTTATATAGTGCAACTATAATATAACATGCGTGCGAAGTTTTACAAAACCCGTAGCTATTGAATTGCATCAACAAGATATCCATTAATTCATTTCGGTCAGGCCAGCAGCTAACTCGTTAAAACTTCTAATCCACTTTCCATGTGAACTTCTTCCACTGTAATAAAACTTAGTATCAGTTCTGTAATGAACAAAGTTATCCATTTTAAAGTTTAATTGTTTAATGTTAACAAAGAAACGTCAAAAATGTAAATGTCTTCTTATTTAAACTCAACTTTGTTAAACCTTATTTGAGTTCCGTCCAATTAATAGTGCATCGTACTTGTTTCTCTGTTGAGGACGTCGCGACTGGGAGGTCTTTGACCGCCGCAGACGCCTCCCCGTCGTCATGACAACGAATACCTACGTGGTCCTTGCACGAGTTTGTGTAAAGGGTACGAGCATGAAAAAA
Source organism: Epinotia ramella (assembly GCA_947578815.1). Lineage (NCBI taxonomy): Eukaryota > Metazoa > Arthropoda > Insecta > Lepidoptera > Tortricidae > Epinotia > Epinotia ramella. The sequence continues at coordinate 21,657,283 of OX388206.1, forward strand.
GCTTATTATGAAAGCCTTTACAACTTATAAGCAGTTTTTATTCCTCATTAAAATCATGCTTTTAGCCGCAGCTATACAGGGATAATACCTGTTTTACTAGAGTTACTTTTCTTTCAAGTTGATATTAATATGACATAATTCACATGTTATTCTTGCAGCCTTTGTCCAGAGTTAAACTCAACTTTGAAATAGCCATAATATGTTGAGTGCCAGCACTCTCGAACAGCCTCAAGTTTCATTAAGGTTAATTCATTTGCGGGTTTACATTTTCTAGACAACAAAGCCATGTTTGCCCTTAGGTTAGCCATATCTTTGAAAGATCTAAATATAGCTGAACTGTTACCTACCGGAGCAGAATGAAAGACGGCTGTCTTGAAGTTCAATGTAGTAAATAAAACTAATGGATGAATTTATCATTTATTTTCCTTTTACTTACTTAGGTACCTACACAATGAGAGGAAAACGTTACACGTGAACTAGTATTTTCTTTGTTCTGTTAGTCTTACGTTTTATGGTTTAGGTTCACGAAGGAGTCAGGTTGCATATTTTTGCGCGGGCATCCGGTAATATATGGCTATACCTTATTATTTGAAATTTGAATTATTCAATATAATTCAAGCATATAATAAATTATACAAAACATTATCTTTGCCTATGTTGATTTATAGATCGATAGACACTAGTCCACTAAAATCAATAATCTAGACAATGGATAGCTGCTAGAAATTGTTATAAAATATTTAGTGACTGTTCGGTATCTATCATAACAAACAAATCACGCTGCGCAGATGTTTGTTATGTTGTAAACATTTGTTATTATGACACAGACATCTTTACATAATATTGGCGACAATGGCACAAATAAGTCTGAATCGAATGATTTATCTTGTCCTCGCCTAAAGTAACTGGCGTTCTTCTATTGTATTAGTGGAGTTGGCTGTGCGCTGTGTTATCACATGTTTATTGTTATTGCCTCCCGTCTGGCAAATTTCGTTAGGGCTGCCAGAACTAATATCGAGGATGCTCGATATTTGCATGAAAGTGCTGTGTTGAGACCATTTTCTGCTTATAACAATATCTGACGTCGATGATCTGTGAAGTTATGGGTTATATTTAATTGTAAATGCCTATCCTGGCACCTATATGTCTGGATACTTTTGTAGGTAGTTTATTATTCGGCGCCATGTGATATCGTAGTACAGTCAGCGTCATAGTTAGTAATAGCAGCCAGAGTACCCAAATATTTCGTAACACACCCTTATTCTTACAGTAATAAAGACGTGTACCGAAATATTTGGCTACCTTGGCTGCTACTAACTATATGACGCTGACTATACCTACTTATTCAAATCCTTTTTCCTTTGTGTTAGTTTTCCGCGCACCGCTTACATGTCTTTTGTTACGTAGTGGGATCGTTAACGTTTGTCGAATTTGTTATTCTAAGTAGTCGATGTAGGTTGAAGAAGCAACCTGCTACACGGCACGTGTTCATAGAAAGTCGGCATCGGCACAGGTGATTACTTTTATTTGTGAAATGGTTTTTCATCGTACGTTTTAAATTGAAACGGCGGTTTTAGAGCAACAGCCTGCAGTGCAGTTAACACTCGATTTATCTACGTAGGAACTGTACAAAACCCATTGCTCCATATCGATTTCAATATTTAACAGTTTTATGCAGTAACCGTGTATCTTGTTTGTTTGTAAATCCAATGTAGGGCACGGTAGAATTTTGAATGTCTTTTCACGATTAGTACTAACGTTGACTTTTAGCATTGACGATAACGAAATACTGATGGAATAGAGATATAGCTACATATTTAGAATATTTCAAGCTATTGTGATATGCATTATGATATACTGAACAGATGATATTATGCTTATATTATAATGGAGTGATCATTTTTTTATTCGACTGATGAACCGAAACAGCATTTTGCTAATTATATCCACCACCACCACCACCACCACCCACTTTAGCCTAGTTGGTAGTGACCCTGCCTACGAAGCAAGAGGTCCTGGGTTCGAATCCCGGTAAGGGCATTTATTTGTGTGATGAGCACGAATATTTGTTCCTGAGTCATGACTGTTTTTCTATGTATTTAAGTATTTATTTATCTATATAAGTATGTTTATCGTCGTCTAGTACCCATAGTACAAGCTTTGCTTAGTTTGGGGCTAGGTCGATTTGTGTAAGATTGTCCCTTAATATTTATTTATTTATTTATTTATTTATATAATATTAAGTGACTGTCCAGATTGCTTAGATAAAATTCCACACAGCGTGCTTTATAACGAGTTCTGTAGACTCTCATGCATATAGACAGTGCAAAGCTTGTGAAGATTTCTTCCACACGTCCGCACGGTACCGATTTAAGTCTGCATATCGGTCTGCGAAAACTTTCAGGCGTGTGTCACATTATTAATATACTAGAAACAATATGTTATCGGTTCCCTTAGGGAGATGAGCGGCCCTGGCGCATCCGGACACATGTACGGGCACTGATGGAGCGTGAATGGGTCGCGCAGGATCCTCGCTCCGATGCTCCCATTGTAATCTTCCGCGTTGCAGCCGCTGTACCCCATGCAACGTGCCCGTGATGGTTTACCGAAAATGATCGGCTGTGGCAGTGCGCCCTTCACGCTAAATAGATTAGATATTCATTTTTTTCCCTTTAGAAAGTAACATATTATTTTCATCAAAATATACGATGTATTCGCCAAAAGATCGTCAATAGGTGTAATAATTTGAAAAATTTGAAACAATATAAAATGTCACACGTGAAAGTCGAACAGTAATCAAAATGACAATAAACTGGTACACGCATAATTAGGATATCCTCATTATACCAATAAGTATACGTTATTTGAAAAATGCTGTTTTTATTGAATAGAACTTCAATACTGATGAATAGATATTGTAATATTATCATGAAATAAACAAATTTGATTAGCGTTTGCGTTTTATAACTCACTCCCCGATATTTATAATAATTCAATTAACAACAGAACAACAAAAATACTAAAGAGGCTGACAAGACCTAATTTTGTTGAAATCTAAGTTTTTTAAGAAAAACTGTTTTTCTATCACGTCAAAAAAAAATCTTATTAATCATCATATTTTAAAGACCGTGGACGAACTCGATACATAATTGGAAGAAATCGGGTCGATAGAAAATAATTGCAAAGATTCGTCTTAAAATCATCATTAAACGGTTGTCTTTATTTTTTTGACGTATGGGTCGGCAATTAAAAACATGAAGTCAACATATTCATACCTAAATCGCTAACGAGTCATGTTTTACAAATAATCCACACTTTTTTTTATTTCAATATTTATTAATTATTATCTTCTAAGACCTGGCCGCCCAGTAACACTCGCTCTCGTTTACTCCGATACAAATAGACAGTGTGCGCCGTATCCCGTATCCTCAAGATCATTTTGGCGTTGACAGCGTGAATAAAAACCAATTTCATCCTATACTATTAAATCAGCAATAATTGTATATAAATATGTATACACCTATTTATACAGGCTGTTAACGGGGTCATGATCCGGAATGACAAAAAGCGAATAAGATGATCATACTAAACAACCTTTCCCATGGGACCAACCACGAAATCGCAAAAAAAAAGAGCCAATTAAGAGTTAACTGTGAGTTAACTGCGATTTAATTGAGAGTTATGTATGGAATACCTGGTTTTTTTTTGCGATTTCGTGGTTGGTCCCATGGGAAAGGTTGTTCAGTATGATCATCTTATTCGCTTTTTGTCATTCCGGATCATGACCCCGTTAACACCCTGTATTTGCAATCACGTTCTCGTTAACGGCTCTAACGATTTCGATGAAATTACGTGAGACCGTCTGGGAAAATTCGTTCTCCCCATATTTTCACCCGAGCAGAGCTCGAGCGCCCAGGGACTAATTACACTATGTTAAAAGAAACTGGCGAGCACTCATGGTCGAACCCAATATTCTTTTAAAAGTTTTACTTGAGGAAAGGTAATGGGTTCTTTAGTTAGTGCTTAGTGCCTGATTATACTATGATACTTAAAATTCCTCTTTTTCCCCGCCTGTCCTCTCTTAGTACTTGGTAAATTTTATACGCACGGACGGATTAGGTGGGATAACTAAATTTACATTTTAAACACTGCGAAGGCAGTTTGATTGATCGTTCCGTTGCGTGGTTCGTATAAGTATACTGCTAGTTTTCTAAATGAGTTTGGAGGGATAGCCAGGAAATAAGTTTGAGTTGAATGTAACATACATTTGAAGTCCCTGACTCTCACTGCGCAGCACGTAAATTTCCCTCTCATCATAATACACTAAAGGAGGCTAATGATTATGCATTCAATATTCATGCAATGAGTTATTCTTAATAGATCAACCTTGAAGCTTCATGCTCCTTAATACCGAACCCGTTGTAGAAACTCAATTGTCACTTAAAATTTAAAACGATTCCACTGAAGTAATATATAGGTATACCTACATTTATCGACCACATTACTTAACTGTTCACGAGCTCAATTTTCACTAGGGATAATCCTATCAAAATTCACGGATCCCATAATTAAATAATCCGTCCAGTGTAAGGATGCAGTCCATTCGGCTCTCATTGTTTAGTGCCAAGCCGTGGAACGTGTATGTTATATATTACTTTTGCCAATGATTGAGCATTTCTGAATATCAGAGGGAAATAAAGCGCAAAAACAGATACTCATTAGTATTACATTTTTGTTCGTCGTCAAAACATACCTACTGTTTATCTATGCTCTTACATCTAAATTACTTTCATCTCAAGGTTGAACGGGGGCGTTCCGAATAAGGTTTCATTTAATTAACTTATTTGCATATGTATAGCCAAACCCACCAGACAATAGAATAGAGAAAGCCGAATGGAAGTTAACCTTTTTGGGAAACTAATTTTGAAAATAATCTTTTACTAGCAGGTTTTGTCCGCGTTCCACCACCAGTCTTTTTTATCAACCGGGATAATATGCAGCCTGGCCCATCCTAAATAATGGTGAAAGAAATGCTTAAATTGGTGGAGCATTTCGTACATCCAACCACAGAATAAATAACCTACTTACACGTACAGAAGGTCTAACAAAACCAATGTTTGACAGGTACGTGATTCAAATCATGGCATCCCGCTCGCACGCACTCGCCACATAGCACGTGCTCTTTCGCTTTAGCGCGATCGGGCGTATCGAATCGACACCGCGGAGGTGTGTGAGAGCCGAAGTTAGCCAAAGCGGGAAGACTGAGGGCGACTTGCACCAACTTACGATTACAGACCGATCAACGTTAAATATGGCGCCGGCAGCTGTCATTCATAGAAACTTGTTATGCCGGCTGTATACATTGGGCCAACGTTGGCGCGTGAGCAGGATGCAGCTATGCAAACGCATGAGAACGATATAAAGCCCTCTTCCTCTAACGCATACGAGGGCTGCCTTTTAAGTTCTGTCGTTTGCAAACCTCCCGTGATTGCATAAAAAAGAACTAGTGTCACGTTAAAATATTTGAATTTAGAATTCGAAAACAAAAGAATGACTCGAAATCGGCCCAACCGTTTTAGTACAGCGTTCGTTCAAAGTTGACAAGTCAGTTGTGAAAATGGAAATTTTGAAGGAAAATTTACGTGCGATAATTTTTTACTACTTCAAAAGGGGCTTAACGCGACTTCAGTGCTTCGAAGAGTTGACTACGGTTTTCAATGATAAAGCACCATGCCTTCGGACTGTGGAACGCTGGTATTTAGAATTTCAACGTGGTTGCTCTAGTCTTGGTGATAGACATCGTGAAGGTCGACCAAAAACAGCCGTAACCCAAGAGAACATTGATGCTGTACGGCAACTGATCATCGAAGATCGCCATGCGACATACCGTGAGATAGAAGCTTCCTTAAGTATTTCAGGGACCAGTGTTCACAGTATTTTGCATGATCACTTAGGCGTAAAAAAGTTGATCTCACGCTGGATACCACATTTACTCAGTGAAGACCAAAAAACGGCTCGCGTTCGATGGTGTCGCAAAACTCTGCGGCAATTCAACCGAGGAAACTCGAAACATGTTTACAACATTATCAGTGGTGACGAATCTTGGATATATGCCTACGATCCCGATTCTAAACAGCAGTCGACTGTTTGGGCGTTCCAAGATGAGCCAAAACCGACCAAAGTAACGCTCACGGAGCACTTCGAAAAAAATGGTCGCCACGTTTGTGGCGAAAAGTGGCCACGTTGCCACCATCGTGCTCGAGGATCGTAAAACGGTTAATGCTGACTGGTATACCACTGTCTGTTGACCAGAAGTCATCGGCGAGTTTCGAAAAAATAACCCAAGACGTCGTATAAGACTGCACCACGATAATGCGAGCTCGCACACCGCCCGGCAAACTATTGCGTTTTTAAAAGAGCAAAACGTCGAAATTCTGGAACACCCGCCGTACAGTCCAGACTTAAGCCCTAACGATTTTTTTACTTTTCCAAAAATCAAGCAACGACTTCGTGGTCAACGGTACCAGACGCCTGAAGAAGCGGTTGAGGCATACAAAACGGCCATTTTGGAGACCCCGACTTCGCACTGGAATAAGTGTTTCGAAAACTGGTTCGATCGAATGAAAAAGTGTTTTACATATCACGGTGATTACTTTGAAAAACAATAAATACCATTTAACACTTAAATTGTCTTTAGTTTTTCCAAACGACACAACTTAAAAGGCAGCCCTCGTAGCTGCATCTGCTCACGCGCCAACGTTGGCCCAGTGTGTACAGCTGGCTTTATACTTTCCATGCATTCAGACTTTAACGAACACTGCTTACAGACGGTTTGGTGCAACCTAATGGCCGATTCCAATGATCAATCCACCGATAGTTTTCCTTACCGGCAGTTATATTTTGACAGATTACCCGTAGAAAATGTGTCAAAATGTAACTGTTGGTAAGGAAAACTATCGGTGGATTGATTATTGGAACCGGCCATAACAGGCCTACTCAACCACGACCAGATTTGTAACAAATCTCTTCTCTTTCCAGGGGACGAAACTATGGATTATAATGGAGTACCTGGGCGGCGGGTCGGCGCTGGACCTGATGAAGGCGGGCAGCTTCGAGGAGATGCACATAGCCGTGATCCTGCGCGAGGTGCTGCGCGGGCTGGACTACCTGCACTCGGAGCGCAAGCTGCACCGGGACATCAAGGCCGCCAACGTGCTGCTCAGCGAGATGGGCGACGTCAAGCTGGCAGACTTCGGTGAGACTTGCTGTATTTATGGTCTCATCAGCCGAAAGTCTTCCACTGCTGGATATAGGCCTCCCTTAAATAGTGCCACGATGACCGCCTGACCGGTCCTGCGCTACGCTCATCCAGCGATCATTACCAGGTCATCATTCCGCCTTGAGGGGGGTTGTTTTATTAACTGGGCCAATACATATCCGAACCGAACTAAGATTGATTGTTGACGATCTACTGGCGAAACGGGCATAATTTGCGCAATATGACCAGCGCGACGCTAAAAAATCTTTTACCCGGAACCTGATCTCTCAGCCACAAGTTCTATAATTTTCATAACCTAAGTTTTTTTTTACTTTCTTTCGTACTTGAGCTTTTATATCACAATTTGAATATGTGCTCGAGTACTTTAGAACTTACATGGCTACAATTCAAGAATAAGCGATGTGTGCTGTTGTAGTAGTGGAGGTGTAAGTGCTGTAAATAATTAATCTAGGTAAATTCGGTACTGCGAGCTAAGCCCTCGAGCTGAGTGCCAGCGTGTACAACGTGACCAGCTACGTTGTAACATGTAGGCCATGGGTTATATTTATTATGAATACCGATAGCCAACTGAAAGCTAGGGCTGCGCGATGAGTCACATCGAATCTTATCAGAGCGTGATAGTTAGGTTAGGTGCAGATATAAAATAATAAAGTATGACATCACCCACATGTGGCAAATCAAATTACCCTACCTACCTTTACCTTTCCACGCATTGCTCCATGGTCACACAAAAAAAAACGAAATTCATCAAAATATTATCAACGTTCCACCTACCCATCGTTCGTATTAGGTAACTGAAATGTCACTAATACGTACAAATCAAGCACAATGCAAACTGAAATAACAAACGGGCCGTCAAACACAATAGGAGTGTAGTTTCGGCTTAATTTGATCGTACGCTATGTGGAAAATGCTCGTCATTCCGATATGAAAATGCTTTGTCGGTTCGGGTCTGTGGAGCGACGTAATTCTGTGTATCCCGGACGCTGTTATCGTGGTCCATGTGTTGTAGAATTATTTGCCTTTACCTTAATTTTGTTTGTGATTGACTATTGGGATGGTGGCACGTGTATATTTTTACAATGCGTTGTACCTACTTATAGTTATTATAGAATCAGGATAGAATAGAATTAGAACCAGTGGCAGGATTTTTTCTTACAAGCTTATCAAATACTAGCAGCCCGGCCCGGCTTCGCACGGATTACCCGTTTTCCCGTAGGAATGAAGCATTTTCCCGCGGTAAAAAGTAGCCTATGTTTTCATCAGGGATAATGTCGGCTTCTAATGGTAAAAGATTTTTTCAAATCTGTCCAGTAGTTTCGGAGCCTATTCAATACAAACACTCAAACAAACAATCAAATCTTTCCTCTTTATAATATTTGTGTAGATGTAAGTTGTAAACTGTTTTTGCCGGCAGCCGATTATGCTGAAATTTTGCATACATCTGTAAGTTAAGAATATTACACCACCGAGCTGATCTGGGTGATGGAGACATAAAGGTAAACCCGACGTGTTTTGCCTCGTTGGAACCTTCTCCACGAGTAATTGACAACTGTGAACAAATTGTATAGTCCGCCAAAAAGCTTGTATCCTACTATATCCTACTAATATTATAAATGCGAAAGTTTAGATGTTTGGATGTTTGTTACTCAATCACGGTTTAACGGCTCAACCGATTTGGATGAAATTTTGTACGAATATAGTTTTTAGCCTGAATTATAATATAAGATATATATATAAGTTTCTATCCCGGGTCCACGCAGACGAAGTCGCGGGTGGAAGCTAGTAGAATGTAATTAGAACCAATGACAGGATTCCAGGACAGGGCAAAACAGCTTGTATCAAAAATAAAACTATTGTCACAGAGTTATTCATTTCATTTCGCATAATGGTTATCGCCATTTGATATTAGTGCAAATTGAGAGGTATTTTTGCTTATCACTGAATTTCAGTTATGTCAAAAGGACGGATGCGGTTAACACCAAATTAGTATGTTCGGCACATTTTCCACTACAATTAATCCAAAAGAGCAGGCTAGTAAGACTACCTACTTTAAATTAAGCTGAATCCGTAAATATTGAATCAAATTAATTAATTAACATACCATAACACCAATGAATATGTTCGCTTTTGCCTTGATATTAAACAGACGCGCGGAGTTTCTGTACGAACCAGCCTAATTGATAATTGGATATTAGCCGAGACAGACGAGAAAATTCATCTAATTCATTCAATTATACAATAATGATTGTAACGAGTCTACTAAGTGTTTTATGTGTCAGGGCGTCGTTACAGAATTAGTACAATCAAATATTTGATGGTAAAGCACGGAAGTTTGTAGGTCGATGCTTCCTTTGTTACGTAACCTGCACGCTACTTTGAATAACATTATGTTATAATGTGACGTTTTTCCTAATAGCTTTGCGTATTTTGCTCCCGGCGGATTCAACTATGAATGGAATATTTTTATCGCGCGTGACATGAACTTTTTTTAAGCGACGGTCTGTAATTGTGTATTTGTGTCTATATCAGTTGTGCCATGTATAGACTAAAATGCCCCATTACAATACATTTTAAAATATGTCAAAATCAGCAATTATCGCAAACATTAAAGGCGAATCCGTAATCAGATCATTGTCATAATACGTATAACTACTATAAACTCATTGTCTGCTGGGAAATTTGCGGAGTAGCAAAAATGGAACCCGTCCATAGGTTGTGGGTTCAAATCCCGCTCGTGGGGAATAATTTTTCAATTTTCCACTATGATCGAAATTTGAAATTTCGTTAGCGGACGTTTCTGCTTAATAAAAACATTTAAATGTAGTTATGTTTCAGTACATATCGTTTTAACGATTTTTGCTTTGAAACACCCGGCTCCTGGTCTTAGAAAGATGTTGGGTTAAGGAGCAGTAAATATTGAACCCGCACATGCATTATCATAAGGTGGACTATCTACATGCTAAGTGAAGCTATACGTTACGTAGAGATGGGTAGTGGGTAAAAACCCATGGGTAAATACCTGGTATTTACCCGCTATTTACCCAATCTACCCGTATTTACCCGTTTCTTCCCAAAAAGGTGGGTATAAACTCTCTCGATGCATATTTTTTGCAAAATATCATAATTAAAATGTTTTTAAGTTATGTAGGAAAGTATAAACGTTGTTCTTATTGAAATTATGCATGTTGTTAATAAAATAAATAAAAAATAAAATTAAATGTTTGTATTTACATGCATCCGAGCTCAGAAAGAAGTGTATCAATTACTAAGTTAGTTTTAAACAACTTTGGGATGGAAAAATAAAAGTTGTAGGTTAGTATATTATATTATTTTTTGTACCGCCCCAATCCAAATAAAATTCAATATCGTGAGCTTTTACCACAAACAAAACAAAACAAAATTCATATTTAAAGCATGGGTCAAATATCCACACGTGGCACTTAACGCACAATAGCCGTCTCAACCAGGCAACCGATAACCATTTATTGAGCTGGTCGGACGCTGTGAAATATTCGCGCGTCGCAGGTAGCACGATCGCGACGTCGCTACCTGTTAGTGACTTCACTAATGTAAAACACAAATTAGTCAATATTATTAATTATTATTAACTAAGTGCCACCATGTGAATTTTACTCGAGTATTTTATTTATTTGCTTTCTGTAAAACCAAGCATCCTATAGTCTGGCAAAAAAGTATAGAAAATAATAGGGGCGCCACTATCGCTAATATGGCAACACGAATAGTAGGACCTAGAGATTTTGATACTTCACTGTTTACTAGGACATTTATTTTTATTTGGATCCTAATTTAGAAGAATTACAATCAAATACATATTGGTATAGACATACAAACTCACAATCGAATGTTTAAAAGTGGACAGAATGCTAGTAATTTTCATTCAAGTTTTGTTTACCAATTTTATTAACCCTTGGCAATTGGCATGCCTGGTGAACGAAAGTCACACTGTATGCCTGGTGGGTCTGACAAACCCGTAAATGTAAAAAAATAATACATATGAATTGTTTTTTTAACTTGTTGGTTTGTGTGTTTTTGGTTATTTTGTACATTATTTTTACTAGAAATAAATACAAGTCTTAATCCAAGAAACTCCATAAGAACTTATTACATAAATAAAAACATTTGATATTTCCATCAACAAAAATAGACTCTCATGTCAAAAAACATAAAAATTAAACTTATACCTAAGATCAACGTCAGTCTTAGGTTTATTTAAGGCACTGATATATCATTGTGACTATCTATAAAATATATACTCGTATGTATATAAAATATATACGAAAAATAACGTAAATGTACTTAGCGATAAAATGTTACGCCGTATGCCTGGTCGGGTTTCTCAGGCCCGCGAGCACTTTACGCACGTCCAAATCGAAAGGGTGCTCGCGGCCGACTGCGGGAGCAGCGTCAAAACGTCGGGTAGTTCATGACGCGAAGCTACTCAGAAACGCGACGCGGTAAATTTAAAATTTCAAAAAATAACGACGGATTTTTAACAGCCCGGGTCTGTCAGACCCTACCAGGCATGCCAAGGGTTAAATGGTACAATATCCAGTTTCTTACCTCCAAATATTCTACTTTCTAACAATTACACTTAATAAAAACTCATCAAATTTATTGCAATTACCAAGCTTGTTTTATGTAAACATAACTTCTAAAACTTACCATGTAAAGAAGACGAAAATTATCAATTTACTGTAATTGTAGTGTAAGGAATAAATAATATTAATATAATCATTGATAATATAACACGTATAAGTAGTCTACAATAAATAAAACCCTGTAAGTAATTTCAGCAGTTCTTCTATATAAACATTTTCAAATTCCGACAAATGATTCTGAATTTATATTGCGCATGATATCGCTTGTAAACATAATAAGTTACTTTCCGAACTGAGTATTGTCTTGCTCATTGTTTAGAATTTTTGTTCCATTTCAATGCAAATAAATCCAAGGAAAATAACAACAGATTACAATACGTCTACTAGCATAAGAGCATAAGACAAGTTTAACGAAGAACGAAAATTGTTCGGTATATAGACTTTTTTGCCAAGCTGCACGCAACTCAAAATGACATAGTATGTGCCTAGTTTAGTAATTATGGTCATCTAACATATACACAATAATTAGACTTTACAAACTACAAAAAATCCTGTTTTAGAGTTTTCTTAAAATATTTCTTGGACAATAAGTAGATGGCAACACTACTTCAATATTATTCTTAAATTTTGTTTAGGCTATTCTAGCTGTTGGACCTTTAACTTTATCTAATTTCAGAAAAAAATACATGTGGTATTTTGGATAATAAAAAAACGTATTCTCATAAACTATGCATCATAATGGATATTTCATAATGACAAAAGTTGTTCAAAAGGCTTTGAACTTTTCATTAAAAAAAACTCAGCCCTAAAATGGCACTTTTTGACGAAATCCAGTCGAAATAGTTTATACCCACCAATTTGGGTAGATACGGGTATTTACCGGGTGCATTGGGTAAATACCGGGTATTTACCCGGTATTTACGGTATTTACCCACCCCTACCCATCTCTAGTTACGGGTGCCGGTTGGCGTTCGGCCAGCGCGCAATGTTTGATATGGCCTTGGTAAATCGCTGGTTTGGTAAAAAATTACAAGCAAGTGCACTATACGTGAACAGCTTTATTTTATAAAGATTTGTTTCACTGGCGAAGATCGGCCATGCAATCGTTAAGCGCAGTCGACTTCAATCAGATGCATACGTTTTCGCTTTATTGAAAGGAATAAGTTGCAAAACCGTATATAGCGCATATCGTTGAAGTGGACCGTAATACGTACTTAGAAGAACTTAGATGATATGCAAAAACGCTAATAGCCAATCTGGAATTAATAGGGGACACAAAATATAATAATCAATAATATCGTATTAGCTCGAAAAATGTAGTCAAATGGAGAAAAAAGCAACGCAAGAGGTTAATCACAAAGTTATAAGTTTCCAAAGTTTAAGAATGGGTATGTTCCGTCCCTTTACCGGAAAACGCAACTTCATATGAAAGGATTGTTATTTCTATGACGCTAGCTGATTGTGACGTCATTAACTGCGAGCGTTTTCTCTCTCTAACAAGCAATATTAAAACGGTTGTAGCTTCATAATTCTTTGAGATATCTGAATGGGATTTTCGTCACTAGGCATATTTTTTTTGCCTTCTTTTTTTGGAATAATAATACTTTTCGAGTCTTCACCGGTATTGGTTTTACAGGGACTGAATGTACCTACAGCCTCGAGCTCTAAATGCACATAATCTCGGGCGTGGTTGTCTCATGGTCTGTGGAAGCATGAAGTCTTCTGAGACGTCTTCTTCTAATAATGTAATAAAATAAGCATTATTGTCTCCTAAAGCCAATATATTTTGACCAGTCGAGTAGAATAAATGGGATTCACTGACGTCGATGGCTGCTCGGCTTTATATGGACTTATGGTTCATGTAGATTTTTCTTTTTCATTTAATTTATTTATTTATTCAATCAATACCTTAAATCTATCATTACAGGCTTATTACCTAATGCGATAGATAAGTGAATATAATAATAACTTAGTACTAACACATTTAAATACCATAACTTATAAATACAATTACTGACTATATAAGTAGCACAGTACAAACATAGTGGCCTTTGCAAACTCGTTCAGGGAGCATGTAAATATGTCCAACGTAAGTGAGACTTTGTTTATAGTTCGAATAGCCCGTGTTAGCGGTGCGTCCTTGAGCAGCTTCGTGCGAGCGGCGGGCTCGGCCAGCAGCGGCGGCCGTCGTCGACGCCACACGAACCGGTCCGGCACGTTTAGCGCCAGGGCGCCCGCCACCCCGGGGTTGCATAACTCACCCCGTAGTACTTTCACCACATATGTAGCGAGGGCCTGCTCCCGCCTCACTTCTAGCTTGTTGTGCCCCACCATTCCTAACACGAAGAGAGTAGGGTACAACAGAGGGTATCCAGGATACACACCATATATCTTCAAGTAGAGATACCTAACATACTTGTTTTGGATACGCTCCAACATGAGCTTGTATTTGGCTTCACGTGGACTCCAGACTGCAGCGTTACCTTCAAGGTGACTCTTTACGAGAGCTTCGTACACAGTGATTGTGCACCGGGCTACGCCTACGGCTGAACGAAATTTATATTATATCCTACATTATGTGATAACGCTGGATAGTCAGACGATCAACAGTTAGCGACTGTCGCATTCATCTGACAATCTAATATACGAGGGCTGCCTTTTAAGTTCTGTCGTTTGCAAACCTCCCGTGATTGCATAAAAAAGAACTAGTGTCACGTTAAAATATTTGAATTTAGAATTCGAAAACAAAAGAATGACTCGAAATCGGCCCAACCGTTTTGGTACAGCGTTCGTTCAAAGTTGACAAGTCAGTTGTGAAAATGGAAATTTCGAAGGAAAATTTACGTGCGATAATTTTTTACACCTTAAAAGGGGCTTAACGCGACTTCAGTGCTTCGAAGAGTTGACTACGGTTTTCAATGATAAAGCACCATGCCTTCGGACTGTGGAACGCTGGTATTTAGAATTTCAACGTGGTTGCTCTAGTCTTGGTGATAGACATCGTGAAGGTCGACCAAAAACAGCCGTAACCCAGGAGAACATTGATGCTGTACGGCAACTGATCATCGAAGATCGCCATGCGACATACCGTGAGATAGAAGCTTCCTTAAGTATTTCAGGGACCAGTGTTCACAGTATTTTGCATGATCACTTAGGCGTAAAAAAGTTGATCTCACGCTGGATACCACATTTACTCAGTGAAGACCAAAAAACGGCTCGCGTTCGATGGTGTCGCAAAACTCTGCGGCAATTCAACCGAGGAAACTCGAAACATGTTTACGACATTATCAGTGGTGACGAATCTTGGATATATGCCTACGATCCCGATTCTAAACAGCAGTCGACTGTTTGGGTGTTCCAAGGTGAGCCAAAACCGACCAAAGTAATACGCTCACGGAGCACATCGAAAAAAATGGTCGCCACGTTTGTGGCGAAAAGTGGCCACGTTGCCACCATCGTGCTCGAGGATCGTAAAACGGTTAATGCTGACTGGTATACCACTGTCTGTTTACCAGAAGTCATCGGCGAGTTTCGAAAAAATAACCCAAGACGTCGTATAAGAACTGCACCACGATAATGCGAGCTCGCACACCGCCCGGCAAACTATTGCGTTTTTAAAAGAGCAAAACGTCGAAATTCTGGAACACCCGCCGTACAGTCCAGACTTAAGCCCTAACGATTTTTTTACTTTTCCAAAAATCAAGCAACGACTTCGTGGTCAACGGTACCAGACGCCTGAAGAAGCGGTTGAGGCATACAAAACGGCCATTTTGGAGACCCCGACTTCGGACTGGAATAAGTGTTTCGAAAACTGGTTCGATCGAATAAAAAAGTGTATTACATATCACGGTGATTACGTTGAAAAACAATAAATACCATTTAACACTTAAATTGTCTTTAGTTTTTCCAAACGACACAACTTAAAAGGCAGCCCTCGTAAACATGCTATTACATTATAAAAACAACGAAATGAAAATGAAATGAATTGACCCACTTCCCGGTGATTGATTGAGCTGAAATTTTGGGTATAAGTATAGTGAGCTGATCTGATGATGGAGACAGAAGGTGGCCATGGGAATTCAGTACTTAACCGACGTAACCCCGTTGAGTTTGGGCTCGTTAGAATCGTCTCAATGAGTACTTGATGATGGTATACAGAAAAGTACAGTCGGCAGTAAAAGTTTTTACCAAAAACGAAATTTTTGACAGAAACTTATTTTCATATTTCTAATGTACTATATTAAATTTCCAGGTGTCGCCGGCCAACTAACCAACACCACTAGCAAGCGGAACACATTCGTCGGTACACCTTTCTGGATGGCGCCCGAAGTCATAAAACAGTCGTGTTACGACAGCAAGGCCGACATATGGTCGCTCGGCATCACCGCTATAGAACTTGCCAAAGGCGAACCTCCTAATTCGGAACTGCATCCAATGAGGGTGCTATTCCTCATCCCCAAGAACAACCCGCCGCAACTGACGGGCAGCTACTCGAAGTCATTTAAGGAGTTCGTCGAGGCGTGCCTGAATAAGGACCCGGAAAATGTGAGTTATGACCTTATATCGTTTTGTGTTCCGCTTGGTGACTAGTCGCTTGCACACGGGTGCGTCTGTGATGAGGAAAATGGATTGAAAAAATTGGGCTTAATTCGAGCTGGCTATAATTTATTATCATTATCCTTGCTAAATTACTCGGCTCGCACCAATGAGTCTTTCGGAACTTATGTACCTAACGGTAAACAATCCTGTTTACCGTTAGCTTTTCGGTGAAGGAAGACATCGCAAGGAAACCGGTCTAATCCCAACAAAGTATAGTTTTCCCTCTGGGTTGGAAGGTCAGGTGGCAGGCGCTTTCGTAAAACTAGTGCCTATGCCAAATCTTGGGATTAGGTGTCAAAGCGGACCCCGGAGTCCTTTAGGGGCACTACCGGGAATAGCGCTAGGAAGATGATGATCCTTGCTAAATTAGGCACAATACATTTGTGTTTACTGTTTATCTTTGTTCCAAGAAGCTGTAACCAATGGTTATTCATTAAGATAACTTGATTATTATACCATATTTTTGTGATTTTTACAGAGGCCAACGGCAAAAGAGTTATTAAAGTTCCAATTCATAAGAAAGGCGAAGAAGAACTCGTATCTAATGGACCTTATAGATAGGTATAAGAAGTGGAAGGCGCAACGGAGCGAGGAAAGCGAGACTGAATCAGAAAATTCCGATTCGTAAGTATCGTTAATTCCACATATCTATGGTTAGAACAATGAGTACAGAGTACCTACTCAATCCAATGACTCAGTGGTTGTTTTCAATAGAGTTATGCTCCATAAAAAAAATATAAAAGAAATACCAGATTGCTCGATATGTGATTTATGCATTTTTAGTGCTATAGTTGATTGTATCTCAGAATACCGCGTCGCTCATGATTGTGTTGGGACTAGGAGATATGCTGACGATTCATAATCTGATTAGACAGATACACCTACAACCCGGTTGCTTTGAAGTAGGATTATAAGCTAGATACCTGCCTAAGATATGAGTTTATTACGCGTTTCCGTTTCTCATGTATAAATGTTCGATTTTACGCATGCACAGTACCTACTGTTAGATATGTTTGCGTGCCTTGTCATATTATTACAGCTACCTGTAATAATATGACAAGGCACGCAAACATATCTAACACTACCCGTTTACAAAGTTATCAGAGAGTATCCGATATTTTCAAGCGTCAGATCTGTCCGTGTCACACATTATTTCAGGTGATTGTATTAGGGTAAGGCCGTTATTTCTTGTTCCTGATTAAGCAGTTTAAATCGTCTACATTTTAATCTCTTCCAGTGTGTTACGCCATATAGCCATATAAATGGATTACTAATATTCGTAACACACTGGAATTTATTAAAATATAGACGATTTAAACTGCTTAATCAGGAACAAGAAAGAACGTCCTTACCCATTACTCGACCGATTTGAGTTTGCCATGTAGAGCCAAAGTAGGTCAAAGTGTAATTAATGAAATACTCCCATCCATGGGATATGATTCCGTATGAGAGTTGATGTCAGCAAGATCAGGAGTGTAATGCCGGCTATACACATTCGTCGAGACACCCCGAGACAGACCGAGAACGAGTGTGTACATGATCGCTCAGAGGCTCTAGTATAAGTTTTACCGAAACAAAACGTTACGACCACGTTCGCGTTTAGCTGTCAAATCCCATACAAATTGAGGGTAAAACGCAAACGCGATCGTAAAGTTTTGCTTCGGTAAAACTTATACTAGAGCCTCTGGGCTCGGTACGCCTCGGTCGCGTGTCGGTGTTTCCGGCCGCGTGAAGGGGTTGCTCCGTTATTGAAATGCCGCAACGAGTGTGTACAGCCGGCATAACAGTCTGTTCGTTTCGCAGAGAGGAGGGTCGCGGCGGCGAGGGCGAGGCGGACGAGCCGTGGATCATGACGGTGCGCGGCGGCGCGGCCGCGCGCGCGCTCGCCGACCACGACAACAAGCGCCGCCTCGCCGCCATCGCCAACGCCAACACCAACACCAATACCAACGCCATGGACACAGGTACCTTACGTCACTCTGGGCGGTAAGTGAGATTTACCACCCACGGGCACAGTGGCAAATCTCGCTTCACACCTAGGAGAAGCCGTAAAATTGTGTACGCACCACGGGTGGTAATTCGTAAAGCCCCAGATCGCATATAATAAGACGTAATCTGTAGACATAGTGACAACATAGATTGCCGTCATGCTATTCATAAAAGTAGGTATATTCATTCTTACGTGTCCTATCATGTAAACAAACATAACGTCAAATATTATCATAGACTATGACTTGTGGAAATGACGCTAAAAATGCTAAAATATATATGCAGTATGATTCATACACAATCTAGACATCGTTGTCAGATATTTAAGAGGTCATTCGTTCGTTACCTCGATTATTGAAGAATATCATTCTCAAGAAAATCAGAAGAAAGTATTCTGCAGTAGTTACTAGGTTAATTTCAAAACTTTGTGAGTTTCTTTAAGTATCCAACAACATTTTAAGTGATGATTATTGTGTAATCCTAGAGAAAAGTGTGACAATGTCATCGAAAAGTGTTTGTTTACATGATAAGACACGTAAGGATGAATATAC
Organism: Epinotia ramella; assembly: GCA_947578815.1. Classification (NCBI taxonomy): domain Eukaryota; kingdom Metazoa; phylum Arthropoda; class Insecta; order Lepidoptera; family Tortricidae; genus Epinotia; species Epinotia ramella. The sequence goes on from OX388206.1 coordinate 21,676,323, forward strand.
GTCTTACCCTAGTGTAAAAACAAAAACATGTATCGTTCTATTTTAAAATACAAGATATGACCAGCGTCTCTCGCAGACACGAGACTGCCAACAGTGGCTCTAGGATAAGATTTACCGAAACAAAACTTTACGATCGCGTTTGCGTTTTACCCTTAATTCGTATGAGATTTGACAGCTAAACGCAAACGCGGTGTCGTAACGTTTTTTTTTCGGTAAAACTTATACTAGAGCCTCAGGTCTCCAGCTGGCAGTCTCGTTTGACCGTCGGTAGACGCCCACAGTGGCTCGCGGCCCGACGGTACGTACAATACACGGTGTACACCAAATGTGTGACTACTACTGTATGCTTGCAGTGATACCGTCCCCGGTGGCGGCGCCCAAGCAGAACGGCGCGGCGCCGGCGCGCGAGCGAGAGCGAGAGCGCGAGCGCGAGGAGCCCGACCTCAAGCCCAACAACAACAACTCCACCGACAAGCAGCCGGTCAGTACCACCACAGCCCTCTGCCCATTCTCATCCACAAAACAGCGGCACGGCCGTGCCATCCTTTTCTCGAAGCATGAGCGAGAAAGCTGAATTTTCAGTAACCAAGCGGGCATTGTATAAACACGGTATATTTCAAATTTTGTTCAAATTGAACCAGTAGTTTAAGAATTATAACTAGTCAATGTTTCTAATTTTGTCACTCACTCACTGACTGACTAACTGGCCGATCATCATAACTCTAAGGCACTTCTAGCAGACAAACATGTTCGTACAGGTAGCGGCACGTAAGTCTAGCGGTGAACGAAACATGGAGGGGATAGCTGCGCATAGGTAGTGTCGCGAACGCAATTGTTATCACTACAACTTGATTACAAATAATCCTTACTAATAAAAACTTGTTTTTGTTTGTCCTTCTTTTATATCTAAGGTAGTTCGCTTAAACTAATCTCATCACTAATATGGGGGGGTAGAAATAAAATATATATATTTTTTTTTATTCAGTAACATTAATCGGAATCTGATAGGGGTAGCACGCCCTCATGCATCATGTTCTTCATGTTTAAATCCACAGTGCCGCTGTCCAAAAGTGACTGAGTTACATATTCGTAGTTTCGTCAATCTGACTTTTAATATGTTTCAAAGAATCAATTAATTCATTCGTTTCTGTCTTTAAGAAAGAATGCACGTCATATACCAGTTTCCGTGCCAGTTTCTAGACTCAGGAACAAATATTCATATTTCTTCTAGGCATACTTACTGTTTAAAATCACAAATAAACACTAACTTAATTAAAACAGTCAATAAAAAACAAACTCAAACTTAACACAAAAAAACGACAGTAATAACTAATAACAATACAATTTAGAACGTGACTGTACACCAGAAGTGAGCGGGGTGTCGTATCGGTGCGCGGGACAGAGTGCAGGCAGGCAGAGCGACCGGAGAGCCAATGAGCGCTTACGCACGCCCCCGCGCGTCCCCTTCACTCCCCCGAGATACCTTATTTTCGACTTCTGCGCATATAAGTTGATGTCGTTTTCTCAATTGACCGAGTTGGTAATCTTTTAAAATTTGTATTTAAGGCGGTGCATTGGAAATTATCGCGTGCTTTGAAACGCCGTTTTCACTAGATTAAGAAACAATAAGGTCTGATTTTCAGATATATGATTCTTGACTATATGATTGCTCATCTGATTTTATGGATACATAATTGCTTAAAATTTCCTCGATAGAAAAAAAATCCAAAGTTAGGTCTGTATTTTCCTTTTTTTACTCAGTCTACTCAAACGATACATTATTTTACGACAAAATCAAGTAAATACTAAGTATTTTATCTCATCTAAAATCTCACTTTATGAAATTTTAATAAACCTTCACTAAGTTAGGTATTTATCGAAATTTGTCCAAAACAGCGATTTCCGAAGAGTGTTACATCTCTTTTTCTCGTGGGCGGCAGGCATCAGCGTGTCTCTGTCTAGGGGGCGTGTACGACTCAAATCAAGGCATCCCCTTAAAACGTACTTTTCTCAAAAATTATCGGCAAAGTTGACTTTATTGGTAAAAAATCAGTATGTAAAGTGCATAGTTTATGGTTCGTTAAAAATTAAAAAATAAGAGAAGGTCTCTTATTTCGGCTCGATTTTGCTCGACAACAATGTTGCATACAAATTCCATTATTTGTCGTGGTACAAACTTAAGTTAATACGGCTATATAAATAATAGGTACTAAACAGCCAAAACGGAAGGTCAGCTGTGACTTATCGCGACTTTTTATCTGTCTCAAATAACTTATATCGGAAGAAAAATACACTTCCTACTTAATATTAAAATAAATTAAAAGGCGGCAATCAAAAATTCTTTTGTTTTTACATACAGAGCTAGTGGCTGTCTAGTTATTTTTTCGGAAAATATAGAAAATTGTCGTGCAAATGATTCCAGATTTAAAAGAAGCTGCAAGCTCAGTTATTGATAATAATTTGTTCCCTGCATAGCCAAAAGACAAATATCGAAAGGCGTACGACAATTTCATGAAGTGGCGAGAAGAAAAGCATGCTTTATCATTTTCAGAAAGTATATTTTTGTTTTCTTGGTAATTTTTTTGAGAAAAGCACTACGAGTATACTTATTTGTCTCAGCCGGAAGGGCAATTGCTGGCTTTGTATTAAATTAAACGGACTCCACAAGGTCGTCCGTTTAAAATTAATACCCCTTGCTTCGACAATAATGTACGGTCGAGGAAATTGAATGTTTGGCACATGTCAACTCTATTAGAATGACGTTAAGGTCCAAAAGTGCTAAACATTCAATTTCCTCGACTGTACTATTACATATTCTAGCCGCGGCAGTCGCCAGTGGCCCCGGCGCCAGCGGAACCGCGCGGCCCGAAGGACCGCGAGCGTAGCGATCGCAGCGATCGCAACGACCGCAACGACCGCAATGACCGCAATGACCGCAACGACCGCAACGACCGCAACGACCGCAACGACCGCAGCGACCGCAACGACCGCGACCGCGACCACGACCGCTCCGACCGACCCGACCGACCCGAGCGGCAGGAGCTCGCGCCCGCGCAGCGCGACCATCTAGCTTACAACAAATCCGTGAGTATATTCACTTTTCACACCTTTCATTCGGAAAAGTAAGTTTTGCTCCACGACGAGAGGGATCAAAAAGCTACTTTTCTGTTCAAGCTACTTTTTTAATTTATTTATTGGCATGTAGCGTTTACGCAATGTGCCAATTGAACACAGATCTTAATAAAATAATCGATTGTAATTTCATCGTAATCGAATAAAAACGTATATATTTCAAGTTTTAACTTTAACAACGTTATATGAAAATTTATGAATTTTTCGTAAGGTTACGGGTAAGCTTAGGTTTGCATACGTCAGTAAGGGCCGGATATTTTTTCTTAAGAGTCCCCAGCACGTATTTTTATCAGCAAAAACTAATTTCCTATATGGCAGATCTGTATACAAAGTTTCCGCTGAAGTGTCCGCTGGATGCGGGTGGCGCAGGATCGGTCATTGTGGCACCCTTTTGGGGAGGCCTATGTCCATCTGTGAACGTCTTTCGGCTTATATGATGATACAAAGTTTCATGTTATTCAATCAAGCATGACGTTTTAAAATGAAAACCGATCATTTCAAGAATTGCCGAAGCCTCCCTAAGGATACCGCAGCGGTCTGAAGATTCATACAGGCAATTCTCATAAGATGCTCTGTCATGTCGCTATTGGCGTTTCTTACAATCGTCTCAATCAGGTTGTGGTTGTTTAACGAACGGTACAGTTGGCAAACTAACACCTTTTGAAAGTGAACCTGGCTCTGCTGTTAACTACATTACGACGTAATATAACCCTAATTTACTCGTGTTGCAGGCTTTGGATCACAGAGGAGCTAACAGCGAGGAAAAAGTCAAAAAGCATCAGGCATATTTGCACCAGCTCATTTACCCGCTACTAAACGAGGTTGGTGATTTCCCGGTTTTTTACATTTCGCCTTCATATGAATGACCACTGAATGAATTAAAAATATTTTGTTAGTGTTGTTTCCTGCTTTATATTTTATTATTGCGTAAGCAAAATAGCTGCGGTCCAGTATCCAACCATGTTCTAACTAGTGTATAAAATATTGCATTAAAAACTAAACATTGTATCAGGAACTTGGGAGCTACGAGTATTAGTCGTTTATGAAATACACATTTCCGTGTTTCGATTTACTATAACCACCTTCCAAAAGGAGTACATAGAGCACATGCAATAGAATTTATCTTCGCATATATCATTAGCGCTCTAAAATGCGTTCAGAAACCGTAGGAAATGACCAGCATTATTACAGCCGATTTTACTATGAGAACTTTCTTGTCTGTGGTAGTAGGTAAAATCTGTACTTTAACCTACGAATAAAAATAACATGGAAGCCGCATCTCAGTACTTCGCCGTTAAATTTATCGGGACAGTTAGCACACAAACACAAATACACTTACATTTAAATAAGACGTTACGTATACAGAGCCTTTCTCCGAACATGACAAACAAAATAATAGTCATCTCTTTTACTCTATTGTGAACACTTACGTGTAAGTGAAATAGATAGATTGTCAATAACTACCAATCAGTAACATTATCCGCCAATGAGCTTCTTGCTGCACGCACTAGCAGCAGCCCGCCCAGCCAACGCCCGTTCACCGTCCGTCAGTTATGGATAGGTTTATGCCATACATTAAAGAGCCATTCAAATAATTAATGTATTATTTGTGCAGTTTTGAAGATACCAAATATGTAGGTTAGAATATTGTAATAAAATAAAACAGACTCAAGTTGGCATAGGTAATTGTTATCATACAGTATAATGTTAAGTTACTACACCATTTATAGTCGGCCATTAGTCGGCGACTAGTCGGCAAAAAATGCCGAATATTCGACACTTAATTGCCTACAGGAAAATATAAGACATAGGAAGAAATGTATCTTATAATTTTATTAGCACACAAAAAGACATACAGTCATTAAAATAGTACCTACAAAAAAAGGAAGAAATGAAACCATATTAAGCAAGCACCTCCTGGGGCCCAGACTACGATTTTGTGTCATTGAATTAGGAACTTTTTGACGACGTATAAATCTTTAATTGACATGCCTGTCGTAGCCTATATAGGTATTTCAAAAAATGGTCCTAATAACAATAAATATCTGTTTTAACCATGTGAAGGATAGCAAGAGCTAAGCAAGCACCTCCTGGGGCCCAGACTACGATTTTGTGTCATTGAATTAGGAACTTTTTGACATTCAGTAAAAGTTCAAAGTTGATTTTGAAATTTGTACAAAATTTTGTACGCGGGGTCTTAGGAGGTTAAACTTTTAATGTATTTTTTATTGTTTTTCAAGTCACGTAACACGCCAGCGAAATAATAATGTAAACAAAACTGGTCAAAACATGAACGGCAAAAATGACGCGGGAGACGAAGCTATACACGAACGTTTCCGATTGTGCTCGAACTTAACTAAAAACCTACGATCGGCACTGCCAACCAGTCGGCCGATTAATCGGCAATTCAAAAACCCACGAGTCGGCCGACTGGCCTGTCGGCAAAATCCGTAGTCATTTAATTTCATTTCATTTGTTTCATTGTTAAGTCATGTACATACATTACCTATAATTAAGGTGTTAAAATTCAGTAAGTCGGCCCATCTCCAATTCAAATCCAATAAGTTACCTAATAAAATAATCTACTTACTTCATTTGGCATAATATCATCCCTATAGAGCAAAAGTGATCATATATTTTAAAGGTTTTACTGAAGTTATCGGTTTACTTACGCGTGAAAAGTGATGCCATTTTCCTTCGAATGGTCGGAATGGTTTTTGCACCACTTAACAACACATGAGGGCATCTTAAATTAGAATAAATCTTGTATTTTGTTAGTAATCGCGATCTTGTCCGTCATGTCCGTCACTCACTGACATCCCAGTCAAACTGAAGCCGTACGCGGCACAGTTTGTAAGGCCCGCCCACAGCGGCACAGTTTTCGTTGCGCTAGAATTGAGGGGACAGAATGCTTCCATGTTATTTTTGTTCGTAGACTTTAACAGTAACAGTTCAAATTTGGAACAGCTGCCAAAACTCAAGGGGTCTCTGTTCTAGTATCCATAGATATTAAAACAGTTATCGATACAAAACGTCAACTCCGTATGTTTTTTTAAATATTTACGCACGACATTTGATCTCGAGTGACATGAGTATAGGGACTTATTCGTTTGTCTATGATTAAAAAAAAAAACATTCGTCTTGACGGAGGATCGAATTGCCGCCATTGCAGTTGTCATTTTTTGTTGGTTTTTTGCTGTTACGAAAGTAGAATTGTGAACCCATCTTAGAGTACTCATGATATGTGTGTAGATAAAATAACTGTACATAATTAGGCCTTAAAACACTCGTGTGATCCTATTATGAAACTGACGCTCGTTTCATAAAACCACACCCATGTTTTATGGCCTCTCATTATGGATCAGTTGCATAAACTACTACTTATTTCACTACTACTTCTTTCTTTGATACACTCCATTCTTGATACAGCCTGTATAAGAGGAGAACGTGTTAGATCCATGGGAGCTTGACGGTGTGTGATTGTATGTCTGCCTGTATGGTTCCCAGCTGTCGCGCAAGCACGGCGCGAGCAGCGCGGCCGCCATCGAGGAGCTGCGCCGCGCCTTCGAGCAGGCCGAGCGCAGCGCGCCGCACCTCACGCGCGCCTTCGTGCAGCAGGTACACACACACACACACACACACACACACACACACACACACACACACACACACACACACACACACACACACACACACACACACACACACACACACACACACACACACACACACACACACACACACACACACACACACACACACACACACACAGACACACACACACCATACCATAGGTAGAGCGCTTCTTAGTCCACACTTGCAGCAATATTAAAACTGTTTGTAGCTTCGTAATTCTTTGAGATATCAGAGGCTCTACTATAAGTTTTACCGATACAAAACTTTACGATCGCGTTTGCGTTTTACCGTCAATTTGTATGGGATTTGACAGCTAAACGCAAACGCGGTCGTAACGTTTTGTTTCGGTAAAACTTATACTAGAGCCTCTGAATGGGATTTTCGTCACTAGGCATATTGTTTTGCCTTCTTTCTTTTGGAGTAATAATTTTCGAGTCTACACCCCTATTGTCTAAACTGGGAACAAACTTCAAGCTAGCGTAGCAAAGGACGGCCAGCATCTCGTTGGACTGATGACTTGAGGATTGCTGACAGTGGCTACCTACGTAATCCCTAACCGCCGTTCATATTTGTGAAAACGACTTCACTGCCGTCCTTGAGGAGAAACTAACCACCTTATGCATAAAAGTACTATGTAATGTGTAATGTGTTTGGTCCCTTTCTCACAGAATCAAATGTCAGAAGACAACGAAAGGGTGCTTTGGCTAAAATAGGTTTGATAAACGTTTAAAAATAAGGCCATAAGACTGACTGTCAATCGAGTGGGTATTTTCGGTGTGCAACATAATGCCCTATTCTTTATAGCACAAATTTACTGAACTCATATAGTAGTTCATGCAATCGTTATATAATGTATTCTTTTTCAGTCGATTACCACGTTTAGGCCACGAAGCTTGCTGAGTCGACAGTTAAAATAGTAGATTACTGCAGAGGCCGTGAAGTAAGGGATTGCTGGACGAGATTGGGGTAGACGGCCGAGTCGTAGACGAGGCCGGATACAACGAGTCCAGCAATCCCTGTTCCGGCCGAGGATTGTATAGTACTTTTCTCAAACGATGTGAGGAAATATTAAAATCAAAATAAATACTAGGTAATCAATGACGCCTTTTTTATTTTTTAAACATGCCATTTGAACAAGCCGTTCGAGCACCATGTTTAACCGCACATAAAGTATAGTACCATAGATTATTTTTATTTTTTTTATGAAGCAAGTATGCTTACAGTGTCTAGTGTTGGTTGGCAGTATGTAAATTTTCCTTTGTCAGTTTAATATTAGTAAGCAAATTTAAAAAGTTAGAGTAGCGGACAATAATGATTTTACTTAGGGTTTTCATACATTACTTCTTGGCGTAAGGCCAAGAAGTAATGTAGGGAGCCATAAACAAGAAACTTCACGTCTTCATTTCGTGATATTAACGCGTACATTTCCGAGCATGTTTGAGAAAATAGTAGATTACTGCAGAGGCCGTGAAGTAAGGGATTGCTAGACGAGATTGGGGTAGACGGCCGAGTCGTAGACGAGGCCGAATACAGCAAGTCCAGCAATCCCTGTTCCGGCCGAGGATTGTATAGTACTTTTCTCAAACGATGTGAGGAAATATTAAAATTAAAATAAATACAAGGTAATCAATTAAATAATAGGTAATTTGCGCCTTTTTTATTTTTTAAACATGCCATTTGAACAAGCCGTTCGAGCACCATGTTTAACCGCACATAAAGTATAGTACCATAGATTATTTTTATTTTTTCTATTAAGCAAGTATGCTTACAGTGTCTAGTGGTGCTTGGCTGTATGTAAATTTTCCTTTGTCAGTTTAATATTAGTAAGCAAATTTAAAAAGTTAGAGTTGCGGACAATAATGGTTTTACTTAGGGTTTTCATACATTACTTCTTGGCGTAAGGCCAAGAAGTAATGTAGGGAGCCATAAACAAGAAACTTCACGTCTTCATTTCGTGATATTAACGCGTACATTTCCGAGCATGTTTGAGAAAAGCTAATTATATAACATATAACTATTGCATACAATACTTTTTCTGCGAGTTAACGGAAATAATAATTTATTAAACAAACTTGGTATCTATTGAAAATCGCCCTGCTGAAACGAAGTGCAGCCAAACGCTTTTTTTATTTTTGCGCGTGATTGGTCAAAATTCATTTTAGTTCTGTACACAGTTATCTTATTATCTTAACTCAAATGAAGTTGATTTAGATATAGCTGTCAGTCATTTAATTGACGGATAGAAGTGCTCGAGTAGAAAAAGATATATTTATTTGTTTTCATGTTTGTATTTAAGTATTTTTGAAGTGAAAACTTCTTTAGCGGCGCTGAGCACTTTTTGGGATGGAGAAAAATTGCTAAATACACGACAGATTTTTGAGACGTCAGTCATGTGAAGGAGGTCACTTTTTGCTGCTAGCCGATTTGACTTCATTCAAAACTGAACGCTATTCGTAAGAGTATAAAGCCGTTAAACAATTTTTGCAATAGCATATTCTGCAAATGAATTTGTAATTTTGTCCACGTGTCCTTCACCGTTTTGCTATTGAGCAAATTCGAATAATTCGAATTTGGACGTTATTCCTAAAGAGATAAAGCTTTGAAAAATATTTGGCAACGGCAAGAACAAATTGTTATTTTGTTCGGCGCCGCCGTCCGCTGTTCTTGCAAATTCGAATAGTTTGAATTTGGACGTTATTCCTAAAGAGATAAAGTTTTAGAAAATATTTGGCAATGGCAAAAACAAATTGGTATTTTGTTCGCCCCTGGTACCCTGGTTTTTATAGTAGGTACCTAATTGATAATTGTTTATAAATTTGCGCCAAATTCATTTTTAGGGCGACACCGTAAGATGTCACGTGACCAGAGGCTATAGTATAAGTTTTACCGAAACAAAACTTCACGATCGTGCTTGCGTTTCACCCTCAATTTGTATGGGATTTGACAGCTAAATGCAAACGCGGTCGTAACGTTTTGTTGCGGTAAAACTTATACTAGAGCCTCTGATCGAAAAACTGTTACAATGTTATTGAGTTTTCACTTCTGCCGGCACTCCCGGAGTGCAACCCGGTCTTTTTTTTTTTAGTTCTGTAATGTGTGGTTTATTTGAAATTATATTCTATATAAAGTGTCAATGTATGATTGCAGGTGGTACAGAGGGTGGCGACGCAAACGCACCAGCCATCGACTCCGTCGCACCACAACCAGCAGCAGTGGATGAGGTAGGTAAGGTAATTCATCCCACAACACTTTACTATCATACTTGTATTGCACCATGGACAATGTCATCTGAGGCTCTAGTATAAGTTTTACCGAAACAAAACTTTACGATCGCGTTTGCGTTTTACCCTCAACTTGTATGGGATTTGAGGCTCTAGTATAAGTTTTACCGAAACAAAACTTTACGATCGCGTTTGCGTTTTACTCTCAATTTGTATGGGATTTGACAGCTAAACGCAAACGCGGTCGTAACGTTTTGTTTCGGTAAAACTTATACTAGATCCTTTGATAGCTAAACGCAAACGCGGTCGTAACGTTTTGTTTCGTTACAACTTATGCTAGAGTACTGAGGCTCTAGTTATACTAGAGCCTCTGATGTGCCAACGGAAAGCTTCCTATATTGCGAAATGTTTCTGAAATTTTACATAGGAAAATTTCGGAAATTTTCTTCATTTTTGTATGGGAATTGAAACTTTCCATTTCCAACATGGAAATTTCCTTAATTCCTTGTGAAACTTTCTAGAAATTTCCGAGAACTTTTCCAACTTTTTGGAAACTTTCCGCAATTGACAACATTTCATTTTATAAACACTTCAAAATGAATATATGATTCAAAAGCATATTGCCTCCTGAGCACTATACTATATTTATAAAAAAAATATATAGCTTAATAAAATATTTAAAAAACAATTAAAAATATGGTCTAATTTTACCCATTCTACGACATAGTTAATGGATAGCCTGTGCCTTATGTTACAGAAAAAAAAATCTGCTGTCACAAATTTGAATTTGACATTGACTATCGATGTTAACTACTGTAACCTAACGAAGTAAATAAAATTAAAAGATCCTATATTATAGGGATTTATTGCCTACTATGGAGAAACCCGCGTGGATCGACGAGGTGTCTACTCCTAAGTACACCAAGTATTGTTTCGTGCCAAGTTGTAACAATGACTCTTTGAAGAAACCGGACAAACATTTCTTTCATGTACCGTATAAAAATAAAGCGGAGTGGTGTCGAGCAGTAATTCCAAAGATCCGTGTGAATGCAAGGTGTCGTATTTATATAATGCAGTAAGTATCGGTATCCCTTATCACAGCCAAATTCGTCGATAAATCGTTTCTTTTTAACAAATAGTACAATTTAAACAAACAACACACCACAGACCTACTCCAACTCCAGTGACAATGGCAAAGTCAGATGTCATTGTCAATGTCAGATCACTTTTTTTTTTCGATCGTGGTAAGACTAAGGTAAAGGCTATTCCTGCGTAGAATTGGAGTTACGCCCTTTTAGAATAAGTAAATATTGAAAAATTTATAACAAATTGAATACGAACCCTAGAGAAATAAATAAACTATCAGCGTATTTGTCTTTTTAAACCAAATACACAGAACCAATAAAATTTAGGCCTCAAAAATATGAAATACTAGAGCCTCTGGCCTCTTGACATGAGCGTGAGTTACCGCCCGGGCTATGTATGGGTTGCGATTGTTTCCTAATAATGACAGAGATCATCTATTAGAAGGTTTACTTAAAAGCTGAGATGATAATGTCCGGGGTATACATAGTGTAAATGAATATTATCTCATAGAATCTGTAATTAAGTTTGACATGTTACTATTTCCATTCTCTTTTATAATAATTTCGAGCATAATTAAATATTTGTAACTACATTTTGCATGTTGACTTTAAGTCGACTGAATACTGATTCTGTAATTATTTTAATACCACCAATTTTATTGTGAGATGGTGACGTGCTGCAAAAAAAAAAAGACCGGGTTGCACTCCGGGAGTGCCGGTAGAAGTGAAAACTTGAATAATTTTAATTTTGCAATGGGAGCTACGATACCACAGACAGATACACAGACACGTTAAACTTATAACACCCCTTTCTTTGCGTCGGGGGTTAAAAATAGATACGCGCCGTTCGTCGCGTTCAAGTCGGCAGCGGCGGCGGAGCACTCGGCACGTGTGCTCGCGCGCGCGGTGCCGGCCCTCGACTGACTGGCGGCCCGGGGCCGAGCGAGCGATAGGGTTCTAACGTTTAAATTAAATTACACCGTGTTTACCCCTACCCGTTCATTTCAGGGATCTATAATATACCGCTGTGGCCGGAGCCGCCCCGCCCGCGCGCGCTCGGCGCCCGGGACACGCGGCCCGCTCGACTACTGCGTCCCGGCCGACGCCCGTGTCCCGCCGGTCGCCCCTGTCCCGCCGGTCGCCCTTGTCCCGCCGGTCGCCCCTGTCCCCCTTGGACGCGGACGCGGCGTGCCGGCCCAACGCGTGCTACGCGAAGTGGTTCCTGGCGCGGCTGCCGGCGCGCGGCTCGCTGCCTCTCATCAACCGCCTGTACTTCGCCTTCGTCTTCCACCTCACCACGTGGTAGGGGCGCGAGCGGCGGTCCGCGTTTGGCCGATCTTGCGATGCCATAGTGAAATAAATCGAGTCCGACGATGGTCGCGTCTTAATTATAATATCGCGTGCATTATTTATGTAAATAACGAGTTTGGTTCCCTCCCGTTTACCTCCGCTCGTGGCCACGAGCGAATGTGCCGCTACTAATATTAATAAAGAGTATTTGTGGTGCCCGCAGTCAACTTTCGACTTGTGTTATGCATATTAGTGAAAGTGTTCATCTATTTATATTGTATTGTCACCGTTTTATTTGTTAATGGTAAACTTAGAGCGCACGTTTTAGTTATCGTCGTGGATCGTCTGTATGACAGATGTCTAGTGTAGTTTGCCGGCCGTTTGTTGGATGTCTGTGTTTGTTTTGCCGGTAATGGACCGTGTTAACTTATAAATATTCGTGGAGAGCCGATTCGATACCCTTCGCCAATATTTTGCCATACTTTGTCTAAATTTAATATATTTTTTACTAACACGAGTCGTTTTTGTAGAAAGTCTGATTTATTGTGATCAGTCATCAAAATTGTAACATATTTATATGCTTTAGAGAGTAATGTTTAAAACTTGGCGTAGAACATTTCCTTAGTGTCATTCCAGACAAAAGACAATGTTGTCAGCATTTATAGATTACGTTTGAGCTTGTGATTCGAGTTCCGTTCTTCCTGTGTACTCGATGCAATTCTCAATCTTTTCTCGAAAATGGTTATTAAAATTCGGTAGTTTAGTTTCGGAAGTTAGCTCTTAGTTGTGTACTCGGTTACTTAACTATTTGGGATAAAAATAGTGACTAATACGGTGTTCAAAAAAGTGCGTAGAACCTCTGTTGCGGCCCACTTCTGACGGCGAGGGCACAGTGCCGACAGAGAGCGAGTATTTTATGAAAATAAAAGTATTCCGACACCAATGACCATTCGGTGTCGATATAAAATGTAAAAAAAATGCTTAATATGCGACAATATTTAGCAATCGGGAGTATATAGAATATATAATGAAGACTACAAAACAATTATTATTGCTGTGTAAAAATGTAAACCTATGAATAATATGTAAATTGTGTAGTATAATATAATGAAAGCTGTTTTATGAAGTGTTCTTATAAGCATATGGAGAGTAGTTAATGTCTTTTCAATACTACCGTGCAGTCGGCGGCGCGGCGTTCGGGGCCTTGGATCCCGCGTGCCTGTCGTGCCTGTGGTCCGCTGGGGGCCGCTGTGGGCCACTGTGGGCCACTGTAGGCCGCTGTGGGCCGCCAGGAGCCGCTGGACTTGCCGGAGCCAGAGCCCGCGGGCCGCGCCGCCGACGAGCGTTCGCCTTGTATTATTTTGTTTTGCCATGTGAGATGAGCATGGGACGCGTTGATTTCGACGACGGAGGATCAAAAATTATTTTTCCACTTGATTGTATAATGGTAATGAAGCGTGTAGTGTTAGAGTTGGGCGATAATTGTTGATTATTGATTAAAATTAGATGTTCTCGGCACTGGGTCGTAGTACTGACGCGGCTGGCGTCTCGAGGGGGCTGTCGGGGGCGATCTATACCAGGATTCCAGTCGTGTATCTTTAAACCCACGATCGTCCGTCCCGAAGCCATTAGCTGAGTGTAGTTATTGTTAAAAGGTTGCAGAAAGTTAAGATCGCGTCGTTTGGTTCATGGGTATTTGTGATCATTATTGCATAGTTAATAAAATAAAATTACATTATTATAGTATTATGCAAATTCTGTAATAAAACCGGTAGTGTAACTGTGTAGTCGCGCCCGCGTCACGTTTCAAGCGGCCGGCAGATGTGCACCCACCTTTATGGGGTACAGTGGACAACTATTTCTCGCTGAGTTATTGTGTGCAGTGAGCCGAGTGAGGAGGCTACAGGGTGGCACACGTGGCGGCTGCGCGGGCGCCGGACCTCCACTCGCACCAAGTTCAAGTAACGCGGTACCATTAGTGTAATGGTCAATTAATGTTACTGCGCCTGTCATTCTAACACGTTTATGTAGGAAACAACTGAAAATAAAAGAAGTTATTTAATTTTGGAAGAGTTGTTTTATTTTGAAGTGAAAACTTCTTTAGCGGCGCTGAGCACTTTTTGGGATGGGGAAAAATTGTTAAATACGCCACAGATTTTTGTGACGTCAGATGTCACAAACTTTTATATTTTGCTGCTAGCCGATTCGACTTCATTCAAAACTGACCGCTATTCGTAAGAGTATAAAGCCGTTAAATACTTTTTGCAATAACATATTCTGCAAATAAATTTGTAATTTTTTTCACGCGTGATGGTTTTGCTATTGAGCAAATTCGAACGTTATTCCTAAAGAGATAAAGCTTTGAAAAATATTTACCAACGGCAAAAACAAATTGATATTTTGTTCACCGCCGCCGTCCGCTGTTCTGCAAATTCAAATAGTTCGAATTTGGACGTTATTCCTAAAGAGATAAAGCTTTGAAAAATATTTAGGAATGGCAAAAACAAATTGGTATTTTGTTCGTCGCTGGCGGCGGGCGAGCCGGCCTGTCGCACCCAACGCGCCCGCGGCCCGTTCGCCTAAATAATTGATAATTATTTATACATTTGCGCCAAATTCATTTTTAGGGTGACACCGTAAGATGTCACGTGACCTGGACGAAAAACTGTTACAATGTTATAGAGTTTTCACTTCTGCCGGCACTCCCGGAGTGCAACCCGGTTTTTTTTCAATCTTGCGCGAATTGCAGCCTAGTCTTTTTTTGCCACTGTTGCAGGTTGCTTAAAAAGTGTATTTTACTAGCT
The DNA here is from genome assembly GCA_947578815.1 of Epinotia ramella. Classification (NCBI taxonomy): domain Eukaryota; kingdom Metazoa; phylum Arthropoda; class Insecta; order Lepidoptera; family Tortricidae; genus Epinotia; species Epinotia ramella. Next base: position 21,691,491 of record OX388206.1, read on the forward strand.
TCCGCCCGCGACTTCGTCTGCGTGGACCCGGGATAAAAACTATCCTATATTTTAATCCAGGCTATAAACTATCTTCGTGCAAAATTTCATCCAAATCGGTTAAGCCGTTTAAGCGTGATTGAGTAACAAACATCTAAACATCCAAACTTTCGCATTTATAATATTAGTAGGATTAAAATACAAATGATAAAGTCCAACAAGGTCGTGTATTGCGTTTAGGAAACGCTTAGAATTCTGCTTAACATATTTGGCTTTGTTTATGGTGATACACCCAGCTACGATCGCGTTTACAACATCACAATCCGTAATTCCAACCATTTCAACCTACACTTGGCTTTCTGGTTTGTGATTGCCTCTCTAAATGCTGTTCCGCTCACCGCTATTTCAGCAATGTTTGAAACATTTAAGGCGCCGTAGATTCATGGTCTTCTCTCCCTCTCACTGAGCATAAGCGTGAGCGAGATGGAAGTGCGTGCTCGGAAGCGCGGATATCACGAATATTCATTTTAATTTTTTTTGGCCGTTTAAATAAATAAAAATGTAAACACTGATTTCCCTCAAACATGATATTGCCGATTTTTAGAAGCAATTTTAATATTTATAGCTTTTGTGCATAATTTGTTACGAATATTTTTGTGTGTTTTAGACCTATGTTCGTGATTTTTTTCTATCGAGCGAAATTTACTTAATCATGTTTCGAAGCACTGATTTCCCTGCAGAAAAGCCTCAAGATTACTATTCGTATTTTTTTGAAACCATATTATTATAAACAGACGCATTATATTGTTTCAAAAACTCTGTTCGCTTAACTTCGCTGAACCTACGGCGCCTTAAATTCCCTCACCCTGCATGCTGACTGACTCGCTAGCTGCAAGATGCCATTACAGGCCTGTAAAATTATCTATCGATATTGCAATCCTATTAACCGGTTCCTAAGCACTTGTGTTGCTGGCGAACCAATTTAAACTAACGTTTGTGCTCGTCGGACTCGTGGTCACACCAGTGTGACGACGTTGTAGGCACTACTTATCAAGTTGTTAGTGACTCAGTAGTCCTTATGGCCGCTTTAATTTGTTACGTATCAATTACGTTTTTAAGGAGTTTTAATAGCGGTAAAAAACTCTGTTTTTACGGTTACCAGGTCGTCGTGCTTAAGGCCGAAACGCACTGACAGCGGTGGCGGAGCGGCGCGGTGCGGCGCGGAGGCGGTACCGGTTGTAATGTTCGAGCTAATATGAAAGGATCCGCAAAGAGCGGCGCGGCGCGGCGCGGTTTTCTGTGCGGATTACAACCGGTACCGCCTCCGCGCCGCACCGCGCCGCCCCGCCACCGCTCTCTGTGCGTTTGCAGCTTTAGATGGGTCATCATTTGTGGCTTTCAATATGAACACGTTTACAGTCCTATGTTCCTTAAGGTAATTAATTGTACGGAGATGACAACTGTCATAGGGTCCAAGATTCGCCGCGGTAAGTATAGGTGGTAATGGGTCCTTTTCATCTAAGTAAGTACCTACTTGAAGAAGGGAAGATTGAAGAAAGAAAGGGCAAGATAAGACATTAGACATCCCACTAAGTAAGTACAGATATTAAGTATACCTCGCTCATCGAATGAGAATTGGTAGCCCAGATCAGTAGCACAGTTAACAGAATGATTTACGTCATCATATTGCAGCTGTGAGCGACTCGCATACGTCAGACGGTCAAGTAAATATGTTTTATTTTACGAGATAGCTTAGCTTCGCTCTTATTCTTACGACGTTAGAGTCTAATGTCGACAAAACTCGTTCTCAGTGATATACGACGTCCTTATAGTGACATCACAATGTGTTCCGGATGATTCATTATTTGGCGAATTTCGCACTGTGCATCTCGTTTCCTGTTTCCACGTATTACACGACATCGCTGGTCATATTTTTAACTAGTTGGCGTAGGTAGATAGCGAGGCCCGCGAGCTATGTCGCGGACGTCGCGGTGATAAAGACTAGCCGTCTATTTCTAAAGTAGTCTATCTCGCCGCGACACGGTTCGTACAGTCGAGTTCTCCAATGTCTACACAGACATCCTTTCAAAAATATCTATACAGAGACTTCATTCTTACTGGCATAAGACACATGTGTAGATATTTTTGAAAAGTTGTGTGTATAGATATTGGAGAACTCGACTGTACCTACCGGCAGTATCTACGGGCTCAATTAACGTAAGGTAAAAATCCCAATGTTTGTCGCCTTAATGCCAAATAGTTGACAACTATTGTTCAGCTCTGGTAGAAAGTGTTAACTATTGGGCTAGTGTCGAACACTGGGACGTTTGCCTTGGCGTCATAACACTACTCAAATAATACATCTGAATGTCTTTCAAATTTCAATTTAAAGTTGACTGAGTAGACTGATAGACATTTATTTATTTATTTAATCATTTACGAATAATGAATGAATGTGTGTACCTACCTATTACTCTGTTGTCTAGATCTAGACAACAGGCCGGGCGTATTGTGACAGTAGACTTTAAAATATTAACCTAGTTCTACATTCAGTATCGTATAGTTAGTAGCAGCCAGAGTTGCCAAATATATCGTAACATCCATATTCTTACAGTAATAAAGACGTGTAGCGAAATATTTAACTTCTTTGGCTGCTACTGCTACTAACTATATGACGCTGACTGTACCTACAGCCATTATATACGTAGGTACCTAAGTGTCCTACTTGGTTTGCTCAGGATATGTACAGTAACTTACATCTAACATAACATACTTAATTAGTCCTCAAAAATATCAGAACAGTCGCCGTCTGTATCAGAGGCTCTAGTATAAATTTTACCGAAACAAAACTTTACGATCGCGTTTGCGTTTTACCCTCAATTTGTATGGGATTTGACAGCTAAACGCAAACGCGGTCGTAACGTTTTGTTTCGGTAAAACTTATACTAGAGCCTCAGAAGACACCTAAACACGATCTGACTGAAGTGAAATACGCTAAAATAGCTTAAATGTAAATGTATGACACTGGCGTTATAATACTTTCTGTTACAATATTAAATACCAGCTAAGAAATTGATTTGTGTCGTACCTAAGTATGCGCTCGAGGATGCTGTGATGAGACCTGCTTTTGTCTTCAGTCTCCAGCTGTCTAATCAACGAATCCTCAAATCAATCAAGGGTCGGCAGCGCACTTGCGATTGTTCTGGTGTCCCAAGCGTCCATAGTCTACGGTGTCTGCTAACAACAGGCCGTATACTACTTAGTTTGCTACCGTAGTACAGTCGCCATCAGATATATCGAAGCGGCCAAAGTGCTCACAAATATCGGAACACGTCTCTAATGCCTTGACAATAGAGACGTGTTCAGATGTTTGTGAGCACCTTGGCCGCCCCGATATATCTGATGGCGACTGTAGTATAAAAAGTAACTATTCGGAAAAATCACGTCATAGGTATATATGTCATTTATAAGGTTAAAAAGTGAGGTCAGTCGGTGACGAAGCGAACAATACTGGCCAAACCGCAGGCAAGAGGGTATTACGTACGTAGTTCGAATAGACAATAGGTTAACGTACAATTAGCTAAATAAATATCTGCTAAACTAACGATTGAAAATTTATTTTCGTTATAAACAGAGGATAATAAGGGGATAACAAATGAAACACTTATTATATATACATTTGAAGCTTTCATACGTATTTATTCCGTATGCTTCTTTTTATATTTTCATTAAAAAGTTTACAAGAATACAAAACGTACCTACTTACCTTCTAAAGGTCCCGTTGAATAAACGTCCATTAAGAGCCTTATCACACTTGCGATTTGCGAGCGTATTTTCTATACAATTATCAGTCGCGGCGTACACGCTGCGTCAACGCCTTCATACAAAATACGCTTGCAAATCGCAAGTGTGATAAGGCTCTCAGACTATTGCCCACTTTCGCGGCTATCCTTTATCACAGTTTAAAAAAACAAACGTTCCTAATGTGGCATTAGCTCTAATCGACATTTATGCAACCGGATGTATATTTACGTAGTTCAGTAAGAGATTCACTCGTCTCGTATCTAATTGTTATACATTCGTGAATATCTACGTCTAGATAATGTGATGCTTATGTAATCATTTATGTGGTAGTACCTACCACTAACGTTAGTCACCGTTATTTACATTTAACTATTCTAAATATTACGTAACAACTTATTCAAAGCAAAAATGCACTTCCGTATACCTACATCATTGATATCATAAATTAATGATAGCCTACACATTTATAAATCTTTAATCAAATTTTGAATAACATCAGAGAACTTGTAATAAACCCACATAAGATGGCAGCTGTACGGTACCATAAAAGGTAGCAAATAAAAAATAGACTTCTTATTACAGTTATACAGCATTCAAATAAAAATGTCCCAAATGGGATGGCAATTGTAACGGCAGCTATTTAGAAATGTATGCCCTATTTCGACGCTACCAGAATGATTAATCAATAATTAATAATAATACTTATCACTTTGCCAATAAATAATTGTTTGAATAAAATATTCTTATGCACAAGGCAAGTAAGCAAATCTCAGTCGCGTCATATGGTGACTCATTGAATACCACGGCCATAACCGAACGAATCATTTGAGTGCTCACCATGAGAAAAAATATAATGACGGTTAGTCCGTAGGAACTCACTAAGACTAAATATAACTTAGTAGGTACGTATAATTTTAGGTTTCTAAAAAAAATCAACATTTTAAAGTTGTTAACGGCTTATTCCATCCAATTCTAGAAACAGTAGAAACCTAAAACAACAGTTAGGTAAGGTCAGTTCGGGTACCTATGTGCGCTACCAGGTAAAGTGCGCCTCATTCATCATTCAGCCATACCATATACTCGTATATCAATACCATTATATTATTTACCATTTAATAATATATTTGCATGTATACCTGTATACCTATGGCAAATAAAGCATTTGAGTTTGAGTTTGAATATCAGCACTTCCCCCGGTGGCGCACATACCCGAACTGACACTACCTGTAGTGCAATATGTTTCAAAATAATACGACATAATGAATGTCATTCCTTTATAATGAACTATGTAGCCAATTAAATAGGCGGTAAACAACATTTTCAAGCAGCTATTCGAGATTTTCCTTCTTGTTTAAGTAACTCGACACAATTTAAATCATTTTGTGCACTCATTCCGCATAAAATACGTAACATGTCATCCCGTGAAATCACGGTAAAACCCGTTATTCATGTGCCGTTAAAGTTACTCAGCCCACGACAACGCAACGAAATGCAACTCCCACGCATCTATAAAATTGTATCCAACTTTCCCGGTACTACCTAGTTGTTCTATGCGAGTTCCAATTCAATCCTACATTTTACAAGATCGTTCGAGCCATGAAGAAGCGCCCCACTATTCCCTGTGTGTACACACGAAACAAAAATATAGCCAAGAGTAGAGCACTGAAAACGGGTACACTTTCTGTGGTATGAACCACTGGGTCCACGGGTCAACCACTTTCATTGCTCTTGGGTGTAGGTAGCCCGTAGGGAGGAATGGGGCGCTCCGTTCGTCGGTTGAACGATCTAAGTAGGTAATCTTTTGATGTTAAGTTGAAAAGTTATTCTGAGCCACACCTAAATGAGTGTGCATTATGTTTAGGGAAAACCATCATGTTTACTTACGCTGCATGACTTTACACTTGACATTAGTGATATAGTCATCTAAGTAAAGCCCTTCTTGTAAACTATGTAGTGGTGACGTATTCGAATAGACATTAATTATATATTTAAACTGTCTAACACAGACATAACAAAAGCCTTTTCAAACACATCACCCCTGCATGCAAGAGGGGCTTTACTTAAGTGTTTTACGTATAGGTAGATACTTGGTAAGTTAAAAGTCATTCAAAAATGTGCTTTCAATGCAGAATGTTCCGAGTTATTTTTAAATAATAATCACAAACATAAGTATCTAGAGCAGGTTTCCTTACTGAACATAATTATCTACAAATGTATCTTAATATTCCTTCAAAATTTATAAATGTATGTAGGTACCTACCTATACAATGAACTCTATTATTTCGCGGTAACCGACTATAGGTATTACCTATGTTTAAAACAAAAGATCAGATCAGATTACTGTCTAAATTATACGTTGAGAGTACAAATAATACGTTGTACATGATAGTATTTACATTTAGACACCTAATTGTATACGTCATATAACCTACTTAACTCTATAATTCTTAAAGTAACACGTAATTATGTTATACTACTTGTACCTAAGATGTTCTGTCTTCATACAATACTTACTAGCCAAATTCGTTTAAACGATAAAACATGTTCAATTGGAATAATATCAGTAGTAGTTTGAATCCAAAAGTCGCAAATCGCTGTGGCATATATAGGCACTTACTAAGAAGGTATTAAATTCTAAGATATATTATGTTACGACGTAATGCCTTCGACTATTTTATCAGTCCATTAATTTTAAAGACTGACCGTTATTTACTCTCACGACACACATGGGTTGAGTTGAGAGATTATCATTTATCTTAATATCGGACATAGGTCAGTCAGTTATTATAGATGGGTATACTATAGTGAAATTTGTTAAATTGTATACTAATACCTACATCATTTGCGATGAATTCACATATCCGTACGGACTGAAATTCTGTACCTGCCTATATAAGCAGGTATCGGCATTCAAGGAAATTGAAGCACCTATTTAGCACTTGTCATAATGACAATAACAAGGTACAAGTACTACGTTTTCGTTTCGGTTTAATATAACGAGATAATTGTAGGTAACCTTTGTTTCATTCAATGCTTACGTCATATTTATTTTTGCTCATTATCCCCTCTTAATAAATCGCTGTAAGTAAATAGCAGAAATTCAATATCATCAATTAAAATCACACAAGCAGAAGACATAAGGGACATAACACAAAATTTCAAGTATGAAGCATTGTTTCATTGATTTAGAAACAAAATAACCACCTAGTGTGTTTCACCGTATGAATTACTAAATCAAATGACCGGCATTGAAGTATCTTCCAAACACAAACATGGTGACTCAAGCCATCTTACTTAAAATATCACAGTAATATAATATATATAGCATGTACTCAGTACTACACTACTTCGATCTAGCACTATAACATAACAATACAGTTGCATCACCTGTAACAGTGCACTTTACACAATGGTACTACAGTTCATACTCGTATTACGATCTAACACTAAATATGAGTACATTTGTGACACGAACACCGGACGAGTTCATTTATGTTATTATAGCGTCGATCACACAGGCAGTGGAATTGCTTCGAAGGTCAAATCCAGAGATGTTGAACTTCCGTGAGATCTTAATTGGGTTACTTGTTGGAAAACCAAGAAATAACAGTTCTCAGCGTCTCTGAGCCGGATTCTCAGCCCCTCGGTTGATGATTCAAGCGGGTAACACCTATGGCAAAGAAAAGAAAACATTAATATAATATAGGTATAGGTATGAGAGGAGCGCATGCCATGGGTGACTCAGCGAAGAGGTTGTACGTGACGCGATGTGAGTCAACTGCGTAGAGGTCGTGAATGGCTACTGTTTGTCTTTGGTTTTAGAACATGACGATATCTGCTCACCGATAAATACATGTAACGAACAACTTTCTCTTTCAATTCTTTGATTTCAATCGGAGATGCGAAAACTGGCGCGTCTGTTCTCTCTATAAAGTAGTTCAAGTATCAAAATCGGTATTTTTTTGCGGATATCGGGGTCAATGTTTCGCGCAGACGGGTTACAAAAACTCGTTCTGCTAGTTTGATACCATTTGGATACTTACCATTGTTTTATTGAGAGCAGATAAAATAAAGACCATGAATGTATTCAATTACGTGACATAAAGAGGCGGTTTAATCACATCCTTATCTTAAATGGGTGATAGCGAGAGGGTTTTAGCGGGATCGACTATATAAAAACACGTTTCCGGTTAGCATTGTGACTAACGAGTCGGAAGTTTATCGTTAGGGATTCAGTAAAAAGTAGAGCCGCAGCAGCAGTGCCGGTTTTAGCACTACCAGGGGGGCTAGCACAACTGACGACAAAAAGATCTACCCTCCTCTTTCTAATTTGCACGGTGCGAGTGAGATAGGAGGCGCTCAGTCGCGCGCGAAGCGACTTGTCAGCTAGTTGTGCTAGACGTACAGGGGGGCTAGCACAACTGACGCCGCGCCGCGACGCGAGGCGAGAAAGATCTACCCTCCTCTTTTGAATTGCACGGTGCGAATGAGACAGGGGACGCTCAGTCGCGCGAGAAGCGGCTTCTCAGCAAGTTGTGCTAGACGTACTGGGCCCTGGGCGAGATTTCTACGGTGCTATAAATAATATAAAATATCGATTGCTGGACAAGAGTAAAATTATAATAAAATGTTATCAAAGTTAAGCTCCCAAGTCATGAGAATGTCTGTTTGGTCGCTTTTCCGCGAAAACAACCTTACTATTTAGGTACATCTAGTTCGAAGTAAGGCCGACTTCTCTGCGTCTACTCTCCTAGTAATAGGTAATCAAATCAGGGAGATCTGAGTTAAATAAATACTATATTGTGGACATTTGTTCCAATTTGCGCGTGAGACTAGCTGGCTATTGCAGCGCTGATGTCATTAGCTGGTGAATAGCACAGTAACTCTGAGTAACTGAATTCCCCAAGACAGATACCTATACTTATTTACATTATGATACCAATAAATAATACTAGGGATAATGAAACGGTGAATTTACAAGGAAACTTAGTCGTAATCTTAGTGACAGCTGAACATTGATGGGTAAGGACAAAATTCTTGGCCAGCTTAAGAGTCCGCAGTAAGCTCGGCCGAATTTCACCTTCCCATACAAATGTAGTTACGCTCTCATTTTAAAACTACGTGTTGGATTGTGACGAAACTTTGCATATATAATGACATAAGGTATATCTATGTCTGTAATTACTTTATATGGACCCAGTTTATAAAACAAATGAAATACAGCAAAAACAAGTTTTTAATGATAAACTTAAATTCGCTGTATTTTTTTTACTATGGTATCTGAAGCTACATATAGACTTATTACAGACATAGATATACCTCATGTCATTGTACAGTCAGGGAAATGTATTCACGTACCTTTTTATGCCTTATTGTCATAGTAACAAGAGCTAAAAAGGTACGTGAATACATTTCCCTGACTGTACATGCAAAGTTTCGTTACGTTTGTATGGAGAATCGAGCTTATTAAATTTTCTATGAAAGTATTCCGTTGTGACACGACAATTAACCATACAAAATTCTATGGTTAATTTTTATGTCACAAAAGAACTTATTTCAGTTCTTCAGTTTGTATGGCTAACTAAGCCGACTAACCAGGCTTGCTACTGGCCAAGAATTTGGTCCTTACCCTGATACATTCTAGGTTGAGTGTTGACTGAAAAAACATCACCATCAATCTTAAAGGTTTATATCTAGTTAGATTCAATCCGAACTTGATACACTATTCAACTGAATAGTGCCGCTAGCGAGGGCTCAATTGTCCAACTAACAATCTCATTCTAATTTCATTCCAATCTCAGTGCGTCCCGGTCACACGCACTTGACTAATGTGTAAACGCAAGGGAGAGCGCATGCACTGAGAGGATTCACATAATCATTCTAACAGTCAAAAAGGCGTTCCGAATTGGGCTCTGGGACAGACATTCCATTATAAGACATCCTGTCGTTCGTGACCTTTTATCGCGGCACTAATGTACAGTCGAGGAAATTGAATGTTTAGCACTTTTGGACCTTAACGTCATTCTAATAGAGTTGACATGTGCCAAACATTCAATTTCCTCGACCGTACATCAACTCAAGTGGTCGATACGCAACCGACGATTCTATATTTCGCATGAAACAAAAGAGAGTGCGTTTGAATCTTCACTCAGAACACTTGTCTTAATATTGGACTTATTATTTTGATTTGCAGTTTAGTCATGAGCGCACATTTGTGTAATAAGGTTTATGTTTATGTAAAGTTTCGCAGACCCGTGTTACGTGTGCGTGGGTTTACAACTTGACTTTATTCCATGTAGCCTAAGTTTACATGGCAAGGACGATTCCTAATGCTGATACGAGCATGCAAAATGTCGATTTCAAATGAAATAAATCTGATTTTTATCCAATTTCAGTCTCGTCAATTGTACCAAATCCTACTTACTTATACCTTCTTAAGCGAGCATTTGATTAGATTATGATGGAGATTTGATCGATAGAGCACAGTCACCTACGGGCTATAAAGTGTTAGTTACCGCCCGCTGCGCCTGCGGAAAAATCCCACTTTCTGGGTAAAGGACACTTAAAATTTTATAATCACGCGGGCGGTAATAAAGAAAGCTTGAGATCGCATATTTATCGCCCTGGAAAATACCTGCGATTAGAGATATTCACCTACAGTTTATCCTACGCATAGTATAAGTAGCTTAAAACTTCATTTGTAATTTGCAAGTACAAAACATAAAGGTACTTGTTCCGACGAATTCTTCATTACAGCGTTGAATGAACTCATTTATTATAACTCAACCACAGACATAAACAAGGTTAATTCCTGCACTTCTAGGAACCCACTACGAAAAACACGATAAAAAAGCAGCTGAGGTAATTTATATTGTGTTTTCCTTGAAACGAAAAAGCAATGGATGTCAGGAAACAGTTGTTATTGTTCCCGTTTTTATTACTTTTATTAGCGTTTGTTTCTGGAAGTGCGCACTGGTACTATTTAGTAGGAGATTTAACTTGTTTTCAAAGGTTTTCTTTGGGTTGAACGTTTTTTAGCTTAATAACAAGCATTGTTTTTAGTTGTTTTATTAAAACACATTTTTCCGTCAGCGGCATACGTTTGTGAAGACTTGGTTGGTTGTACCTAAAGTAATTGTATTGTAAACAACTGTTATAAATTATAACAGGCCGTCAAATATCGTTGTAAAATTATATTAGTAATTCTTGCCAGCGTCGATATTAGCAATCAATTCTGCATGCCACGTACCTACCTAGTGGTAAAAGCTTTTGTATTGCCCGATGTCTGATGAGTCAGGACATTGTTTGAATATAAATGTAGTATTATCGATGATATTAGATCCAAGCACTCCATTTTAAATTTAATCGTACCTACTACATATTTATGTAAATATTAAAATTATACACACTTCTTCGACACGACACTAGCTTCTGCCCGCGACTCGGTCCGCGTGGAACTCATTTACCTATATCGTACCTCTGTACAAACTTTCATCCCGCATTTCACTTCCTTAGGGGATGATTTCCGGGATATCAACTATCCTATGTCCTTCCCCGGGAATCAAACTATCTCTATACCAAAATTGACTAGACAGACACTCTTTCGCATTTATAATATTAGTGCTTATAGATATATCTATCATCGCTATCGGTGAGGATCTGTTATTAGCTTATTAGCTCACTGTCACTACTGTTTTACACAGTAGTGTAGGTAGTATTTAAGCTGATGATCTTCCTATATAAATAAATTAATTAATTAAATAAATAATGGTTTACCGAACTCGAAGTTTTGAATGAGTCTGTTTATCGAGTCATGTCGACATTGTACCTAGTAGGAATGCAAGAATTAAATATCACAAATTAATTAATAAACTGAAAATTAAACGCATTCTAAGAGAACCTTAACAATTTATTTCTTCCCCGCATACATTTTGCGCACGACCCATATATGTTATTTTCTTTTAAGTAGGTAGTCGTCAATTGTTGTCGATTCACTCAATCATTCGCATTAGTTTTCTACAGAATTAGCCCAGTTAATTACCAGTAGGTAATTCAATAATCGTTGACCTTATTGAGTCAGTCACGATCATTTAGTATGCGTTAATATTAGGACATAGGTTGAATCCTTCGGTATGTGGGTACAGAGGCTCTAGTATAAGTTTTACTGATACAAAACTTTACGATCGCGTTTGCGTTTTACCCTCAATTTGTATGGGATTTGACAGCTAAACGCAAACGCGGTCGTAACGTTTTTTTCCGGTAAAACTTATACTAGAGCCTCTGAGTCTGTATTATCTGTATACGATACATTGCATATGCATTGCTTGTACCAAGAAAACAGATTTTTCTTACATAGTTTACTGATTCTATTTTACTTATGTTTTTCAAAACTAATAAACTACGATTAAGTTGTTTTATCAAGTTGGTATTTTAACAATTTCGCCACTGTAAAGCGCTTAATAACATCTGACATGCTCTCGCGGCTCTACAAGTACGGTTTTGTCGGATATTTTTTGCGTCTTATAGGTACCTATTGTATATTGTAGTATACAATCAATTTGCAGACTGTACACATAAGTAGCACCCTACGGGTATAACGCATTCTCCGTACCTACACCATATATAAGAAACCTGTCCAAAGTCACCTACCTATAACGTTTGGGTCATTGTCAGTCCAGTAAAACAAAAATTGTCTTTTCAGTGGGCAATAGTTAAGGGCTTATACAATGTGTATTGCTTATACTTGATCAAACGAAATGTGCGGATACTAGACAAAAAAATATCGATAAAAAAAAAAAAAAAAAAAAGCCTACCAAAAAAAAAAAAAAAGCCAAAAAAGTGCAAAAAAGTCTACCTCAAACTGCTAGTTTTAAAGTTACAGACACTAATTTAAAAAAAAGACTGTTCTTTTTCACAAATTTCTACTAATTACCTTTTTTTTGTAGATTTATGTTTGATATTGTTATTATTTTTTGGTTAGTCGATTAGCTGCATTTTGTAGCTTTAAACCAAGACTACTTTGGAGAAACTACACCGTTTAGACGCAAAGATATGAATTAAAAACCAAACTCGGAAATATTCATCAGAAAAAAATTTAAAACGCCTTAATTTTTTAAATAGTTAGCCTATAATTTTTATTTTGATTTTTTTATCGATATTTTTTTGTCTAGTATCCGCACATTTCGTTTGATCAAGTATAAGCAATACACATTGTATATAATATGTTTTTATCGCATAGAATTATAGAAGAGGCGACGCCGTTTATGCGGATTCAGAGTTCAACCAAAAATTAGGCTTTAAAGCCCTTAACTTTGGCAATGTCCACCGAAAAGACGCGCACCTAAATCTGACAATGACCCGTTTACTACCCCGCCAATTAAACTTGTCTTTGTTCAATTGTACAACCAATTAAATAGTACAATACAAGTTATTGATTAAACATACGGTCGCGATAAAGCCCTACGCAGTCAAGTTACTAACTACACACATGATACCAATAAATCAATACAGCCAGTACATAAATCCTTGTTATTATAGGTAAGTACTGGGCTCGTTGAATAATGCAATAAAGTTATGAATTCAATTACAAAATCATCGGCCTGATTAATCGTTTTCTCTGTCTTTTGTAACCGTAAACCGTACGCTACCCGTATGGAAATTTAATCTTTAGGTTGTAAGAAGTCGCTCCTGGTTCTGACTATACTTTCCGATACCATTTTATTGGGTGTAAGTTACCCTATTATTTTATCGTCTTTTGTCGGGTTAATCTCACATAAAAGAGTATAGACAGTGCGTTAAAAACAGTAGCTATAGCATTGCCACCTCCGATTACGTAATAATTATTGTTGATTTATGACTGAAAGGAGAATATTAATTGTAAATACTTTACATGTAAAGCGAGGCAGTTCCTACATATTCACCGACATAAAACTTCCCGTATGAAAGACCATTCATTGTTTTTATATTACAAATTAAAGAATCGCTACACGATCTCTGTGGAATAATCAAGTACTTAACATGAAAGCTCTAACGAAGCAAACCCATGAGATTTAAGCTTTGATAGAATAATCATGAGTCACACTTTATGGGACGATTAACATAGATTAGACGTCATACATTATCCATTATTGTTGTTCGGAATGGAAATGTTCATCATAAGTCGTTCGTCGTAGCTAGTAAAACTGGAAAATATGGGACAAATAAAGAATTATTTTTAGAAATCTTGTAGTAATCATACGTGAATCAAGAAGAATTAGGTAGATCTAAATGTCAATTTTATATGGAAAAATGACAGTTGCACTGTCCTAACGCGCGTTCGAAACGGTACGTGAACACCTCCCTGCAGGTCGATCAAGTAACGCATTGTTACATACGTTGGGTAGATATAAATGCCAATTTTTATATAGAAACAAAAAACAAAAAAAAAACAGCCTATACGTCCTACTGCACAGGCCTCCTGTCATGGATGAGAGGGAACGGGCAGTAGTTCCCACGCTGGCCCAGTGCGGGTTGGGGACGTCACAGAAATCTTTCAGTGTCTTCGCAGATGTATAGAAAAATAACAGTTAAATTGTTCTAACGCGCGTTCGGAATGTTACGTGATTGATAACCTCTTTGTTGGTAGCAGTATAGCACCTATTTAACCGTATTCTTGCCTATTGGATTTTAACACTAGAGAGAAAAACAGCGGGTTAGAAATCCTATCAAACCATCTTCAACGTATGTTCGTCGTCGCTTCCTCATGACTGAGGATCGTGACTACACGAGGTCGTCGCTTTGCGCATTAATTCTCTGGCTCATCCGGATGGTCGCTGCCTGACCAAATAACCATATTTTTATTTTATTTTCTTTATTGGGGAAAAACAGAAATATAAATATACAGTTATTTACAAAGGAAAAAGAAGTTATACTTAAATATTTAAAATCTATTTCCTAAGGCGAACGCACTAGGAGATCTTCCAAGTATAATAAGTTTGTAATTGGAATGGCATGTGACAATTCCGGTAGTCAACTACTTACGTGAGACTTTCATTGGACTTTCTGAATTAAAGCATGAGCATGTCACAGGAGTAACAGAAAAGGTGACAAATCAATCCATTGCCGGAGCGATGATTCAGTGATTTCTCGGTATTTCATCAGCTATTGCCCTACAGTACAGGATAACAGCTAAACATGATGTTTGTATAATTCTTAGATATGACATTTTTAAATGTTCAGGGTTTATCCCAGGCAACATTCTCTTAATGTTCAATTGACAGGAAAGGAGCAGCATATCGCTTTTGTTTCATGGTTTTCATGACAATCCTGAATTTAAAACACAAGGACATGGAAGTGGGATATCTCTTTGATATGAACTTGTATGCCACGGAATGGATCCCTTAGATATAGCATGAAGCTTTAGTTTTTGAAATACGCTGACTACTTAGTTATAAAAATCAGCCAAGTGCGTGTCGGGCCACGCGCAGTGTAGGGTTCCGTAGTTGCCTGTCTTTCTTAGTTACATTGACACGCGCGCCCCAACTAAATGGTTGCGTCGGCCGAATTTGTACGAAAGTTGGCCTTTCTAAGTACACGTTTGGTCGACTATTACTCGGGAACTAGTTATGATACTTAGCCGTGCTAGTTTTCGTTTTAAATTCATTATATGTACCTACTACTGCCACGATTTTTTTCATATTCCCAGTAGCAGCTATTTATCTCGCAAACGAATCACTAATTGGAAAAATCGTTTTTAAAAAAACCCATAATATTTTTGAAGAAGCTATCCAACGATACCCCACACTATGGGTTTAACGAGTTTGAAAAAAACATTACATCGCCAGTTAGGTGTAGGGGGGGGGGGGGGCTACACCAAAACATTTTTTTTTCAAGATTTTATTCTGCCGTTTTGTCGGCTTGATTGATTATATTATACGGACGGACATACGGACGGACGGACGGCCCGACGGACATGGCGAAACTATAAGGGTTCCTTGTTGACTACGGAAAGCTAATAAAATGATAGAAGCTATTACAAATGTTCAGTTTCAATGTGGTTTAAAATGAGTTATGTCCACGGTATCAATCTCAAGCTTGTTGTGAAATGTAAATTAGGCAATAACGCGACAACGGCAATCTCGCGGCCTCGTCGGCTCTACGGGCTGTGTGCGGGCCCAGAACCAGAACTGACTTTCACGTTATATATTGATGTCTAATATTATCTACAAATGAACATCCAGATTGAACATAACGGCATTGGTCAGGGAAGGAAGCCAAGATCCACTTCGCGTCGTTGCGTTGTGCTACAGCAGTAGTAGTAGTAGTAGTCGTAGTAGTAGTAGTAAGGTAGTAGTAGATTGAACATCTTCCTTTTATTATCGATTGTTCAATAAATGTTTTTATCAAAAGTGTCATTTCATACACATGGCAGTGACGTGGACATCTCAATGTTTGTGACTATTAAAATTGACAGTGTCAAATATTGTGCCAGTGTGGGGGTTTTACTAATACTAAGCCTAATTTTCGAAGACGCGCTCTTATGTAGGTAACATACCAATGCAGACATGTAAAGCAGAGCATATAACGCTTAATATGTGACGACCGGTTAGCCTAGTGGGCAGTGACGCTGCCTACGAAGCTGAAGTTCTTGGGTTCGAATCCCGGTAAGGGCAACCGGCAAAATTTTGTTTGATGAGCATGAATATTTGTTTCTGAGTCATAGAAGTTTTCTATATACTTATTTAAGTATTTATATCTATTATATATCGACGGTCCCTATTAAAAGAGTCGGATCTGCAAAACAGCTACTTTTTAGGAGAAGCTGTCAAAGTTTTTGGAAAAAAAATTGTATGGGGAAAATTGATAATTAATGGAATATCGTTACCAAACTTCGAATATTTGCTTATTAGTAGGTTGTTTATTACTAGCCGTTGAGCATACATGTACTTTATCAGCCATTTTTCCAAAAAAATACAAGAACCTCCTATATCACTTTTTTAACCGGAATAGCTTAAGCATCATTTGTCGGAAGTGCCACATACGACATTTTTGTCTGGAAATTGTATACATAATTATGTCGGATGTACCACATCCGACAAAAAAGGTGCTCCAAAAAATGTCGTAACTGGCAGAACTAACATTGTTGCACGGAAACTCTTATGTAACAATTTAATACAGAGAAAATTTACTTGATAACTTAACAGGCTGTAAATTACATAAAATACACAACAAAAAACACGCTATACTTTTCCGTGTAAAATAGTAGAATGTGTTATATCCGACACTTTGTACTCACTGTATGTCCCGTAAAAATGTCGGAACTGTCACAACCGACGTTTTTAAATGTCATCTGTTCTTAGATCCGACATTTTTATCTTGGTTTTTACGAAAAGTATTGAGAAAAACTAAAATCTGTGAATGTGGTTTTAAAATTTAGAGTTTTTTACGACCTGAGCCACTGAAAAGCCAAAATCTCAATGTTTGCAGATCCGACTCTTTTAATTGGGACCGTCGATATATCGTCGACATAACACAAGCCTTACTGAGCTTACTATATGGGACTAGGTCAATTTGTGTAACATTGTCCCTCAATATTTAAATAAAATGAGATGTATTAAAAATGATTGTGTTTAACGTTCCCATACATTTTGTAGGTATGACGGTTACACTATATTATTATAGCAAAGAAACCTAGGTTGTACCGTGAAGAATAAATCACAAAGAACCAATGAAGACGATCCATACTTGGAATAACAAGACATAGTACCTACATTTATTTAAGACGTAAGTAAACCAGGAAAACGCGTTAAGTCATAATTGCGTTGCCTTATTTGCAGAATCCCCATTCGTAGTTGCTAACATAGGAGGAATATTGACGGCCGAAAGGGTCTTATTGACGTTTGTCAATAGTTTGATCCCATCATTTTACCAGTATAATTAAGTTAGTCACGGTGTTTATGATGTAACATGAGGCTAAGGTGTTTGTAACATTCTGTTTCTCATTGCTGTACATTTGTCAACCTCTCTCATGACAATTATTTTGTATTTAACTCAACGTACAATCGTACAATAAAGGATAATTATCAGGGCTCGGATTTTACATCGCACGGTAAGACGAAAGAAAACTATGGAGTCGATATCAACATTACAACTTTACTCATATTCATACTCACTCATTTTCCTAGTCCCGTAATTATTATATATTTATCATGCTGTCAAAATGTCAACTTAGTTGCATACCTAGTTATCCAGACCATATTGTTGCGATAGACTTAACGGTGGGTACCTACTGGCCGCTTTATTTAATTGCCTCATGTTTCAATCATTGACGGCTTTATACGTATCATTTATTTGAGTTTGCAATTAGTGCATATACTAATTAACTTAATTATTACGTGAACATTTTATAATTTAGCTTATAATGTAATAAACATGGTGTGGCGGTTAACATTTGTATTTACAATATAATAAACTTTTGGTATTAATTAAATGAATGAGTATGAGTATGAATATGAGTAAAGTTTTAATGTTGATATCGACTCCATAGTTTTCTTTCGTCTTATCGTGCGATGAAAAATCCGAGCCCTGATAATTATATTGTAATTAGAATACCATCTTATACCAGTCGCAGGTAATTGTGATTCTTTAATATTCCTGTTTTGAAAAGCATATATACATATATGTCATAGTTTCATTCATGTATGCTTGCTTACATTAGGCTGCTTTAACACATTATGCGTTAAGCCGTTAAGCACTTAATAATTCGAAGGTCGGATCAATTGGCCACAAGTACTTTTAAATTGGAATATTACACTATCGAACACACGGCAGCTGTAACTACAAGTGTATCTTTTTGCCTTACATTAAGACAGGTAAAAAATTATGTAATTGATGCCTTGTACTAGTTTTTATCAAATACGAAGCCTCCTAGAGCTGTTATACCTACTATTTACTCTTAAGGTCGGTTTTTAGTAATCGCATAACACATTAATTATCATGGCTATACATTTTAAGGTGAGTGTACACAACTCACAGTATATAATCACTACATAGTATAAAACAAAGTCGCTTTCCGCTGTCTGTCCCTATGTATACTTAGATCTTTAAAACTATACGCAACGGATTTTGATGCGGTTTTTTTTTAATAGATAGAGTGATTCAAGAGGAAGGTTTATATGTATAATATAGTACCCGTGCGAAGCCGGGGCGGGTCGCTAGTAGATTATAAGTTATGAAGGTGTAGGTAGAGTCACCTGTCACAGTGAAACACGTCAATATCTCCGAAACCCGATGTTGCTAGATAGTCCTGTGAAGCTCATTAGGACGTACTGAGGAAACCCTCTTCCACGCTCTGTTTGTGGACGCGACGCGTGGAAGATAATGTCACCACAAAAACTTTTCTACATTTTCCACAATAAGTAAAAAAATAGAATAATATTAGGCGATTTTTTGAAACATTATAGAATTTGATTTCGTATTATTTAGTGTCTCATTGCCTTCTGTAAATCCCAAAGCGTCTATGGAGCTGTATGTTGATATAAATGGGTCACTTATTTGTGCAATATTTCATTGATAATCAAAAAAACCCTAGTTTGTTCACAATTAAACAGCATAAAATGAAACAGTGTAAGTGCAACAATGTCACAGCGATGTAGAAAATTTTATTAAATGATATAATGATGATCCAATAATAATAACTATATAAAACTTGATTAAATGCAAAGAAATGTTGAGACTTATTCACTGTTGATTACCCCTGTTTCATTGTATAAATTCAGGTGTTTCATTGAATTCACATACATGGACGCATTCAAACAAAGCTCATATAATAAATGACTTTTGTTAAGTAACTGTTAAAGTAGTTTTTTTTTAATATGCCGTGATTACCTACTAATTAAAATATCTATCTCGGTGCAAAATACTCAGACTCTTAACTTTAAAAACGTCGGAGCTAGGATGCTTTAAAATTTTGGTGTTTCATTGTTGAACAAGTTACCCTACCTACTGAAAAAAGTATAAGAACAGCCCAGGCGAAAGGAAATTTTACGCTAACGTCAGTCGCGATTTGTTTGACTTTATCGTTAAAAGGGTATAGTTATTTTAAGCTTAAAATAAAAATCTGACAGGCATTCGGTATTTTCTAAACTCGTACTAAAAATACTAAAATATACTTCATTTTGAAACACAAATATTATGTTTTTTTTGTTTAATTATATTCAGAGTTATTTATTACTGGCTCTAAACAAAGGCAGAGAGAAGAACAGAATGGCGATTACTCCACCGACAGACCGGCTCTTAACCCTTCGTATGTCTTAGCACTGATTAGTGCTATTGAAAATTAACTGTATGACAGAAACGTAAAATATATAATCCTTCAGCAATGTCAGCGTCAAAGCATCCGAAGGGTTAAGTTGATGGTGATGAGGCTTACTAGCAATTAATTTTTATTTCAACGCTTAATAAGGTTATAAAGTTGTCCGGATTGATTAATCATTAAATCAAATTCATTCCAAAGCCCTCACAGAAAAGTAGAGCTGTAAACAGCGTCCGGTATTTCGAGTTCCCAACTCTCGGAAAGGTTGGTCGCCTATTATCACGAAGTCAATCTATTCCATCATTATCAGGCCCTTAACGCTGATGAGGTAGCATTTGAGTTTTATGTTAATCAGTTTGATAATAAGCGGCGTGCTCGACAATCAAAGAAATGGTATATTTTTGAATAGGTTTGTGGTTATGAATTTAGGAGAGTCATTATTACAAATAACGCGTATGTATTATAACATTTTCTCGCATTTTTGAATTAATGTTTTGATTATTCTTTGTATATGCAGTTTATTGTGATAATTTGCTGATTTACTATCCATTTTATTTATTATTTAATCGTATGGCATATATTATTTTGGCCTTTAAAGTTTGTCACTCTTAATAGTACCACCCAGGGGACACGTGCAGGGTTGTGGTAGGTAGCTCCTGCGGACGCGAGTAACAGTTGTCCCCCATTTGTCAAGTGAGTGGGCAACTCGACTGTTAGAAGTTCTTATAAGCCGCCCGAAGGCCTCTAACTCGGCTTAACGACTGCTGTCATAGACAGCAGCCGGGATCAACCACCACCATATATCCATTTTATGACACCATATTATACATTTTTACATGAGGCAACTGCCCAACTTGCTACCAGTTTTCACGTTGGTGCTTTTGGTTATCTCGGCGTTCCACTATCATAATTAGGAAAATTTTAATACCT
This sequence comes from Epinotia ramella, assembly GCA_947578815.1. NCBI lineage: Eukaryota > Metazoa > Arthropoda > Insecta > Lepidoptera > Tortricidae > Epinotia > Epinotia ramella. The sequence continues at coordinate 21,712,495 of OX388206.1, forward strand.
GTAGTAGTTGCTGTTTCTTGAAACATTCCTATTTTTTATGAACAACTTACCAGCCCCGGTTGGATTGGCCCTAGTCTTACCTTATGGAAAGTGACAACAAGGGCAAAAATGAACCTCAATGCTCAGTCATAACCTATTTGCTCTTGCCTTGAAGATACCTAATTGTAATTGACAGGGAATTAGCGTTTACGCCGGGAGTAAATTTAATTCTCAGGAATCTGCTAAGGCATTTCTCATGAGAAAAGAAGGTACTTGCAAAACGCTTCAAAGTCGCATAGAACAATATCAAAGTGGGTACTAGACAAATGCATCTTTCATGGAACAAACTTATTACGAGTATGTACACAGGTATACTGTCCGTAGTCTACAAGGTATATCTGACGTAATTATGCAGCTTGTGGTGATAATTATATCAACAATTTAGTGGCGTTTGCGTTGACCTTATATAATAATCTACTATCCTATTAACAGTTTGTAATAAGACGGTGTTTATATACAATTACTCAACGTCCGTGCGCATATCGCCTTATCGGTCGCACAAGAGTCGTTCTATTAAAAGTCATGAGCCGCCAGCCGATTATAACTTCTAATAGACGCCTTATCGAATAATTTACCATAAAGTTTCTCGCGCCTTACTTGCAAATAACTTATACATTATCGTAGTAACGAATAATCCGACTCCCGTGTGAAACTGTCCACTGTATCAGTATACCTAACATCAATTTATTTGGACCACTTTGATCAGTTATTTATTAGTGTACTACGAAAAATCGTAAATAACACATAGCTCGTCACCCTTTTTTTTACTTTTCTTCATGCGCCATCTCATCAAGTGAACGTCAGAAGTAACGAAATGTAATTTTGACCCTTACCACGAAGAGTGTTTGAAACGATAACTGGGTGAGGGCCAAATTTTTGGGCAGTAGTTTTAGCCTGATTAGTCATTAGTTAGCTATACAAACCGAAGAAATGAACAAAGTTCCGTTGTGACACAAAAATTAACCATAGAATTGCATGATTAATTTTCGTGTGTCGTAACGAAAAACTTTCATAGAAAATTTAATTGCGTTAGTTAAACTGGCTAATAATTTGGTCCTTACTCAACTACGACATGAAATTGTTAATTAATTTTGTTTTAATGGCAATCGATGCGTTAGTTAATAGAAATAATAAATAGCTTAGTTATTTAAGACAACCATTGGATGGATTCGTTCTAACCAGTCGCGCAGTATTGTCACGCTATTAGTAGTTCAGGGGGGCTAGCACAACTGACGCCGAGCCGCGACGCGAGTTGAGAAAGATCTACCCTTCTCTTTTTAATTTGCACGGTGCGAGCAAGACAGGAGACACCCAGTCGCGCGCGATGCGACTTTTTAGCAAGTTGTGCTAGACGTACAGTAGTAATATATCTGGCAATTATTTTATGTTTCCATCTATTCTGTAATAGAAAGGCGTTTATGTCGTGATGATTTCCGGGATAAAAACTGTCCTATGTCCGTCCCCGGTTCCAACTATCTCTATACCACATTTCATCTAAATCGGTTCAGCGGTTTAAGCGTGAAGAGGTAACAGACGACAGACAGACACACTTTCGCATTTATAACATTAGTATGGATATATATTTATAGAAGTACAAATGTCCCCTTTAAAAACCTATACTCTATCAGGCTTTTAATCCGGGTTTATTTATATTCTTTGTCTATGCCTCGATGCCTGTACGTGCCTTCTTCATGTGACCCTCTCCTATTGTGCTAGTATGATGCAACATTAAATAATAACATAATGATTGTGTGCTTAACGAGCTTATCTGTGTGCACTTATGAAGGCTCTATAAGATAATTCGACGGTCCCAATTAAAAGAGTCGGATCTGCAAAAATTTAGATTTTTGCTTTTCAGCGGCTTAGGTTGTAAAAAACTAATTTTAAAACCACATTCACAGATTTTAGTTTTTCTCAATACTTTTCGTAAAAACCAAGATAAAAATGTCGGATCTAAGAACAGATGACATTTAAAAACGCCGGTTGTAACAGTTCCGACATTTTTACGGGACACACAGTGAGTACAAAGTGTCGGATATAACACATTCTACTATTTTACACGGATAAGCGTGTTTTTTTTTGTGTATTTAATGTAATTTACAGCCTGTTAAGTTATCAAGTAAATTTTCTCTGTATTAAATTGTTACATAAGAGTTTCCGTGCCACAATGTCAGTTCTGCCAGTTACGACGGAGGAGGAGTTTTTTTGTCGGATGTGTTACATCCTACATAATTATGTATACAATTTCCAGACAAAAATGTCGTATGTGGCACTTCCGACAAATGATGCTTAAGCTATTCCGGTTAAAAAAGTGATATAGGAGGTTTTTGTATTTTTTTTTTTAAATGGCTGATAAAGTACATGTATGCTCAACGGCTAGTAATAAACAACCTACTATTATTAGTACTTATGCAAACATTCCAAGTTTGATAACGATATTCCATTAATTAACAATTTCCCCCATACAATTTTTTTTCCAAAAACTTTGACAGCTTCTCCTAAAAAGTAGCTATTTTGCAGATCCGACTCTTTTAATAGGGACCGTCGAATATGAAACTACGAAATGAGTGAATATTTCGCTCGGGATTTTGACGCTTATCGATAGCTACCTTTGCAATAAAATAAGGTAATAAGCAGGTTTAGACCATGAAAAGAGATCTGGTTCTTTTTCTGAGGTAATAGTGTAAAATAACAGATGAATTCCACAAAATACCAGTAGTTAACAGGGAGGTTTTACAGTATTGTATCCGCAGCACCGGTATTACCTTACAATATTGTGGAGCATACCAGTATTTGGGAGAATGTCTAAATATGTTTAGCTTAAATAATATTAAAAGAGATGTATATAAATTGACGTTTTTATAAATAATCCTAATTAAATATTTACTATAACAATTCCCTAACCAATTCAGCATTTAAGCTTCGAAGCTAAGATATCCTATATGAATATCATATAAAATTATACTTCTATACAAAACTTATACTTTTAAGTTAAATAAATTACATTGATAAGTAAGTACCGGTATTTATCCTTAATCCTGGTTGACAAAATATTTGATTTACTGCCGTATCGAGTTAATATTATCGCGGAAGCAACACTTAGGGTATGAGGTCAATTTTCGACGCCAGGCCATTGACCCCAAGGCTAATAATGATATAAGGCGACAGTTATCCGCTCGCTGGCAAGCACTTGCATTGTAATTTGTTGTACCCATTTGATTTAGCAAATGAGCTACTCGACTGTTAACCCCGCGTAATCACTCTACTTATAAACGCTAAGGTTTGCAAACATGTTACATTAGACTTTTACTTTACGCAAAAAATACCAAACGGATTTTGATGAAATGTTTCAGTAAAATAGCTAAGTTATATTACATTTTATATTCTGATGTATAAGCTAGTCTATACTAAAGGTTGTCTGGAAGAGATCGTTCTGTAGCGATAAGATCGCCTTGTTTTTTAACCTCTACTTTTATGTTTTATGTCCTGTACCTATTTGATTCATGTGTTTAGTTGTGCAATAGAGAGTATTCAAATTCAAATCGATAAATTAACCCTGCTATGGTGTGTGATATGCCCTAGTCGGTAATGGCACAGAAGGAGGCTGCGGAGAGAGAGCGGGAGAACAACCCTTCCGCTCCAAATATCCGCAGACGGAGAGCGGAGCGCGCACGCCGTCGCTATGCGCACTTGCTCCCCCCGCCGTAGAGGTCTGGATGGCAGGGTCGGGGGACCCTATCTGTCCAATAAGCCCATGGGATTGTAGCGCCCCGAAATTGTCCCGGGGCGCTCTCCCTGGTCGTGCCCGCGCAAACGGGCCAGTCGCGAGGGTCAAAGTAGAATGCGTCAATTTTTTTTTTTTTTTTTTTTTTTTTTTTCCCTGTTTTGGCCTGCGAGAGCGGCCAGTTACAGAACCTTTGGCCCTCCTTGGCAGCGACATGGTTGAACAATCGTTGGGGGTTTAGTGGGTAGTCGGGGCCTTCTGTCCGGGACCGGTCGGACGGTGCGTCAAAGCATTCCCCCAACGTAAAAAAAAGGCACTATAACTTATTGCCCATTTAAAAACTCTTGGACGGACTAATAAGGTTTTCTAATAAGGTATGGTTTTAATTGTATTTTAAATCTGTATGTTACTTATACTAGTTTCTTCCTGTACTATCTTTGGGTTTTTATTTCATACTAGCTTCCACCCGCGAGTTCGTCTGCGTGGACCCGGGATAAAAACTATCTTTAAACTATCTTCGTGCAAATTTTTTATCCAAATCGGTTGAGCCGTTTAAGCGTGATTGAGTAACAACATCCAAAAATCTAAACTAGAGATGCAACGGATAGTGGTTTGGCCGGATACCGGATACCGAATATCCGGCGGTGCAGCTGGCCGGATATCCGCTATCCGGCCGCCGGATATTCGGCCAAAAGTTACATGCCTGAAATGAAGCAAATTCGACCGCACCCGTGCGCGGCGCTCTGTGTAGGTTGTAAGTGTTGTAACTTGTCACTCGCTATGGCAGGCTTTGATAGAATAGAAACATGCGCAAATTTTTAAACTGACTTTGACAATTGATTACTTTGTTGTTCGTCATTTATTCAACTTTAGTTTACCTACTGTAGTTCTCTTTTTACCATTGTAATATTCTAGACCTATACATTACATTTAATACCGGAAAAAAGTTATATTTTCGGTATAAAATAATATCCGGTATCCGGCCGGATACTATGCCACTATTCGGTATTCGGCCGGATAGTAAAATTGAGGCCGGATAGTGACCGGATATCCGTTGCATCTCTAATCTAAAACTCCAAACGTTTCGCCATTTGATGTTTCGATTAGTGTTTGTGGTTGCACGCCCCATCCACAACCTCATACACCTTCAAGGTACCGTAAGGTATTTATTACAATCGCAATTATGCCGAATAGATGCATAATTAGGATATTATGTACCCTGAATGAAAGCACAGCAAGCCAATAAATTGATGGTATAATGGTCAAACGTGGTAGACTACGCTCTTGGCTTTAGGCACTTTACCAAATTATTCGATTACGTCATCAAGTCATCATCATACCTTCACGAATTTGTGTCTCACTCTTTTGTTCAAGTCGCAAAGAACGTTTAAAATAATTAGTTTTGGACAGCTAAAGAAGGTATTTTATGATACATAATATTGGACTTAACCGCACTGTGGTTTGGCAGGTTTGTATCTAGGCTATAAGCATGTAAAAAAATACTTAGGGAATAAAGGTTTTTTTTTTGTAATTACTTAGTTCGGAAACGATGCCATCGACATTACTTACCCAAATACTCATTAGGGGCCTGAAAAAGGTGCATTGCACATTGACATCGGTGTGCTAAACGAGGACATTTGCACCTGCATTTTCCTTTTAAGGGACGTGACCGAATTCTTTAAGTAGCTGACACTCGGAAATTGAACACAAAATAATAGTCCAGGCAATGAACTGACAACTTGTATGGAAAAAATGCCAATTTTTGAAATAATTTATAATAGCTTATTTTTTATGTGTAACGGATATATTATCAATTAAATAGTTACTCAGCGACAAAATCCGACAAAATTTCAGACATCGAAAAAATTATAAGTTAACTGTCTTCTGAAAAGTCAGTAAAAATGATAATAAATGTTTTTGTCTTTATTTTGGTTCATTTACATTTGCTCTATATTATTCAACATAAATCGTACAAAAAAAGATAATGCATGCTTCATTTAAATCTACATAATTACTTCCGGGTGGAAAGTTTGTCGGATTCTTGACTAAATCATCTTAGAATAACATTTTCAAATGAAATCAACAAAAAAAACGCTATTATAAATTAATGTTTTTCAAAACCGTATTTTGCCTGGAGTATAAGTAAAACTGTTTTAACCGCTGTTCATTTGATTAGACCTGCATCTTCTGGCACGGAACTCAATTGTCATTGCTTTTATGCCGGCTCTACACATTGGGCCAACGTTGGCGCGTGAGCTTGAGGCAGCTATGTAAACGAAAGAGATCGAGTTATAGCCCTCTCCCTCTAACGCATAGCTGCCTTCTGCTCACGCGCCAACGTTGGCCCAGTGTGTACAGCGGGCTTTACAGATGCTCGTCTCCCCCCTTGCAGCTTAGTTACGTACGAGTGCATAACAGTCGTAATAATTATGTATTAAATTCATCGTAGGTATCTATCTACATGCCAGTGGTCGGACCAACTCAAGAATCCAGAAGTACAAAACATTGCTACTGAGAGGAGCCGATGGAGACAGTTCGTCCTTTCCAGACTTGCACCCCACCATGACCACGTCTTCAGACATGAACGAACGACCAGACATTTTTCGACGACAATTGAACGAATTTAACGCTAGGGAATTGTAGGTACCTGTGGTCTTAGATTAAGCAGCAAGGCGTGTCAAAGCGACACTTCACCTGTTAATTCAGTCTATTCCCTAAGTAGTGCCTAGGTACTATATACAGAGAAAGGTTAATTACCGTACTGAAAGCACCAATAGCGGCGACACAGTACAGTTGTGACATTTAGGCCTTATCGGCGTGTCTGCAGCAAATTGATTTATAACGTGTTATAAATTAACCCGATATCTAACGACGTACGCGCAACGTAATTCTTAGACATTCCTGTTATAGTAATTAACGCGCTATAATTTTAACTGTCCGAAGATTGCTGTTGGAGTTGGAGTCTAAAAAACGTATTCTGCTGGACATAGGCCTCCCCCAAAGAGTGCCACAACGACCGGTCATGCACCAACCGCATCCAGCGGACTCCCGCGACCTTTTCCAGCACGGTTAGCACAAGACGGCACGCGAGCTCTCTCGCACTATTCGTCTCTATCTTATTAGAAAACTTAGAAAGAGACAGCTCGGGCGCCGTCTTGTGCTAACCGTGCAGGCCACTGAAAACGGCCATTCCCAATAATCAATCCACGGATAGTTTTCCTTACCAGCAGTTACAGTTTGACAGATTACCCATAGAAAATGTGTCAAAATGTAACTGCTGGTAAGGAAAACTATCCGTGGATTGATTATTGGGAATGGCCGTAAGTGGGAAGATGACGAATACTTATGTTCATTGGCTGGTATAAATATATCACAGCCCACTAAAAAGTAAGTAGGTTGTTCAACTAATAATAAATAAAATCAAATAAATAATACAAAATTACTATAATTCGGTAGTATAGTATAGATGTTATTATAAAAATAGGCACTTTCATTTTACGTTAGTAAACTGACGTAAAATTAAAGTGCATATTTCTTTACCATGATTTCTATCCGATAGACAGATTTATAAATCAGCGATAGACATAAAAAAAACAGAATGTAGCTAATAATAAGGAGACGTGGTTCAGATGGTATATTTCTGTGAGCACGCGGTTTTGCATCACGAAAATACCCACTGCATGACTGTCAATGTCCACAGCAAAAGGTATTCTAATACAAAAGGCATTTGCGCCATTTTATGTGTTCAGCCTGATACACTCCTTTGTGATACAAGCGGCTGCCAATTTTAAGTCATGCTTCCTGTAGGCGTGGGCGCAGTATTCCATTAAAATTATAAACTAAATATGGCTTGAATAAGTAAGTGGGCAATAGTGATAGTATTCACATCAAGTACTATGTAGTATTGTATATAGAGTAGTGTAGGCTCGCTTAGCTCTTCGACGACCTTTAAGAGGAAACAAAAAGGTCGAGATAGTTAAGAAGTAGGTATTTGTAAAATGTATTGCTGTCGCGCCAACCTCAAGCCTCCCCCCGCAGAGCGCGATAGAGACAACTGCAGCTTGGACCGAAAATACCTATTAAAAGAACATAAAATCAACGTTTCGTAGTCCCCTCATTTCTTCTCCAAAATTTGACCTTAGGCATTCTATCAGGCAATAGAAGTCAGTACTATTGTTGCACGGCCCGCTCCATAAGGCAGTGCAGGTGCGAAAGAGATAGCATGATCCAATTATTAATGACCTGAATCGCCACTTGGTTTTGCGGATACTATAGTACTACTATCATACCATGATTCAGACAGTATACCGGTCTAAATCAATATTACATTTGAATAATTAATTAATATGAAAGTCCAAACAGCACGAGTGCTCTGAAAGTTGTGGTTAACAGGAAACTATAAATGGCCAGTGGCCAGGCCACCCTTTGTGATTCTGCAGTCTGCGTCATACTCGTATAGTTAGTAGCAGCCAAGGTAGCCAAATATTTCGGTACACGTCTTTATTACTGTAAGAATAAGGGTGTGTTACGAAATATTTGGCTACTCTGGCTGCTACTAACTATATGGCGCTGACTGTTACCCATACCTATACCTCTAACTAATGTAGTGGGCAAGGTATCATAATAATTCATCACTTTAAATCCTGGGGCAAGACGGTAGATACAAAGTAATCTTGCTCATTTTATAACGCGAGATTCTAGTGAAGGGTTTGTTCGGTTTAAGTACCGGCAAGGCCGTGCCAAGATAGCGCTCACTATTATTCGTTTGATAACAGATATCCCTGTGTATACAGGCTGTTCACTGGCCTCAGCCGTAAAGTTTCAATGTATCTTTGACTGTATGAAAGAATGATTTCCTTGTGGAGAGTTTTAATTTTACAGTCGTAAAACTCCCATTAGACCGGTATACTGTCTGAATCATGGTATGATAGGTGGGAATGGTACCAGCGGTTCAGCTATTTATAGTAGATATTATTTAAGGGGCTACCCGAGGTTTTCATCGATTTTTGACAAGTTTTGAATCGTATCTACTACTTTTGCACTACAGATAGAATCATAAATCAAACGGCTATCGGTTCTTCAATCTTTTATCTCCATTTTGACAGACCGGATTTTGAAACAAATTAATACTTAATTTTGTATGATTTTTTTAAACATTGTCTAAAAAAACACTTATTTCGCATCTCTATTGACGTGAAAGATCTAACATATACGAAATCTACAAATTTGGGTTCGTCTATGACGTCTCTAAAAACTGACAGAGGGTTTTAATTTTAAACCAATTAACACAAAAGTTATGGCCAGAAAACCAGTTTTTTGGCCTAAAATTGTTCAACTTTGATGCCAAATATCTCGAAAACAATGAAGTTTGAAGTAAATATGGGATACTATATTGCTTAAAGCCGTTGTTGTTAATATAATAAGCTACAAAAAACATTAGAAAATTAAGGGATTCAGATCGAAGGTCATTGGCGTATGGGAGCCTCTTAATGTCGCCGACTTTTTATAAAACTGTCATAGGAATTGGAATGTTGTACATTGGACACCTTGATGCAATTCGGCAAACTATAACTACAACTTAGAAAAGTGGAAAAACCCCCGACATTTTCATTTCAAAGTCTAATATCTCAAAAACGGCTGAACTGATTTTCATGAAACATGGCTAAGAACACTCGGGATAAAATTATCTAATCCGTTTGGGAGCTAGGATACCACGGACAGATACACAGATACACAGACACGTTAAACTTATAACACCCCTCTCTTTGCGTCGAGGGTTAAAAATAACCTCAAGTGTAGGTACAAGGCGTTGTCAAACACAAAGTATGACTTTACGACGTCCCAAATTTTAATAGGTACAGATAAGTGATGATGTTATGTTACGGGACATATATTACACACCCACACACTCGCACACAAGAGAAAAGAAAACGGGTATAATTCACATAAAAATCCTTTAAAAACTTTTTTATCCGTTTGCATTGCTTCTGACTCCTGAGTATTTCTTAAAGCTTGCTCTCGTATCTCAAGGTTCGAACCTTCAGCCATCACGTTTTTTAAAGTACTTACTAATAGTGCTTGGGTGTCTTCGGGATGAACGTGAGTTGCAGACTAAAAGTGACAACACAGACACATACACAGTTTGACAGTCGCATAGTTCTGATATTGCTTCCGATATACCGAATCTTAAGGAATAATCAAACGAGTTAGTGGTGAGGAGAGTCGACTGAATCGAAATTCCTGTAGAAAAACAAAACTCACCTGATTAAGACTTCGCAGCATACATGGGGTTTTTGAAGGAAGACGTCGGGGGTTTGTACAGGGGGTTAACCCCGACACTGTCCTCCGGGTCGATATTGGCGTAGTTGGAGCCGGCCGTCGGCAGCGCCCCCTGTCCCTTCCACATGACGTAGCCGACCGCGGCAGCCACGGCAGCCGCTATAGCTGCTACCACACCAATCACCACCGGGATCGTCACTGAAAACATACCACGCGTTTTAAAGTACGAGTACATAGGCGGTAGAGCACTCGTGTCGCAAAGTATCATAAACAGGCTATAGGAGGCTTTCATTAAGACTGAAAACTTGAAGGCTTTACATAAATTGACCATAAAATATACTCCAGGCAAAATACTTACGGTTTTGAAAAACATTAATTTATAATAGCGTTTTTTTTGTTGATTTCATTTGAAAATGTTATTCTAAGATGATTTAGTCAAGAATCCGACAAACTTTCCACCCGGAAGTAATTATGTAGATTCAAATGAAGCATGCATTATCTTTTTTTGTACGATTTATCTTGAATATTATAGAGCAAATGTAAATGTCCCAAAATAAAGACAAAAACATTTATTAATATTTTTACTGACTTTTTAGAAGCCAGTTACCTAACTTATCATTTTTTCGATGTCTGAAATTTTGTCGGATTTTGTAACTATTTAATTGATAATATATCCGTTATACTTAAAAAGTAAGCTATTATAAATTATTTCCAAAATTGTCATTTTTTCCATACAAGTTGTCAGTTCATTGCCTGGACTAATAAGCCAATTCCTTAGGTTATCGTATACATCTCTAATTCGTCTGCTTAGACACTCTATACGGATTCTCGACATTGTCGACAGGCGACTACTATAAATACCCTAGTTGAAAAATGAGTATTAACTGCAACCTCACACTTCAACTCTTCACTCAACTTCTGCTAGGCCTCTCACAGACTGGAGCGGCCTGAGGTGGCGGTCAATAAGAATAAGACAGCCAATGACAAGTTTAGTATTGTCCGCCGCGGCCAGGCCGCGCCAGTGTGTTGCTGGCTCTCAAAACATTGTTACTTTCGGCAAGGAGTAATAAAGGAACAGACAAAAAATAGAAACAAGCCAGAATTATGTCCGATGTAATTTTTTGTCCGATGTATATAATCGGTTATTGTTTCAGGACGCAAAATACATGTTTAATTGTTTATTTTGTTCGTAGTCACTTATGATGACGAAAGGCAGCCGTTTCTATTATACAAAGTCGAATGGTAGACATATTACAACTGTGTAAACTTATGAGGCTTTCGGTTTAAAGTAAGTGTAATAGTTTCTATAATAACTTTTGTTTGGAATATATTGGAATATTACTAACATGAGTCATTAGTGTGTAGATCATCAATCAATCTACGTGAGATTTTTTAAAGGCACTATTTGTTAATACGTAGTATGATGTATTTCTCATTCATGCTTCTCACAGCAAAGGAAAATGAGTATCTAATACCGCATAGACCTATGCTATTAATTAATTTAAAGGCCCAATGATATTAAGCCTATGCCTTAAACTAAATACCTACTACGTAGATGCAAGTACGTAGGTAAATATGTACATGGTCAGATGAACTTGAAAGTGAACAAATGGTAGACAGATGCCACCAACTAAACGGACACACTAACATGACCAAAATAACAATGTATTTAGTAGGCTGTATCATAATTTACGGAGTGAACCGGCTATGTGTATTGTCATGTAGTCATCATTCAGGCAACATAGCGATTGTTCAACTAGTTTCAGCTATTATTACGGACTTACCTCCATTTCCTTCGGGGACGGGGATGAGCTTCGCAGATTCACTGAACTCTTTCCGCATAATATGAATGTTCGTGTTAACCTTGGTAGCCCAGTACTCCAGCGATTCTTGCTCGATATACACAATACATTTCACCCACAGCGACCTGTAGGCATCGAACTCTTGTTCCAGCAGGGTCGCATTCCACCTCTCGAGGACATTGGGCGTACACGCTTCACGGCAATTCCCTTCTTTGTTGTCTTTTAGGCAGTCGACGAGACACTCAGTGCCGTTGACAGTAGAACAAATGTCCATACAATTGTCATCTGGGTTGAAATATTGAGATCCTGGTATTTGGGTTTCGTTGTAGCAGTGACATTTGCTGCACTCGTCACAATAGCCGTTACCTGAACATTGTACCTGTTAAAAAAATATGATTACCATAATATCTAAGCGAGTGTTTCTAAGTGTACCTGCATACTATGTGGGCTTATAGCATGAAAAATATACAATAAAATGTACTATAGGTATTTGGGTCATTCTACTTATCGATGACAAAGAGGAAAATATATGAACAATTGATCTAACGAAATTATAGACATCTATTGTCGCTTCTTTTATCAACTTCATGTATTTTTTTTAATCTGATTATGTAAGGTAAGTATTTCTTAAATAGTACAGTGTTTGTCACAATATTAGATAAAAAATTCAAAGGTCATCAAGTTTTAACAGCCTGGTTATAGTTTTCTTTTGAAACAAGATAGGAAGATCGTTCCGTGGATGAAGGACGAAGGGAGGCTAAAGCTGATTTTCCACCGGGGGGGGGGGCGAGAATTGAAATTCGTATGGCTAATTTTCAATTCTCTCCTGGTGGAAATAGTAAGTGCCATACAAATTTTAATTCACGCCTCACCTCGTCTCGTCTCGCCCCTCCGGTGGAAAATCAGCTTTATATACATCTTCAGTTTTACTCGGCCAATGTTAATCGCAATGCTGATCAAAAGCCAGGGGCTCATGGATGAGAGGTTATCCCTCCTGCGACATACAGCGCGCGCCTCTCCTTATGTATACCTACTTCTCAAAAACATGATTTTGAATAAAGTGAAGACTCACTTCGTTAATTGCGGTGCAGGACGACGATGTATCTCCACGGTCTGGGCAAATTTCACAGTGTTTTCCCTTCCTGATAAAGAAATAATTTTAGCTTTAGCATGTTCCTAACATAAAATACTGTAAAGGCTTATAGATGACAGTTGATAAGTTTTTTTAAGGGGCTCCCAGCTCCAAATTACCTGTAACGCAACTGACCAGCACCCTCGATCTTTAACTGTCCCTATTTCCGTGTTTTATGGCTTATTGTATTAACAAAAACGAATTTTACCGAAATAAGTAGTACCCCATACGAGTATTTGCTACAAAGCTCTCAGTTTTCGATATATATGGCACCTAACTTTGGCAATTTTAGGCCAAAAAACCAGTAGGACGTAACTTTTGTGAAAATGAGTTACTTAATGATAAAAATCTCTCGAGCGTTGTTAGAGACGTCAATAAGGACCACTTATATGAAAATTGCATATGTATACAGGGTGTGGCCTGGAATAGGAGCAAATAATTAAACGATAATATCGATAAATAATCGAACATAGAGCTTTTTTGGACCATGATTACATAAGTAATTTTAAAAAAATCCATTTTTTTTTAATTCTCCTCGTTCAAATGTAGATAAAGGATTGAAGAACCGATAGGCGTTTGTGCCATTAATATAAGTATCTATAGTTTTAACGAAAGAATATCAACTCAAAACTCGTCAAAACTCATCTAAAAGCGCGTAGAGCCCTTTAAGCCAAACATATTTTTTCTGTAGAATCTATAGGCTCAATACAGCAAGAGAATATTGTTGACACAAAATAATCATTTATTTTTCCAGATTATGATTCAACATAAAAATCCATAATCAAGAAAACGTTAGTTTCAAGTTTCAATACATGTGAGTAGTTCGCTTGATTAACAACATGGTTGCAGGAGAAATGTTTTATAGAGTTAACGAATTTTTCACATTATTCATTTACATTATTTATTTTTCATGTTGTTTTTCTGTGATGACATTTTATTGGACTGAATTGATTGTACATTAATAAATATTATCAGTTATTATAACAATTTGCACGCCTGCATGCTGTCCGTACACTTTTAGCCCATATTCTGGCAAATGAAGATATTTTGATTTTGAAAATAGCGAATAATTAACAAAATAAAGAACTGACCTATAGTCGTTGCACTGGCACGAACCGCAGGTCAAGTTGCCGTATCCGTGGCAGGTCGGCGAATCCACCTCCACCTTTTCAGTGCAGCCGCACGCGCACGGCACGTGGTACTTCAGAACAGACTTCTCAGAAACTCCTCTAATACCAACTTCGACGAAAACGTACTCGAACTCTCGCGAATTTTCTGAGCAAAATCCGTCTTTTACTACCGTAGTAACTTCAATTATGTTTCCAGTCATCTTATATGTTATATCTACTTTTGTTTCTCCAGATGGTTGCGTTGTGTTCACATGATGATATGGCTGCGAACAATAATTAATATTACGATAACGCAGGAGATTTGGAATAATTGTAAAGTTACGCACGGGTACGGAAAATGTTTTTTTTTCATGATAATTACGAATATGTTAGGGATTCCAAATCTAGTAGTTTATATATCAAGTGGGGTTTCATATATGAAAGGGCTTAAGTTACACATTCCGAAAAAAAATTTTTTTTTCTTTAGTGGTTAAATATTGATTCATGAAGATGAAGATGAAATTAACATACCTACAGGAAAAATATAACGGAATCTTTATCTAGGTTGTTTTTCTGTAAATCAAAAAAATGCCTTTTTTAATTTCCCATGTTTTTTCTTTTAGTTACTCTAAAAAAATCTATATACTTATATAAAACTCTTGCGTGACTAATCTATTGACAGACAGCGCACAGCCTAAACCGCTAACGATATAAGCATGAAATTTGGAACAATATATACTTTACAATACGTGAACTTGTGCTAAGAAAGAATTTTTCGAAATTCAACCCTTAAGACGCTGTCAACACCAAAAGGCCCTTGAGGATTTTGGATAGCGCGCTCACTGTCTATTTGTATCGGAGTAAACGAGAGCGAGTGTTACCGGGCGGCCCGTAACACTCGCTCTCGATGAAGATATTACATAAATATTGAAATAAAAAAAGGGTGGATTATTTGTGAAATATGACTCGTTAGCGGTTTAGGTATGAATATGTTGACTTCATGTTTTTAATTGCAGACCCATACGTCAAAAAAATAAAGACAAATAAAAATAAATATTAGGGGACAATCTTACACAAATCGACCTAGTCCCATAGTAAGCTCATTAAGGCTTGTGTTATGGGTACTAGACGACGATATAAATACTTAAACACATAGAAAACTTCCATGACTCGGAAACAAATATTCATGCTCATCACACAAATATTTGTCCTTACCGGGATTCGAACCCAGGACCTTCAGCTTCGTAGGCAGCGTCACTACCCACTAGGCTAACCGGTCGTCAAACCGACATATAACCGTTTAATGTGGTGAATATTAACATATATTTTATTTGATGTGCTAGAACAAATAGTTTGTCATAAAAAAATAACATCAATTTCACCAAATTAGGTCTTGTCAGCCTCTTAAAGGGGTGAAATAGTGGTCGAACCGTTGTATGGAATTTAAATGGGTATTCATTTGGAAAGTTATAACTTGAATCTTTGTATGAAGGTTTCTTACTAAAAAGCAAAACAAATGATTTAGCTTTGCTATAAAAATCATCCCCTAAGGGGGTTAAAAAAGAGTTTAAAGTTTGTATATGTGTCGTTTTTAAAGTTAGCCGTTTAAAACATCGGTCACAAGCTCCTAATGTACAGTCAAAAACATTGATAAGGGATTTTTTTCTAATTCATCCCTTGAAGGGGTTAAGATAGGGGTTGAAAAGTTCTCATAAGTAATGTGTGATTTTTAATGATAAAATGACAAACATAAACATGAAAGCAGGACAGCAGGTTTCTTATACAACATGTAATTCTGTCCGGATTTTTTTTTTTAAACTTGCCCCCTAAAGGGGTGAAATAGGAGTTGTAACGAGAAGACGTTCTTTTAAAAACTTATAGGGGGAGAGTGACTCAACAATTTGTTGAAAGATTACTTATTAAAATACAAATAGTGTTTTCAGCGTTTATGAAAATTCTACTCCTAAGGGCGTTAAAAAGGGGTGCAAGGTTTGTATAGGAAACACTTTTTTTTATTAATTACATTAATTAATTAATTACATTTATTTTCGCCAGCGTGAGTGACACCACGCCAAAGTGAACTGCTGTGCAATTCTGTAACTTGTTTTAACCTCACCCCTTATATATCTTAACGCCGCAATTCGTATTAACTACAGTAAATATTAAGCATTAACGAACGCGCGGTTTATACGGCGCTTATAAGCTTAATCAGAGGTCTAGTTTACACTGGTTCGGTCGTGGTGACGGGTGCGTCAAAGAAGCGAACACCAGCCCTGCGTCGATCGATCGATCCATTTTGTCGACAGACGTGGATCGTACACCTAAAATAACCCGTAGGCCCTGTACTTGTAAGAGAACTACTTACGACCAGGCCGCTTTTCAATCCCAAGTGT
The DNA here is from genome assembly GCA_947578815.1 of Epinotia ramella. Lineage (NCBI taxonomy): Eukaryota > Metazoa > Arthropoda > Insecta > Lepidoptera > Tortricidae > Epinotia > Epinotia ramella. Next base: position 21,728,973 of record OX388206.1, read on the forward strand.
CCGATAAACTCTATTTCTGTGATTTTCCCCGCATTTATCTCAGCCAGATTTTCCTCATGCTGGGGGCGGTATACTGCGCCGTACTTGGTGTTGGGGTCCACAGTAGTGGGGTTCTCCCTGTGGTTCTTGCACCATCCATCCACTGCTCGTATCTTTTCTTGACATGGTCGGGGCTGAAACAACAAAATATTTGAGACGATTATAAATAAAATAATAATAAAAAATATTAGGGGACAATCTAACACAAATCGACCTAGTCCCATAGTAAGCTTGTGTTATGGGTACTAGACGACGATATATATCCTACTAATATTATAAATGCGAAAGTTTAGATGTTTGGATGTTTGTTACTCAATCACGCTTAAACGGCTTAACCGATTTGGATGAAATTTTGCACGAAGATAGTTTATAGCCTGGATTAAAATATAGGATAGTTTTTATCCCGGGTCCACGCAGACGAAGGCGCGGGCGGAAGCTAGTAATAGATATAAATACTTAAATACATAGAAAACTTCCATGACTCAGAAACAAATATTCATGCTCATCACACAAATATTTGCCCTTACCGGGATTCGAACCCAGGACCTTCAGCTTCGTAGGCAGCGTCACTACCCACTAGGCTATTATGTTACGTAACTTATTTTAACTCTGGTTGCACCAACTTCTTTGTGATGGATCGGTTAACCTGAATATGGTGCCGGGTTCTGTCACCTATAAATAAGTTTGTGAGATAGTATATTTGTAAGTTTCTATGTAATCGCTCATCTCCGGAACTACTAGACAAATTTCACAAAATATTTTGCTGTGTATAGTATGGACCTTTTGGATAGACATAGCCTCAGAGCATATAATACTATAGAGCGGACAAGCCGCCGGCGGCTGTGTCGCACATGTTAGCTCATTGGGCATACTGCGCCGCCAGTTCACCGTCCGTTGTTCACCGAGAAAGTTCAGTTTTTTCCAAAATGCCGAGTTGCGCAATAAATACTTGCAAACATCGCAGTTATTTGATTTATTTCCACACTAATGGGATCACTTTTGACAGGGAAATACTATAAATACTATTTATTTCAAATAAAACCACGAATTCAAGAACTTGCGACAGGCATGTCCGATCTCCTTAGTTCCTATATCTGTGGACATAGCTTATGTTTTATGCCGCGGGGTTGCCTGCGTCGTTTGCAATAAGCGGGCGAAGCCGCGAGGGCTGCTAGTCGTATAGAATAATACTAACAGACAGATTTTGATACATGTAGGTAGGTTATTTACGATTCAGACTAAACGCGTCAATATTTAATATACAGTCAGCATACGAAGTAGCTAAGCAAAATAAAACGCTCAAAATAACCTCCAAAGAGCCTTATTCCCTTGACATTATTAGAGTTCGTGTGTAGATCATTTTGAGCACTAGAACTGCTTAGCAAATTCTGCTGCTGACTGTACATTAACTTATTTTGAAATAATGAATTTACATACATACATGCATTCACGCCTTTATTCCCAAAAGGGGTGGGCAGAGCACATGCAACTTATGTTCCAGCGCCACTTTTAGCATAAATGTGGGTATAAAAGATCGACAAAGTGTGATATTGCAGTGATAGGTTGCTAGCCCATCGCCCACAACACACTTCAACCCTGGTCCCTTAGTCGACTTTTACGACACCCCAAGAAAGGGGGTGGTGAAATTCTAACCCGACACTACACGGGCCATAACGGGCGGGGCATAATGAATTAAAATAGTGGATAAAGATTACAGATGCGATGCGCCGAATATGGGTTTTGTCGAATACGAATATTCGGCCGAATGTTCGGTTCAGCTTTTGCCGAACCGAATATATGGTCGAATTATTCGGTTCAACGTAATGCCTTTATCAACCGTTCTAATATAGACTCATTTAGTGGTAAAAATCTTATTGGTTTTAATATAAAATATGTACTTTTACTACAGTATTAAAGTTGGTTACATAGTAACAATAAGAATCCGTTTTAGAATAACAATTACACAAGGCAATGACTATATTACATATTGAAATTCGCAGACAAATACCTATAAAATGACTCGGTAAATATTCGGAATTTTGAATAACGAACATTGAAATATGCCGAATACCGAATAATTACCGAATATTCGGCATATCCCTAATAATGACATGGGCTATCACTATCACGAGTCTCTGTGCGTCTACAGTTAAAGCATGCCAGCAGTGGCTGGTACAAACGCCAACACAGTTAACTGACCATCCTGTATTTAAATAGAACCTTATTACAATGCACATAAAGTGCACGGATGGTCAGCAGTTAGCTGTGTTGTCGATAGTACAACGACGAGTAAGTTAGAAGTAAATACCGATACCAGCCTACCCGAGGTAAATTCAAGTATGCGCCATAATCTCTTAGCTCCTTGTAAGGCACTGGTTTGTATCCTACACGACTAATTACACAAATCGCCCTGCTAATGAATCCGAGATTGAAACTGGTTGAAATGGTTTACATTCGCGACGGCTGTGTCTGGAGGTGGCTAGAGCGTAGTTTATAATGCCATCAGGGGGGCTAGTACGCTAAGTTTTTTTTCGTCCCATTCTGGCAAATATGCGAGTGCAAGAGGGACAAATGCTTTATGCCGGACATAAAACCTAGCGTGCCCCCCTAGCAGAGGCTATACCGAGTTGATGCTATTCTTTTAACACTTACTCGTCTTGATAATGCTCAATTTTCGGTCTGATAGTGTTTAATGACTTAGTTTAACACATTTCCAGTAAATTCTCGAGCATTAATCATTTTATAAAGGTAACTGCGGGCACCACTGAGTTTGACCGTATCATTCCCAGTGTCTTTGCTCTAAGAAACCAAAGTTTAAACAAGTTAAATAAAAACTTTTTAAAAATACACCAGAACTCACTTCTGAGGACCAATTATAGAAAACTAGCTTCCGCCCGCAACTTTGTTTGCGTGGACCCGGGATAAAAACTATCCTATATTTTAATCTAGTAGGCTATATAAACTTCTCATCTACAGGTCGCATTTCTCAACCGGTTCTCGTGAAATTTCGTGAGCAGGTATAATGATGGTAGATTATATTATATTAGATTTATTTATTTTTTAATAATAAATTACATTAGGTCAATTTACACGATTTAATATTATGATCGGCGAATACTAAAAAAATAGAATTACTCCAGGCAAAATACGGTTTTGAAAATCATTAATTTATAACGGCGTTTTTTTTGTTGATTTCATTTGAAAATGTTATTCCAAGATGATTTAGTCAGGAATCCGACAAACTTTCCACCCGGAAGTAATTATGTAGATTTAAATGAAGCATGCATAATCTTTTTTTGTACGATTTATCTTGAATATTATAGAGCAAATGTAAATGAACCAAAATAAAGACAAAAACATTTATTAATATTTTTACTGACTTTTTAGAAGCCAGTTAACTTATCATTTTTTCGATGTCTGTAATTTTGTCGGATTTTGTCGCTGGGTAACTATTTAATTGATAATATATCCGTTATACATAAAAAAATAAGCTATTATGAATTATTTCCAAAATTGACATTTTTTCCATACAAGTTGTCAGTTCATTGCCTGGACTAAATCATAATAAAATTAAATAGAAAAGTACAAATTATTAATGTCAGTATAGGAGTTAAGTAACTAAAGAATTTAGATATACCTATCAATAAAGTTTGTCAAAAGTTGAATAATAATCACAGTAAACTATATATCTAATACAAATCAATAATCAATGTCAACATTATTTAATTTTCATGAAGTCATCCAATAAAAATATTCTAAATTGCCGCTTGAACGTTTCGTCAGATGATTCATTATTTAATTTGACGGGTAGTTTTCTTGCTTTTTTCTCTTTCTTTTTGAAATCACGTTTTCGGTAACGGCTCTAACGATTTCGATGAAGTTTTGAATGTAGGGTTTGGGTTTACAAGGGCGAAAAATCCATCTAGCTAGGTTTCATGTCTGGGAAAAAATCGTTTCATCCGTTTTTTCTCTACTTTCACCTAAGCAGAGCTCGGTCGCCCCGGGACTAGAACTTTATCGTCGATTCAGCTTTTAGATATTAAAAAAGAGAGGCTCGCGAGTTCTACAGCGTTATATCTAGTGTTATATTAATGGACTTCTTTAGATCTGTGTTATGTCTGGCGCCACTGAGCGTAGTGGCGGACTACAGAGCTCGCTTGAGACGGACATGCCACTTTATGCATTGTGCATAGGTAATGTGTATATGTGCGGAATAGAGTTCCATTAAGCTTAATATAGTTATAGCGAACCACATCAACGATACATTTTTTGTTACCCTTCTGAGGGGTGATCACGTAACTTTTCGAATGCACCTTAGGACAACTCAACTGTTATCCCATAATTTAGAACCTCGCAAACCATAACGCAATTGAATACTTTTATTCTGATGCTAAAGTTTATGCTCTATGGACAATCGAAATAATTATTATTCAATTGTACGCAGAACTAAAATGAATTTTGATCAATCACGAGGCTCGATTTACAGAAAGACATCAACGCGTTTTAAGAAAAAGCGGTTGGCTGCACTTCGTTACCAACTTTGTTTAATAAATTATTATTTCCGTTGACTCGTAGAAAATTATTGTAAGTATACGATAGTTATATAACTACCTTTTTTAAGTCTCGAACCTTAATTAGGCCACTCAGCAACGTGGTACTCGACTGAAAAAGCATAGGTACCTACATTGTATAACGATTGCATAAAATACTATTAGATCAACCTGACGCGCGTACCATGCGTTACGTGCTCGACCTGCGGACCCGTATTCCATCTGCGATCCTATACTTAATAATATATACATTTTTGGATGTTTGTTACTCAATCACGTTTAAACGGCTCAACCGATTTGTATGAAATTATGCGCGAAGATAGTTTATAGTCTGGATTAAAATATAGGATAGTTATCGTGGGTCCACGCAGACGAAGTCGCGGGCGGAAGCTAGTATTTAATAAAGCGGTAATGTCTGAGAAATGTAAGTTTGTATGGTAGGGTTGTAGAGATTAATCTCCGAAACTACTCATACGTCTTTCAGCAGTAAGCCTATATGGACGCTTTTCCTTTCTGATATAAAGCTGCGTTAGCCCCTTTTAAGTATTCTAAAAATAAATGAACATTCATATTTACTGCCAACTTTTAAAACGGTCGGTCGCCGCAGTACAGTCGAGTTCTCCAATATCTATACAGACAACCTTTAAAAATATCTATACAGTCTTTGTTACTGACATAAGATGCATGTGTATTTATTATTAAGTCAGGTCAACAACGGTCGTGCATATTTCGCGCTTTGTTCAGTGTGGATATTGTCGCATAATGGCGTATCTAACACATTATATGTAAACCTCATGCATAACTACATTCGCGCTTCAATACTTGGTAAGGCCTGTTTTGATCCAATTGCGCTGGTCATTTCTAAGATTAGGTATGTATGGAATCCTGGGCGTTTAATGCTACTGTAAAGTATGATACTGGGGTAGAGTCTTCCGCATACAAGTATAACAGATAGTTTATAACATTACATACTTATATGACGACCGGTTAGTCTAGTGGGTAGTGACGCTGCCTACGAAGCTGAAGGTCCTGGGTTCGAATCCCGGTAAGGGCAAATATTTGTGTGATGGATGAGCATGAATATTTGTTTCTGAGTCATGGATGTTTTCTATGTATATTAAATATATCGTCGTCTAGTACCCATAACACAAGCCTTATTGAGATTACTATGGGACTAGGTCGATTTGTGTAAGATTGTCCCCTAATATTTATTATTTATTGTTATTATTATTATATAGTTAAAAATATCAGTTTTCTGGAGTCTGTAAGATTTCCATTTGTGACGCTGACTAATTCCATTTTGTAACAACTAATTGAATGAGCGAGCTAGCGACCGACGTTCTCCGTTTCGCCTTTACTTGGGGATTACATTTTTGAAGTGAAAACTTCTTTAGCGGCGCTGAGCACTTTTTGGGATAGAGAAAAATTGTTAAATACGCGACAGATTTTGGTGACGTCAGATGTGAAGGAGGTCACAAACTTTTATATTTTGCTGCTAGCCGATTCGACTTCATTCAAAACTGAACGCTATTCGTAAGAGTATAAAGCCGTTAAAGACTTTTTGCAATAGCATATTCTGCAAATTAATTTGTAATTTTGTCCACGCGTCCTTCACCGATTTGCTATTGAGCAAATTTGAATAGTTCGAATTTGGACGTTATTCCTAAAGAGATAAAGCTTTGAGAAATATTTGGCAACGGCAAAAACAAATTGGTATTTTGTTCGCCGCCGCCGTCCGCTGTTCTTGCAAATTCGAATAGTTCAAACTTGGACGTTATTCCTAAAGAGATAAAGCTTTGAAAAATATTTGGCAATGGCAAAAGAAAATTGGTATTTTGTTCGCCGCCGCCGTCTGCTGTTCTTGGCGACGACGGCAGCGGGCGAGCCGGGCCGACGCACCCAACGCGCCCGCGGCCCGTGCGCCTAAATAAGTGAAACAATGTGAAATGAAGGAAATATAGTTTATTGCATTAATGTGGGAAGTTTCGGAACGCAAAACTATCTACTTACTCTTTTTTATACTGATTATTTAAGCAATTCGTGTAAAATTATTCCCTAGCCATTCCAAAATATCAAAAATACTCAACGTTAATTTTCAAGTTTTCACTTCTGCCGGCACTCCCGGAGTGCAACCCGGTCTTTTTTTTAATGAGGAGTTTAGTTTTTTTTCGGTTTTTCGAGTTCTACTGCTCACATACTTACTAGTAACTAAATGGTTATAAATACAACAATATCGTAGCTACACAACAAAAATGTCGCTTGTACTGAACTCGTTCACTTAAGTGCAGCTCATCATTATGCTATAATAACTCGCTTAAGCTTAGTTAGTTACTTAGTCATTCAGACAACATGATTTATTCATCAATGTTGACAGCTAATGCGACAAAGAAAACTTGTTCGTATCAACATAGTCCGGTGTGTATGCACATTATGCACAACAATGTCAAGCTTAAGGGGGTGAATTGGAAATTATCGCGAGCTTTGAAACGCCGTTCTGACTAGATTAAGAAACAATATCGTCTGATTTTCAGATATATGATTCTTGACTATATGATTGTTTATTTTTTTTAATCGATACATGATTGCCTAAAATTTCCTCGATAGAAAAAAAAAACAAAGTTCGGTCTTTATTTTCCTTTTTTTACTCAGCTTACTCAAACAATACATTATTTTACGACAGAATCAAGTTAAACTATAGTACCTTCTTTATCTCATCTAAAATCTCACTTAATGAAATATAAATAAAACTTCACCAAGTTAGGTATTTATCGAAATTTGTCCAAAAAAGCCACACCGAAGAGTGTTGCATCTCTTTTTCTCGTGCGCGGAAGGCATAAGCGTGTCTCTGTCAATGGGGCGTGGTCGACTCGAAAGTCGCCGGCGACTTGGTCTATCGGCGACCAAAACATAGGCGGGCGACCGGCGACTAAGTGCGTAAACGCCCATATAAACTGTAGAAAGTCACGGTCGTACTAAGTAGTCGACAGTGCGTATTGGGTCTAAAGGCAAGGTATGCCCCGGCCGATATACCTATGGTGTTTTCGATTTGATTATCTATCGAGTGATCTTTACGGAATCCTTTAATCGGTGTCTCTTGGTAGTTTAAGCTCCGAACTAGTCAAAACTTCTTACACGATTATATAAAGATTGTTCGATAGGAAATCAAATGGAAAATATTTCATACCGGCCCGGGCATACCTTGCTTTAACTAGAAGGAACTTACAATGTAATAAATAATACTGATGAGTAATAAGTACAGTACGTAGTCAGGTTCAGTTGCACAGGCCTCCAACCTCTAGGTTGCCTTAACCGGCCGTCCAGAGCGGAGTCGCAAGAGCTGTTGCACGAGGGTAGATGTGGACACCTCTAAGTAGTGGGTTGGCTATCCATACTAATATTATAAATGGGAAAGTGTATCTGTGTGTTTGTTTGTCCGTCTTTCACGGCAAAACGGAGGGACGAATTGACGTGATTTTTTAAGTGGAGATAGTTGAAGGGGTGGAGAGTGACATAGGCTACTTTTTGTCTCTTCTTAGCACCCCACTTCCCTAAAATGTGAGTGAAAGTGATCTTTACGGAATAGAGCTACGATATAAACGAGTTCCACGCGGACGGAGTCGCGGGCAGAAGCTAGTAAGATTATAATAATTTACTTTAAAAGCAAAGTTTTAACCGACTTCAATTTAGTAGGTACCCCGCCAAGCCACGAGAGCATTTCCACATTTATTTTCCAATTTACCACATGAACTGATTTCCGAAAGCAAATGCGTTAATTACTAGGGATAAAAACCGAATCGCTATATTATTATTATTATTATAGCCTCTTTATTTCCTTAATATGATTATATGTATGACTATAATATGACTAAAACATTACATTATACAACTTAATATACTTAGTAAATTTCAACAGTTATTCTCAGTTATTTAAAAATACAAAATTACGAAAATATTCATTAAAAATTTACAATACATTATTAAGATAACTTAAAAAGATCAGTTGGGAAAGTACAGTTATCAATTTAAAATAATAGTTTAAATAGATTTTATATCATAGTTGTAAAGTTGTATAAAATATAAAAGAGTAAAATAATAATCATTAAAAATCATTAAAACCATTAAAAATATTTAAGTTTGTTGATATCACAGTTTTTTGTTTAAATTTTTAGTTGATTAAAGTAAGATAAATGATAATACAATGTTTGTGTTATTTTTTTGACTATTGATTAAAACATGATTTAGATAGGTTTATATCTTATTTGTTGTGTTTTAAAATGAAATGAAATGTTATTATATGTCTCCAAATGAGATTGAAAAAAAAAAAAAATTAATATATGAAAAATTTTGATTCATGATTACTATTTAACATGCATTTTTTTTTTTTTTGTTAAATTATGTTGTTTTTAAGGACCTCTTCGCGAGTAAAGGCCTCCTCCATACTCTTCCAGTTTTCTCTATCTCTTGCTTTCTTGAGCCAGTCTTTTCCTGCTGTTTTGTTTATCTCGTTAATCCATCTTTCTTTAGGTCTTCCTTTCTTCCTTTTGTTTGGCGAATCGCTATATGTGGGCCGATAATATTTGAGGACTTCCGTCGATTCCACAAGGATCACCTTTTGCACTTCATTAGTTGCTATTTCAACAGAATTTTATCAGAATCTGTGACGTACTTTTGTATTTTTAAGTACATAATTGAGGAATTCCATAAGTCATCTGTGGTCTTCATCATCAATTCCACTCCACCAAATTTATGAATCCCCTTAGGGGTTGATTTCCGGGATAAATGTCCTTCCCCGGGATTCAAACTATCTCTATACCAAATTTCATCTAAATCGATGCAGCGGTTTCGGCGCGAAGAGGTAACAGACAGAAAGACAGACACACTTTCGCATTTATTAGTATGGATTTACTTCGTCGGTGTAGAACAACGCGTTCATAAGTTTTCTTACCAGTGCCTTCCACACTCTTTTCCAGGTCTACAGGATACATTTCAACGATTCCAAATGTACGAGTTATACTACATATTTCCATAATTTAATATAATTCGGTTTACTGTAAAAAGGTTACATACAGACAAACATATCACAGACAGACAACAGTTACTCTCGCGATTGATAACATAAATAGTACCTAACGATATAATAGTGAGTTTAATTTATTATTCAAGAAAGTATTCACGGAATGCGTCCATGTTTAAGTTAACATTAAGGGGCTGCCATACGCCAATGACCTTCGATCTGAATCCCTTCGTTTTTTAATGTTTTTTTCATCACACTTGCTCGAAAAGGGCTTCATAATGCGCAGACATACAGAGCTGTAATAGTCTGTGTTACGCCCACGGGCGTAATGGTTTTTTTCTTAAATTGTATCTGTCACTCATGCGGCAGTTACAAAGCAAAGAGGTTTTATATCAAATACGATGTCTTAAAACGTATTTATAAATAAACTTAAACTCAAAAAACTACTGAAACATGTTTAACTGAATTATTTACAGATAATATGTAGATATTTAGTGTCTATGTAAAATGTTATTAAGTGTTTTCAAATCGTGGCTGTATAGAGAAGGGTCTTTGCCATACGCGCCTCACGTCAAATTCAACAAAATGGCCGACTGACATGTTGCAGTTTTTATTACGATTTGTATCCATTTCATCTAAAATGTATTTGTTTCCTCGCAAATGTGATGAAAAACATTGTGTATAATTCGGGCGTAAAAATATTGCAAACTCGAGTCATCAAAAGCCCTCCGCCTTCGGCGTCGGGCTTCTGATAGACTCTTGTTCGCAATATTCCACTTCCGCCCCTCGTTAAACAATGTACTATTGTAGCTTATTATATTAACAACAACGGCTTTGAGCAATATAGTAGATATCCCATATTTACTTCAAAGTTCATTGTTTTCGAGATATTTGGCATGAAAGTTGAACAATTTTAGGCCAAAAAACTGGTTTTCTGGTCATAACTTTTGTGTTAATTGGTAATTTTAGTAAGTAAGAAAACAAAGTTCTTGTTCATTATTTTATGAAAAAGATTATAAAATTTCATCTTCTTCTGATAAAAGATGGAGCAGTAAAGTGGTTACAAGTGAAAAAATAGGGGTGACTAGATTTTTTTTTCTCTACCTTTTTTTGTTAAAATGAATTTCTACGAAAACTATGTTCCTTCTTATATCTTGCATATTATGATATATTTTTTCCGACGCATAAATTATTACGTTATAATGTTTAAAATGGTTACTAAACAACTAATTTTCACGAAAATATCAAAGGTCGAGCCTTAAGCAAAAAAACAATATTCTTGCATCGACACCGTAGTGTGTACGCTACGCTATTATTATGTAGGTACTTATTTTCATTGTTCTTGATTTTACTTGCAATCTTAACTTTAACTTGATCGTCTAAGCAACGGTGTCTAAGCACAATTAAGTAAAAGGGCATTAAACCCTACGAGTAGATGAAGTTCTCGCAAACTGCGTGGGAGTCCAATATAAATGCGTATGATTGTACTTCCAGATGCGATCCCGATCGCATCTGGAACTTTCGACATTTCGATCTAGTGCGTTTCGGCTTGCACCCGCGTGCAGTGACAAGGATAGAATTAGTGAAAGGCTGGATCGGTTCGAATAGGCCAAACTGTGTAGGCGGTAGGGCGCGCAAGTCTACCCACAAGGGGGCTATCTGACTAAACGTATCGCATTGTAATGATCTTAACATTTTACGTACCTACTCAATCTGACAGAGTAGAGCTAGCGCGGGTGGAAAGACGTTGGCGATAAATGTGAAATTTATTTCAATCCGGTACATTTAGTTAGAAGCTCCTAGGACGGGTCTCACGTTACGACACATCTTGTGCCAAGATTTAACTATCCGTGGAAATGAAATTGCTGCTATGGCGGAAGACGGAGAAAAGATTTTTCCTTATACGGACTGCCAATATGAAATGAAATCGGAATTTCATCAAATCTACAAAGTAAAGTGACATGGATGTTTGCGCTCAGTCAAAGATATTTTGAAGGGATTATTACTTTTTATTACTTACTGATTATTTGTCTGGGTTATCTTCCATACGCCTTTGAATTTAGAGGAAAAAAAATAGGCATATTAAAACCCTCCAGCCAGCCATCACTTGAAAATTAACTTGGTTACAATTTAACAATGTTCCAAATATTAATATTCGCAACAAAATATTCTAGAGGTTAAAAATGAACGTATTTCATGAAGCTACCCAGAAGAGATATTCCTCTTCAACAGCAGGAAACCGAATGTGGGACGAGAGTCGATGCCCTACCTTGAGAGACGAAGAGTGGAGCATTGACCGATTCTCTTTGTGGGTGCTTTATTAGTAAGTAAGTACGTATTATTATTATTATTGGATAGATAGATATATATATATATCAATTATTTATAGATAAATTATTTATTTGGCATTTTGCAATAAAATAAATAAACAATGCAGAAAAAAGAAACTGAAAAAACAACGATAAAAGAACAAGTAAAACAATTGTGGTACGGAAATAGAATTATAAATTAAATTAAAGACATACTTGTGCGTTGCAATAATGCCAAGAAGGTACTAGCTCAGTTTTGCTTTGCTCGTGTGAGTTAAGCACTGATATTCTGCCAGTACCTCGGGTCACGATGCAGGTGAAATATTACAAGAAAAAAATAAATAAATAAATAAACAAAGCTTGCAAATAATATCGAATAAATAAAATAGATCTGAGTGATAGGCGACTAATAAATATGACAAAATATAAGGTGTAACTATGTGTCGACATGGAGTGTATAGTATATATTATTATGAAAAATGTGTGGTGAGATGCGTGATGAAGCACACACTTAGAAGCACCTATATTACAAAATCTGCAACCAAACAGCCATGAGGAATTCCTTGCTTGTCCAAGAGAAATCTTTTAAATTTTAATTTAAAACATTTCTTGGATGGTAATTGTCGAAGAGGCGGAGGAATGTTATTCCAGCATTTGGTTGCAAGATAACGAAAACTGCCAGTAAAGGCGACCGCCCTGTAGGGGTGTACTTCTAAGATACATCGTCGTGTTGACCTAGTGCCATGCTGTGAGTGAAAACGAGACCCTTATTTTTCTGAACAGATAGTCAGGTTTTTGGTATTTAAGAACATCAAACAACAGGCAGGCGAGTAAGTGTCGACGTGATGACATATTTAAAATGGAACATTTATTTAGGTATGGTGTAATTATTGTGACCCTGTAGCGTCCCACTGCTGGGCAAAGGCCTCCCCCACTTTTTCGAGTGCCGGGAGCAATGATTCTGAGCAGTCTTTGGCCATTTTAAAAGTACCTACCTACGTATATTCAGGTATTTTTATTTAATTATTTCGACATGAGCTCCTCTTGTTTTGAATGTAAGGTTAGTGATCTGCGGCGCTACCACGAACTTCGAAAGTCGAAGTTCGGGTATTTCCATTTCTATCGCACTCCCTTAATCGAGTGACAGGGATGCATGTATTACGAACTTCGAGTTTCGAAGTTCGTGGTAGCGCCGCAGAGTGTTAATTTGCTGCGATTCCTGTGAATATACTTAATTTAATTGGTCAGTTAAGCAGGGAACACTTAATTATGTCTGTTTTATTGTATTGCTATTGTCACAAAATGGCACGTGCGCTGGCTCGTTTATATAAATATTACGCTGAAGAATAAAGAACGGGAAATGAAGTCCTAGTTCAGCCTGATGGGTAATTACCATTTAGCAAACCACGAAAATACAGCGCTTGAAGAATGATAGCTGAAACGGGCGCCTTGACAAGTTTCTGGTGCCAATTTGTGCTTGGAACACTGTGCAATAGTTGACGTGTCTGTCACTTGACATGACGTGTTTGTCATTCTATCTCACAATTCTCACAGTATCCTAAATCCACGGCTTATAACTTATAATACCTAAATGTGACTAAGAATAGGTAGTTCTTGCAGCGAATCTTTACCGAAAACCCTCAAATACCTAAATTTTATATAAAACGTATACACCAACGTTCAGTAAATTGTGTCATCAATATACCTATAGGTATATTAATTAGAAGGAAACCAAAAAAGACAAAATTAGATAAAATAATATATATACTTAATATTTAATTATACATTTATCCATTGTCTTGGTTCATGGGCTCGCTTTTGCGCAGCTGAGTGTGTGTCTACGCACTACTTAATGTTAGGAATCGAGTAGAACTCGATAAGCGCTGTCCTATACACGTTGTTAACTCCCAATTTAACCCCTGAGTGGATTGCCTATTTCTGGGACTTAAACTTACATACGAACTGCCGAAGCTCATCTGAATCTGAGGCTCTAGTATAAGTTTTACCGAAACATAACTTTACGATCGCGTTTGCGTTTTACCCTCAATTTGTATGGGGATTTGACAGCTAAACGCAAACGCGGTCGTGACGTTTTGTTTCGGTAAAACTTATACTAGAGCCTCTGACCCGTATTTCAAAGTGAAAAAGTCACACTAATTTTTATTTATAATATTCCCAAGTCGCACACGTAGGTTGAATTGAAAACGTATAACAGCTGACCAATAGAATGATTTAAACTGGATAAACAATCTGTTTAAGAGTTGTATAGCCGCTGATTCAGTTGTTATGAATATGACTCAAATGGTTCAGCCTCAGTTGATATAGATTATTTATTGAATAACCATCATATTCATAGTAGGTACCTAACTAGTGCGATACCTAGCTACCTGTTAAATACGGTGTGGCTGTATAAAATATTCAACTACAATAGTTAAAATTCTTCGTACACTCATAAGTTTATTTCAGCAGCAAAATTAGCTATAAAAACTAATAATATGTATAGCGGTAACGTAACGTAATTAACGCCACAACTAGAAGCCGCGCCAACGACGCTTCCATCCGAGATTATAACTCTATTGTAGGGATTCTTTAAACAAGTCGATGACCTCTAAGGCGACATACTTCTAAAATGTGACTAATGCAGACATAAGTATATAAACATGTAGAACTCTGGCGAAAAAATCGTCGCGATTTTCTTGGCTCTAGCCCAACGTTGGCAATTTACTTGAAAAGTTCTTGGTATAATAGAGACAAGTCAACGGGAATTGAACGAATAACAGAGTACTTTCAACTTCTCCGAATTTCACTTATAGGCAAAGTAATCATGATTGTTTCGATCTAGCACGGGGTGCCAGCACACGCTTGACACCTTTATAATACGAATTGGCATCCTGTTGTTCACTTCCGTAGATGCCAAAGAATGAGCCAGTGGCGAGTACTGCGATGTTTACCTCATGTTAACCATAGATAAAAACGGGAATAATATTAATGGAAACTTATTCGAACAAAAGGCTAGGAAAAATAGATTTTTGAATTCGTTTCAGGCAATTGTACCTACACATAAATCTTGCCAAATAACTACACAAAATAAACTGTCCATTGAGCTCCTCCCTTTTCCATGTCAGGTTTAAATATACACCGTTAAAGACGCGATCAGATTCCGATATTGCAGTTGACCCACAAAATGCCAGATAACGCCCTTTATGATCTTTATGATCTTTGTAAAGGTACGGTCGAGGTCAAAAAATGTTAACAATATGCATCTTATTCTTTGGTAATAAAGATGTACACATATTTTTGACGTCGATGGTATACGTTGCGCAACCGTGTGAACACAGAGATGTTTGCGCTGCACTGCTAAATATGTTAAAAGGTGAATGGCTCGAAACGCCTTAATTGTATCGATTGATTGCAGCTGAGGTTTCCCTTTTAAGGTTGAAACTGTGATTTTAACCCTTTCTCAGACAGAGGTGTTATATAGAGTACGTTTTCGACTGACATTCGATTACTTACCTAGATTCTAGAAGATGGTGACCTTACCCTGCTTACTAATATGCAAGTATTAGGTAGTGATCTGATCACTGATCGGTAATCAACACTTTTTCAGCGAAGTCCGTTCAAGTTTTGTGAAAAATAGCTGATTGACATTTTCATTGCTTTCCTATTTGCCTTATACATGTATTTTATATATTTGTTTCTAGTTACATAAGACTCTGTTGAAAGGCATACTGTATTCAGTCGTTAATTAATTCAAAGCTCAGCCGCTTACATTTTCGGCATTCTTTTAGTACCTACCTCATTAAGCAAATCGTACCTTCGGCAACACTTTTAACTGACTCGTGCACCTTACTGCTCACGGCATAAGGTATTTAAGTGATCATTATAGCGCGTTTCTGTTTGAACATTTGGTAAATTACTTATGTCAAAACGTTGTCGACTGTAAACAAGTTATCTTTGCTTTTAAATAATTACAATGCGGTGCTTTTGATGATAAAAACCCGGTGACATTTCGTTTGTAAAGTAGATTAGCGATCGGATGACCTGCAATGTCTTATTTATTTTACCAGAACTTTTTGTTAAGAAAATCAAAAACAAAATCACGCCGTGAGCCAAAATACTTATTCCTTGATTAAGCTAGCTTCCTTACATCAGTCATTAAATGTACGAAGCGCATTAAATGATTCTGTTATTGTTTAACTTGACGAAAAAATATCTACAGCAAGTGTGCTCAAGAACCGATAGAGAATATTTGTATAGTTTGGTAAAGTAGGTAAAGTCGAAAACAATTATTTTTGGTACAAACTTGTATAAAAATGGCACTAATGGCAGCATATATTGTTATTATTAAGTAAACGTTTTGTACAAATCAGCATTAGTAATGGGCGAGTATCTCGACTCTGTGGCTCAATTTCAACAACCCGCTTGGATCATACTAAAACGGATACGATGACCGGAAAAATGTAATTGTACCATTTCGCTTGGGTAAGTGGATATGTATAACGAAGATCCATTTATTGACGCAGGAATAACAATAAAGTAAAATCTAATATTGCTAGTAGTAGCTCATGCAATTAAGTGCAACAATATGTCACCATATTTATAAACCGTATTAAACAGTCAAGACACTAAGTTGGACAAGGAAAGTCTTAAAAAACTGTCTCATTGTGAACCTCCTCTGAGTATAAATGATTCGTAACCTATTGAACCAATATCCAAGTAGCGCTCATCACTTGTATGTGTACTTTCTTTGACTTAGGTATGCAAGCACACATGTGTAACAGATTATCAAATAATAATATAATTGGCATTGTCATCCTTCATTGTATCTCGTTTCGAGCTTACTCAACAAATGATGCATTAAGAAGGCTAGCAATTAAACTTTATAATCGAACCAGCCATCACCGTGACATTCGCTGACCCCGTTTCATCAAAATACCAATGTCGAAGGTGAAAATTAATGACTTGCAACTCTGTCACATAGAGAGTGACATTAATTTCACGGCGTAAATGGGTGGTAATGGGTACATTCACGCTCGTTTACGAAATACGGGTTCGTCATATACCATCGCGATAGCGACTGTCGCAGTTTCTGAAATTTATTTATATTGAAAATCCCATTACGTGTTTACTGATGTTGCGTATTAAATTGTACGATTATGGGTGAGCTTTTAATTGGTTAGAGGTCCTAATTAAGAGGCGAGTCGCATACGCACGCGCGTAAAGACATTATTTAAACATGATTGATTGCGCGCTGCGCGTATCGTCTGCGCATGTTATAGCGATCATACAAGTGTTCCAGCGATTACACTTGCTGACATTAAAAATTGTGTAACATTTTTTTATATCCAAACATGAAATTAGGTCGAGTTGTATTTATAATTTCTCGGAATGGTGTGCGCGGATGTTTCCACGGTTGGTGTGTACACTTCGATGCACGTTGTGTACGTTTATAGGATGCTAACTGGAAGTCTATACGTAGGTAACGATTGCTTTGTTAACTGTTTGATAAACATTGCTTTTTCTACAGAAAGACGTTAAAACGTTAAAACGAAGTTTTTGCTGTTAATCTTAGGAATCGTGTCGCTATAACGTGTACATATGTGTTGTACGTACCTACTTACTTATAATTTGTCATGATAAATGTCCTCATAAATACATAACTATATACCCACCACTTGCAACTACGATGACAAAGTTGTTCCATTAAAATTATGGTAAAATTTGCAATGACGGCACACTTTTGTTCATCATAATGAATGATTCATCTCGATATTTATGGGTATTGGTCACAAGCTGTTTTTTTACATGTTATCTACTTCAGCCAACTATATATTTTTATTCACTAAGTAGGTAGTTGGAATAGCAACCAAAATACGTATCAAGAAATTAGGTATAACTTGATATTTACCACGCCTACCGCATGTTCAGTCATCTATAAAGTGATATATATATATATACGAACTGTACATATGAACCTACACTACTATAAAACAACCTTTTTATTTGTGTAGTTTCATTATGTTATGAAAGGCGAGTGTCCCCCTCATTTTTCTTGTGCACACGCTATTGTTAGATCCCTATACGGATACTTGCGAAAATCAGAATGCAAATAGGGTTTTGTCAGAACATATCATAATTTCAAAAAGTTAAGTATGAAGCTTTAGATCAATGTATTTTCCTGAAAGGACTGTAAAATTATCACAGTTTAGAAGCTTCAGTATTTATATAATGTATATTCTGGTGGACATAGTCCTCCCCAAAAGAGTGCCATGCACGACTTTTACCAGGTCATCAGTTAACTCTGTAATCGGTTAACACATACAATTAGAATTGTTTGGTTGGTTAGTTTTAGCCTCAGGTCCTCAAAATCGGCCTTTTTTTCACCCGAAACCAACGTGACATACTCCTCTCTCGTTCTATTACCTTGATACGCAATTCTTTGGACACGCGAGTCTTTTGTTTTATAGTGTAGCGTCACGCTTCCCTTCGGCGGATATTGGAAAATGGGGTCGCCCAGGAAATTCAAAGGTAGGTATAGCAGCCCCGCAACACTTCACCAGATTGGATGACGTCATCTAACCTCTAACCCATTTGATTTTAATACAGCACAACAACAAAAAAAAATAAGGAAGAAATACATGCTTAACATTATGAAGGAGAAGCTTTAGGGGAGTCACGTGGTGTAAGCTCTTTGATTTTTTAGCATTTGTTTTAAAGTGTGGAATCGCCTGATCGTTCCATCAGAAGACTAGTACTGGCCACTGGGCCAGCACCATGCTGAGATGGAACCGTTTCCTGGCACTTCTAGTATTTATTGATATAATGCCAGCGGCGCTACCACGAACTTCGAAAGTCGAAGTTCGTAATACATGTATCCCTGTCACTCGATTGGGGGAGTGCGATAGAGATGGAAACACCCGAACTTCGACTTTCGAAGTTCGTGGTAGCGCCGCAGGTCAAACGAATAAAAAGGTTTTAGCTCAACTATTCTTAGTCAAGGAACATTGGTTCGAATAAAATGTAACCCTGTTGTCAAACAGTTGAGCATACATTTCAAGTGTTTAATTAAAGTATTTGAAAACTGACATGTTGTTGTCACGAATAAATGCTTATTCTATTCTATTTCCATTTTGTTAAAAGCCAAACTAAACGAACAAAGTAAGAAGGTATTCGTCCCACTTCCTGCCCAGGGAGAGACGTTAAATTTTGTACTCACCGCCCGTGGTGAGTACAAAATTTAACGTCTAAGTAAGTTAAGTAACAAAGAAAGCCTCACATAGCATATTATCCTCTTATTCATAAAACTTAAAATTCCTTTGATAAATAAAATGTGTTTTGTCCCTTTCTTACGGATTTCAATATCAGAGTGACAGATAAAGACGACTTTTAACGGCATTTTAGCTAAAAATAGGTTTCTTCAACGTTTTACTTGATAGGTTAGATTAGATGTTAGAACTGCATGTTTCCCATGTCCAAGAGAAGAAATGTGTTGAATCCCACCACATTACCATGCAAACGAAGTCGCAGGTACAGCTAGTTTATATTTAGAATATATCTAGATGACCGCTTTAGCCTAAGGTGGTGCCCTGCCTACGAAGCAAGAGGTCCCGGGTTCGAATCCCGGTAAGGGAATTTATTTGTGTGATGAGCACGAATATTTGTTCCTGAGTCATGGATGTTTTCTATGTACCGTAAAATGGGGTGAGTAGGGGAAAAACTGACATTCAAACCTCGATAACATTTTATTTTTACATATGCAAACTGAATGTTGTATATAATAAGTGTTCCGGATGTTTGTATTTTAGTTTTAGTGCTCCGTACCAAAATTGGTCCAACGGACCACTTATTTATTTATTTATTTATATAGGAAGATCATCAGCTTAAATACTACACAGTAGCTTAAAACAGTAGTGACAGTGAGCTAATAACAGATCCTCACCGATAGCTTATGCGATCACTCGGAGGCTGTCCGTCTGTCACAGCCAGTTTTCTCGAAGACCGTTTAACATAGGAAGCTGAAATTTGGTATAGATATAGAAATTTATGGCCTTGTTACATAAATAAAGTCAAAAAGGTGTAAACCCCAATAAAGGGGGCAGTTTGAGGGGTAATAAGGGGTTTCGCAATTTTTTTTTTGATTGCAAGGAATGTGTGGGTATCATTCGAAAGCTCGTAAAAAATTGAGACGGTATACACATTTTGAGTTCTTTTTACGATAGCTCTTACTAGTGTAAAATATGACCAAAATAACTTTTTTTCATACAGTGCTGTCCCCAGCTCTATTTCAAAAACGATGGCCAACTAAGACTTCGAAATACACATGCATTACGGAAATTGTGATCTGTGTAGATGGCGGGAAAATTATCAAAATGACGCTTGGTTTTTAAATTATATTTACAAATTAAAGTAAATAAAATCGGTATAGCGTCTCATTTTACGCTGGTTCTTCAGTATAGCCGTGCCTGGTGAGTGGTGACGTACATTGCACTTCGCAGTCTGATAAATGAATATTGATATAATGAAAACACAGCATTGTATTTCGTAATGTTTCCTATTTCCGATTTGTTCCGACCGAACCGAAAAATACCCGATGTCAAGTAATTAGACAAAGCAGGTCTGGTGTTTTCAACAATTACCCACGATCCAGTTAAAGTCTGACCTTCGATTCGGTGTAGTTGTTGCGGATCTGGGAGTCAATATATACTAGAGGTGTGTGGTAGTTTAGATATAGATTGTGAATAGTTTATATTTCCGTATTTCCGAATGAATCCGACGAATAATTTGCATCTAGTGAAAATAAGATTTATTGTTGTCATAATCTATACCAATTCAAATAAAGAACTCCGTACTTTATGAATGTTTGTTTTTAGTGTTCCATATTTAAAGCTAAATACATAGACCAAAGGTTAATGAACCAAATAGAGGCGTCATAGTTATCACAATATTTAATTAGTGTGCCCATATTCAGATATGTGCAATTTTTTATTTTATCTTGGGTAGTTCCATTTCATAACTTTGACGATAAACAGGAAATCCCACCTCACCTCGTAGTCCCTCGTAATTGGGGTGAGATGGGATTTCATACAAAGGTTATCTTGGAAGGTTGTTGGATCGTTTTTTTTATTATGAGTATTACTATAGCTCCATTTTAAATTGGAATACATTATTTATGTAACAGTAGCCTTAAAATCCCATCTCATCCCCCTTTCATCCCCCTTTCATCCCTTCTCTCCCCATTCATAATCCAAATCTCCCCGCGAACCTAACTCACCCCATTTTACGGTATTCAAGTATTTATTTATCTACATAAGTAAGTTTATCGTCCTCGTCTAGTACCCATATATACAAGCTTTGCTTCGTTTGGGACTAGGTCGATTTGTGTAACATTTTCCGCAAATATTTATTTATTTACAGATTTTTATTGTCGATTCAGTTTTTTGAAACAACACGGACTCGCGAGTTCTACAGCTCCCAGATACACTAGTTTAAACGGACACGAGTCTGTCGTTCAAAATACACTAAATGAACGTGAAGCTTGCAAAAATGTCAAAAGACGATTGCCATAAAAAAAAAAAGTGTGAACGTATTCCAAATTCCGATCAAAGTGGAAAATGGAAAAATTAATCGCCACGAGCGGGATTTAACTCATGACCTCGTGTATCGCTCTGAATCTGAACAGTCTGAACCAAATGAGCAACCCCGTGAAACTTTGTGAAATGGGACCCAGTTGAGTCAACCCGTGATACAGTTAATTTGAATGTCCGTTTGATGGACAGTCAGGGAAATACGTCGGCCGTCTCATTGTCTGCGTGAATAAGGGCACTGGGGTCGATTTGAGTATGTATACAGTTTGTATTCCTATATAATTTCAGTGTTTCACGTCCTTATTCTGATTCTGACACGTTAGCAAGGCGCGCATACATTTTGAAATGCAGTTGTAATGCAAAATGTGTGTGCCAGATTGTTCCAGGCCGTAGGCGTAATTTACTGCGGAACTACACTTTCTCGTGGATCTTGGTCAAATGTATTGTAAAAGATTTAGGAAAGGCAGACTACCCTTCATTACTATATTTGGGATTTACTCCCTTCATTAGTGTAATGTAATGTATGCCAGAGTTTTTCCTGGCAATGCCATGATGGCATGATCCCCTTAGCACGAAAAAGACCCACTGTTCCTAACCCTAACTTAACCGTATTTTTAATTTTACAATGCGGTTTACTTTTTCTTGATTCCTACACTAGTCTGCTCGAAAAATAGAGACTATGTGAATAGATATATGCGTACCTAACCCTACCAATGCTAGAGTTGAGCAATAATTTGACCAATTAGTGACAGCTTGGCAGTTGACTGGTCAAGTTCATTCATAATAAACCCATTGCCCTACTAAATGGTGATTTAGCGAGCCCTGTCTCTTAAGGTTTAGACTTTGTGTGGACAATATAATATAATATAATATTTTTATAATCGGGCATTACGTAACTTAAGCATTACTTACTTATGTTTTTTTTAATTGTCCGAGTTTTGGTTTTCTAACTTATGATTTCCGCCATGCTTACAGTAATGGCGGTAACTCTATTCCAAATATTTATTTACATAAGTATATATTTAATCTATATTGCACAAAAGAACTTGTAGTCAGCGCTTGTAGTACAAACTGAATGCCATAAAGAATCCTATGACAATCAACCTTAAGGCAAAGCAGATAGTGTTAGGTACCTACAGTTAGCAGCAGAAGCTAAGCAGTTCTAGTGCTCAAAATGATCTACACACGAACTCTAATGTCAAGGGAATAAGGATCTGTGTACCTAATAGGTCATCTTGAGTGTATTATTTTGCTTAGCTACTTCTGATGCTGACAGTACCTTATTCAAATAAAGTAAACATAATAATATTTCGAATGGTCCTACTGCTGCTCTTAAAGTGAGAACGGCCGATCTAATGCTTGCGGCTAATGAGAAGTATTCATATTCATATATTCATCATTAAGTACATAAATAATCATAATAAGATTATTATTAACCATGTCAACAGGCACATAAAATACTTACAAGAGAATCAAAGATATTATACGTTTTAGGTAATTAAATTTGTTCATCCAGGAATTCAGCTACCGAATAATAGGCGTTCTGCATCAAAGAAAGAAAGAAAGAAAGAAAGAAGACATTTATTCACTACGCAAAAGACACACAGAGACAAAGGGAGTACAAATACAATACAATTTACACATAATGTGTGTGTCTTCGCGGCAGTGAATCGGTCGCTGTCTCAGCATTATGCCGAGGTGTCAGACAGACGCCTACAGCGCTGATTTTCAGACAGCACCGTACGTGACCCACGGAACGCAACACAACATACCGCCAACGTATACACAAAATACATAAATAATTAATATACTAGTAAAATAAGTAACACAAGCACAATGGGATGAGAGACATGTGAAAAACGCGAAACGGTTGGGATGTTTAATAAAACAAAATGGATACAAATTAAATAAAGTGCTGGATGGGTTAGGGTTGGGATTTTTGGAGCGTCAATAAATAGCCCTTAAGCTGGCGCCTAAAGGTATACCTGCTAGACGCTCCTTGGATAGGTGGGGGGAGATCATTCCAACACTTGGACGCCGCGAACCTGAAGCTACCTCGAAACGCCGCATCAGCATCAGGGATTTAAGTTTCAGGGTAAAACCAAGGCATCCGGACAGCCTTTGATAGCTGTCGAGAACGGGACACGAGTGATTCGCATTCCGTGGAAGCGCGTGCGCAAAACACATTCAAATCCAATTGGAATGCGCACCGTTTCTTAGATTTACCACGTTTTCCGTGTAAGCAGCCACCTACCCTCAATTTGTTATGCGTGAACAAAACCGATTTTTAACCGACTTCAAAAAAAAATGTTTGTTAGTATAATGCTTTCAGATTGGTCGCATTATTATCAAAAATCCAGTATGATGGGATCTGTGGCGTATAGCCACCACAAATATATATGCGAGGGCAGCAGCTGTGCTGTGGCGAACCGACAGCTCGAGTCAGTCGCCGGCTAGCTGTCGGTGAGCGAGGTCACGTCTGCGCGCCTGAGCTAATAGCACCCAATGGTTGTTTTATTTATACGAGTATACCCTGAGAGACCCAAGGTGAAACGTCACATTGGCGACGAGTCCTCGAGTAAGTGACAAACCATATTTAAAACATTCCTTGGGTTTCTTAAAAACGCTAAAACGAAAGGAAGAAGCAAATACGAACCCGTGTGTGTCAATAAAATAAAAGTTATCGAGGCATAACAACTATTCAGTGTACCGTTCGTTGAGTGTTTATTCAGTGTTTCGTGTGTGTCGTTGTGACTTGTAACCTAGTTCTACATATATAATTAACGAGAATGATATTATTGATTGATTTACTATATCAAAATGGTCATTTACAAAGTGGCAGACAACACAGAAATGAGAATACGAGGAGTACTTTAGCATTGGTATCTATAGATAATATTGTGCACCTTGCAGGTGCAGTCCTTTACTTAATCTCGCAGTGAGATAGCAATAAAACCGAAAACTCAACTTATTTAGTGTTGTGTTGTTTATGTTTTCTTTAAGTATCTACTTGGATACTCGTAGTATTTTAACGACACAGCAGAAGGTATTTATTAAAGCATAGAGGTGAATCAACTTTTTAGTGTCCTCCCCGTCTTATTTGCTGTCTAAAAGGGGATTACGAGAAATACGATGTTGCTGTTGCTAACTGTCGTTGCATTCCTTACTCAATTAATTATAGCGTGAAACTAAATGACAACTGTATTAACAGATATTAATTTGCCCTCGACTGGTGCAATTGCACCAGTTGCCAGGAACGTAGAATGTCCCCGATTTGTATGAAAATTGTATTTGTCCCCTAGACAACCATGTTTCTGCTAAAATACGGTTTGCGGGATGCAACATTATATGTTCAAACAGACTGTTTATCTGGCTATAAGAAAATTTACCAAATACACATGTCGTGGTAACTGACCATGAAGAAAAGCCAAGGGACAAGAAAAGTTGATTGACCGATAAACATACAAGTACCTTCTTTCAAAAAATAAAAAAATGAAATCGCACTAATTATAATAACAAGTGTGAGTTTGAATATATCTAAACCTGCGTTTTACTTATTCGAGTAGCGTATTTAATAGGTACACTGAATAGGTAAGCCCCAAACAACAACAAAGGTACCACGGTGGAGGAAAGTGTTTAGATGTAGATGCTAGGTGCCTGGGAGCACGCGCTCAGTGTAAAATATGCCATTGAGCATATGGTGTAAAATATTTCAAGGTTCATAAAGTGATATATATATATATAAAATATATGATGAGGTATACATGAATAATTTCCTGTACCGTGTCTGTGGGGAAATAATCGAAGACAGGACAAAAATATGGAATATAGGTATTACATTAACGTTACTATCATACTATAAAGAAATCATCTATACCTATGCAGTAGTAATTGTTATCTATAGTTTTGTGGATTGAAATTAAAGGCCAGAATAATAATTATCATAATTAGGATCGTGCCCATCAATGAGGCGTAGTACATGATCGTTTTAAATTATAATCACATTATACAAACGGCATTTATATAAATTGATAAAATCCTTATTTGGCTATAAGTATCTAAACGGTAAATTCTAGTCACGTCTAAAGAAAGCACAACCTTACCGGCTATCCGTGGTAGTACATTAATAATAACATATATCTAGTGGTTACGAATATATTTCGTAACTATGAAACATAAATTATTCGTGTATTCTAAATCAAAATTACCAAGGTTAAATCAAAAGCACCACACCCCCACCAAGTGCTAAAGAGCGAAATCTCCCCGAGTTCCACATAACTAGTGATATATAATGTATATCTGGTTATGCTATTAACATAAAGTGAAATAAACAGACCAAAATGTGGTTATGACATGGAATGCATGTCACATAAATAGCAAATAAATAGACCAAAATGTGGTTATGACATGGAATGCATGTCACATAAATAGTAAATAAATAGACCAAAATGTGGTTATGACATGGGATGCATGTCACAAATAGTAAATAAATAGACCAAAATGTGGTTATGACATGAAATGCATGTCACATAAATAGCAAATAAATAGACCAAAATGTGGTTATGACATGGAATGCATGTCACATAAATAGTAAATAAATAGACCAAAATGTGGTTATGACATGAAATGCATGTCACATAAATAGCAAATAAATAGACCAAAATGTGGTTATGACATGGGATGCATGTCACAAATATTATATAAATAGACCAAAATGTGGTTATGACATGAAATGCATTTCACATAAATAGCAAATAAATAGACCAAAATGTGGTTATGACATGGAATGCATGTCACATAAATACTTAGTAAATAAAAAGTTGATTTTGCTCATGATGTGAGTTAATACACAATTATGACATGGAATGCATGTCATATAAATAGTCAAAGAAAATGAATAAATAATTGATTCTGCTCATGATGTGAGTTAGTACAAGCGTCAGTTGCTAACCCATAATGTGGGTAAAATTCCAGAAGTTGTATGCTAGTTTATAAGCAAGTCCATAATGTGAAAAAAAAAAAAAAAAAAAAAAAACAAACAGGGCATGTGCTAATTTTACAAACCAATCCCATAAGGTGGGTATAGCAAAATAATTGCTGATTGAGATGAGGTCTCAAGAAAATAATGAAGTAAAATAAAAATATTCAGATACCTTTTTATTGATGGTTAGATTGCCAAGGGCAATCTGGAAAATATGTATTGGAGCAAGGACGGTAAAATTGGCTTTAAATATTTTTTATAAACATATTTATGTGCTAGCAGTCAACGTAATTAAATAATGCTATCCAAATCAAATTACAAATACAGATAATATTTTTTGACTGTTACTGTTAGACAAGAGCAAATATGTAAAAGTTCTTATCTTCAAATTTTAGTTCTTTAACTGAAGACCTCATCTTAATACGTCCCGGTCATTTGCCAAGTAATGCCGGGAATAATTTAATGAGAATAAGTTAATATTCTTATAATAAGTATTGCTTTAGCTACAGTTGTGCAATGTGGCTGGTAACTAGTTAGTAAATTGACAGCCGTCCCTGGTTTATAATATCATAGAATAATGTATATTTTTCGGAAAAATTACATAAACCGAAAATTGAAAACTGAGAACAGACTGGCGTTTCTTCTCATCAACTTGATGACATCAAGTACTAGTACTACCTACTTTTCCAAACGCTAAAAAGTGTATGTGTATGGAAAAAAGGTATTTAGTGCGCCTCTGTGGAATAAATATCGATCTCTACAAGTGCATGACACGAAGTAATGGATACTTACATAAAATAATAAAGGTTAAACGTGGCAGTGTAATAGGTACCAGAAAAAGGCCACCAAACTAATCATATTAATAGAAGTTGTATACTTCCATACCAAACTTTGTGACGATGTATGGAACTGAGATTAAAAAAATATATGAAATAGTTTTGCTTGTATTGCTATATTTCATCAGTTTTAATTTATCAGATCATCAGTTTAATAATGAATAATATAAACAGGAAATACAGCTTCATCTCATTTTAATCTGCGAATTTAGCAACTTAGTCTCACCCAACACTGAGGAAATAAACGAATGTGAGATAGATACTAAACCATAATACTTCAGGGTATACTATGACTATGATATCAAGTATGGGGTATTGTAACCCTAATGATGTTTCAAATTTTAAGTTATAAATAAGAAATAAACATCTTGCCAAAAAAAATCAGAGAACATATCTGAAACTAAAAAATAAAGTTGTATGAAAGTGACTGGATCGGATTTTAATCCGTCGGATCGCGTTGACTCTTCAAAACATGCCCCAAGATCAACCAATTACATGTCCAGCATACAATTGTGGGTAAAATGTAGTCATTTTAGATGAAATTAAGTAAATGTGATCATTATTGGTGTGTCATTGGATAGATTTAATAATGTATGCTAATTAGTAAGACATTGGTAAATATGAGCCGTGTAGTGTGTATGCAAATAAATAAAATAAATATATAGGAGCTACCTTACAATACATGTGTGCGTGATTTACCAGAAAAGTTAAAAATAAATTGGGTTTCCAAACCGTAGTATGGTAAAATTAAAATACACTAATATTTTAATATTACAGATTCAGATTCATTTGCTCACAATATAAGATTAAATTATTAATTACATGTCAATTTAAAAGAATCCCTATTGTGATCGTCAATAACATACAATAACATTCAATCAAAATAATTAGAAGAATAATAACTAACAATTGAAATATAACTATGTCCACTTAATTTAAATGTATGTCATAGTTATCAAAGTTCACCTAAAAGGATCGTCAGTACATAATATAACAATAATTTAATTTAATCAAAAAAACAAATAAAAATTATAAAAGCGGTTATGTCAAAAAATCCACTTATTATACAGTGGAATTTCCAATAGAAAGTTTCTTAATCGACGCTTGAATAAAGGTATTCAGAAGAATATAATTACATATCGTATGTATATACATATACTTGGTCGAGTTTTTACGCTGGTTCTGCCCGTGGCTTTCTTTCTAACTTTCCGAACGTGGTAGTTAGTTACTGACATTTATAGGTGCACAAGCATTAATGGAAAAAGTGCTATAAAATTAGCCATGAAATTTTATTATTCAATTTTACAATCGTATTAGCTAACATATTATTTTGCTAATTAAGACTTTATACTTCCACGAAATAAAATAAAAGCGAAGTATCAAAATCCAAGTTCAAAGTTATAACTAAACTAAATCTTAAAACAGCCTCTGGTGGCATTGTGATAAAGATGCTGCCCGCATTATCTCAATGAATAGCTAGGACAATAAATAAATAAATTATATCTTATGATGTTTCAAAAACCGCCTTATCCTATAGATTGCTAAAATGGCAAGTTTTAGTACATATGTTACCAATATTTGGGTAAGAAATACCCCTATTACTATAAGGTTGACAATTATTCACAATATAATTTTAGTAAAAAATATTGCAGGAATATTCAATTTCACTTGTTTACAAATCATAATCATAAGCGGTGTATAATTTATTCAGAGCTTATATGTTCGTGACATCCTCCTCCTAGAGGTAAATGTTATAAAGGTAATTTGTGTATTTGCAAAAATGAAATTTGAATTTGATTGAAAAAAAAGAGAGAGAGATACACTTAAGTTAAACTTAGTCACAAGGCTTTCGTAAAAAGGTATTCCTGAATTCTATTCTAGATAAATAAGGATATTTTTATGAATGTGTGGAATAAAAATGCACCATTTAAATATTAATTTCTCGGTGTAAACTTGTAGACTAAACCGTTAAAGTAAAAGTGTAATATTGTAAAATATTATGTAATTTGTAAAAAAAGGAGAGATGTGGCGTATAGCCACCACAAATATATATGCGAGGGCAGCAGCTGTGCTGTGGCGAACCGACAGCTCGAGTCAGTCGCCGGCTAGCTGTCGGTGAGCGAGGTCACGTCTGCGCGCCTGAGCTAATAGCACCCAATGGTTGTTTTATTTATACGAGTATACCCTGAGAGACCCAAGGTGAAACGTCACAGGATCCATGAGGAATTGAGGGAACTCCTCAAATATATGAGGCACGCGTGTAGTAATTTTGGTATTTTCTATTATAACTCGTGTATTTACACCCGGAAATCACAAATGTGGTGAAGTGGAACTAATGATGAAGACCACAGGTGTCTCCTGGAACTTCATAATGATGTACTGAAAACTATAAATGTACGTCACAGATTCTGATATGATTCTGTTGAAATAGCAACTAATGAAGTGCCAAAGGTCTCGCAATCACCTTTCTTGATGAATTGACGGAACTCCTCTAATATTATCGGACCACATAGATACAGCGATTTGGTTTTTTTCTGTAATAATCAATGTTCATGTGGTAAAGTGGAAAGGAAATGTTCATGTGGCTTAGAGGAGTACTGAATTGAAGTCTGTTAAAAATTTGTTTGTAAAGTAAATGATTAAATTAGTTACTTAACTCTCTATCTGTGTATAATCACACAAACTCTTCCGACAGTTTTGTAAGACCCTGGTACATATTATAATGTTTTTTGTATGCATTGTGATGATAAATTTTGGAAATAAGTTGGCTTTTCTTTAAAAAATTTTTTCAATTTGTTGCCCACGCCACGCAGCTCCCCCCGCATATATATGTACAACGAATGCAAGTGAATCACGGGATAAAATACCGGTAGCTATGTCAGCTTTGTCCATCCGGAGTTCATTACTCGTGAAATAATTTGAATTCCGGAGATTACCCGTTATATACCGACTGACAACCTCACATACTACTTTAAGTTAATTAAATACCTACCTCTGCTGGATCTGAGCACCACAAACCGCCGCATCTGATGCACACATCACAAGTTGTCTTATCGACTTTAAATACATTACGACACGATAATGCAAAACTACAGTGAATCATAACAAACACTAATAAAAAACACCGTAAACCCATTTTTACTGTCATCACAAAAACGCACAGAAAAATGAAAAGACTGTTGAACAACTTTTTATAAGTTTATTTTTCGATTTCGATCGAATGTCGTTTAGTTTGCCGGCGTCGAAGAGACGAAACGCGTGCAGTCTGGGCCGCTCGTGAACGTTGACTGCCGAATTGAATTTTCTTGTAAGTGGCGCGTTGAGATGAGATGAATCATTGTGTTCATGTATGTTATACAGATGTATATATATACTTATACGTAATTACGTACTGTAATCGCAAAAAAATAAGAATTTTATAGAGACGTAAACGCAAGGATTGGTGGTTTTTTATTCGACCAGTAACAAACCAATGTCTAATATAGAAGGTAGAATAAAATATGCATATTTTCCCTAGCCTTAGCCCCGCTTGCTAAGCCTAATATGACACACTTTTCGAGCATGAGAAGTGAATACATAAATTATTGTAATAACAATTCAGTTGGATGATGGGATCCATGAGGAATTGAGGGAACTCATCAATTATATTAGGCACGCGTGTACTGAATTTGGTATTTTCTATTATAACTCGTTGATTTATACCTACCCGGAAATCATAAATTTGGTGGAGTGGAATTGATGATGGAGACCACATATGACTTATGGAATTCCTCAAAGAACAAAAGTACGTCACAGATTATGATAAAAATCCGTTGAAATAGCAACTAATGAAGTGCCAAAGGTGATCCTTGTGGAATCGACGGAAGTCCTCAAATATTATCGGCCCACATAGGTACAGCGATTGGGTTTTTTTTCTCCACAAACAACGCATAATAATCGACATGTGTGTGGATGTGCGTAATAATCAACGCATTTGCTCTCTCTCTGTGGTAAATTGGAAAAGAAATGTGGAAATGTTCTCGTGGCTTGGCGGAGTACTAAATTGAAGTCGGTTAAAACTTTGTTTTTAAAGTACCTAAATTATTTTCAACCAAAATCAGCCCACCTGCCACTCGTGAGCGTAGATTTCCGTATCCTCGAGCGTCAAAGCCAAATTTAAATAAAGGTTTGATCAATTTGAAAATGCATGGGCAATATTATAGTCATACTCATACTCATTTAATATTCATCGAGAATTAAATGACTAAATTAGTTAATATTTATCGACGGTATCGAGCCAGCACGTAGCACAAGACTGCGCGCGAGCTCACTCGAGCTCTCCGCACTATCCGTCTCTTTCTAAGTTTTCTATTAAGAGAGAGACGGATATGACGGACTCGCGCGACGTGTTTTGCTAACCGTGCTGACCTCATGATAAAAACGCCTGAAGAAATGATAATTGCAATATTTTATATAGACACTATTGCTAAAGCAAAATGTTCACAAGGAATCGACAGTATACATAACTTACATGTCACAAACTTAACCCTTATTATTATTTTAATTAAATCAGCGTACGGGACCTGTCGATGATTTTAAAACGTAAATTACTGGTAGTTTATATTTCACTAGTTGCTTGCTTCGCTCCGCCCGCGTTTTACAAAGACAGAATAAGTAAATAAATAAGTTTCTGTCAAAAATTAAATTTTTGGTACAAGCTTTTATTGCCGACTGTACTTTTCTGTATACCATCATCAACTACTCATTGATACGATTCTAACGAGCCCAAACTCATCGGGGTTACGTCGGTTAAGTACTGAATTCCCATGGCCACCTTCTGTCTCCATCATCAGATCAGCTCGATGGTACCATAATATTGAATTGTCATCCAAACTATACTTATACCCAAAATTTCAACTCAACTGTCACCGGGAAGTGTCAGAAGAAGTCATACTAACATACTAACAGGGCAAGTTAAATAAAAGCTTGTAAAAATGGCATATGTCCATCCAGGTCTACAAACTATCTATAAACTGTTCTTAAGATTGCCCAGTACATACAAATACCTACAAACTCACAAAGTGTATCCCCTAATCTTGTATGTATGTACCTACTTAGTGTTTTCCCTAATCGTATGATACTTTAAATGTTACTTATGTTATGTCATTTTGTTCGATCGCAACATAGATTCCTAAAAAACCGGCCAAGTGCGAGTTGGACTCGCGCACGAAGTGTAGTACCATTATCTATAAAAACGGCAAAAAAAAAAACACGTTTGTTGTATGGGAGCCCCCTTAAATATTTATTTTATTCTGTGTTTTAGTATTTGTTGTTATAGCGGCAACAGAAATACATAGTCTGTGAAAATTTCAACTGTCTAACTATCACGGTTCACGAGATACAGCCTGGTGACAGACGGATAGACGGACGGACGGACAGCGGAGCCTTAGTAATAGGGTCCCGTTTTTACCCTTTGTGTACGGAACCCTAAAAATTTACTTTGTGGTATTTCAAGTGCAGTTATGTATTAGGAAAAGCACGATACATGAGAATTGTGATGTACTTAATATTTATTTATTTAATCGTATGGCATACATTATTTTGGCCTTTAAAGTTTATCACTCTTTAGTACCACCCAGGGGACACGTGCAGGGTTGTGGTAGGTAGCTCCTGCGGACGCGACCCCCGTCCCCCCTGTTGTACTAATTTAAGCCTACTCGTTCTATATTTTGTTACACCTTCGGGTAAGACATAGTGATACCAAGCTGCATTTTATAACATCTGTATAACCTATATTAAGCAAATAAATACTTATGACTTGGACTTTGACGTTGACTTAGTTGTATATTGTGAAATAAATGACAGAATCTGAATCTGTACAAAAGTTGTTAGTAGGTATACTTATACTTGAAAAAAATAGACTTAGTCTTGTCCATTTCAAAACTGTTTCTGTCCACTCCCACTAACTACGTTTTGAAATTTATTTA
This sequence comes from Epinotia ramella, assembly GCA_947578815.1. NCBI lineage: Eukaryota > Metazoa > Arthropoda > Insecta > Lepidoptera > Tortricidae > Epinotia > Epinotia ramella. Next base: position 21,762,252 of record OX388206.1, read on the forward strand.
ATCGTATGGCATACATTATTATGGCCTTTGAAATTCTTTACGTTTTGAAATTCAGAGCCCCGAAGCTGACCTCTGCCCGTTTGTGGTAAATGATATCATCGATGTATAATATTTGCTTCTTTTATCCTGTACATGTAAAGCGATAAATTTAATTCTTTACCTTAGTGATAAACTTTAGCCCTGCACTCTGTTATAGACTATCGTACGAAGCGTACATGTATGTAGATCGAACTAAAATTCAGTTAATTTTAATATATTTTGTCATATAGCAAACAAAATGAGTTTTTGCCGTTTATTGGTGGTATTGTTTCTTATAATGCACTGGCTTGGCACACCTTGTGTTGCACTCGACTGTAGGAGCTTAGAGCTTAAGACAATTTGTGACGAGTGCGTCAAGTGTGGCGGGATATGGTGCAATAAACCACACGAGGTATGTACAGTTATTATCAAAAGCAGGGAAGGGATCAAAATCAATATTTCCAAACATGTTCTAGGTAGCATCACGCCCCAGATATAATCAAATCATACCATTGTGTCATTTTTAACTGAACATTTAATTGCTCAAACCTCCTGACACCCAGGGTACGCTTTAGTGCTTTTGAATTAGGAACTTTTTGACATTCAGTAAAAGTGTAAAATCAATTTTGAAATTTGCACATTTGTACAGTGCAACCGACCGCAATCGGCTGGATTCCGCCATCTTTTTTAGCTAAGGCTACTAAGTTAGCGCCGTAGAGGAGCGGGATTATTTGAGAATTTATTAGTGGTGGTCGTTGATTCAACGAACTAGTTGATAAAACGTTGTTTGCTCGTCAACGAACGAAACGTTTTGTTTAACAGACTCAACTAGTTGACAACTTTAATGTACAAACGTAATCGAAATGGAACGCTATTAAGCTAATGGCATGGCAGTATAGTTGAGTTGAGATCAACATTCCTTTCATTGATTCAACTCAACCGGCAATCAACGTCACAACGCCCTTACTCTAAATAAACGTATCAACTCAATGCCTTTTTCTCTTCAGTTAAAGCAAAAACCTAGTTGACGAAATCAACTAGTTTTTCAACTAGTTGACGTTTTCTAAGTTAACGTTTCGTTTCGTTGAAGCGAAAACCGTCAACGACCCAACACTAGAATTTACTCGGCCGCGGTCAACATAAGATTGACCAGAACCGTCAATTCTTTAAGAAGCGCGGATCCCGTGTCTCCGGAGGGCATACTTAGTGGTTAAATTCTTTAGGTGTTGTGGGGACATATCGTCCAACCCACCCGCAGAACCATTCGGAAATGACATCAAAGCTTGATACATGTACGGCATCTACAGACATTGTAATGACATTATTGTCGTCCGAAGAAGGAAGTTCTGGAATCTGGGCGGGGGCTGAAGGGACCGGATGTTTATCTCTTAGAGCGGCGAATGTTTCGGGGGAATGTGCAGCCGGGACATCGTTGGAGAATATGAGGCGAGCAGGGGACCGATTTTTGACTTTCGAGCGCTCGAAATCAAAAGCGATCAAACGAAAATAGGAACTATAATTTTCGAATGAACCCAATAATAGCTATTTTTGAAATCATCACTCAGAAGCATGAACCTATAATTTAGTATGGACAGGCTATGGTAATAATAATACCACGTGCGAGCGAGCTGGTAGCATACAAATCTCGATAAGTGTGACAGACAGAGATATATCATTCGTTATCCTTGTCATAGTTCCACTTTTTTTTCTATTTGGCACAACAGTTGTGGCATACAATGCTGTCAATGCTCGCGCGTGGCTGCATACGAATCCGAAATATTTAATATTATTGTGAATAAAATAGTGTCCTAAAAGTAATTTACGCACGATAAGGTATCTCGTGTTCCGTCTGTGCCAAGAAAATGGTTAATTGTTGCGTGCTTGGCTGTAAAAGCCGGTCGGAACAATACGATGAAAATATAACCTTTCACACGTAAGTAGAACATCTTTCACTTTTCTGTATACGCAATACGTAAAAATAGCATGGTAAAATTACATTACGCTCAAAATCTTGTAAAATTTGACGATTACAATAGAAATAACATCATTGTTTACATTGTACAAGAAAATATTTGTTGACAAATTATCCGCCCAAATTACGTAGATTGTTTATGGTAAGCTGCGAGAGGTGTTAGAATGTCTTCTCGATTTAGCTTCTTTGCAATCATTTTAGGGATACCAGCCAATACAACTTAAAAATACCCGATTTCTCGGGTAATTTATACTCTAACAAAATTCTCGTACTTGTTATTACATAACATTCGTATATAATGGATGGGATATATTCTTATATACGTATATTTACTCTGTACTCATAGTAAAGATAAGCTTTTATGTAGCGAGTAATCTCGGACTGTTCATCCGATTTCAAAAATTCTTTCATCTGGCTTTATTTAATCCTGCATCTGCGCCTCCGCTTGTGTTCTTTCTACTACGCGGGTGGAGAGGAGACGCGTGGACAGCTAGTAATAAGTAAAGACGATCGACGGTTTAGAATGAATCATAATTTTCTATAAGCCCTTTGCTTGAAAAATTTTATGTAAAATAATATGTTTTTTTTTCTAGGTTTCCACTAAATGAGGATGCGCGTGCGCGTAGTATTTGGGTTAAGGCTACATATATATATTTGTGATCGCATTCTCGAAAACAGTTCTTACGATTTTGATGGCATTTGCAGTATAGGGGTTTATGGGGGCGAAAAATCTATCTCATCATCATATCAGCCGAAATGGCCGGTCCTGCGCCATCCGCATCCAGCGGACTCCCGCGACCTTTGCCAGGTCATCAGTCAACCTTGTAGGGGGCCTCCCACGCTGGGTCTCATATCTGGGAAAAATCGTTCTCAGCATATTTTTACCCGAGCAGAGCTCTTTATCATTAATCTGTAATAATTTGAATATTTGAATAGTAAATGTTTTTTAATATGGTTGTGTCTCATTTCGGTATTTAGTGTCATTATTTTTCCCGCCTTAAGCCTGCATCGCGGTCAATAGTAAATTTTACAGCTAATGACAAGTTTACCATTGATCGCCGCGGCCAGGCCGCGCCAGTCTGTGAGAGACTTTAAGCCTCTCACAGACAGGCGCGGCCTGCGGTGGCGGTCAATAGTAAATTTGACACTAACTGTCAAGTTTACTATGAACCGCCACCGCAGGCCGCGCCAGTGTGATTCAGGCTTTATAATAATTAAGTAGATCAGCACGGCTATCACAGGACGCCCCGCGAGCTGTGTCGCGGCGAGGTAGACTGTCCGTCTCTTTCTAGTTAGAACGATTAGAAAGAGACGGATAGTCTACCTCGCCGCAACACAGCTCGCGGGCGTCCTGTCATAACTGTGCTGATAAGAAACTACCAGGTAAGCCGCTTGCACAAGGACTATTAATTACCTACATGTCATGTTCTGTTACTAGAATCATATTTCATGTTATTAAGCTGAATATTACTAGTGGTTGCGAACAGAGCGCCTGCTAGGCAGTGAATGTGTGAAAAGCTTCAGTAAAAACTACTTACAATAAAAGCGCATTATTTAAAATAAACATATGGAAGCGATGGGGTAATTTTTAGTTACATGGCCACCCCACGGGAATCATCTACTTTGTTGCCGTCCCTCATTGTGGCGACACTTACGTCGCCTCTGTAGGGATATACTCTAAGCTCAGAAGGCTAGTGATTGGCCATCGATACTTTTGCGTTTCGTTGTATGCAAAAAGTAGATAATTACCGGTTTTTTTAATTTGAATTTTCAACATAGGTACCTAATATAGAGAATATTACTTTATTGGAAGTTGTGTATCTATAATATAGTAAATTTTTAATTTTAAATATATTATGCGTTTCATAACAGAAAAAAAAAACAAAAGTAAGTAGTGGGTTGTTAACGAAACGCTATTTGCTGTTGTAAACGAAACGCTTATTTTCCCGCCAATAGACTAACGATCTTGGTTTTCAACCACAAAATTCGGCAAGAAATAAAATATAATCGTACACCAGCCAATTACTTAGCATCGAATCAATATATTTTATTTAAATATATCTATTTTTTAAATTAATAGTCAGTCCAAAACTAAATAGGTACGTAAGTGAAGTGTAAACATTTTCTACCGATAGAATTGAATACGAGTGGTCAACACCACTCGTTTTTTCAATTTTCTATCGCTCGTATTTCAAAAATAGCATTTCATCGTTTTTGACCGTTTTTGAGTGAAAGAGTCGAGCGCTCGAAAGTCAATAATCGGTCCCCAGCTCCGCTCACATTCCCTTTCTATAGATAGATTTTATCTTTTAATAAGGGTGTGGGCTTAAGGGGCTCCTAGCTCCCAATGACCTTCGATCTGTAACTGTCGGTTTTTTCGTGTTTTTTATAGCGTAGCGTATCGTATTAAGAACAACGTGGTTTACCAAACTAGTATCCTATATTTACATCAAAACTCACAGTTTTCGGGATATATGGCACCAAACTTTGGCAATTTCTGGCCAAAAAACCCTTTTTTGGACGTAACTTTTGTAAAACTCATGTTAAAAATAAATATCTCTCTTGGGTTTTTAAAGAAGTCAATAAGGAACAGTTATATGTAGATTTCATATATAAAAGTGCATAAATAACATACTAATATCGAAAAGAGAGCTTTTTTGCACCATGTTTGAATAAATCATGAAAAAATAACTATTCATTATTTTCAAGAAAACTCTCGTGCAAATGTAGATAAAGAATTGAAGAACCGATAACTGTTTTTACCATAAATATATCTATAATTTTGACGGAGGAATATCCACTCAAACCTCGTCAAAACTAGCCAAAAAGCGCTTGGAGCCCCTTAAATGCGAATTAAATATTTGGGTTGGACCAGTATCAGGAAAACCGGAAGTTGTGCACGTATTATCTTTAATTTGCTTGGTCAAAGAGTCTTTTTTAGACCTGGTTGCATGAAGGATAGAGTGAGAAAATGTGAGCAGGCGCTCCCATGCTTGAATGGAATTCTCGTTGACGACCCTGGCTACACATTCTGTGAGACTTCGTGGCTACAGCTCTGCGCGCACCGCGTGGTATTCTTTTTACAATTGGCACATGTTGTCTTAGTTTACCTAATTTCTCGGCAAGCGAAGTGGAGCCATTGAAGTGATCTCTGCCGGAAGTTGAGGGTGCAGGTTGTGAAGTGCTGGGCAGAGGTGGATCGACAGGAATACGGGTAGCGTGTTTGCGGGCGGTATGTGGATCGTAAGACCTCGATTTCCTTTGTACAACTTGTTATCACCACAAATAAGACACTTCAATAGTTTCACTGAAGTTAAACATGGCTGCGAACTCATTTAAAGATAAAAACAAAAATGCTTATAATACTAACATTTTGTATAAAAACTAGAATAAAAATCACAGAACACTTGCACTTCACTGATATAAAGGAATAAGATATAGATATTACGAAATTTAAACATAAAATTGTGGTTGTTTAAAAAGTGACAGCCTGTAACTGTCACTAGTGAAGAGGCGCCCCCAGACGCATGCGAAACTGCTTTTTTCGGAGTCTTGATGATTTCCAGCCGGGCGGCCAAAGGTTTCATTTCAACCGGGTGTCCCAGGCCGCCGCGTCCGCCGCCGACACGGCCCAGGAAGTCGGGCAATAACAGTTTGGTGGTCACCGAACGAATTACGTAAGAAATTAAAAATCGATACTTAGACCAAAAAAGGCCGTTTTATATCCAGGATAGTAAAATAACTTAAGATGACCATATATCGAAAAAAAAGGAAAAACACAATTTTCTTAAGAGTGACGTAAGCCGCCATCCGTCTGCGTTTTATCTCTTCAATGAATTAGTAACCTCTTAATCACTAGTGGCATTTAAAGGCTTCAACAATAATAAAACTAACGCTTAATACCTATTGAGAACAATTCCTCATTTCAGTGAAAACGCGATTATTACTGTTTACCGACTCTATATATGTGCCATCAGGCCATCACGATCCTCAACAGGCAAAATAAAATTATCATTGAACGACCCAGCGAAGCGAACAAAGTTCTATGCTTCAGCTTGACCCGAAAATCATTCGTATGTCCGCCGGTGTCATCGTAAATGTTTCCTTCACTGAAAAGCTACTGAATGCCTTGTACAGTAAATTCAAGAGCAAAGAACGATATAGTTAGGTTGGTACCTACTATTGAAATTACGCACCAAACGATCTGCGTTTATTTCTCTTTGGTGTAAGTTCGGTTTATACTTATTAGCAAATTAGAAACTACTTCGTTCCAATACACTGCCGGTATTTATTTATATATTTCCCAGACATATCTAGTATAGTTATATGTATAGTATAGTATAGTCCAGTCATTATATTTTTACTACTGTGGAAAAAATAAAAATAGAAATTAATTAATAATTGATAATATGTCTTAATAGCAGCTTTTCTGTGTAACGGATTAAATCATCATTAAAACAATTAGTACCTACCTAAAGACAAAGTCCTACAAGTCAGAAAATTATTAGTTAATATTGTTATCTTTATTTTGGTTCATTTATATTTGCTCTATAGTTACTTATTTCATTTATTTAGTCTTTATTGCACCAAATAAGAACTTATAGTACAAAAGGCGAACTTAATGCTATAAAGCATTCGCTAGCAATCTACCTCAAAACAAACCAGTTATAGGCGCATCAAAGTAGCAAACCTGGACATAACCCTATAACTGTAATTTTCTTTTCTCTATACGTTATAAAGTATTGTTAGTTATAGTTAAAATAAAAAGAATTAAACATTATAAGGCTCCGCGTCAATGTACAAAAACCAACGTACTTTTTAAACACATTTTGATTTCATAAGTACAGCATAGTAAATAACCTTGTACAATGTACAAGTACCTCTGTACTGCAGTTAAAAAACAATCACTTATTCATAAAGAAGGTTCAGTAATTTGCACATGTTCTGGCTTATCTTACCAGAAATTATTGATAACTGTAATTCAACAATTTATTCTGAATAGTATATTATATGTGTGTTGATAAATACTCCAGGCAAAATACGGTTTTGAAAAACATTAATTTATAATAGCTTTTTTTTTTGTTGATTTCATTTGAAAATGTTATTCTAAGATGATTTAGTCAAGAATCCGACAAATTTTCCACCCGGAAGTAATTATGTAGATTTAAATGAAGCATGCATTATCTTTTTTTGTACGATTTATCTTGAATATTATAGAGCAAATGTAAATGAACCAAAATAAAGACAAAAACATTTATTCATATTTTTACTGACTTTTCAGAAGCCAGTTAACTTATCATTTTTTCGATGTCTGAAATTTTGTCGGATTTTGTCGCTGGGTAACTATTTAATTGATAATATATCCGTTACACATAAAAAATTAGCTATTATAGATTATTTCCAAAAATGACATTTTTTCCATACAATTTGTCAGTTCATTGCCTGGACTAAAATTATAAAAAATAAACCGATTCTCTTTGCAGATTTCTAAAGTCACAAGTATAGGTAATTTTTAGAAAAGATACGTAACTTCTTCAAAAGTGTTTGTAATTTATGCCGTCAACATATTATTAGTACAATAAGAAGCAAACTAAACCAAGACTATAATTAATTGATGTTGTTTCTTACTTACGTTTTAATATGAACGTTATCTCTTGCAGAATAAGGTGTAATTTCATCTAAATCGGTTCAGCGGTTATAGCTTATGATATGATCAGTCAGAGTCAGAGTGAGTCAGTGTGGTACTGCAGAACCGGTTGGTTGCGGTCTGCGGGTTGCCACACCGAGCAAGGCGCTATATATATCGCGCCTGCATTACACCGCCACGGCTGATGACGTGGTGGAGTACGTTCGTCAGAAGACCGGCTTCTCGCTGAGGGTGTTCCAGCTGCGTTCGCGCCACTATGTGCACTTCAGCTCGTTTGTGGTGCGCTTGCCGCGGCCGCTGCAGGAGACCATCGCATGTGCTGACTTCTGGCCGAAGGGTGTCGTGTTTCGACGGTTCCGGGGCAACCTGCCGAATCCTACACCGGAGATGACGATGCAACGGGGCCACGCCGTTTCGTCGCCTAAATAGTATTATTTGTTGTTTTTAGTTTCGTGACGCATTGGTTTTTACTGTAATGTCACGTAAATGTATTTGTCAATAAATAAATAAATAAATAAATGATATAATATTAAATAATGGTCTAGATTTTGAGATCAGATGATACTAAGAAAAAAACGTGTAGACCTTTTCGGTCGGGGTGTAGGAAAGGGTGGCCGTACCTGGGACTTAGAAAAATTTCGACCAAAAATTTTTTATTTCTTTTTCCTTTCTGATCATATTGTATGCGTCAAATAAAGCATATTATTTCAAATAAACTTTTTTCTACGAGCCACCATTTTGAAGTTATCACAGTATGAAGGGCGCAGGACTTAATGACACTTATATTTTATGATGCTATCGTCTAGAAGACGTTAAAATATGCATATTTTGTATGGGCAACTTTTCTCTAAACTTGATATTTTTTTTGAAAATTTCGATAAGAATGGAATCGTAATTATCATAAATTTTATTTGCCATGCCATATGATTTACCGTGCATCATTTTCTACAAAAACTTGTCGTGGCAAATCCGACTCGGGTGGCGGATAGGTTAGAAGACACCGGCGGGAGCTCTGCTCCCGCCGGTGTCACGAGGTTATTTTTTTTTATAAAAGAGCGGAAAAATGTTGAGAGCGAAATGTTGAGAGTACTTCAGTCATTTTTCAATTTAGAAAAAAGATTTTCAAGTAAAAGATGCATATTTTTATGTGTTCTATTCGTTCCAATCATTCAAAATAGGTGTTATAATGACACCACTTTGGGTAAAAATTTACTAAGTGCTGAAGATTATAAAACTTTGTGTCGCTATATTTCAGCCATTTTTCAATTTAGACAAAAAAAATTCAAGTAAAAGATGCTTATTTTTATGTAATCTTTAAAGTTCTTATCAAAAAAGTACGAAAAACGCGAAAAAAAAAAATTGCAAAATTTTTCTAAGTCCTAAAAATGGGCCACCCTTTGCTACACTCTGACCCTTTTTTCTTTCGCTTTCAGTTTAATTTTGCTATTAAGTGATCGCATTCGAATTTCGAATGCACCTCAAAATTATACCTTGTTAGTATAATTTTGAGGAATCATATGAAAAAGGACAATGAATGCTCAGTAGATATTACTATTCAATAAATTATTATAAAGGATATCATATAGGGATATAGGTAATTCGGTACTTACTATTGTTTTAAAAGACTGAACAAATCGACATATGTTGTTTAGTAGCATGAATATACGTACTAAAGGATACGTTCATCTAAATTTTTGCTTAACTTATTAAACTTGAGTGATAACGACGGTCAAAAGATTCCTCCCTAAACTTGGCAAAAATTAAAAAAATCGTGCGTTCAAGCCTCTGTTGTACATAGAGCGGAAAAAATCGTTCCACAAAAAAATGCAAAAATGTGACAAAAAAAATGTGTGGATTTAAAAATACATTGTCAAGTTTAGGGTTAAAACTAACAACATTCACGGACACACTACACTACAGTGTGTCGTTCCATTTCTTGAATTTTTCGTAAGTGTTGACCAGCTCGTATAACGTGTAAGTAGCGCTGGTCTCAAAATGTGCTGGAAAACTAAAATCCGACTCGCACTTGATATTACTTAACGTTAAATATTATTACTGTTAAAAATATATATATGTATATATATTATTTAAACTTAATTATTATATTACTTAAACTATTTTTTTCCACACTCGCGGGTAAAATACAACTTTGCACCCTTATTGTATATCAAATAACTATTAATGTATCCCGTGCTGTTAACAATTTCTACGCGTTGTTGAAGCGTACGAGTATATATAGCGTTCCGTGATGAAATGTCACGATTTTTTATATATTCCCGCCAAATTTGACAGCTATTGTTTTTCCAAGATGGCCGCTATACGCTGGCAAAGTACGAGCGTGCCTATTGATAGACCCTATATTAGAAAAACATTTTTCAATGAAATAAACATACAATACGGTAATATATATGAATGTTTGACATTTGACGTCAATCTGTCATAAATTGCGCCCTTTAGAATACACAATCCGTTATTTTATAGAATTAAATGGAAAGTTTTCTTTCAGTCGCAGAAATGTGTAAGCTTAACGCATAAGGTAGACGACTGGTGCACCAAACCCGATGGCAGGGAAATTGTGGCTGTGGCTAGCAACACCCGGGACGGAGTTGTATTCCAACCCGTTTATGAGGAAATGGTGGCTGAAATCAACACGGGAAAAATCAACGAACTACATATTGAGGGAGCAGTGCAAATTGAGATGGCACGCAATGTTTCGGTAATAAATAGTTAACATTGGATAAAAACGAACGCTTGATTATTTTAAATTGCGTCTACAGCGACGCGACGTCATTAGAAGTGTTAAAAACACGTTTGCAAATTTTGCAATACATTAATGCTCCTGATATTTTTATAAGTACGACTATAATTATTATAGGCCCTATTATCAAGGGTTTACTCATTATTATGTTCTTTGATAAAACTGTAAACAGCAGTGAACACTATATCATTAGTTAAAATTTATGGAAGACACACACTGTGTTGGTAGGTAATGTTGTTAGTGTCTGTTGCCTAATGTTAATTTATTAAACTTAATTATTAAACTCACTAAAAAGTATGATAATTATAAAATTCATGAAGTGACATTTCATGGACACGTATTTGTACATAATATGGACATATTATAAGGTATATGTCTTTAGCAAGAAGAATGCTCTGTTCAGCGGTGTATGGCAGTCCCACCGCCGGCGAGTAGCGAGTACTCTCATAGTAATTCCTACTCGCTTTTAGTCGCTTGAGCGAGTAGCACGTAGTAACACTCGCTTACTCGCCGGCGGTGGGACTAGGGTTTGTAATATTCGTCCAATTTCAGTATTCGAATAATACGAATACTTCGATTGCCAATATTCGAATATTGGCAATCGAATAAAACGAATATTTTTGAAAATAAAACAAAACAATGATTCAAGTTGTGTAATTGTTGTTACAATTCAAAAATATCAACATTTATGGTCGCTGATAACAGTGATAACAATTAAACTTCTGAAATAATATTTTTTACTAAATTAAATCACAGCTGTTACAATAAGCACTGTTTCCGTGTGTATAATGATAGAACTATCATACTTATTCGCGAGAATCGCGAGCAACAAAATTAAAATTTTCTAAAACATCAACAGGTACTAAACTATAACTAACAAAAAAAACTTATTTTACAAGTTATGTAATTGTAAAATATCTGACTGGTAAAATTAAAAAAATAGAACATTTGTGGTATTTTCTTAAAATTAGCCAGTATTACTTTGCATTACAATAATTAAACTTTTGAGATAAATTACAGCACAGTTACAATAATATATAATATTACTTTGTGTATTACAAGTACCTAACAGTAAAATTAAATCAGTAATAAAAAAACTTTTTCCATGTGTAAAAAAAAGGTTAGCATAATGTATCACGTATATGAACACGTACAATACAAGCACAGCAATTTTAATGATGGGTTTAGTATTAGTAAACAGACTCATCACAACTGGATCTTATGTTACCTAATGGTTCTATCTGGTAAAGATGCCAAAAAGCAGATGTCAAAATGGTATCTTTAATCTGATTCTAAAATAATAATAATTAATGAAATATTACTTTGTTTACATTAAGATACTATAAACAAATATGCAGGTATAAGACAAATAGTTCGTAGCGTTATTAAAATTTCACGAAATAAGTAATTAGGTTCTGCATGTTCTGATGAGGCCTTTCCTAATAACCGCTTATTATAGTTTGAGTTTGGCAAGAGTAAAGAAAATAATATGTTATATGGCTTAGATTAAAGCTTTGTTTAAATATTTAAATCTATTTCCACGGAATTGTTAATGTGGAGGATATTTCTAGCATTTTATTTAAGATTTTCGCAAAGGTAAATAATGTCAGATAAAGATCTGCACTATTCGAAATATTCGTTTTATTCGAATAATGAATGTTGCCGAATTCGAATAATATTTGTGGCGAATAATTCGAATTCTCGAATATTCGAATTGCAAACCCTAGGTGGGACCAGTGCCTATACCCGGCTAGCACTAGACCTATACTAGCGAGATAAACTGCCCGTCTCGCTCTATGTGTTCTAATTAGAAATAGACGCATGGTCCTCTCGCACGCGGTATTTGCGAGCCGTGCTGACCGTGGTCGGTATAACTTGAATGATTATGTTATTACTTTTATAGGTTCCCATGTAACTTGAATTGTCATGTGATATTGAATAAAGTTTTTCTATTCTATTCTATTACTGACGTGGCCCACAAATGGTCTCGACGGAAGACCAGCGCTGACTCTTGACTTCTTGAGTCAGCATTATGCTGAGGCGGGACCATTTCGCGGCAAACACATAGTTTTACGTATTTGATTAGTTTTTATACATAAGTATATTGTTTTTAGTTTTGTACTCTGTGTTTGTCTCGAATAAATTACTACCTCTTTTTTTAACTAGTCAATTTTGTTCGCAGGCATATTTTAACGTTAGCGTGTCACAATCAGTCGATAAATCGAAAGTTGTTGTAGAACTCAGCAAGTTAAAATCTGTAATAGAAGTTACTACAGAAATTAAAGGTGGATTTTGCGCAGCAACTTCGCAAACGATTGAGCATGTTTTTGTGGAAGTGGGTATAGTTGGTGTTGGCGAGAAGGCTGTGCTGAAGTATCACGTGCCCTGCGCGTGCGCTTGTTCTGCTAAGGCGGAGGAGCGGGCGCCGATCTGCAACGGCTTAGGGGACCTTATCTGCGGCTCTTGCCGCTGCGACTCAGACAGGTGAGAAGTCACTTGGCGCTTATGCCGGCTGTACACATTGGGCCAACGTTGGCGCGTGAGCAGGAGGCAGCTATGTAAACGAAAGAGATCGAATTATAGCCCTCTCCTTCTAACGCATAGCTGCCTTCTGCTCACGTGTATACAGCAGGCTTTAGGCTGCTCCCGCACTTCGATTTTTTGTCTGTGCGCGCACAAACGCAACGTATGTGTTTATATGTCAGTGCGCGCATATGGCATGTGCGCGCACTGACATATAAACGCATAGGTAGGTACGTGGCATTTTTGCGACGCGATTATCGCACGACAAAAAATCGTAATAGTGCGCGCTTGGCCTTAGTGTTATGGTTGAGATTATACAATGTGAACGACTACGGTAGAGTTGCTTTATGAACGGACTACATTGATGCTATTCGGCTAACTCAAATCTTCTCAAGTATAAATATTACACGAACGCAGTAAATTCGCAATAAAAAGAAACCTATATTATTTTCACTAAACGGGACTTAAGACGCTGTCAACACCAAAATGCCCTTGAGGATTTTGGATAGCGCGCACACTGTCTATTTGCATCGGAGTAAACGAGAGCGAGTGTTACTGGGCGGCCCGGTTTTTGAATATAATATTATACATAAATATTGAAATAAAAAAAGGGTGGATTATTTGTGAAATATGACTCGCTAGCGGTTTAAATATGAATATGTTGACTTCGTGTTTTTAATTGCAGACCCATACGTCTAAAAAATAAAGACATAGAACCGTTTAATGTGATTTTAAGACCAATCTCTGCAATTATTTTCTATCGAGCCGATTTCGTCCAATTATGTATCGAGCCCGTCCACGTCCATCTTTGAAATATGGTGAATATTAACATATATTTTATTTAATGTGCTAGAACAAATAGTTTTTCTTAAAAAACTGCTTAAATAACATCAATTTCACCAAATTAGGGCTGACAGCCTCTTAATCGCGTATAATTAACCTGTATGTTGCGACACATCCGAAACGTCGGGAGACGTCAGAGAGGTAAATAAATAAGTTAATTAAACGCGATTAAGTCCCGTTTAGTAAAAACAGTTGTGTGTGAGAATAGTAATAGTTTCAATCAATACCTATATACCAGGATGTATGATGGAAAATGGGGTGTGAACCGCTCAAGGGCATGTTCGGTAGCGTATTGCGATTCAAAAAATGCATATTTTTTTTTTTTATATTTTGATTTGTTTTTGTTTACATTGAAATATTTGTTTTTGTTTACATTACAGTCTTTTTTTGTTGACATTGCTAGTGTATGACATCAAAAACGTAAAAGCTAAGCGATGCCTCGTGGAGCCGCGGCTGATGTTGGTACGTTTTCCAGTTCAGGTCAAGAGGTGCTAGGTTGGCGGTTCTCCTGCCAGCGCGTTGCGTAATTAGCTGTCACCTAAGTGTCAAAAAAACATACACAAAACATTTGTTTTCATAACACAGCTGTGCGCGCAGCGGTTGAAAATTAAATAAACCACCCTTCACCCTCGCGGGAAAATGTTGTCATACACAAGCAATGTCAACAAAACCAAAGAGTGGTAATGTATAGAAAATCAAAAATATCAATGTACAAACAAAAATAATCTAAAAATAAAAAACATAAACAAATGCATATTTGGAATCGCAATGCACTACCGAATATGCCCTTGATCTGTTCACACCCCATTTTTGTTACACCCTGTATATTTTTTTCTACCCGCAACGTTGGTAATGTTCCCGTCAGCTGGTGGCGTTGTTCCTGTGATTGGAAATATTGGCATCGGCATATCAGGCTACACCTTTTGGTAAGAACGCTATGATGCAAAAATCCACAGTTTGACTCAGTTTTATAATTGCACTCGATTTTTAAATCAGGTAAGTACCTACTTAATTATGTACTATATAAAATATAGTGCAATTTTTATCTGAATGAACAGCCAAACTGGTTATTTTTCTTCATTGGACAGTCGAGTTTTCTAATATCTTTACACAGTCTAATGTAACTGACAAAAGAAGCACGGTAACTTGGCTGTACATTACAGATACATTTTGTGTATCTGTATTGTATAACTCAGAATACCTTGACACCTCATCGCTTCTACCCGTTTTACAAGTTCGTATGGCAGTTTAAACATGACATTAAAGCACATAGAAAACACGGCACAGCACGGTACAAAAGTGTTATTCCCGATTCAGAACAAAGATTTCTTAAGTTTCCAGTTAACTAGCGACCCGCCCCGGCTTCGCACGGGTTCTATATTATACATATAAACCTACCTCTTGAAAATCTATCTATTAAAAAAAACCGCATTAAAATCCGTTGCGTAGTTTTAAATATCTTTACAGTACATATGGTGCTACTTTCCCGCACTAGTGCGGAAAGAGGACTTTTCTTGCATATGTCGAAACTTTAAAGAGCCATATGTACAGTAAAACGTTGTACGATACACGTGCAAATAGGTAATTCGCAACTCGTGTCGATTTAAAACACTCCCTTCGGTCGTGTTTTAATTTATCACCACTCGTTGCGAATTTCCTGTTTTCGGCACTTGTATCGTAAATAACTATTGTTTTATAGTATGTAGTGATTAATTTACACACTGTACCGATATGTTTATAAAATAGGACTAAAACTAATAAGATGTTTATTTTTTAACAGGCGCGGGGAGCATTGTGAATGTGGTAAAGTGTCGTCTTCTTGTGTTGGCTCCTCGACTACAGTGAGTAGATTCGTATTATACCACTCTGGCCGGGGCCAGTTCTTGACTTTGACGTTGCCGTTGATCCCCTAGCTTTGTTGCTGCTACAACAGCAGTCGTGAGTTAGAAGCCTTCGGGCGACTTGAGAACTTCTAACAGTCAAGTTACCCAGTCACATGATACAATCCAATCCCAATGAGCTATTAGTCCAGGCAATGAACTGACAACTTGTATGGAAAAAAAGTCAATTTTGGAAATAATTTATAATAGCTTATTTTTTATGCTTCTAAAAAGTCAGTAAAAATATTAATAAATGTTTTTGTCTTTATTTTGGTTCATTTACATTTGCTCTATAATATTCAAGATAAATCGTACAAAAAAAGATAATGCATGCTTCATTTAAATCTACATAATTACTTCCGGGTGGAAAGTTTGTCGGATTCTTGACCAAATCATCTTAGAATAACATTTTCAAATGAAATCAACAAAAAAAACGCTATTAAAATTAATGTTTTTCAAAACCGTATTTTGCCTGGAGTATATCTACAGTTTTGTGCTCACCAGTTGACGCCACTGGTAGTATAATTGTCAAAGTTTGTTATTACGGGCGTGAATTTAGAAGAGTAAACCTAAATTTTAAATATAAATAATATTTTTTTTACCTTTTTTTATTTAACTTGCCCTGTTAGTATGTATGTTAGTATGGGACAAATCTTGCGAGTGAAATTTGACCCACTTCCCGGTGCCGATTGAGCTGACATTTTGGGTATAAGTATAGTTTGGATCACAATTCAATATTATGGTACCATCGAGCTGATCTGATGATGGAGACAGAAGGTGGCCATGGGAATTCAGTACTTAACCGACATAACCCCGTTGAGTTTGGGTTAGTTAGAATCATCTCAATGAGTAGTTGATGATGGTATACAGAAAAGTAGGTAAAAGTAGTCGGCAATAAAAGTTTGTACCAAAAATGAAGTTTTTGACAGAAACTTATTTAACTTTCCATCTCTTTTGCTTAGCCTATGCCTTTAAATCACCCGTAACTTAAATTTACCTAGTTAATCTCAGGTAAATCAAAATATTGACAAATAAATTCCGTGTTGAATAAACTCGCGTATCGCCCACCCATAAGTCTCATAACCAGTGATGCACTAGCACGCTACACTAGCGCCTCTAAAGCCTTGTTCGGACTAGGTCAGTATTTTAGTGCGAGTCCATACAAAAGCTACTCGAACTTGCAGCAAATGTATGGACTCACACTAAAATACTAGACTAGTCCGAACAAGGCTTAACGGCGAATTCACTCGTGCTACTACTCATCACTCGGTCAATTTTAATTCAGAAACGATGTGCAACAAATGGTCAGCGCAACGTGTGTGTTTTTACACTTTATACCTCGCGAAAATTTTCAGTAGTTTCAGATCATTTCTCAGAAATAACTATAAACTACCCTTCGTAGTCAGAAGACCGGCCGAGCCTAGCGGGGCAAATAGCGGTTTCTATGTATTTATTTATATAGTACATTACTGCACTGCAGCCGCCGGGAAAAAGGGCTTGCCGGGTGAGTATACGAAGCCGGCAATCCCTTTTCACGGCTAGGCATGTATAGTGCTTTTCTCAAAGATATGAAATGAAATAAAAAATATCACCACTCAAAAAACAAATTTAATATCGCCGTAACTGAAGACAAAAAGACCGGGTTGCACTCCGGGAGTGCCGGCAGAAGTGAAAACTCAATAACATTGTAACAGTTTTTCGATCAGGTCACGTGACATCTTACGGTGTCACCCTAAAAATGAATTTGACGCAAATGTATAAACAATTATCAATTATACAGGGTGTTAACGGGGTCATGATCCGGAATGACAAAAAGCGAATAAGATGATCATACTGAACAACCTTTCCCATGGGACCAACCACGAAATCGCAAAAAAAAAGAGCCAATTAAGAGTTAACTGTGAGTTAACTGCGATTTAATTGAGAGTTATGTATGGAATACCTGTTTTTTTTTTGCGATTTCGTGGTTGGTCCCATGGGAAAGGCTGTTCAGTATGATCATCTTATTCGCTTTTTGTCATTCCGGATCATGACCCCGTTAACACCCTGTATAGGAGGGCGGCCCGCGGGCGCGTTGGGTGCGACGGGCCCAACGCGCCGCCGCGGCGCAACGGTGCAACACAATACCAATTTGTTTTTGCCATTGCCAAATATTTTTCAACGCTTTATCTCTTTAGGAATAACGGCTAAATTAGAACTATTCGAATTTGCAAGAACAGCAGATGGCGGTGCACGGTGGCGACCAAAATATCAATTTGTTTTTGCCGTTGATAAATATTTTAAGCTTTATCTCTTTAGGAATAACGCCCAAATTCGAACTATTCGAATTTTCTCAATAGCAAAACGGTGAAGGACGCGTTGGTATATTACAAATTTATTTGCAGAATATGCTATTGCAAAAAGTTACGAATAGCGTTCAGTTTTGAGTGAAGTCGAATCGGCTAGCAGCAAAAATTGACCTCCTTCACATCTGACGTCACAAAACTCTGTCGCGTATTTAACAATTTTTCCCAATCCCAAAAAGTGCTCAGCGCCGCTAAAGAAGTTTTCACTTCAAAAAAACACAGTAAAAAGAAAACCATATATATTTTATGCATTGTGGAGGATTTTTTGGTCCTTGCCAGTTCCGTAAAATAAGCCAGAAATACATTATCTGAGAAACCGTGGGCATTTTTGTCAGTCTTACAGCTTATAAAATTTTGATATGCATTTAAATGTATTTGTCCTTCGATTTTGGCGGCAACAAGTTATTCATTGCTAATTCGGACTCCGCCCTCAATTCCGGCGGAGTGCAATTAGTTTCTTCGTCGCTGTTATCATCGGAACTCATTCTGAAGTTTTATTTATAAATATCAACCACAAATATAAAATCCAGCTACACGACAAAATACTTTTAATTTTCCCTCCAATCCCTCCATAATGTTTTTTTTTTACGGAAGTCGTCCGTATTACACGTGTGTAGTGTTCGAATAGACCCTATTAGGGCCATTATAAACAAACTGATGATGAGAATTTTAATTTCTATAATAAATAAAATAAATGCAGAGGATATAAATAAAATAAATGCAGAGGATTTTAAATATTGTCTATGGTCTCTGGATACTTTTATCAATTAAATATATCGTCGTCTATACCCAAGTAGATACACAATCCTTATTGATCTGACTTTGGCTAGATTGATTTGTGTGAGATTTTCCTCTAATATTACTAATTGAGTGTATTTGTCAACAGAAGTGCTCAGGCAACGGACACTGTGACATGTGCAACACATGCCAATGCAATGAAGTCTCCACCATGCCCGGCCGCGAACGTTTTGACCCACAAGACAACTGCAAAGACATTATTACCTCGACAGTTGCCGACTTCTTCAGCTGCTTAACGAAAAGCGAGGAATTACCTTGCGGAGTTTGCGACCATGATATAGTTTTCCAGAAGTGGAATGCGACATTGTTGGTGCAACCATATGGCAATGGCGATGGAAATTTGTGGGTGAATTTGAACGCTGCGACTGGCTACCCGTACTGGGCTACTAGGGAAACTGGGAAAATTTACATCATGCGGAAACCCCAGTAGAGGCGTTAACACACGATGTACGGCTTCGTTTGGTGTTACAGTGTATTTTTTGTACTTTTTCTAGCAGTAAACTAATAAATTAAAAGAAATAATGATTTATATCTTACTAGCGACCCGCCCCGGTTTCGCACGGGTACTAAGTATATTACAATGTAAACCACACCCCGTTGAGTTTGGGTTCGTTAGAATCGTCTTAATGAGTACCTAGTTGATGATGCTATACAGGAAAGTACAGTCGGCAATAAAAGCTTGTACCAAAAATGATTTTTTTGATAGAAACTTATTTATTTATCACGTGAACCGACCGTGAATTGCTCGGTAAACTTAGGAGATAAGAGAGGGGGGGTTATTTTTTACGCAGGCCAATAGAGTTGAATAAGTAGTTCTTGAGATATTTAACGTTGTGAGAGACAAACGCACATACAGACGAAGTAAGGCGCGTCGCGTCGCGGGTTCTGAAGCGGCCGGCCTAGCAAAATTTCGCTGTAACGAGTGAGACGGCTTAACTCAGCTCTCTCAGAAGCACGCTTTTTTTTAAGGGCCGCTTTATGTGTGCTAGCCTAGCAAGACATACATACATAATTACTCTATCTATTTGTGAGGGTTCTTTGGAGATACCCAAAGATAAATCTTGCGATAGCATATTTTTTTATACTCTTCGACTTTAATGTACAGTCAGCGTCATATAGTTAGTAGCAGCCAGAGTAGCCAAATATTTCGTAACACACCCTTATTCGTACAGTCAGCGTCATATAGTTAGTAGCAGCGAAGGTAGCCAAATATTTCGGTACACCTCTTTATTACTATAAGAATAAGGTTGTGTTACGAAATATTTGGCTACTCTGGCTGCTACTAACTATATGACGCTGACTGTACAGTAATAAAGACGTGTACCGAAATATTTGGCTACCTTGGCTGCTACTAAATATATGACGCTGACTGTATGAGTTAAGACTAACACCAAACTAAAATCACATACTTTTTAACCGACTTCAGAAAATAAGAGAAGGTTCTCAATTCGGATGTATTTTTTTTTACTATGGAGCTCCTAACTCAACATTTTATAACTGTTTAGGCAACTAAAATAAATTCGACCAATCCCGTGGCGCCTTTACTAAACTATAATGAATTTGACCAATAGGAGAAAAGAAAAGATATCAACGACAAATAAGAAACGTGGTAGTGGTACTCGACTTGTTCAGAGCAGAACAAACTATATAATATTAGTAAATAGTTTTTAATGTCATAGCTGCCTGTGACATGGACGTATACCTAAACTGGACTGAGTACTAAGTTTTATTAGTCAATCAAAATTAAACCATATTATTGAGCAAGACGGTACGCAATTGTACGATAAAAGACAACTAGAGAAAGCGGTCCGAGCGAGAGGTTGGTTAACCTGAGGATGGTGTCCCACTCGCACGAGTTGTCAATGTAAAAATAATGACATAGTGGTATTAACAGGTATTAAATAATACTGAAAAAAATTACCTGCTTATAATTACGAGCTGACATTATATAGGAGATGTTACCTCTTACCTAAGTTTTAATTCACTGATTAAAACACGGTAATGCATTAAATATTGTGGTAATCAAGTGGTCATTTTAAATTTCGACTTGTATCCCCAACGTCTACATCTATTTGTCTAATGGTGTCAATGAAATTTTGTTGCCGTGTCGACTAAATGATATGAGTTAAAAATGTTGAAAATATGTTGCCTAAAGGGCTGTAACAGCGAAAGCTTTCCTAATTGTGGAATATCATTCCACAAGCAAGGAACATTTTGCTTTATTTTACGATAAAACGACAAAAACATATGTCAAATTTATTACGGTGACTATGATTTGGGCCGGTGTGAGTATGTATGTAGGTATACGAATGCAAATTATAAAGGCTATTGCTATTGCCTCGTGATTCTTAAATTTACGCACGGAAAAACTACAATTTTTAGATTTACACAAGACTATATTGTTTAACAACATATGTTACTTAATCCAATTATTTGCAATTAATTAATATTTCTACAATAAATATTCTTATTTCATTTAGCATTGCGGTATAATACTCATAATCAAATCAGCATCAACTTTTAATGAAAAGTCAAAAACGCTCCGTTGGTATGATTTTTGTAGGGAATATTACCTAAATGACGTCAGAATTTTATGGAGTCGTAAGACGTTAGTAAACATGTCATCATCATCCTCCTCCCCTAGCGTTATTAGCGTTGTGCCCTAAACAAGCACGGAGTCCGCTAGGTGTCAAAGCGGAGGTTAGTAAACATGTAGGTATTTATATTTAAAATTGAAAATATATAATGAACTATGTATTTTATAAAACGACGGTGGCAAACAAGCGTACGGCCCGCCTGATGGTAAGCGGATGCCGCAGCCTATAGACGCATGCAACTCCAAAGGAGTAACATGGGCGTTGCCAACCCTTAATATGTTTGAGGATTCGCCTTGTTGACAGCTGAAGGAACAAAGTCCCTCGCTCTCAACACAACGCATCCCCGGGAGCTCTGGCAATCTTGCTGACTTCCAGGAACACAACACTACTACAGAGCAAGTAGTAGTGTTAGTAATAATAATAACTTATTATGGCTGTGGTTTTCTTCAAGGCGGAGGTACTTCCCCAGTTGGGCTGCTCAAAATTCGAGCGGGCTGATATTTCGCTGTGCCCTACTTCTCATGTAGGAGCAGGTGTATTTTTAAGAGTTTATTCGTGAGCCTTATTTAATTGTAATACAAGAATAATTCGTTTTGACTGTAGTAGAATACCCTATTTAGATTATTTCTTACATATATTATTATATTAAATATCATCATCATAGCCTCCCCTCCCTCCCCGAAAGTGTACCAAAGTTAACAGTCCTGCGCCACCCGCATGCAGAGGATTCCCGGCCCTTTACCAGGTCATCACACTCACTAAACATGGATTGACACATTTATGCCTTTTTAAATATCCTAATATCCGCGTAGGTACTTGGTCACCCTAATTAAAACGAGATGCAATTCTCTAGTATGACTTCTCTGTCGGTCACACTTTTTCATCGCAGTACTCAGTCCGGTTTAAGTATACTTCCATGGACCGAACGGCCCGAACGGGTGCGTTCTAACAGTGTCACGCAACTAGGAACAAAAAGAAGAATGACATCCATTTGCTCACATTCAAATCTGACAAGTGTCAGAACAAGCGACAAGTTTTCTATCTGTGCTTCTACCATGGCGGACACATGCTATCTCTTACTTCCGTTCTTTCTCTTTCTGTCATTCTGTCATTGTGGCTTTTGGATGGTAACCATGGATATTGTAACTTCAGGAGAAAACATGTGTGTCAAACACATAGTACTTTGGTGTCAAACAACCAATGCTTTTGACGAATACAACACGATCTTAATTATTTTCAAATTTATAAACATATGTATAAGATTCTCGTCATCAACCAGTTTAAAGCCAACATAATAGATACCAAGAACTTTAGGTACCTACCTAAGTACATACAAGTTTGTTTAACACTTTGATGGACACTATTCCAGACACAATAGAAATAACAATAGAATTACGCCTATAGGCGTCTACTGTCCATCAATGCATTAACCTATAATGGGATATACAGATTAAGTGATTTTACCCCAATTTGTCAGGACAACATGTCGAAGTCAGAATTGGGTGTGTCGTACAGACGTAACAACTGCAACTACAATTTCATTCAGTGTGGCCAGTTAACAGTAAGAAAGCGAAAATTGCCGCATTCAAACGGTCCTGCGAAGCGGACTGCAAGATTGTTACTAACCGATGAGATAGGGCATGACAGCACGTCTAACATGGGACGGCTGCGACATACTCTCGATTTTTCTCACACTATACCTCTTGTTCTGTGTTCTAATAAGAGAGAGACGGGTACTGCGAGAACAATCGAGAGAGCTCGCGCGCCGTCGCGTGATAGCCGTGCAGCACACAAAAATCGAGAGTATGTCGCGGCCGACTCATGATAGACGTGCTGTCTCGCCCTATCTCATCGGTTAGTAACAATCTTGCAGTCCGCTTCGCAGGACCGTTTGAACGCGGCAATTTTCACTTTCTTACTATTAACTGGCCACACTGAATGAAACTGTAGTAACGAAACACCGGTTTAGAAAAAAGCGCGGGAAACGTGGAACGTGGCGGTCAAGTTTTTCGTTTCTGTTAATTTTTATTATAAAATACTAGTAATAATAGATCAGGAAAGTGGTAATCTGTACATAGTTTTCTTGTATTTTGTGTAAATATTTATTTTTGTGTAGTTAGTGTATAAATTAGCATTGGATTAGGTAAGTTTTCTTAACTTTTAATATGGAGAAGGAGAAGGAACCTCCTGACCCTGGGGGGGAAGGACTTCAGATTGGGTACAATGTTGTTATTGATAATAACGAATCTGGAATGGACACAGATGCATCTGTTGCTTCTGCTAGTGGCAGGAGTGTTTTAAAGCGTAAATTAAGTAAGAGGTGCAAAAATTGTAATAAAAAAGTTCGAAAGAGTAAGGATGGCATTCAGGTTATTGCTTGCGCTTGTCAGTCTTCCGATATACCAATGCTCCGAGAATCCCTTTCAAATCATACTAATGATAATGACCAAGTGACTAAGTCTCCTGTAGTTTTAGACTTGAATAACAAAGAAAAATTTACAAAAGTTGGCAGAGATTTATTCTCATCTACTGATGCAGCACCATTTACAATTCATGTCCAACTCAAGCAAACCGAACGAAACTCTTCCTTGCATCCGGTATCATTTGGAAAGTTCTTAATGAGGAATCAATTTAATAATATAATAAATGGTAGTGTGAAACGTATCGGCAGGTCCCGTATATCTATGGCATTCACAAAATATGAAGACGCTAATGTTTTTCTGAATGATTCTCGGCTTGAAGCTGAGAATTTGACGGCATTTATCCCATCATTCACAGTTACCCGCATGGGCTTAATTCGTGGCATTCCTGCAGAGTGGTCAGAAGAGGAAATTATAGAAAACATTTCAGTGCCCGCTGGGTGTGGAAAGGTGCTCAAGGTGAGACGCTTAAACCATAGAGTTCCAGTTAACGGGTCTGTTACATGGCAACCCTCAGAAACCATAGTTATTACTTTTGATGGCCAAATCCTCCCAAAAAGAGTATTTTCTTGTTACAATTCCCTTCCTGTTGAACTGTACATATTCCCAACCATTCAGTGCTTTAACTGCTGTAAATTCGGTCACACAAAAACTAGCTGTAGATCAAAGCCTAAATGTTTTAAGTGTGGGCAGATGCATGCTGGACACACTTGTACAGTGGAGGAAGACTGTGCCAGTTGCTGTTTATGCAACGGTTTTCATTTTGCTACAAACAGGTCTTGCCCAGAGCACAAGCGCCAAAAAGATATTAAAGTTACTATGGCTAATAACTGCATCTCTTATGGAGAAGCAGTTAAGCTCCATCCATCAGTTTCCAAGTCATTTGCGGATGTCCTTCAGACTCAACCCCAGACACAAGCCAACTCATTTTCATCACATAGTGTCCCTACTTTAGCCTCAAATTCAACCACCCAGCCTAATAGCACCAGTTACAGAAAAACGATTTTCCTGAAACCCCGTAGTGTTAGACAAACCACCAAGGGTTATGATGTTGCTGCTCATAATGCCTTGATCAGTGGGTATTCTATGCCACCTCCCCAAAACGGTTGTGCACTGCAAAGGAACCCTGACAAAGAAGAATCTCATTCTGGATCTGAAGATATCCAAGCCCTAATTAATCTATTATCTAGTCCGAAAATTAGCTTACCGTCCAACGTTGCCCATCTTGCTCAGATACTTTTAGTAGCCATTCAAAATAATGGACAAAATAATTCAATGGAATTGCAGAAGTGTAATAAATAAAAAACATGATTTAAGTCATTTATTAAACAAATATGAACCTTTTGTTTTCGCTCTCCCTGAGACATGGCTCAAACCTAGAGCTCTTCTTAGAGTTACTGGTTATTCATGTCTCAGAGAGGACCGCCCTGATGGGTATGGTGGAGTAGCCTTACTCATCAGGAATACCATTTCATTTGCACCAGTTCATCTCCCATCTCACAGTGACGATTTGTCAATCGTTGCTGCCATTGTAAATAACATGTGTATCATATCTGTATATATTCCTCATCCATCTTCATCAATTTTGCACGAATTTGAACAATTAATAAGTCCTCTTCCAAGGCCTATGTTGATTTTAGGTGATTTTAATTCACAACATCAGTTATGGGGTAGTTCAATATCTAGCTACCATGGGGAGCGTATAATAGAGATTCTTGATAATCATAATCTTTGTGTGTTAAATACTGGCCTTCCTACCCGACGAACAGCACCTTCTGAATTAACAAGTGTTGTTGACTTGTCTATTTGTTCAGCTCAAATTTCATCTTCTTTAACATGGCATACACTTGAATCAACATTTGGTAGTGACCATTTTCCAATTATAGTTACATATTCCAATCCAGTTCCCTCATCCCCTAAGCCTAGTCCAAGGCTAAAGTACAACTTGTGCAACGCGGATTGGAAAGTTTTTAAAAGGCATATTGAAGATAAATTGTTGCAGCTGCCTAGTGTGGCTGACAGTGACATAGTGAGCTGCTCGGTTGCATTAGCCCAAGTCATCATTGAAGCGGCTGATGAAACTTTCCCTGTAAAAAATAGTGCGTCAGGAAAAGTTCCATCTCCTCCCTGGTGGGACATTGAGTGCACTCAGGCAATTCGAAGGCGAAAGGACACTGAAAGACAGTACCGTCACTTGATGACAAATGAAAACTTTGAGTTGTACATGCAGGTAGCGCGTGACACTAAGAAGTTATTAAGGAAGAAAAAATTTGAAGGATGGAAACAATTCTGCGCTTCTCTTAATCCTAATGTTAAACCTTCCATAGTGTGGAACAATATTAAAAGGTTCCGACACGCTTTTAATGAGCCTTCTACACAGATTCTTCCTTCTAGCTTAGCTCAGCAATTTATGGACAGATTAGCACCTGCTTCAGTTCCAGAAGAATATGTCTTTCAGCCTTCTTCCTTTTTATATGATCCCGAATACAGTTGCAATTTTAATGCTCCTTTTAAAATTGAAGAGTTGAAAGGTGTATTAAGTAACTTGAAAGATACTGCACCTGGCCATGATGGAGTCCCATATTCTTTTCTGGCCAATGCCGGTGATTGCATTCATATCTATTATTTACACATTATTAATTCTGTTACACAGTCCGGTATAGTCCCAGATTCATGGAGATCTCAAATAGTCCTTCCTATTTTAAAACCCAATAAACCAGCTTCAGATGTTTCTTCTTATAGGCCAATTGCTTTATCTTCAGTATTTGCTAAAATTACAGAACACTTGATTAAAAACAGATTAGAATTTTTTATTGAAAGCAATAAGTTACTGGCTCATAGTCAGTTTGGATTCCGTAAAGGTAGATCTACTTATGATAGTTTAGCAATATTAACATCAGATATCCGATTGGCATTTTCCAGAGATGAATCAGTGGTAGCTGCCTTCCTGGACATTAGCGCTGCATACGATAATGTCTTAGTTTCAGTGTTAAGAAAAAAGCTTTTCATATTAGGTGTACCAATAATGTTAAGCAACATTATAATTAATCTATTGTCTCAAAGGTCCATTAGTCTTCTCATAGATGATAACAATAGGATTACTCGCTTAGTGTGGAGAGGACTTCCACAAGGGTCTGTCTTAAGCCCTTTGTTGTACAATATTTATACATTTGACATAGAATCATCTTTAAATGGCAGTGTTAGAGTTTTGCAGTATGCTGATGATTTACTATTATACTCACCAAATGTTTCTGTGGAACAAGCCAGTAGAACCGTTTCTTACTCATTGAGTTTATTGAAATTATGGTTAGACTCTAATGGTTTAGAACTTTCCATTCCTAAAAGTGTAGTAGTTTTATTTACAAGAAAACTATTTCCTCCTCCGGTCACCGTAAAATATGGTAACAATCCCATCTCTGTAAAAAGTCAAACAAAATTTTTAGGTGTCATTTTAGACAGAAAATTAACAGGTCTTCCTCATTGTGACTATGTAGTTTCTAAATGTGAAAAGAATATTAATATACTTAGTTGTGTATCTGGAGTTTGGTGGGGTGCACATCCTTTTTGCCTAAAACTGATGTATAATGCCCTAATAAGGAGTGTTCTAGACTATGGGACATTTCTGCTAGAACCAGGAAGTGTAGTAGGTTTCAAGAAATTATCTAGTATACAGTCTAAAGCTCTCAGAATTATCTGTGGTGCCATGAAATCTAGTCCCATTAATGCAATGCAGGTTGAGTGTTGTGAACCACCTCTTCATTTACGGCGACAATTTCTGTCTGATAGGTATCTCTTCCGTTGCTCTCAATTTTCAAATCACCAAATTTGGCCTATCTTAGTAAACCTCTCTTTTCAAATAATCTCTTCTAAATATTGGAAACACAAGAGTCCCCCTTGCTTGATTAAAAGTTATGAAAAAGTTAAATCAATACTTGCCCCGACTGTTAGCGCCTCTACACTGCCCATCTTCCAGCATGATTATGATTCTCTCACACTTGTTCCTTCAGTTCTCTTAAATATTGGCATCTCAAGGAATGATGTGGAACAAAATAAACAGTTCCTGAGTTTCATTGGAACTGAGGGCCTGGGTGCTCATCATATTTACACAGATGCTTCTAAAATATCAGTCAATGGTTGTGTTGGAATAGGAGTACTACATGTTCAATGTAATATATATCAAAAAGTAAAGTTGCCTCCAGAGTCATCCGTGTATAGTGGCGAGTGCTTTGGAATCCTGAAAGCAATAGAGATGATCATTATTATGCGTCTTAAAAAGACGATAATATTTACGGACTCATTAAGTTCTCTACAATCAATTGCTAAATTTCCTTTCAGATCCAAATCGAATAACCCAATTATTTATAAAATTCGTAGCCTCTTGTTAAAATGTTCTCTTAATGATTATTCCGTTTCCCTCGCTTGGATCCCCGGGCATAGAGGGATAAAAGGAAATGAAAGGGTAGATGTGCTGGCCCGTGATGCCATTGTTTGTGGTGATATGTTTCCTTATGAAAATATATCTGAAGACCTTTTAGCTTTGCTCAAAGTATACTTACGAGATGAGTGGATGAAACTTTGGACATCACCAATGCCGCCTTGCATCACCGATGCAAGGACGGGTTTACGCTACCGGGACATACAACCTTTAATTCCTGCCAAACCATGGTTTTCTAAAATATCAATTTCAAAACCAGCAACCAGTATGTTAATCCGCATGAGACTGGGTCACTTGTGTACACCGGAGCATCTTTCAAGACTAGGCATTGTGGCCAGTTCTGCATGTATTTGTGGAGCTGATCCCGGTGACCTAAACCACATATTTTTCGAATGTCAACAATACGATCGCTCAATATTATTAAACCAGCTGTCATTCCTTAAAGTTCCTTTTCCTGTATCCATTCTTTCACTCCTATATATTAATGACTCATCCTTGTATATATTTAAGACCTTATATTCATTTTTATCTTTAAATAATATCAAACTTTAATATATATTATTGTACCCTTTTCTGATCTTTTCCTTGTTATCCAAATTTCCGATCTATCCGTATTTTCCTGAAATCCCGTTTCCTCGTTTTTTGGCTGAATGCGCCAAGAGCGCGATGCCATTTAAAAAAAAAAAAAAAAAAAAAACCGGTTTAAAAAAAAAAACAAAATGACAGTGTAAAATATTAAAACAATATTCTTTAGTATATATTTTTTAATTTTCGTTTAATTTTATTTGAATGAATATTGTGAGGAAAAAAACACTTGGCAGATCATGCCAATTCCATGGTCCAAATTGTGATTTTTGGGGCATCCTGATTATGTGATTTTACCCCAATTTGTCAGCCCAACATGTCGAAGTCATAATTGGACGTAGCGTACAGACGTAACAACTGCAACTACAATTTCATTCAGTGTGGCCAGTTAATAGTAAGAAAGCGAAAATTTCCGAATTCAAACGGTCCTGCGAAGCGGACTGCAAGATTGTTACTAACCGATGAGATAGGGCAAGACAGCACGTCTAACATGGGACGGCCGCGACATACTCTCGATTTTTCTCGCACTATACCTCTTGTTTTGAGTGTTCTAATAAGAGAGAGACGGATAGTGCGAGAAAAATCGAGAGCTCGCGCGCCGTCGCGTGATAGCCGTGCAGCACACAAAAATCGAGAGTATGTAACGGCCGTCTCATGATAGACGTGCTGTCTCGCCCTATCTCATCGGTAAGTAACAATCTTGCAGTCCGCTTCGCAGGATCGTTTGAATGCGGCAATTTTCACTTTCTTACTATTAACTGGCCACACTTAATGAAAATGTAGTAACGAAACACCGGTTTAAAAAAATTGCCAAAATGACAGTGTAAAATATTAAAACAATATTCTTTAGTATATATTTTTTAATTTTCGTTTAATTTTATTTGAATGAATATTGTGAGAAAAAAAACACTTGGCAGATCATGCCAATTCCATGGTCCAAATTGTGATTTTCATGCAATTAGTCAGGAAAACTCGTTTGACGGTTGGATTGCAGCGCAACATGCATCCACACGATAGCAATTAGTCAGATTCTGATGAATTGGAGCTGACTAATCATGTAATGTATATGCCCCATTTTATGCAATTAGTCGGGAAAACTTGTTTGACGGTTGGATTGCAGTGCAGCGCAACATGCATCCACACGATAGCAATTAGTCAGATTCTGATGAATTGGGGCTTACTAATCATGTGATGTATATGCCCCATAATGTTGTACGAAATATGTAAGTAGATACCCATAACGAAAATAACGAAATATCGAGCGTAAACATTGATTTACTTTTGAAAATCTACGGCACTTGCATAATACAAGCGGGAGCTGTCTTATAACAAGAAGAATTATGGAAATACATTGGACTGTTTGCGAACGAAAAAGAGACAGTATGGACAAATTGGTGAAGTTTTGTAAACATAAATATACCTACTCCTAAATAATTTTTATAATTAATAAATTGGTGTGAAATAAATAAACTGACAAAACATTTATTATCCTTTTATTACTTTGTTAGTGTCGATATACTTAGTGCAATAATTTGCTCTTCATGCGTAGACCTGACCATCTTAATTTATCGATATCGATAACGTTGCGTACTAATATTATCGACATCGATAATGTTAAGTACTACATCCCTAATCCCTTTCGTGCCATTATGTTGGTACGACTTACTTCCGTATTGGACTTGTATCCGTATTGGTATGGCAAAGTAGCTAAACTCAATTGAGTTATCATGTCAAAATCAAATGACAATGTCACTGTCATCCAAAACTTAGTTCGAAGTCCCGTCTCTTAGAATAGAACGTAGTGGTTA
This sequence comes from Epinotia ramella, assembly GCA_947578815.1. NCBI lineage: Eukaryota > Metazoa > Arthropoda > Insecta > Lepidoptera > Tortricidae > Epinotia > Epinotia ramella. The sequence goes on from OX388206.1 coordinate 21,792,881, forward strand.
CATTCTCTTTGCGTTCTAATACGCATACTTGGAGTCTTTTCTTTTTATGCGAGCAGTGCCGGTAAGTTTTGTCTGGCGAGGGAGGGCGACCTGTGGTGCGTCCACGTTTTCCTGTTCGTGTACCGGAACGCAACGCCGAACGTGAACGTCAAGTCAACGTTTTGAAAGCGCAGCTCCCGCTTTTTGTATTCCGGCATCTGGCAACACTGAGTCAACGTCAAGCACAGTGTTGCCAGATACCCCGCTTTTTTCCCCGCGTTTTTGCCACTGGCCCCGCTATCCGCGTTAAGCTAACGCGGATCCGCTTTTTTTAAATATACACCAACAATGTTTAAATGTTACCACTTGCTCGTGGAAAAAGCCTTTTGGCCGATCAAGCGGTGCGCGAAAAAGGTGGCTGCTGCATTAACTTTTCCCCAACGAAAAGTATGATGTCAAGAATGACTGCAAACATCACTTAGAACTTCCCTAAAGTGAATGTTAGGGAAGCGGATGAAGATATTGAGGACCTTTTTTCATTTTATTAATGAAAATCATTTTTAAGGAAACTATTATGATTTTTCTTCGGCTTTTCAACGTGCCAAAAAAGCTTATAAATGTATTCCGCAAATCCGCATTTTCATTTAAAAATCCGCGTTTTGAAAGCGCAGCTCTCGCTTTTTGTAATCTGCATCAAGCGGCATCTGGCAACACTAAGTCAAGCAGTTGTCATTGTCAATGTGAATATTTTGCTCGCGCCAGAAATATTTCGGTGTTTATTCGTGTACATTTTGTAATTAAAATGCGTTAAGTGTAGATTTTTAGTGAGTTCAAACGTGGAAGATTGCTGTTTAGGAGTGTTGTATAAAGTTGTACAGTTTTTTTTAATCGTATGGCATACATTATTTCGCCTTTAAAGTTTGTTACTCTTTAGCACCACCAAGTTGTACAGTCATTGCATGTAAATATGGCTAAATTAGAAGAGTTGCGAGCGGTCCGTGGCTATATAAAAAATGCCATTACAAGAATACGCAATTTCTGCCACTCAGACAAATTAGCTAGTGCTTCTTCAGAAGCCGTGTTGGAAAAAAAAATACAGACTAAATAAGGCGTTCGATGAATATGAACATTGTAACAGGGCCATCCTACCCTTAGAGCCTGGCGACAGCGAGGACTATGGGTTAGATGAAGACAAACTTGATGAGTGTTCGGAAATGATCAACAAACGGTTAAGCGAAATGGCTAATTCAGGTGGGCAACCTGAATTAGCTTGTCTCAAATTGCCTGAAGTAAGCCGAGGTAGGTTCACACACTTGCCTCCTATGTTTAAAAAAATTGAATGGGAGAGACATAATGGATTACTATCCATTTGTAAATATGTTTAATTCAGTTATCCATGCTGATGTAAAGTTGAGCTCTTGTGAAAAGATGTATTATTTGCAGTCCTATTTGACAGGAGAAGCATTAGATTTGATAAAACATTTAATGCTTAATGATGAAAGCTACAAAGTTGCTCTGAAACTTTTAGATGAAAGGTACAATAAGCCTAAAATTGAAAAATTTCATGTAAATAGCATAATTGACATGCCTGCTTGCACACAGTGTACAGCCCATGGCTTATGCTCTATAGTGTCAAATGTAAATATGCATCTTGATGCATTAAAAGACTTGAATGAGCCAGTTGAATATTGGGATACATAGCTGGTCAATATTCTGACCAAAAAGATTGACTCCTATACTTATTGTGGATTCCATCTTGAGTGTGACATCATGAAAGAGGTGCCACTTTGTGTGAATTTCTTGCATTCCTAGAAGCAAGCAGTAGCATTGGAAGTCACAATTGAGGAGCCTCAGAAGCCCATGCGACCTGTGGCGCTACCACAAACTTCGAAAGTCGAAGTTCGTAATACATGCATCCCTGTCACTCGATTTAGGGAGTGCGATAGAGATGGAAATACCCGAACTTCGACTTTCGAAGTTCGTGGTAGCGCCGCTGTAGTCAGTGCAGCTATAACAGCTGGAGTGTCATGTAAGTTTTGCTATGAATCCCATAAGATTCAGTGTGCCAAGTTCAAAATGCTTCCTTTTAAGGAGCGATCTGAAATTGTAGAAGCCAGTAATTTGTCCAAGTTGTGTTAATAATCACCGGGGTAGGTGGGTCATTGTCAGTCAGTAAAACATAAATCGTCTTTTCAGTGGGCAATAGTTAAGGGCTTATGTTTATATATAATACATCTTACTAACAATTACACGGTTCAACTCACGTATTCTATGTCACTACGGGCGACATGTTTCGAACTCTTCGAAACATGTCGCCCGTAGTGACATAGAATACGTGAGTTGAACCGTGTAATTGTTAGTATTATTTCAACATGTCTCACGAAAGTTTAAATTCGATAATACATCTTTATAGCATAGAATTATAGTAGAGGCGACACCGTTTATGCGGATTCAGAGTTCAACCAAAAATTAGGCTTTAAAGCCCTTAACTTTGGCAATGTCCACCGAAAAGACGCGCACCTAAATATGACAATGACCCAGGTGTCTGCTAAAATTAAAATGTGCAATCTGTCATCAGTTGCATAATACCCTGTTGTATTTGCCAGCCCAGAGTGAAGTAGCTAATGTTATTTATGATAGTCATGATCATTTTCCCAATCAGGGTGTAAATAATAACTCTAATTATGATGGTGGAAGTTTGTCTGTGAAGTCTTTAAACTTAGTTGCTAATGTGTCAGCTAACAGCAGGCCCATAGTGTCTTGTTACCGACAGCTATGGGAAAGTTTATGAATAAGGATGGTACATTTACCAAAGTTAGAGCTTTATTCGACTGCGAGTCAAGTGAGTTTTGTTTATGAAAACATGGTGAAAAATGCAAATAGTTGTGCATAAAATACTGACGAGATTGTAAGTTGTGTGTGCAATGGGATAAATAATATCTCACAAAAGATAGATATAGTTGTTTATTCTTCTGTGAATGATTTCAAGACTAATGTGTCTTGCTTTGTGACTAAAAATATAACATGTCCTCTCCCACAGCAAACATTCGACATGTCAGCATTAAATATTCCATCTTATTTTAAGATGGCGGATGAAAAATTTAATGAAACAGATGAAATAATCAATGTTATTGGGATGTGATGTATTCTTCCAGGTGCTGCAGCGCGAGTCGCTTCCGCTGACACCTTCTGGTCCACATCTGGTGAATACTAGGTTTGGTTATATTGTTGCCCGGACTCTGCGAGTATTTGCAGGCAAGATCTCAACTTGTAACATCTGTGTCTCAAGGTAAATCTTTAAAATTCAATACTTCGCTAAATTACTTCCAGTCGCCATTCCCATGTGGCACAGACATAAAAGCATTAAGTCTAAGTTGTGGGAGTGTGAAACAGTGCCAGATCTCATTAAGAAGGCTGGCATGGACCTCAGTTAGTAGTTTATGATGCTGGTACTGTGTTAAAGTAAAACTTATTAGGAGGATGTTTTCTTGAATTATCCTTTGAGAATTCATAATGGGCAGTCCTAACAAGAAGATGTAGTTTTTGTTAACAGTTTAGTTTCAATATATGCTCTTTGCATTGATGTTGTAAATAAAATAATTCAGTTATGTTCTGAGTTGTTACTGTGCTATCTTAAAAATACGTAGTTATTTAAAAATATTTTTTTATCTGAGTTGTACAGATTAATAAGACAGCCCTTGATTTTGTCTGCCATTAAGTTTGTAAATGCAAACAAAAAAAAATTTATATGTTGACTTGAGGTTATGTGTAAATTCTATCCATGATTTAATAATAATATATTTTATACTAGCTTCCGCCCGCGACTTCGTCTGCGTGAACCCGGGATAAAAACTATCCTATATTTTAATCCAGCCTATAAACTATCTTCGTGCAAAATTTCATCCAAATCGGTTGAGCCGTTTAGCCGACATCGAAACATCTAAACATCCAAACTTTCGCATTTATAATATTAGTAGGATTGTTAATTGGCATTTGCTATTATAGAGATCTTGTTTTATAATATTGTGTGATCTCTCAGTATTTAATGTGCAATCTGCTAAATGCCCTGTTCGCATTTGTTTAGGTTAATTTGAACTTACGTTATTTTTTAGTTTGGCCCTCAATATGTTCAGAGCAGAACAAAATATATAATATTGGTAAATAGTTTTTAATGTCATAGCTGCCTGTGATATATAAGTATGGTAAAACAGAAGAAGAAAATGTGTCGAGTTGGAGAGTTGAAGTGAGTTGAAGTTTTTAAAATAATAAAAAATTAATGATTCAAAAGCGAGTTGTTTTCTGTTCCTGAATACCGTAGAAGACGCAAAGATCATTCGCAACACGACTGATAAATTATATAACGATTGCATTATAGTATAAAGAAAAGAAAGAAAGATAGATACATTTATTCACAAACACACAGGACACACTGTTATTAAATAATAAAATAAACGAGAAAAGCACATAAGTACAACAGTACAGTTTATGCAACTGATCCACACACAATGACAGGCCTTAAAATATGGGTGTGGTTTTCTGCTCTATATTTACGAGGGATATAATATAATCATTGAAATTGAATAAATAACTGTGTGAAAATAAATTCACGGATATTAAGCATTCAAATGATGATTCCATTAGAACCATATTATTGATAATAATGATAATATCGATGATAGTTGAATTACCATTTGATTAAAAATATGCGCCTGACAAAAGTTATATAGCACAGTGATCTAAAAGCACAATTGCAATGAGCATTTCTTTGATATTCACCCTAACCTATCCTTATATTCCTTATCAGTCTTTTATCATATCATATGTGTATGAATGATAGTAGTCACCAAATAATACAATTATTTCTATTGGTACCAAATAATTGACTAAATATTACATTAGTTTGGTTTAAATAAAATAGCTGTCAGATGTCTACGTAGTTTCAAAAATCAATAATGGATGGCGCGACTGCCGATCGTAGGGTTGTTGTATTATTCGCCGTCCCTGTCATTCTCAATAACCGTGCATAGCGCTATCCTTCACTAAGGGCGCATCATTAATTTAAAATACTTATTTAAGCTGTATTTCAAGTTATTTTCAATTACAATCAATACAGAATGTGTAAAGTAACACCGATATCTTGTTAAAACCACAGAAAGGCTTCTAAAATTGCTGTAATCATACGATGTCCTGAACCGCGCTAGCGAAGTTTTTAACATTCATTGTATAAATACACGAGTGTAGATATGAAATTGGGGAGTCCGTTTCTACACAGTAGGACAGTGACATGAGGGAAGAGCTGTTCTAAATCTACCTCACTTGATGAAGCAGTACTACTGACATGAGGCTATGTCAGCTATTGTGGAACTCTCAATCGACTCAATGTCGTCAAACGGGCTGAAACAATGCCATATGGAGCACTCGGGCTCACACGCAACGCTAGCTTCCAGGGTCAATAAATCCCTAAGCTATAATCGAGGCGCAAATCGCAATCGCAATTCACTCTGGAGCATCCCCGACTCACTGGGGACTCTGAGCAATCAAGCAAACGGTTCACTGAATCAACGAGGGAAATGTTTCCTCAACCCCACTGTAGTAGAAGATTTGACTCTCTTTTACTGCGGACACTGACCTTTTCTAGCTAAACCACATGATACGGGTCATATTCGTTTTCGTATACGAGAATGATTTTATACCAAAGAACACCCACCGCACCACCTAGCGTGGGAAAAAAAACTATTTTGCGTCAGGTAAACGTCCGAATGCTCGACGCTGTACTAGTATATGGCATGGGCACTCTATGTCAAAGCAATACGGGTTAAATTCGAACTAAGAGGATTTTTCTTTATTAAAATTTAAGCTATTTCACTTTGACATAGTGCCCATGCCTTATTTTATTAAGTGTCCTACATTTAAAAATAGCAAGGGGCAAAACCTTTCTATTTTTAACCCCCGACGCAAAGAGAGGGGTGTTATAAGTTTAACGTGTCTGTGTATCTGTGTATCTGTCTGTGGTATCGTAGCTCCCAAACGGATGGACCGATTTGAATGAGGTTTTTTTTGTGTCATAGATAATTTTATCCCGAGTGTTCTTAGCTATGTTTCATGAAAATATGTTCAGCCGTTTTTGAGATATTAGACTTTGAAATGAAAATGTCGGGGGTTTTTCAACTTTTCTAATTAAATGAAAAAACTAAGTACCTACCTATAGTTTTTGACATAAAAAGAATTGTGATAACTTACCTAGAAGTTTGAGCTAACTACGTACCTCCGTAGTAAAATAGATAGAGAAAACAACGTACGTAATCACTTTTTAATCATTTTATTTAACAATCACAAGCATAAAAGCAATCACAAGTCACTACCCAAGTAAAAGTGCTTTTTATTGGTCAAAATTAATCACGTGATACGAGTTGGCGCGCTTTGCGCATGGCGCAAGTCGGCGTCTCTGCGGTAGGCGAAACACGCCGCGACTTGCACATAGGTATTCGCATTCGCAAAACATTCGCATCGTTTGATGCGAATGCGAATGTTGATGCGAATATTTAAAATGATGCGAATCATTCGCATATGCGAATGCGAATATTCGTAACATCCCTAGTTGCAATATGAACTATGAAGAAGTACCTACCTAATACAGGTTTTCCAGGCTCTCCTGAGAGGCCTAAAACTAATGTAGGAATGAGAACCCGTGTTGTTACTTTTTATGCACTAGAATGGGCTACTACCATTTACAAAATGTAATGGTGGTTAAGTTTTTTAAATCCATCAAAACTGGCTCGGCAACTGTCAATTTTTTGCTATACTGAGAAGAGAGTCATTTTTCTAGAACGGAACTGTGCTCTGATTAGGGCTCCATGAACCACCGAATATGTGCAATGATTTTAGTCACCTCGTAGACCATTAAATACTTATGAATAACGTCCAGCTATGGACAGCAGTTTGGATGTCACTGTAGAGCGCCGCTGGAGACTGGGCCGCCTCGAAGATTCCGACGCCTCGTACTTGGGTTGGTTCTGGTGACGATTTGAGCCAAACAATGAGTGAATTATTCAAGGACGTTGACTGAGGAGAGGACGCGCACATGGGTGCCCCGTCAAAATCATTGACAAACACTTCACTATGAACTAAGGTTATTACAGGGAATCGCGCCGCGTGGTTTTCTACTAATTTGAACTAGACTTGACGTGAACTGTGCGTCTGCGCACGTTATGAACTACTATGAATTACAGTATTAATTAGTTGAATAACTGGGCTTTTGCGCAACGCTTAGCCAGCCATCTCGAACCGCGGAAGAGAAGACAAGGAAGTGACATCCATTCGGTCGCGAACCGCTATTGAGACCGGGAATGAATCTTATATGAAGTTGCCATGCTATTATTATTGAAATAACTATACATTAGGGCGATTTAACGTGAACAGAAACCCATCGGTCCAACAAAGCCATTGTTTGCGTGCCACAAAGGCTTAGAAATGAAAAGGCCATGTTTAATAAATACTTTACTTATTTTTTTATTTTATTTTTTTACTTTACTCGAATAATGACTTTATTGTTAAAGTAGCAAGGTTCAAATTAAAACAAGGTATATCGGTCGGTATCAACAACTTTTTATTAGTAATAAAGCATAAAGAATTAGCGTTTACACTTAAAAATCAAAGACCGCTTTGCCTTATCTTTGCGCCTAGTACAAAGAGAACAAAATTCGTTCTAGAAACATGATACGCACGCACCATGGTAATAATTATTAAAATGCTAAAGAACGTTCTACTTGTCCTTAATTATTTATTACTAATAAATATATTATAATTAGAATTCCAATAAGTAAGTACCTAAATTACGGGGAAAACCTACGTTTGAGACAAAACGTATGACCTGTTCTATCAAATAAAGCCAATATCGTGAAGTCGACATATTAGGTATAGTCATCAGCAAAAGTAGTTAAACGGGTCAAGTGCTCAAAATTACCTACACTCGACTCTAATGTCAAGAGTATAAGGACTGTCTAGAATCTAATCGCTCCAAATGATCTAGACTAGATCATTTTTTTGCGTAGCTACTTCTGCTGCTAACTGTAGGTACATCAACCTACCTGCACGTCTATCATGAGACTGCCGCGACATACTCTCGATTTTTCTCGCACTATACCGGCTTGTTCTAAGAGTTCTAATAAGAGAGAGTCGGATAGTGCGAGAAAAATCGAGAGAGCTCGCGCGCCGTCTTGTGATAGCCGTGCTGGTTTAAGCCGGCGTGGCCAACGCGACCAAACGTTGATGCTTATATAAAGTCATAGTAGGTTAAGTAGGTAAGTAACGGAAGACACAATAGAACTACAGACTAGGTTAAGTATACAAAATGTAAATAAGTATCAAAAATTATTATAAATCCCGCGGTGAACACGTATCAAAAGTAACAGAAGCGATACAAAGGCGCGACCGTATTGCTACTAACGCGCGACATCGGGTATAGGAAGAGTGGGGGGTGGGGGTGCCGCGACTGTGCCTGCTCAAGTGCTCAGGCAGGCAGACTACGCTGTTGTTGACGCATAAAAATGGAGTCGTTCGACCCAGGTTTATTAATTGCGGCTATTCAATTCAAACCTGCCCCGTATTTATGGCACTCGCGGCCCCCGGATAGGGGGATATACACTAAATAAAATACCCAATAATGTCGTATTTTCTCGAAAAAGGATTAAATATGTAGTCAAATGAAGAAAAAAGCAACGCAAGAATCACAAAGTTGTAAGTGTCCAAAGTTTTAAAAAGGGTTACCTATATGTTCTGGGGACCGATTTTTGACTTGCGAGCGCTCGACTCTTTCACTCGAAAACTGACAAAAATTATGAAATGCTATTTTGAAATAGCGATATAAAATTGAAAAACGAGTGGTATTGACCACTCGTATTCAATTCTATTGGTAGAAAGTAAGTGCCTGCCATTTTGACACTACAAACGTATTTACTTTTATTTGATTTTCGAGCGCTCGAAAGTCAAAAATCGGTCCCCTGTCCCTTTTCCGTAAAACGCAAAATCATATGAAAAGATTGTCATTTACCTCCAAGATTGTGACGTCACTAACTGCGAGCGTTTACTCTTTCTAACAAGCAATATTAAAATGGTTGTAGCTTTGTAATTACAATTAATTCTTTGAGATATATGAATGGGATTTTCGTCACTAGGCATATTTTTTTGCCTTCTTTCTTTTGGAGTAATAATAATTTTCGAGGCTACACCCGTATACCTACTCGAATAAAATTCCACAGACATTCTACAGCCAAGCCGTTTAAGGCGCCGTAGGTTCAGCGAAGTTAAGCGAACAGAGTTATTAAAACAATATAATACGTCTGTTTATAATAATATGGTTTCAAAAAAATACGAATAGTCATTTTGAGGCTTTTCTGCAGGGAAATCAGTGCTTCGAAACATGATTAAGTAAAGTTCGCTCGATAGAAAAAAATCACGAACATAGGTCTAAAACACACAAAAATACACTTAAAATATTCATAACAAATTATGCACTAAAGCTATAAATATTAAAATTGCTTCTAAAAATCGGAAAAATCATGTTAGAAGGAAATCAGTGTTTACATATTTATTTATTTTAACGGCCAAAAAATTAAAAATTAAAAAAACGTGATATCCGCGCTTCCGAGCACGCACTTCCATCTCGCTCACGCTTATGCTCTGTGAGAGGGAGAGAAGACCATGAACCTACGGCGCCTTGCAAAATCGCATAGAAAAAGGCTAGTGACAGGTAAGATCTATGATGGCGCCATCTAGTCAAACATTTGACAGTTGCCACCCCCATTGCCTTAAGAGGGGTATGCGATTAACATAATCTAAATCTAATTTAAATGCGACATTCGCGATCGCCTCTTAAACAATGGATTTTTGAATTCGGCCTTCGGTTCCTTGTAGATCTGGTTGATGTTTTCCATATCACCAGACTCGTCGAGCATTTTATTGAATTTCTTATATTCCCTGGCGTCGTAAACGTCAACCAAAATCTTCCAGATGATCACAGTCAGAATCCCGATCAGTAGTATGACGCCTATAGAGCTGCCTATGGCGACTGAAAATATGTACAAATAAAATAAGTACCACAAACCACAGATATAGATATACATAGATCACGCAAATGCATGTACTTCGCGTGTCGGAATTGGGACTCCGAGTTGGCACTCCGACTTACATTCCGCGCGCGTCTGTTGTGGTAGCCGGTTGTCCGTGAATATTAAGAAAATACCTTATTGCAGAATCGATTTTCCGCGGACAACGGGGAATTCAGATCACTAATTCGCCCGTGTGACGTCAAAGTAGGTAGAAAAAAGTGACACGGTCGGTTTTCATACAGATTGAAGTGTTTAAGTTATCTAGTGTATATATCTATATCTGTGCCACAGATCTTTATTTATAACGCGGAAACAAAATTTCTGCAAACCGTAGGTTGTTCTTTTTAATAAAATTGTAACATAAATTATAATGGACTAATTTCAAAAATAATAAAGTGTGGTCTGTTTCTGAGGTTTTCAGATGCTTTTTTAGGGTTCCGTAGTCAACAAGGAACCCTTAGGGCGATTGTGAATGACAATGAATTTTACTGTCCGGCAGTCCGATTTTTTACGGTCCGATATAAATGTATGTTTAAATGTCGGACGGTAAAATTCATTGTAGTGCACAAGCTACTATATACATTTAATGGCGTGCCACATCGGACTGCCGGACAGTAATAGTTATTTACGATACAAGTGCCGAAAATATGAAATTCGCAACGAGTGGTGATAAATTAAAACACGACCGAAGGGAGTGTTTTAAATCGACACGAGTTGCGAATAACCTATTGGCACGTGTATCGTACAACGTTTTACTGTACATATGGCGCTTTAAAGTTTCGACATATGCACGGAAAGTGCTCTTTTCCGCACTAGTGCGGGATAGTATTAGCACCATATGTACTGTAAAATTCATTGTAGTGCACAATATCGCCCTTATAGTTTCGCCATGTCCGTTTGGCCGTCCGTCCGTCCGTCTGTCCGTCCTTCCGTCCGTCCGTCTTTGGCTTAGCTCAGTAACCATTACTACTAGAAAACTGTAATTCGGCATGGGTATATATCGATACCATAGTTCACAATCGTACTAATTACGGGGAAAAAAGTGGTGTAATTAGTACGATAGTGCTCAAATCATAAAGTTACAATTTCAGTGACAAAAAAAATGTAATTAGTACGACTGTGAACTAGGGTATCGATATGTCGGCGGCCGATCGTAAAATCCGCCAGATCACGAAATTCCTAGGCATATCGTGAAACGCCGCCATTTCATGATTTGGCTAAAGGACATCCGCCATATCGTTCAAAACTTAACGTTTAACGATTTGTCTAATGACGTTTAGGCAGATTTTGAAATTCCTAGGCATATCATGAAACGCCGGCATTTCATGATTTGGCCAAGCCAGTGACGTTTAGGCTGATCATGAAATTCCTAGGCATATCATGAAACGCCGGCATATCGTTCAATACTCACCGTTATACGTAAGTAGGGTGTCCAAAATTGAATTAGGTAAATTAAAAAAAATAAGAAGTGCGGACTGATAATCTCCAGCGAGTCGACGCCACCCCGCTGCGCGGGGTGTCTATTTCTGGTCTGAGGGACACAAGTGAACCCTAACCTAACCGACCTAAGACAGAGTTCGCTTATGACAAACCATTTTTGTCCGCCCTGATTATTAGCCCCCAACAAAAACGGCCGCCATCGCATGTGCAGCGCCACCAGTGGCCAAGAAAGAAACTATTTTACGATGTGCCCGGTATAGAGCTAGGAATATCGACGAATGCGTTGCTCTAATCGATCTGCCGTATTGTTTATCAGGCACATCGTGATAAGCCTAGCCGACTTTTAGGCATATCATGAAATGGCGCCGCTTCACGATATGCCTAGGAATTTCGTGATCTGGCGTATTTAACGATCTGCCGCCGACATATATATAAATCAATCACGCCGACAAAACAGAAGAATAAAATCTTGAAAAGATTTTTTTTGGGGCACCTCCCCTACCCCTATCCGATACCGATAGCTTGTTCAAAAATATTATGGGTTTCTTATAACGATTTTTCAAATTAGTGATTCGTTTGCGAGATATTGGGCTTTAAAGCCCAAATTTTTGTTCGAGTCATGTGTTCCCCCCTGCCGGCTAAATGGCTGCTACTGGGAATGTGACAAAAATCGTGGCAGTAGTAAATATAATGAATTTAAAAGGAAAACTATCAGGGCTAAGTAGGCATAACTAGTTACCGAGTAATAGTAAATATTTGACACACGAATACTTATCTAGTACTTAATGTTTTAGGCTTTGTTGCACAATGCATGAAAATCATTAATAATAAGCAGTAGATAATACGGATTAATTGCCTTAAGATTTTATTATTATGAGTATTTATTTAATAAGTACAATTTAGCCCAACAAAGCTATACCAACTTTTTAGCCAAGATATAGAATTTGTAGAGCGTGGCTGGTAGTGGTAGACTTACGCCGTGTGGAGTAGGAAGCTTGGCGCTAATTGCGATCTGATATCTTTTTCACGCTGAAAGCTGTATGACCTACGGAGTCTTGGCATCACTTTACATGTTTATAATGGGATCTCATTCCTTTTTGTAAGGTAATTTCTAAAGAAGCGAATGGGAAAACTAATACAAACTTCCATCCCCTAATTTAAAAATCCTGAAAATTTTATAATTTATAACAAGGAGTCCCTATATCAATTTTCAGACCCCTAGCATCAAGATTTGCGGAAGTCTCATACAAAATTCCATCCCCTAGTTTAAGGTGTTGAGGGGTAAAAGTTACAATGTTTAGAATTTTTTTTGTTGATTGTGTATTAATACTAGCTTACATACCTAATTTCAGCTTTCTAGGACTTCAGAAACTACCCTAAAAGTTTTGATGATCAACGTGAGTAAGTGAGTGAGTGAGTCAGTGACGAAATCGGCGTTTTTTAGATATCAATAAAATCGAAAGTATAAGAGCTATGCAATTGAAACTTTATATATTTAATAAGTCCACTATTGACATCATATCCCGAGAATTTTGTTTATCTGATATAATCCAAACCCAAGTTATGAGGGTTCAAAAAAACGTCGAAGCGCTTCGAGAAAAGGTAGGTAGTGCCCTTGCGCTTCGCTTATGTACCGTGCCCCCAGATACTTACGTTTTGTGCTTACTGGTAATATTCTACGGATTTTAAAGAGTTGTCGATAGTTACCTTTACATTTGAGTATTTTTTTTTCATCTTCATGGTTTATAATTTATCGATATTGGACTTTGTTATAAGTCCAAAGCTGTCGAGAGCATAACTCAGTACCGTGTCTACCACAATGACTTATACAAACATCTTAGTGTGCTAATAGGAACTCTAAATCAAAACAAAAACTTAATTCAACTCAAAGTTTTTCATAAATAAAATTGTCATGAGAAATGTTCTACTATTTTCATTCCGAGATAAGTGATACATTTGACTTTTTCTGTAGGTACACAGGTGCAGTTACACTTATTTTGAAACAAGCAAGGATAAGTATGAATGACGATATGTATGTATATATGGACTCGGAATGTTTATGAACTCGACCACTCGTAGCACAACACCCAAGGTAGCGATAAGACAATGATCTATGTAAGTACACACAAAAACATAATACAAGATAATATTCGAAGAAATAAAAAGAAAAGTAGTATCTTATACGAACAAAACGAACTTCCCTTCTTAAATTTGTCAAACTGTTTACTTACTCCATATATTCGCTCGGTCAGGTTCCTCCATTTCATTTTGTATGATAATGTGTAATGTTTTTCCCTCATATTTATGTTTAAATACTATAAATTTCCCGTCTTCCATTTCAATTGTGCACCTTTTGGCTAGATGATACTCAGCTGCATTTATTACCGTCTTATTTGCCATTTTAACAACGATGGTTTTTTTCGGATTAAACTTTTCGTCGCACTTTCCTCGCTCTGTCTGGTTAAAGAATATGCACTTTACATGCTCTTCTAACTCTTTGCACCGTGTGCTGTCACAATCGTAACAGCTGTCGCAGAAAGCACCGAAATATGGTTCGTTTTTGGAGTCAATTCTGGTACAATTACATTCTCCACATTTACATATGCCATTGCCAGAGCAAACCTGGAAATTATATAAGTATCAGAAAGCGCTTATCCGAATATAATGTACGGAATCATCGTCCTAGTGATGTTCCCGGTAGTATCCTAAAAGAGCCCGGGGTCCGCTGTGGCTCCTAATCCCAACATTTGGCGTGGGCGCGGGGTTTGGGGCTTTGGAGCCCAACATGGTCTACATACTTGTCCTTTGGGTTGGAAGGTCAGACGATAGTCCAGTTCGCAAAATCTAGTGACTGCGCCAATTTACCGGGACTAGGAAGAAAGCGGACATAACGAGTGTCATGTGTCACCCATCTAGAGTAGAGGGGTCATAATACTCGTAATTCCCACACAGACGGGGTTTTATTAATTTAGTTCTTTGTTTGTATCTTTTTGACATACTAAACGTCTAGAAAAAACTGAGTGTGCAAAACACGTTTTTTTACCGATATCTAGAAAAAAACCTAACAAACAACAAACATATAGACTACTACTATTATGACTGATACTATTTGATTATGGGATCATTGAATCGGAATGACAAAAAGTGACGAAGATAACTAGTCATACTGAACAACTTTTCCCGTCGGACTAACCACGAAATTGCGACAAAATAAGAGGCTATGTGTTAACTGTGATTTTTGGCAATTAACTGGTTGGTGCTGTCATGGAAATGACAAAAAGCGAAGAAGACACACTTGTGCTTAACAGCGTTTTCCATCTTGAAAAATTTAAATAATAATTTACTTTAAAAACAAAGTTTTAACCGACTTCAATTTAGTACTCCGCCAAGCCACGAGAACATTTCCACATGTATTTTCCAATTTACCACATGAACCGATTTCCGAGAGCAAATGCGTTGGTTATTAGAGAAAAAAACCCAATCGCTGTATGTGACCCGATAATATTTGAGGACTTCCGTCGATTCCACAAGGATCACCTTTAGTACTTCATTAGCTGCTATTTGAACGGAATCTTATCAGAATCTGTGACGTGCTTTTGTACTTTAAGTACATAATTGAGGAATTCCATAAGTCATCTGTGGTCTTCATCATCAGTTCCACTCCACCAAATTTATGATTTCCGGATGTAAATACACGAGATATAATAGAAAATACCAAAATCACTACACGCGTGCCTAATATAATAGAGGAGTTCTCTCAATTCCTCATGGATCCCATCATCCAACTAAATTTTTAAAAAAATGGGACCCACCTGGATGCATATACTTACAAACAAAAAAAAGAAGAACTCTTTGACTACTTTACCCCAGTTGGTAGTGGTTGGTAGTTACTAGAGTGATGTGTATTTGTGTGATTAGCACGATTGTTTGTATGTCAGAATTTTATTCTATAGGTACAGTCGACTACAAGGAGATGGATACGGCTAAAGTTACAAAAATATGTATACACGACTTAATTGCCTTAACATTAAGGTCCGTATCGATCTCTTTGTAGTCGACTGTACCATGACAGGTTAAAACAATATAGATGTCACACAAGAATAAGATGCAAAGACCCTTATCCTTAGGGACTTCCAGCTAACCTTCCATTTTCTTACCTTCTTCTGTATTTGTTGTTTAGTCTTACATGTTTTCTAGTTATTGAAATTACATTATATGACTAAGTACGAGTATGTGTAACGTTGTCTATGCCCAAGCTTGGCGGATTCAGCTGGATTTGTGTAAGATTGTCTCCCAATATCTATTTACTTATATATTCAATGCACGCTTACTTCCTTAGAATAAGGGGCCCGGCAGCTTGTATCGTCGATTGGGCACTGACAGGCGGCGCCCTCCCAGCCACTTTCACAGTTGCACTGCCCGTCATAGCACCGACCGTTGCCACTGCATAGCTTTTTTGAGACCTTAGGGCACGCCCTATTGTCGTACTGGCAGAACTCCCCCGAATAATGTTGGGTGCACTTGCACGTGCCGCAGCTGATGACAGAATATCGTAAAGCAAGTCGCGAGAGAGTGGATATAAGGAGACATTGTACATTTTGTAGCATTTTCGGTGCACCACGGTTGTGTTAACGGAGTAGGCAAAGTGGTATCAATCAAAATTGTTAATTAGGGTTAATATTAACGTTATTAATGCTATGAAGTATTCTTCTTCTTCAGGATAATTGCGTCCACTGCTGGACATATGCCTCTTCCATGGACTTTTCAAACAGATCTGGTCCAGGTCGGCCCTGCTGCCTTTTTAATATCGCCCGACTATCTGGCTGGCGTCCTCCTTACTCTACGGTTTCCTTCCCGAGGTCTCCAAGGCAGCACTCGCTGGGTCCATCGGTCATCATCCCAGCGACAGATATGGTCGGCCTATTGCCATTTTAATTGCGCTACTCTTTTGCCGATATTTAAGTATTGCGGTTGAAAAACAACCACCGCTGCACCGAAACTGCTACAAAATTTACGATGTCTGGTTATAAGGCGGCAGCGTACAAAGTGGCGCGCTGTAAGTCACACCGGAAAAGTATTGCATTACGCTACCGCCTACTTCTTTTTTCATCGATTATCGGGAAATACAAGAACTTTTGTGTAACAAATCGTTCGACACTCGTACTTTATCCGACACGTTCGCAATGCACCGCCTTAACGCCCACGCGATTGGGTCGCCGGTACCAGCGCTATGACCATCGTTTTCGTTTTCGTCATTACGTAATTAGACCCCTGAAGGGTTGCCATACTTGGTACAAATGACCAGACATTTTGTGTCACTATCTCTTGGTCTAACCGCATTGGGCCACATAGCCATTAAAAAAAATGCTCTACTAGGTTTCCGCAAAGTGCTGCTTGAATCATCTGATAAAGACGTACATGCTGCCAATATCTAATGCTAACTAAGTAATTGACATTCACAAAACAAAAATACAACCGAATTGAGAACCTCCTCCTTTTTTTTGAAGTCGGTTAAAAACAACAAGTTATTTACTTGCGACAAGAACTCACCTGCACAACCCTCGGTCAGTACCACTGCACACAACTGTGTCATCTTTATCTGCTTTGCATTTATTTAAATCATCCCCATGCATTATTGAATTGCCCTCACATTGGCATGTGTCGCCAAAACTGAAAGTACGCATAGTTAATGAACGACATAAATCCCAAAATCCAAATATGTCGAAAACAAAAACAATATTAAGTTTGTGTCAAAAAAATATTGTTAAAAGCTTTTATTGCGAACTGTACTTTTATGTATACAGATACAGATACAGAAATATTGATTAAAGGCAATCGGCAGCAATTTATGCCATTACAGTTTGGTACTTCATACACAGAAATTACTCCAAAATCGGGAACGGGGGAAAAAAGTTTTTCCGTGTCCGCATGCACACATGAAGTACACTTCATTATTAATTTGGGGATTCTGGGTGTTGCAGCGAGACAAGTGCAGGACTCATACTTACTTATGTAATTATGTGGCACATCACATATTTACAGACTAAGTGCTACTATGGCTGCGGTATTGTGTCTCGTTATTTCCGTAATTTGGTAGATGACCCAAGATGCAGATCTTCTGGAGGATATTACTACGTAAGTATAACTTACCGGTTTTCATAACAACTGCAAATGCCACAGACTAAACTACCATTGCCCATGCTACACTCAGTTGCATTAGGTTTAGGGTCATCATCACAATCGCATTTGCACAAGGTTTCAATGGTTATAGATAAAGTCTCAGCCAAGTAGGTCGGCTTAATCGAGATGGTCTTAGGTTTATCCAAACAAGATTTGGCAGTGACAGAGACGTTGATGAGAGTAGACTTGTTATGTTCCACCGGACATTTATCTTGCATAGTACAATCCGGGGACAATTTCACTAGAATTTTTTTGTTTGGACCTTCTTCACCTGGTACGACGACATCCATTTGAACGTTATCAAATTTCTCCTGAAAAACAAAGGTATTTTAGCAAACTATACATTATGTATAATATAAGGTAAACCAGTGTCCAGTACTAAACACGTGCCGTTAAAAATGGCAGTTCGTTCTACAGCGAACTGCAAAAATGGCTGGTTATTAACGTCTTTTATGACATTTCGGAACTGTGTGACTACTATAACATTTAAATATATATATTCTTCCTCATTATGGAATTCTAAATATGACCTTATTACCAATTTTATTTCATTTGATACCTACATACATTGATACATACCGTGTATACATTTTTGAAATAATTTAACTCTGACATTATAAATAAATTCGAATTAATTAAATTTAATCTAATATTTTTTTCACGTTTAATGTATTTGTGCATTATAAATAAATGAGTATGAGTATGAAGAATAATTTAGTTTTTGTACGATTTTGTTCCTGTGTGATTGTAACAAACAAATAAACGTTTTATCTATATATCTGTCTATTGGGCTTTTTTTCCAAATATACAAACAATGGAAGACCTCAATCTTTTGACTTTCTCAGACTGGGTTCAAAATTGTATATTTGTACGGACGGACGGAAAAGCACAGTACAAACTATAAAACATAATATTTTTTTTTTCCAACTACTACTTGGAATTAAGGTGACAAGCTTTGGTCCGTTTATCTTAATATGTTCATCCAGATTCAATACAAAAATCAGAAACTATGATACTGACCGTATATACTGTTGCAATAGTGTCAGTAATACTCGATTTCTCTTTTAACTCAATAACCTGAGCCCCTACATCAAGCCTCTTTGCTAAGGCTTTATATTCTTTAAGTACGTTCTCTTTTACGTTGAAAATGATAATAATGTTTTCCCTCTTGGCAATTTTTCGAATTTGGTTTACTGTGGGGTAGTCTTGTTCTAATTCTAGAGTGTAAGTATCATTCTCGAGGTGGCATTCCATATCGTTTAGTTTGGCTGCCCCGGCTATTTTGCCATCGCCTGCACTGTGATACGTGGAGTCAGTGCATAACACTATGATCTTTCTCGCATTTTTTCTCCAGCCAAGTTTCTCTTTGCACGCCATGACTTGCAGTAATGCATCAAGGCCTGCTTCTGGGGCATCGAGGTTTGAGCCGAGAACAATTTTATCAATAATATCCACGAAGCTGTCTTTTCTAGCAGTTAGATTCAGATGATGCTTAAAAGAGTAAGCGATGTTCAATAGTGGACTGAAAAACATAAATTATTTATGATACCTAGTATATAATATGAATAAATCAGGGGCCGTAGACAAGGTTACAATCGACAAGCGCTAACGCCAATAGAAACTAATAAAATGTATGGGAATGACAGATGCCGACGAAACACTTTTCGTTAACATCTGTCATTCCCCATACATTTTATTAGTTTCTATTGACGTTAGCGCTTGTCGATTGTAACCTTGTCTAGGCCCCCAGTACATATATTAAGGGACTAGCTTCTGCCCGCGACTTCGTGTTCGTTCATGTTTAACTATACCTACTACTGACAAATTTGAAAATAAAGATTTAATTTCATAGAATGTTCAGTTCAAATTCTCTTCGAATCTAAATAAATGCCCTCATAAACTTGGTCGTCAATAATATTGATGCCCAAAGTGTTCTTTTAAAGAGCGCTCCCTATGCGAGCCCCAGGTCCGAAGGCCTTAGGGCGAGCCCGACGGACACTCATTATCTTCGGGTGTCTTGCAAGAGAGATCTGATGCCCGAATTCCCGAAGGTAAAAGGGGAGGCAAGCGAAGCCGACGGCTGTGCTTTTCGTAGGAATTAAAGGCCTATAGCATGATTTTTTTATCCCGAGTCCACGCAGATGAAGTCGCGGGCGGAGCGAAAGCTAGTTGATAACACTACACAACCGTTAGCTTAGCACTCACTGCATCAGAAAACATCGAAATGGCTATATACCTAGTAACTACATTCTTAAAACATTTGAGACGATCTTTCGAATCTACATGGATGTCTCGATTCTACAGCCGTCTAAGGTATATTAATTAGTCTATGATATTATATAATTTAAACATTATACCAATTGATAGTTATCGTAAACAATATTATATCTGACCAATCCATACTGCCATCCTAATCAAAAACAAGTTTTGCTCCCTATAAACGAGCTAGAAAAAAATTGTTTGAATATATTTGTACGGAAAGCAAATAATCATCTGAATTTATACTTAAGTACCCCATTTTATGATCCGTAAGACAAAAGTGCCAAAAGTTAAATACCTGTGTCAAATAAAACATTGATTAAACATTTTTTGATACGTACTTTGCATACGGTAAAGCAGCCTTTTCCACGAAACTTCCGACTCCCATCATTACGTTGTTCGTGAATTGGGTTAATTTTGTATAAACTGCTTTTCCTTGGTTTTTTAGCAACTGCATAGTTGAATACATTGTATAAGAAACATCCATAAGGAAGTATACATCTAATGGGTAATCCTTGGCAGGTTTGTATTTGAGTGGAAACTCCACAGTTTGGCCTGGGCGAATTGATATTTTGACTTCCTGTGGAGTCAGCTGTACTTCATACCCCGGGGTCGCGTTCAACTTTTCTTCTTTTATGATCTTTGTGGAGTTATTTTTATCACTATGTGGATCCTGCACTTTTTCAGAACACCATGAAGGAACCATCGCGTTGTGCCTTTGACATCTGGGTCCGGGATGATTTGGCTGAAAGTTCCGGCTATTAGTATAGGTAGTTACAGAAGAAGAGCCCTGGGCTGGGCATGGGACGAATCTAGACCTCTACCTACGCTTAGTTACTACGCATCGCGGCGTCGAGCTATATTTGTGGGTGAGCGTTGTGGTTAACTTACAGAATAGCGGGGCTGAGGCCTAGTTTCGTTTGGCGTGACGGGTGTGGTGAGGCGCATTAACGCGTTACGAATAACATCCCTGGGCGGAGTCAAGCTGGATTTCCACCAGAGGGGCGAGACGAGACGAGGCGAGACGAGAATTGAAATTCGTATGGGTCTTACTACCTATTTCCACCGCGCGCGCGCGCCGTCGGTGCTAATAGGTAGTAAGTCCCATACGATTTCAATTCTCGCATCGTCTCGTCTCGTCTCGCCCCTCCGGTGGAAAACCAGCTTCACGCGGGCAGCTACAAATTTAAACATAATGACTTATTGAAATAACTCGATAAGAGAAAAATAATTACCGCAGGACACCAGACACAGTCTAGGGATTCACCTATACATAGTGTACAAGTTTTACCACTGCACTTTGTTGTTTCACATGCCACATAGTAAACCAATAGTAAAGTAACTGTAAACTTTAGTAGAATGGACATGGTAAACTAATTAATTACGAAATTATAAACATGACCGCATTCTCACTGATTCCCCTGCTTTGTGTTAAAGTTAGGAGGATAATTTATATGGAATATAGGAATATTATTTATATTTCTGAACATACCTAATGACATCAGCATAGCACGTTTTCCTGATGTACAACACAAGTTTTAAGCGATGATGTAATTAAAATTAATTTGACGAGTTATAAATAAGCCGATTAGCCTATTTTTGGTGCTTCCCAGTGTCCTTTCAGCCAAAATAAGTTCCCCATGTTAGAACTAACAATTTTAGCTTATGATTCATATGACGTTATTAGATATCATTACATTTTTTCCTAAAATATTTTTTTTTTCAACATTGTAATCAAATATATCTTTACCTAACTTGATATTTTTTTACAAGCTTTATATGAACTTGAACTGTTCCTATTCTTATGCACCTAAGTATCAAAGTTGTCCTTCAAAATTACAAATCGCCGCTATCCGATTGAACAGCACGTCTATCATGAATCATGTGACGGCCGCGACATACTCTCGATTTTTCTCACACTGTACCTCTTGTTCTAAGTGTTCGAATAAGAGAGAGCTCGCGCGCCGTCTCGTGATAGCCGTGCTGAAAGGCATACATACGTAAGTTCGGTGACAATGCAATATGCTGCCTCAGCCACCCCTGCCGTCTCCATCATCAGATTAGTTCGGTTGCGTCATAAACCGAGCAGATCTGATCATGATAGACGGCAGGTGGCCATCATCATCATCATATCAGCCGAAATACGTTCACTGCTAGGCCTCCTCCAAAGAGTGCCAATGTGACCGGTCTTGCGCCACCCGCATCCAGCGGTCTCCCGCGCAGCTCCCGGGTGCCCATGCGCACTCCAAAACAACATAAGATAAAATCGCGCTCGCGCTCAATAGAGCCCTCTCAACGAGTACTTGATGACTCTGCAAAGAAGTACAGTCGGCAACAAAAGCTTGTTCAAAAAATATTTTTTTCAGAAACTTATTTAAATTGTAGTTGTGATCAGACAATAAAATAGTTCAACACTCCTCTAGTTTGAAAAAAAACTGTTAAAATTAGTGTTTCCGGGAATGCTAAGAATTAGGTCTAGCCAGGGCCGGAGCCAGAGTTGAATTTAAGCTAGGGCAGCCGTAATTACAGGTAGGGCAAATCAAAATTTAACTCAAAACTCCGTTAAAATTCTAATAATAATAGTGGAATGCAAAACCATGGTAGGTATGCGCTAAATGATCGGGCGCAAAACGGAAAAATCATGTTATTTGTTTCCTCCTAGTTTCTAATTATAGCATCGGTATTAAGGGCATGCTCCTATTTTGTATGAATGTTGAATTACGAATACTTACAGATATTTCAGGACATGACAATATAATAACAATACTAATAATTACACGGTTCAACTCACGTATTAAATGTCACTACGGGCGACACGTTTCGAACTCTTCGGGAGTTCTTCTCCAGGCAGAGTGTTTTCGCGGCGGTGTCCCTTGAATCACAGACAAGATCAGTTGATCAGTGATTCAAGCGACTCACGAAAGTTTAAATTCGAATATAATAATACGTATTTAATCAGGAATTTTCCAACTCGTATCCTTGACCGCCATATTTTTTTTTCTTTTAACTGTTTCTTTCCCAGTTGGTTCCATGACCATCAGGTCAGGTTCTAATGATGGGACCCTGAAGAAATCGAGGTAACTCTTCAAATAACGTGAAGTACTGAATTAAAGTCTATGAAAACTTTGTCATTAAGGTAGAATCAGACGGTTCACTTTTCTTTCATTTTCTTGTTTCATTTTGCATCTTTCACTCAAAGTGAAAAGTCTGAACGAAAAGTGAAACAAAACATGAAAGAAAAATGAAGCAATTCATTCAAGTGAACCGTCTGATTCTACCTGATCTCATCGCATATTTGATGCGTCATTATCTTTTTTTCGATCAAAGTGGAAAATTAAAAACATATTCGCCACGAGCGGGATTTGAACCCGCGACCTCTGCAATCCGTCCATCGCTCATATCCAACTGAGCTACCGTAATAGGTCCGATAGTGGCGCCAAATCTTTCAATCCCTTCACTCTTCTAATTACGCCTTAGGGAGGCTTTAGAATTTAGTTAGCGGACGTTTCTGCTTAGAAACATTTACTGTGAGTATCTAATTGTTCTGTGACTGCCTATGTGGTGGAAAATGGCAGTGCCTATGTAGCCTTTCTATCATTATTATGTATACTAATAATGTAAACGCTTATTGAGACGAGGTATTATTTAGATAAACTTAAGGGCAGGAAATGTATGATGGTTGTGATCTCGCTTATTGTGCTGATGGTTGGTGTAAATATGAGCCTTATTGCCGGTGTCAGATAAATTTAAAAATGCGTTTCTAATGCCATGTGTTCAAACCGTTGAATTATAATGAATATTCCATAGAATGTGCAAATTTATTGAGACAACTCTTTTTGATGGATGAATTGACGATGCCAACTCGCTCTGCGACGTACACGAATTGTAGCATTTAGGGCATCTCCGGACGGAGGTGCGTTTCTCGTTGTATGCAAGTACCTCAGTTTTTATATAAATTCCGTGTGGTACGACACACTGCAACGCACCTCCGTCCGGCGAAATTTGTATGCAGCTCCGCACCTCCGTCCGTTGATGCGGCGCAGTGTGGCGGCCGCCTTAGGGCAAGCTGCCATATTTTTTTTTGTAAATGCCTTCACTACTTTGCTACTTGCTTTTACTTGTACAGAACGACCGATATAGCCCTCCGTATCGCTAAACTTAAGTGGCAGGAGTAGAACCGATGACCGTTGGGGCGGAAAGGTTCTCGAGTGGCGACCATGCACGTACCGGAAGGCGCAGCGTGGGTAGGCCCTCCCCAAGGTGGACTGATGACCTGGTTAAAGGTCGCGGGAGTCCGCTGGATGCGGGTGGCACAGGACCGGTGTCATTGGGGAAGGCCAATGTCCAGCAGTGGACGTCTTTCGGCTGATATAGTGATGATGATGATGATGACTTAAATAACCGAACAACTAAAAAAATTGATGTTTATTCTTACTGCAATTACTTCAATGAACTTCCTCTTAATTAATTTACCAACCGATAAACACGTATACCATGCCAAACCGAAACGCTACTACGCGTCGAGTTTACAAGCATTATCGAGAGAATGCTTAAGGAAGCGTTGTTTTTTGTTTTTCTGTGGTGCCAGTTACAGCGAGTAACCACTGATGATTTATTGCAAGGAAAGATGTCAGGTTGTAGACAGAAAAATAATTGTCGCGAGTGCATCACCGACGCAGCGGTGTGTGTTTGGTGTTCCGCCAATGTAAGTTTTTAGAGATTTTTATTTAATCGTATGGCATACATTATTTGACCTTTTAAGTTTGGCACTCTTTAGTACCACCCAGTGGACACGTGCAGGAATCTGGCAGGTAGCTCCTGCGGACGCGAGTAACAGTTGTCCCCCCTTTCTCAAGTGAGTGGGCAACTCGACTGTTAGAAGTTTTTAAGCCGCCCGAAGGCCTCTAACTCGGCTTAACGACTACTGTCATAGACAGCAGCCGGGATCAACTGCTTAGCGTGCCTTCCAAAGCACGGAAGCGCTCATTTATAGTAACCACTCAAACCGGCGGTCACCCATCCAAAGACTGACCACTGCCATCTTTACTTAACCTGCGTTATCGTTTCCGACTCGCAGGCGCCGCTAGGCTATGAACGCTTCCGTGCATGAGTTTTTAGAGATGAATTAACTTGCTAGCGTAGTTAACGAAGATGTAAACAAGCCTTGTAAATTAACATTTCATTATAAAACATAATTCTATTGTTTAGGGTTCCGTAGTCAACAAACTATAAGAGTTCCCTTATAGTTTTGCCATTTTCGTCCGTCTGTCCGTCTTCGGCTTAACTCAGTAACCCTTACTACTAGAAAACTGTTCAATCAATCCCCAACAGTAGAAAAAAATATTTTTTAAGTTACCCTACACATAAAATGGGGTTGTCATTTTTTTTTTAAACCGTTATAGTGTAGGTCGTAGAATAGCTTGTTCAAAAATATTATGGGGTTTTTAAAACCATTTTTCAACTCGTGTATTTTGTGTTTGCGAGATATTGGGCTGGAAAAGACGGCTAAATGGCTAAACGGCTACTGGAGGTGTGAAAAAAATCCTGGCAGTACTACATGTAATGAATTTAAAAGGAAAACTATCACGGATAAGTAGGCATAAGTAGTTACCGAGTAATAAATAGTCGACCAACTTAATGTGTACTTGGAAAGGCCAATTTTCGTACAAATTCGGCCGACGCCATCGCACCGCAAGTCGATGAAACGAAGCAACTACGGAACCCTACACTATGCGTGGCCCGTTACGCACTTGACCGGTTTTTATTTATGTGTTATGTTATGTGACATTCTTTTAAAGTCAAGCCTCTCACTGTATAAGTAGTATACAATTATTGTATAGTTTACCAATGACCGACAACGCAGGCCGCGCCAGTCTGTGATAGGCTTTATGGTAAAAATGTTCGACATAACTTGAAAATGAAAATGAAAATGAAAAAAGTTTATTTAGGTTATTATTATACATCTTAACAATAGCCAAGGTTGGAGCCTCCTATTAAGAGGGGGCGTATCGCCAGGGAAAAATCAGAAATCACCCGCGCGCCCCGTAGGTACCTGCCGCGCTGATGCGTCTATTGCTGCCCCGCTCCTTCTCGCATAGTATATGCCCCGACAGTCAGATGAAACATGATGAATACCTATAGATAATTATAATAAGTGGAAAGAAAGACAAAATCTGTAAGTACCTATATTTGAAGATATAATTTTCGCTAGTAGCTAAGTCAGTTTCGAGAGCTATAACTGAAATGACCTTCCGTTTTTTTACTAAATCACGTAAGGGTTGTAATTTAGCATAATAATGTCTCGTAAAAGGCTAAAGCAAAAAAAAACTATAATCGAATTTAAACTTTTGTGAGACATATCTAAAATACTACTAATAAATCCACGGTTAAAAAATTAACGTAAATGTCACGGCAGGCGACATGTTTCGAACTCTTCGGGAGTTCTTCTTCAAAACAAACATCGAAAACACTAATCCTGAAGAAGAACTCCCGAAGAGTTCGAAACATGTCGCCTGTCGCGTCATTTAATACGTGAATTTATTAGTAGCATTAAAAAAAAACTGTAATTTATTATGAAAACTTCGATCATGTTTATGAAAGCCAGATTTTCAGGCCACTCTGTGGCGGCCAAATTTTTCAATTCTGACCCCGTGTCATGGTCGGCCTTATCACGCGATAAGTGACAGGATAGAGCGTCCGTCACTGGCTGACACCGTTTGATAGAACGAGACGATGCCCCTATCTTGTCACTTATCGAGTGATAAGGCCGACCATGATACGGGGTCTGATCTCGGATTCGTACTTGGAGACAATGGAGACGCTTTGGCCCTTTAGTTATCAATTTTGAACATACTCGTATTAAATTGTGTTCACTTTTTTTCTTCATTTTTTTTCACAGTTCTTATTCAGGATTGAGTGTTTTCGCGGCGGTGTCGCTTGAATCACGACAAGATTCAAGCGACACCGCCGCGAAAACACTCACTTTATAGAGTACAAATTACTTTAATTACCCAAGGAATACCACTACCTACATTTTGTTGCTTAAAAAACCACCGGAGCTATAACTGAAATATGGCCTTCCGTTTTTTTACTAAATCACGTAAGGGTTGTGAGCTAGCATAATAATGGCTAGTAAAAGCCTAAAGCAAAAAAAAAGCTATAATCGAATTTAAACTTTTGTGAGACATATCTAAAATACTACTAATAAATCCACGGTTAAAAAATTAACGTAAATGTCACGGCAGGCGACATGTTTCGAACTCTTCGGGAGTTCTTCTTCAAAACAAACATCGAAAACACTAATCCTGAAGAAGAACTCCCGAAGAGTTCGAAACATGTCGCCTGTCGCGTCATTTAATACGTGAATTTATTAGTAGCATTAAAAAAAAACTGTAATTTATTATGAAAACTTCGATCATGTTTATGAAAGCCAGATTTTCAGGCCACTCTGTGGCGGCCAAATTTTTCAATTCTGACCCCGTGTCATGGTCGGCCTTATCACGCGATAAGTGACAGGATAGAGCGTCCGTCACTGGCTGACACCATTTGATAGAACGAGACGATGCCCCTATCTTGTCACTTATCGAGTGATAAGGCCGACCATGATACGGGGTCTGATCTCGGATTCGTACTTGGAGACAATGGAGACGCTTTGGCCCTTTAGTTATCAATTTTGAACATACTCGTATTAAATTGTGTTCATTTTTTTTCTTCATTTTCTTTCACAGTTCTTATTCAGGATTGAGTGTTTTCGCGGCGGTGTCGCTTGAATCACGACAAGATTCAAGCGACACCGCCGCGAAAACACTGACTTTATAGAGTACAAATTACTTTAATTACCCAAGGAATACCACTACCTACATTTTGTTGCTTAAAAAACCACCGGAGCTATAACTGAAATAATAATATGGCCTTCCGTTTTTTTACTAAATCACGTAAGGGTTGTGAGCTAGCATAATAATGGCTAGTAAAAGCCTAAAGCAAAAAAAAAAGCTATAATCGAATTTAAACTTTTGTGAGACATGTCTAAAATACTACTAATAAATCCACGGTTAAATTCACGCATTAAATGTCACAACAGGCGACATGTTTCGAACTTTTCGGGAGTTCTTCTTCAAAACCAACATCGAAAACACTCATCCTGAAGAAGAACTCCCGAAGTGTTCAAAACATGTCGCCTGTCGTGTCGTTTAACCGTGAATTTATTAGTAGCATTAAAAAAAAACTATAATATATTATGAAAACTTCGATCATGTCTATGAAAGTCAGATTTTCAGGCCACTACTGTGTGGCGGCCAAATTTTTCAATTCTGATCTCGGATTCGTACTTGGAGACAATGGAGACGCTTTGGCCCTTTAGTTATCAATTTTGAACATATTAAAGAAAAAGTGCATAATTATGTTCACTTTTTTAATATCAAAATGTCCAAGTTCGCAGGCAATAATTGTTGGAATCTGCACTCTCGATAACCCTAAAAGCGACACCCGTGATGACTTTAAAGAAAAACAATGTCAATAATGTCACTACGGGCGACATGTTCCGAACTCTTCGGAAGTTCTTCTTCAGGATGAATGTTTTCGCGGCGGTGTCGCTTGAATCACGACAAGATTCAAGCGACACCGCCGCGAAAACACTCATCCTTAAGAAGAATTCCCGAAGAGTTCGAAACATGTCGCCCGTAGTGACATTTAATACGTGAGTTGAACCGTGTAATTATTAGTACTGTTTCAACACGTCTCACGAAAGTTTAAATTCGAAAAGCAATGTCCGCCATCTTGGAATTCAAAATGGACATCATTTCTAGAATCTTCACCCTCGAGAAGCCTGCCAATGTATGTTGTTCTTTAAAAAAACGCGCATATTAATTTACAACGAATGTTTCAAAAATTTTAAATAATGCGACCACTTTTTGAAATATTTCTGACTATGAATTCGTATTTAGATAGACCTCTCAGACATCGATTTTGAACATAACCGGATTTATTCTCAACTAGCGATCCGCTCCGGCTTCGCACGGATACTATATTATACATATAAACCTTCTTCTTGAACCACTCTATCTATTAAAAAAAACCGCATCAAAATCCATTGCGTAGTTTTAAAGATCTAAGCATACATAGGGACAGACAGCGGGAAGCGACTTTGTTTTATACTATGTAGTGATAGTGATAATCTTTAAGAAAGTAAATACACGATCGACAGAAAAATGTTCGTCTAGTTTTGCATGTACTGCATAGAAATGTGCGCCGCGCCGCCGCGCCGCCGCCGCCGACGATTTTTCCACGCCGCCGCCGCCGATCAAATTGACCGGCGTGAAATCGGCGTGGCGTAATTTCGTTTTTGTTGGAACAGTGTTAATTATTATATGCAATTTATTTAACTCATTTTCATTCTAACGCCGAACAAGGACTCTTTACAACACATGTCAACTCTGTAATGTTCTACATTGAAGAGTTTGATTTAATTCGCTTCGCAATAAAATAAAAATCGGCAATTCTGCAGCGGGACACGTTCAAACGAAATGAATGCCCTCACGTGGTTTACATTCGTGCTATATACATGCATAGTTATAATATTAGTGCGAACATTCTAAAAGTCTAGTCACAAACCTAATTCCATTTTTCAAATCATGCTTTGACTCTTTTATACAACTCAAAAGTCAATGTCATCAAAAAAATTGAAAATATAAAACAAGACATGCTACTTATTTAAAAAATTCAAAGCGTATTTTTTAAGCGGATATGATGACTTTTTTAGGTACTACTACTGCATATCTTACTTTTTTCGTATTTTTTGTGGTGATGTAACCGTGAGTACTAGTTTTTGGACATCCTGTAAAATTGGCTCAGATTGAATAATAATAATAAATATTAGGGGAGAATCTTACACAAATCGACCTAGTCCCATAGTAAGCTCATTAAGGCTTGTGTTATGGGTACTAGACGACGATATATTTAATAGATATAAATACTTAAATACATAGAAAACATCCATGACTCAGAAACAAATATACATGCTCATCACACAAATATTTGCCCTTACCGAGATTCGAACCCAGGACCTTCAGCTTCGTAGGCAGGGTCACTACCCACTAGACAACCGGTCGTCGATTGAGTGAAAAGGTTTGCGACTTTAGCCGACGATAAGTAAAATGTGAATTCCTTTCTCTAGCACGTCCATCCTTGAGCACGTGACCTAATTTTATAATCGACTGGGTCTAATTCCGGTAGCAAAATATTTTTAACTCATTCCATGAAGAAATCTGTTTCCTAATTCCTCTGGGTATACAACAAAGGGCAGATTCCACTGTTATCCCACTACATAAGAAAGACTCTTCCCGTAAATATGAGTAAGTATGAGTCAATGAGGCTAAGCTAGCTACACTTCTAAAGAAAGTCAAATTGATCACTCCACATCAACAGGAAAAAACGAAGCTGATGTTTATAGGTAGAGATGGGTTGATGCAGAGGGCATGGGAACTGCGAGACCTGAGGGGAAAATACGTAACGTTTTGAACGAGCTTTAGGACAATTCAACTGTAATTTTCCAACACAAAAGTTGACATTTAGATCTACCTGACGCGCGTGCTTTACGTAATCAACCAGCTGGACTTGGTACAAGACATTATGTTACTTGGGCTCACAGATCTTCAACGACGGAAACTGTATGAAAAAGGTCATCAGAAGATCGCGCTTGGAAAAGATATGGAGGAACAGCAACATCCACCGCAACACCAAAGACTGACTTCGTGCACCCTTATCTTCTCTATTTTTCTCTATGCCTCTGAAACATGGACATGGAAGCCGCGCGTGAAATCAAAAATAGATGCATTTGTCACATTTTAAATGCATCTATGTGCTGGCCTTAAAATATCCTGCGCATCTGACCGCTCCCGTTAATGGACTAACGCTAGATAGGAGTCGGAGTGGTCGCCAAGGCCGAAAAAGGTCGGACAGATCATCATCATCATCATGTGCTGGCGTAGAATGTCGGGCATCTCATGTATACAACGCCGATACTCAAGGAGCCTTCGTATTAACACCCAGCTTTCAAATACATGCTTCCAGAGAATGATGACATTCATGGACTACGTGGCTCGCCGAGATCAGTCCAGCTTGGAGAAGATGATAATGGTTGGCTGCGTCGAAGGAAAGAGAAATAGAGGCAGAGCTCAAGAAAACAAAGAAGATTATCAAGATTCCTGCTTGATATTTCTTTTTAGTATTTTTGGTACAATTACATTTCAGAAAATGTGTCATAAATGAGATATTACGCTATATATAGTTATTTTTCGATACTCCGGGAAAAAAAATCCACGCCGATTTCACGCCGATCACGCCGCCGCCGCCGATCAAAATCCCACCGGACGCCGCCGCCGATGATTTTGCCATCGGCGCACACCTCTTGAGTGCACAAATTATTGTAAGAAGCCGGTCACCCGCCGATCGCTGCGTAATCTTATAGTTGTATTTTGAACTTTAAGATCTATATGTTAAGGTCGACTTTTAAATATATTATTTCAAAATGTAGCAAAATATCTACTGGAATGTAACGATACGTTCATTCACTGGACGAATATACTGGGTCACAATATTATTGAAATAATTATGTTCATCGTGCTGTCGTGAGAGCACAGAACGTAGTCCTCTCGTCTCAGCGGAGCGATTACGACTGACTCCGCCCGCGAACGGCAACAAAAGATATACAGAACCGCACGAAACACGCGACGGGAGAAAGGGTATCGCGCTAAATAAAAAAGGCCTATACGCCAAATACGTTTCACCTCAATAAGTCTGAAAAGGGACTACATAAAAATACCCCGCTAGTACTTTCATTAGGTAATGTGAAAAGCTATTATACACTCAACTTTTACTTAATTTATATGCACGGGAACCTCACACTAATGAAATTGAGTAAAAATAAGACATGTTTTGGCGGTTCTTTTCTATCGAGGCAATTTTGGTTTTGTATGGTTTTGTTCAGACGATTCAATTGCAAATATGATGTAGTTTTGGTATGTTCTTTTTCCTGGCATTCGCTTTAGTTTGTCATAGGTAAATATTCAATCTAAGAACCCCGATTTCGCGGAGCGCCCCCTCTTTGTGTCAGGAGACACCGCTCTTCCAACAGTAACAAGTGGTAAATAAACCATAACAAACTAATTTTGACGAATTTAGTAGTTACATTAGAAAAGTAAGTTATACTTACAGTCATAAATACTTTTCAGACAAGCTTTTACTTAAGGCGCCGTAGGTTCATGGTCTTCTCTCTCTCTCACTGAGCATAAGCGTGAGCGAGATGGAATTGCGTGCTCGGAAGCGCGGATATCATGTTTTATAATTTTAATTTTTTGGCCGGTTAAATAAATAAAAATGTAAACACTGATTTCCCTCAAACATGATATTGCCGATTTTTAGAAGCAATTTTAATATTTATAGCTTTTGTGCATAATTTGTTACGAATATTTTAAGTGTATTTTTGTGTGTTTTAGACCTATGTTCGTGATTTTTTTCTATCGAGCGAAATTTGCTTAATCATGTTTCGAAGCACTGATTTCCCTGCAGAAAAGCCTCAAGATTACTATTCGTATTTTTTTGAAACCATATTATTATAAACAGACGCATTATACTGTTTTAAAAACTCTGTTCGCTTAACTTCGCTGAACCTACGGCGCCTTAAGTGTTACCAATTCTGCTTGCATAAGGTCTGAATCACATGGCGCGCCCTGCGGTGGCGGTCAATAGTACATTTGACAACTAATGTACAGTTTACTATTGACCGCCACGGCCAGGCCACGCCAGTCTGTGAGAGGCCTAAAGGTCACAGCTCATTAGAGCCACCCGGCGCCCGACCCGCATCGCCTCGCCTCGTAAATGTACAACTACGGAGTTGATATAGTGAGCGCATGCCCGTACAAATCCACATAAAGAATACTAACCGCTCGAGGCAAGGCGGTGCGGGTCGGGTGCCGGGTGGCTCTAATGAGCTGTGACCTTTTTTCAGGCGGCAAATCAGGCAATAGATCCATTGCGTGTACTTTACAACCTTTTTGAAAAACATAAGTATTGCTAAGTTTGACAAGCAATTAATAAATAATAATAAATGATATAAATATATATTTGGGGACACTGTTACATAAATCGGCCTAGTCCCAAACTAAGCAAAGCTTGTACTATGGGTACTAGACGACGATATACATACTTATATAGATAAATAAATACATATAAAACATCCATGACTCAGGAACAAATATTCGTACTCATCACATAGGGATTCGAACCCGGGACCTCCGGCTTCGTAGGCAGGGTCACTATCAACTAGGCTACAGAGGTCGTCAACATTCCCCCTTTCCTAGAATAAACTTGTTTAAACTAGAATAAATTGAGAAATTAGTTTGTCACTATGTCGTTTGATACTTTGGGAAAACGATTATTCTAGTTACGTTATATGGAATCATGTATTAATGAGCAATTAACGATGACAGTACTTATAACGTTTGTTCAATGTCTATAGGTATTAGGTACCTACATAATTATTTATTGGAATAAACTACCTAAACTAAATAAAAACGGCGATGTTTTTCCAGAATTTAAAACTACAAGACAGATGTCAACCAGTCCATTCAGAAGAAGCCAGAAAATGTCCAGCCGAATATTCCCATAGCCCAAAAAGCAATGTAACAGTATCAGCTCACGATAATCTTGATTTTACCTCCGCTAGCGATCATGCCATACAAATAAAGCCTCAGAAAATCAAAATGGAACTAAGAGTCGGAGAAGAAAAGGAATTTTCTTTCCATTATAAAGCTGTTGAAAATTATCCTGTGGACTTATATTTCCTTATTGATGCCTCACACTCTATGAAGAAAATAACAGATGGCATTTCGAAGAAGAGCAAGGACATATACGATTCAATGTATAATTTAACAAGCAATATTTATTTAGGTTACGGGACATTCATCGATAAAAATACCTTTCCTTTCATTAAGTAAGTAAGTTTTTGGCTATCTATCTATCTTCTATCTTCAATGGCTCACCGACCCAAAGTGGGTCTTGGCCTCCGACACGAGTTGTCGCCACTTGACCCGATCCTGCGCCGTCTCCTTCCAGTTCGTGGCTTTAAGGTCGCGCAGGTCTAATTCGACGACGTCGTTCCAGCGATACCTGGGACGTCCGACGGGTCGCCGCCCTACTGGATGTCCCAAATATGCCCGTTTGGCACCCCGATCTTCCTCCATCCTTTCAAGTTCCTTCCAAGTCTCCTTCCAAGTTTTTGGCTACTTGTCATTTTTTTCACGGAATACGAACCAGTTTTCTGTGTGAATTAAACGTTTGTTTGGGACTAGCTACAACTAGAGCTCCTAAAAAGACAAAAAAGAGGGTCAAAGGCAAAGGCGGACACAGTATTATGAATTAAGTATATTAATATGGATGGCGCGAGCCTGAGATCTCTGAAAATCTTTGTTTTACCGCCTTAGGTGAGTGATGTACTATTTTAAATAGATCATTTCGGGAAAGCCCAGTATACCTCAATATATTGAAATGTCACTTGTATCAGCGTTGAATGAATCTATCAATTTTTTTTGCAACTTTAGGTAGGTACTTACTATATTTCTGAGTGATGCAAATTATTATTAACCATAATAGGCCTGTAGACACGTTACTGTTAATAAAATTTATAAAGTAGTGTTGTAAATGGTAAACCATCAAATTATTGTAATAATTTAATAAAGTCTACATATAAATATACAGGGTGTTAACGGGGTCATGATCCGGAATGACAAAAAGCGAATAAGATGATCATCAGAGCTCGGATAGGGTGAGCTGTTTTGAGAGTTTGCATTACATGGACATACCTGTCAATGGTATTTGTCCAAAGTGTAATTTAATTAGGTACCTTACTTTGTTGAATTATATCTATACTTAAGTCGATATCAAACGTAAGAAGAAATACGTTGAAAATAGTAAATATAGAAAAACTGATAGTTCTTTTACACAGAAACTTTATAATAAATTAAAAATCGTAGAGAGTACTCTTTTTGCAATGCATTATCATTATAGTTTAATCATAATCAATTAAAGTTTCGTTTTGTTTTAATATTTATTTTCAGGGTGTATCCATATTAATATTAACGCATGACATTAATGACATAAGAATAGCTCACCCTGTCCGAGCTTTGATGATCATACTGAACAACCATTCCCATGGGACCAACCACGAAATCGCAAAAAAAAACAGGTATTCCATACATAACTCCCAATGAAATCGCAGTTAACTCACAGTTAACTCTTAATTAGCTCTTTTTTTTTGCGATTTCGTGGTTGGTCCCATGGGAAAGGTTGTTCAGTATGATCATCTTATTCGCTTTTTGTCATTCCGGATCATGACCCCGTTAACACCCTGTATAATTAAAATTAGGAATAAAATCACAACAACAGATAATAAAGGCTTAAAACTAAATAATAATAACGTTAATCACCTAAGTATAAATATGATCAAAGTAAAAAAAAAAAAAAACTGAAGGTCTCCTTTCCCACCCCGCATCGCACCCGGCTGAAAGGTCCCCATGATGCCCGCAGCGTAAAGGTCACAGCTCATTAGAGCCACCCGGCGCCCGACCCGCACCGCCTCGCCTCGATGGGCCTTTATATGGATTTGTACGGGCATGCGCTCACTACATCAACTCCGTAGTTAGTAAATTTACGAGGCGAGGCGGTGCGGGTCGGGCGCTGGGTGGCTCTAATGAGCTGTGACCTTTACCCCGCTGAACGGCGATGGAGACCTGTTGAAACAAGTACGATTCGGAGCGGGGGTCACAGCCCCTCTCGTGTAAGCGCCGGCCTAACTCTTTAAAAAGTCGGCGGGCCTCCGAGCCCCAGGGCCCCGCGGTTTCTATGGCTATGGCTACCGGTACACAGTCGTTCACCGGCACCAAGGCGGAGTAATTAGTGTGTACAGCAAGGCAGAAAATCAGAGGACCCAAGGGGTCACCCTGTTGTGCTCCTACCTGCGACAATATAACATTTTCTTTAATGTTAAGTTGGTTGTATCTGAATAACATTGATATAAAAAGGGGTAGAGGCGCGGCACAAGGTCTAGTAAGTACCTCCTTTAGTGTCTCTCTTAGCGCAATTGAATGCGTTTTTACGATCGAGTTTGACTATGATATTATCTGTGTTTTCATTAATTAACGCGAAAGAACGAGTTGCGTGTATAGCCTCTTCACAGCCCTTAGCTGCGGCGTACATACAGCACAACTTAGCAGTAAGACGCCGAACTACAGCACGGCTATCACACGACTCTATACTATCCGTCTCTTTCTTATTAGAACACTTAGAACAAGAGGTATAGTGCGAGAAAAATCGAGAGTATGTCGCGGCCCATGATAGACGTGCAGTAGCCACAGCAATTGGCCTTACGCCTCCATCCTTCTTCGATAGAGCGCGCACAAAGAAGCGCCGTAGAGGTAGGATCTCACTTCTAAATTGAGCATACCTTTCAACAAGAAATTGCACAGTTTCGTAAGGGACTCTAATAGATATGAACCTTGAAAGTTTTGAAAAAAATATGCATTTTTTTACTGTCCAAGAGTAAATTTAAAGCTACCAATCCTTACGCTTTTATAGAAACAAAATTGTATAACAACTATGGACCTAAACGCAGTATTTCGCGACCGTAACAGCGATTTACTTGATTTTCCATAAGTATCTACAACGAATAGTGCAAATAGGCAAACTGTGACGTCATATGTTTATGCAAATTAGTATGAAGCGTTTCGACTGCCGCCACCGACGTCCGCCTTTGACTCAATTTTTTGGGTATTAATGTTCTTTAATTGTAGTTGCTCCCGTACAAACATTTGTTCCTCTCCAAAAACTGGTTCGAAATGGCATCTTAAAAAATCTTAGGTCACCCCTGATTGTCGCACTAAAATTGCATTAGGTAAATTATTATAGTAGGTATAAGTACTAATTTATTTCTGAATTATAATAGTTATTTACGATACAAGTGCCGAAAATAGGATATTAGCAACGAGTGGAGATAAATTAAAACACGACCGAAGGGAGTGTTTTAAATCGACACGAGTTGCGAATTACCTATTCGCACGTGTATCGTACAACGTTTTACTGTAGGTACATATGGCTCTTTAAAGTTTCGACATATGCACGAAAAGTGCTCTTTTGCGCACTAGTGCGGGAAAGTAGCACCATATGTACTGTAAAATAATATATTGGATAAGTAAAAGAGATTGCTCAAATCCGGGACTTTGCCCGGCAGTGGGAAACTATATAGGATTCGAAAAAAAATATTAATATATGTTTTATTCATGTAAAATTACACCATAAAAGTATTTATATTTCAGAAATATGTCAAATATCTGCTACTCTTTCAAACACAATCTGGACCCAACGCCCAACTTAGTGGAATTTCAAGAAGCCTTAGACAAAACCGTATTTGGCTTTAACTACGATTTTCCGGAGAGCGGTCTGGACGGGATTGCTCAAGTCATGGCTTGTAATAACACAATTGGATTCAGGAATCAATCTAGGAGAGTAATAATATTGATAACCGATGATCGTTCCCACTTTGCTGGAGACGGGCATGCAGCCGGGATCATCAAGCCATATGACGGCCAATGCTATTTAGATGCCGAAGGATATTATACTAAACAAAATGAAATGGACTACCCATCCATTGGTATGATCAATAAAATGGTTGTAGAAGATCAGTTCACGATCATCTTTGTGGTAGCAAAACCAAAAATTAGAGAGGCATATCAAGTTTTGGCCGATGCAATACCTGGTGCCCTGGTTTCAACGTACGACGATGACACAATTTCTGAAAAATTGAATAAGTTTTATAAGGTTTGTGCTTGTCTTCTAAGGCCCGGTTTTATAAAGATTCGTGAGGTCTAAATCAGTCCCAGACATAACTACATTTGAGTATCTCGATATTTTATTTTATATTATAACATTTATAACTTACCACAGGGTAAACGAATCTTTAAAAACTGGGCCTAAGTAAATATAGTTCACTATTTTTATTCCTTCCTCACCTAACGATTAATGGAAATTCATAAAATTTTCTGGTTGGAGTTGTATTGTTTGAATCAACCGTTAATGAAAAATTTGGTAAAAATAGTTCCTACGAAATTTATTTGTGTTCACTCACGTGTACATAATTAAAACTATATCTAAACCTTCATTTTGGAAAATAAATTATTTGTTCTGTTACAGCATATAAGAAATAACATCCACCTTGATGTGAACATGTTAGCTGAAGATAAGGCTAAATTTGAAATCACTTTTGATCCCGACTGCAGTAAAAAAGACTGCGCTGTGGAGTTAGGCGAAGAATTGCGCATTGATGGCAGGATTAAACTAAAGGAATTTTATGGAAAACATAATATATCCATACCTATTGTACCAAAAGGATTAAAGGAAGCGATGGCTCTGGACGTCGATATTATTTCCAATTGTAGATGTGAAGTCCAAGATCACTTTAGCTACGAAGTCAATTCAAGAGATTGCCATGAAGCTGGGGATTTACAATGTGGTATATGTAACTGCCATACAAACAGGTACGGAGTGAAGTATTTAAGGTACCGAGTTAAGTATGTATTGTATGAGCAGCCCCTCTTGCCGCATCGGCTAAACTGGCTTTTGAGGCAATTGCAAGAGGTGAAATTGACTCGAATGCAGTTGACTCTGTTGACCTAGACAGTGACACTCATACAGCGGCCGGCGTTGTACAGTCAGCATTATATAGTTAGTAGCAGCCAAAGTAGCCAAATACATAGGACATGTCTTTATTACTGTAAGAGTAAGGATGTGTTACGATGTATTTGGCTACTTAGGACGGAGTAACCGTTTATCCACCCTAAAACAGCCACCCTAAGGTGGATATCGGGGTGGATAATCGGAATTCACTTCTGATTGTTCATCAGACTTTTTGTCCTAAGTACAGCCGACAATTGAAAAAAATCTATTTAATAAAAACTTGCATCCTGTATTTCTAAACATCACGTTTTCAACAAACAATAAAAACTTACATTACTTCTTTACTAAAATTAAATAAAAAGAATAGGTACACCCGTGCAGGTAGTATTTTATAAAGTCTGCAATATGTCCAGGAAATGACCAACACTAATTTCATCAGTCAGTAGACGTAATTGTGTATCCTGGATAAATTCGTCTCTTTTAATGTAAATTTGCAATTGTATTTTAAGTTTCTTTGTTACATTAAGCGTATAATAGCGGAGAAAAGCATGTATTTCTAGGTTTTTTAATGTTTACCGAGTATCTTGGGCCGGGCGTTTGTTTCGATGTAAATGTCTGTACACAAGCGGGAAAGAAAATCGAAAGAAAGATATTATGTGAATTCCGATTATCCACCCCGTTCAGGGTGGATAGACGGATAAGCGTTTCCGAGTATCCGCCTTAGGGTGGCTGTTTTAGGGTGGATAACCGGAATAAGCCCTTAGTACCAATTAACAATACGATGCTGACTGTACCACAATAATGACACGCAGACGTGACGACCCTAACTAGTCGAAAGAGCACTTGCTATGAATTTGAGCGAGATGCCATGATTTGAGTTCTCTAGCAGTCAAACATCGCGTTCTTTAGACTGATATCTTTTTAACCGACCTTAAAAATGAGAAGTTCCCAATTCGTCAGAATGTTTTTTTTTTCATGTATTTTCCCTGATACTAGAAGCCACCTTGGACTGATTTGGAAAATGATTGTTTTGTCTTCCAACGTCAGGTTAGGATCTGATGATCCTGGAGACATCGAGGGAACTCTTCAAGCTTTATAAGCACACTTGAAGCTGACACCGTTGACAGCTAACATAAAAATTGTGCCAACTTAACACTAAATAACTTTGTCAAAAATTTCATTTTTGGTACAAGCTTTTATTGCCGACTGTACTTTTCTGTATACCGTCATCAACTACCTACTCATTGAAATGATCCTAACGAGCCCAAACTCAACGGGGTTACGTCGGTTAAGTACTGAATTCCCATGGCCACCTTCTGTCTCCATCATCAAATCAGCTCGATTGTACCATAATATTGGATTGTCATCCAAACTATATCTTTACCCAAAATTTCAGCTCAATCGGTTGAAGATGTTGCAAAATTGAGTTGCAAGATTCCAACCGAACCAACATAGTTAGGTTCACACATTGCAAGTTAATAGAAAGCTTGTAATAATCTAATAATGAGGTAGCGTCTACCTTATTGTTTAACCCTTAGGTGCATCTGGTATCAATCACTTTGCTTACGGAATGGCTAATGAACAGTTAACTCTACATCACATTTGAGAGTCTGTGTCTAGTTTGATAAAGTCTATAACTGACATTAATTTGATTACTACTTGTGTCACTTCAGTTGTATCATTTCTGATACTGTATGCATTTAAGGGTTGAAACATATTTTCAGAACCGGACCAACTTGTGCGTGTGTTGAGAACAATGCTACACTAACGGGTGATATCACGCAGTGTGATAAGGATGGCGTTGAGTGCAGTAGCAACGGGAACTGCATCTGTGGGAGCTGCATGTGCAGACAAGGGTAGGATGCCTTATTTAAAGGGTTATAAGATAGGTTTAACCCCTCGTAGTTATGCTTAGATACGGATCCGTGCCAAAGATATGGACCTATTGTTTTACATTTCAATAATGAAACAATAGATTATTTGAATGAACAGTTTAGACATCCGCTCACGAGGAGAGACTACCTACGCCCTTGCCCCTACCAATCAAATTATCAAAGCTGATGGGCATAATACGATAAGTACGATAACTGTAATTTTATTTTTCTATGATATAATAGTAGTTTATGCAACTGATACATAATCAGAGGTCTTAAAACACGAGTGTGGTTTTATGAAACGAGCGTTAGCGTGTTTCATAATAGGATCACACGAGTGTTTTAAGGCTAAATTATGTACAGTTGCACACACTACTCTATCTACACACATATCATAAGTACTCTAAGATGGGTTCAGAAGCCGTAGGAAAATGACCTGCATTGCTACTATAGTGCTACCTGTAAAACATCTTTGTTGCAATCGTGGCTGCATTTACGATATCCGGCGGAGTGTTCATATCGTTCTCGGAGTCACTACTACTTTGACAGCTGTTCCAAATTTAAACTCATAACATAACCTTACAAAAATCTGTACTGTAATAACATTACAGTACAGATTTTACCTACTACCACAGACAATAAAGTTCTCATAGTAAAATTGGTTGTAATAATGCTGGTCATTTCCTACGGTTTCTGAACGCATTTTAGAGCACTAATGATATGTGCGTAGATAAAAGGTGGTTATAGTTTAAAAACGAATGAATCAATCGGGACTATATCTAATAAAGAAGGTTCAGTATGTTACACATTTTCTGGCTTATCTTACCAGAAGTTATAGATAACTGTAATACAACAATTTATTCTGAACAGTATATTATGTGTTTTTAAATGATTAAAAATTCTCTTTGCAGATTTCTAGTCACAAATATTGCAAATTATTGGAAAACCATAATAAGTACATAACTACTTCAAAAGTGTTTTATGTATGCCGTCAACATACTATATTATTAGTACTACAAGTATAAGAAACAAATTAAACAAAGAATACCTACGATTATTAATTAATTCATATTGTTTCTTACTTACGTTTTAATATGAACGTTATCTCTTGCAGAATAGATGTGACTAAATGAAGTCAACTATCACATTGCAGATTCGCCGGCCACTACTGCGAAGTGCGGACCGACGACTGCCAGAGAGACGAAACCGACGTCCTCTGCTCCGGACACGGTCGGTGCTGGAACGGGACTTGCGAGTGCATCAAGGATGCCTGGGAGGGGGAGAAATGCGAATGCTCCAAGTCCACCGAACTCTGCACGGATGACAATGGCAATGTGGGTATCATTTATTAATTATTATTCTTGTTGTTTTGTAGGCCTTGGTACGGCGCTTCGACCAGCCAGTTACCTATTGTGGCAACCGTTAGATCCGTTACTTCCAGGAAGTTTAAGATTCTATATGGGCGATGATATGTTCTACCTTATCTGGGTGCCGCCCTAGTCAAGTGTAAAAATATGGGTGCATAGAATTTACTCATAAATATGTCCCATAGCCCTTATGTCAGCGGATTAATGTTTTGGTACATATTTATCAGAAGATGAAATCGATACATATTTTTGCACTTGACTGTACCTACTTCTTTTGTGCACGAGTGGTCCGCATGAGCAGAGTATGTGCAATGATAAAATAATGTAGGTACCTATCACACTTGGGGTTCTAGGTACCTTGATTTAACCTAACTTAACCTAATGCGTTGTACACAATGTAGTTGTACCGAAAATTTTAAAGGTTTATGAAAAAAAAAAGACCGGGTTGCACTCCGGGAGTGCCGGCAGACGTGAAAACTCAATAACATTATAACAGTTT
The DNA here is from genome assembly GCA_947578815.1 of Epinotia ramella. NCBI lineage: Eukaryota > Metazoa > Arthropoda > Insecta > Lepidoptera > Tortricidae > Epinotia > Epinotia ramella. Next base: position 21,835,305 of record OX388206.1, read on the forward strand.
TACGATCAGGTCACGTGACATCTTACGGTGTCACCCTAAAAATGAATTTTGACGCAAATTTATAAACAATTATCAATTATTTAGGCGGATGGGCCGCGGGCGCGTTGGGTGCGACGGGCCGGCTCGCCTGTCGGCGGCGGCAAACAAAATACCAATTTGTTTTTGCCATTGCCAAATATTTTTCAAAGCTTTATCTCTTTAGGAATAACGTCCAAATTCGAACTATTCGAATTTGCAAGAACAGCAGACGGCGGCGGCGAACAAAATATCAATTTGTTTTTGCCGTTGGTAAATATTTTTCATTGCTTTATCTCTTTAGGAATAACGACCAAATTCGAACTATTCGAATTTGCTCAATAGCAAAACGGTGAAGGACGCTTGGACAAAATTACAAATTTATTTATATAAATATATTTGCAGAATATGCTATTGCAAAGTGTTTAATGGCTTTATACTCTTACGAATAGCGTTCAGTTTTGAATTAAGTCGATTCGGCTAGCAGCAAAATATAAAAGTTTGTGACCTCCTTCACATCTGACTTCACAAAAATCTGTCGCGTATTTAAAAAAAAATCCCCATCCCAAAAAGTGCTCAGCGCGCCGCTAAAGTTTTCACTTCAAAAATCTGACTGAATGAAAATTCTACCAAACAATTAATAAATTCTACAATTAAATATTTATGTCCTCGAAATAAGTGTTAGAATTATGTGAGAGAAAATTTTCGTCTTGTAGACTTTTATCTCTGTTATAACCGGCACTACCTACCTACCTTTAGCGTTATTCCCGCTTAGTTAGTCCGCTTTAACACCTAATCCCAAGATTTGCCATAGACACCAGTTTTACGAAAGCGACTACCATCTCGCCTTTCAACCCAGAGGGAAAACTAGACCTTATTGGGATTAGACCGGTATCCTCACGAGGTTTTCCTTCACCGAAAAGCTAACGGTAACTAATCCGTACTTAAGTTCCGAAAAACTCATTGGTACGAGCCGGGATTCGAACCCACGGCCACGACCGCCGCTTGACAGCCGCATGCCTGAACCACTGGGCTACCGTAGCTTAGGGTATTTTCGACTTTTTACAAAGTTGCCTTCGGCGCTCGAGGTCACAAACTTCGATTATTGATTGGGCCAACATTATAAACAAGTCTGCAAAAAATCAGATCAACCGGATTTGACGCAAAGTACCCCGTACTTTCAGGCGACAAGGTTATTACTTTTTCGGCTTCAACGACGGGGCCGCTCTACCCAACATCGCCACCTATAATCCCCCTCTACATACCTTTCTTTTTTATACAATGTGTATTGCTTATACTTGATCAAACGAAATGTGCGGATACTAGACAAAAAAATATCGATAAAAAAATAAAAATAAAAATTATATTTAAAAAATTAAGGCGTTTTAAATTTTTTTCTGATGAATATTTCCGAGTTTGGTTTTTAATTCATATCTTTGCGTCTAAACGGTGTAGTTTTTCAAAAGTAGTCTTGTTTTAAAGCTACAAAATGCAGCTAATCGACCAACCAAAAAATAATAACAAGATCAAACATAAACCTACAAAAAAAAGGTAATTAGTAGAAATTTGTGAAAAAGAACATTCTTTTTTTAAATTAGTGTCTGTAACTTTAAAACTAGCAGTTTGAGGTAGACTTTTTTGCACTTTTTTGGCTTTTTGTTTTTTTTTTTTGGTAGGCTTTTTTATTTTTGTTACCGTAAAATGCTGCAACTTTGCCATTTAAACTCAATTTTGCCTATTTCGTTTCAATTATGACCTCTCGAATTTGCTTAGTTTTTTCTTGTTTTTTACCATTTGGTAGGAATTTTAATTATTCTGGCAACACATATTTATTTTTTTACAATGGTAACTCCATTGTTGCTCCGCCAGTTACGCATCATAAGTCGGAATGAGTGGCAGCATTTTTTTAGTGTCTCGCAACTTTTGAACTTTTATCTACAAAAAAGGTGTTTTTTGAGAAGTGGTAACGGCCCAGGGTAAGTAAAGACTGTCTATTTCCGTAAGTTTAATATTTTCAAGAAAAGGACATGATTTCAGCATAATAACGTACTAGGCAATATTGGGCAGTGTTTTGGAAACTTGAATGACACAATTTTGCCTGGGTCTAGGGCTGTCACTAGCTGGGTTTTATAAATGTACAGAAAATACTAAAAATAAGCCTGCTTAAATGAGTTTATTTATTACAAGCTTTTTATTAACTTGCAATGATTGTTGGTTTAAGTCAAATCTTGCAAGTCGATTTTCACCAACTTTCAGTGTGGGTAGATCTGCTGACAATGCAGTAATAAACTAACGTTAACAAAAAAAACTTAAAGGTACTTAAGTTATTTTTATTGTAATTACTTGCAAATTGTATATCTATTGTATTATAATTATGTTGTATGTTTGTCTTTTAGTTCAAGATTTGCAATAAATTTTTCAACCACTTATTAGCGACCAATTGAGGTGTTTAACGTACTTATGTAACTTGGGTGACAGTGCAATGTTTATAATACCATCGAGATGGTCTGATAATGGAGACCGAAGACTTCTAAACAACACATAATAAACCCACTGTGTTTAGGCTCGTTTGATTTGTCTTGCAGTTATCTTTCTTATCAAATGGGTTGTCAAGTCGATTACCTACAGTTGGAGTTTAAAGGTGATGGGTGATTAGAACTTTACAATGAAATAGAACTTTACACTATAATAATGCATTGTGAATTAGCAAAAAAGTGTACTTGCAATGTACTTATAATAAATAAATAAAAGACCGGGTTGCACTCCGGGAGTGTCGGCAGAAGTGAAAACTCAATAACATTGTAACAGTTTTTCGATCAGGTCACGTGACATCTTACGGTGTCACCCTAAAAATGAATTTGGCGCAAATTTATGAACGATTATCAATTATTTAGGCGTTATTCCGTTTAAAAAAAATAAGGAAAAAAATGGGTATTATTGTTTGTTGATTATTTTGTAACTAAAAATAAAAATATTTTATTTAAATAATGATCTTTTTTTTGGCACAACCCTACAGTTAACAATATTTTTGTATAGAAAGTTTGTGGAACCTGCTACAACTTTACCTATTGCCTGTGAAAAAAAAAGTATTAAGCTTATGGCAATAATTTGACTGCCAGGGACAAACCCAATGTCTCATGCACACGAGTAAATATTATTACAAATAGCAACACATTATTTATTGAGATATCCGCCTAGGCAAAGTTACGTCTTAGGTCTACAACTTTGCCTGCCACTTTGATTGCTTGTAAATCGGAAATACATTATGATTAGGTAATGAGATTTGAGTCTTATCTGGCAAGACATAGGGTATGTTTTCCGACTAATACTCATTAAACTCATAATGAAAAATAGGTTCACAGATATAAGAAAAAAACGTCAAAATCCAGGCAAAGTTGCAGCATTTTACGGTATCGATATTTTTTTGTCTAGTATCCGCACATTTCGTTTGATCAAGTATAAGCAATACACATTGTATATAGTTGTTGTAAATACATATTAATAAATGCCTATTCATCTAGGTTACTGGAAACTAATGTGTTTTAAGTGCCAATGAATTTCCCGTTTTTGGTCCTGATTCTGAGATTAGACTACCATCAAAAAAGTATACCACAGTAGGTATGTAAAGTCAACTTTAGCAATTATCCTACAATTATTTTATTTCAGCTATGCAACAATCGTGGCTACTGTAAATGCGAGAGTTGCAAATGCGAACCATTGCCTAAATGGGACGTCCGAGACACAGACGATCTTTGCCACCTGCAGTCCTGTGACGACTGCCACACCCGGCAATGCCTCGCGTTGCTAGACTGTGTCGTTTGCCACTATGACAACCATAGAGAAGACTGCACCGCAGAATGTGGAGAGAACCTTTCCGTAGACGATTCCGTGACAGATACGGTTGACCGGAGCAGTTCCAATTCTTGCGCTAACGCGAGGGTATCGTTTGGGTGCTACGCGGACTTTTCGTATTTCTACGATGATGATGCACGTAAGATTGTCTTGTATCGATTGATGGAGCCTGATTGCAATGAAAGCTATTACCGTAAGTATTATACAGAAAACAGTGGTTTTAATAACGTTTAAGTATGAGGCTGTTGGCGTTTGTGTGAGGTTTGAGAGTCTAGTTGGTAGTGATTCTGCCTGCTACGCCCCGCCCGTCTTTCTAACATTTGTGGCCATTGATGCTTGTCGACACGTTTTTGTCGCCCGTGAAGTCGCGCGGTCTATTCTTCTAGCCCTGCTATCATGCGACGGCGAGCGAGCTCTCTCGATTTTTCTCGCACTATCCGTCTCTTTCTTATTAGAACACTTAGAACAAGAGGTATAGTGCGAGAAAAATCGAGAGTATGTCGCGGCCGTCGCATGATAGACGTGCAGATGTTTTAACCCTTAAATGCATAAAGTATCAGAAATTATACAACTGAAGTGACACAAGTAGTAATCAAATTAATGACAATTATAGACTTTGTCAAACTAGACACAGAGTCTCAAATGTGATGTAGAGTTAACTGTTCATTAGCCATTCCGTAAGCAAAGTGATTGATACCAGATGCACCTAAGGGTTAAAAATGTTTAACTCCCGACGCAAAAAGAGGGGTGTTTTACGAGTCTTTGTATCTGAGACACACGTTTGTCTGTGGCATCTTAGCTCCTAAATGAATTGGCCGACTTGAATGCAGTTTTTCTTGTACGAAAGCTGACGTTTTTAGAATCGTTCTTAGTTACGTTTCACCAAAATCGGTTCAGCTGGTATTGAGATATTGAACTTTGAAATGAAAATTTCGGGGGTTTTTATAATATTACCATGACCAGACCCCGTATCATGGTCGGCCTTTAACACACGATAAGTGACAGGATAGAGCGTCCGTCACTGGCTGACACCGTTCGATAGAACGAGGACGCTCCTATCTTGTCACTTATCGCGTGAAGTTGTCCGTCAAACTTTGCATTCCATTTTTCAGTCACTTACCGTTATCCGACCCGAAGGTGGCCATGGGAATTCAAACTCAACGGAGTTTGGGCTCCTCAGAATCGTCTCAATGAGTCGATGATGGTATACAGAAAAGTACAGTCGGCAATAAAATCTTGTACCAAAAATGAAATTGACGGATACTTATTCAACTTTTCCGAGTTGTTAATTAGCAGGGAGCGTACATTTCATGCCGATGACAGGCGTATGACGTCAAGCTACATACAGGATGGAAAAAGTTTGAAAAGAGCAACGGCATAACGAACGTTTAAATCCGTACCCAATTATGGAAAATGTGATTAATCAATGATTAATCACTGTTATCTAATCAACCTCTTCCGTTTAAGTAGATCTAATATATTGACACTTGAGACGGACATTGAAAGAACTTTATCTGACATTGTCACATCAAAGTTTACTCTTTGTCACAAATAGGAGACATGCAGAAACAACATTTCAGTTAAATTTAATAAGATCAGGAAACTTAATGCTTTGCTAGTGGCCTAGGTCGCCATGGAGGCTATAAAATTATTGTGCCAAATAAATCCATGTTTAGTGATAGATAATAAACAAATTTATTGTTCCTGCTGTCAGCAAAGTTTGCCACCAAAAGCAAGCAACATCAAATTACATTTGCAAACAATAAAACACAAAGAACATGAGGAACATAAAGAAACAGTTTGATTTTAACATGGACTTGACCAATTTCATGATAGCATCGATAGACACGTTGTTGTGGCCTTTAGGTAATTAAAAATAAAATAAAATGTTAGTTACTAAATACGTCTACGGTTACTAAGTCGTGTCACTTCGTTTTTTGAATCATCCTGTGTGTTTATACGAATACGTCATTATGACGAAACCGGCATGAAATGTACGCTCCCTGTTAATTAGGTATATTCATTGCAGAGTATGGCGGTATATCGCTGTTGAGCGCTCTAGTGGTCGGGCTGGCGATCATGTTAGGGCTGAAACTGCTGACGGACGCGCACGACCGTGCCGAGTACGAGCGCTTCCTGCGCACGCCCGACGACGACGAAGCGGAGGAGAACCCCGGCTACGTTATGCCGACTAATTCCTTCAGAAATCCGAATTTCAAGAGGTCCTTCAATTTCCGATAAAGGGCTTTGCTGGAAATGTATGGGCAACTGGTGCCTTTTTTTTTGACGGCACACTAACGCCACCTTGTTAGATGTGTAGAGTAATTCCATACAAACAATAGTTACTATGGCAGCTCAGCTCTAAAGTACATGCGTCTTAAGTTACGCGTCCTAATCTATAAACTATTCGACCATTAAAAGTTCTCATTCTCAGTTTTCATAATTAGATACGGGTTATAGATAATGACGCATAACTCAAGACGGATGTACTTTAGAGCTGAGCTGCCATAGTAACTATTGTTTGTATGGAAGTACTCTACACATCTAACAAGGTGGCGTTAGTGTGCCATCAAAAAAAAAGGCACCAATTTTGAGCAAAGCCCTTTGCCGATTTAGTTTACACATATGGTGGATAATTCCATATAAACAAAGTTAAGGATAAAACATTGGATTGTGTTTCATATCCCTTCAGTATACGAGTGAGTACTGAAGTTCAGTACTCGTATATCTATTAGGAAACACTCCTCCAAGAGGTCCTGGAGTCCATACATCTACCTACTTAGTTGGATACATTTTATCATGCATTTTAGTTAAGTGTACTTGAGGAGAGAGCATACCTACTTAATGTAAGTACTAATTAACACTTTCACTGCCAGGAACCCACCTAGCGGGCGCCTACGGAAACCACGAGATCGGCTACTTCGCAGTGAATGTGTTAATTAGTACATTTCATTATTTAAGTACATTTAATGTTACAACAGTATGTCTTATAATTATAACACGATGTATTCCAGTTTTGGTTTGCTTGTTTTGTGCTACCAAGTGCTAATGAAGCAATACATTTTTTTTTTCCTTAGTTTCCTTTACCCTTTCAACGCCAAGAACATTTAAAGATGCCGCGTCGGGTTGTGGCCAAAAGATTTGATGCTATGGTTATAGGAAAGGAAAGTCCGTGCAGCACAGGGGGCCTAGACAAGGTTACAATCGACGGGCGCTGGCGCCAATAGAAAACTAATGAAATGTTTGGGAATGACAGATGGTAACAAAAATTGTTTCGTCGGCATCTGTCATTCCCCTACATTTTATTGTTTTCTATTGGCGTTAGCGCTTGTCGATTGTAACCTTATCGACGGCCCCAGGCCCCGTATCATGGTTGGCCTTTATCACGCGTTAAGTGACAAGATAGAACGTCAGTCTCGTTCTATCAAACGGTGTCAGCCAGTGACGGACGCTTCTTGTCACTTATCGCGTGATAAGGCCGACCATGATACGGGGCCAGATGTTGGAGTATGAGAAAAATACCCGCTTTCGGTTTATAAAGGTTTTCCTTTTACTTTCAAAATTTCCTGCATATATACAACACAGTTTACAATAAATACACACCATTATAAAAATAAACAAATAAAATCACGTATAAAACCTTAATTTTGCAAAACACACCACACACCGTCGTCAAATTGTCAAAAAGTTTTTTGAGATTTTTAAATGATACAAAGTAAATTAGTGGTGATAAATATGTACTTTTATAATATTTAATTAAGGCGCCAAGGAGTTATTCGTTTCTATAGAGGCTGGAGCCACTTTGTGTCGCCTTCACTATTCACAATAACCAAATTGATCACCAATTTCTGCTATTATAAAATTCCAAATGTAAATGTTTATTTACTTAGCTATATTGAAGTGGACTTGAAGAGTGTAGGTACATTTTCGTCAATTCCAAGGGCAGTGAAAATAAATAATAAAGGTACTGCCGTACTAGGGTAACATAAGCTTAAGGGACTATCTCCAGAAGGCCAAACACAAGGTAGTTTTGCTCCATTTGATTGCCTGCTTCAACTAAATGTTTTATTTTAATACAAGTATTGTATTTCTCAGAAGCTTGTATGTAACAACATAGTTTTAATTGTGACAAGATAAAATCAAATGGAGTAAAACCATAGGTGTTCAGCCATAGCCAGGCCAAAAGTCCTGTAATGTACGAAAAAGTTAATAAAGTTTATACTTTTAGGACTTGTACAATTTGAAACGTGGCTGTGACAGAGAGTAGACTGTTATTTATAAAATGTTATATTATGGAAAAGAAAACAGAAAAAGGTTTTGATAACTGCGCATCATAACAGCTGCCCTAACCATAGAAGCATCATTCAGATTTCAGATTTCGAGAGCCGCCATTTTCATGACATTTTCCTTATAAATTGATAATTTTGACATGTGGTAATGCGCGGTAAATAAATTAGAATTAAGCATAAAAGATATCTTGAAATCGGTTCCAAAATCACTGTCAAAATGTCGAAGAATAAAAATATACACGAGAACGGCTTGGGATGAATTAAAAATACTCGTTACTTTTTCTTTCATTTCACTCTGGAACTGTAATGTCTACTCTCTGCCTCTAATAATAGTATTCACCGCTAGCAAGGCAGTATGGAAATCAGGGTTGTCACTTCTTTGCCGACCGCGAGGGCGGTCGGTCGTGCTGCCGTCGCAGCCTCGTCGGCGGGTCATCGGTATACAGTCTCCGGTCTCGCCTCTCCTCGGCGTCCGTTCTCAGTACTACCGGCTGTAAAAATTAAACGTGCATTCATCAGAGATAATGTGCGTATACTGCGTATCCACCCGAGCTGTGCCAGGCAGCGAAACACCCAAACAAGACCAATCCACTATAACTTATAAAAGCATTGCTGTGTTTCAAGTGGCATATAACTTCGCTTAGCAGGTATAGTTTAAAAAACCGATTTGAACTGAGCTCATGAATGCCCTTTGTTCTGAGCTTATGGACAGACATTGTTTGCGAACGCGTGCCAAATCTTGCAAAAAAATCTTATCGCCGCGTAAAATGTTAATTGAATAATGATAGAGTTCATTATTCAATTAACATTTTCTGTGGCGCTAACCTTTTTCTTGCAAAACATGCCACGCGTCCGACCACAGACTTGACTTGTTAGACTTGAATGCTATTGTTCTGAAGATAAGAAGATCAGTCCAGTTCAGAAAATCTCAACTATAGGTATCTGTAAAACGAAGCTTGAGGGTGAGGGTGAATATCCACCAGATATATGCGAATATGTGTTTTCATATTATATTTGACACCGCGAATGCTTGATAGTATTTATATTATATTTGCTGACGTATTGGAAGGCGCAGCGTGGGTAGACCCGGGGGGGGGGGACCCTGGTAAATGTCGCGGGAGTCTGCTGGATGCGGGTAGCGTCATTGGGGGAGGCCTATGTCCAGCAGTGGACGTCTTTCGGCTGATATGATGATGATGATGATTGACAGCTAGGTGTCAAATATATGAAAATACAGCAGCAAAGATTCTAAGTGACTTTACTAACGTACCCTATGCTCGGCTTTCGTCTTCTTGATCCGCGTCGCTCCCGTCGCTGTTGTCGTGAGATCGCCCGCCGACCGCCGCTCCGCGACCGCTTGACGCTCGATGTCACAGGTGCAACTTAAGAAAACACGACACGACATAAGAGTGAAGACCAAATTCCCCCTGGGCGGCCCATAAGGCCCCCAGTGAGGTTACCTAAACATATTTGTAGCCGGCCGCACTGCAGGCCTAACAAGGAAAAAAAAAAAAAAAAACGTGAAGACCAAATTCTTGGCCAGCAGTTAGCCTGATTAATCGGTAGTAGTTAAAAGTTCCGTTGTGACACAAAAATTAACCATAGAATTGTATGGCTAATTTTTGTGTCACAACGGAACTTTCTAACTACATACTACCGATCCAAGAATTTGGTCCTCACCCATAACTATTAAAATTAATTTTGTATTACGCAGTAAAGCTGCTAACGAAATTATAAATTTAAATTAAAGGAAACATTTAACGCTCTGAGCCGGATTCGAACCGGCGACCATATTCGCATTCATGGCCACCGGCGCGAAAACACTCATCCTGAAGAGGAACTCCCGAAGAGTTCGAAACATGGCGCCCGTAGTGACATTTAATACATGAGTTGAACCGTGTAATTAATAGTATTATTTTATTTCATCGCATACAGAATTCGGTCTGACGTTTAACAAGATCGTTATCCATGAAGTAGTAGTGCATGGAACATTTCGATACTACCTGCATCTATTATCGACAGCCGCTCGGGCTGGCAATGGCATCGCCTCGGGCAATTTAACAGGTGAACTTCTGCACACCGCCTCTCTCACTTCTTCGAGCCGCCGCTTCTCTTGGGCCACTTTACGATCTAGTTCCGCCACTAAGTAACAAAAATCTTGTATTAGAAGTCAATGCAAACAAGTTGACAAGTATGATGCTTTTCTCCTTGCTTGTATGCGGCTTTTCTTGCTAAAAGTATTTTCGGAGTGGCACCTACAATCTATAACAAATTGCCAAAAAATCTATGCAAAGTAAAAGACTTGGTAGAATTCAAAAAAAGTCTGTTTACACTTTTAATAAAAATAAAGAATATTCACATGAGTATTTAACGGATTGTGAACTCTAACAATATCAGACCGCATTCATAATAATAATTCATTTATAAATATATAATATACATATAAATGATTTTGACTTTGACTTTGATGTCATTGGTTTAAAATTGTACATGATTTCCACAACAGGAAAGTTTTCCTCTCATAGGCGGCCGCGGTCAATAGTAAATTCGACAGTTGTAAATGTGCGTGATTCAAATGTGTTTCAATTCAAGCGTGTATTCCAAGCTGTATCAAATTGTAAATACTGTACAGTAAAACTAAGGAGAATTATCTTACTGTGCTGTTGCGCACTTCTTTGCTTCTTCATTAACTCGACCTCTAAAGAGTCGATTTTCTTCTGAAGTGCCTCTTCCTTGTTGAGTTTCAGTTTCCAAGTGCGACACACTTTTAGATGCAAGAATGATAGTTCTTGTGTATCCAGTATCTAATAGGAATTCAACGTATTTATTTATAATTGTAAAATCGGAAACAAAATAATAGCTATTGTTATATTTCATTTATACCTCTATATGACCGTTTGAGATCCTCGAAGCAATATATTTCAGGTAAGTTGTCTCAGCCATTTTTCTTTGTTCGGCGTCGACTTGCTCGAATATGTTACGAATTGTATCAGAAATATTGATATCCAAAGAACAAGTGCAAGGACCATGCCCCCTCGACTTAGGTTTCACGTCGAACGCTTCAACATTGGTTTTGGTGAGCATTTTCTTGTCAGATAGCGGTTTGCCACATTTTTTTTTTAATTCAAGATCCACGTATTTATTTGGTACCTGTAAAATATTTTATAATAGATATTTATGTAATCAATGTGTTTTTAAAGTTATTCCAAGTGAGCGGTTAGACTACACGGCACTTTTTGTAGCGTTATTTATATACAATGCGAGACACTAGCCATAGAAAAGATCTCCTGTCATAGTCACCATTTTTCTCGCACTTCTCATCCTTCTCTTATTAGAACACTTAGAAAGAGAGGTACCTATAGTGCGAGAAAAATCGAGAGAGCTCGCGCGCCGTCTTGTGATAGCCGTGCAGTATCGATACCACAGATATAGATATACACTAGATAACTTAAACACCTCAATCTGTACGAAAACTGACCGTCACTTTTTTCTACCTACTTTGACGTCACACGGGCGAATTAGTGATCTGAATTCCCCGTTGTCCGCGGAAAATCGATTCTGCAATAAGGTATTTTCTTAATATTCACGGACAACCGGCTACCACAACAGACGCGCGCGGAATGTAAGTCGGAGTGCCAACTCGGAGTCCGAATTCTGACACGCGAAGTACATGCATTTGCGTGATCTATCTCGGTTGTACCTATAGCTGCCAAAACTCACTCGACTATGCCATTCCTATGCCAATACATTAAAAAAAATACATTTTTGGTACAAGTTTTTATTGCCAACTGTACTTTTTTGTATACCGTCATAAACTACTCGTTGAGACGATTCTAACGAGCCCAAACTTAACGGGGTTACGTCTATCCATCATCAGATCAGCTCGATGGCACCATTATATTGAATTATCATTCAAACTATACTTAAACCCAAAATATGAGCTCAATCGGTTCAAGATATCTGCGGGCCTACCGCGAAATGAAAACGAGCTTCGTTCGTGTATCTCCCTCTCTGCCGCACTTGCTAAGTTCAAGCGACAGAGAGGGAGATACACGAACGAAGTTCGTTTTCATTTCGCGGTAGGCCCTCCGAGGGCTTACCGCGGAACTAAAACGAACTTCGTGTATTTCCGTCTCTGTCGCACTTGCTAGTTCGAGCGACCGAGAGGCAGATACACGAACGAAGTTCGTTTTCATTTCGCGGTAGCCCCTCTGCTTCAAAATCGATTTGCAAGATTCCATCCGAACAAACAGTTACATACATTGCAAGTTAAATGAAATCTTGTAAAATATATTTATTTAAAATGAGTGGCACTGGAGAAGCTGCAGAACACGCGAGCCTGTCATTCTCTTTAAATTTCGACAAACTGAGTCGACAAAAAAAAGACCGGGTTGCACTCCGGGAGTGCCAGTAGAAGTGAAAACTCAATAACATTGTAACAGTTTTTCGATCAGGTCACGTGACATCTTACGGTGTCACCCTAAACATGAATTTGGCGCAAATTTATAAACAATTATCAATTATTTAGGCGGACGGGCCGCGGGCGCGTTGGGTGCGACGCGCCGGCTCGCCCGCCGCCACGCGTCGGCGGCGAACAAATTACCAATTTGTTTTTGCCATTGCCAAATATTTTTCAAAGCTTTATCTCTTTAGGAATAACGTCCAAATTCGAACTATTCGAATTTGCAAGAACAGCGCACGGCGGAGGTGAACAAAATATCAATTTGTTTTTGCCGTTGGTAAATATTTTTCAAAGTTTTATCTCTTTGGGAATAACGTCCAAATTCGAACTATTCGAATTTGCTCAATAGCAAAACGGTGAAGGACGCGTGAACAAAATTATAAATTTATTTGCAGAATATGCTAAAATTGCAAAAAGTGTTTAACGGCTTTATACTCTTACGAATAGCGTTCAGTCTTGAATGAAGTTTAATCGGCTATCAGCAAAATATGACCTCCTTCACGTCTGACGTCACAAAACTCTGTCGCGTATTTAACAATTTTTCCCCATCCCAAAAAGTGCTCAGCGCCGCTAAAGAAGTTTTCACTTCAAAAAACAAAATAACCTGCTCACAAAATATCACGACGGTTTTCTGGCCAGCTCGGTTAGCGCAAGACGCGCGAGCTCTCTCGAGCTTTCTCGCACTATCCGTCTCTGTATCATTATAAAATTTAGAAAGAGACGGATAGTGCGAGAGAGCTCGAGAGAGCTCGCCGGCCGTCTTGTGCTAACCGTGCTGTAGAGGAGAATAGCCGGACATCTGGCCATACGTAAGAATTTTGGATTTTGAAACGGAGACCTTCGTTCGCTTCGCTCGCTCGTTCAACTAATAAATGTTAACACTTACTTCTTCAAGTAGCGAAGAATCTAGGCTTATTTTAGATTTAAGCGATGAACATTCTCTTTCAAGCTTCTCGACTTTACGCATTGCATCTATACTCATTGATCTTAAACTTTCTACTTCATTTTCATGAACTCTCATAACATCACGCAACGTTTCTTCATGAAGACTTTGTATATTCGACACGCCGAGATTGTGTTCGTTGATGATGCTGTTTATGTTTCTATCGTACCGTACTTTTATACCTTCGATCTGTATCTTGTGGTCTTTTTCGGCTTCCACTAAAGATTTTCTTAAAGAAGCTATCTCGTTTTCATAAAATATCATCGATGTATCTAAGTTTGTCATTACGCTTTGATCAATATATTTTGTAGGGCTCTTATCGGCTTCACTAATGCTGTCATGTTTAGAAAGCGCTATCCATGATTGAATTCTGGCATTAGCATATCTTTCATCACTTTGACTAGATTTTATAGAAAGATTCCCAGGATCGGCCTTATATGAATCCAAAATATATGTCATTGCAAAATTACTTAGTTTTTCTTTGGGAGTATAATTACTGTCATCGTCGTGCAGATTTAAACTACTTTTTAAAACGTTAAGGAACGGTTCAGCCTCTACTCGAACAAGATCATGACGCGAAATTTGACTTTCCTCTTTCTTATCTCTTAAAGAGTAAGCAATGCTGTTATCAGCATTATTATCAGTATACCCACCGACATCACCAGGTGTTTTGGCTCCAGCACTACTCTCTGCTTGTCTTTTCCTAATGGATACTAAACGACCTGTTCTAACTTTATCAAGATTTTGTCGGGGCATCTTATTATTAATGTCTTTGTTATTTTCATCATGTGTAAAGTCTTCTTTGTTGTCATCAGTATCATGATCACTATCATAAGTAGTACCCCTTTCTTTCATCATGGTAACCTCCGTTATGAAATTGTCACTAGACACTAAGCCGCCTTTGCGAGCAACAGCTCCGTCATGTACTTTGTCTTGTTGTTTCGTTTCACTAGCTGACACTCTGCGCCTTGTATCGGCAGAGGAAGGAAAACCTTTACTGTCGTCAGACTTACTAATACTATCTTGACTAAGATTATGACCTGTTCTTTTGCCATGTTTCGCCTTTCTTATATCAAAACTAACCGTGGTACTATAAGCTTTAGAATCAGGTTGTCGAATTTTTTCAACAAAAGAAAAAATTTGCTGTGGCTCGGTCAATCCTAATCCACTATCTCCGTAAATAATGAAATCACCCGGACTGTCATAATTTTTATTATTGGAAGTTCTGATATCTGACTGACTACTACTTTTAGTAACTGATGAATCCTTGGATGGTAATTCTATATAACTGCGCGATTTGATATATATGTCATCAGCATTTGAAATCGTTGGCAGTGAAGGCGTTCCAGATTTAGTAGTATATTCACCAGATGATGGCATCAGTACAGTTGTATCTGATAATGTTTCTTTTATTGGATCAGAATAAATATCTAAGGTGAAGGAATCTAAAGAATTATTATCATTGTCTGTAGTAGTTGCAAAAGAGGTGCTCTCAATTCCCACTCGAGGCAAATTTATGTTTAGTTTTGGTTTAGTCTTGTAGGTTTCTTTCTCTTTTAAATGTATCGGTGCCGCAGTCTCAATTTTTACCTTAGCTTTTGTCATTTTTGTACCATTGTGATGAATTTTCGTTACAGGTGACCTTGATGGCTCGTCAATTATATTTACTGCGAAATTAAGCTGTTCTGCTCCTGATTTAATGTAGTCTTCATTGTGTGGTTGCTCTTTATATCGGTTTTCATACTGAGGTTGCGCTATTGTTTGGCTGGTATTGTGATTTTGAACTTCACTGCTGGCCTCACCATAATTACTATTGCTTTTCATTTCTGGCATAATGCCGTCTCTTATACTTCCATATGGCACTGAACTTTGCTTTTGACTACTGAGACCGAACATTTTAGATGAACTTTGTATATCATCAGACGGGCTGTGATAAATATCAACTAAACCTTCGTTACTTAAGCGAGTCTTGATATTTAGAGACTTAAAAGAATTAGGAGAACTGGGAAAAATATTACTTATCTCAGGTAACTCTTCATTGTAAGAATGGACACTACGAGTTACAGAAGGAATAGAATGGTGCTCTAATAGTCCTGGGCCTAGTCGATTAATTTTGTAATTTAAATAGCTGCTTTTATCAAATTCAAAAGTTGGCTCTACTTTAGCTGCCAAAATCTGAACCTCATTTAAAGATGGATGTTTTTGTTGAGGTAGAATATCATGCATTGGTTGCATAGAATCCTTGTGCTGTGATTTATTTATTTTTATCTTTTGGTCATCAGCAGCATGGTTAATACTTATATTAGATCCAGTAATATCTATGAATGTGTGATATCCGCCATTATCTGTCTGTGATGAGGCATTCCTGCAATTATCTAAAGTTGTAATCTGTGCTACTTTATCTGTATAATCCTTGGCCAAATTAGCCAATGATACTTTTAATTCTGAAACTTCTTTCGTTTTATTTTCTAAATCTATGATAAGACTCTGAATAACCTCTTCTTTACTATCTTTTTCAGTCGTCATTTCATTAAGATTTTCTTGTAAATCACGCATTTTTGAAAGAGCGTTTTGGTATAAATCTTTAAGGGATTGCATTTCATCTTTAAGTTTCGCAATGTACGTCTTAGTGGAATCATTTATTTTGTTGATTATGAGGTTTTGGTTGGAGATCTCAGCCTGTAAATCTTTGATGATATTTCCGTCTTGGGAAATTTGTTTCTTTAATTCTTTTTTCAATTCTTTTAACTGTTCATTTATGCATAACTTTTCTTTCAGCGCGTCTTCTTTTTCATTAAGTATCTTTTGTTTCTCGATTTCGAAGTATTTTTTAGCTTCATCGGCTTTATTTAGAACTAAATGTGATGAATTCTGAATTTTATTTAAGGTTTGCTCTAATGATAAAGCTTTTGCATGTCTCGCCTCGAAAGACTTTCTGATTCTATCAATTGAATTTAAAATACGTTCTATCTCACAATTATCCGGCGTGAGCTCACTGTCTCCGACACTGTATATTTCCAGCTGTTTGATATCCGTCACTATTATATCTCGATCGTTTTTCAAATCAATTATCTCCGATACGTATTGTTTCTTATCTTTAGATGATGTCTCATATTCTGTTTTAGTGACTGATAATTGATTTTCTAATTTTGATTTACTACGCTGAAGTACTGCCAATTCCAATTTCATATTGTGTGACGCTTTGGAGTCTGCAAAGAAGAATATAACCTTAAGTATATATTATTATATTACCTAACAAAAAAATGTTGCGCATATGCTGTTCTAACTAAATTCTTGAGGTTTGCGTTGTTTTAGTACAGGATATGGTCACCTTCCGGCACTAGTCATCATACCAGCTCTAGGTACATATTAAGAATATTGCGTGTTCGTATAATTTACTTCTATATATATATATATATATATATATATATATATATATAGGCAAGTTCTCTATGTATGTTACATTACATTTCAAGAAAATCTTATATTCGAAAATGTGTAATTTTTTTTTTTAATAAAATAAATAAAATAGAATAAAATGCATTTATTTCAGACGAAAACGTGTCCATAGTTTGTTAGTAACAAGAAAATACTTAAATGAGTATATTAGAACCTAAACCTAAGTGAAGCGAGGACCAGTGCCTCACTAAACCACTGTCTCACCTCCCTGCTACTACGCTCAGGAGGCTGTGGCGGCTGTCGCGGACTCTGCGGAGCGTCGCGGTGCAGCGCCTGCGCAGCGTCGCAGTCGACGTGCGCGTCCGCGAACATGCCAGACGCGCTGCAGTGCCGCGGCAGCCGCAACGCAACAGCACCCTGAACGCGTCATTATATTGAATCCGCAATGTATTGAGCGAGCGCTGCGTGAATCTCAACCATAAGCTGCAGGTATACATGTGATGTACAGTACGCACGGAATAGCGTAATTTTAACTTGCGCTGTACAACGACTGAACCTCTGAAATGTTGGCTCTGATCGCCAGAGCCCTTCGCTCCCTCTCGATATCCGCATCGTCACGCAAGTCGTCGGTTACCAAGTGCCCAAGGTATTTAAACGAGTTAACCCTCTTAAGCTGCCCATTCACGATACGTCCATCAATCCAAATGGAGTGGTCGTCTTCCAAAATCCTTTAGAGAATGTGAAAAACGTGAGCCAATTGAATTGAAGTCGTCTAGCTTTGGATTTCCAAACGGATTGAAATCCATGCATCCAGTCCAAATGGATGTCATCCGCAGCCAACTGTCAATGTCAAAAATGTCTGCCACGCCATTTGGAAGACGTCTGAATTGTCAATGAATGTGAAAAACCGCGTCCATTTTTTTGAGATTTTCGTCTCAGTTCAAGTTTAGCTTTCGGCGTTTGAAGATATTTTGTGCTCGATCGATTTTTTTTATTGCAATACAATGTGTAGTTGCCAACATTAAAAAATCCATTATTATATAAATTAACACGTTCGGCGGCGGTAACGGCTATCACCGTAAAATTGTCATTGGAGTACATTACATACCATGATTTGGGTACCGCCGCCGAACGTGTTAAAGGCTCTACAGTGGCGAGCTGAGGCGCTACCACGAAAATCGAAACTCGAAATTCGTATACATGCATCCCTGTCACTCGTGTAACTTAAGTGCGATAGAGATGGAGAGACCGGAACTTCGACTTTCGAAGTTCGTGGTTATAGCTCTGTCCAGCTTGGCGTTCACAGTCAAGTGACGGTGCGTACCTACGTCCAAATGGTGGTGTAGTCAATGTGCCTTCAATTTGGAATACTTCCATTGGGAAGTATTCCATTAGGAAGTCTTCCAAACAGACGTGTCGTGAATGGACAGCTTTAAGCTGCTCACCATTCAAGCGAATGGGTGGGACATGAGATGGGCACTTGGTTCCCGCCTTAAAGACCATGTATTCGCTTTTCGCTTTTTAGGGTTCCGTAGCCAAATGGCAAAAAACGGAACCCTTATAGATTCATCATGTCTGTCTGTCTGTCTGTCTGTCTCTGTCTGTCTGTCTGTCCGTCCGTATGTCACAGGCATTTTACTCGAAAACTATAAGGTGTATTTGAATACAATTTTTAGGGGTGCACTCCATACATAAAACTGAAAGTCAAAAAAAATAATATTGCAAGCCCACGAGTTTCACATCAATCGATTGGCCTTTCAAAATAAATATAAGGTTTCTCAGCAATTTTTTTGATTAAGTGAATAGAGTCGGAGATAATCGCCTCGAAAGTCACTAAAATTGTGCCCCCCCCCCCCCCCTCTAATTTTTGAACCGTGTATTTTAAAAATATGAAAAATCATGCTTATAGGGCTTATTTATTAATTTTTTTCAGCGAAAACTGTTTTGAACAAGATCGGTTCAAAGGTTTTAAGGATATTTCTAAAAAACTGCCTTCCTTAAAGAAAAGGATGTAAGTGCCATAAGATTTCAGTAACGATACGACCTTTTTAATAGGCACGGAACCCTAGTTGTGCGTGGTCTGACACGCACTTGGCCGCTTTTTCAAGATGAGATGACGATAGCTGGCTCATAAACGGACATATAGACATATCCCTGCGAATGTGCGTAACTATGAGCATTTTTAAACATTTGACTCAGTGTCAGGTTTGTGACGACAATTCGGTTTAAAGAAACTTTATTGTCTAAAGAAATTAAGTATTTCACTTACAAGACAACTTATAAATAGTTAACTTATCTAAAGCTATTTATTACAATTTAACGCAATAAGCAAGCATTTATGACAATGTTTAACAAACAGTGATATTTATATTTAACTTAGGGTTCAGAGAAAAAAATATAATTTAGGAATAGACCCTATAGTTTTAACATAAGGTTTAGATTTCTGTGGTTAGTAACAGGATCATACGAGGGTATCTTTGATTGCTCGACTCGTAACTACTTCACTTGTCTAGGGCCAGTTAAACGAAACTTTTAAACATAAGTTAATTGTAGGTTAACTTAATTAAGTACCTATTCAGTTGTATACAAATTTACTCTTTCTTTTAATTTATAAATGATATGCAACTATGCATACACACGTTATTTAAATGAGAAACAAGTGCATTTTCACATAATTTGTATGCTTAATTTGCGTCACTAAACTGACACTAAGTTAATTTTTGTTTAACTCGCAACTTAGGTAAACAATTGAAAAAAACTGGTGTACGGCACCCTCCACCTCACGCTGCCATTATTATATGTTCAGGGAACGCAGGTGCATTTGACAACTGTCAATATCTAACCATTGCGCAAGCTTGACAGAGTCTATGACATATCAGATATACACTAGATAACTTAAACACCTCAATCTGTATGAAAACCAACCGTGTCACTTTTTTCTACCTACGTCACACGGGCGAATTAGTGATCTGAATTCCCCGTTGTCCGCGGAAAATCGATTCTGCAATAAGGTTTTTTCTTAATATTCACGGACAACCGGCTGCCACAACAGACGCGCGCGGAATGTAAGTCGGAGTGCCAACTCGGAGTGCGAATTCTGACACGCGAAGTACATGCATTTGCGTGATCTATGTATATCTATATCTGTGGTCTATGATATTGACTGACAGTAATTGTCAAATACACTTCCTTTATGATATTGACTGACATTCGTCACATAGGTACTTCCCTCTATTTCCTGAGTAGGTAATGATGCGTATCTATGCATTCATTTTATGGTTATCCAAGTTGGTAAATAAATATCTTTGCCTTCGTTCCCTTGAACAAGTACTAGAACAGGGGCCTTTTAGTATGTTAGACCGTGGGTCCGAGTGACCCAACTAAATTAAACCACAATTCCTGATGGTATTATTAGCAAATAATGTTATATCGACATCAATCGGTCCGATTATGTCATTTTATTTTTTTATTTCTCAGAACAAATAATTTCATATCATTTTAGAGTTTCCGTGTAAAAAAACATCTGAAGTCGAGCTGAAGTAAAACAGCTTAGTTGGAAGGCAATTGAATCATCAGCATCAATATCTGCCTGCGCCAACAAAGCGCCTCATATAACACGACATGACTCAATTTCTAGGGCCATTATGACATGTCAGATCTAATTTGCTGTGACTGTACGACATCGCGACAGTTTCCGTGCTTTGGAAGGCACGCTAAGCAGTTGATCCCGGCTGCTGTCTATGACAGTATAGTCGTTAAGCCGAGTAAGAGGCCTTTGGGCGGCTTAAGAACTTCTAACAGTCGAGTTGTCCACTCACTTGACAAAGGGGGGACAACTGTCACTCGCGTCCGCAGGAGCTACCTACCACAACCCTGCACGTGTCCCCTGGGTGGTACTAAAGAGTGACAAACTTTGAAAGGCCGAAAATAATGTATGCCATTTAAGGGGATGCCATGATTTGAGTCGAACACGCCCCCTAGACAGAGACACGCTGATGCCTTCCGTGCACGAGGAAAAGAGATGTAACACTCTTCGGGAATGGCTTTTTTGGACAAATTTCGATAAATACCTTACTAAGTGAAGTTTTTTTTATATTTCATAAAGTGAGATTTTAGATGAGATAAAATACTATACTATTAACCCTTAAATGCATGATTTCTTTATGTTTGGTAGAAAAATATGTTTTTGTTTAATTCATTGGATGTATGATCTAGGAAAACTAAATAATAAAATCCATTTTTTAATGTTGTACGTATAATGCTTTGTAGACATTTGGCAACACTATGCATTTAAGGGTTAACTTGATTGTGTTGTAAAATAATGTACCGTTTAAGTAGGCTGAGTAAAAAAAGGAAAATACAGACCCGAATTTGGACTTTTTTTCTATCGAGGAAATTTTAAGCAATCGTGTATCGATAAAATCAGATAAACAATCATATAGTCAAGAATTTATCGCGTGCTTTGAAACGCCGTTCTGACTAGATTAAGAAACAATAAGGTCTGATTTTCAGATATATGATTGTTGACTATATAATTTATTGAATCAGGCGTTACTTTGCGGAAGTCCATGATATATTACGAGAACAATATTTCTTTGCTATTCCGCTAAAAAAACGTGCTGGTCTATCAGTGAAGATAAGATGCAACTATTTGCGTATAAACATGCAAAAAATTACAGCAAACCACCACCAATATTGACAAAAACCTCGACACGTGTTTCGCCTCTCTACGAGGCATCATCAGGAGATGCTGGCAGGAGATGTTGCTTGCGCCACGTCCACTGAGCAAATGAGCCGCCCGGAGCCGTCCGCCATATTTATATTCTGTCCCCCCATACTACCATTCATGCGTGAAAGAGATGGAAGAACACGTAGTAACGGTGATGACGCAACATTCAATTGTTCGTTAATAATAACGCCTCTATTGTTGTACCTAATTATTTCTAGTTGTTCTAGAACACTTAAACGCAATCCTTTTTCGCAAACATGCAAGATGTTGTAAGAATGATTGTCAGACAACGCATGGTTATTCTCCAATAAATGTTTTGCAAAATTAGACTTGTCCGGGTGATTATGCCGGTACGACGCAACATGTTCTTTATACCTAGTGCTAAAACTACGGCCTGTTTGTCCCACATAAACTTTATTGCAATTGTCACAGCCAAGCTTATAGACTCCCGACTTTTTTGCGCTTTCCACTTTCTCCTTGCCATTGCACAGTCTAAAGCGCAAGGTGTTATTCGTTTTGAAAGCCACGTTTATGTCGTTAGACTTTAAAATGTTGTAGATCTTATCAGACAACTTGCCAACATAAGTTATGCTTGCTTTGTACTTTTTAGGTGGGTCCAAAGATCGTGCAGCGTACAGAAGATTGTTTGTCATTCTAGCCCGTTTTTTCCCAATAATACCATCCACGTGAGACTTGCTGTAACCGTTTGAAATTGCCAAATGGTATATATTACTTAATTCCATTTTATAATGATCATCAGAAAGAGGCACTGTCAATAACCTATGTGCATAACAATGAAAAGCAGCTAACTTATGTTGCCATGGATGAGTGGAAGAAGCCGGGATAACTGTATCTGTATGCGTAGGCTTACGGTAAATTTGGAATTGATGTTTGTTATCTACCTTAGTAATCGTTAAATCCAAGAAATTCAGTGAGTTATTCTGTTCTAATTCCTTCTTAAACTTGATTTTAGGATGCTTGTTGTTGATTTCATTCACAAAAGTATCCAGTTGACTCATATTACCCGTCCAACAAATAATCAAATCATCAACATACCGAAAATAATATAAAATATTATTATTATCCACAATGTGTTGGTTCTCAAAATGATCCATGAAAATATCTGCCATCAAAGGACTAAGTGGGGAACCCATTGCCAAACCGTCACCTTGCAGATAATATTGCCCCCCAAATCTAAAATAATTTTGTCGCATACAGACTGTCGCCAATTCTATTAATTCATCTACCTCCCCTGGATGCAGCCTCTGTTTTTCAAAAAGTGCTCTGAGAATGTCTAAAGTATTCAAATATGGTACATTTGTAAACAAACTATCCACATCCAGTGACAAAAGAATAGCATTTTGTGGCACGTTGATGTCTTTGATCCTTTCGATTAAATCCAAACTATTCTTTAAACAATATTTTGGCTCAAAATTAGACTTCTGTCTTATGATACCATTCAACCTTCTAGCCAATTTATAAGTCGGTGCACTCAAATACGAGACAACTGGACGAATCGGGATATTATCTTTATGTATTTTTGGAAGACCATACAGAATTGGTGCTTGAGGATTCATGGGTATGACCGTGTTTTTCTGATGCTCTGTTTCAAAAACAAATACAGAGTTCTTCACAACATTTCTTAGATCTTTCTGGAAACCAGGCGTTGGGTCCTTCCGTAAAACCGAAAAACCATCACCCTGAATAAGATCCATTACTTTCTGGCTATATTGTTCCCTACCCATGATGACTATGCAATTCCCTTTGTCTGCTTTTGACACCACTAAATCGTTTTCATCCACTTTCTGTCGAATAGACCTCAGCAATAACACGTCAGAGTCAGGCGCACTTCTCCTCAATGTACATGTGTTTTTTAATGCATTTGCTACGGTGACCTTTGTATCCATATCATTATTGCTCAGAACTATTGCGACCTCAGCATCCACTGCTAAATTTTCCAAAGCTTTTTGAGACACCTTAGGTCTTAAATTATACTTCAATCTCTTATCTAACAGTTTGACCTCATCTTCTAAAAACTCAATGTCGGTTAGGTTTTTTACACGAGGGTGGAAACTGTGCTGAGTGGTTAGGCCATCACGCCTTTCAGTTAAGTTGAAATCAGTGCTCGACCTAGTAAGCCTATGTAGTTTGTCGATCTGTTTCACATACATTTGGTGCGCAAGCTCAGAAGCAAAATATCTCGCTTTTTGGTCCAAAATATCAAATTCAATGTTATGCAATTTAAAGGAAAGCTCCGAATACAAAACTTTAAGGTGTAGCTTTAATTTATCCCTGATTGAAAACCAAGAACGTGATTCTTCATTCAGCCATATTTTCCGAGCCCTATTAATAGCCACCTGAGATGCCCTACTAGAACTATTACAACGTATGTTGATATAATTAGGTACCACATGAAGACGTTTACACTGTTGATTAAACCAAACGTTCTGGACAGCTGCTCGGTGTTGTTTAGTTAGCTTGACATAAAGTCGTGCCTGTTCGGCTATGCTTGCCGTTTTCAAATAATTTATTGAATCAGGCGTTACTTTGCGGAAGTCCATGATATATTACGAGAACAATATTTCTTTGCTATTCCGCTAAAAAAAACGTGCTGGTCTATCAGTGAAGATAAGATGCAACTATTTGCGTATAAACATGCAAAAAATTACAGCAAACCACCACCAATATTGACAAAAACCTCGACACGTGTTTCGCCTCTCTACGAGGCATCATCAGGAGATGCTGGCAGGAGATGTTGCTTGCGCCACGTCCACTGAGCAAATGAGCCGCCCGGAGCCGTCCGCCATATTTATATTCTGTCCCCCCATACTACCATTCATGCGTGAAAGAGATGGAAGAACACGTAGTAACGGTGATGACGCAACATTCAATTGTTCGTTAATAATAACGCCTCTATTGTTGTACCTAATTATTTCTAGTTGTTCTAGAACACTTAAACGCAATCCTTTTTCGCAAACATGCAAGATGTTGTAAGAATGATTGTCAGACAACGCATGGTTATTCTCCAATAAATGTTTTGCAAAATTAGACTTGTCCGGGTGATTATGCCGGTACGACGCAACATGTTCTTTATACCTAGTGCTAAAACTACGGCCTGTTTGTCCCACATAAACTAAAAAGTACAAAGCAAGCACAACTTATGTTGGCAAGTTGTCTGATAAGATCTACAACATTTTAAAGTCTAACGACATAAACGTGGCTTTCAAAACGAATAACACCTTGCGCTTTAGACTGTGCAATGGCAAGGAGAAAGTGGAAAGCGCAAAAAAGTCGGGAGTCTATAAGCTTGGCTGTGACAATTGCAATAAAGTTTATGTGGGACAAACAGGCCGTAGTTTTAGCACTAGGTATAAAGAACATGTTGCGTCGTACCGGCATAATCACCCGGACAAGTCTAATTTTGCAAAACATTTATTGGAGAATAACCATGCGTTGTCTGACAATCATTCTTACAACATCTTGCATGTTTGCGAAAAAGGATTGCGTTTAAGTGTTCTAGAACAACTAGAAATAATTAGGTACAACAATAGAGGCGTTATTATTAACGAACAATTGAATGTTGCGTCATCACCGTTACTACGTGTTCTTCCATCTCTTTCACGCATGAATGGTAGTATGGGGGGACAGAATATAAATATGGCGGACGGCTCCGGGCGGCTCATTTGCTCAGTGGACGTGGCGCAAGCAACATCTCCTGTAGAGCTGGGTCGTTTCGACTTTTCCGTGAAACGAAACGTAACCGTTTTTTTCTCTCACAAAACTGTTTTGAAAAACAGTTTCAAAAATAACTAGTTTCTCCGTGCGTTGGCGCCGTCGCCGGTCGCCAAAAGAAGTGAAACGAAAAAACGGATGAAACAGTTTACAGTGTTCGAGTTACGTTTTCACGTTTTGCATTGCAACCGTTGCGTGTGACCGTTCGATCGTTTTTATAAAAACAGTTTGTGTTTCTAGCCACAAACTGTTATTCCGTTATTGTACGAGAAACCGTTTTTGAAAACGCTTACGGGAAAAAACGCCCAGCTCTAATCTCCTGCCAGCATCTCCTGATGATGCCTCGTAGAGAGGCGAAACACGTGTCGAGGTTTTTGTCAATATTGGTGGTGGTTTGCTGTAATTTTTTGCATGTTTATACGCAAATAGTTGCATCTTATCTTCACTGATAGACCAGCACGTTTTTTTTTAGCGGAATAGCAAAGAAATATTGTTCTCGTAATATATGTTGACTATATGATTGTTTACCTGATTTTATCGATACATGATTGCTTAAAATTTCCTCGATAGAAAAAAAATCCAAAGTTGGGTCTCTATTTTCTGTTTTTACTCAGGCTACTTAAACGATACTTAAATTATTTTACGACACAATTAAGTTTATAATATAGTATTTTATCTCATCTAAAATCTCACTTTATAAAATTTTAATAAAACTACTAAGTTAGGTATTTATCGAAATTTGTCCAAAAAAGCCATTCCCGAAGAGTGTTACATCTCTTTTCCTCGTGCGCAGAAGGCATCAGCGTGTCTCTGTCTAGGGGGCGTGTTCGACTCAAATCAAGGCATCCCCTTAACCTAGCGTTAAGGGGATGCCTTGACCTGCACTCCCGAATAGATAAATATTAAGTACACTTACGATGTGCCTCTATCTGTTTCCGTGCTTCATCAATACTGTGACTTGTATCTTTGATCTCGTGACCAGCGCCTACAGATTGGTCTAGGAGACGTTGTAGCCTTCGGATTTCATCTCCCAAATCGTTTATATGATTTTGCATAACCGATATCCGGCAGTCCCGACCGTGCAATTCGGAATCATAATCTGAAATTATTTGTTCCTGTAACAACAAAGACATGTTATGATACTTAGGTACTCTTATTATAGCTGTGCTTTCACGTAGTTTGATATTAATTTAGTACTTTAATACACAGTAGGTATAGGTATGGAGCGCCCATACAAGCCGGTTCTCACCGGCTTGCCTAAAATTCCTTGCTATATATTACCAAACTCGAAAACCATAAAAAAACAGCCCTTTTTTGATCCGGGTTGTCCAGTGATAATTCTTACGCGCCGCGACTGGTAAACCTGGACAATCTCTCAGAAGCTCATGACATGAAGGAAAGTAGTGAAATGATCCTACAGTCTTCAGCCGGTGCGATCTTATACCGGCAGCTCAATAAACAGATCTCCAAGTCCCTTACCCGCGATCTGCGCCAAATCAATTGTTCAACTCCTCGCCTAGTTCGAGTGGAGTGAACTGCCACGCGTTTCGCGGGTCATATAAGCCAGTGGATTGGCTACAAAACTTGTTCAACTCACCTGATTCCGGGAGGCGCGATGTTCGCTTCAACTCCGGTTGGTATCTGTCAAGGTTCAGTCAACTGTCAGGTCAAGTCAAGTTCAATCAAGAAGGTCTCCGGGCTGAAGAAGCAGCCGTGGTGTTCCGGGGCAGTATCGCCAACAATCCGCGGCGTCAAATCACCAACTCTTCCGATGTCACCGAAATATCCACACAAAACACTCGGACACCCGTGTGTCTTCAAAGCGAGCGATATTACACAAAACAAGGAAAATGCGTTTCCAAATTATCCAAAAACACTCGTTCCCTTTCGGGTCCGCAACAACGAGGTTATCTCCTTTTCGTCCGCGTTGACAAGAAGTGTCACTGTCAAAACCACAGACTCAAGATGGTACACACGTGAGGAGTTTAAGGGGCGGGCAGACGGTCGGCCCGAACAATCACCCGCCTCGGAACGGCCTCTAAGCCGGTCCGCTATACTAGGGGAAGTCGCGATAGGGTTGCTACCGCTCGCTTCAGAACCGAGTCCCCAACCATGACCTCGGCAAACCGAGGGGTCCCGTCTTTACCGGGAAACAAATTAACGATGCGCCCCCGACGCCATCGCAGTGGCGGAAGGTTAGCATCCTTAACTAGCACAAGGTCTCCAACTCTGGGGGGACTGGTTTTGTCAGTCCACTTGAGGCGCTGCTGCAAAACATGCAAATACTCTAATGACCATCTGGTCCAAAAGTTCTGAGCCATTTGTTGCAGCATCTGGTAGCGCGACAAACGACTGGAGGGTACGTCCCGGAGGGGGTGCTCCGGCAACGCTGCAAGTGGCTGACCAATCAAGAAATGGCCTGGAGAGAGCGCTTCCAGGTCATTTGGGTCGGAGCTGAGCGGACACAACGGACGGGAATTGAGGACGGCCTCAATTCTACAAAACAACGTCGTGAGTTCCTCAAAAGTCAATACAGTTTGACCGACTACCCGATACATATGGGCTTTTGCTTGCTTCACGCAAGCCTCCCAGATTCCACCCCAGTGGGGGCAGCCTGGCGGATCGAACGTCCAGGTGATACCCCGACGGGAGAGGTCTGTTCCAATATCAATCTTATTTTCAAATAAAAATTTTACAACATCTTGTAAATAACGGTCGGCACCCTTGTAATTGGTTCCACAATCTGACCGGATCAGAGATGGGAGTCCCCTACGGGATACAAATCTATCCAATGCCGCAATAAAAGCCTCCGTCGTAAGATCACCAACAAGTTCAAGATGAGCAGCCTTGGTCGACAGGCATACGAAAACGCACAAATACGCTTTTACAACCTTCGCATTTCGAAGTCGCGACGTTTTCACTAAAAAAGGTCCCGCAAAATCGGTCCCAACCCTAGAGAAGGTCCTAGCCTCGTTGACCCGATCAGGAGGAAGGTCCCCCATCTGGGGCTGCATCGTGGCTGCCTTGAGCCGAAAGCAAGGCAAGCACCGAAACACGATGCTCCGAATAACCCGTCGGCTGTTCAATATCCAAAAGTCTCGCTGCAAAATGCCCAAGAGTGCATTGCAGCTGGCATGCGAGTTCTTTATGTGGCGGTCAATCACCAACAATTCCACCAGATGCCCCTTCTTAGGCAGCAAAATGGGGTGGCGCACCGAGTACGGCAAGCTAGCGTTGCGGAGCCGTCCTCCAACCCGGAGTGTACCCGACTCGTCAATGAACGGGTTGAGGCGTGCTATCGCCTTCGGTAGCTTAGGACGTCCCTGCCGCAGGGGCTTCAATACGTCCGCAAAGTGTTCTTCCTGCACAACCCTAATCCAATGATGTAGGGCGGCATTCCGCTCTTCTGTGGCGAGAACTCTAACGCGTGACCGGTTGTCAGGGTGGCGACAATTGTGTATAAATCGCTTGACCCAGGCGGTCACTCCAACAAGCTTGTCGAGAGAGCTATACCGTTCTAGCAACCAAGCAGTGTCTGACACTGGAGCGGTCTCGACAAGGTGGACACCCAAGCCAGAGGATGGGGTCCCAATCACACAACTGGCAGGCCAGAGTGTCTCCGGTTCCAACAACCAATCTGGTCTCCACCACAGTGAGTGGGCAACAAGCTCAGGTGCCGTGCAACCCCTGGAAGCCACGTCCGCTGGGTTCAGTTCACCTGGCACGTGTCTCCAAACCAAGGCAGTCTCCGAATTCTGGATTTGCGAGACCCGGTTGGCCACAAAGACCTCCAAAGTATGGAATGACGACTGCAGCCAACACAATACAATTTGGCTATCAGTCCATGCGTAGACACTCTCCTCAAGGTTCACGGTGTCCTTCAAGGTAGAGGCCACGTGGTTCAGTAGGCGTACAAGAAGAGCCGCTCCAGATAATTCCATTTTTGGGATTGTCAAACGCGTGCGAAGGGGAGCCACCTTGCTCTTCGCCATTACCAAGTGCAAATCGACCGATCCGGCGGAGCTGACCGTCCGCAAGTAAACGGCCGCTGCATACCCTCGCTCGGAGGCGTCGCAAAACCCGTGTAGGGTTACTCGGCATTTCCCGGCCGGCAACAGCTTACGCGGCAGTTCGACCTGATTTATCTCCGGGAGCGTGGAGAAGAAAACCTCCCAATCGCTCAACAAATTTCCGGATAGTGGATCATCCCAACCCAGTTGGACCATCCACAGGCGCTGCATAAATGCCTTCGCCGTGAAGATGACCGGCGCGATCCATCCATTCGGATCGTACGTCCTGGCCACCGTGGACAGCACAAGCCGCTTCGTCCAGACCCTCGGGGAATCCAGTTCCACCCGATAGGTGAACACATCTTGGACTGGTCGATATTGCACGCCTAGGACTGATAACATGTGCGGGCTCTCAACATTTTCGAACAGGTGCGGATCCTGCTGGTGATCCTCGGGGAGGCCGGCCACCACGGCCGGTGAGTTGGACATCCATTTGCGCAATTCATATCCACCCGTCCGCAAGAGTTCCACCAGCTCATCCCGCAAAACCAAAGCCTCTTCGACACTGTTTGCCCCGGTGCACACGTCATCGACAAATAAGTCCCGTTCCAAAATGGCGGACGCTCGAGGGAACCTCAGTCTCTCTCGAGACGCCAATTCTAACAAAGTTCGAATTGAAATGTACGGACTGCTCTTCAAGCCGTATGTATTCGTATTCAGCTCGTACACCAACATCGGTTCATCAGGGCTCTCACGCCACAAGATCAGCTGATACCGACGATCATCAGGATGGATCACTGTCTGCCGAAACATCATCCGGATGTCGGCGACGAACACCACCTGATGTTTCCTAAAATTTGTGAGGATATCCGTGATATCCTTGTGCAGCTTAGGACCTGCATGCAAACACTGGTTCAATGACACCCCAGTCGAGGTGGACGCGGACCCATCAAAGACCACACGAATCTTGGACTCCGGGGATTTTAGGACCGCGTGGTGCGGCAGGAAGCAGTGCTCCACTGTACTCCAGTCCGTCCGAGCCACCGACATGTGTCCCAAACCCTCGTACTCCCTCATGAAGTCCACATACTTCTGCCGGAAGAGCGCATCTCTTCTCATTCGGCGTTCCATCGAAACCAGCCGCTTCTCAGCCATCTCACGTGACGCTCCAAGAGGAGGTCGGTGGATGAGCAGAGGAAGTCGTGTTATGAACCGACCAGAGCAGAGGCGCCCAGTATTATTTTGGTAAAACCGTTCGCACTCTTCCTGCTCGGGGCTCATACGCGACGCGGTAGGTGGTTCCTCAATCTCCCAGAACCGTTGCACGGCTTCTGAAAGAGCAGTTCCAACCAGACAGCCCTCCTCAGTAGGAGGCGGTGGAGCCGCTAAAACCAAACCCATTACAGCATAGCCAAACACCGTTTCCAGTGTAACCAGTCCGCCAGGCTGTAAGGTACGGTTGCCGCTCAACAGCACCCGCCCAAGAACGTCTGCACCCAGCAACACGTCAATCGGACCACGTCTGTCAAATCCAGCATCCGCCAGAACTAATCCAGCTGTCAAACTCCGAACCTCTGGAGGCAGCTTCACCTGGGGGAGTCTCCCCACCACTTCATCCAATACTAACGCGGGAGCATTAATCCTCGCGCGTGAAGTGGGACCCGGTCCAAAGGTGAGTAAGGTCTGCCCTACCAGATTTGACACTGTCACATTGCCTACCCCACGTATACTTTCCGGGTGGGGTTTCACAACCAAGCCCAACTGTCGCACCAACCTACTGGATACCATGCAGCCTTGCGCTCCCGTGTCAAGGAGAGAGCGCACGCAGGCTGATCCTCCGCCAGGGCCCCAAACACAAACCGAAGCCGTGGGCAATAACACGGTCTCCAAGGGCGTGGCGGTGGCTGGTGCGTGGGCGGCGTATCCCTAGCAGGGATAACGCGTTGCATCCTGTTCCGCATGGGCGGGCCGCTCGTACCGCTCGAGCGGGTCCCACTCCGGCTGGTACTGCCGTCGCGCCATGCGTGCCGCCTGCGGCCCCTGGTATGTCCTACTCCGGCCGTACACCGGAGGTCCCGACCCCCCGCGGGGTCGCTCCACAAGCGGCGGCGACATCCGTGGCGCCTGCCGGGGTGGAGGCGTTTGCGGGCACCCGCCCGTAAGGACCCCCCGTTGGGGCACGGGTGCGTGCGAAGTAGTCGCGTAGTTTTGGAGGGGGGGGGGGGGGGGGGGTGTTACCCGACGTCCCCACTTCTCCTCGGCCATGGGCCCCTGGTCAGCCCGCTGCTGACTCCGAACAGGGGAGCATGACCCCTGCGCAGGGGGGGGGGGGAGGTGTATCCCCACTGCGGTTCATGCATAAAATGGGGTGGTGCTTCCCACCACAGGACTTACACGCCTGCGGGTGGGCACAATCTCGCACAAAATGTGGGCCCAAGCAAACAAAGCACCATTGCCGCTGCTTAGCAATGTTGCGGCGTCCCACAACCCGCTGCGCAAGAAACTTCGGACACGCTGGCACCCGATGGCCAGGGTTCTTGCAGCATAGGCAGACTTCAGGGTCCAATGCACTGGTATTATATTGGTGAGGACCCGCTGGTTGTGGGGCCGATTTGCCCCACCCTCCCCTTTGAGGTGCAACTCTCCCCTGGGCCCGCTGGGCCCCAGGAGGCCTCGGGGGTGGTAGTAGATCCGAGGTGTCGGCCCGTCGACACTCAAGTTCCAATTGGTCGATAAGATTGGTGAAGGTCGGCAGATGCTGAGCACTTTCACCACCATACCGGTGCTCAAACCTGGCCCGTACATCAGCCGGCAGCCGGTTCAACAAAAAATTCAACAGTATGTAGGACCACTGGTCCACCGGCAAACCAAGGTTCTCTAACCCTTTGGTCGCTGTCAAAACAGGATTCAGCATTTTCAGCCGGATGTCTGAAGCCTGAGCGATCCGAGGGATATTCCAGATCTTAGTCATAAGAGTATCCGCAAGTCGCCGCACGTTCTGGTATCGGTCCCTCAGCAACGTGCGCGCGATTTCATAATTGTCGTCGGTGACCGACAAATGCGCGATCAAGTCGCGCGGCTCCCCGACGAGAGCAGACATCAGCTGC
This sequence comes from Epinotia ramella, assembly GCA_947578815.1. Taxonomy (NCBI): domain Eukaryota; kingdom Metazoa; phylum Arthropoda; class Insecta; order Lepidoptera; family Tortricidae; genus Epinotia; species Epinotia ramella. The sequence continues at coordinate 21,867,843 of OX388206.1, forward strand.
GCCAACTTCAACGCCGCTGGCAGGTCCGTCCGGGCATGCACCAAGCTATCAAAGAGGTCGATGAAGCTGGTCCACTCGTCCAGGTCTCCTCGGAAGACCGGCATCTGTATGGCTGGCAAGCGCGCTGCCAACCCTGGGTTATAGATAACTGCGTGTTTCGGAACGTCCCGGGCCGCACCATTCCGAACCCGCAGTATCTTAGAAGCCCTCTCGACAATCCTGTCCACAAAATCCATACATTGCTCAAAGTCCCGCTCCACCTGCTCGGTCTCCGGGGTCGTCCGGCCGGGCTCCGCTAGGTAGAGTTCAACCTGGAACTCCACAGCCTTAAGACGGTCTGACACCTCCTCGTACCGGGTCAACAAAGCCTCCTCCCGGTCATTTCTGTCAACCAAAGCTGCTGCAGATGAAAACCAACGCAGTGCAGACTGGATCTTAGCCTTAGGTGTAGATCCCATTTTAAATTAATTTCCAACAATACCAGAGAAAATTAAAATTAATTTAATTAATGTGGAAATTCCAATCTCTTGGTCACCCTAGTGAATCAAAACCAAATATCAACTCAATTACAGGAATGCCTTACAATAACAACCAATATAGATTCTCAAAACGCAGTGGAAGCTCAAATTATAATCTATAATTGGCCAGTTACATTACATCACTTCTACACAATACTACTACTTACTTAATACTAATACTTCTACTTGTAAACAACAAGCTATGAAAGGCTTTCCAAATTACAATCAATCACCTTCCGGAGGTTGTAATCTCACTAATTTGCACTGCAAGTACAATAATTTCGTGAAATCTACAGTACAAAACACTTGCAGTGCCACAAAATAGAGGTTTTAAATACTTGTAGCTAAATTTGGTTTTAACAAATAACCTCAAAATGCCCTTTTTTACCCAAAAGGAAAAAACTATCAAAATTCGCGTTTTTTCTTTGTGAGTAACCACGCTCTGCTACCAAAAATTGTTCAACTCCTCGCCTAGTTCGAGTGGAGTGAACTGCCACGCGTTTCGCGGGTCATATAAGCCAGTGGATTGGCTACAAAACTTGTTCAACTCACCTGATTCCGGGAGGCGCGATGTTCGCTTCAACTCCGGTTGGTATCTGTCAAGGTTCAGTCAACTGTCAGGTCAAGTCAAGTTCAATCAAGAAGGTCTCCGGGCTGATGAAGCAGCCGTGGTGTTCCGGGGCAGTATCGCCAACAATCCGCGGCGTCAAATCACCAACTCTTCCGATGTCACCGAAATATCCACACAAAACACTCGGACACCCACCCGTGTGTCTTCAAAGCGAGCGATATTACACAAAACAAGGAAAATGCGTTTCCAAATTATCCAAAAACACTCGTTCCCTTTCGGGTCCGCAACAACGAGGTTATCTCCTTTTCGTCCGCGTTGACAAGAAGTGTCACTGTCAAAACCACAGACTCAAGATGGTACACACGTGAGGAGTTTAAGGGGCGGGCAGACGGTCGGCCCGAACATCAATAGTTTCAATACAGATCGAAACAAAAGAAGGTTGCATTGCAGGCCTCCAATTTCGTAGGAATTTCCAGTATGGGTTTCTCGTCTCGCCGCGCCCGAAACGTGATACTTCGATGCATTATAAAAAACACAACGTCAATATTTCATTGCACGTTTGAGCAAATTTACTTTTCTCAAACTTGCAATGAAATGTTGACGTGACTTACTTCAAATTAGGTTCGGAAATACGACGTATCCGGTGCCACCCGGTGCGATGAGTGAAGATGATATGTATAGGAATTCCATACAGCCTTACACACCTAGGCCTGTAAAGTAACCTTCTTTTGTTTTTAAACGGGGGGGGGGGCGCGGCGGGGAGCGCGGGCCAGCTGCCGGCGCGGCGGCGGCGGTGCAGGCGGGTGCACTTCAGAAACTTATTAAATGCTTCGCCTCCCGCACGACGCCCGCTCCCCCGTCGTACCCCCCGCGCTCCGAGCAGGCGAGGACTGAGTAAAGCGGTCGGACTATAACTACGTAGCTAAAAAATATAAGTCTTAAATTTCCACTAAAATAACAAGCTGAATTACCGATTCGTCCAATTTATGCAGCAGGTCCCTCATCTTCTTTTGTCCAGCATCTTTTTCAAGTCTCATATTTTTTATTTCTTCCATTAGGTCAGCATACGGTGTTTTTACCGGGGGACTTGATTGTGCTGATAAAAGCTGAAAATATTCAATAAATATATTTATTATTTTGTTGGTTAGCGACGAAAGACCGAAGTAAATATAAATCCTCTAACAGAATGGCGCGGCCTGCTGTGGCGGTCAGTTGTATATTGTAAGTACCTATTATAATCCTATCAATGGTTCAGACACACCCGGCCTTGATGATCATAGATTCGATTATTTTAAATGGTGTTTTAGTATTGTTCATGTAGTTTGTTATGAATGTCCTGCAGCTTGAAAAAGTCATGCTCGCCTAAAGGTCTTTGCTTACGGTGGTGTCGTTGATCGGGTCGCAACCTTCCCTAACACATGGTCGGGGGAGGCGACGGCTGTGATGCCCATCAACATCATACTCGTGAACGGGTGCAAGAGATATTGAATTGTAAAAGTGCCCTTGTGGCCTATTTGCAGACTAAATATTTTGATTTTGATACTATATAATTTACTTTTAAAACAAAGTTTTAACCGTCTTCAATTCAGTCAGTACCCCTTCACCTATCTACTCTACTTTACCACAGGAACTGCTTTCCGAGAGCACATTCTTTCAATAATACAAAAAAAAAACGAATCACTATGTGGACCGATAATACTTGAGGAGTTCCGTCCATTCCTTAAGGATCTAAGGATAGCCTTTGGCATTTCATCAGTTGCTACTCGTATTTAACGAAATAATATCAGAATCTGCGACGCACTTTTATAGTTTTAAGTACCTATATCAATGAGGAGTTCCATAAGTCATCTGAGGTCTTTACCATCAGTTCCACTTCCATGTAAATACACGAGTTATAATAGAATATACCGAAATTACTACATGCGTGCCTAATATATTTGAGGAGTTCCCTCAATTCCTCAATCCAACTGGATTTATGACAAAAATGGGACCAATGGAAGCATATATATGTATAAATGACGGAATTACAGGAAGTTAACACACTTTAAACGTAATAATTATAAAAAAATACAAGGGAATTGAGAACCTCCTACTTTTTTGAAGTCGGTTAAAAACTGGCCATTCAGTTCTCACAGGAAGACGCCACGCCCGTCAGTTCTCACTGACTGGCGTGGCGTCCTCCTCTCGGTTTTAACATTTCCAAAATACCTCATTACGCGTGGCCATCAACGTCTTCTCTAGATCATTGTTGTGTGCCAAAAGTTCATCAGTTCTGCCCTGCAGTTTAATTTTCTCTCCTTGTATTTTTTTCAAATCTGATAACTTGGCCTCTAACTCTTCTTGTAACCTCTCTCTTTCTAATTTAACAGTCTCATGGTCTGTTTTTAAATCTTCATATTCATTCTTTAATTCGTTGTGATGTTGTAACTTTTCAATTAATGCCAAACTTTCTTTTTTATATTTATCCAGTTCTTGTTCATTTTTATTTTCTAAAGTTTTGAGATTATGACAAGTTATTAAATTATGAGATTTTAGAGCCTCAAGCTGGGCAATTAGAGTTTGGTTTTCATCTATTTTCTTTTCGAGAACATTGAGTAGATTACTAATTTCTTGACCTTTGTTTTCAGATGCATGCTCTAATTCCGCTTTCTCTTTAATTAAATTATTTATGGTTTTATTTAAATCTGATAAATGCAGTTCGAGAGCAGAAAGTCTCTCCGATCTAATTTTTAACTCTCTATTTTCATCCCGCAATAGATCTAGTTCTTTTTGAAGTGAGTCGTTATTGGAGTGTAGCTTTTCTAACTCAAATTTAATTGACTCCGATTGTTTTAAAAGTTCACCACTCTCTTTTTTATTTAACTTTACCGAGTATATAGCACTTTCTAGTTGGGAAGCCTTTTTCCTTAGCTCTCCTTCGAGTCCCTTTTTTTCTGCGCTAAGTTTTTCAAAAGCAACTTTTAATTGCATGAATTGTTGAGAAATATTTTCCATTTCAGATAATTTTCTCTCTAAGAGAGCGCTCTCCTTTTTAGTTATTTCTATAGACTTTTTACTTTGGGCGTCTTCCTTTTGTAAAAAACTCAATTTCATCTTAAGTGTTTCATTTTCTTCCAGTTTTTGTTTCAGAACTTTTTTTAAAGATTCATATTCTCGCATTTTCTCTTCTATGACATTTGACAATTCTTCTTGCTTTAGAACAAAATCATCGTAGTCTTTAACTTTTCGGAGAAGTTCCTGGCTCTCATGTCGGGATAAGTTTACCTGTCTTTCGTATTTTTCACCCAATATTTCAATTTGACTGCTGTAATTTTGGTTTTCATCCGTCAATTTGTGAATTTCTAACGACTTAACTTTTAAAACTCCCATGAGATTTTCTACCGCGTCTGATTTTTCCCTGATTGCATCGAGTAGTGCTTTGTTTTCATTTTCGAGGCTTTCTTTTTGGTTTTCGTGACTCTCGATATAGTCTTCCAAGTATTTATTACGTTTAGTTACCTTTTCATACTCATCTATAAAAAAAGAAATATGACATAGTTACATAGTTTTGCCTTTGTGCTTATTAAATAAAGATCTTGATAGAAATATTCAATAAGTAAAAAACTAATAAAGACAATGTTGTACGAAAAACCTTTTAAAAAGTATATTTTATATGAAAAGCTGGACCGCAGTTTTTTTAAGAAACAGTAAAAATTGATTAAAAACCCTTTTAACATCAAGAGAGCAAGGGTTTCAACGTAAAGGCGCCGTAAGTTGCATATACTTACCGTCAAGAGCAGGAAAGGACCCTGAGATACAGGGTGACCGGGGTGACCTACTTCGGGTGTTCTAACCTCAAAGCAGCCGAGCATACATAAAAGCTCAGACAGATGTATTAGCAATAAGACAAGTACTATTAAGGCGACCGTTCAATTTTTTTTTGTGTCACAAATTGTGGGTCTCCACACGAAATCTACTACTTTATTCAATTTAGGTTCTACTAATAAGGTTTACCTCTCCATTTTGCAATTTCAGATTCCAATTCGTTGATGCGTGACATTTTGTCCTCAAATTCATATTCTATTTCCTGATATTGTTTTAGTTGCTCCTTTAGCGATTCGTTTTCTTCCGTAATATTCTGTGTAAGTGAGTTATCTTCACGAGGTATCTTGAAACAAAATAAAAAATAAGTTTAGTAATATGAACGAACATTTGAGAAAATCTTATAATACCTTTACTTTCGTACATTTTCAGGCTGTTGTTCAAGTAGTTTCATTATTTGTGAATTCAGAGTTTTAATTTGCTGTGCTTGGCACATACATTTACACTCAGATTCCTGCAATTGGCATTGTAGATTATTTTTGTCTTTTTCATATGAAATATAAATTTCATTCAATCGCTTTTCAAGGGACACGTTTTGAGTCCTCAATTCGTCGATAGCTTGAGCTTTATTGTGATTTATTTCTGACTCTGCCTTTAGCTTTGTTTCTAAACTAGATGACTCTTCTGCTAATACCATATAATGCTGTTTTAAGTTATCTAGATCCTCAGAACGTTTTCGATAATGTTCTTTTTCATTCCACAATGAATTAAATTCATTCAGTTGACTACGCAAACGTTCCAGTTCCAATTCCAATTCCTCATACTTCGAGCACCTTATTCGTATGCACTCGGTTTCATGTTTTAGGTTTTCGTAACAGTTCAATAAATCGTCATAGCATTCTTGTAGGTCTTGAATGCGTTTTTGGTTTTCCTTATTTATACTAATAGTAGTGTCTAATACTTTATCAGTTTCAAAGTCATCGTTAGCCTCAGGTGTACTTTCTTTACTTAATATTTCTTTCATTTCTTCATGCTCCATAATGTCAGCTACGAGTTGGGATCTTTTAATGGACTCTAAACTCGTGGAGTCGGCTGGTGTTATTTGATACGTGTTTTCTATTCTTGTGTTGACGTCGGCGTAAAAACAAGGACAGTCTTTAGAATTAGCGCAGTTAAATTCTTTAGAACAGGGCGCTATCAACGCAACACAGAATTTCTCCAGCACCTTCATTTTAAAGAGGATTTTCCCTTTTATGTCTATGCAGCGTATGTCCTTGCCAGCTGTCTGCAAAATTAGTTCATTTACAAAATAACCAAAGGCAATTTAATCACATTAGTAAACGATTTCGTATTCAACGGACCATAAGATTGAGATATTGTTTGTACTTAGAGTTTTGGGATAGAACTCCATAGATTTTCTCTAATGCCGTATATATGTGCGCATAAATGCCAAACGGCTCACATATGTCATTCTCCATTATCTGAAATAATTTTACAAGGGGGTTTTAGCTGAGAAAATAATAACAATACATTAAAGTCAATTATGTTTAGTTTCAATACTAACTGCCAATGAATTACGCATGGCATTCAACTTTGCATCTTTGGATATAATCTGCTCTTGCATGTCGTCTATTCTCGGGTCTTCCACAGCTAAAATGTGAAATTTCAACTATTAATCAGTAGTACTTTAGTGATGCATAATGTTAAGATAGTATTATATGTATATTTATATTCTTTATTGTGCTCATCGGAAATGCTACATGTGCTACCTACACGCTACTCGTTGTAATTGTAACCAATAACAATAACGTCCAGTTTTGAAGGACACAACCTTTATTCCCTCGAAATGAGATCTCCTTGTAGGTATTCTAACCGAAAAATGTCTACATTTCATTTTTAGTTGCAAGATTAAGATTCCTTTTTTGTTAACACAATTATCATAATATTAATGAACCTCCAGGTCTTTAGCATTATGTCTGTTGGTACTCTATGTGTGCCCCTTATATCTTTGTTTAAGCGACTGTTTGTGTTTCTAAATAAATAAAAATAAAAAAAATTTGAAGGGGATGGTCGACCATAAGTATCGTACCTTGCAGGTACGAAATTACAGTCGATCACAATAGTATATTACTTACCTAGGACGGTAAAACAAAGAATGTCTCAGGTCGCGCATATTTGACGCTCGAGCCGAAGGCAAGAGTACAAAATTTTACGTCTCATCCTGGCCAGGAAATGGGATGTTTCGCACGCGTAGCGTGGTAATTGCTACTCTATGGCCAGGTACGACGTAATAGTATATTACGTACCTAGGGCGGTGAATTCGTGAATGGCCCAGATCGCAGGTGTTTGTGGCCCGATCCGAAGGTGAGGGCCATAAATATGCGATCTGGGGCCTTACGAATTACCGCCCGTGGTGAGTACACAATTTTACGTCTTCACCTGGCCACAATGCGAGTTTTGCCGTACGCGCAGCGTGCGGTATAACTCGCATTATGGCCAGGTGTGACGTAAAATATTTTAAGAATATATACATAATTATACCAACTATAGATAGTAGTAGGCCAAAACAACTCACATACGCACGCATCACACGAACATACTTCGGTTGTTTGGTTGCCTTGCGACGCTAAATCTTTCTCATCCATCGCGACCCACTGTTAATTTTATTGACAATAAATAATTACCTTCTAAAATACATTGTTATCATTACTACAAAGATTATTGACGTTTTTCGGAGTGACTACCGTATGGGGTTCTCCAAGAACGGAGTACGTATGAAATGAGATTTCTTAATGTAAGTAGCAGACTCTTTAGAAAACGCGTCATTGGAATTGGAATCTTCTAGCTTGGAAGTTAGAGTTGCTTTTCGAATGGACTACTATTAGGCCAACTCAAATGATCTCAAGTATACCTAAGTAACTTAAATGGTCGGCAATGGATATTTATACAATGCCAATATCAACCCAACTGGAGTTAACGGCTTACCATCACCGCCCCGGGCTAGTTTGCCACCGACGAGGTGTAAAAAATTCCCCCCATAAGGCCCTCAGTGAGGCATCCATACACATATTTGTTACTGGCCGCTCTGCAGGCCAAACAAGGAAAAAAAAAAAAAGAGGTGTAAAAAATATAACCTAGTTAAATAATCCCTTTTATGATTACGTCTAAGCATAACTATCTTCGTTGCAATTGTTAAGATCAAACGTCAAATGTTAACAACACATTTTCTATTATAGTCCGACCGACGAGCGCGCGGCGTGCCCGGGAGCATCTATCTTTCTCTCTCTCTTTTTGCATTAGTTAGATATTGGACGCCGATTATTTGGCCGTACATTAACCGGCACTCCCCGTTATAGCCCCCGCGCGCCGCGCAGGCGAGGAATGAGTTAAACGGTCGGACTATACTGACTGGCCACCCTTCAATAACTGGCCCCCTCATGCTAAAAATGAACTCTGTTCCCCTACAAGCAGAATTCAATTTAGTATAACGTGGCCTGTAATTAACACCTTATTCTTAATATGAATTATATTATAGGTGAATAGATCTCATTTTTAGTATGAAGTGGCCAGTTACTGGCGATTTACCCTACATTATCCCGGGAACGAATAGGTAGGTCAACTTACCGCATCCCCTCGCGATCTGTCGGACTAAAACAATAAAAAAAGTTTTTTTAATGTAATAATTTCATTCTGTATCAATTTCACTGTGATTCGGATACTCACTTCGCCTCCTTTTGACTTAATAGACTGAAAAACCAAAATGAGGTGGAATTAGTTTAGCAGACTAAACTAAGCTTAAGTATAAAACATAATATACTAAGATACCATATAACACTAGATTTTCGCTTTGTACAGTCAGCATCATAAGCTTGTTTACAGGTTTCGATCTTATCTCTACCCAAAATAGTCCTATAACCTAGAATGTTGTAAATAAAATGTTTATGATGCCGACTTTACACATATTTGAGTCAATCAAGTATTTCTTGTTGTTAATATTCTGGCCCGTTAGCCAAGGGACAATATGACAGTTTCTTAGAAAAATTGTTACAACATGCCTCGAAGATGATCCATACTAAAAGGGGTTGAACACGACAAGAATAACCCACATTTGGTGAATTAAAAGTATATTAGAACCCATAAAATAGCAGTTTTAAAAAGTGACCCCGGAGACGTAACCATGACGACTTATGAGAGAAAAAAGTTGATTCACCCATTTACAAGATAAATAATATGGCGCTAACTCGATATTTATTAGCCTTTATTTCTGACATTCCGACACACATTCTGTACCTAACGGAAGTCACTACTATCCGTGAATGGTACAGTCCGCCTCATATTATAACTAGTAGCAGCCAGAGTAGCCAAATCTATCGTAACACACCATTACTCTTACAGTAATAAAAATTTCTGTCAAAAATTCAATTTTTGGTACAAGCTTTTATTGCCGACTGTACTTTTCTGTATACCAACTACTCATTGAGAAGATTCTAACGAACCCAAACTCAACGGGGTTACGTCGGTTATGTACTAATTTCCCATGGCCACCTTCTGTCTCCATCATTAGATCAGCTCGATGGTACCATAATATTGAATTGTCATCCAAACTATACTTATACTCAAAATTTCAGCTCAATCGGTCACAAGTCGGGAAGTGGGTCAAATTGAACTCGCAAGATTTGTCCCATAGATACATACCTACATACTAACAGGGCAAGTTAAATAAAATGTAATAAATACGTGTTCCGAAATATATGGCTACTTTGGCTGCTACTAACTATATGATGCTGACTGTACGAGAAGCGAACGAACTAAAAAGACACTACGCGTAACTTCAATACGCGTGGCTTCCTTGGAGATACAATGTTAGCTAAGCGACTTCCGTACCTACTAAACACCTTGCCCGAAGACATTCGACACGAGCCACTTAAGCTTAAATTTAAAAAATAGTTGAAAAAGTACTTCAGTGACGAGTGCCAACAAGCAAATTCCACGTAAATGTTTTAGCGCGAAACTCTGTGTGCGCACATTATGCAATTATATTAGATACATAGTTAAAATTTTAGTGTAAAAATTTTAATATTGTGAATAGTATAGAATAGTTTTTAAAGAGACTCGTGCCTGCAGACAAACTATTAAAACAGTTTTGCAGGAAAATGTATTAGATTAAGTTTTGTATCCCATTGTTTAGTAATAATAAAAAAATGCAATCTATGCATCTTATGGACATCTTCAGAGAAAATCCCTCCCTCGGACACTCCGGTTGTGGAAGGACCCGAGGGACTACAGTATGGGGTTCTTCAAAATAGGAGAGGATCGGCAACGCGCATTTAAAACCCCTGGAGTTGCAAGGTGGGCCGTAAGCTTGTTTGCCACCGACGTGGTATAAAAAAACTTATGGACCAGCGATTCAGAAACTGAAATCACGGGATCCATCTTCGGATCTGTGTGCGGATAACAGTACACACAGGAGTGTTGTGTGTCGTACTAGGCAATTATTAAAATAATTGATAGGTGGAGTTTTTCGGGTCTAACGCCACATTTTTGTAGACTATTGTAAGGTTGTGACAAATATGTGAAGTGTTGTGAACTCAATGTCTACGTTGACAACTTTCTGAGACATGGCCAAGACGACAGTCATCTGAGACCTCGGTTGGCACAACAATTAAATTACTTTTTTTTTTACTAGATTATTATTATGAAAAAAGTAAAAAATAAAATCACCCAATTTGCGCTGTACTGGACCTGCGAAAACAGGTATAAAATTAATACAATAAAAACAACAACTTGCGCGATTTTTATTTAAATATAGCAAGCTTCTTAAGAATAAGGAATTCATTACATTAATATAATAAAGTGAAACACTTACGCTTCTCGACTTCCCCGTCTAAAAAGAAGAACAAATTAAAGGATAATTATTTAATGCCGAATTTAGAAAAAGCATATTGGGTAACAAATTACCTTTGTACTGGCTCTGACAAAATATATTAAGTGAAAGTCAGTTAATAAGGTAATATAATATACTCTTACACGAGCGACAAAAAATTGTCCAGAGCTAAGCTATCATTCCCCTGACGCCTGACTAAACAACGCGCACATCCCTACTGCAACGTTTTGTGACGCGTAATCTCTGCCGTGCCTGACCCTTGTCAGTAGCGCTACCAATGCCGCGGAGATATGACGCGTCTCGTCGCTGGAGCTCTGAGCAATGAAGGAAGATATATCATTCCCCTGACTTTGGTACTATTATTTATTCAGTGCTTTGGTTCACTATGACTATCATTACCCTGTATTTTCATATAAAATCTATTTCCTGTAATTGGCATACAATGTTTAGTGTAGAGAATAACACATGATTGATTGCATGTGTTGATTTAAAATTGACTCTTACATTAATAACAGTTTCGGCATAATCGACAAGAAACATACTTTTTCTTATTCCCCTGGCTCTCATTCCCCCGATTTTCTGAACAGGGTAATGATACTAATGATAGTATTCTGAAGTTTTTATTGAAAATTATAATATTTTATCATACACTCAGAGGCAATGAAAACGGGTCACTTCCCATGGATTACTTTACAAAGTGACCCGTTTTCATTGCCTCTGAGGTAGCGTACCTTCATAGTTCACATTGGGAATTACACTCAGAGGCAATGAAAACGGGTCACTTTCTAAGTAATCCATGGGAAGTGACCCGTTTTCATTGCCTCTGAGTGTATAACGCATAACATAATGGTCGACTCATTTATTCAACAATTTATTTAATTAACTACCAAAGATTATTATTCCCTAGTCAGTTTTATCATTCCCTTGTTATTAGTATCATTCCCCTGTCATTTTAACATTCCCTTGTACTCTTTATCATTCCACTGTCATTTTTCTCATTCCCCTGGCAGCTAAACTTTGAATTGGTATATTTCCATACCTAATTGACCCAAAGTGATGCCAATTCGATAAATATGTATATTATTAGATATTGAATTGGATTTTATTATAACTTAGTAGAAATTTCTTAAAATAAAAAACGCCAAGGGAATGAGATGAATAATGCAATTCTCAAGAATGACCCTAGCACTAGAACTACTTTGATGCAATTCGGCCAACTCAATGTAATGTCAAGTATAATGATTCAAATGAAGATACAAGTACATGTTTGATGGGCATTTTGTGCTCGTTATAACGCTTCTGCCTAAAGAGGGTTTAATGCGAAGATGATTAGACCTACTAAACAATGTTAGTGGCTTACCTCAAAAGATTCAGATTCGAAACCCTGAAAAAGAAATACAGGTCAATAAAGTAAGTTTGACATCAAGGCTCGTTGGTAGACAGCCGCCGCAGGCCGCTCCATTCTGTGAGATGCAATTTATGACACTGATGGGGTACATTTAGCTCTCATTCCAACTATATCCGCGTCTCTGTCAATAGTTGTGATAAATTGCATCTTTTGTAAAAGGGACAATCAAGAGCGCTTATACACTGTTACACGGTTTTTATACATGTATATGACATGGTAATCGGAACGACATTACAGTTAACGAATAAATCGCAAGTGCACGTATCGATCTGACTATAGTTACTATCATATAGTCAATCATCTATGCAGCAGCTACTTCTATTTGCCTATTTTTATTTTAAAGTTTCTAGACTTCTTGAAACCTGATTAAGTAAATGTTGATAGAGTGAATAGACACTTACATCCGTACACGTAGATATATCCAGGTTCAAACACTGAAAAATACGTAATATTTTATCAGTAGGTATGGTATAGTCAAGTGTAAAAATATGGGTGCATACAGCTTACTCATTAAATATGTCCCATCGCTCTTATGTCAGTGGATGAAGCGCTCATAGCCTAGCGGCGCCTGCGAGTCGGAAACGATAACGCAGGTTAAGCAAAGATGGCAGCGGTCAGTCTTTGGATGGGTGACCGCCTGATGTTTGAGTTGTTAATATAAATGTGCGTTTCCGTGCTTTGGAAAGCACGCTAAGCAGTTGATCCCGCCTGCTGTCTATTAAGCCGAGTTAGAGGCCTTCGGGCGGCTTAAGAATTTCTAACAGTCGAGTTGCCCACTCACTTGACAAAGGGGGGACAACTGTTACTCGCGTCCGCAGGAGCTACCTACCACAACCCTGCAAGTGTCCCCTGGGTGGTACTAAAGAGTGACAAACTTTAAAGGCCAAAATAATGTATGCCATACGATTAAATAAATAAAAAACATATGTCAGTGGATTGAGCTGATTAAGATTTCGGTACATATTTAAGAGGAGATAAAATCGATACCTATTTTTGCACTGGACTGTACCCGATGTTGCTATGTGGAACATGGAAAATATTACAGAGCGGGTCAACTGAGTCGCTAAACGCCGGACCAGTGGATACGCCGGATGGCCAAGCAACGGGTTACCGAGCGCGTAATGTAGATATTTGTAGGTTTTTTTTTTATATGCTTAGATGAATAAGTTTTGCTGATACTGGAATTCACAGTACTTAATGATAACTCAGGTGATCCAGTTACTTTCAGCCAGAGAAACTCGGGCCCAGGGGTATTATGGTCACGCGTAGAGACTGACCTATATCTACGTCGACGTGCCACAAAAAAGGCTAATTTGAAAAAAATGCAAATCAGGAAAGCCTGCTGTACACACTGGGCCAACGTTGGCGCGTGAGCAGAAGGCAGCTATGCGATAGAGGGAGAGGGCTATACCTCGATCTCTTTCGTTTACATAGCTGCCTCCTGCTCACGCGCCAACGTTGGCCCACGTGTACAGCCGGCATGACACAACATGCTGACACCTTATATTATATAGGTAAAATTGTTGTCATATAAATAATTTGAAAAAATCTACAAGACTGGGCACATCTTCAACAAGATAAAAGCATGTATCATTTAGAAAGTGCCAGATGCTTAGTGTTGATTATCACGCGGTAAACGAGACCTTCATGGCAATAGTTATTTGGTGGCAATTACTACCAGGGCCGGGAAGGAAGGGATTGCCTGCCAAGTGCAAATGCAAGTGTGTGCAAGTGCAATAAGCGGCCGGCAATCCCTAGTTCCGGCCGAGGCATGTAGAGTGCTTATCTCAAAATAAATGCTCGGAAATCGGCGAGCGCGTTGGCAATTTCATAACACGCCGGCAATTTCATTTACAAATCCCATTACCATCCTGTAAATTCGTGACGCCCGTGACGCTGTGCTTCGCAGTCTATTTCCGAGCATGTTTGAGAAAAGTTGGTTACTGAACAGCATTATTACATAACCCAGCAATGCACGTTTGTCATTGCCAGGTGAGACTTGTCAAGTTACTGAAATAGGAGCCAGGGTATTTATTCTAGGGATGACTGCTGAGGCGAATCGAACCATGTTAAGTCCCACAGCTATGCGATTCACAGAAGCAGAAATGGACCAATGGCATAATGGATTGATTGAAAAGAAAATTACCAGATCGTCCAAATCCCTGTTAGCTGCTTTGATGGCTGCGTGCTGAAATACGACATTACTTAATTTAATAATTGTTTATGTACCTACGTAATAATACCTAACTGCAGGTAGGTATAAGAAAACCTTAAAGAAAATAAAATATATAATATAACTTTAGAATAGAATACTAAAATAGAGAATGATAAAATTAACAGAACATGGATAAAAGAAAGGTAAACACTCGCTGTAATATTAGGCTACCTACTTTTACAAAACAGAAAAGATGACCAGTTCTAGTAATTACCTAACTGAGTCATACATAATATAAAAAAATATATCATGCCACCACAAAGTACCTTCACGTCCGCTGCCACTGAACCTATGTAGGCCGATTATTTCTGTTCGTAGGCATATTTTCTCCATAAGGCCGTAAACCACAGTACCGGCTACGCTGCGCGAAGCAGACCGAAATTCTACTCACCGCTTTTGCGATTTCACACTTCTGTGCACAATCCAGATCCAGCTCTTCATACACCGCTAGCATTTGCTCGAACTCCCCAATCTTCCGTTTTAGCCTGGCCACCTCCACGTTCTTAGACGCCATCAACGTTTCCACGATCACTTTTGTGGGCACATACTTCACGGGGGCCGACAGATCATTGTTCCGTTTTATCAGTTCAGTAAGGTGTTCGGTTTTTGAGGATCCGAAGTGTGACCAGGCCCGAGCATCCGTACATGACGCGTATGCCTTCAACTTCCCTTCATTCCTTGGAGGCACGTCGCACGACTCCACGTCATGGAACACGCGCTCTCTTTTTGTTATAAAAGACATCGTGACGTCAAGTCTCCTCCACTTACAATTAATACAATTTCTCTAAACATAAACGTTTCTGAAAATAATTCTATTTTAAATATATATTCCATCCGTTTATTCCAGGCATTTTTGAACTGAATATTATACACCGTAAATTAATATATTTAGACTTATGGTAAAATGTATACGAAAATATCAAATGTTTTGAGCTGTCATAAGAAATCGAGATGGAATGGCGGCTTGAAATGAAATGGAATGTCAATTTTTAAAATATTTGTTTTTTGCATTACAATTTGAGGCGAGACCAGTTTGGGATTACATATTTTTAATAATGACAACAAAACGTGTAATTTTTGACGAATAATTTATTTTGATTATAAAATAAATGGGTATGAAAATGAACAAATGCTCGGATAAACTGCATCTTGTCTATTCATTAGAATATCATAGCTCCCACTAGAACTAAGGTATTCAAGCTGTGGTAACTATCAAATGAGGTTTTTATAATGAATGTCATGCTGTCAATTCATGTCATATCTTTATTTCAAATTAAATGTCACCAAACACGATGTTAGCTTCAAATTTAATGTTTTAATATGTAATGAATTACACCATACCTTACAAATTTAGTCTGATATCCCGTAACGAAGGCAAAATTAAATCGTACGAGTCTTGTCTGGATGTCAGAGCATGGAGCCATGACGGAGAGGTCAAAGGCGGGCACCTCAGGGCGTGGATCAAGAGTGATATGCCCATTTGTATTTTACCCATTTCCACTTTAGCTGTGGCGCTGGGGTTAATAGGCTGCATGAATCGTGGACGTGTAAGTATAAAATTGCTTCTACTAGAATCTTATTTTAAAAGTTATAATAATGATTTGTGAATGAAAATATTCAGGATTTTAGAAAGGGGAAACAAATTATCTCAAGTCTCGGCCTACCCCTTCGGGAAACCAGCGTGACTATGTATATTATTTTGTGTGGGGATTACGTTAGCCATAGAGACGTAATTATGGAGTCAGCTTATGTGATATGCTTCCCCCTTTTACATCAAGGCTTACGACTTACCTGGAAATATAAATGACTCCACACCACTGCATGGTACCTAGAATTACCATGGTAAAATAGAATCGCAGTGTACTATCCCGGATAAACATTTTCGCTTCGTTTATGCCTTAATACTAGTTATCTATTTAAGAAATTAGTTTATGAAATATTACTACAGGCAGGCATATTCCACTACCATTTTGACGCGAAACGAAGCTTATAGGAACTAAAATAATTTTCATTTGGAATGTTCAGTTATGTGGTACGTCAACAACCCTATCTCACTCTATGATTGTCTATTGCAAAAAAAATACAGCTAACGTCATCAGTTATCACTTAGGCAGTGAACTATCTGTACCAAATCTGTACCTTTATAGGTACCTACTATTAATTATTTTGTGCTACTTAATCTAATCCTAGATCACACCGAGATGTCGTCCAAATTGCAAGTCAAAACTGGCCCTGGAGAGTATTTGTACTTCTTGCGAGTCTATTAAAGAATGTATACGAATTAATCCTAAATACGAAAAGTATTTTGAAGAGGTAAGTTAGTTATTTTTTTATATTTGTAAGAGCATAATGGGTTCAGAATTGACGACTCACGAATTTTACAACATTTTAGGAGGATTTCGAAACAAGTCACTGGCCTTGTGAACGATGTCTTGAAGCTTTGAAAAGTATCAAAATGCTTTGGAGAATAATCCTGGAAAAAGTGTTCCGTATAAGTATCCCAAAGAACGAAAAGGTCCCTGTCCATAGTTATAATGTGTTAAATACGACTAAAACGTGGCAGGCTGATATAATTAACGAAACCTTAATTGTTAAAAATATGATGCCTTTACTAGATCGCACTGAAAACGCGAAAACAAGCTCGTGTCAATGTCAATCAGAAGATTGCGCAGTGAAAGCGTCACCTCTCTCTCCCACAAGACCGATTGATGATGCTATTGAGAACACGAACTCTTTGTTAACATCGGAAAGTTATGTCGTGGTCCCCAAAACGCACCACAAACCACGGAAAGTGAGCAGAAGTGTTTCAGTGAAAATAAAGAAACTTAACGTCGGCTGTGAAACTAATCACTTAAATGAAGGAGACGTAGAACAAAATAAGAACAATTTCTTGAATATGCAATTGGTTGTAAACGAACTGAAGACAGATGTCGAAAGGTTAAAAAAGGAGAACGTTTCCTTGAAGCTTGAATTGCAAAATGTCTATAACGGCTACCATTTTGAAAATCATTTGTGTTCATCTGCGGCGCCAATGCCAAAACGTGATGTGCTAGCCTACCTCCCAAAACCATTTGATGACGAACCCTCGGCTACCTTCGTAGACGATGTCGATTCTGAGATGATAATAACAATGAAAAATTGCAGAAATCCGGTACGTCATCAAATATACGACTATATTAAATGTATTTCCTACCATTTTTACTTCTTATCTGGCCATAAAGTAGAAATTAGCGTAACGCGCGCGGAAAATCCCACTTCCTGCTCAGTGGGGGGGGGGGGGGGGGCATATTGTACTCTCCACGGCCGGGCGGTTATAAAGAAAGCCCCAGTTTGCATATTTATCGTCCCTGACTTCGGGTCGGGCCGGCCCACATAATAAATCATCTCGGGCGTCAAATATCAGCGATCTGCTGAGGCATTCTTTGTTTTACTCGTATTACCGCCCGCGCTGGGTAGTGTTAGACCGGGACATAGTGACAAATTATTTCCGCTCATTTGTACCAAGTATGGCGATCCTTCAGCAAACCCGCACAATGACTACAATGAGACAATGGATTGGACACAACTCAAACCGAACGACTATTATAAGAACCCATATTTAACAATGTTTAAAAATCTCTTTGAAACAGGGCTACAAACAGGTGTCCCTTTTGCAAGTTATGCACAAGTCAAATACACCATTTTATAGTGCTCGAAGTACAACTGACGATGACGCGAGCTGCAGAAGAGAGGACCCCATTCACGTATTGGAAAAACGTAATATTTTACATAATGGTTTTACTTATGTGTTAGTACCAATAATTATTGGAGAAGCGAGCGAAGCGAACGAAGTTCTCCGTTTCAGCTCGGGCAAAAATTCTTTCGTATGTCGGAACGTCCCGCTGTCCGGCTGTCTGGGTGAGGAGAACTCTACAGACCCCGTATCATGGTCGCCCTTATCACGCGATAAGTGACAAGATAGAGCGTCCGTCTGCGGCTGACACCGTTCGATGGAACGAGACAGACGCTCTATCTTGTCACTTATCGCGTGATAAGGCCGACCATGATACGGGGTCAGGGGACCGATTTTTGACTTTCGAGCGCTCGAAATTAAAACCAAGCGGTAGAAAATATTCGCACACGAAAATTTGTCACTATTATTTTCGCATGAACCGAATAATAGCTATTTTTGAAATCATCACTCGAAAGCTAGTGATTGGCTATCGATACTTTTGCGTTTCGTTGTATGCAAAAAGTAGATAAATACCGGTTTTTCAAATTTGAATTTTCAACATATCTGATATAGAGAATAGTAATTTATTGGAAGTTGTGTGTCTATAATATAGTAAAGTGATTAATTTTAAATGAATTAATTTAATTCTGTCGCTCGTATTTCAAAAATAGCATTTCATCGTTTTTGTCGGTTTTCGAGTGAAAGAGTCGAGCGCTCGAACGTCAAAAATCGGTCCCCAGTTCGCATTACTTAATCGTACAGATTTCTTTTGGCGAAACAGCAGCATCAATTTTCTTGCTCTGTTCGTAAATATGTAAGCTTTCCTTAAAAAACAATCCATTTTACAGCGACCGTCTCCGATTGAGCTGAAATTTGTCTTAAAACCCGGTTACAATATCTGTGGACCTGGCGTCGATGACACGTAACAAGGAAATGTTCAAAAATATAGCAGTAATAGCACGAAAATGAACGACGCGTATCGGCAACGAAAGTGCTAACCGTAACTGACGCGACGGGGCGAGCGCGGGTAGGTAGGAGAAGGGGGAGGGACTTCACATTCCAGCGAGGTCCACAGATGTTGTAACCGAGTTGTATGTACTTATGTAAGTTCGGTGACACCAACCACCGAGCTAATCTGATGATGGAGACAGACGGTGACCATGGCAACTCGTTAACTACACAACATAAACCTGTTTCAGCTCATTGGAACCCTCTCACTTGAGTAGTCGATTAATGTGCAGCAAAAGTATAGTCGGCAGAGAAACGATCTTCAATCAGAAACTTGGTATTTGGGCTTTGATCAAAGGTATTGTTTGATCTGTTTCAGTACAAAATACGTTTGGATCTATGGTGCAAAGGGAGGTCAGTATAGTCGGCAGTAAAAGATCCAGTGAAAATCCGCCATCGGTCATAAGTGCGTCTTATCATAATGTAAAGGTGACCAAGACGCGGTCTAAACTAGGATGTGAAGCGAAATTGTCGTCTGTCAGTGAATGTGTAAGTTAATATGGTAATTAAGGTAAACTCTTGTATTTCCAATATTATTGGTTGCTTGACATTTAGCTTATATGAAACGTGGTTGTTTACTATGGGCCTCATAAGAATGGTCAAAGAGCAATAGAGAGGGCTATGCTAGGCGGTTATCTGTCGCATGAGAAATGAGGCTATCCGCAGTAGAAATAAGGTATTGGATATAGCCCTCCGAATCGCTAAACTTGAGGGCAGTGGGCGGGCGGGACACATTGCACACAGAACCGATGGCCATTGGGGTGGAAATGTTCTCGAGTGACGGCCACGTACCGGAAGATGCAGCGACAAGGGAGACTGATGACTTGGTAAAGGTCGCGCGAGTCCGCTGGATGCGGGTGGCGCAGGACCGATAACTTTGCCACTCTGTGGGGGAGGCCTATGTCCAGCACTGGACGTCTTTCGGCTCATACGATGACAGCTAGGTGTCTTATTTATATAATTGAAATCGTACGTCTTCGTACATATCTGATGTATATTCGCCCTTAATCATATTCGAGTAAGCACTTTTGTCAGACTTACTCATAATTATCTCCAGACACTCATGGCGTTTTTGTTTCAGGATTGTTTCAAGGACGTGAAAAAGTGAAGTGTTTGTCTAGTGTCCCCGACCATAAATAAAGGCAGAATTAAGTAAAATTTTCTTTTATTTACACAAATTGTTCCATTATTTTCATAACACGGTCATAAATTAGCGTCTTAGCGTCTATTGCAAAAACGAAATCTAAATGGTTGAACTTTGGTAAAGGGACTTTGTATTTGCCGACGGCTGATTTCACTTCTCTGAGTAGTTTGTCGACGTCGCTAGGTGTTGAAAGCCAGTCGTTGTCTGCGTAGTGGAGGAAGACGGGGGTTCTTATGTTTGACAGGTCGTATGGAGGCGGCTTGAAGGTTCCATATTTGCGCTTGTTGGTTAGGAGTCCGTGGTCGAATTGGACGAACTTGCTGGATTTGTAAAGTTGGCCGTAGTGGATGAGCTGACGGGTGGCGGCACCAGCGGGGGTGTGGCCTAATACTATGGGCAGCATTGTCTGAAATTAATGTCAATAAAAATCAAAAATTGATCTGTTAAGTAGCAAACACGTTCCCTGTCCGAGTGCCCCCAATAGCCGCCTTTATACAGTCGCTCTATCGCACGTGAAACAGCAATAGTGTGCGAAAGAATGCGCGTGTAAAGATGTCGGGAGGGGAAGGGATAGACCACGCGTAAAACTGTGTGAATTGCACACAATCCAACACGCGCCAGTTCCACATACGCGGTCTATCGCGCACGATTAGCCTTTACACGTTCGCTCTTTCCGTTTTCCGAGACGTATACGTGTAATCGCGCGCGAATGACCGTTAAGTTTAAGAAACTAACAAAAGACAATCGCGCACAGGCTTACCGGCACGCAATCCTTCGGCGCTACCACGAACTTCGAAAGTCGAAGTTCGTAATACATGCATCCCTGTCACTTGAGTAAGGGAGTGCGATAGAGATGGAAATACCCGAATTTCGACTTTCGAAGTTCGTGGTAGCGCCGCTGTACGCTCCTGAGAATGCGCGATAGAGCGACTGTATTAAAGGCGGCTAATGACGGGTCATGCACGTGCTTTTCAGGAGTCCATGCTTCCACAATGGAGTCACAGCTTCGAACTGAAAGCACACATGGTCGTGTGACTTTGATCATTTTGTATGGGGACAGTGAACGTGTTAATGCAAAGCGAACGACTGGCGCTTTGAAAAATAAATTATCTGAAAACAAATAAATTGGTGTGTAGTCGGATTGTTAGTCATCCTCAAAGTCGACATCGGCAAAACCAAAAGTAAGATAATAATTTTTCCCCTCACTACCTCGGAAAACCGTCTTTTATCGTTTAAAACCAGTGGGCAAAAACGCTTTTTATGCACTAGCGGGGAAAGTAATTTGACCTTGGAGCGTGTTTAAGTAGCTTTGGACAGATAACAAAACTAAAACGATCATAATTCAAAATTTTCACAGATGATGTATTTCTGTTGCCGCTATAATATAACTACAAATACTAAAACACAGAATAAAATCAATATTTAAGAACTTTTAAAGAATTGCTTGTTGCCTTCATCAGGAGCTGGGGATGGGTCTCAAAATGTATGGGGAAACTAAAATCCGACTCGCACTTGACCAAAATTCTACTTGATTTGATATTACTTACGTCTTTCCCGCTCACGGGACAATGATGTCCCGGACCTTTGGGAGGCGTGCGTGGAGCTAAGTACCTACAAAGTACCAACTGAGCCAACACGTAGAGGCCCTTTTGACAATTTAATGAAATGCAAGGAGTACACCGAGCGGATGCTGTCCCTGCCCGGGTCATGGGACGCACACAGAGACAGCACCCGGTGGGGTGTTTAGGGCCTATTGATAGTTGACGAAATCTAAATTAAACGGGTTATTGGGTTATTATTATTATACTCTTTATTTTAATTTCGTCTTAGATTAGGTTTTTACAATAATTATATCTAAAAAGTAAAATATAAAACTATACTTACATACAAAACATAAAATCATTATAAAAACCTAACCTAGGGTGCAGCCGGCAGCGAGGCGCGGCCTAAGCTACCGGCGGTCAGGGCGACAGAGACAAGAACCTCCTAACTATACGCGCAGTATCCAGGAGTACCGCCTTCTGTATCTGACCCTTGATCCAGCCGCCTAGCGAGAGGCTCTTGAGGTGATGGTCGAGACTCTTCGCTATTAAACCGTTCGCCGAAACGACTATCGGGACGATGATCGTCGAATCAACATCCCACATGGCGGTTACCTCGTGAGCCAGGTCTAGGTACTTGCTGGCTTTGTCCTTCTCGGCCTTCAAGAGGTTCTCGTCATGGGGGATGGTGATGTCGACGAGCACTGCCTGGCGTTTCGATCGATCTGTCAGCACGATATCAGGCCTATTGGCTAGAATAGTCCTGTCCGTGATCACAGATCGATCCCAATAGAGCGTGGCACGACCATTTTCGAGAACTGGTGCAGGTGTGTACTTATAGTAAGGCACTTCGGAGGCCACAAGACCGTATAGTAGAGCAAGTTGCTGGTGAATAATTCTGGCTACAAGGTTATTATTATTATTATTATTTTTATGATATAGGAGGCAAACGAGCAGACGGATCACCTGATGGTAAGCGATTACCGCCAACCATGGACACTTGCAACACCAGAGGTGTAGTAGTGTAGTCCAGTCAATGAACTGACAACTTGCATGGAAGAAATGTCAATTTTGGAAATAATTTATAATAGCTTATTTTTTATGTGTAACGGATATATTATCAATATAGTTACCCGGCCACAAAATCCGACAAAATTTCAGACATGAAAAAAATGATAAATTAACTAGCTCCTGAGAAGTCAAAAAAAATATTAATAAATATTTTTGTCTTTATTTTGGTTCATTTACATTTGCTC
The DNA here is from genome assembly GCA_947578815.1 of Epinotia ramella. Classification (NCBI taxonomy): domain Eukaryota; kingdom Metazoa; phylum Arthropoda; class Insecta; order Lepidoptera; family Tortricidae; genus Epinotia; species Epinotia ramella. Next base: position 21,890,901 of record OX388206.1, read on the forward strand.
TATAATATTCATGATAAATCGTACAAAAAAAGACAATGCATGCTTCATTTAAATCTACAAAATTACTTCCGGATGAAAAGTTTGTCGGATTCTTAAATAAATCATCTTAGAATAACATTTTAAATTGAAATTAACAAAAAAAACGCTATTATAAATTAATGTTTTTCAAAACCGTATTTTGCCTGAAGTAATGGGACTACGGGCTGGGCTATTGGATGAAACATCGGACGCCTGCCTAATAAAACTGTCTCACTTTTTATCTCTGGCAAACGGTGACTCGTCAACTGCTAGATGGGCCCCTATTAATAGCGACATTAAAAAAACATTATTACTGTTAAAAAAATAAAAAATATTATTATTTAAATTAACTAAAGTTGTTTTGCATGTTGCACTTTCCTGTGTAAATGTATTTTAATTCTCGTGTGTTGAAACACTAGCCACGCTCAGGATTCTAATTTAGAACCACGAGCGAAGCGAGTGGTTCAACTAGAGAATCCTTTCGCTTGCTCGTGTTACAATCCCACACTCGCGGGTAAAATACAACTTTGCACCCTTGTGTAACAAATAAATAAATAATAATAAATAAATAAATATTAGGGGACAATCTTACACAAATCGACCTAGTCCCATAGTAAGCTCAATAAGGCTTGTGTTATGGGTACTAGACGACGATATATTTAATAGATAGAAATACTTAAATACATAGAAAACATCCATGACTCAGAAACAAATATTCATGCTCATCACACAAATATTTGCCCTTACCGGGATTCGAACCCAGGACCTTCAGCTTCGTAGGCAGCGTCACTACCCACTAGACTAACCGGTCGTCAAAAACGTCAAATAACTATTAGCGGTCTACGTATGTTTGAATTTACATGATTATGTTTCACCAACTTTTTTAAACGTACGTAAATTATTTTGTTATTGTGCACAACAGGCTTAAGTGGGAATATGTTGAGTGTTCGAGATTTTCTTTCTTTTAGGGGTCAATCTTACACAAATCGACCTGTAATAGTCTCAAACGAAGCAGAGCTTGTACTATGAGTACTAGACGACGATAAACATACTTAAGTATATAGATAAATAAATACTTAAATACATTGAAAACATGGATGTTGATGTTGACTCAGGAACAAATATTCGTGCTCATTACACAAATAAATGCCCTTACCGGGATTCGAACACAGGACCTCTTGCTTCGTAGACAGGGTCGCTACCAACTAGGCTAAAGCGGTCGTCATTGACATACCTACTCCACTTTAAAGCTTTATTTCGTGTCACAAGATGGTGTTGTATTTTAGTAGCTAAATCCCATATCTACGAACTGTACCTATTTTCATTGCCCTCGAGTAGGTACGTATGTTATTATCATTGATACTCCTGTTCTTATTTTAAGAAATACCTTCATTCTGCTCTGCCTGTTGTCTACCTCCACCTATATTATACATATGTTATTATTTTGTTTATCTTTGTAACTGTTTCCTTTGTGTGACGTGTGCATCAATAGTACATTAATTACTACAGAGTCCGGGAAGTAAGGGGTTGCCGGCTGAGTAAGTACATATAGACGGATAATTATGAGCCCGTTTCACGCCGAGGTATGTATAGTGCTTTTCTCAAACATGCAATGGAATAAATAAATAAAAATCCAAGAAATCAAACTTAAATTTTCATGGCTGAACGCCGTGATCCTGTGACACAAATTGTAGAATGGAAATTAAAAAAGACCATCTTGCAGGCCTAGGCCTCTAATTTTGTATGAAATTAAAAAACGGGTCGTCTCGCTGCGCCCGAAACGTGACACTTATGATTATGAAGAACACAACGTCAATATTTCATTGCATGTCTGAGAAAAGAGTATTTAAATTGTATTTGGATTGTACTCTACACAGATTTTCGATACTCACAGCATTGAGTTGTGCGTCATTGTATCCACAGATGAGGAACAGCAGGCTTGTGCATAGGACCTGCGTAATTGACTCCTCTAAGCAGAACGTCTGGCCAGCGAGCTCGTTTATCTTCCCATTCGGCAAGAATTCGTTGGCCCCGATTATTTTCATGAGTAGCTGTCAACGATAACAGGATATTAGTAAGTACTGTTAGACCTGGCTCAATCTTGGCCTATTGTTGTTGCTCATAAAAAAAAGCTAATGACAAAAATGCTACTAATCCACGGTTACTCACGTATTAAATGTCGCACCTGACATGTTTCGAACTCTTCGGGAGTTCTTCAGGATGAGTGTTAGATTAGATTAGATTAGATTTATTTATTTCATAATACAACATTACATGATAAATTATACATGTCAATTTATATGAATCCGTATTATGATCGTCAAAACAAATGTAATTATAATCAATAACAATTTAATACAATTCAAAGTCCGCAAATAAATATAGCTAAATACAATTAATTAAGTACTGTATTGTCCCCATTAATGGATCGTCAGTCTAGATTACAATTTAAGTACAATACAAAGTCAACAAATAATTAAACAAAATTAGAAATAAATTACTAGATTGTCCCCGATAATGGATCGTCAGTGTATGTGCCTAGGATACAGCAGCTAATTTAATAATAAATGCAGGTTAGGTGTTTTTGCAGTTATGTCGCCTGCACGGCTATCGCAAGGCGGCGCGCGAGCGCTCTCGATTTTTCTCGCACTATATACCTCGCTTTCTAAGTTTTCTAATAAGAGAGACGGATAGTGCGAGAAAGATCGAGAGACCCCGCGCGCCGTCTTTTGATAGCCGTGCTGAAGACGTTACGTGAGTTTAACCGTGGATTTATTAGTAGTATTTTAGACATGTCTCCCGAAAGTTTATATTCATTAATGCTAATGACATCGCGTTGGCAATGTATAAGTAACCAGCATTTAACTGAAGTACCTACTGCCCGTCAACATGTTAAGAGGTTGGTGCAATTGGTTACAAGGTTGTTTATGGTCGAAATCTAAAAACTTGTACCTAAACAAACCACTTTTACAACAATTCATTGATTAAGTATTATGAGAGCACCGTCAACAGGAGTGAAGTATATTCAAGTTGTATGGGTGCTTACACAATCACGACACATGACGCTCGGTTTTGAAGCGAACTAATGCCAATAACCAGACCTGTTCCTTTTGCCGCTTCGGTTAAACACGGCTCTCGCGCACCTCCATGGTACCTTTCACCCGAACGCGGTTGACAGTGATACTTCTAATATCGTACCGCGGCCGGGGCTGTTGCTACCACAACGATGCCACGCAAACGTGGTGATCTAGCTAGACTAGGCTAGGCTAGACGTAAGAGCATGTGCTACCTACGTGGTAGAACGGGATGCCATATTTCGAGTTTCTTAGCAGTCAAATATCGGTTTTGTTCGACACCTTCTGTACGAAAGTACCATTAATTAATTTATTCTGCGCCAATCAATACTCCAGGGATGCTGCTGCCCATCCCCCGGTAAACTTGGTCGTAGTTTTAAGGCCTACTCGCGACCATACTTACTTCAAGAGAATTGGTTAACGGTGCAATCGCCTTTATAAGCGGACTCCTAATGTTGCCAACATACGCCACAGGCGCCAAAGCCTGCATGGCGCTGATCTTCTCGTTGTACTCCGGTCTCGTGGACGCCATGACCCAGAAGGCAGTGGTACCTTGGGAAAACCCGACGTACTGGAGCTTAGGTACCCCTGTGTAAGGATGGTATGGATTAAATTAAAATAGGAAAGTTGATCGATGCCCTTCCCATTCAGTGGCCCGTTTTAGGAAGCTTTAAAGGCCCGGACAGACTGCACCGCCGCGCGATGCGACCAGTCAGCAGTCAGTGTGACGTCAGACAGCGCAGCGCGCGGTGCGTATGCGTACGTAGCATGATGGTGCGAGGCAAGCGCGATGCACGCGGTACGCACGCGCGATGCTGGCTGGTTGATGGCGCGAGGCCGACGCGAAGCGCGCGTGCTCTGTGTGACCGGGCGTCCCGCCCGCATCAAGCCCCGCTACCGTCCCGCTGGCAGTCTGTTCGAGCCTTTAGTAGTCTAAATCTCTGTGTTGACTACAGAGGCACTTGACGACAACGACTGGCCATTAGACCTAATATGTTGCCTGTTTAGATTTGAAGAATTGTACTTGTAGCTTAGTGACATAGGCCACATAGGCCACAGTGACATGCGCCCCTGTTCCACCATTTTTTGGTGTAACTGCCCTTAGCAGTGGAGATAGAAAGCCATAATATTTCCACCTATCCCCACTAAAATAAGAGCGTCTAAATAGGTTCCACTGGTAGATATCGGTGGAAAAAGAAACCATATAAACCTACCAGTGGAGATAGCCTGGTAGGGATAGGTGGAACAGGAGCTTAAATGCGATCGTTGATCACTATCAAATTTAATAGGTGTGTGATATTGATTTAAAATACAACCTATCTACCGATGTGATCTTTATTAAGCGACATAATAAGAACCACGATCACGATGATTGATGAATGCAACAACCCACTGATATGGTCATATTATACTGTTGAAAAATGTATTCACTGTTAAGGGTTCCTATAGCTCCCAATTACCTGCGATCGGTAACTGTCTTTTTTCGTGAATTTATGGCTTATGGTATTAACAACAACAAGGTTTACCGAAATAGTATTACTAAAAAACTCACCGTTTTCGAGATATATATGGCATCAAACTATTGCAATTTTAGTCCAAAATTTGGATGTCCATTTTTGGACGTAACTTTTGAGAAAATGAGTTAAAAATAAAAATCTCTCATGGGTTGTTAGAGACATCAATATGGAACAGTTGTATGTAGATTTCATATATAAAAGTGGATAAAAAACATACTAATATCGAAAACAGAGCTTTTTTGGACTACGTTTGAATAAATCATAAAAAAATAACTACAACTTAGAAAAGTTGAAAAACCGCCGACATTTTCATTTCAAAGTTCAATATCTCAAAAACGGCTGAACAGATTTTCATGAAACATGGCTAAGAACACTCGGGATAAAATTATCTATGACACAAAAAAAACCACATGCAAATCGGTCCATCCGTTTGGGAGCTACAATTCAACAGACAGATACACAGACACACGATACACAGACAGACACGTTAAACTCTCTCTCTCTCTTTGCGTCGGGGGTAAATAAAATACTCATTTAAAAAAAAAGCTCTTGCAAATGTAGCTAAAGGATTCGGGTATTATATTTATATATACGAGTATATCTATAGTTTTGACGGAGGCATATCAACTCAAAACTCATCAAAACTAGTCAAAAAGCGCGTGGAGCCCCTTAATTAATATGTACAGATTGAAGGCAACTATCGTCGTTTTAGGATAAAGTCTAGCTAGAAGCTAGATCCTCTTTTACCTGTATTACTTATAACATAGTCGATCATGGCTGGCAGGTCGTAGTACCCGATTTCGTGCCAGCTGAACTTCCAAAAGGAGGCTGAGGTGGGTTTAACGGAGACGTGATGTTTCGAATACGTGTTGCCACGTGCGTTGCCCATCCATACATCATAGCCCGCTTCCGCTAGGATGTATGCTGAAATGAGACTACTTTTAATGAACTTTTAATGACGAATGATTTAAGACATAATGTCTCCAAGTCTTCACTGTCATTAAAAGTCAATCAAATTTTGATCTATAAGTAAGGTGAAGCGGAGTAATATGGCTTTAGGTGGGGGTTAGAGAAACAATATCCCTCAAGTTCAATATCCATTCACGGTGTTCCTCTTGCCCTGATAGGTCACAATGTTCCACCGATGCCGGATCCAGTGTAGTCCAGGATGTCCAAATCTTCAGTATACACGCGGTGGATCAGGTACAGTCAGCAGCAGAAGTAGCTACGCAAAATAACCCATGCTCTAGACAGTCCTTATCCTCTTGACATCAGAGTCGCATGTACGTCATTTTGAGTCACGTCATTACATTAAATCTAACAGGAATGAGCCATCGCGCGGGCCAACCAGAAAGGACCTAGAGTGGGGGGTCAACTAGAAATGCCCCAGAGGGAGTCGACCAGTAATCACAGAGCGGGGGTCCACTAATTTACAAGCTCCTCACTTCAGCTGTTCGACTTACCGAAGCCTTTCCCCGGCATCATGAGTACCCACTCCGCAGACGAGGACAGCAGGCCATGCTGCAGGAACACCACGGGTCTCGGGCCGGGGTCGGTCGCGTTGTTCTTGCCATGCGGGATCCGGTGCAGCTCCAGGATGTACCCGTCTTCGGTGGACACGCGGTGGATCTCGCAGGGGTACCCGTATTTACGTACTAGGGAGAACTGGGAGGAAAAGTGATGACACGAGACGGTCTTTTGGAAATTATGGTGTTACGAGTATAGGGGTTTTTAGAGAGGATGTTTTCTCGATAATTTGAAAATCACGAGAAGAGGAAGTTACTTAGGTAAAGTAAACTTACCAAATAAAAAACTTAGCAAATCGCGCAACTAGAATATAAATATAGTACCTATTATGGGAATATAGTCGCGTGGAAACAGGCTTTATAGAGAACGTAGGTTTTCGGGGTTGTAGAGACTCGTCGATTATTCGGCGTTTATTAGGAAGCTAGCTAGTTTTTCAATTCTAAAAAAAAAGATCAATATGGGCGTAAAACTGCTGTTCACTCAAAATCCAATTAGTTAGTTATAATAATACTTTAATGATTAGATAGTGAATAAATAATAAATATTCGTGGTATAATAATAATAAATCAGCATATTTAATATACGTCCCACTGCTGAGCCAGGGCCTCCTCTCATGGATGAGAGGGAACGGGTCCCCACGCTGGCCCAGTGCTGGTTGGGGACTTCACATACACCTTTGAATGGAATTCGTGGTAATAAAAAGTAAAATATTCATTGTAATTTCACTATACACCTATGAAGGTAGCAGTGGCGGAGCGCCCATACAAGCCAATTTATTTTTAGGCAAACCCATAGTTATAAGTATCCGGGTTGCCCATCGAAAATATTCACGCGCTACTGGGGGCCTAGACAAGGTTACAATCGACAAGCGCTAACGCTAACTAATAAAATGTATGGGAATGACAGATGTTAACGAAAAGTGTTTCGTCGGCATCTGTCATTCCCATACATTTTATTCGTTAGCGTTAGCGCTTGTCGATTGTAACTTTGTCTACGGCCCCTGGTATAGTAGGTAGTGTAGGTACAGGATATTAGAATACGTACTGTCTCCAAACTGGCATCCTCCAGGATTCCCGGATCCGTTCTATACCGGCCAACTTCAGATCCGTCATCACCATTTACTTTGATAAGCAACAATATTAGTACAATACTTATGCTCAGTATCATTGCGATGTGTGTATAAATTAAACAGTCAACCTCTCTTGCAAAGATTACTAGTTGACTGAAGGTTTAGATTAGAACACTGGTAGCAGTTAGTAATTGATTATCGATTGACTCCGATAAGTGCAAGGGCACTGTCCGTTCAATTGTTTCGTAATCCAAACTGTTGTCCTAAAATACAGTAAGTATTAGATAGTCTATACGATTTTGCGTAATATTATCTTTTCATCACACTCTTCAACACGAAGTGCGAGCAAGATGGGTACTGAGAAACTCATATTGAGGTGGAAACTGAACAAAGCTGATACGTTTTTTTTCAAAGGTCGCCAAATCACCGCGTCATGTCGCTATATCCTGTGTTTTGTAGCGTTTTTTGTGTGAGTTACTTTTATACTTCGCGGGTTTATCCAAATTACACTATAAGCTATCCTATTGTTGTGGTGACATCCGGGAGTACCTATTACCTACCGACAATCGCCATCACAAAACTGACTGAGTTGGGTTAGTAATTTAACGACTCAATCAAAGTTGGTACTAGGTATCTAATGAATGTAAATTACAATGGCACTCGACGATTTTCGTAACCTTGAAATTTAGGGGTTTTCCTGTTCAGAATTAGGTGCTATTGATTTCTTAACAAGGGAAAAAGTGTCTCAACTTATTATGTGATGCTTCATCAATTTTTATGAGTCCTCACAATATGGAAACATAACAAATTAATATGAAAATTTGGGGTGACTGTCGTCTGACAAAACCTCATAAAAGAAAAACAAGATTTCAAAATTCTATGAAGCAGTAAACGGTAAAAAAACTTGAAAACGCGGTGATAAGGTACTGAAATTCAAAGATAATGTAACGATCGATAAAACGCATGTTGAACAAGTAAGAGAATTTAGGGATCCTAACTCGTTATCTACTCTTACTTTAGTCACGATATTTTAGAACCACAATAAACTATTACCTAATAGGTACCTACCCACTGGCGTAGTTAGAGGGGGTTTTAAGAGGAATGCCTACCTGCGATTTTGCCATAAAAACGCTCTCGACTGTTTCCTCTCTGGTTTTTGAACATAGAGCAATGAATTTTTCAAACAAGATCAATATCATCAATATCTATGCCGCTATGTTTTGCTTTTTTGGATATTTTTATTTTAAAGAAATTTACACCGCCTTGAAAATCGCAAAAACGGCTTAATTGAATTGGCTGCCAAAAAAGGCGTAGTATACAAATATGACAACAAATATCAAAAAAATCAAAACATAGCGGCGTAGATTATTTTTTCTACTTGCAGTTCCCAAAATTGTATAATGATTGGTTGCGCTTTGGAGGAGGAAACAGTCGAGAGCGAAACCTCGATTTTTGAGTTTTTTGCGTGGGATTTTTAGTCCGAGCTGCAGTTGTCCTTATCGCACGAATTGGAGGCGGAATCCACAGCAGAGCGACAGAAACATTGCGTCAAAAATTAGAGATTTGAAAAGTTGCTCAGCGAGGCATTGCTCTTAAGGACCGGATGCCACTCAGTTAACTTTAACTACACCACCGCCATAACAGACACTTTTATCGCTTCTAAAGGACGTAACATTTGGTGTTACATACGCCAAACCATTCATTATGGTATTGTGCTATTCGAAATGCAGACTGGAGTGGAATGTCAATACCATGTACAGAATATTCGACCACGATGAAGGTACGGATAGTAAAATGTATTCGAACCTACCCAGTGTACTATACAGAAGCTATTATTCGTGACATTGAAGTGAAGGCCCGTCTTCACAAAGGATGGAAGCAAAGTAAAGATAAGGCTACCTTGAATCAGTTCAAAGTATTACTATCAAAAATCATGAATGAAATTCAACTAGCACATGATACTTATACTGGTAACGTGTCACACGCCCTCACCTATCGGAGCCGGGGAGGAATTGAGCCGGTGGTCACGCTTGACGGCGCGCGTAGGGTACCGCGGAGCTGCAACAGCTGGCGCGTACGCGTCTCACTTCCAATCCGTCTTTCTTCCTGATACACCCTTGACCCTGAGCCAGCCAGTTCACAATTAGTGGACATTCGAGTGATCGACACTGACTCACTCAAAAGGGCAGTAAGCAAAGCTTAATACAGGCATCTCTGCGGGTCCTGATGCAATTCCTGACTTTGTTATCAAAGCATGTATTGATCTCCTGACCGAGCCGATTGTATTCATTTTCAACTTGATCCTAAATAGCGGCAAGTACCCAGATGCATGGAAATCATCCCGTGTTACTCCCATACCCAGGCTGAGAGTGGAGAACTAACGGCCCATTGCCATATTGTCTTCATTGGCCAAGGTTTTCTTAATGGCCCTCCATAAACATCTCCTTCCCCAGTTCGTGCCTTGCATCATCAGCCAACGACATGCCTTCCTGCCAAAAAGATCCGTTGCCACCAATCTGGTGGAATTGGTGGATATTCTCACAGTTGAGATAGACAACCACTGTCAGGTTGATGTTGTCCATCTTGATTTTCAGAAAGCCTTCGACAGGGTTGATAACGACATTAACGACGTTAATGAAATTGGGAGTTTCTCCCCGTTTACTCAAATTGTTTACAAGTTACCTCAGGATGCAATTCGTAAAGTATGGCCCATATCTCTCTGAACCATATCACACGCGCTCGGGCATAAGCCAGGGATCTAGTTTAGGGCCACTGCTGTTTTTAGCCTATAAATGATCCTGAAGCGATAAATAAATCATTCGTTTTGCTCTTTGCTGATGACGTAAAATTAATCATGCCTGTAAGATCCCACGCGGATTACTACGCACTACAAGAGGATATCGACGCAGTATACAGATGGAGTCTAGGATACAGACTACTGCTTAATATCGACAAGTGTGAAACCATAACTTTTCCCTCTCTCCCTCGCATCTTCGCCATGTCTACTATATTGCAGGGAAGGCCATGGGCTGCGTTGACGAAGTCCGGGATCTTGGAGTGATCTTTGACTCACGGCTCACGTTTCGGCCGCATATCCAAAGCGTCACTCGCAATGCATTTGAGAGGTTGGGCTTTGTGCTACGCAACTCTTCCTCGTGAACTGTTAATTCATGCAACGCGGGCTCTGTATGCAGCACTTGTAAGGAGTATTCTCGAGACTAACGCAGTGGTGTGGAGCCCCCACGAGAAAATATATATACTCATGCTGGAACAGGTACAAAAAAATATCTCCGGAATTTGTACAGGAAACCTACCCTTTTATGTACCGTACCCAACTCGGTTTCTACAGGGACACTTAGGCTATGATTCATTGGAGCTGCGTGGAAACCTGCGGCTTATCAGATTTACTATAAATATTGTGAGGGGTAAGGTGGACACATTGTACTTCTGGAAAAAAATCTGAAACTTTCGGCACCTGACAAGTATTCAAGCAGACGGAGGCGGCGCGGAGGCGCGAGCGATTGCTTGAGATGAAGTAAGACAGGCCCTAGTTCTATTTAGATATTGAGTAATTAGCTTCAGTATCGAATTTTTGTAACGCTTTGGCATTTGCTGTAATGTTACATTTTTTATGATTCAATAAATAAATTATGATCTCACGTACGTTTGTTTGTCGCAGGCTAGTTAACATTTGAAAACTTTGACACTATAGTTGAATAGTATCCAAGAACTGAGAGAGTTTTCGTCTCCGTTCCTGGATTACTATCCAATCTAACATTATATTTTAGGTTAAAAACAACTTGGCCAATTAACTGTTAAATCCAGGAAATAGGTATTACAGACTGTACGTGCAATGCTCAAATGTGAAAACTTGTAAAATTTGTAAATATTTACCGTGTGTCGATTTTTTGGCATGAATATGTCCATTCATTTGACATCCCTTTCGGATCTCTACGAAGGTCATGCTTAATCTCTGGTTCCTTTCCTAGCATAGCGGTGCCGTCCTATGCCGGCGGGATAGACAATTTCATCTCATCTTTCAATTAGAAAGAGACGGATAGTCTATCTCGCCGCCTCATATACATGACGGCACCGCTACTCGACGTATCCTAGGAAACCAGTGGCGCTACCGCGAAACGAAAACGAACCCGATGGAACGCGACGCGTGTTGAGTCGAATCAAATTGTATCATTTTCTATGACCAGAATCACACTATGAAAGTATGAACATCAGTTTTAACATTGCTTGATCGAGAGAAAGACAACGCTCGCAGATAGTGGCGTCATAGTACTTTATGACAGTCATTTCATATGAAGGTGCGTTTTGCGGAAAATGGACAGAACATACCCCCTATTAAAATTTTGGACACTTATAACTTTGTAACCTCTCGCGTTGGTTTTTTCTCCATTTGACTAAATTTTTAATCCTTTTTCGAGGAAATACAACATTAAGTATTGATTATTTTATTTAGTGTACACCCAGTGGATCTGGTTGATGGATCTTATGAGACAGATCGATTATTACGGACATCATTCATGATAAATGAGGTGTCTCCTGAAATATATTAGACATTTGCTCTGAAACGACAAAGGTGAAATGGAGCTGATGACGTAGACCAGACAATTGACATATGGAACTCCTCTTCATCTTCATCAGGTAATGCCCTTCTAGTAACATGACTATTATCCCTCCGCATAACATGTCCATACCAAAACGTAGGCGAGTTGCTCTCAGCTTTTCCGTTATGGGTGCTACTTTCAGGCTTCAGCTCTTATATATAGGTACTCATTCCTTATTCGATCCATTTTCGTCAGGCCATACACATCCATCTCAACATTCTCATCTCCCAGCATGCAATCTCGTTTCTTCCGTCACCTTTGCGGCCCAACATTCCGATCCATAAATGGCGACAGGTTTAGGTTGTTAATGGTCTTGCAGATTTTGTACTTCAGTCGAAGGGGCATTCGGCCGTAGGAGATTGTTCCCGTGACCTGTCGCCATTTCATCCATCCTGCGCTGATTCGGTTTCTATCGTCACGGTCAATATCGCCATTACATTGTATATGGCGACAGGTATGGGTATGAGTGACCCGAGGTATCGGAAATCGAGCAGACTCGATGGCGTAACGCTGCCGTTACGCCATCGAGGTCAACCAACACCATATATAATATATGCAGGTTTATGGTTAATGTGCATGTCTAAATTTTTCACATAGTTGGCCAAGTGCGAATATGGCGTCTGTTGTACCCGGGCCCGGCATAAATCCGAATTTGTTTGCATTATTTCACTCTCATTTTTCATTTGTCTCTCTATCACCTTTCTCTCATACTTTTGTCCATGAGCTTTATTCCTCTATAATATGTAGTCGTTTATTCTTACATTATTTATACTAAACGGGAGTTCATCGCGTATAATTAACTTATTTATTTACCTCACTGAGGTTTCCCGACGTTTCGGATGTGTTGCATTGCAACATCCATGGTCACGGGACAACTGGCTTGAGCGGGTATCAACATCTTCTTGCTGCGCGGGTTTTCTGAACTACCCGCATTTGGTCCACTTGTACACTAGGGTTGTCACACGGCCGACACTCTCCTGGTATAGGTACCTATTATCTGACCCAATAGCGTCCCCATTCTTCATACTTTTCACAGCATTCCTTACTTCATCTAATAATAATTTCTCTCACCCATATTCGCCGGTTGGTTTTCTAGCACCCTGCTACAGCAGCCGAGCCGGTTGCTGCCCCTGGGCGTCGCCTGCGGGGTAAGCCCTAACTCTGTCACTAATCTCAATATTCATGCTGACTGACGACGACCCTCCTTAGGAATTATTATCCTGTCCTTTCAAGTCCTCTAGCCAACCGGCAACCACACGGTTAATCATTTATTACCTACTTAAATTTAGTAGGTGCTCAACTGCTTACTCATGGTTGGTTTACAATTACAACACTAATTCATCAGTACGACTAGATTTTCATCATATATTATAATATTATCATCAATTAGGTACTAATTAACATTGATATTTTCAAGGTGGCTGAAGTGCGCTTCACTCGATCAACAATAAATGTTGGTGTTTAATTAGATCAGAATCTGAGTACCCACCTAAAATATCTTATTGCGATAACTTACGATAAGTTTACGTTACGTATTGAACTAAATTTCATTTACATGAATCACTTTAATGCAAGAAAATAAATATTGAATTGATTCATAATGCGATCGTGCCAGCAGCCCCAATACATCTGAATTTGTTTTACATTGTACAGAAGCCGCAGCCATTACACTAGTTGCTCAGTAGGTATGTGGTGTTGTGTTCCTGATAATGATTTAGATCACCAGAGCTTCCGAGGTTGCACTCTGTGTCGGAAGTGAGGGATCTGTATTTGTCTTTCTCTGGCTGTTGACGCGACGTAACGAACCCTCAAATCAATAAATGGTCGGTAACAAGCTTGTGACTATTCTGGAGTCGTAATATTTCTACGTGTCTGTTAACCATCAGGTAGGTCGTACGCTTGTTTGCCGCCGTTGTGTCACAAAAGCTTTCAAAAAAAAAAGCGCCTGCCCGTCTGACATAGCAATACCGTATTAAAACAAAGTAGGCGTCGTATTCATCGTATCATCAGCCTGTATACGTCCCACGTTTGGCCACCCCTTCTATCAAAGAGAATCTACCTTCTATCATAAACTTATCATAAATGAGAATGGGCCAGTGTGAGTTGGGGACTTGAAACACACTCTGTTTATTTTTAATGCAGGAAATAATCGATTCTTCAATTAATCGACTCAACGTGTAAAGCCTCTACATTCTAGGCATTATCGAATAAATACTGATTTCTTTTAACTGCATCAGGCAGTCCTGAAATCCAGTACTGCAAGACATTAAATAGAACGAGAAAAACAAGGTCATTCTGCGCCCTATCAGCACGGCTATCACAAGACGGTGCGCGAGCTCTTTCTGTTTTTCTCGCACTATCCGTCTCTTTCTTATTAGAAAACTTAGAAAGAGAGGTAACGTGCGAGAAAAATCGAGAGAGCTCGCGCGCTGTCTTGTGATAGCCGTGCTGTCTCTATCTTATAACTTGCATCAAACGGCCGACTGTTCGATAATCGATGGTTTTCGTCTACTCGAACGCGCGCCTATCAAAATATTTGTATATGGCAATGAAATTAATGTCAGAAAAAAAATCGAACGCTGTTGTCGCTGTTATTAGCAACCCTAACTTTGTTTTATGTTTGGTTTGCTTTCTCTTGGGATTTCATTACATTTTTATTATTTCCCGTAATCTTATTGACAAAAACTGCTAGCCACATGCTGCGTATCTTTTAGTAATGGCGAATCAGGAAATCAGTTTAAAATGGAACGGGTATCAGAGTAACATTTTAACGAATGTTAAGTGCTTGTTTGAGGATGAGGGGTTGTCGGACGTGACACTGGTTTCCGAGGGGTTTAGTTTCAAGGCCCACAAGGTTATTTTGTCGGCGAACAGTTCGGTGTTCAAGACGATTTTTCAGGTAAACTGCAGTTTCATTAACACATGTGATTTTAAAGTAAGTTGCGTGACGCCTACGTGTTTTTTTTGTAGCAAAACCCCCACAAGGATCCTATAATAGTGCTTCATGACATCAACACGTCGTCGCTGAGGACGTTACTGACGTTCATGTACAACGGGGAGGTGAATGTGACTGAGGAATTTCTGCCTGTGCTGCTGAAGACTGCGGAGGCGTTGAGGATTTGTGGATTGTCGACGGGCAGCGAGACTGCAAGGGACAATGAGGTTTGTAGCTACTGACACAGGCTTACCACCGGGGCTAAGCAATGTTTTAATACTAATTGACCAAACTAAGCTAGACAGTGCTACTTTAGTATAGAAAGTATAGCTGAACTTAACTTCTATTTGTGTATTTAATCACTAATCAGTATAGCTTATGCACTGCTAAGTAATACACTAACCTTGGTCCTGTGATAACCTCATCCACTGTTTACTTACTGTTCGAGATAGTGGTCAGGCTTATAGTTTAAACTAAGCTATGTTGTTGAATAATCAGCCTTAGGTTAGAGTTACATGTAAAATATTTGTAGTGTTCAACTCACAGGCTACTAACAGCAGTACATTAACATAACTGTGAGAAGCAGGCCGCATGCATTTCATTGCACAGTAAGATGAAAGCCAGCTATGGAGTTCAACTCAACTATTAATCATACCCACACTTGTTCATTCCAACTCTATAGCTCTCTGTCATCTTATGGTACTATCGGCTGCAATAATGCATGGACACCTTACGGCCCAGTTTCGCTTGCATCGTTTGACGTCTGCTGCTCACACAGTTGCAGGTGATGCGCAATAATTAAACTAGATGGCGTTGTTGGCGCTACTATTTAGAGATACCGCGGAAAATAAGCACTATATATGGGCACATTAAATACCTATAAATTGACACCTGTTATCACCAGAAATATTCTCATATTAGTATAATTATTAACAAGGCTATTAAATGCTAATTTATAATAGCTGTATTTAAGTGCGATACCACTGGTATGTGAATGCTATATTTCCACCTTTATCTATAATGTTGAGATAGCTCAATGGATTAAGACATGTGCTCTAGGCTCAGCCGCCTAGAACGATCGAGGTTCGAATCCCAGCTAATGGGAGTTTTTTTATGTTTTTGTACTTTTTTATATTTGTTCTATTTTTATAGATGAAAGTTTTTTATATGCATAATTTATATATTAGTCATAAAGAAAGTTATATATTCATAACTTAAATAATTAAAACAGCATTTTATGTTTTAATATGTTTATTTTGTTCACTACAGTTCTGTTAAAGCAATTTTATAATACTACTTAGTAATAGTTACCTATCAACTTTGTAACATTTTTATTGAGGTAATAGCTTAAGTTTCATTTCCATAATTGGAAAAATATTGAAGCTTCACCCCAATAAATATAATATTGACAATATTAACTTACAACCGGGTTATCTAACATTCAAATCAGCAGAACGCATTAAGGTGTTAATTGCCATAATATATCTTTACCTATATGTGAGCGTTCAAACAAACCATGAATTATTGTGTTATTGATTTGAAAATAATCATAATAATTTTATTTGGGCTTTCACCGCCGTTACTTACACTTGTTTGATCTTATGAAATATCACATTTTAAATAGTAAAGGAATATAAAAAAGAGAAAGCAAACGGCATATTAATACCTACCTACTGAAACAATATATATTTTTTAAATTTATTTAGGATAACCCGGTTTATAGAATATATAAATCTTAACGTAATCCGTACTCTTTGGGCGACAGCATCTGCACTTTTTCTATATTAGGAACTACGCGACCATTATCACGGCGCGTATTATTATAACACCATAAACTTAAAATGGCCCTGTTGACTGGATTTAATACACTTCACTTTTTCACTCTTCACTTCAGACAGCCATATCATAGGCCAAATTACAACCTTGTTTTCTGGCCTTCCGTTGGCAACGACGAACTGGGCTTTCGCTTGTGTGGAATGTGGGTTATCCGCTTAAACAAATTTTCTTCTATACGAAGGTCATCTTCACAGCTTCATAATGCGCGGCATCAATGAGACCTGGTCTACGAGATCCTTCCTCTTGTGCCCATAAAACAACCGTTCTTCGCTGTAACAACTCTATTCGTAAAAACACAATAAGAACAATGTAAGATACGAGTATGTAGTAAGGTATAATATATATTACAAAACATATGTAAACACTATATACTTACGTTTACATTATATTTAACCAATTAATTGTGATCTTTTAATTTGTATAGAAGGAAATTGAATCGTAAATGGCCGACAAACGAACAAGAAGTAAGTGCCATAAGAAATATAGGAAATTGGATGGTAGTTATGTATTACAATACAGTCTACCCTCCTCAATTATTCGTAGTTGTGATGTGACGAATATTCGCATACAAAATTAAACTGATGACGAATTTCAACCAATCTTTCGACTGTCATAATGGCCCAATGGTAACTAGACAGGTTTACCTCGACCTAAGTTATCATCACTGGAAGGTTCCGAGTTCAAATCTGCGCCCAGCCAAGTTATGGTGGGAATCAGTGTTTTTGTAATTTATTCGATGTTTGAATATTTCCTCGTAGCGCAAACATAAGAAAAAGATGAATAAATCCACAAAAAGGTGAGAGTGACAAACAAAAAATTGGCAACGCGGCTGGAGTTGACTTGATAAATATAATGTAAAAATAATAGGTGGTAACCCACAAGAATACAGTTTTAAAAGACAATAAAAACATCAATTTTATTTTTGCCAAAAAATTGCTTACAACGCCATCTAGTGAAATCTCGCTAATAGTCGTGCGTCGTGCTCATAGATGGCGTAGGATCGGCGGACAAGCGAATCTGTTTCTGGAATGACCATGCACTTATGCTGTCTGCTGTACATTGCAATGTCCATGGCCAGATACTTACAGTTTTGTTTTTATATAATAATAATAATTGTTTAACAGACTAGCTTCCGCCTGCGACTTCATCTGTGTGGACCCGGGATAGAAACTCCTACAATTTAGTCCAGGCAACTATCTTTGTTCAAATTTTCATTCAAATCGGTTGAGCTGTTTATCCAAACATGACAACCAAACTTTCGCTTTTATAACTATAGTAGGATAACAAAGATCCATACATTATGAAAATTCATTGATGTGTTAGTTCAAGTAACTTAAAAATTATGTTAGTAGTTATAGAACATGATACAAATGTTATTATATTGCTGTAAATATTCTGTGAGTTGAAGGGTCCAAAAGTTATATCTGGGCCGTCTGTGGCCTTTCAAGCATCAGGAAAGAGAATAGTAAAATATTGTTTGTATCCTGCCCAGGGCATTTACATGCATCATGATGAGCATGAATATTTGTTCTTATTGTACGGTATTCAATAAGTATTTATTTATCTATAGGTATTTATATCATCTAAATAATAAATAAATAAATATAAGGGGACAATCTTACACAAATCAACCTAGTCCGATAGTAAGCTCATTAAGGCTTGTGTTATGTATGGGTACTAGACGACGATATATATAATATATATAAATACTTAAATACATAGAAAACTTCCATGACTCAGAAACAAGTATTCATGCTCATCACACAAATATTTGCCCTTACCGGGATTCGAACCCAGGACCTTCAGCATCGTAGGCAGCGTCACTACCCACTAGGCTAACCGGTTGTCAATATAGTCGTTGTCGGGTATAGGTTGTACTATTACAAGCTTTGCTTAGTTTGGGACTAGGTTGATTTGTGTGAGATTGAATTAATTTATTTCATACGACAGCACAGTATTCACACAAAGATTGTGAGGCTTCATATCTTCTCGAAGTCAAGTTACTTGACAAAACTCCTAACGCAGCAAGCTCTAGTTTTGCTTGTGGGTTGGGAAGTCAGACGGGAGTTACAAAAATGCACAACAATACTAGGTATTAGGTGACAGGCCGACCCCGACTAGGTCAGAATGCAACCAGGATGTTGCTAAGATGAGCATCTACACTATCTACACTAATATTATAAAGAGGAAAGTTTTGATTGTATGCTTGTTTGTGTTTGTATTGAATAGGCTCCGAAACGACTACTAGGTCCACCTATTTGAAATATTCTTTTACCATTAGAAGCCGACATTATCCCTGATGAACATAGGCTACTTTTTACCGCGGGAAAATGCTTCATTGCTACGGGAAAACGGGTATTCCGTGCAAAGCCGGGCCGGCAGCTAGTTTATTAATATTTTTAAAAACGTAATATGTACATTATGAAATGAATGTTAGGATGAAATAAATGAACTTTATTCTGCAAGTAGGCCGCAATGGCACATACAAGTCAAAGTTCTACCAGCGACCGAGCTTAAGACCTAGAAGAAACGCCGAAACAAACTCAACAGTCAGTCATTTTTTGCCAAAAAAAGCCTATACAATGATAGTACTTAACCTCCTTAAAATAATTAAACCAGAATGTGAATACAAAGAAAAAAAAATGCATTGTTCTACAAGAAAACATGTCCGATCCGAAACTGTGTTACAGAAAACAAGGAAAGGAGATTAAAAAAAAAACGAAAAGAATGTTAATGCGACTTTTAACTAAATCATTGGGTATGCTTTCTTGCAGGAACTGTGTCATCTAGTTCCCTAGAAGGGATGTGTATTCGGTTAGTTAGTTACTACTAAACTTTAATACATATGTAGTAAAACAAGGAGTAAACCTAGATTTTTATCAGACTTTGGTGTCAATTAGTGGATCCAACATTGCATGCTGTAAACGGAAGGGCCACACCTGTTATAATTGCTTGTTGTGCATTTAAAAGCAGTTGTTTAATGCAACACTGTACTCAATTTTCATGCAAGATTGTTTCAATGCAAACTGAAACAAGTTTTTTGCTATACAGGGTGTTAAGGTAATGAATCGATAATCCTGGTTTATTCATGTTATTGATTCGAATCTTACGATTTTGAGGGGTCAGCACAATAGGGGTGTAGACAATAAATAAAATAATCAATAATGTCTTATTTTCTCGAAAAAGGATTAAGTCCCTTTTTCGCAAAACGCAACTTCATATGAAACGATGACGCTTGTAGATTGTGACGTCACTAATAGACGGTATCGTGACGTCACACACTTTTGGCGTTTTCTCTCTCTAACAAGCAATATTAAAACGGTTGTAGCTTCTTAATTCTTTGAGATATTTGAATGGGATTTTCTTCACTAGGCATATTTCTTTGCCTTCTTTCTTTTGGAGTAATAATAATGTTTGAGTCTATTAATAGTTCCTTATACTTCGTTACCAACTTTAATAAAAGCATTGCTTACCTTTGCGTTGCCGGCTGATAAGGGGGACGAAAAGCTGATTTAACCTTTCGGTACCTCGTCGGTTATCCAGGAAGCCGCTAGTCCCATATCTACACAATTTTGACCGAAACAAGTTTTAAAACCCGCTGGTTCCCTTGGTAGCCACAGGATTTCAAAGTTGAATTATGTCATCGTACTTGATAAACATTCGACGATGTAGCGCTAGGTGCATAACTTGGCGCTGGATGGGTTAAGTGTTTGTTTGCCCCACCTGACCTTGCACCAAACTTGAGGTTTTAAGCCTTGGCCGCGGTGGTAGTAGTAAACTTGTCATTAGCAAATCAATCAAATTTACAATTGACCGCCACCGCAGACCGCGCCAGTGTGATTCACGCCAAAAGACAGTCAGCGTCTTTTAAAATTACTGTTTTGTACTTCCAGAAAACGGCCAGTACCGCGCAGCCAACTAAGAAACGTAAGAAGAGTGAACATGAGGATAACAACATTAAATCTAAGAAAGCAGCTCCAGTGCCACCTAAACCTGATACTGCCACAAATCTCAACACCAACTCAGACGCCTTCATAAATAATGTAAGTAATTACATACAGGCTGTTCATGGGAATTTCCGTTAACTTCGGCATATCCCGGTGTACAGTCGACAGGTATGTGTACATTTTTAACGTCGACTGTACATTAACAGGAATGTAGTAAATAGCACAATATTTTTTCCCGAATAATTGGTTTTTACCTAAAATCATTTAAAATTACATTATAACTGTTATTGTACCAAGGCCTTCAGAGTTAACAAAGAGTTAGTGTTGATTTTGGTGATGTATCTAAAAAGAAAATTGTTGAATATTTTGGTTTGTTTTCTCACATGTTTGGACCATAAAATAAAACATGCAAGTAAATCCAATAATAGTAAAGATGGATTTTCTCAAAATAATATAATAATAGTGTTTTAGACTCAAAATTAACTATTACTCCAAAAGAAAGAAGGCAAAAAAATATGCCTAGTTACGTAAATCCCATTCAGATATCTCAAACGCTCTAGGATCTTGACGTCACGACTCAAGCGTCATAGTTTCATATAAAGGTGCGTTTTGCGGAAAAGGGACAGAACAGACAGACTCTTATAACTTTGGACACTTATAACTTTGTGATTATTTAATCCCCTGCTTTACTTTTTTCTCCATTTGACAATATTTTAAATCCTTTTTCGAGAAAGTTCAACATTGCTGGTTATATTATTCGGTGTGTACACCCCTATTCTTATATTTTACATTACAGAATATAGTTCCAAAACTGGAACCCATTGATTCGCCATTGACCGATTATTCCGGAGAGAATACCAACGACACAGACATCGCGCTGCTAGACGAACCCAATCAGAAGAAATATACAACAAGCCCTGAAAGCTTTACAAAAAAATCCGTCTGCACCACCGCCTCTGGAGACCGCGGTGTCAAGAAATGGATCAACGAAGTCAGCAGCACACAGCCTTGTCTCAACATAAACGAGAAAGTTGACATAGATGACGATAAAGACTGCATCGAGATAGACAAGGAAGTTGAGACGGTGTTACAGAGTGGGACAATTGTTGAATCTCTAAGCATTACCACAGAAAACCTCAATTCTGTGTCTAGCGAAGCGCAGAATTGCAAAGGTTTGTTTGCCAGTAATTGTTTCCTAGAATTCGAATAGCGTTCGGACAAGGTAGTGTGTGTGTTGTAAATTGTAATTACTGCATTGTTTCCAGATAGAAACACATGCTACGCTAATCCGTCGTTTCCCTGTCCGTTTTGCCCTCGCGTGTACAACAGTTGGGGGTATAGAAGGCGACATGTCAAGTCTCGGCATATGACTAACAGGTAGCTATATTTTTGATCATTGGTCAAACTGGTTTTGTACCTTATTGTGATAGCAAAAGGTCTACTTTGGTCCTGCAATGAGACACAAGATTCGTTTTTCTTTGTTGGGACTTTAGGTATTTTGAACTAGCCTTTGGCTATAAAGCCGGCAGGGTAATTTTACTCATTTAATCTAACATTTAATAGTATGGGATACATGTTGGACAGGCAGTACGTGGTCGATAACGATATAACACTTATGAAAAAACGTTACCTATAAGACTTTATGAATGAACATACGTACAAACGCCAACACAGTTAACTGACCATTCGTGACCCTTATTACAATGCACATAAAGTGCACGGATTGTCAGTTAACCGTGTACATTATATTTGCATTAAAAGTTTGGGTCATAGTTGAGTTTACGCTATACATACAGGGTGTACCAAAAATGGGGTGTGAACCTATCAAGGGCATATTCGATAGCGCTTTGCGATTCCAAATACGCTACCGATCATGGCCTTGATCGTTTCACACTGCATTGTCGTTATAAGCGTATAACTGGTGCCAAATTCACATGTCGCCGATCGAAAATTACTATTCCACCGAAAGTTTCATGCTCCATGACGATTTATAAAACAATTAAGATGGAAATAGAGTCTCTATCAAAATACCAGGCGCACCTATGTCATCATCATCATTCGCCATTTATTTAGTGTCGACGGAGCATGTCTTTGTTCTATACATCTCTGTCAGGCATTATTCACCAAGTAATATTACATTTACACCTATTCCAGACTGTCATGCAAATGGTGCGTCTCCATACTCCCCTCCACCGGCGCGTGGTACTCCCACGCGACCAAGGCCCACGGCGTGCCCCACGAGGAAGCCAGGAACTCTCTGGTAGTCATGGTGGAGGCCCACGCAGTGTTGACCTTGAACGAGCCCAGTGTTGCCCAATTATTGGGCCAGGTTGGAATGGGCGATGGAAATGGTGCTACCGTTAATGAAAAGAGCACTTAAGGTAGGTTTTCGAAGTCTATTAATGGGCAGGGCCCGGGGAAATGTCCTTTAACATTGCATTGTGTATGATGTGATTACTTGTCTTATGTAAGTTTGAGGTGCGTTTACACTAGCAGTGTATTTTCTTAAATATATACTGTGCTGATTAGTCAGTAGAAACTTTGGAAACATATTTTTGATATGATTGAATATAAAAATGGAAACATATGGTCGTGTCTTGAGCTTATAATAATATGGATATTATAAAAAGCAAACCATATAGTATATAGTAGCATATATGAACAGTGAGAAGATATCTGGTCTCTTAAATTTATTAATATCGTTTGATTTAGTAGTGTGGTGTCAGTTATTTTTTTTCAAGAGACAATAGATTTAGTTTTATGAATATTCAATTGATTTTATTTTTGTAATTTATATTCAGGCAATCGTACGGCCAGTCAAGGCATTATTAATTCCAGTAAATAAGGTCAGTTACTGCACCTGTTTAGTGTTTGCACTTATGAATAAGTTATGGTCAGTACATAGGCTGTGTTTAGTATTCGCAACATACTACGAAATGCCAGAGCAAAAAAATATGTGGGAATTTTCATTACACGTCTTCTGTTTTAAGAATCTAATTTGAATTAGATTTCAGCGTCGTTAACGGCTTAAAGGTCGATTAAAAGATTTATAAGATGTAGCGGTTAAGTTTTTGCTTTTAATACATGTGCACAAAACGGCATATTAAGCCGTTTATATCCTGCATAACAAGAATTTTACGAGTATGAAAAGTGATATTTCTCTCCGAATGTCCTGTCTTGGCTGTTGGCTACTGTGTTGCCAACTACATGCCTATTTGTCCTTTCTTATACAAAGGTTAAATGATATGGTCACTTTTTTATTTTAGGGAAATACGGCAGCTTTCATGATATTATATCTATACGTCCACTGTGTCACACGTCTTTGAAACTTCAACGGCAATTAAAACCCTCTTGAAAGTATCACATTTCGTATGTTGCGAGAAAAATGTACAGCCTAGTTCATGTTTTAAATATTTGATTGTAATGGCATTATTTTATCAATAATATGGTTATTTTGTTTTGAGTATTTATTGTGTTAGTTGTGATGATCTCAAAACGAGTGTTTAGTCGCTCAAGAATCATGGGTTAGCATAATTAGTTTATAAACACTTTTATTCATTGTGTAAGGTAACTGGAACATCACATAAAGGACATATTATAGGCAGATAATAGTAGTTACGTACCCCCGCCTCCTCGTCGGTCCGCCGTCTGACAAAAAGTATGTTTTCGGCTAGAAAATCTCAAATGATGGTATCCCGTTTTAACACATAACACCTACTCTTCCGCTTAATAGGGGTGTAGACGCCAGATAAAATAACCAATAATGTTGAAATTTCCAGAAAAAGGAAAAAAGAAAAGGAGGAAAGGATTAAAAATATTATGAAATGGAGAAAAAAGTAAAGCCTCTGCTTGAATAATCACAAAGTTAAAAGTGTCCAATGTTTTAAGAGGGGGTATATTCTGTCCCTTTTCCGCAAAACGCACCTTGATATGAAACGATTGTCAGTAACTATGACGCTCGCAGATCGTGACGTCACGACCTGCGAGCGTTTTCTCTCTAACAAGCAATATTGAAACGGTTGTAGCTTCGTAATTCTTTCAGATATCTGAAAGGGATTTTCGTCACCAGGAATATTTTTTTGCTTTCTTTCTTTTGGAGTAATATCATTTTGAGCCTACACCCGTATAAGGGTCACGTTTGTGACTCATCCTCATGGTGCAGTCGACTACAAAGAGATCGAAACGGCCAATGTTACAAAGACTTGTATACATATTTTTGTAACTTTGATCGTATATTTGTAGTCTAACTGTATCTCGTATAACTGTACAACGCCGGGCGGTCATGGTCAACACTGTCCATGGTCACCGGTTGACGCCGCGCCGTTCTATAAAAATGTATCTGCACTTACAACTTGACGCTGTAGGGATCGTCGTCCTAATACAACGCGACTGCGCGATTATCGCAAGTTCGCGATCAAACATATTGGACTCGAATAGGTTTCCTAATTGATCGCGCGATTTTCAGTTAGGAACGCGGCGTGCCGCGGTGACCGGAGTCCAGCCGATGTCACACATCGCGTTTAGGGGAATTCTCATCTAGGAGGTGTACGATATGATAACCTAGTTTAGCCGGAGCGGCGAGGGGAACGGGCCTGAGGGCCTACCGCGAAATTAAAACGAACTTCGTTCGTGTATCTCCCTCTCTGCCACACTTGCTAGTTCAATTATTGGCGAATGAAGGTTGGAACCACCAACTCTGTTCCAAGGTTAAGACATGCAGAGAGGGTGGCTGAAAGAATTTAGAACGCAGAGAGTATATGAGGGTAGATAGGATGGGACAGTTGAAAGTAGAAGAACTCTGTGAGCGTTCTTCAACCCGAACTGAGAATTCTAAAGACCGCAAGAAGAGTTCCCTAAGGGTGTTATGGATGTAAGTAAGTTTAGCAAAAGAGGTTTGCTTTTGTGTAGGATCAAGATCATAGTGAAAAGCGTGACTATATATCATAAAATATAAAACCCGGCCAGAATTGAGTGAGGATTGTCATTGATATAGTAATTGTGAACTTGTCAAGTAGTCTGAACAAATTTGTAGTTCCATAGACTAAATTTATAGTTTGGTGTGATGTCCAGTTACCATTTAGCGTCTCACATTTTGACTGAATAAATAGAGCTTAAGATTATATTATGCCCTAAAAATTTAAATGATAGTGTTTAAGTCAATTATTATGATATTCGGCAATAAAAAATAAAGTATGTGATTTCTACAGATAAAAATATATATTTAAAAAGCGAAAAAGATATTAGGACAGTATTTACGAAGCCTAACTAAAAGAGCGCTATACAAAAAGTACTTATAAAGAATTAGGAAAGAAAATAAGGCGAGTAATAAAAACCAAACATATTTTTTGTACTAATATTTATATAATTAAGATAAGGTAAGGCAGTTGAAACTTTGTGATTATTAAATGACAACTATAAATTGTATTATCGTCTTTAAGATATAACCACTGGATTCTATGGGCATTCGAACACATGAATTGACATAATAAGAATAAAAATGTGGAACATTCTTATGAAAATCATATCGACAACTCTGTACAAATCTCTAAGAGCTTCAATTCTCGTTAAATTAATCAGTTAGGTATATGAGCAAACAGCGAGAGATATATAAATAAATATTATTATGTAAATGCTTAAAACTTGTCGGAATTATATGTAATTAGTATAGCAAGTTAACAACGCTATTCTTTTCTTTTTTACCTTGGTTGTTTTGTCGATCTTGAATCATTATTATTATGCACGAAGGTTCACAATATTTTGAGGCATTCTGCGTCAGTGTTATTCCAAACGTCACTGGCATTTCCGTGTAAATGTAATCAAGTTTGTATATGAATGTATTTTTCACACCAGTTATTCAGAAATCAGTTTTGCTCTCAAATGGGATCAAACTAGTACTTTTCTGCCATGAAATTCTCTGTTTAATTATAATTTTCCTCATAGAAGGTGTGAAAAGCAGTATTTGCCACTCGGTAGCAAAGTTATTTTTCTTGAAGTGAACTTATGAAGCTTAATCTTCAATATGCTGCCCTCGCCGTAAATATATAGTTCTGCTCCCTTGAGACATGATCCACTATTAGCGTTGATAAATTGCAAAACTATAACAAAATCACCGATCATTTCATTCACCACTTCTACTCGTATTAAGGTACTGTCTAAAAGCAATGGCACTAATATCGTAGTATTACATTCGACCACTCAATCTAGATTATAAGAAAATAATTACAATAAGTTACCAAAGCAATTTCTATAAGTTAGATTGTAGTTATAAGCTAAGTGAAAATTGATATATTTTTATATGATGTGATGGATCCCTAAGATTGTATGTGTGTTAAAAGAACGTGCGAGTCAGAATACGCCATGATCTGCTTTAATATTGTATGCAGTATAATTATCTCTATTGAGACCCAAATTAGATTCTACTTAGTAGTCATAACATTCAAATCTTATGATTCACATAAAACGTGTGGCTTTAAAACTAAACTGTCAAAAACATTAATAGTATTACGCCATAATAACGCTAAAGTAAAAAGAGTATGTTTGCTGACTTCCAATGGGGATTAAATATATTTTTTACAAAATACTTTTCTGGTTTATATTACAAGTCTGTTACCGTCCCTTCAACAGTGATCCCCGGTGCTATTACTATTTTTTCGCATGGTCTGCTGTCTTTATTATCTATAGCGGACGATCGGCACACCAAGTCAGGCGTGGAACTCTTCCTTGCCGCGACCATAATGAGGTCTCTGGAGTCTCTTCGCACAAATTCTCTACTCATGGGCCTGGCTGGTGCAGGACCTTTAGTCGAAGGTTTAGGCGTTGGAGTCTTGCAAGGCTCCGGTTTATCGTCCCACAGCCCGTTGTCGGTTTCACCTGAACGTTTCATTGATGCCCGGTTTCGTGGCGTCTTTTTCAGCATGGCTTGGAAGTTGAATGGAGGATCGTCTTCGTTCAGGTCGTTTGTGGACTTCGCCATTGCCTGCAGTTCTCTTATGGGATCGTTCATGTCTTGGGAATTGACGCCGTATAGGCTACGACTGTGGCTTGTTTTTCGTAAGCCAGGATTTGTGTTTTCTAGAACGTTTGTATCGTCACGGACGCTTGTCCATGGTGCTGGAGGTTGGTAGTAGGATGTGTTAGTGGAATAGTTGGCTTTTTTCTTGTATACAGCGGGACGATTGGCGTCCTTCCTGGAGGGGTTCCTGTCTACTTTGGGGGGTTCTTCAGGTGGTAATTTGGGCACGGGTTGTGTTGGGTCTCTGCAGAACGGCACGTTTATGAGCGTCTGTGTGCCCGTGGTCGCCATGCTGGGCTGGGCTTGTGCTGACGCTGAACTGAATCTTCGTTGCAACGGCTCATCCCATTGCTCGTGGTCGGAGTCGTATTGACTGGCAAATGTGTCACTATAATTAAATAATGCATTGGCGAAAACGTTTATTTGTGATAAGACGTTCGACGGACAAGTCAGTTTATAAAGAGTCCGAAATAAGTTATTGCTTGGGTGGGAACACAAATTACTGGGCGACTATACAAAAATCATAGAAATGCACTTCACAAGACAAAATCAAGTAAAAGAAATATCACCTGCTCTTAACCGCTGGGTCGCACATATAAGAGGTGTCATAATACTGGAGCTGGTCGATCCGGAATGGAAGCTTCCAGACGGAAGGTGGACTGGAACCAAGGAAGTCCTTCCCTTTGGCGTGAGGGTCCACTCGGTCCAAGAGTACTGATGTACTGGTGTTTAGTAGTGACTCTAGAAGTGACTGATTGTAGATATGTACCTAAAAATGGTTTAAGAGTCCGCAGTAAGCTCGATTCTCCATACCATCGTAGTTACGCTCTCATTTTAAAACTACGTCTTGGATTGTAACGAAACTTTGCATGTACAATGACATGAGGTATATCCAGGTCTGTAATTAGTTTATGTAGTTTCAGACACCGTAGTAAAAAAATACAGCGAATTTAAGTTTTTCATACAAAACTTGTTTTTACTGTATTTTGTTTGTTTTATAAACTGGAACCATATACACTAATTACAGACATAGATATACCTCATATCATTGTATATGCAAAGTTTCGTCACAATCCAACCCGTAGTATTAAAATGAGAACGACACTCCGTTTGTATGGGAAGGTGAAATTCGGCCGAGCTTACTGCGGACTCTTAAGTAGTTTTGAGTTCGCCCTATTGAGGCATATATATGTATGTATGTAAATACTTTATTGTACATAAGACACAGGTAAAAATACAGACAAAAAAAAGTTAAATCGGTACAAAGGCGAACTTATCCCTGTAAGGGATCTCTTCCAGTCTGACATCCATATTGTGCTTGGTTTCTCAGTCTAGGAGCGACCAATAAATTCAATGTTGCTAGGTGGATTTTAACTTAACACGTTGATGGACACTATTCTAGACACTAGAAATAACAATAGAATTACGCCTATAGGCGTCTACTGTCCATCAATGCATTAATCTAGCAAAGATGCATGTAAAAACATTTAAAACATTTTTTTGCGTCACCCAGTGTTTTATAAACAATTTGAACTTACCTGCTGTGAGAAATGCACTAAATCCTGATATCGAACTGCTCTATACTGCAACAGGACTTGGAAGATGGACCGGCTTTTCCACTTCATGGCAAACCTTTTCAGAAATAAAGAAGTTTCTTCGTCGATTTGACCTGTAGATTTGTTTATTAGGGGTCCATACGCTTTCCGAACTATGTAACCCCTGTACGCTGGAATAAAATCAGATCTTTAAAATCAGTAATTTTGAAGAATATAAGGTTATTAGATTTTTTTATTTTAATCTTTTTACCTTTTTGTATAAGTAACGCCGCCTCATCGTCGGTTACATTCATAGATTGTTGTTTCTTTAGTTCTTTAACTACAACAATATCCGTCAAATTAGTGTAGGTATGCAGTGTAATAAATATTTAAAATTTTAAAATGTCTGATGCATGTAAAGATAACTTACTGTGCTTTGCTTTTGATTTGTCCTTAACTGCTTTTCTTCTAGCAAGATAAGCTCTCATCATGCATTGCACTTTCACAATCTTCTTCACTTGCGTTTCGTATAACCTTAAATAATAAGTCAGTTATTACTCCTACTACCACATCGTACTGAGATTGCAGCTTCATATTATGTTTATACAACATCGGTGTACCTGGCTAAAAATTCTTCATTGTAGTATTTCAAGAACACCTTGGTTTTGCCTAGTTGCCATCCTTCCATTTTGAGCCGAATTAACAGTAACCTGCAGTTGTCTTTTGTCACCTCCACAGTTTCATCAAAATCGAAGGCTAAGAAGCGGTATCTGGAATAATTTTGGGTACTTATAAGACAACTAAACTTGCAATCTTTCCATAACTTATTTTCTTGTTACGATTATGATATACCTTCTAATAAATTCAGCGAATGGTATTCGGCTTGAGAAACCATTTTGTCTTGCTTTTGCAGTATCTAAGATAGCAAGAGCTCTTAGTTGCTGTCGAACAACTTCTGTCTGAAAACCTCTGGGGTTATCGCTCAGATCCGCTCGTATGCATCTGACGTAGTGTGTGCCCCCACTACCTGGGCCTATGGACAGTTGCTTGAGGATCTCTAAACTGGTCGCTCTGTAAGTAGCAGCTGCTGTTCTCATTCTATGTACTTGTGAAAATTGACCTTTGGATACCGTGTTATACTTCTGAAAAGATAAGCAAAAATATGACAGCTCTTCAAAATAATTTTAGACTGAATTCTACACTAACTCTCGAAATTAACATACTTTGACTCTTGCTTTGATATTTTCTACCTCCTTTTCGGATTTGGTTTTTACGACGGTAACTTTTGGTTGGCTTGAGGATACAGTTAAATTGCCTGTCTTAGTCAATTTGTTTCTAAATAATTCTTGGACCGTTGTGTTGATGGACGCTCTCATAGTTTCTATCATCTCTGGCGGCAGAAAGTCTTTATTTTTGTCGGCTATTTCCCTAGCATCGTAATTGACTTTTCCTGTATAGTGTGCAACGCTAAACTCATGACTGCCCGATAACTTTATGTATGGTCCTTTGCAAGATGTTCGGATTGTACCTGAAATATGAATTCACATGTTAATAGAAGTTATGTTATTGGACGCATTCCCATCTAAACTTTCACTTACTCATGATGAACTCTTGTCCACTCCCAGTACGACTAGCTTCGTCTAGAATATAGAAAAGACCTAGGGGCCTTCCCATGAGCTGATCGACTGAATGCTTATTGTCATAGAAATGTAAAGCAACTACATCTATCTCTTCCTCGGCTGTTTCTTGCATTTCCCATGCAAAAACTCGCTGATTGTACAAGAATTGAATCTGCTCATTGGTCGTGTTAACTATTAGCTGTTCTAAACGGTTTCTATGGTAGCATTCAAAACCGAACATGTCCAGCAAACTCACAGAATATTTATCTCCACTGCAAATATAATAAAAAATATTAGAAAATAAATTCACGATGTGGTAGAAACAAGGTTATTAATAATTTATGTCTTTATTGAAGACCGAAGGTACTTACAATACTGATCTCATAAAAGATAATTTTGAATTTATTAAATT
Organism: Epinotia ramella; assembly: GCA_947578815.1. NCBI lineage: Eukaryota > Metazoa > Arthropoda > Insecta > Lepidoptera > Tortricidae > Epinotia > Epinotia ramella. The sequence goes on from OX388206.1 coordinate 21,922,021, forward strand.
AATCATCCAGTCGATCAGCCGTTTGTATAATGCACTCGCTAACATGTCTCGAGCATCTCTAGCTTCATCTGTAGAATGTTTTCTTTTCACCGCAGTTCCTCTTTCGATTAAACAGTAGTTAAGAAGTGCCCATAAAAATTTGGTTTCCTCGAGAGACAATAATTTTGCAACTTTTTTGGCTTCGTCCGGGTTTTCTATTTCTGCTGATCCATTCTTGCCATCTTTAAATCTGACGTTACCAAGGGTGAGAATAGCAGCTAAAATAGTTTCAAACATAATGATGTCCTCTTGCTCCCAATCTAAAGCTTTAAGATTTTCTATAAATTCCTTATATTTAGAAACATTTTCGTCCGGAGTTTCTCTTGCGCATATTTTAACCTTTTTTAGTTCTTCTTGTATTCTCAAATATCGGTGTTTTCTGTTTTTATCAAGAGATAATTCATCCAGTCTGTTTTCAGCTTCCATGGCGTCATAAAAATAATATAGTAGTTCAAAGTTCGCATGAGACCTTAAAATAAACAAAATTATATTAGTCTTCGAGTCATTTATTTAACTACCTATTATTAGCATTGTTAAATAGATCACCACCTCGATGGGTTGACGACATTACAAGGTCTGCGGACTGCTGCTGGATAAAACTATCACTGGACCGGGAAGCGTGGCGTACTCGAAGAGCAGACCCCCTATCATGGTCGGAGGACAGGATAGAGCGTCCGTCACTGGCTGACACCGTTCGATAGAACGAGACGACGCTCCTATCTTGTCACTTATCGCGTGATAAGGCTGACCATGATACGGGGTCAGGTTCTCTCCTCAGCAGTGTGCTATTAATGACGATGAAGCATAATTTAGATCAGTACTCTTACATATCCGTGGACGAGACCCTCCACTTCTCCAATTGGTACAACCAAAATATTGCTCCACTTAACTTTCCAGAACTGCCATAGGTTACTTGAATTTGGAATATTCCTCTTGTAGAATGTGCGTTTATAGGTGTGCCAGCACTAATAGCTGCTTGAATAACATTTTTAGCCCTTTCAATTCTGTCAGCAGTGTTATTCTTCATCGCCCCTAAGTGAGTTAGGTGGCCTAAGGCATGGTTCATGTTGGTAGTTTTGCCTGATTTACTTTCTCCGGAGAAAACAATATGTTGAGCTTCGTTATGATGAAGAGCATCTTGGTATGCTCCGTCAGCTACAGCAAAAATATGTGGTTCATTGTCAGATCTTGATTTACATTCGTACTTTTTGTGATACTAAAAGAAAAAAAAAATGACATTAATATTCCAGCTCCAGAGTATTTCCACAGGTTATTAATACAGAAATCCATACATACGTCTTCGTTGTAGATATCGTCATTGGTATTTGGATTGAGAATAAGAAGAACATCGCCTATGAATGACGTAAATGAACCTTTGGCTAGTTTAGTCTGCAATTCAGCTAGAATACTGTCTTCTGTTAGTACTTCTAGAGCAGCTAGATCTTCCACTTGCATAGTCTCTGATTCACAAATACCTTCAGTTGTTAGTAGGCCATTCTTAATTATCCGTTCTGGTAGTTTGCTTGGAAGTTCTTGATCTTTCACCTCACTCACTAACATTTTTAGTTCGGTGGTCAACTGTAATGTCATGGTTATTAATTTTTAATAATGTAGGTACAGGCCTTTACTTGAACTGTTTAATAGTGGAAACTTACGTGAAAATCATTTTCAGGAACAGACTGAATAAATGGATGCTCCTCCAACTCTATTGCGTAAGGCCGGTGTTCAGGATTTTTCTCGAGACATCTGTATTTAATTTACACAGGAATAAATAAAAAATATTCAGCGCCTAAAGGCCAGTGTTCATTAAGTATATCTGCACTTACTCGGTTATAAAGTCGTTAATATCATTACACCACATTGCTGGCCTGCTGACACTAGGTGGAGGGTTTCTTACGATTTGAAATAATGCTCTCGTCGGGTGCATATCTTGGAAAGGTGCTTTGGAGTCTGCCATCTCTATTGTCGTTATTCCCAGTGCCCACACATCGGCCCTATTCCCGTACCCGTCTCCAAAAATTACTTCCGGTGCCATCCAACCCGGTGATCCGATATTGGTTCTAGCTTTGTCCAGTGAACTATTCAGTTTCTTAGACAAGCCGAAATCGGACAGCTTCGCTTCCCCGTCTTTTGTTATGAGTATGTTACTGCATCTCAGATTGCGATGCATCACTTTGTTCTCGTGCAAATAAACCAGCGCCTAGAACACGATTGAAGCTGAATTGATTGCACCAATCAGAGGAGTCAACACGTGAGGCTGACAGGTAGTGATGGAGTGACCGCCCCTTAGGTACGGTGTTCCATTACGGAGTATCGGATTGTTAAGACGGCTCGGCGATACTAATGTCAGTGTCAGTCAAGAGCCCACGCCCCCGAGATTCATTGGGGGCTATTTGCATACGTATCGGGCCCTGGGCTGTCGCAGGCGGCCTGTCTGCGCTCTCTACTGTCTGGTATATCAGTGTGTTTAATGCGTTCATTACGATCGTTTAAGAGTTAGGGATGCGGTCGAACAGTTGTTCTCGATGTGTGAATTTCTAAATTTCGCCCGGTATATATTTAATAGTACATTACTGCAGAGGCCGGGAAGTGAGGGGTTGCCGGCCGAGTACATATAAAAGGCCGAGCGTAGCGAGGTCGGATAGTTATGTATGAGGCTGGCAACCCCTTTTCACGCCGAGGTATGTAATGTATAGTGCTTTTCTCAAACATGCAATGAAATAAATTAAAAAATCTTCAAGAAATCAAACTTTAATTATCATGGCTGAACGCCGTGATCCTGTGCCACAAATTGTGGAATGGAAATTAAAAGACCATCTTGCAGGCCTAGGCCTCCAATTTTGTATGAAATAGGTACCATTACGGGTCTCTCGTCTCGCTGCGCCCGAAACGTGACCCTTCGAAGCCCATTATGAAGAACACAACGTCAATATAATTATACATATATTTTTTGTATAATTAGAACAGAAAAATGGGAGTTAAAAAAGGTAACTTAAGGTTGTGTGCTTATACAAGCTTTCATCAATAAATAATTTGTTTGTTTTTACTTTAGCCGTTCGTTACAATATCTATTCAACCATAAACATTTTTTTTTATGGTATGCGTACAATAAATTAACAAATTACTTTAAGCGTGAGAACAGCGCGTTCGTTTATTAAGTTATGAATTATCGTCTTCCAATTATGGTTTCGGTATTTGTAACAGTCTGCGGAAATTCGTACCTACAAGTACCTATCGAGTAATAAAATCTTATCTAATAGGTATATATATATGTCTGTAGACAGTGACACCAATCGCGTATAACAAAACCGGTCAATAAAAATACGGACAATAAGTTTACAAACAAATCAAATAAACGTGCTCATATCCAATGCTAGATAAAAACAGTAATGAACTTGTAAAGCTTCACGTGTGGCTTCTTACAATGTTGCCGTTCAGATTTAACTAAAATATCGATAGTTTCCCACCGCAAACAGAATTTGATCGTACCTTACGAGATGCAACATCGATAGATATGCATGGGAGATCTGCCGAAGGAGAAGGACGGAGCACCGGTATTGTGAACCAAGTGGCTTGCATAAAGATAATACGCATTTAACTAACGGGCATTCCTAAGAGTCTTAAGAGATCAGTTCGAACTCGGAGATTGTAGACTTTGAGTGAAGATAGTAAGGGCAGTAATCGGATAACGTGGAAGTGTTCGCAGGATCATTGGCTACCGAGCCGGGGGTCCGTATATCTTGTGTGCGCGAGCATTATTTACGATAATTGAGCGATGCGCCGCGATGGGGGGCCGTCATGGTGTTGTCGGGCGCGCTCCGACATTCGCATCGACAAGTTCGACTGTTCCGTCGCGAATCACATCAAATAAAGCGGCGTGCATTTTAAGTAATGGCCCTAGATAGTATACCAATACGTGGACCTTCGCCGGGCAATATTTTATTCCGCGTCACGTGAGGAGCAGGCATCGCCCGGACAAAGATCCGAGAACAATTGAGTTTGCATTCAAAGTACCAACCAATTGATTCAACCGTTGAAAGGTGGACTGGCAGGTCCTTTGTTTTATAAACAGCCATCCCTACTCGAATGTGACGAGAGACATGTTTATAGTCAGTCGAATATGGTCTTACCTTGATCGTATATTTGAGGATGTAAGCGATGTGTTCCTCGGACATTTTTCTGTCGACCGCATTCAGTTTTCTGACAATATCGATGACAGATCCGCATTCACACAACTGCAAAATGGAGGATACATCGATCTGACTTATGCATAGCCTTAGCGAGTCGGGAAAGGAAGATTTATGTGCTATTCGTGGACAAGTGGCTGACCTTTCAGTCGTACTAAATTTATGTTCCTTACCTCGAGCACGAACCAAATCTTCTTGACACCTTCCGACCTCTCACAGAACACTCCATAGAAGTCGACGAGATTGGGATGTTTGGTAAGATCCCTGAGGATCTTGTACTCTTCTTGGATGTGTACTTCGGTGTCATCGTTGTAAGTTTGTACTTTGATGGCGACCGCCTTGTCGGCGGCCTGACCGTCTGTTGCTTTGAAGACCTTGCCAAAGATGCCGGAGCCAAGCTTCGCACCGAGGGTATACCTCTCTGTAGGGCTCGGCAAGGACGATATATTTAAACCGTCCTTCATTTTACCTACACATGAAAAACAAATCGTAAATAACTCGATCCACGGATTTTACACTCAAATAAAAGCTGGTAATTACAACAACAATACAATGTTGCTCATGTCTAATCCATTCACTGGTACGGTCAGCTTCATATAGTTGGTAGCAGCCAAACAAAGTAGCCAAATATATCGCAACACGTCTTTATTACTGTAGGAGTAAGAATGTGTTACGATATATTTGGCTGCTACTTACTAACTATATGATGCTGACTGTACTTACTAGGAAAGAAAATATATATATCTTAAATTAAATGCACTGTTATTTATTGTATAGATGCGATAAATTGCACATTACTTACCTCCGCCGTTGCTGGCTTCTCGGCCCCGAGTGCCACCGCCGTCGGAGCCCCATCAAGTGCTCGGGCTTCGGAATTAGTTCTAATCCCTCGTAACAGTATTAGGTCATAATGCCCTACGACCTTGCATGCGTTGGATAACACGGTGATTGGGGACGCGTAGGGTTTTAATTACTGTTTGTTTTTAAGATGGCCAGGTCAAGGTTCGAATTAGAATCTAAACTGATTAAGGACAAGACAGAAATTAATATAATATAGCAAAGTATTTCGTATCATATATAACTTTGTACTTAATTAGGTTAGGATAAAACGTATCTATACGCCGCCATTTAATAGGCATTTCCCTGATACAAAGCAGCATCCATATCAGTATTCGAGAGCAAAAGAGTCGAAGCAGAACTGAAAGTCGAGGATGCAGATCATAATTTCTGTAATTATATCGAAAAGCAAAAAATTAAACTGGATATAAACCGTTTAGACATAAGCGTTTTTTCAACATCCCTTCAATCAGTCAGACCTACCTAAACAAGACTAGATCATTCAAAACCCTCGCAACGTTGAAGCCTTCATTGTTCGAAACACAATCGATCAAGCCAACAGCTACCGATCAAGCGAAGGTAATACTAAATAGCAGAACATGGAACACAATAACAAAGAGATAAAACAGTCCTTTTTAATCCCAGAATCGGACTACCGTAAACTTTTTAGGATCGTGTCTTATTGTTGTGTCGGAAAGTGATGTTCTGGTCCACACGAGGGTGAATAACTTGACAGATCTGAGATAACTCGGTGGCGGAATCGTTATTTCTAATACGTTCCAAAGTTCGTTGATCTGGTCCTTGAAATTTTGGCCTTCCAAATTGACCTTAATCGGCTGAGGATCTGGGTAATAGTTATACACTCGGCGCTGGCTAGCCAGTTCCTATATATGCTTGAACTGGTCTTGACACGCTGTGTCAAAGCTGTGCGAGGCAGCGGAACTGTGTGCAAGGAAAAAAACCACCAATATTGCATTGCAGGCTATTCATTCAATTTTTCCCTCGCACATTGATATTCATTGTCACCTAGATCAATAAGTTATTTTTATACTCGTCGACTACTCGTTTATCTTTAAAATTAGTACCTCGCAAACCATAACGCAATTGAATGCAAAAGTTTATGCTCTATGGACAATCGAAATAATAATTATTCAATTGTACACATAAACAAAATTAATTTCGACCAATCACGAGGCTCGATTTACAGAAAGACACCAACGCGTTTTAAGAAAAAGCGGTTGGCTGCACTTCGTTTCAGCAGGGCGATTTTCAATAGATACCTAGATTCCAAGTTTGTTTAATAAATTATTATTTTGAAGTATTTTGAAGTCTTGAACCTTAATTAGGCCACTCCACTCAGCAAGCTTCGGGGCCTAAACGTGGTACTCGACTGAAAAAGCATACATTATATAACGTTTGCATAAAATACTACTTTATTTAATACGATATACGTCCTATATGCAGGTACTTACCTACACAGTAAAAAGAAACTTAAGGAAGTTGAATTACTAATGCTAATTAAATTACGAGTACCTATCTGCTAAAAATACCAGCAGACACGCACCCTGGTAGGTGTATAAATACTCGTAGTATTTATAAATAAAACATTCATTTCTTTTAGAAATGCTCAAGAACTTGCTACCGTTAACTGTATCACGTGTTGATACATTCTGAAGACTCTTCAAGTGAAGTGACGGCCAAGTACTTTGAATTTTGGACAAACAATATTTCACGTCTCACTCGACCCATTGACGAAGGTAACGGCACTCGACTTGCCATGAAGATATTTTTAATATTCATTCTACTTTAAAACGTGCGTCAACGACGCTGTTGCTTTATAGTTTTTATTGAAAAATGACAGGGATAACCGTTTGATCTAATATAGATCTTCGTTTCATCATCTGATGTTTTTAAAGATTACTTTCATGATTTTTGTTACCTAATTATCTAGCTCAATGATCTGCGTGAACGAAAACGCATATACGTGTGTTGCCGGCACTGAACATGTCCCTGATTTAGATTTTTATAAACATTTTCCTCTGGCAGTTTGTCCTGTTGTATGGAAACATTTTCTTTTTTATCATAAGTGCCTCATTTCTTTATTTACCTACCTGGAAAATCAAATACACGTCTAAAAAGCATCTAGCACCATTACGCACATTAAAACTCTTTGTCGTTTTTAGGGTTCCGTAGCCAAATGGCAAAAAACGGAACCCTTATAGATTCGTCATGTCTGTCTGTCTGTCTGTCTGTCTGTCTGTCTGTCTGTCCGTCCGTATGTCACAGGCATTTTACTCGAAAACTGTAAGGTGTATTTGAATAATTTTGTTAGAATAGGTGTATTTTGTTAACCGCTACATAGTTTTGTAACATAATTACTAAAACAATTTTTTTTTAGGGGTGCACTCCATACATAAAACTGAAAGTTAATTTTTTTTTCATTGCAAGCCCACGTGTGGCACATCAATCGATAGGCCTTTCAAAATAAATATAAGGTTTCTAAGCAATTTTTTTGTTTAAGTGAATAGAGTCGGAGATAATCTCCTCGAAAGTCACTAAAATTGTGTCCCCCCCCCCTCTAATTTTTGAACCGTGTATTTTAAAAATATGAAAAAAATCATGCTCATAGGGCTTATTAAATTCTCTCAGCGAAAATTGTTTTGAACAAGATCGGTTCAAAGGTTTTTGAGATATTTCTAAAAAACTGCCTTCCTTTAAAGAAAAGGACGTAAGTGCCATAAGATTTCAGTAACGATAGGTACGACCTTTTAAAACTCTTTGCCGAATGTTTGTTAGGAACCTACTTATTTGACTTAGCATGGCTTAGCAGACGAGCAGAGATCGAAACAGTTGCGCGCTGAAATAAGACACAGCTGTTTTGTTTGACTACGCTGCGAAACCAAGATTTAAATCAATCTCGAATTCAACCCTTAAAATGATCTCTACATCGACAGAAACGGCGCACCTTCATCCATCGAACTGCTAACACATCCCGCCTCACCTAATATGAAAACGTTGTTTTTATTTACATTCACTATATCAATAGCGGCATCAGTTCGCCCTGGGTATTACCGTTTCGGCGGCGCGTTAGAGCACAAAAGCCCTTCAGCCGGGAAGCCAAATTAACCAGAAATAATGAGATAATTGCAAGGACTCATTGAAATTTGCTGAGACGCTGCTTGTGAGATCTTTGATATCATACAATAGGAAGCGGGTCTTTGTAGCTGCAACGTGAAAGATTTTATAGATACTTATAGAGATTAAGTGTAGACGTTTGTTCAAGGGATTTGAGTATAATAAAGTAGCTGCTTGCTTTTATACATGTATTAGGTGTCTCTCCAATCTCAATTAAAGTGTCTCTAAATACAGCTATCGTAACATCATATATTATCAGGACATCGATTTCGTCGACACTTTGCATCGCAATGTGATTTCATTGCGCGTACTCGCTTTGATCGGATTTTTTTCTCGGCGCGTGTGAAACGAGAGCGCGCGATATCAATCCGTCAGTGTCCTGTCCAGCGGCGCTACCACGAACTTCGAAAGTCGAAGTTCGTAATACATGCATCCCTGTCACTCGATTAAGGGAGTGCGATAGAAATGGAAATACCCGAACTTCGACTTTCGAAGTTCGTGGTAGCGCCGCAGAAGGGTAATCAAATCACGTAACGTTCCGATCGCGCGTTAGGACACTTGAACTGTCATTTTTCCATGTAAAAAAATATATTTAGATCAACCTAACGTACGTGCAATGCGTTACGTGATCGACCTGCAGTTGATTAAAGTAAGATACACAGGTTTTTTGAATTTCGTACTTATACGATAAGCGTTATGACCTAAATAAAATTAACCTGCTGTTTCGCGCTTGTTGGATAGAGGCTATTAAAAGTCAACTTTCGGTCCCTGAATACATTAGGGAAGAAATTCAATAGGAAGAAATTAATTTCCTAGTTTAGTGGAACTATAAGCCACTCCCTTTCGTTTATGAGCACCAGCTGAGACGTTTATACCTTTGGCTGATAACATAAACCCGAATCGACCTAGTCTCAGGAACTCTGTCTCGTATTTATAAGACCGTTTTAAGGATGGGGAGTCAGGGAATATTTATGCACAAAAAATCTGTAAAATTTTCACTATTTATTAAATTACCGAATAAAATAACCGGTACAAAGGTGACCTTAAGCTACAATAAATATTTACGTTAATACTTAAATACGACACTGAGAATGCTACTGGAATGACATTATTATTTACAAATTAAATTATTATTCGATGCTTATTATGGCAGAGCCTTGTACAAGAGTACCTACCACTTTTGTCCCTTGTAACTTATAAGATAAGGACGCCAGCGGGCAGCGGGGCGGTGAGCGAGCGTTCATACATTCAAGCTGTTTCAATGTATGGCCAACCGCTCGCCGCCCCGCTGCCCACTGGCGTAACTTGCATAATTTATGACGGGAAAACACATTAAACGCAGTTGGCGCAATGAGAGAATTGAGAGTCAGAATCTTGTCATACGCTATGACAATAATATCAGTTATCACTGTCACATCGGCTGTTTAATTGGTTAATAATCATTGTTGTAATATCGATTGTAAACAATTAACTAACCAGTGACCAGTTATGACAGGTATTACAATCGATATGACAGCCAATTAAGTCATGGTAATAATGATCCTCCTAGCCTTTTCTCGGTTGTAGCCAAGAGGAGCCCGGGGTCGGCATTGACACCCAATCCCAAGATTTGGCTTAACGTGGTTTTTTTACTGAACATTTTCGCAAAATACCTAATGTTAGATGGGTGAGTCTGATGAGTACAGGTTGGAGTGTGGGGTGAGACAGGGAGGGTTGACCTCACCTACGCTCTTTAACCTGTAAGTTAACGGACTAATCGAGGCGCTCAGCAGAACCCATGTCGGCTGTCATATGGATGGAGTGTGTTTTTAACAACATAAGTTACGCGGACGACATGGTGCTTCTGAGCGCGTCGGTGTGTGGGCTGCGTAAGCTGCTGAAAATTTGTGAAACGTATGCAACAAATCATGGCCTTAAATATAATGTTGCTAAGAGCCAGTTTGTTTGAGTGCGATCGTAAGAAGACAGTGGAAATTCCTGCCATTTGCCTCAATGGTACCCCTCTATGTATAAAGTGGACCATTTCAAGTACTTGGGCCATGTGATCACGACAGACCTCAAAGACGACCTGGACATGGAAAGGGAACGAAGGGCACTGTCGGTCCGGGCGAATATGATCGCCCGCAGATTTGCAAGGTGCTCCAAAGAGGTAAAAGTTTCATTGTTTAGGGCGTTTTGCACCTCCCTCTATACCTGCAATCTGTGGGCGCAGTATGCGCAACGGGCCTATGGGGCCCTTAGGGTCCAATATAATAATGCGTTCCGGGTGTTGATGGGACTGCCTCGTTTCTGTAGCGCATCAGGGATGTTCGCGGCCGCGCGCGTGGATTGTTTCCATACGAGCATGCGTGCGCGCGCCGCGCCGCATCCCTGGTGCGCTGGGTGCGCCGCAGTCCCAACAGCATTCTGCGCATGATAGCGGACAGGGTTGACTGTCCCTACATGTCGCACTGCGAGGGATTGCACTCCCCTGTCCAGTGTTGTTTTGTTTTAAATATAAGTTTAGATGTGCCAACTAACCCCGTAGTTTTGTAAGTTCTACTAATAAAATATGTGTCCATGGTTACACGAAATAAAGATCATTCATTCATAATCCCTACGACCCGTCATGAATGGTTTAAGTAGTTGATAGAATTACAGCTAGCTACCTACTCGATCATTTCTTTCTTAGTTTAATACAATAATTAATACTGTTCGATACTAACTGATTAGTTGTGTTACTTGGAATGTTACAAGTTAAACCCGAGAACAATGATGTCATATAAAAATACAACCGAATTGAGAACCTCCTCCTTTTTTTTAAGTCGGTTAAAAAAGAGGTAGATATGCCCTACAAAAGTCGCACACTAAAACTTAGTCAATTGTATGACCTTGCCTCAGTGTCGCGTCGTCAATGGTACGTATAAACGTGTCTCAGCTGTCAGATTTGGTGGTCAATTTTAAACACGGAATTTCATATAGACAACGTCTACCTCTTTTTTATATTATCATTGCCCGAGAATCGAAAATAAATGTCTACAATATATCTTGCTCCACATGCGTATGATATTATGGTATAGATAGATAACTCGTGGTGGATATTACTCGTCTGTAATTGTATCCTTAGGCGGCCCTTACACCTGTAAGTTACTTACGTAAGTTCAGTACAAATATTGCTTACAGACGACTTACGTGAGCAGTATTTGTACTGAACTTACGAAAGAACTTACAAGTGTACAACAGGCCTTATAATAAATTTATGTACTTTCCCTAAAAACAAATAAATAAATGTATATGTACAGCGCTTCACCTTAAGACGTTAAGTACAAATTTATAAAATATGTATCCCTTATTCATCACTTTTTTGAGTAGGTACCTAGTATGTAAAAAAATGGATACATTTTTTGCAATTGACTGTACCACACGACATTTATCAAAATATTTTCGATATTAATCTTATAGACATATATTGTGTTTACACAATGTAGTACACTTACCTATTTTTTTTTACTTTTATACCCAACGTCAGCGTATCTTTACATGGGTACCTACCCTCCTAGTGCGTTCCTTGTTCAAGTATTAAATTAAATTAAAACTAAAAATGGGTACCTACCCTCCCAGTGCGTAATTAAAATAATTAAAGCTATTTTACGCTCATACTCGCAATCGCTAATGATAATTACCAACGAGTGAGATTATCTTTAGTTTTATATGATTGGAATGTAAGTTCATGTTTAACTCAGTTTTTACATAAGGAATGTTTTGCAAGTAGTAAAATGTTAAAGTTAGCGACACTTGTAAATATCATTGATACTCAAGTACCTACCTGAGAATAATGTTAGATCGTAACATTTTATATCAGCAGCGGACGCAGTTATTAAAAGCTTTGTTCGAAAGACTCAACTCATTTCTACAAACCGGCCAAGTGCGTGTCGGGCCACGCGCAGCGTAGGGTTCCGTAATTGCCCGTCTGTCTTTGTTACATAGACACGCGCGCCCCAACTTAAGTTTACTTTACTCGACACTATTGCCTCCAACAGAAATTAGGGCTTTCAAGCCCAATATCCAGCAAACGGATCACTGAGTTGAACAATGGTTTGTGGTAACCCCAATAATATTTTTAAACAAGCTATCCAAAGATACCTCAAACCATGGGTTTAAAAAGAAAAAAAAATACATCCCCAGACATGCAGGGGAGGTACCCAAAAAAAGATTTTTTGAAGTGATAACTTCTTTAGCGGCGCTGAGCACTTTTTGGGATGGGGAAAAATTGTTAAATACGCGACAGAGTTTTGTGACGTCAGATGTGAAGGAGGTCACTTTTTGCTGCTAGCCGATTTGACTTCATTCAAAACTGAACGCTATTCGTAAGAGTATAAAGCCGTTAAACACTTTTTGCAATAGCATATTCTGCAAATAAATTTGTAATAATACCAACGCATCCTTCACCGTTTTGCTATTGAGAAAATTCGAATAGTTCGAATTTGGGCGTTATTCCTAAAGATATAAAGCTTAGAAAAATATTTACCAACGGCAAAAACAAATTGATATTTGGGTCGCCACCGCCGTCTGCTGTTGTGCTGTTCTTGCAAATTCGAATAGTTCGAATCTAGACGTTATTCCTAAAGAGATAAAGCTTTGAAAAATATTTGGCAATGGCAAAAACAAATTGGGATTGTGTTTGCCGCCGCCCGTCGGCGCGCCGACGGGCCCGTCCGCCTAAGTAATTGATAATTGTTTATAAATTTGCGTTAAATTCATTTTTGATCGAAAAACTGTTACAATGGTATTGAGTTTTCACTTCTGCCAGCACTCCCGGTCTTTTTTTTTTAAAGATTTTACTATACTGTTTTGTCGGCGTGATTGATTTATATACCCATGCCGAATTACAGCTTTCTAGTAGTAAGGGTCACTGCGCTAAGCCGCAGACGGACAGACGGATATGGCGAAACTATAAGGGTTCCTTGTTGATTACGGAACCCTAAAAAAGAAACATTTTGTTTTTCTGAATTGAAGCACCTCCATCATTTGAATGATTACCAAGCCAATCTTCAGAATGCAGATATAGGTATTTTCACTAATGTTAAATAATCACGAGCCCCTTATGCAGTAATTAAGAGACTGTGATCTACTTACACGGACGCAGAGCACAAAAATACCAACACAAACTTCTATTACCCGTCAAGTAACAGATAGTGTGGTCTTTAAAAAATGTAGACACATGCTCTGCTTATGCAGTTATCAACTTTCAATAGAACGAAACGTCACATCACAAAGTCACTTCACTTGCACACAGCCACCCATTTATCGTCCCTACATCTCTGGCAGTCCACCCTACAGCACCAGTGGAACGTGCAATTGCAAGGCTTGATGCTGGACTTCCTGATGAGCGCGTGTCCTCGTCCGCAGCAGAGGAGGTCACAGGAGCCCGACCTTGAGGTTCGGCCGATCCGGCAGACGCGGCCAGAGGTCCCGGCCGAGTCGGTCTTAGGGTCCACTTCGCAGAAGCTAGGAGATCTGGGAAGAAGGAATCAGGTCAGTGAATTTAATACCTTATTGCAACCGTATTAGACGAAAAACTAGAATTTCAATTGCAAATGGCGTCGTTGTTGGGTTTCCCTAACAAGCAGGCGTATTATATAACAGTGGCGACATCTGGGGAAAATGAGCAGTTTAACCCCATTTTCAACCACGTTTTCAAAGTTGAAGTATCGACGACGGCCCTACAGAACGACATGTCTCAGAATTTTAACAACGTTGGTTGTTTTTGTGCAATAATTAGTAACTATGATTGTTCAACACTACAGTGACTAACATTATTCAATAGCTACTATGTGTGTGTAATGATTTTAATCATATTAGCCCAATAACCTTTGGAAACAAGTTTCACGAACATTTCAAAGTTCAACTTACTTTTCAAAGAACAGCAGGCTAGTTTTCGGCGCTGGACGAGCCCGGCTCCGCCTCCTGCCTCTGGGTCGGCCTCGTAATACTGAAAATCCATTGTTCAGCTCCTCTTGTGCTACTATTAGACCCTGGGAAGAGTTAAACGTTGTTAGATTCTTAACTTCAAATATTTCGTTATTGCATAGGCCTGATGCCTCATTTCTACTAGTGCTATACTTATATTTACATTATTAGTATTATTACTGACATACTACAGACAAAAGCCTCTAAGGGTGAGTATCTACATCCACAAAGCTGTGGGAGGTAGCGGAGTTTCCTCGCGCGGGTTTCCACGCACGCTACGTCGTACCGCTCTGGAGGATACTCTTCCTCATTCACTCAGTAATATTTAACGGCAAAAGTTGCTATACATAATAAATAATAGTGAGCAGGTTATATACATATAACATGCTCAAAATCTCCACAAGTCTTATTCTAGTAAAGTAAAGATAGGTCATTTGGAGCAATTCGTTCACGTATCTCCTTAAATATTCTGAGTCCGACTGTTTCCGTGACGTATTTATATGGCAAAACTGTCACCTCCAATCCTGTTCGCGGTTTGATAATACTGGTCAGGCTGGAAATTCCTGATCCAGGGCCTAATAAACTGGTGTCCAATTACCTTCCTATACTGTCGTTTGATAGTGGAAGCCACGACTCTGAAGTCGGGCGTTGCTCGCCAGCAGGTCCGCAGCTGACAGCTGCCGGAGAGGCCGTGGCACTTGCAGCGCACCTCCATGTGAGACGAAAGTATCTGAAAAAAAAAACTCTATATAAATAACATAAAGGAAAGTCAAACTAATACAAGAATAACATGTGACGATCCATAATCTGTATGTAGGTAGCTGATGCGATAGCCTGCACTTATTAGTCTTCCGTTAAAACTATCAGTGAAACGGCGGACAACACACGTACTTATCAATAGAACATGGGCAGTTCTTTTTTCATTTGGAGTCAGTAATTACCTAGACCAATAAAATAAAATAAAAACTTAGAAGGTTGGTTGGTCGCTCACGGGTGTATGACGTAAAAGCACAGTGTTTACCTTTCATAAGGTAAGAAGTAGGTACGACGGACGTTGCTACTTGAGAATATTTATGTGCCTGAAAATTAGTTTCACACTAGCTTCCGCCCGCGACATTTATAATATTAAGTAGGAAGTATGTTTATTGAACGTATCTTGCTATCTTGAGTCAA
The DNA here is from genome assembly GCA_947578815.1 of Epinotia ramella. Lineage (NCBI taxonomy): Eukaryota > Metazoa > Arthropoda > Insecta > Lepidoptera > Tortricidae > Epinotia > Epinotia ramella. The sequence goes on from OX388206.1 coordinate 21,937,341, forward strand.
TGTAGTTTCCAGTGAAACGACAGAAGGCTGGAGCGTCCATACTTAGATATCTTGTGATACATTTTGGCGTGTAGGGCATTTGGTCTAATTTTGGTTATATTTAAGCGGAAAACAATGAACGTTTATGATTGTTATTTCTGGCTATCTAGTTTTGTGAACTGGTAAGTATTATATAATTCAAACACAATGCAAAGTTCAAGGAAAAACTTGCAATTATATTGATTTATTTCACATTAATTAATTAAGAACGGTTTTGAATTAATCACTGACATGACCGATTTCTCCTTCACATGACCTCGTACCACCAGAAAGTGACCTTGGGTGCACTGGCCGGCTATATTGCAGCACGCCGCTCCGGGCTACATTAAATTGTAAGTCCATGTCGGACGCATGAAAATCATAAATCTGGATCGTACGTGACCGCATCCTTGGCACAATGGCGACGGCGGCGCCACCCAACGCAGCTAGCTCATAACATTTACATAATTAAACGCTGAACTGCAATCACGCTGACGTCTTAATTCCGCCAAAGCCGCCGGCCGAACAATTTTCCAAATTGAGTCGGGCAAAAATTCAAATAAATCGGCGTTTCGGCCCGCCTCCCCGACCCGGCCGGCCTTAATAACCTGGTATTAAGAGCGTTCGCGATAGAATTCGCCACCCAAGACGTCTGTAATACGTCGTAATGAAGCTGGAATATTAAAAATGGCCCCGAACGAACCGCTTATTATGTTCTCACCTCGGCGGGCCGTTCGTGAAATACGGCGCACTAATGTAGGCCCTGCAGCGCGCGCTCGATTGCCCACGACTTTCGATAGTTTAAAGGCGCTATCTATAACACTTTAGTGGTTCAATTGGGGGTTTTGGTTTCAATTAACTGGTTGCACGGCGGAATTGAACCGTAGTGATGATATGTGGAGTAGAAATGGGTGTTGAAGATATGTAATTTTACGGAATAATTGTTTGTCTTGTTAATCATATAGGTTGTATACGGTGCTTTCGTTGTATTTACCAATGTGTCAACTCCTTGCGTTGTAGTGTAGCGGTCTTCTCTCGACACATCTCTCTGTTTATTGCCCTAGGTCAGGAAAGTAAACCAGTTTGGTTCCTTTGTTTACATCTCGTCCCCTTGTCCTCTAACTCAGACTAAACAATGATGTCACGAGCAATCAGCATCATCGGTAGCTCGAAATAGTAACAAATTGACTCGAAACGTATAATTATCTCGACAGAATATAATTAAAACTACTCCGGATTTTTATTATGACTGTTTTAAGTAGCGGTGACCTTTTGAATTGTGCCTAGTTTTGTTAGAATTTATGTGTTTATTTTATGCGAAAAATATAGTTTTTGTAGGGAGCTATAATTTATTCGCCAAAAGTTTTATGAAACTGAACCGAATAAAAATAAATCAGTCAATACACCCATTTTGACGCTATTTGCCCGTGAATCGAAAGTTTAACTTATTTAACATTGCGCTTATTCGAAAATATTGCATGGAGGAAAAGGAAAATTAAAGGTACCTAACTCACAAGCACATCATGTTTTTCATGAGTCATGACATGACACGGACGGGAAAAATATATGCTACAAACGGCCTGAAAGCGTGGCGCTTTCGACCGATGAATTTGACTGTCGACCGTCAAACAGATGGCAATACGTATGAACAAGACATTTTTGCAATTTCAGAGCCACAGTCATAGGCTTAGCAGTTTAGCAAACACTGCAAAAGGTGTGACAACGATCAATATCATCTGCCTACATACGAGTATGTCCCAGTGCTCCAGTCATTATTGAGTTCTAAGGATGTTGCATATATTCCCGCATCTATTGACAAACGGGGTAGGCAATGCACATGAAATTAAGTATTCAGTGCCACTCCAAAATGTGGATAAAATGTGATATTAATTCAGAGCATAAAATAATGTTGATATTAAAGTGATATGTGCTATTCGCCCACAACATGCTTTAGAACCATATCCCACCGCTGACAGGGTGGGGAAGAGGGTGATGTTATTCTCACCGGACACCACACAACACTTGGCCTCTAACAAAATAGTGTGTCTATTGTTTATATAATATAAATGGGCATTTTCAATAATTCGTGTACCCAATTAGCGCGAGTTGTTAAATAAAAATAAACTCAGTGTCAGTTTTGTGACGACAATTAAGCATTCAGTTTGTAATAATATAAACGTTTTCTGTTTAATTTATAAATGATATGCATATACACGTTAATTAAATGTGATATAAGTTAATTTTCACATCATTTCTATACTTAATTTTCGTCACAAACAAAGCTGACACTGAGTAAATTATTGTTTAAAAACTCACGCTAATTGGTTACACGAATAACTGAAAATGCCCCAATACTGGCTTTTTAGTTTAGCACGCGCATCTCATACAAAAAACACAATCAATTCGAAACGTAGGTAAAAGTGAATCACAGTAATCTGAAAGGCGATTAAGTCGGTGACTAACGATGATAGGTTTAAGATGACCGCGACTAACCGACGAACAAATGAACCATTAGTTAAACCGCACACAGCGCTCGATGAAGCCGTTGGTTACGGGATGTTATAGGATTTGAAGATAATGGGAATTCCGATTGGTCGGAGCAGTTGCTGCAATTTTTAATGGGAATATTTATTAATTGGGATGAAATTTATTTTTAACGGACACGTTTAGTTCTGAAAGATTTTATACGCAAGGCAAATGGGCACACAAAAGCGGGCGGGTGTACAAAGAATAAAGTGAAAAGTCGGGCATAAAATGAGTTTGTGCCTTTATCATGTTATTCACTGCTGCAATGTTCCTTTTTACGACTATTAAACTTGGGTAAAAAACATGTATATTACACAAGAATAAAAAATAAAGAAGAAACAGAATGAAAACTAAGTAAACTATGAAACTTCATCAAACTACAAGGAACAATGACAACTGAAGGCACGGGTACAGTTTTCATATAAATCCTATAAAATAAAATTTCTCTTGTGTATAAATTGCCTCAATAACATTACCTATATATTCAGCATTAACCAGGTATTTAATGGAACGCTCATTAGAGACAAATCTTAGATATACTACACGTCTATAACTTGTTATGTCAAACAGATGCTAGTATTTTGTTAAATACCTTCATAAAAACTATCATAATTGAGCAACAGAGGTGCTCAACCACATTTGAATAGTTAAAAGTAAAACATTTACACGTTTAACTCGTGATCTCACTGAATAAAATATTTAGTTTATTGACATCGGCACAAAAACCGTCTATTATTCGTCTAGCTGACGCAACTGTGGCTCGAAAAAATTAATAGCAATTATATTTAAATCGATATCGAACAGTCATCGGGAAACAAAATATTAACTCATCGTATCAATTTTTTGTAACGTAATTATCACCTTGGCTCTCTAATGTGGGACCTAATTTCTTGTGTGGGTCGACGCGAGATCTTTTATAGTCCCGCTGAGGGTCTCGATCTTGGCGCTGGGGCGTGTGTCACACCGTTTATCCTAGTTTGTATGACGTATGATTCGCGAGCATATTCTACGGATACGCTTAATGTTTCATATTGGCTTTTGACCTATAGTTGCTTCTTAAATCGCGTAATAAGTTTTGGCGCTTGAAGCGCGTCAATTACTTAAGCGATATCTTAAAAAATGACGACCTTCCTTAAATGTCCAATAAGAACCCAAATAAATAATAATAAGTAATAATAAAAATAATAGGTTTTTATAATGATTTTATGTTTTGTATGTATAGTTTTATAATTTACTTTTATATAATTATTGTAAAAACCTAGCTTAAGAAGAAAATTTAATAAAGAGAAAAATAATAATAGGTAAAGTGATTTATTTAGGGTAGAATAGTACAATAAGTGGATATAATCTAATTAAGTTATTAACAGCCAAACTTATATCTAGCAGGATTATTCGTATACAATATTATACGCCAATGCGTCTAAAATAAAGGCATAAATGGCCTTTGTTTTACATATAATATTGCCTGTCTAAACATTTTTTACCTCGCATCAAGAAAACAAAACTATATTTAACAAAAATAATGCTTGCGATTGCAGAACTATTTCACTATAGTAAGCAAATTTTCTGTCTCGTCGTAGGTCAGGGTTAGCAACCATGCTGTTATTTTAGTTTGGCATACTTTGCTATTTTGATCGTACACGGAGCATTGTTTATTTATTTTATTATAAAGAAAAGGCCCAGGAAAGAGAAGAAACTGTTAGTAAAAGCGTGTTTAGTGTGAAATTGCTTAAAAATTATATCCATCCGTCTTTTGGCGTGCCTATTAGGGTTGTAGCAAGTCAACTTGTGCTGTTTTAGAATTACGCTCCTGATGAATAGTTGTCAAACTGTGAGTACTTTACATGATTGGTACAATTCCGTGGTCGGAAAATTAACGGACGGAAGGTATCCACTTTCTAAATGGCTCTTTGAGCACGTTCAAGTGTCAATAGAATGGTATTTGCAGCCCCACCCCATGACGTTATACAGTATGTTAGTATAGATTGACACAAAGCCGAATATATCCGATGTATCAGTTCTTTGTTAGCAACACTTCTTAGCTTTTTAAAGACAAAAATAAGTTTACGTACTCTAGCCGCAAGAACGTCTATGTGGCTTCGGAAATTCAGGTTCGAATCAATCATTATGCCAAGATATTTTATGGTATCGACCTTTGATAGAGCAGGTAATGTATTACATACCTGTTGATTAGCAAGAAAGCAATGGTGCGCACGGATTGTGTCGTTGTGTGATGGTTGCACAGATCTTCTCATAGAAAAAGCCATGTATTTAGTTTTTTCAGCATTGAGTGTAAGTAAATTGCGCTTTAGCCAATTAGTAACTTTACAGAAACCTTTCTGATCATACATCATCAATAAATGTGTCTAAATTGCTCTAAGGTATATGTAGGACGAAGATTTATGTGACAAGGTGATATGGTGCTTCGGTACACTTATGGGGGAGCGGAGAAGCTTATTGAGAGGGAGAGTGGATAAAATTAAACTTGTTTCTATAACGTATATGTTCCGAGAAGTTATTCATTCATTATTATTTTATATCCACATTGCCATCTAGAATGCTTGAACTAAGTTAAAATTCTTAGTTGTCATGGTAGTATTTAACGTAGTAGTGTCTACGAACAGCAGACAGTAATTCGTAGACGACAAACTCGTAAACTAGTCGAGCGCTACGCTTCGGTGTGACTCGACCCGCCTTTATTTTGACATTAATAAAAATATCATCGCGGGGGTTATTACAAGCGAGCGTGTCTAACAGAGATCTCACTGGGCGGCTATGCTGTTAATTATGTGGCTACAAAACAAAATGGTAAATGCCGCCGGTACCAAGCTTGAGTGTGGGCCGGACCACCGGCCAAGATTCTACATTCTACATGCCTTAGGCCAATTTTCTTACACCTTGGCGAGGGGTGTATTCTGACATATTATGTTTATTTCGGCGTGTCAGGTGGTGTCAGTCGGATTCGAACAGGATATTTAGGGCTGCATCTATTTCTTAGCTAGGTTCCGACTTTTGATATTTTTTTCTGCTGAGCAACCGTTTGTCAAAATCTACATCTATTGTGTTGTTTATTATGGGGTAGGTAGGTACATTGCAATGTAAGTTTTCTTGCACTAATCATGATGCTTTGTGGAGTAGTATTAACAATGCTTTCGTAATTTAAAATATTAAAAGTGTTATAAAGTATTTATTTCTTAGCTAGGTTCCCACTTTTGATATTTTTTTCTGCTGAGCAACCGTTTGTCAAAATCTACATCTATTGTGTTGTTTATTATGGGGGTAGGTAGGTACATTGCAATGTAAGTTTTCTTGCACTAATCATGATGCTTTGTGGAGTAGTATTAACAATACTTTCGTAATTTAAAATATTAAAAGTGTTATAAAAATCTCCTCAATTGGTAGAAGTTAAGTAATGTTGAAAAATAGTGGGCTTAAGCAGTGCTCTAGTTTTTAATGTAGATAATCTGCAGTTTTAGAAACACAAATTTGAACCCACTAGCTCTAAACATCTGGTTAACTCATCAAACCAGTGATTAACTAATAAGATAATAAACATTTAACTTTTTAATTACCACTAAACTTTAAGGGGCGCCCTGTTACAGAAAGTGACATCAATTATAATATTTTAGCGATATTAATTTATAGTTAATAAACTCATCGTTATCTCGTAAAAACAACATTGTATAGTAATAATCATTAGCTCGGGCTGAGTTTTTATTGCCATAGACTACGGGTCGTAAATGTCACAGCAAAGTACATTTTAATAGTAAATTATTTAGATATTAAATAGTATTTGGCATATAATTTTATCATCGCTACTGGATCGTTAAACTTGTGGTTATAATTCGAATGGCTTTCGTAGTAATTAAATGTATCTAATTAACTAAAATCTGGCTATACCGACCTATGATTAACAGATTATGATTACATTGGTCACCACCTGTGACGGACTGTCGTGCTGTATTGCCTATTTAGACGCGAGATAGACTATCCGTCTCTTTCTAATGAGAACAATTAGATAGAGACGAATAGTCTATCTCGCCGCGACACAGCACGCGCGCGGTCATTGTGATAACCGCGCAGTTCAAGCGACAAATCGTCAGAGTTGCCTCTATAGACTTGTAAATTTATAACTCATAGCTTCATGGGCCACTCACTGATTAAAGAGAAAAGCTTCAGTTATCTCCCCTAGTTAATAAAACATATAAGAACGAGACGTAAGACGTTATATTATTTTCAAAGGTTTTCAGTTGTCTGTACTTGGGTACTTACGACTATCGTATAAAATATGGAATCTTATCAAATCTAACCTAACTCACTCGAATAGACTTCGGTGGTCCAAGTCACTGAAGTGTCAGAATGTGGGTGAGGACCAAATTCTTGGCCAGTAGTTAGCGTGGTTAATTGGTAGTAGTTAAAAAGTTCCGTTGTGACACGAAAATTAGCCATACAATTCTATGGTTAATTTTCGTGTCACAACGGAACTTTTTAACTACTACCAATTAACCACGCTAACTACTGGTCAAGAATTTGGTCCTCACCCATGTCTCATCTGCATCTCATACACGCAGCATACAATTAAAAACCAACACGAACAAATTAAATCATTTGTACCTAACCGTCGTGTTTGTATTATAAAAAAAGAATACACGTAAATTATATTAATCGTAAATCCCTCTAATATGTATCCACTAGGTATGCCGCTTCGCTGTCAGATTTAGTTCCGGAGGCTAATATAATTTAGAAGCAAACATAATTGTGCTGCCCGACAAAAACATATACAACTTAAAGCTGACTATTGAAAGCGTTAAACCGAAAAGTCACGGCGGTAAACTTAAGTTTGTCATTTCGTATTTAACATCAGCTTGACATGTTTATTCTTAGATGGAAAAGGCCTATTAAATTATTAGGCGTAATCCTGTAGAGTGATTACGCCCGGTATTTTGGCTAACTGTTCGGTACTGGGTAGTGTCAGTATGTTGTATGTTGCAGCTTAGTGAGACGACAAATCAGCTTTGGACATGTTTAGTATCGAGCGACAACTTATACCGCCGGTACGGAGAAATCGGGGTTAAAGTTAGATGGATTAAAAAATACTTCACCTGCGTTTTGAACGGACTTTTTGGATGGTTATAGGTTATATTATAGCCCGCAGCCTGCGCCTGCGCTCTTCCTTAGAAAATTAGATAAAGAAAATTTAAATGAATGAATTACCAGCTGACAATATAAATGCTTCATACCGAGATTTAAAGTCTATTCATACTTACGTGTCCTATCATGTAAACAAGCGTGACGTCAAGTATGACCATAGACAATGACTTGTGATTCCAAATGACGATAAAATATATGAAGTGTGATTCATAGACAATCAAGACATCGTTATGTCAGATATTTTTGAGGCCATTCGTTCGTTACTTTGATTATTGAAGAAATACTCATTATAAATTATTTTTTCAGTGGTTACTTGGTTGATTTCAATACTTGTGAGTTTCTTTTAGTATACAACAACATTTTAAGTGATAATTATTGTGTGATCCCAGAGAAAAGTGTGAAAATGTCTTCGAGAAGTGTTTGTTTGTACATGATAGGACACGTAAGGATAAATAGAGTTTGGGTGCTAATTTGCCTTCCGTTTACTAGCAATATTGTATCGCCATGTATGTAATCCCGTTGTCCAATATTTTGTTTGTTTTTAATTATATACATCAAAGTAAAAAGCCGACGAAATGTCCGTAGACTCCAATCATGCAAACTAAAGTATAATTTCGCAATCAGAAAATGATTCGAAATACGTTCAAAGCCAGTTCAGTTTTAGCTTGATACGGTACGCATTACGTGCACTTTATGTGCCATAAAGCTGTGTGTGATCACCCAAATGGTCCAGCATGCAATATACCATGTCTTATGGCCATATATGCCGCGGTTACCTGGACCACCCATACACAGATTACGGCTCGCCACGCCCATCACCGCTCTCCAATTTGAACTAAATAAGTGTTGGACCCCATTTTTAACGCCTCAGATACTCAATTTGGACACCTAAACTATTTCTACCCCGACAGCAACTAATATTAAATGAGCTACAACTTCCTCTCGACTCGGAATTAAAATTGGTTATAGCTAAGAACGATATTAAAATAGACGGCTCAGTTTAAATTGGTGTCTTGTAAGTATGGGTTTAAATTGTGGTCGTTATGTCAAAATAGAAAAATAGTTTACGTGTCGCGTTGTATAGGATAACAACTTTGGTCGTTAATAATTGAGTCATTAATTTTTCGGTTGGGAATTTTTATGGAATCAGTTTACGAACTTTTCGGTTCAGTTTTTCGTGTTATTAATTATGTATAAAATATTTACCGTTAGATTTTCGATTTCGCCCATCCCCTCTGATCCATGAGGAGAGGCCTGTGCCCAGTAGTGGGACGTTTATACGCTGATGATAATGATGCTGATGTACATCTCATGGATGTAGAAAAAAATATTCGCTATGGTTTATATTCTTGGTCAATGCTCTATCTATCTAGGCCGCCTTTAGGTGTAACACATCTTTATTTAATTGAAATACTATTTGGCACTTTTAACTTAAGTGGCAGTGGGCGGGGCACATAGCACGTAGAACCAATGGCCGTTGGGGCGGAAATGTTCTCGAGTGGCGACCACGTACCGGAAGGCGCGGCGTGGGTAGGCAAGGTGGACTGATGACCTGGCAAAGGTTGCGGGAGTCCGCTGGATGCGGGTGGCGCAGGACCGAACCGGGCCGGTCTTAGAATATCTAAATTCATATTTTCATAACTTAAAACCCCTTAAACGGTTGTTTAGAGGCCCTAAATAACGATTTCCTTTGATTATAACAGTTTTTGAATTCAAAATGAGTTTTATATTCACCCTCTTCGCGTATGATCAAACCAGCGTTATTCCACGGGGCTTCTAATGAAGGAAATTGAAGTGTCATTGAGCATTAGTGGTGTTTTTGAACCTCTATTGTTCCCTTTTGAATATACATCAAAGTGAAATGAAGGATTCCTGCTTTGGTTATGGATTTGATTAAAATTCATCGTGTCCATGTTAATTCAATTGACAATTCTGATTTTATAGATGTGTTGTTTGTTTTTTGGAACCATTTTACAAGTAACCCTTTACTCTTTACGGATGTAACCGTGGGTGGAAATATGAATTACGGTTCTTATTTATTAGTTTAAGTAGTTACTTTTTGGATTGAACCAATATCAGATAATAAGTATCTGTTATTAATAGGTAATGATTTGTTACAATTGTCTTAATATTTTGAAAACACCTATTGTTTAATACTTTTGCCCCAAACTAACAGTATTTTTAAGGGTTCCGTATCAAAAGGGTTAAACGGGACCCTATTACTAAGACTCCGCTGTCCGTCCGTCTGTCAGCAGGCTGTATCTCAGGAACCGTGATAGTAAGACAGTTAAAATTTTCACAGATGATGTATTTCTGTTGCCGCTATAACAACACATACTAAAAAACATAATAAAATAAATACTTAAGTGGGCTCCCAAACAACAAACGTGATTTTTATGCCGTTTTTATAGATAATGGTACGTTGTTGGTAATGTTACTTGACTCGTTTTTTTTAGACAGGTCAACCTCATTTTGCGAACCTCTTATCATTTTCACCTTCAGGTAGCTATATTAGTATGCTTGAATATATCAATGTAAGCTTCAAATCTTACAAGTGGGTCAAACCATCTTCATAATTATGGTGTGTTGCATGCAAATAAATTCTAATGTTACCCGCTAGTTTTAAGTTCACTTTTGTCATTTTTAGACATAGTTACAGTGCCTAAAAATTATAAAATTGCTTGTCATTTTATTTATTTTTGGTTCTCTCACTGAAAACCAGCGTCACGGCTCCGTGACAACATGCTGAGTGAGGCTCCCGTTTAGCACTTTATATAAGGTTACCTTTTCGATTGTATTTATTTTTTCCGTGTTTTGTGTGCTAAATAAATAAATACTTACTCTTATTCTTATTCTTATTGGAAAGGTTGCAGCATGTATAACATTGACAATACAAATTATTCGGCACCATCAATTTGATGTAATGATTGAGCCAAAAGGGAGAACTCGTCAATCGCGAATAGTGAGGCTTGTAGGTATCTGTAAGTTTTATAAAAACTTATACGGTCACCTTTTTGCGTTTATTTTAAACTCGTGAGCATATATCGGGTCATAAGTAGATACTCACCGACCGTCCAGCGTCGTTATTGTGCACATTAATCCTCGACTGCAAATCATCGACATTTTCTCGCGCATCCAGAAACTTCTTCGAGAAATCGATCCCAAACGCGAGGTTGTGCGAACACCCGCTCCACTCCCACTTCTGGGTCCTCCTATCTCTCGGATGGGAGGAGTAGCCTAGCGAATCACAGCTGCAGGAGAGGAGTCTGCCCTGCGCGCAGGCGCGGGCGATGGCGTGCGCGACTCCTGCGGCGGTGAGGGCGTACAGAAACGACGACTCGCGGAAGCCTGGAAAGAAAGAGAGGTTGAACAAAAGAACGACGGCTTATGGGTGATCTTTTCTACTAAACTCCTAGACATGTGGTGGAATGCTTAAAGCGATCCTTCGGCGTTCTTCTTCTAGGCGAAGCCGGCACTTGTTGGGGTTTTAGTGTAAGTAATACGGTCCGAGTGCACGCTCCGCTACGAGCGGGGCGTGGAGCGGCCATTTAAATTGCATATTAATTTTGTATTAAGCAGTAACGCTGCTAACGAAATTAAAAATTTAAATTGACTGAGCTATCGGAACAATCTGTCTCGGCCACTAAATTTTTCTATCAATTCCGTCTTACAACGCCTAAGGGAGGCGTGTAGCGACATCTACCGAAAGACGTAGGCTTCTTAACGGCACCAAAGTCTCAAATTATATTGAGAAATTATAAATTTAAATTAAACGACAATTGTTCCGATAGCTCAGTTGGTTAGTAGCGACGGGATATGAATGCCTGTGGTCACCGGTTCGAATCCGGCTCGAAGCATAAAAAAAAGTAAAAAAAAATGCGTATGTTTTATATGGACGCTGCACTTAGACTGTTGTGCAAGGCGTTTGCCGCGGTTAGTGTGCACAAGCATTCCAATTTGATTTAAAGGCGCTTCGTATGTTCGTTCTGAAAGACGTGCGCGAAACACATTGAAATCTAATTAAACATGGAACCATGTCTCGAATCGTCCTCCTGATTACCACACGGCATCATTTATTTTCCCCATACGATTTGTGGCTCAGCAAACGTTATGACGTGTAATTTTGCAATGTAGAATGTACCCGGTGAACGGTTTGATGCGCTCTGCAAGGAATGCATTCGTCTTAGAATGTTGGACTTAATTTACTGACAATTTTTTAAGACATTAATGCCGAATTCGACCTAACAGGAAAATTACTCAACCGTCTGAGGTTAGAATTGCCTGCAATACTCGTAATGTTGCAATAAAGTATATTCTTGATTGCTTGAATGAATTTGTAATTAGAAAATTAGAAACATTTTAAAGTAGCTACAACTCTCCAAGGGCCTCTGATAATCACGGTTTTATGGTTTGTAAACGTGACAAATGTTTTATCCCCAACGCTAAGGAAAAAAGTGAGAGAAATCACCAAAATCTTACGACCTAACTTTTACTGGCAACTTTCATTTAAGATCTCTATCTATTAACCCCATTTTTTATCCCGGGTAATAAACATGTACATTTCATCACCACTGTTGTATTCGGTTTCCGGAATCGCATTAAATGCAAAAGAGCAAGAGAAGACATCGCATTCCGATGAATCAATGGTATTTGTCATACATAAACTAGTAGGAGCATGAAGTGCGCTTGCAGTGGAATGCTCCTCTTTGAGCTACGAGATTGTAATATTTTTCCCCGATTACGGCAGAACCGAAAGTAATGGATATGATTTTAACAATTTATGTTTGTATTTGCTCATAGCACGTAGAACCGATGGCCGTTGGGGCGGAAAGGTTGTCGAGTGGCGACCACGTACCGGAAGGCGCGCCGCGGGTAGGCCCCCCACAAGGTGGACTGATGACCTGTTAAAGGTCGCGGGAGTCCGCTGGATGCGGGCGGCGCAGGACCGGTCACTTTGGCACTCTTTGGAGGAGGCCTATGTCCAGTCCTATGTAAAGTGGACGCTTTCGGCTGATATGATGATGATGATGTTTGTATTTACGTGTGTTCGCTAGCGTATAAGATACCTAGGGAAAATATGCTCTGGGTGACCTTTTGTATGAAAAAATAATAATACAGTTTTTGTTCAGTTAGTTTGAACTTTTATGCTTGATGCTATTGTTCTCCATTCGTCATGGGAAACATTCGTTTAAGAAAGTATCCCCTTATTCAGTTTATATCAAATTCTGTTTTCGACAGTTACCTACTGTTTAAGTTAGATTTTACACATGACGATGCCTATGCCTATACTTACGCTGCTCCTAAGTCATTTTTTAATGGTAGCGATTCCTTGTTTAAACCCACTTAAAGATGTGAAAGGCAGTTTAAGATTTTAAAATATAAAATATAGAGTTGACATTATTCTCTAAGTGCCTAATATAATAAAAAACGAGTTTCCTAAGAAGTTAATTCGGCTAGACTTTACGAAAAGTAAAAGAATTTGCACTTGAGATGTTTTTAAGAAATGGCGCATATTGGCATCATTTAATCAAATCGCGTCCTTTTGTTCGGTCTAGGTCAAAGATTTGTTAACAGTTTTCGCCGTATTACGGTTATCGCCGATTAAGGTGCAAAACTGTTAACATATCTTTATGTCAACTGTTGGTACATAGATATAGATAGGTCTACATGCATAGGTGTTAAAAATATCAGATTGCGTTTCAAAGGCTAAAACGTTTGATCTTTGCCTTAACATAGTTTTATAAGATTTTATATGTATGATATGGGCATGACACTGAAATATATAATTTGATTTTGTTGCCCCAGTGCAAGTGGGGTTTAAACTAAATAGTGTTTTTTTTTTTATCAATCAAATAACTTATCCGTCTGCCCCAAACTAGGCACAGCCGAAAACATGAAATGGTGTGCCAGTGATGTGTTATTATATTATTCTCAAATGTTTCTCCATCATCATCATCAAATCAGCCGATAGACGTCCACTGCTGGACATAGGCCTCCCCCAAAGAGTGGCAAAGTGACCAGTCCGGCGCCACCCCCTTAAATGTATACCTACCCGCAGTTTTTTACTAATGAAGATGCTATAAAGTCAAAACAAAACAGCGCCAAGTGGAACAACCCTAAAAGATTTATAGGAACGCGGAACGTCCAAGACCGCCATTTATCTATTTTATTGCAATAAATTAAATACAGAAACCATTTTAGATGCGAAGATAAGCTATTGGACCCGCACAATGTAATCTTTTACTATAAACAGCATGACAGCGATTTGCATTTGACTTAGCCGGGAACTTGGCTTGGTTAATTGTGCATCAGGGTTAATAATGTGCTATTGGCGCTATTCGGACGATTTCATTGTGTTACTTGAATAGGCCTTTGGTATTATAGCGATTTCAAGGGCCATCTCCCTTTTAATGGGCAATTACGAGGCTAACTGATGCTTGCACCACCTGCGTCGCGATTGGCCGTATTCGACACGCTTGAAGCCATATGGCAGGGGTTATTCGCAATGCTGTCAAGTCACATACCTACAATGAACGGATCTATTATTGGGGTAGTAACTTAATTGCGGTATATTGGTTTGTGATTACTAATAACAATTAGGTACACGTCTTTATTTTCTAATCTTTTTTTTTTGGGTGAAGCATCTTTAAGTTATCAAAATTATACGTGCATGTCGGCTAGAGACCTTGTGGTATTTTAGTGCATCGATTATAGCTTGCATTTATCTTTAATGAAAATTGTCGCTGTCCCTTGTTGCATTTCGGATTTCATGACCTAGCGGCTCGTATATAGATCGGTAAAAACAAATGAAAATTGGATATAAATCGGGTTAGTTTATTGTTATTGTAGTGTCGGGTTAGTAATTGTGTCTCAAGGGAGCAACATTATATGTATACAGCGAGGGCGGTGTATTGAATCTTGAGCGTAACGAGGGATTCAAGTGTTTACGCCCAAGATGGAAATAATTTGCTCCTGAGTGACTCTTTTCATACCTTCTATGAGGAAAAGTGGAATCCCTCTTTTGGGGGCGGTAACTATTATTTTTTTCTGAATAGCACGATGAGAGAAGAAAAGTACAACTTTGATGCCTCATTTGAGGGCAACAATGAGTATTTTTTGGATAGTAATAAGTAGGTCGTGTGTTACTTTTCTAGTGGTAGAAAGATTGTCGATGGTGGATGTAACATTTGCCACGCGACAAGACTTGCAACCTTTGTTCTAGCCTTGTGAAGACAGAGGTGATACCCGCACTTACATTTCTCTAAACGAAAGTTCTCACGAACGCGTCCACTGCGATAAAGTTCCCGATAGCCGCTACGAATGTATCGAATAAATTAATTCTTCTGTGGCATGTGAATAATACGAGCTGCCTGTTATCGGGACGGATTAGACCCTCTCCGAGTGAGCCTAATTGACATCCACAGATACGGTTTTATTGAAATAAAGGAGTTTTAATTTGGTGTTAGGCCGGTTTTGGTGAAATTAGGGCGATTGTAAGGATGCCAGCAGCGCGGGGTTCAGTCTGTAGGCTCATGAAAGGTAATGTTTTAGTGGCGTAGGTAGATTGTACATGGATATCCAATGGTTATACCAATATCTTGATATCCTTAAACAGTGAACGTTTATCGATTATTACACGTTCATGTACTAATCGATGAACAGTGTTAAATGTTACTGCAAAATGGTTTGTAGGTGCTATACATACATACAATAAACGCTCATAAATAAATAAATATTTGGGGACATTCTTTACACAAATCGACCTAGTCCCAAACTAAGCAAAGCTTGTACTATGGGTACTAGACGACGATATACCTACATACTTATATAGATAAATAAATACTTAAATACATAGAAATCATCCATGACTCAGGAACAAATATTTGTGCTCATCACACAAATAAATGCCCTTACCGGGATTCGCTACCAACTAGGCTACGGAGGGCGTCGCATAAAAATATGAATATATCGTGGAAATCATAATTATCTTTCGTATAAAAGTACGACATTTGTTCCTTAAAAATGTTGAAAGGTCTGTTGGAATTTAACTGTGTAATATTCAGCAGAATCCTCTGCCGATCACTTTGGTTTTACGTCAATAGGAAGTTCAGATCTCTCGCTGTTTGATCATTCATTCAATCTGTCCTCACACAAGAGCGCCGCTACACAAACCAGCTGCACATACTGGACGTCTTTCAAACACTAGTCTTGCTAAAAGTAGGAATTAGCTACATACATAGGCATAATTCCTGCCTACAGATACCCTATTCTATATAAGATTAGAAAAATCGTGCGTTAAGGCGCCGTAGGTTCATGGTCTTCTCTCCCTCTCACTGAGCATAAGCGTGATGCTGGAAGTGCGTGCTCGGAAGCGCGGATGTCATGTTTTTTAATTTTAATTTTTTGGCTGTACAAATAAATAAACAAGTAATCACTGAGTTCTCTCAAACAATATCAACCGATTTTTATAAGCAATTTTAATATTTTTAGCTTTTGTGCATAATTTGTTACGAATATTTTAAGTGTATTTTAGACCTATGTTCGTGATTTTTTTGTATCGAGCGAAAATTGCTTAATCATGTTTCGAATCACTGATCTCGCTGCAGAATAGCCTCAAGATTACTATTCGTATTTTTTTGAAACCATATTATTATAAACAGACGCATTATATTGTTTAAAAAACTCTGTTCGCTTAACTTCGCTGAACCTACGGCGCCTTAATCCCTTTTTAAACAATAAACAAATTGCATTGTTATGTTTGAAAACCACTTAACGATCGAAATCAGTGTAACTAGGTTCAATATTTCCCTTTGGTACGAACTTCTCCGTAAAAGATCTAATATATGAGTTATAAGTAACTCACACAATTTTATAATAGGGTAAGTACTGTATATTTATCCTGATAACACCGATATTCTCGAGGTCGAGGTCTTATTCGAGGTTGACTGGTAGAGAATGCCTTATGGCATTAAGTTCGCCTTTTGTACTTGTATCTTGTTACAAAGTTTAAATAAATAAATAATATTCTAAACGTTTTTATAAGCGTTTCGAATTGCGATCTGTTCCGCTAGTGTGCACGTTTTAATTTTTCTGTGTGTTTTCATATTTGTGACAATATTACAAACTGTGGTCAAAATTGACCAAAAAAAAGAATTAAGAATTAAGAATTATACATATGATATATTATCATGAAAACACGAGAAGGCTAAACGTTTTTACAAGCAAACAGCGAATGAAAATTGAAAATGAGTATTTTTAACCCGTAAAAATTTATGTTTGGAGCTTTGCAAGTTTGTATGTCAGAGTAAAACTCGAAAACTTCTTATTCGATATCATACATTCTTTCACCAACATATAGAATGGACCTTCAGCGTGGACATATACGTTATATAATTTCTCCGCGAGGGCAGTTCATAAAAGTCGTTAAGTCTTTCGATCGTCGAAGTATTGATACTAAGTAATATGAGTACTGCACCTAACCAACTACTTCGTAACGTAATATTAGCAATATGTTCCGGTTTATGGGTCAACAAACCGCCGCAAAAACTAGCCAAGACATGATTTAGGCTGATTCACGTTTAATGAAATGATAATCATTATAAATCAAGCATTATCTGGGCGGACTGATCATCGATGGAGGGACTTTACACGCTGCGATTTTTGAAATATGAGTCACTCGGTCCTATGTTCAAAACAAGGACAGAGGTTAGATAAGTACATATCCCCTAAGTTTCGAGTGAATTAAACCGTTTAAATTCTCGTTCTTTATACAAATATTTAAATGATTGTTTTTCACGGGTCTAAAGCGATATTGAAATACCTTTATTTCTGACGTTTCGACACGGGTTGCACCGGTCACGGTCGCAGATGACTGTCGTTCCGACAAGTTGTCAAAGTTATGGGTGCATAATACTACCCTCACTACCCTCCAAAAGTCGACAAAAATATGATGGGTACCTATACCCGAAACATCAGACATAAACAAACGTCAGAAATAATGGTATGTAAATATCACGTTAGACCCGTAAAAAACAATCATTTAAATATGAATTAAACTGGTTCGGTACGTAGCTAACGGTTGCCGACTATAATGTCTATACATGTTTACAAAATATTGTTAATGTTAGAACATAATATAGTATCTACCTAGCTATGCTGGAAAACTATTATAAAACGTATATGGTCAAATCACACTGATAAACTTTTGTATTATTTGCTTCCTATAGGTGCCTAATCAAGAAGTTACCAGAGAAGTGTCTTTTGTATCAAAGTATAGTCCCCAGTATTAACAATTGTACAGTGTGAATAATCTTGATAGAATCTACACAAATTTGTGCAATGACACGTTCACAAATATGTGCCGTCCATTATCCATGCAATACAATAGAAAGTGTCCATCTTCTTTACAAAGGGGTTAATATGATTCCGGAGACAATAAATGTTCCAATCCTTAACACCGCGATAACCGAGAAGAATTCATTGATGAACAATGCGCAATTCACAATTTTATTGCATACTTTTACCAAAGATTTCACTGTGCGAAGATTTCCTTTGCTATAAAATTGACCTCGACTCTGTTGACGTCATCAATTCACTTTGTAACAAATGCGTTATTATCCTAACAAGTCTACTTTCTCATGTGGATTACGGTAAATAGCTGTCGATCCCGCAAAAAATACTTACACCAAGACTCGGTGAAGATAGTAGCGTGCGCCTGTTCTTAAAGGAGCAACAATCCCGGTTCATTTTTGAACTTCATTCGAGATTAAACCTATGTTCGGTGAATTCTGTATCACGTCCATTTACTGAACAGGTACACAGGCGCTATTACACAAGTAAGTTGCGTGAGCTAAAGATCACATACGCATATTTTTACATCCGTGCGGTACATTTGCATCGTGTGTTATAAACACATCGTCGTACTACGGTTATCACTCGGGATCGAAACGGTCGCCTGATGAATGTTACGGTGCCCCAGCCAAATAGGGCAATGTTATTGTTTATTTATAAATTCACAGCTTAAGAAGAGCAATAGCAGATCTGTCTAAGGCCTTCGGAAGGACATGTGACGTTGTGCGTCCAAGATCGAAGCCGCTACTTGGTCAGGAGCAGCTTTTTCCGACTGGCCAGTGACAAATTTATATTTTGTCGATCGACTGAGACGCGATAGAATCGATACGTGGCGATTTATAGTGTCTCCACTTGATCGATTTGGATTATTCCGAGTTATGGGTTCTGCCGTTGGGTTTACTGTTATAGACTTATTATTCGGTCTTGGCTTTGTTTACGGGAATGCAACTTGTTGTATAATTTCGTTGGGCAACGAATATAAAATATTCTTACTATTGTCTTTTTAAAGTAGGTATGTCAAAATAAAGTAAGTACATTTTTGCTTAACGACTTTCTGTTTCGCTGTAAAAAATACTGACCTTTTTGACCCACTAAACTACATAGGAACTTACTGCAGTTTACTGCACTTGTGCCACTTGTAGTGATAATTTTGTGGCAATTAGGTGCACTTAGTGTCTTTTTTGCGCGTCCCAAACCCAGCACCGAATTCCTTAATCGACTTTAATGAATTCCGCTCTTTCGTTTTTGACTTTTTCCTGTGAAATGCTCTGAATTTCGAACTGGTGACAGATTTTAAATTCTTCCCTTACACTTGGCCCTTTATTTTTTGCCCGTGTTTGTTTTAATAATGCATGACATGTAATTATTTTCGCTACGACTTGACAAGTAAAAAAGGTAAAAGGATTTACAACACTAAATGTCTGCACGTTAAGTTCTGCCCTTGTATGGCGAACGTTGTGTAAATGAGTGACAATTTTAATGTATTTACATTTAAATACACGAGATATGTCATCCAATGAGTTGTCATTTTTATAGATTGCGCGCCATTGGAATTATGCAGTTGTATGCAAGCTATTTACTTTAATTTCGCTTTAATGGAGGTTAGTTAGCGATGCAAAAAAGCTGGCGAACGTTTCCGAGGCTAATTACTTATAGCTGTCCATCAGGGGGACAGCCGTCCACGCTGCCACCTCGATTCCTCGAAAAGGATTAAATTGGCAAATCTACATCCGCGCCATGTACGGCAACCGGGCGCCGGCAAAAAGCTAACAGCCTGGCCTAAGTAAATACAAATTTCAATTATCATTAAACGTTTTATTTCATCTCCGATTCTTAATTTAAAAATGTGCGCTTGCGAGACGTTTATGTAATTGAATGCGCATACTGATGGGTTTTTCCGAGTGCCGCCAGTGGTGGTCGCGTTTTTCCGTGTCGTGGAACATCGATTTTGATGCGCGCGCCGCATCTTCGATGCGCATGCGTCGTTCCGTGATTTACGATTGCGCACTCTGCGATTTTAAATCGGTTTTTCACGACGTTTTCGCTTCCGAGTCGATAGCCAATAAATCTGGCGCCAAAATGAATGAACTTGCAGCAAGTTTTTATCCTCGATGAGTGGAAATCCTCCTTATGCAGCCGTTAATGTGTAGTGAGTGGAATTTATAGAGATTTCTCTGAATGGGTAACGGTAAGCTACGGGATGCCGTTTAAGGCGTCAGTCGATGGATAAGTGGCACGTTGCTATTAATTGCATTACTTAAGCACTTAAGCATTTTTATAGACACTAACTAACACTGTCAAGTCTCTTTTTTATTGAAAAAATAAAACTAAGTAGTGAACTTGGTAATAAGTTTTCAACGGTAGGTAATTTACAATAATACCTGTTCAATCGCTCGTTTGTTATCAGTGTTGTAAGCGTAGTGTCAACGGAATTTCGTTCATACATTATGTTTAAAATTGATGTTTTATGAGCTCCGTATCAGGGGTTTTGTTCCAATTAAGGCTCGTCTGGGCAGCGCGGGCGCAGGCCGTTGCGAATCGCTAATTACCGAAACTGGCCGCGTGACGTCAGCGCGAATAATTGACTGTTTGAATTTAGAATAATTTTATTTAAAACGTAGGTTATAAACGGTTAGGAATGATTCAAATTATTCTGTGTATGGTATGTGTTTAGCCTCCTTCATTGGTGGCCAAACTATAGGCACCAGCATTAGACTGAAAGCATAGTTTAAAGTCAAATTACCTACCTTCTAAAAATCTAAATCAACAATTGTCTAAGATATATCCGGAGTCCATCGTAGGTTATACAATGCTAAAGTAATTGTTCATATTTATATACAATGTCACCATTCAGACACAAGACACATAAAAGGATGGATGCGCATCAGATCTATGAATGATGCTATTCAGAAAAAACCTAACGCTCACTTCCCGTATCAGGTGAGTGGGCCTTGGGGAGTTTTCCATCAAGATATGCAACCCTTTATTATCAAGAAATATATCAATCACACATTTGTTCAATAAACTTTCTTATGTCAAAAATTTTGATTAACGTGAGCCAACGTCAACGGCAAGTGTATACATGCAAGATTACGTCCGAATTCCTAAGGGATTACTAATTTTAAAAATTGTATTTAATCGCAGCCGATGAAAGCCTCGGTCATTGGATCAATTAAGTTAAACAACCGCGCCATTAACTCGATCCCGAAAATTCCGCAAACTCACCGATGCATTCCCGCCTTAATTAACACTTAAAGGCATCATAATCCGACAGGGCACTGCCGAGCGAGAAACAAAAAGACCACTCGATGTCACGTTCGAAAATGGGAACATATTTTTTTCCCTGCACTCTTTTGTGTGTTTCTCACAGTTTAAGAGCATCTGAAGAAGCACGACCCGGTAACGCACCGCGGCCGATCTTATCGTATCGCGCTATTAGAGGGTCGGCTATCACCATTGAGACATTTCGACACGTCCCTTTTTTGTTTAAAGCCTCTTCAAAAGATCCTGCTTTAGGTCAACAATGATTCTTTATCATAGTCCATTTAGATAATTTAAAATATGACCGCGTTATTAAGATCCTGGCGAGACTATAGCGGTCTTAGGATGAATAAGCGAATCTGTCGAAAATGAAGACATCATCGTAAAGACCGTCGAATTCTCACGACGTGCCGCGAGATAAGACGCCTCTGAGCGATGCATCGCGTTTTTGCGGGATCATAACCACAGTATTTTGTCGCCACGACGTCACCTGCGTACACGTTGTTGATATAAAACGCCAATAAATGTCACTTTTTCATGAGTCGCCTGCGCGGTGTATTCACGTCACGTCGCGGTCAGATCGTATCGAGCATGCGCGCCACCCTGCTGCCCCGACGCGCGCCATTCCCTCACGTGACACCGCCAACATCCGACGCGTCGACTCACATCTCACGCTAATCTAACCCACCATCCTCCATTAACGCCCGAGGCGAAAACTTTTTTCCGACAATGGTCTCATTAGCCTCACAAAAGTCATTAAATCGTTGACAGTGGGGCATTGTCACAGCGTCACGTACAACAAGAGCGCTAACAACGTGTGGAGGATCTCCGGGAAGCGGAACAAATCCGTGATCTATCCCGAATGCCATCCGTCCAGCATTCTCCCAATGTATCCAAAACGTACGGGCAAAAAAACCAACGGTCCGGAATCATTATTATCTTTCTCCTTCGATCATCGATCGCTATTATCCTATTTAAAAGCCTCTCGATTTGTTCTTCGACTTTTTTTGCTTTCGTTCTCCGTCGGCGTTTCAATTCGAGACCCCAACAAAGGGCGAGTTAAGAAAGATGTTTAAGTGTTTAGATACGCTTTTTCACAATTTTTCAATTTAAAAGAAATCATGTCGATGAAGGGCCGGAAGGTGTCGTCACGGATTAGCAGCGCAGTGGATGTCCGAAGTCTCATAATAAACTGCATAGTAACTAGTAACATGTTAATACAGGATACTGGCATCTGTCGAGTAATTAAATCTTCATGACTTCATCTCTCATCAACGACTGATCAGCGCTCGTATCACAAATTCCTCTTTTCCCTATAAAGCTTTATGGTGAATATCAGACCGTTATTAAAATGCGTGCAGCTATAAAGGGGCGTATGGAAAATTGAGAAACTCCGATGGATCTTAAGTCCAGGTAATTCCATTTAAGATATTAATTGGTTGAGGCAATCGTGTGGCGTTGGCGAGCCCCGGTCGCACACGATGCGTGAAATCAGGCCGCGGGAGCGGGCACACCTGGGCTACAATCACCTTATTATTTGTTGTCTCCCATCCTCCATGCTCGTAAATTTCCACGTCAACGTGTGCGATGATTGTGGAAAAAATAAGGTCGACAAAGCCTTTTCACACCCGACGACACAGTCGCCCTGTAAATAGAATGCTTGCCGGTGGGTCTGAAGCTCTACATAATGTGCGTGGATAATTTTTCGTCGTAATAAATTCGGATTGTAATGGCTGATGGCGATTGGTTCGAGAGTTTAGTTGCGTTTATTAATATTATCGGGTGGAAATATGCGACGCATCGGACTGGTTTTGGCATTACGTTGATTGCCGCCACCTACGAGCTCGGGCGATGTTATTGGTGTGCCTCCATTAGCAACAAAGCCCCGTATATTACAACTTCAGTTTATTTTTAAAGCATATATTTCTTACGAGATAATTGCTGTTTTGTAAAACTTCTGTGAAATAATTTAGTAGGGTTATTATTCACTACTGTTTACATTCAGGAGACCACCTACTTACTGCGGGCTGTGACATTGACATGTGTAAAATAAATGAGTATGTCTGTCACCCATCACTTTTGCTGGCGATAAAATCTGTTTTATCGTGAACGGGGTTTGTAAATGCCTAGCCACTACTTATGAGTCAACTAGTAGCCATAATGTATAATATAAGTAATGGTTATCGAGGTTTTATATGGTTTTACTTCGTAGTATAATCGTCGTATATCGTAAAGTATAATTGTTGCCAAAGAAAAATAAGTAGTTTCATAATTAATAGCGCCTGTTTTGTTTCCTCAGTAATTCTGATTGAGCTAAAACTATTCGATGTTATTATTTGCTGAGTGGTGCAATAGATGGCGCCACTCATCTCAAATAACGATAATTTCAGGGTAAGTAAGTACTGTAAAATACTATTGATGGGCATCGAATCACCGATAGAGGTCTGTTGATGATTTTTAATGTATGTTGTCTGTGTCAGTCACCAGTGAAAACAGGGTAAACAGTCAAGATGTGCACATAATTCTGATATACTTAACTAGTTTTTTTTTTTACGAGAATCTTGGATATAATCGTAACTACGTAATTTTTCCGTACATTTTTAAGTATTTACCCAACTTTTGGATGGATATTTGAATGCCAGCCGGTTGATGAAGTATTGCGTCTAGCGCAGAATCGAATCGGTCTTTGGCTGATAGTTTGATTTGATTGATGGATGCTACTATCATCATCATCATCATAAATTCTGGGCATCATATTGCTGGACGTAGGCCTCCCCCAAATAATGCCACAACAAACGGTCCTGCGCCACCCGCATCCAGCGGACTCCCGCGACCTTTACCAGGTCACCAGTCCAACTTGTGGGGGAACTACATGTAAGTACCATAAAAAAATACTTCTCACCTCTTTTCATGATAGCACTAGCATGCGGATTGTTGCTCTTGACCGCTAAACTGGAGCAGTTCCAGCGATGCCACCGAAACTGATGCTGGCACTCCCTGACCGCCATTTGTAAACCCTCGAAGGCTATGGCGGCGGCGTCGGGTGCCTCGTGACAGGTGGCTCTCTGTTCTCTGGTCAGACCTCCGACGAGGCGGCAGGTTAGAGCTGAGTTGAGGCGGAGGTTTGGTGCCATGTTGTTTCGGGAACTGAGAAGAGAAACAACAGTATAAACGGTCTGACAATAGTGAGTAAAAAGATGAGAAATTTCATCCACTTATTCATAAAATTTAACACGGCTCAGTTGACTAAAATGTGTTGTCTTTTTCTCACAAACACAAATGTCAAAGTAACAGATGTAGACAAACTATTTTTTTAAGGGCATAAGCCGACGATTAACGATTATTCGTTGAAATAAGCTTGATGAACGTAAGTATATATATAAATATTTACGGACAATGGACAAATCGACCTGAACTAAGCAAAGCTTTTACTATGGGACGACGACGATAAATACATACTGTGTAAATAAAGAAAGAAAGAAAGAAAAGAAAGAAGACATTTATTCACTACGCAAAAGACACACAGAGACAAAGAATACTTAAATATATAAAACATATATAGAAAACATCCATGACTGAGGAACAAATATTCGTACTCTTCACACAAATAAATGCCCTTACCATGATTCTAACCGAGGACCTCTTGCTTCGTAGGTAGGGTCACTAGCAACGAGGCTAAACCGGTCGTCAGCGGACTATGAATTAGGGAATAGTGTTTTGTCAGAATCCTACTGGCGAAGTACAGATTCTGGACGTAACTTCTGAAAAAAAGCAGGCTGGGTTCCTTTAGAATGCACCCAGACTGACGTTAAGATGATGAAGAAGAAGAGACTTCTGTACTTACTTATTTTATTATTTAGATTATTCTTCAAAACATGCTATATGTGTGCTTAATGTTTTTAACGAACAAATGTTTTGTACCTAATAATATTTTATACTTTTACACGTAACAGAGCGAGAACAGAGTGACCCAGAATTCGACCAGATCATCTAAAGCTAAAAGCTTCAATGTTAGCCTGTAAAACACCTCAAATTAAGTGGTATTTTACAAATTCAAATTAACCACTTAATTATGAACAAACATTGTCAAATCGCATAACTAATTTAAGTTTTCTAATAATATTAAAATCAACGCTAATTGGTAGTTTCTCTTATAATAAATGTCGTTGTAATTAATTTATTCGGAACAGATTGTTATCAAACGGGTTTGGAAATATTTAGTGAATACGAAGAACAATTTGTTCCACAGCTACTGATGTTTGTTCAAAATCAAAATATTTAAACAAATATTTATGGAAGTATTTCACGATAGCTAATAAGCACGGAAAGTATTTTAATTAAATGTTTTGGTGAATATCGGAGAGGAATGCTCGGTTATGAAGGCTTGTAGAACTCTGTTGAATAGTTGAGATAAAATGGAGCGTGGACGGAATAACTCGGCAAGGAAGCGACGTGCGCGGTCCTATTTACTATGAATTGTTTTAATTACATACTTTTATTATATACACCTACAGTGTCACATCGAATAGGTACGCGATCCAAGGAACACCACGAGTAAAATTTAATAAAATTCGTGTCACAGTGACCAAAAATAAAATATACGGTTTTCACAATTTTAATAAAGTCAATTTGTCTATACAGTGTTTGTCGGAAATTAAGTTACATGTCCGATTTTGATAAAGTAATCTTACATTTCAAAGAAAATTCAAATAATTAATAAAACATAATTTCACTTCCTATCACTCACTCACTCACACTCACTCAAATAGTAGTATTTCGGAACTTCAATACATTTACATAGGATAACTCGATAAGGTGCAAAAGTTAGTTCACTTGAAAATAAAATCGCAAACACCACAAATTGCCCTTGGGCATAGTTCGCTCAGTCAGAAATTACGAGTAGGTACTACGTTGCTGTAAACATTTTACTCAAATCATGATCAAAGAACTAAAGTAAAATTTCATTTTTCTCATTTCCTATGTAATTAATGTAAATCAATTTAGGTACATGTGAGAAAACGTATAAAAACCGAACGTAGGTAGGTACACTTTTTCACACTCCCATTGCCACCTTCCAGAACACTACCGAACTGAGGACGTCATTTTATTGCGTCTGTATATCAATAAACCTATGTACCGCTATCGGAAGCTAGGAACATTATAAATAATTTCCTTTTTAATTTATGGTAAATCTCCAATCTCTTCCCTTCCTTCTTAATACAAAGCGTTATCTGCCGATGGTAAAAACTCATGATTTACGAAGAAAGATTTTTATACAACAGCATATTTTATTTAAAGAACAGTTAAGTTTCGTGTCAATTGCACCACAATTAAGAGGTTTGCTCACGACGTTATCAGTTGAAAAACAATATGAAGTTAAACACGGTTTTCCGGCGAGCCTTTACTTAACTGTTGGTTATCTGGGGTTTCTCACGGTCGAGGCATGTCGAGTGGACGATCGGGAATGTTTCACGATTTTCGACGATCAACATGATTAACGTAAAGAAATGAGACTTATTAAAAAGCTTATTGAGAATATAATATACAAACACAGATATCAAATAAGAAGTATAAACTTGGACTAATTATTAAAAACCGGCCAAGTGCGTGTCGGGCCACGCGCAGTGAAGGGTTCCGTAGTTGCCTGTCTGTCTTAGTTACATCGACGTGCGGTGCGGTTGCATCGGCCGAATTTGTACGAAAATTGGTCTTTCCAAGTACACATTAAGTTGGTCGACTATTACTCAGTAACTACTTATGCCTACTTGTCCGTGATAGTTTTCCTATTAAATTCATTATATGTTCTACTACCACGATTTTTTTCATATCCCCAGTAGTAGCCATTTAGCCGGCAAGGGGGGGGGGACACATGACTCGAACAAAAATAAGGGCTTTGAAGCTCAATATCTCGCAAACGAATCACTGATTTGAAAAATGGCGTTAGGAAACGGTTTATCTACCATTGAATTGCCGACAAACATTTAATCGAATATTATTTCAAAGACAACGTTTCAAGTATTTTCATTTCAACGAAAAGTCATTGCGTCGAGGACTCGATACTAGGTAATTTGAACAGAGGTCTTTTAATTGGTAGTTGACTTATTTCAATAAAATTCATGTCATGGCTTTTCATTTCGGGTTTTTTTTTTTTTTACATGTAATAATATTTATTACGCATAAAATTATTTCGGATCTATATCTGAATCCCTAACGTTTTTTAACCATTTTTGCCGTGCAGCGAGTCGACGCCACCCCGCTGCGCGGGGTGTTATTTCAGGTCTGAGGGACACAAGGGAACCCTAACCTAACCGACCTAAAACAGAGTTCGCTTATGACAAGGCATTTTTGTCCGCCCTGATATTTTATTGTTATAAATGATCTACGCCAATGATTCTTAGTTTCATTATAAAAATATATATATATATATATATATAAGGTGCTAACAAATTAGGTACCAATACTTTTAGAGCTGATAGTACTAGTCTCTAGGAGTAGAGTTAAGTATGAAACATTTAAAAGTGTGTATGACTTTTTGGAGATAATTAGGGATACAACGTTACTGCGTAAAAACCCCGGTTAATGAGATAGTCAACAATCAATCATTGACGTTTGTCACAAACGACGATGTTCACTTGACAGATAGTGTTTTAACATCTCGTCAGTTGAATGCACAGGCTGATTATGTTTGGTCGAAATTTTAATTTATTTATTTTGTACCGGAAATTAAAACAAAAATATCATATGAAAAGTTTTCTTAATTTATATTTAAAGTCAATTGTTTTGATGTAATGTAACACCTCTTAAAATATTGGTACTTAATTTGTTAGCACCTTATATATATATTAGGGGACAATCTTACACAAATCATTATACATACGTATTAAACATATTTGTATGTCACACATTTAACTACATAATTTGAATAATGTATGTATAAATGTGCAGTAGGACATATAAAATTGTATTAAAGCAATACGTCGAAGAAATGCATTGCAATGTTTTGTAGTTGTGCCAATTAAGATAATTTGAAACAAATCAGCGATTAAGTAATATTCGTTTAATAGTATTTCTACGTAGTAAGATAAATTTAAATAAATAGTAGTTGAAATGAAATAACTCCAAACAATATTACTAGTACTGAAGTTTAGATGAATCGTTGTCGATGAAATAATATTCGATGAAAAGGTTGTCGACAAAACAAGGGTACACCAGGGAGGGTACCTTAAAAAATATTTTTTTTCGAGATTTTATTGTACTGTTCTGTCGGCGTGATTGATTTATATACCCATGCCGAATTACAGTTTTCTAGTATTAATGGTTACTGAGCTAAGCCGAAGACGGACAGACAGACAGACGGACGGACATGGCGAAACTATAAGGGTTCCTTGTTGACTACGGAACCCCAAAAATTAAACTATAAATGCCCCCTGCGGCATTGTGCCGAAGATGCTGGCAGCATTACCTCGCTGAATAGCTAAGCCAATTCTTTGTGCGGGGTAGCTCCCAGACCTTCGGTCACCGGTGGCATCTGTAACTCTGTAAGCCTCTTCGACATCTCTTTGAAATGTTAAAAACTCATTGAGTATTAAAAGACTGAATTATAATAGAGTAAGTGTCAGTTATATAATATTCCTTCAAAGTCCTGACAATTTCACTGGGCTGCTTTTTACCACGTAGATTCACGCTGACTAGTAAAAATGCTAATAATAAAATCTTACAACTTATTAAGTACCTACTACCTGATATTATGCGTGTTTTTCTAAAGATATGAAGATATTTTTACAGTTTAAAGTAGTAATAAATATGACAAAAAGCATATCGTTTATTGCAAGCACGGCAACCTATTGCTAACAAAGAATATTTTTAAGTATTGATGGTCCGTCATTAATCTAGACACCGCGCTAATACTCAGCCCTCTAACTGCGCAAACGCACTCCTTGGCATCAAACCGGTTACTCTGATGGGCTACTTAATCGCTAGACACTTCACTTCACCCATAAACATTGTAAAAACTGAATCAAGCATAAGTTTTTCCAAGCCGTCGTTAACCTCAGTGATCCAATTAAAACTTTATATAATTGCTTCGAAAATTCCTTTACTGGATATAAAAACAATAATTTCGAACCTCAAGTCTTTGCCGGTAAAAAAATAATAAATCTCATGTCGGGGCCCGTCTAGGGTTTGCAATTCGAATATTCGAATATTCGAGTATTCGAATTGTTCGCCACAAATATTATTCGAATTCGGCAACATTCATTATTCGAATAAAACGAATATTTCGAATAGTGCAGATTTTTTTCTGACTTTATTTTCCTTTGCCAAAATCATAAATAAAATGCTAGAAATGTCCTCCAGGGTAACAATTCCGTGGAAATAGATATAAATATTTAAAAAAAAGCTTTAATCTAAGACATATAGCATATTGCCATGTAACTATGACAGCGGCGGTCAAAGATCCCAAAACTTGGAGCGAACCTAGCGTGGAAGCAGAAAGAGTGTTCTCTTCACGGTGGGTTACTTGTGCAACCACTTACGAACGAGAATGAACCAAGACTCATTAGATGCTTTAAGTTTTCTCCGATCGCATTATGGGAACTGAAGCTACATAAAAGACTTACTCGTTATAAGGAAAGTTACACCCTAGCTTAAAGAAACAACTAAATAGACAGAATTTTGAAAACTGTCTCCGGTCTTAATGTTCCTTTAAAAATAACTTATTCTTGTTGATTGTTTAACATAAGTCTAAGAATTAAGAGTTTTTTTAAGTAGTGATGACAACGACTGACGAATTAATATAAAGTTAGTTTCATTATTAAGTTAGTTTGTTGATTGCCAAAAATGCAACACCACAAATGTTCTATATTTTTAAATTTTACCAATCACATATTTTACAATTACATAACTTGTAAAATAAGTTTTTTTTTGTTATTACTACAGTCAAGTGCAAAAATATGTATCGATAACATCCTCTTATAAGTAAGTACCAAAACCTTAATCCGCTGACATAAGAGTTGTGGGACATATTTATGAGTAAGTTGTGTGCACCTATATTTTTACACTTGACTGTACCTGTTGATTTTTTAGAAAATATTAATTTTGTTGCTCGCGATTATCGCGAAAAAGTCTATAGTCATATCATTATACAACCTACACACGGAAAAAGTGCTCCTTATTGATTTGTTTTTATTGTAACTTATAATAGAAAGTAAAATTGTATTGTAACAGCTGTGATTAATGATTATTTTAGAAGTTTAATTGCTATCATCGACCATAAATGTTGATATTTTGGAATTGTAACAACAATTACACAACTTAAATCATTATTTTGTTTTATTTTCAAAAATATTCGTTTTATTCGAAATATTCGAATATTCGAATATTGGAAATCCAAGTATTCGTATTATTCGAATACTGAAATATGCCCGAATATTGCAAACCCTAGGCCCGTCTGATGAAATGCTGCGATCCGGGCAGAAAGGTTATTTCAATACAAATTACAGCTACTTGCGTTGCTTCTCTTTGCATGCCGACAATTCTGCAAATACTTTTCTCCTCCCAAGCTCTCATTAAAACAATGACGAAACGCCTCTGACTTCAATCTAAAATGTACCTTCTAACCAGTTAGAAAGGATTAAACTCGATCGCCTCACTTACACGCTTCAGCCTTCCCGGCATCGCAGGCTTGAGCCCTGATTGAAATTCCGTGTACTAACAATGTGCAGTGTAGTTGATACCTATTTGTATTTTACTATCTATGCAATAAGCTTAAGATAAACCTGATTTGTGCGGAGTATGTAAAAATGTTATCCTTTAAGGCAATCGGTTTTCTTGATAACTGTTAAAATGATCATAAATCGATTACATACGGGCTTATCGGCGCTTATGTCCATAGACCATTTACTAATCTGTGTAGGATTTCTTATGGCACGGATTTTGTATGAAACGTATCGGCATGGACAAAGTGCTTTAAGTTATGTGAACGCAACGCATTCTACATAAAGCCCTCAATGCTTGACTATATGGGACTACAAATTGTTATAGATACGAATTGTGCAACATACTTTAAATGAGGCAGCAAAATGAGCGATTTGACTTGGATATATATATAACGTACCAAGATATAGGGAATGCGGAATGCCAGTGACATGGAAACAATAGTCAGTGCAAGTGGGCAAGACAGAAATGGGTTCGGTAGAGTATGGTAGAATATAACAAGGTACCTAAGTCATTCCCGTGACGTCAGCGTATCTCACCTACGTCATCAGTATCTTGATAATGGCGGAATATCAGTGTTTTGCCACTGTGTAAAAGTAAATTACCCGAGTAAATTGCATTACTTCCCTTACGAGCTTTCAATCAATATTTACGTTGAACTACTAATTGTAAACAGCTGTCTTTTCATCCTAAATAAATAGTTAAACTAGCTAACATTTTTTTAAATATTAATCGTGGTTTGTCAAAGTTCCTTGTTTGTATGGAAGATGTCAGCAAAGGCAACATTTGTATGATGTAGGTAAGATAAGTTGGGAATAACTTATTCTATGTTTATTCTACCATGGGGTTGGGTAGGATACTTACATACAATTTTGAAATGTATCTGCTACTGTACATAGGTGCGGGCAGAGGCTTGCAGCGTCACATGGGACGTAGTTGAGGTAGGTATTCACTTTTGTTTTTAACACTGTGTCATCGGCTCATCGCCTATTTTATGACACGCCTATGACCATAGACCATTATCATCATCCTTGTAGCGTTTTTCCCGGTTGTATGTATACTAAATTTTCTCGGGTCTACTTTGGCACCTAGACCATGTACTACACCATAGAACATCACTATAGTTTGAAATCAAAAGGAAAAACATGAAATCAAAGTGTAAGGGTAGTTGTAAAGGCTTCGCGGTAGATGTCGCTACGAGCCTCCCGGCGTAATAAAAGTGAAATGATTGAAAACTTCGTAGCTACGAATGGCCACGATAGCTCAGTTAGCAAAAGAAATGCTCGGAATGCAAAGGTCGCGGTTTCTAATCCTGCTTGAAGCGAATAACTTCAGTTTTTCTCTTTGATTGAAAATATTTCATTACGAGACGTTTTGCTTGGTAAAAAATCTACAATCACTATTGTGTAAACATATTGAACATCATTTCCGCGCCTCGGCAATAATGTACTGCCTTTTACAGATACCTTAAGGGTCGCCAGAACGCTCTACTCTCCATACAAACTTAGTTTGGTTCTCATTTTAAAACAATATGCTAGAATAACATGAAACTTTATACACAATGGGATCCGCTATATCTAGGTCGAAAACTATTCTAATAAATTACTAAATTAAGATGTGACAGACGGACAGCCTACGTTTAATTTTAATTTTTCATAATAAGTGAATTGTAAAATTCTTAATGAGAATAAATGATCTTTAAACCTAAAACCAATTTTGGTACGGAACACTAAAAACGAGTAGAACGTTTTTCATACAAAGTCTCTAATAGGGAAGATGCAATACATATTTTCAATTTTGCTTTCATTTGAAAGAATCGCATGTAGGTAGAATAGACCACGAAAGTATTAAAAAATGTAAATGATGAATGATTTATAGTCAAAAATTCCTGTTACAAACTGACAATTTAAACTTGCGCCTAAACGGATCTACAGTTCCTGTGACGTCACTCATGTGTGCCACTCGCCATAATTGTTTGTCCGTGGTTCGTCCCTAGATGTCATAGAGTTGCCTAAGTTTTGACGTTTGACAGGAGTGACGTCACCAGCACCTGATAGCTGGATTAAAACACGTTCCGTTTCACATTACTTCAAATTGTAATTATTGTTTGAAATGAGCATAATCTAAAGTAAAAACGTTTCAGTAGCCACTATTTTATGTTTCTTCAACATTTTGGTCACAAAATGGTAAATATCTGCATTTTAGCTATTGCTTCATTTTATTTCTAAATAAATTTACAGCAACAGAGACTACTTTCCGACCTAAATAGGGCGGATCGGATCCCATTGTGTCTAAAAAGTTTCATTCTATTCCAGTATGCCGTTTTAAAATGAAATCCAAACTGCGTTTGTATGGAGAATTGGCTGCACTCGACCGTGCCGGGGACTCTTAAGTTCTTGTTACCATTATATACAGTTGCTGACCCGCGGGCAAGGCCAGTTCTGCCTGTAAAATAAACTACCTTAAACGTTTACCTAACAGCAGGCAGACAAATTAGCTGTATTTATTGCCAACACTCCACTTGGGCTATTTGACGGTATTACCAAGTAATTCATGATTATCAATAGTAATTGGCTCAACGTGGAGCTGAGTTATACGGAACGGCCATATTGAACTTTTTTTTTTCTATTTTGGCGTAAGTTACCTTCAAAAAAATAACAGGATATCAAAACCATATCTAGGAGTTTTCCAATAGATTATCTAACAAACGTGATAGTTTTTCTCTTGCGTTTTCAGGCAGTATATAAAGTTTGGTTCTAAATATTGACTGGTCCTTAAAATAATTGTATCTATAAAATAATATTGAACCTATAGCAAACAAAAACACGAAAAACGAATAAATAATAATGGTTTTGAAAAACATTCATTAAAATAATACGTTTCATTTTAAATCGTTATTCTATTGGGCTCCTTCAGGGGCACAGCTGTGAATAGCGCTAGCACGATGACGACAATGCTAAGATGGTTTATGCAAGGATTCAAGAAACTGTCCACCGAGAAGTTATTTATACTTATAGATTTAAAATAAAAGAAGTATTTTTTTGCATGATTTATCTTGAATGTATTCTAATGTATTTACTTTAATTATTTAAGCTCATTACGAGTAATGCGAATGTTCCCCTCGCAACTAGCTGTTTTTTGTATCCCGTGATGTAGGTGCGGGCTGAAAAACAGCGCTGTACAGCCGCCAGGCTAGCAGCAAACGCTGAGCCCACAGATATAGATATACACTAGATAACTTAAACACCTTAATCTGTATGAAAACCGACCGTGTCACTTTTTTCTACCTACTTTGACGTCACACGGGCGAATTAGTGATCTGAATTCCCCGTTGTCCGCGCAAAATCGATTCTGCAATAAGGTATGTTCTTAATATTCACGGACAACCGGCTACCACAACAGACGCGCGCGGAATGTAAGTCGGAGTGCCTACTCGGAGCCCGAATACTGACACGCGAAGTACATGCATTTGCGTGATCTATGTATATCTATATCTTTGGCTGAGCCCTATTGTCGCACCTAACCTAACTACCAACATTTATTTCATTTTTTTTTATTTTCTGTTCGATTTTGTGTTTTTTTTTGCGACAATATTTTTATATTTTATTTTATGTCATAGAGTAAATGTACCACAATAAAGATTAAATACACACATTTATTATTTATTTGCGCTATTCAGGAGTTAATTAAGTTATCGTTTTCTTGATGTGTGATATTTTGTTGAATTTTGTCTCTAGGTAATTATCAAATGATGATATTATATCCGTTACACAGACAAAATCTCCTATGTAGGTACTATAAATTATTTCTATACTATATAATTTTAATATAATAAAATCACTATTAATGAGTGTGTTAGTTAATCAGGAGCATGTTAATCTCAGAACTTTTAGAACGCCCTATAGGAAATCTCACGTGGCATCACTTAGGTAGGTAAAGGCGGCTATTAAAATATCAGGTAACCTACCTGTATCTTATTAGTTTAAGTGAAATTGCTTCATAATGAAGGCTGGAGTACTGAAGGAAGTAATTTGGTCTTCTATAAGTGGTTATCTATCAGCAAATAATATTATAACACATATGCAAGTTAGAAAGGGATTATTAAATGAAATCTATCAATTTATTTGAATTTTAATCATTTTCTTAAGGGTCGCCACGGCGCTGCAGCCTATTCTGTAACTGGTTTTAAGCTCACCTCAACGTTCAGCCACAAATTTATCTTGACACCGCGATGCGTAGTAACTTAAACGTAGGTAGAGGTCTAGTTTCGTGACGGGTGACCGGCGGGGTGAGTCGCATTAGCGCGTAGCGAATAACAGCCCTAGCCCCGTATCATGGTCGGCCGTATCACGCAATAATAATAATAATAAAACATTTATCTCAGGCAACTAAGGCCCATAGTTACAAATACCTTACAGACTAACAAACATACTTACAATATAATATTTAAAAAAACTAATTATTATTTAGGCGACGAAACAAGGCGGCAATAAGTGACAAGATAGAGCGTCCGTCTCGTTCTATCGAAAGGTGACAGCCAGTGACGGACGCTCTATCTTGTCACTTATCGTGGGTCTCGTAGTATGGTTGTCATTTTAAAACGGCATGCTAGAATAACATGAAAAGTTGTATACACAATGGAATTTGCCATATCTAGGTCGAAAACTAGTTTCTGATGCTAGAAATTAACATAGCATAAAAAAGCGAGTAGAACATGTTCATACAAATTATCAAATCGCTTAATTTTTTTAACCCCCGACGCAAAGAGAGGGGTGTTATAAGTTTAACGTGTCTGTGTATCTGTGTGTCTGTGTATCTGTCTGTGGTATCGTAGCTCCCAAACGGATGGACCGACTTGAATGCGGTTTCTTTTGTGTCATAGATAATTTTATCCCGAGTGCTCTTAGCCACGTTTCATGTAAATCTGTTCAGCCGTTTTTGAGATATTGGACTTCGAAATGAAAATGTCGGGGTTTTTCAGCTTTTCTAAGTTGTAGTTATTTCTATTATAATTTATAGAAACAAACAATTTTCCGACATATGTATGGCGGACCGCATAGTGTATAAAAAGTTTCTTACTATGCCAGTATGCCGTTTTAAAATAAGAACTAAACTTCGTTTGTATGAAGAGTAAACTTGAGTCGACCGTATCCGACTCTTAAAACTCATCCTCATTGACAACTAACAGTTGACAGTAGTCGTTAAACCGAGTTAGAGGCCTTCGGGCGGCTTAAGAACTTCTAACAGTCGAGTTGCCCACTCATTTGACAAAGGGGGGACAACTGTTACTCGCGTCCGCAGGAGCTACCTACCACAACCCTGCACGTGTCCCCTGGGTGGTACTAAAGAGTGACAACATTAAAGGCCAAAATAATATATTCCATACGATTAAATAAATAAATTGACAACTAACAAAGTGCTATATTTTTCTTAGCATCGACACAAGTTGTACATAAGGTCTCTTCCAGCATTTTGGATATCTGTCGTGTCAGCTGCGATTATGCTGTACATAAGGTCTCTTCCAGCATTTCGGATATCTGTCGTGTCAGCTGCGATTATGCGGCGGTGGCATACTGTCGTTAGCATACTCCTAAATCTGCCCGATTGGGTGGCCGCGGATTCTCGCGTCGTATATTTTCATTTGTTAGCCGCTGTGCCACACAAACTTGGATGGAATGACTGCTTCCTGATATGTGTATTCAGTTATGTTAGCCGTAGACTTTATTATTTTTGATCAGCAGTTATGTATAGGTTATGAAAAAAAATTTAACATTTATTTTATACTTAACAGTTTTAAAGTACAGATGTCGCGGGTTCATATTCCGCTCGTGGCGAATATTTTTTACATTTTCCACTGATCGAAATTTCGTTAGGGGTCGTTTCTGCTTTAAGTAGACATTTACTAGAACGGGTTTACTTTTAATTTGAGAAAAAGCTTTTACTAAACTTAATGAATGAATCATAACCATCCAGTGCCTGGGCGACCGAGTTCTGCTCGGGTGACACTAGGGAAAATAACGGAGAAAAGGAATTTTCCCAGACATGAGACGTAGCTAGATTGATTTTCTTTTCCCCAGAAAGTCCTATATTATATAGGTATATTCCAAATGTCATTAAACCCGTTAGAGCTGTTTTTAAGAACTTGAATAAACACATATCGTAACTATGCGTCATGTCGTCACATTTTCTCCATCTTTAAACCAAGAACAAAAACAAGAAGAAAGCTACTAAAAGTCGAACTTAAAATGAAATTTCATTAGACCTGCCTACCCCTTTTAGCAATAAAGGCGTGAGTGTCGCATGTTAAAATAACCCGCAAAAACCTCGTGCCAAAAGTACGCACTAATTTATTTTCCGATTGTATGGCGGCTGGTGGCTCGGCAGTTGTATTTGCATGCATTATCATTGCTATCATTATTCAGTAGCAGCCATTTGCATGATTAGTGTCGTGATGGGCCGCTAGCGCCTGCGAGCACGGCCGTGATTCCATCAGTCTTAATTAACAGGATGGGACATCTCTAGGATATCGCTTGTGGTCATGTCTTCGTTATTTTGATTTTGAAAGTTGACCTGAAATTGGAAATATACCTACAGGTGCCAAAATGTGACTACGACGTCATATTATGTCATCTCTAATTGGTGTTATGAACTTTTGCTACGATTTTGGTGGTTGCTTAAGGATTTCACATACCGGCTGTCCTGGCAGTTGAAATGAAATACGTCTACTATGAATACTATGATAGTTATTATTTATTTATTAAAAACTAAACTTAAACAAAAACAATAAAGTAGTTACAAAGCTCCACGAAACTGAATAATCAGTTTGACTGTGGAGTCAAATTACAGTCTCATTTTTCTTTTACAAATGTAATAAAGTGTCTTATGTGTACAATATAGTCTCTACATAAGTATTAGGTACTCGGTACTACTTAAACACCCGAGATCAAGTTATCACATGAATGCTCTATATAAGTATATACGTATTTAATTATATCTCTACTATGATGGTATCTAAGTATAGGAAATGGAAATACGTTACGTATTTCGCTCTTTTAATAAGTGATATATAAAATGTACGTGAACCAGGGGACCGATTTTTGACTTTCGAGCGCTCTAAAATCAAATAAAAGTAAATACGTTTGTATAGTGTCAAAATGCACTTACATTCTACCAATAGAATTTAATACGAGTGGTCAATACCACTCGTTTTTAAATTTTCTATCGCTATTTGAAAATTGCATTTCATAATTTTTGACAGTTTTGTGTGAAAGAGTCGAGCGCTCTAAAGTCAAAAATCGGTCCCCAGTTCCTTTCCGTACTTGTCCGGGTCCGCTCAGGTTTTATTAAGAACCCAGATGCGGGCTAAAATATAGCCTCTGATCCATCTTCTAAGTCCTAATATTAGTACCAGAAACAGAATTTACCTCCTAATATTAGTACCTACATACCTAAAGATGATTAAGTATGATAGAAATCCTGATATACATGACAGATTTCTTCTTGTATAGAGTTGAATTGGATTTGATTTAAATTGTATTGCTAACGATGCATCTGCCCTTATTCAGAAGTAAACAAATGAGTATGCAATGTATAAGATGGAATATTCATTTAATTATTTGTCACAGCATTATGTAATCTATAAATTACTTTCAGGTTTTGCTAATCTACTGTTATGACAGCTGTCAGGAATACTTATCTGCCGGCGACTATATTAATGTTATTTAAGTTTTCAATCATACACAATAAACATATAATAAAAAATAAAAACATAAAAGTTGTACCTACCTATACCTAATAGTGAAAAGATATTGAGGTAGTGATGTATTCATGTCATGTAAGTATAAAGGTAGGTAATTATTATTACCTAGTATTTAAATTAATCATGCAATGTAAGTGTAGAATAACACCAGCATTTCAAAAGTTAAGTCAATCAGACAAAGAAGGCTGGCTATTGTTTACAAACACTTTCATGTAAGAGGTACAAAGCACACACTTATTTAAATTGTAAATACTGAAAATGTTCATAAATGCATCTAGAGACCGGTAGGTACGGTTTATATATTAGACAAAGACCTTGGATCACTAAGATACGATGACGAATAAGAAACAAAATATAACCAATGGACTCACCTAGCTTTACTGAACAAAATTAACAGCAACAAAATGATTGCCCGAGGGGTTTTGCGCATTCTGTGCTCTTCTCCGATTCCGTGCATCATGTTGGCAACACCACCTGGCCCCGAGAGCTCATCGTTTCCGCTTCGCTGACAATCTCACCGCAAAACAAGCGCGCGCACTTCAAAACTCACATAAAACTACGTAAACACCAGTCCGGTTTGAGTACTTGCGTCCTGGCTGGCAATTAAAAAGATAACCAGAAAAAAACCTAAACAGCCGTGGAACGTCACTATCGACCATTCAAATTTGGAACTTTTCGATTAAAACGGTTTGTTTATAGTACGGCTGCCGTCGGGTCGTGTAGCGTACCGTGTTTGGTCGCGCGTTGCGTTCGAACGCGTGGGCTGTGAGGCGTGTTCTTCGCGCCGCCCAGACGCCGAGAAAAAAAGGAGAGGCAGACGCCTTGCCGACCCCACCTACTCGCTCATTATCCTTGTTTGCACGATATTACTTTATTATTTAGACACAAGTTACACTGATGGAATAGGCGTGTGCTCACAATGAGGTCTCGTTTGACAGTGGCACGGTGGACGGAATCCCTGCCTATATAAAACGCCCCACGCGTTACGCGACCATGGGAAACGCTGTCCTGTCAACGGATTTGTTTTTTGGCATTTTGTTTACATTGTTGCTTGGTCGAAAGTTGCCAAGCTACATACTTATATAATCAAAAGATACATACAAATATAAACGTTAGAATTAGCAACCTCAAGACAGTTACCTACTGTCAGAGGAGGTTGGATTAAAATTAAATTAAATTTCAAACATAAAATAGTTGACTAATAATGTCCAAAACTTCACGTCATAATAATTATTCAAATTTTTGCCCCGTTCTTGCTTTGTGCAATCAAAAGTAACATAAGATGTTATTAATGTTAAATAATCATTCAAGATTCAATTGAAAAGCTATAGATATTGTCATCATCATAAATGGTTACCCGAATGCAAATTTCCACAATTAACAACGGAACAAATAACGCATTTATGAATATTGAGTATGGACAAGGCTGTAACGCAACCATAAAATTAATTTACCCTTATAATCGACTGGGGCGTATTGTCCATCCGTAACCCTTATGTTAAGGGCACGAACCCCTTCATTAGGGGCGATTTAAGCCCCGCTATTCTGTAACTTGTTTTAAGCTCACCTCAACGCTCACCACAAATATATCTTGACACCGCGATTCGTAGTAACTAAGCGTAGGTAGAGGTCTAACTTCGTTAGGCGTTACGGGTGGAGTGAGGCTCATGAACGCGTAGAGTAACAGCCAAGTCGCGTGCGCAATGACAATCGTTGACAATCAGTGCAACAATTATCAGACGAATTCATACCTTATTTTGATAGCTTTAGAGTTTAATATATGTTGTTGTTTTTTGTTGGTTTAATGTAATACCCATGGATTGTCATAGATTGGGAACGATACAGCTCTATTAAGTACTTTTTATTGCACAATGGGAGTATGATATTAGTTGGCTTGTTATTTTTTGCCCGTTGTCTCTTCCCTTTCATTTTCTAAATAATATACAAAAGAAAGTTTTTAACAAAATAAAATGTTCGATGACTTAGTAGGTACTTTTATTAATTTGGAACATTAAGTAGGTAGTTACAGTCGCAGAAAGAAAAGGTTCGTCACTTTTGTAAAAATAATATTTTCATTCCACGATTATACATTTATTCAATTTATTTGGATAAGTTCGCCCACACACATATATTCGAGATAAATATTGTTATCGTTTAAAATTGAAAAAAAAAGAAAACGAAATTGTGGATTTGGTAAACGTTCCAGTGCTTGACAATGACTTTCGATCTTAATTCATAACAAATATAGTTGTACAATATGTGTAGTCTATTAGACCTTAAGGTGTCAAAAGGGACCTTACCTGCCTTGGCTGCCTTACATTTTCACAGACTTTCTATGTAGGTAATATTGCAAAAAACTAAAAATAAAATCAAAATGTTATTGTGGAGGTCTTGAACATGGATACCTATTTCATAATAAACGGATAATAAGTATATTTAAATCAAGATCATACGTTGATTCATTAATGCTTGGCTTGATTGATTAGTGATTAGCTACAATTACTGTTCATCATCAGGATTTATATACTACGGATTAGTACTACTGAAACTGATAGAGTTCGAAAATATGTGCACGGACAAAGCCCTCAAAAATATGTGAACAGCTTTATTGTTAAGGAAATGAGCTCAGATATTTATGAACATGCGGGAACGTACTATATTTGTGAACTCGACTGCTCTCACAGTAGCGAACTGAAACAGTACGCGTTCGGATACTGTAACGAGATGCGAGTGGGTACATTGCATAACTGCGATGGTGCCGTACGTCGTCGGCTCGTTTGGACCCGTTGTCAAACGGTGCGCACTTTACTTTACTAAGAAAAATATGGGCTACTTTGATCATTTCAAATATATGTAGTGTAAAATAGTACTTAGTTACATAATTGAAATTAAGAAAAACGGCAAGATTGTATTATCTATCTATCTATACTAATCTACTTAAGTAATGTATTTACGAGTACTACAGCAGGCAACGCGAAATTTAAATAATAATAAAGAAAAACCTGGTTGATCATGTCACCCCTCGAAAAGTATTTCGGTTTATGGTAAGCTGATTGTTGTACACACTCGGTTACAGTTACAGCTCGCCAGTGAGCACTCGACTTTACCACAAGTTGTGAGGTACCTGTACTACGCAACATCTCATCCGCCAAAGCATGTCATAAAGCATTAAAATTGTTTTTTATTTCTCATGCTCTAAAAGTTCGTTTTTATGCTGTGCGTAGGCGACATAAAGTCGCTTTTTATGCTCTAGAGCCTAAAATAAAATCTTCGTCGAAGACCAAGGCAATCGGCCCAACAGCCACACGAGCAACTTTAACTTCATAGAACAAACTCTTGATTTTTTTTTGAATGTTTCGTTAGTATTCTAAGACCCAGGCAAGGATACCTACAGCCAAAGTACACAATAAAACTTCATGAAAAAAGATTTTCATTTCATTTCCTCGCAATCGAAGTGAAAAGTAGAGTGTACAATTTGTCCATAAAACCCATTTAACACTCGATTTTATACAAACGTCTCGCGTAAAATGGTGCGTTTTATGCACTTGTTGTACAATCTACTATTATGTACTTTCAGCGGTGTGGTATTAACTTTTTGTAAGTTCACCTAAACATAATATGACGTCAGATTTTATAGTACAGTCAGCGTCATATAGTTAGTAGCAGCCAAGGTAGCCAAATATTTCGGTACACGTCTTTATTACTGTTAGAATAAGGGTGTGTTACGAAATATTTGGCTACTCTGGCTGCTACTGACTATATGACGCTGACTGTACGTGAAAGTGAAAGTACATTTATTTAACATTGAAGATAAAATGTTTTGCTCTGGGTATATAGACTATTTTATTTAAAAAAAACATACTGCATTCACAGACTTATAAAAACCTTGCCTTACCCAATCCTCGGACTTGTCTTACTTAGGAATTGAGCCAAACATGATACTTCTCAAAATTGACAGTGTTCCTTTAGTTTAGTTTCACAAGAGCAATTATGCGTGATAATGATAACATGCCACGTATTATTATTATTATTATCACGTACCCTTCCGTTTGGCATGTTTAATAAAAAAAAATGCTGTTGGTTCGGTTTCCAGGTAAGGGAAGCATTTTTTTACGCTGCAATTAATGCAGTTTAAAAAAACAAATGCAACATATCTCATGTTTCTCTATTAAGAGGCTGACAATACCTAAGTTTGTTGAAATTGATGTTATTTAAGCAGTCTTTCAAGAAAAAGTATTTGTTCTAGCACATTAAAAAAGAAATATGTTAATATATATTTCAAAGACCGTGGACGGACTCGATACATAATTGGACGAAATCGGCTCAATAGAAAATAATAGCAAAGATTGGTTTTAAAATCATCATTCAACGGTTCTATGTCTTTATTTTTTTGACGCATGGGTCAGCAATTAAAAACATGAAGTCAACATATTCATACCTAAACCGCTAACGAGTCATATTTCACAAATAATCCACACTTTTTTCATTTCATTATTTATTTATTATTATCTTCTAAGACCTGGCCACCCAGTACCTAACATTCGCTCTCGTTTACTCCGATACAAATAGACAGTGTGCGCCGTATCCCGAATCCTCAAGGGCATTTTGGTGATGACAGCGTCTTAAGGGAGCAAGCACGCCAAACACAAAACAATTTACTTGAGCTCTTTCTGGGGCCGTGGCATGTTAATATCATGACCAAATCAAGGTTAAAAATGATGACCACTTACATATAAAATCAAATAAAAAAGAAACGACTCTGATACGATGCAGTAAATTTTGCGTACAAATTAGTACCTGCATCAGAAATAGCGAGTCAGGCAAACGTCAGCTCCATTCATTGTCCGGGCTGCTTATGCGAAGTCAGGATATGCAAATAGTCCCTTTGAAAAGCCACACGTACCAACAATAGAATTAAGAATTTATACTTCATTTAATCAAATGTATGCTTCTGGAGATCGTAGTTTTAAGTCTCCTTGGGTATTTTAATGTGGCTGTAAAATTTATTATCTACGTTAAGTCTGGTATGTAAGTGATAATAAATATAGTGCCTATGGTTTTCGTTCACGTGAGTCATATTAGTTGTGATAAGTAAGACATATGTATGTTTCGACCTCGGAATAATTAATTGAGCGAGCGAAGCGAACGAAGCTCTCCGTTTTAGCTTGGGCACAAAATCTTTCGGATGTTCGGAGGTCGCATTTCTCAACCCATTCTTGTGAAATTTTGTGAGCCGGTTCGATAGTTATAGCGATCCAGTTTTTGGAAATATAAAAAAAAAAACATACCGCGTTTTCACCAGTTACCGATTTACGCACATCCCATAAAGTTAATTTGTTATTTTTATCGTATGAATGTTTTCCTATAACTGAACGGTCCATGCCTCGGGATTTTTTTTCTTTTCGTAGGTACTAATCGGAGTCCATGTAAAAAAAAACTCTATGTATTTTTGCGTGATAGCTATGTCATACGAGTATAAGGTACTATAGGGGTAAGGTAGAGGTACATATAGGTTACTATAGAGTTTACCATACCTTATAATAAATTCTATAAAAACTATAAAATAAAGCCATCATCGCGAATATTAATAATAAATTACACAGGCCGTGTTGTGCGAATGATCGGCGTTTACCTG
This sequence comes from Epinotia ramella, assembly GCA_947578815.1. Classification (NCBI taxonomy): domain Eukaryota; kingdom Metazoa; phylum Arthropoda; class Insecta; order Lepidoptera; family Tortricidae; genus Epinotia; species Epinotia ramella. Next base: position 21,981,755 of record OX388206.1, read on the forward strand.
TCATTAGGGCGTATCGGCTCAGTAAATACGTTGCGATACGAAGATTACATATTACGCGTAACCTAGCCCACACTTACGCGGTTATATTGTATGGTAGTGTTGCCAGGATTTTACTTAGTCGATCCCTACATATAATAAATCTTCGCGTTATTCCCGGTTGTGCCCTAAAGGAGCCCGGGGTTCGCTTTGACACCTAATACCAAAATTTGGCATTTACGAAAGCGACTGACATCTGATTTTCCAAACCAGAGGTAAAACTAGATCTTATTGGGTTTAGACCGGCTTCCTCACGATGTTTTCCTTCACCGAAATGCTAACGGTAAATAATCCGTACATAAGTTCCGAAAAACTCATTGGTATACAAGTCGGAACACGAACCCACGACCGCCGCTTGACACCCGCATACCTGCACCACTAGGCTACCGTAGCGAATATAATAGATACCTAAATAAGACGCCCAACCCGTCAATAACATTGTAAAGGGATAAAAAAAATTACAAACAGGAAGTGACGTTGTAAAAATAAGTTGAACTTATTGTATCTAGCAGCAGTCGATTAAATCTTCCTATTTGACGCTATTATTAATCTAGCGATCGTCCTGCAAAATAAGAGACTAGGTATGCATAATGTTACTGTGTTGTTAATAGACAGTTATCCACTCCCGCGTCTATCGGGTAATTTTCAAAACCAGCAACACTATTATCAAATAGAGCTCCCAGATGGTACACAATTATATCCATTGCCAGCAACAACGCTCACAGCTACTGTCACGGGTCATTTCGTATTATTATCAATTACCCGCGAACTCTGCAGTATTAGCTGAGGAACATATTTAACGTATTAATTTAAAACGCTATAAGTATCTTTGAAATGTGTGCGGACATGCGCTCTTTTGTGATACGAGGGTAGTCGCGCGCAGTGTTGCCAGCGTTATTATGAAATTACCAACTACATGATGTTTAGTGGGTGAGGCTGTGTTTTGTGGGATTTCCATGCTTTTCTTCGGTTATTGCGGCGGGTATGATAAATGATAGTAATTTAATAATGTTGGTTGGTAGAGATATGTAATGTACAATATCGGTTATAATATTACAGCATACAGTTCCGCATATTACGAAATAAGTACCGTAAACCGAGGTTACTTTGGTTCGAGGGGTGACTTTGATCAAACGTTTAAAAAAAAATTGTAGGTTTATTTTCGCTTGACCTGTGGCAGTGGCTATACTTATTAGTATAGACTAGTTCTGCTTAATTTCAAATAAGTTCCTTTTTACTGCAGTCCACAGACAGAGTTAATTTCGCATTTATAATATCAGTATGGATTTGCAATCTAAAATTATTACTTACTCAATTTAACTTTAGTGATAAGTATCTAAATAGAAAAGAAAAAATAGGTTTCTTCTTTTGTACTTTAGTCGTCACAAATAGGTACCTACACCAATCCTTATTCCTATCAGTACAAAGTACAGATAATAAAAGGATACAGCATTAATCGTGCATCGAAGGGCGGTTATCGCGATAACCGGTGAGCCGCAATTAGTCCCGTGAAATGTCGCATATAGATGCTAACGAGGCGCCCGGAGCGACGCACACTGGCCAGCCAGACTAGTACAGCCATTTGCGTAGAAGCGAGTATGCAGGGGCACGTTTCTCTGCAGCTCACTGTACTACTTACTTTTGAATACAAAAAATGTCGCGGATCGCATGTGTCTGACGCCCGAGCCGAAAGGGCGGACATAGCGGTCTGAATACGTGGAGTAGGGAGGGAGTAGGTATAGTAGTAACTACTAATTTATTTGTATGTTTGGTTGCATCATCGGAGCCATCATCTAAAAATGCGAGTAGGGGTTATGATGGAGTTCCATGCATGGAGGGAATTATCGAGGCTAACCGGTGTACCGCAATTAGTCCTGTGAAATGTCGCATATAGATGCTAACGATACACCCGGGGCGACGCACACTGGCCAGAGTAGTAGTACAGTCAGCGCCAGAGAAGCGTGACCCCCCCTGCGTAGATATTTGTTTGATTCACTGTATGATTACCTACTTAAGGCGGTGCATTGGAAATTATCGCGTGCTTTGAAACGCCGTTCTGACTAGATTAAGAAACAATAAGGTCTGATTTTCAGATATATGATTCTTGACTATATGATTGCTCATTTGATTTTATGGATACATGATTGCTTAACACTTCCACGATAGAAAAAAAATACAAAGTTGGGTCTGTATTTTTCTTTTTTTACTCAGCCTACTCAAACGATACATTATTTTACGACACAATCAAGTAAATACTATAGTATTTTATCTCATTTAAAATCTCACTTTATGAAATTTTAATAACCCTTCACTAAGTTAGGTATTTATCGAAATTTGTCCAAAACCTCGATTCCCGAAGAGTGTTATATCTCTTTTTCTCGTGGGCGTAAGGCATCAGCGTGTCTCTGTCTAGGGGGCGTGTACGACTCAAATCAAGGCATCCCCTTAACTAGGGCGGCAAAATAAATAATGTCACAGATAGGTAGCAGGTATTTTACGGCCAAACCGAAGGCGAGGGCAAGGTATATGTTTAGTATAGAATACAATACTTAAAATATCCTTATTTCAGGTCATAGATGATGAGTTAGTGACAATGATTGGGTACTTATGATATTTGAGTAGGTATAAACATTAGAAATTATGTGGTAATAATGCTCTTATTTGACACTAGCATCCGCCCACGACTTCGTGTGCGTGGACCCAGGTTAAAAACTATCCATTAAACAACAGGCTATAAACTATCGTCGTGTAAAATTTGATCCAAATCGTAAAGCCGTTTAAGCGTAATCATCGTGAACATCCAAACATCTAAACATCCAAGCTTTCGCATTAAAAATATTAGTAGGATAGTAGGATGTTTGACTGCTGTTTTAATTTGCTTTCCCAGTGCATCAAAATCGGGCAGTCAAATCTGCGAGCTATCATTTTTAGGATACTGTTGGGACTGTTCCTGGCCCGGTTCAGTAACGACGAGGTATGGGAAGGCCGGTTATCGCGGCTGACCGGTTTAAAATTAGACTAGTTTAAAAATAAACATCAAAAAGTTTCTGTCAAAAATTTCACATTTTGTACATGATTTTATTGCCAACTGTACTTACTTTTCTGTATGCCGTCATCGTTGAGACGATTCTAACGAGTCCAAAGTCAACGGGGCTACGTCGGTTAAGTCCTGATTGTGAATTCCCATGGCCACCGTCTCCGTATTCATCCTCAGATCAGCTCGATGGTACCATAATATTGAATTATCATCCAAACTATACTTATACACAAAATTTCAGCTGAATCGGTTGTGGTTCACAGGTTCAAAATCCATTTCCAAGATTTGTCCCACACTAACAAACTAAAAAAAAAAAACTAACGAACAGGTCGAGTTGAATAAAAGTTTATTAAAATGTAACGGATTCAAACCTCAGTGTGCGATCGCCCTAACCCATAGCGTTCGCCATCTTGATTTATAGGCATTTTATAGCTCCTAAAGTTTTCTAATTGTGCCCGTGTGGCGTCGCCCTAACGAACTTAAGGGCGTTTATTACTTTACAGAATAATGTGTTAATATTTACAGGATAATTGACAAAACGGAATTTCGTATGGGTTTTATGAGTAAAGTACGATTTTCACCGACCGGGCCAGGCCGGAGCGCCCATGACACAAGGTGCATAGGTTTTTTAAAGCTTTAATACAGATGCTAAATTTCGTATACGTCGACGTGGACGGCTGCGCTCGGCTCATCTGACCGGCTCTGTTCGGCTATTGCCTTAGTGCGTTGGCTGTGACGCCGAGACTCGGTCGTAGGAAGCACGGTACAGCTGACTGGAGCTGAGTAGGTATGTATAGCAGTACTTATTCACATTACAGTGGAAACTGGATAAGTGGAACCTGGGTTAGTGGAAAACCTCTTTAAGTGGACCCAAGTTCTCGGTTCCAGTCCCTTGGCAACGAATTACCTCTATAAGTGGAATTTTGGGACCTCTATAAGCGGAATCCATTTTTTCGAAAATTTCTTATTTTTACCTCTGTAACTGGAAGCAGCCGTCTTCGAAACCTCTATGAGTGGAATAGCTCGGCGTTATAAAATCCAGTCCCTTGGCAACGAATTACCTCATAAGTGGAATTTTGGGACCTCTATAAGCGGAATCCATTTTTTCGAAAATTTCTTATTTTTACCTCTGTAACTGGAAGCAGCCGTCTTCGAAACCTCTATGAGTGGAATAGCTCGGCGTTATAAAATCCAGTCCCTTGGCAACGAATTACCTCATAAGTGGAATTTTGGGACCTCTATAAGCGGAATCCATTTTTTCGAAAATTTCTTATTTTTACCTCTGTAACTGGAAGCAGCTGTCTCCGAAACCTCTATGAGTGGAATAGCTCGGCGTTATAAAATTTGAATTTTTAATAAACCGTCACAAGGAGGGTAGTTTGTTTCGTTAACATTATGGTTCGTGTGTTCGGATTTTTTTCATTAAAGTGAAGTTGATTTATTTAACCATACTGGTTTCTCTTGCATAAATAAATATTATGATATGAGTGATTTTATTTAATTGATTTTGTTTCTGAAATTTTGAAAATTTTATACGAGGACTTTGGATTATTTACAGTACTTATTGCTTTTTTTAAGTCAGTATTACATACATATTTTTTGTTAATACATACACATATCTACATTCTACATACATATTTAATAAAAGATAATTATGTATTTAAGCCTTGATCTTTTATTTGACCAAAGGTACTATACGTGACCTCTATAAGCGACATTATTAGCATGCAATATCGGAGCATTCTCAATCCCGGGATTGAAATCCGATATTAGATTTTAATCCCGGGATTTCGAAATTAATATCGGTATTTCGATATTAAGGTGAGTTTTGAAGATTTGTCATTAAAAAACCACTTTTCTCTGGAAAATATGATAGGTATTGATATTGATATTTATTTATTTCATAATATTACATTGCATTATAAATCACATTAATGTAAATCTATAGGAATTAATACTATGATCGTCAAGGGTTGATAATAGAATTGATAATAAAAAATTAAAAAATACAAATACAAATAACACTGCATAACTTCTCAGCCTCTCACGGCTTCATGAATTCGTCTATGTATTAGATTGTATTATCCAAAAGTATTTTTTTTTATTGGACTGGAATTCCGATACAGAGCACGTCTTTCAATCCCTTCGGTAGTTTTTAATATAGGGTAATAGGCCCAGCCAATAATCAACAGAATTTCCTTTCAAATAAAAGTAATGTCCCCATGACCCATCTTTTTCATTTTCATGGTGCTAGCCAACTGACAATATCTTCATAAAGAGAAATGTCCAATTTCTCTAAGTGATCCAATAAGTAGTAGCAATAACCTTAAAATGGCGAAAATGAACTACAAGTAATCCGAAAATCTGAAACGCATTAAATATCCTCGGGCCTAATAGGCCTCGGCAGAGAGTACAACTTAGTACCATTTGGCGTCGAGACCCTCGGTCCGTGGGGTCCCAGTGCGCAAGTTATTTGTGGAAAACGCGAAACGTCTGGTTGACATAACTGGTGACCGAAGAGCTGGCGGCTTTCTCGCGCAACCCATCAGCATTGCAATTCAGCGAAGAAATGCCGCCAGCATCATCGGTACAATGCCTCGAAGGCCTTTTTTAGATTAAAAGAACTTAGTTTTCATTTAATTAGTTAATGTTAATTAGACAGGATATAGAAGTCGAAAGGCGGATCCAAAACGCTTGGAACCGCTATTGGTCTATGAAGGGGCTAATGAAGGGTGATCTCCCATTGATCCTCAAACGGAGGCTCGTTGACGTGTATATACTGCCTATCCTAACTTACGGTTCCGAAACCTGGTCGCTGACAGAGTTACAAAAGAACAAACTGAAGTTTTGCCAGAGGGCCATGGAGCGCAGCATACTTGGAGTGAAAATGATAGATTGGATCCAAAACAGTACTCTGCGCTCGAAAACGGGCATTGTCGACGTTGTAGTTAAGACTGCTAGACTCAAATGGGAATGGTCTGGTCACGTTTGCCGTATGCACCCACAGAAGTGGGCTAAAATAGCTACAGAGTGAGTGCCACACGATGGGCAACGGCGCCGTGGTCGGCCGAAGACGAGATGGCGGGATGAACTGGACGTCTTTTAAAGTGACTGGCCAGAATTGGAAATGAGTCGGGATAGTCGGAAGTCTAGGAGAGAGGCCTTTGCCCAGCAGTGGGACACAAGATAGGCTTACAAAAAACAAAAAAAATGACAAATATCATCTTGACATCTCTCTTCACGACATAAGTACCTACTGATTTTATCAAAATCAATTTGTGTAATACTATTTATTACGTATTACCAGAACATGACATATGAATCCCGGAATTCCGATATTTCGATATTGGTCCTTTGCAATATCGATATTGAAATATCGGAAAAATCATGTCGGGATTCCGGGATTTCGGGATCCCGGGATCTCGGTTTGCATGCCTTTTTTAACATCCACAACCTCTGTTAGCGAGAGCCTCTGTAAGTGAGAAAATGTTTTATTTGAACCTGGTTAAAGTGGAAAACTGGATAAATGGAAAACCTGGATAAGCGGAACTAAACAGCCGGGCCCTTGCCATTCCACTTATCCAGTTTCCACTGATATAGTGAAGGTGTGTCATTTAATTCAAAAGAATACGAGTATAAATCATGTATCGAAACCATTCAACTTAGGTACCCTATGATTGAGGGTGCTCTATCACGACTCTGTTATAGCTGTATGATTACAGAGGGCACGCTGAGTGCAAGACAGGTAACAAGTTTCGTCGACATAGTGCTTTTATTACAGTAGCTAACTTGAGAGGGGCTATATTTGACAAAACTAAGTGATATTTCGGATTTAATCGATAAACTGTACGAGCGGGCCATCGTACATAGTATCGCTTTTGAGATACTATTTATTGCCTTTACAGTCATATATGATGACATGCGTAACCTAGATTATTAACTACCTACACACACGGACATTTTAGTGCATTAAAGACGCTCAAGGAGAGTGGTTTTTGATTGGAAAACTTTGATGCAATTTGGCCAACTAAGTCTGAAGTATATTTGCTTTGGTAGATTTTGAAGGATGGTTCTTAAAGTGAGTGAATTGGTTACGTACAAAATAAGAGAAAATTAATGAATAACGAAAATATTCAAACCAAATGCAAAGTTATTAAAACAAGGATGGCCGTATAAATTTCGTAACGGCTTCCGCAATTCATAGAGCATTTACATACACACAAACAAGACATATTTGCCAACGTCTAATACCTATGAGTGTACCTGTACACAACCAAGTACCTAATTCATAAACCAAACAAAATACACATAAAATCTATTAAGTCTTAAGCTGCGATCCGCGCGAATTTAAACCCTAATTCGTACTGCGTAAAGTTAAGAATGAATATACTTCATATTTCTATTCGATTCTCATTTGTTTTACGCAAACGAAATGTCAGCCACAGAGCTAGAGCCTTCATAGAGTGGACGGAGCGTAATTTGTCAGTGTATCGATAGTATCGATTGTAGCGATGAGTAGATAGATTTATCGCGGTAATCGATCTAATTTCTTCAGCATTGGTCCGGTGAGTGATCGAAGTCTGGGAACGCCACTGGTGCGTTGTCATTATAGATTATTAATGGTATACAGACAGGTAACCTTAATAAGGTCGCGGGAGTCCGCTGGATGCGGGTGGCGCAGGATCGTTCACTTTGGCACTCTTTGGGGGAGACCTATGTGCAGCAGTGGACGTCTTTCGGCTGATATGATTATGGTGATGATAAATAAATAATAAATAAATAAATAAATATTAGGGGACAATCTTATACAAATCGACCTAGTCCCATAGTAAGCTCAATAAGGCTTGTGTTATGGGCACTAGACGACGATATATTTAATAGATAGAAATACTTAAATACATAGAAAACATCCATGACTCAGAGACAAATATTCATACTAATCACACAAATATTTGCCCTTACCGGGATTCGAACCCAGGACCTTCAGCTTATACATCAGTAAATTTCCTAACCGCAATAGTCATCCATGGTCATGGTCTAAATAATACGTAAGTAGGTATCAAAATTGTAAGTAAGTACTTACTAGAAAAAACAAACTTTTGGTCAAATATTTCATTTGACCGAATGCATCTACCTAAATATAAATAATTTACATCTAGTGACACTTCTTTTTTTTGTACACTCTTTGGCCTATGTTCAGCAGTGCCGTCTTTCGGATCACATGATGATGGTGATGATTTAATGTCAATTTTCAAAAGTTATCCACTGTTTACATAACGGTATATGTTTTGAATCGAATTATGTAGTTCAAAAGCATGTCAACCATAAAAAAATAATACAATCATAAATCAATTTGGTTCGCAGGTTTTCCGCGAAAAAAAAAGCGTAAGTAAGTGTATAAAATTTATATTTTTTTTTCATAAAAGTCTGGAATGGTGTGATTGACCCTAGTCTCACCAAGCTACGACAGAGCCTAAAGCCTGCTGTACACACTGGGCCAACGTTGGCGCGTGAGCAGAAGGCAGCTATGCGTTAGAGGGAGAGGCCTATACCTCGATCTCTTTCGTTTACATAGCTGCCTCCTGCTCACGCGCCAACGTTGGCCCAGTGTCTACAGCAGGCTCAAGAAAAAGCTCACTGGTTAAGTAATAGCCTATACTGAGTGTTACCGGCATGCGGGCATTTATTAAAACTGATAATAATATGTCCCATTAGTAATTGTTTGCATGTATTTGCAAACCATAATTATGTAAATGAACTGCTCAATTAATTTTCCAAAATACAAACCTTCAATGGACTAGGTGTATGACGCCGTAATAAACGAAGTATGAAAAAATATTACTTGTCAATTTACTTTGCTGTACATTGCTGGTAATTTAAATTTTGTTAAAAAAATTATTAAGACGGAATTATAGTTTATTATCTGTATTAAGGTCATGATTAAGTTAAAGAACTCCGTTAATTTACCCTTCTTGAAAAAAAGCCCGCTTGCCGGTAACGCACTGTATATGTAACTCGATTTCAATTATTTCATAAATCATACGTCTGGTTTAACATCAGTATAAAGAATACCTAAACCTATTTTGTAATCACTGTAATCGGAAGGCTCAGTGAGACTAGTGCTAATAGGCACAAATAAAACATTTTCAATAACGTCCAGTACATCATCTTTGACGATATACTCTCATTGCGACCACCTGCGAGATGCGGAGTTGAGAATATTTGTATTGTGGTTTAATTACCTCCCATTGTGGAGGGTGATTCGACGGTATTCTGCCCACGAAGCCTGCGTCGCAGTGTAATCATTATGGCGCTAGTATTTTAACTTTAAGAGCGGTTACGGGAGTCGACTTTTTGCAGTGCTATACAGTATCGATACAGGTGATTTTGACAGGTAATCTGCAAGAGTCACGCGTTCGTGAAATCTACAGTTATCTACAACCATCATCATCATCACCATCATATCAGCCGAAACACGTCCACTACTGGGCATAGGCCTCCAACAAAGACTGCCAAAGTGATCGGTTTAGCGCCACCCGCATCCAGCGGACTCCCGCGACCTTCACCAGGTCATCCATCAGTCCACCTTGTGGGGGCCTACCCACGCCGTGCCTTCCGGTATGTGGTTGCCACTCGAGAACCTTTCCGCCCCAACGGCTATCTACATCATCATTATCTACAATAGAGACTAGGAAATAAATAGAAAGTACACTATTAAATAAGTAAACCATTATAAGACTATTCAAATATAATGAAACGGGTCGCTCACGTCACGTCTTTGAAGTCGGATATCACTCGACATATTTCGATGTACGACTTACGGATAATATGTCTGAGTCTCACTGGAGTCTTCTCTAAATAATTATAAGATCTAAAAGTATTTAGTTACGTTGACTGCGTTTTGACACGACCGTTCAAACTTTTAAATATAAAAACATTGGTGTTATTCGTGTTCTGACTTTAGCTGTATTATGAAGCGCTCATAGCCTAGCGGCGCCTGCGAGTCGGAAACGATAACGCAGGTTAAGCAAAGATGGCAGCGGTCAGTCTTTGGATGGGCGACCGCCTGATGTTTGAGTGGTTAATATAAATGAGCGCTTCCGTATTTTGGAAAGCACGCTAAGCGGTTGATCCCGGCTGCTGTCTATGATAGTAGCCTTTGGGCGGCTTAAGAACTTCTAACAGTCGAGTTGCCCACTGACTTGACAAAGGGGGGACAACTGTTCCTCGCGTCCGCAGGAGCTATCTACCACAACCCTGCACGTGTCCCCTGGGTAGTACCTACTAAAGAGTGACAAACTATAAAGGCCAAAATAATGTATGCCATACGATTAAATAAATAAAGCTGTATATTATTTCTTTGCTAGTGTGATGCTGAGTTAAACCCACTGTAGCCGAGCGGTAAGGTACGCGACTTTTGATCTTTAGGTCTTTAGGCTTTAGGTTTAGATGGCAGTCCCTTTCGTGAAACTAGGGCCGACGACATATCTTGGAATTAGGTGCTAGCGGGACCCCGGGCCCGTTTGAGCGCAACCGGGAAAAACGCTAGGAGGATGTATTATTTATTTATTATTGCTAAACAAACATGGATACAAATCTTTTAATATATTACATTCTCCTGGAAAACTGTTTTCGCGGTTTTTCTGCAGGCACGTCTCTATAAAAACTATCTATCACAATATTTAACTTTTTACACTATGATTTTGACTATTTACCTATGTAATATGATTGCATAATGTATGCACATAGACCGCCGCGCTAAAATATTTAAGTGGCATTTGCTTGTTTGTAATTTGCTTGCTTGCTTGCTCATTTGTCATTCATGTCATTTGTTTTAAATTTAAGCTTTTTTGGCTCGTCTCGAATGTCTCCGTGTCGGAAGATGTGAGGCCGAGTTAAAATACTACCCGACCTTCACTGTGCTTACATTAACTTGGTACGATTGTTTTAATATCTCAATATTGTCTTGATGTTAATAAAATAAAAAGTATTATATAAATGATAGTGCTCGGTATGCGTTTAGTTATTGTTTTATTGAGATTAATGGCATTGTGGTGGGTATTGAGTTGTAGTTCTCACGATTTTATTCTAAGTTAATCGTCATGTGACTGATGACGGAGAAATGCTAATGAATGTCTTGGGGTTCATAACCTAAGAAAGAACTCGGTAATCTATAGGTACTTGTAAAGAAAAGTCTGTGAGATACGGGTGTAAACTCAAAAAATATTATTACTCGAAAAGAAAGAAGGCAAAAAAATATGCCTAGTGACGAAAATCCCATTCAGATATCTCAAAGAATTACGAAGCTACAACTGTTTTAACATTGCTTGTTAGAGAGAGAAAACGCTCGCAGATAGTGACGTCACAATCTGCGAGCGTCATAGTAAATATGACAATTGTCTCATATTTTTTTTATTTTTTTCAAACAAAAAGTAGGTACAATGGTTTTTACATTTGTTTCGCCAAACATAACTGCTTCTTGGCGAGTAGTACACTCATTTTCAGTTTATTTATTGTACCTAAACATCTGTTACAAAAGCATGCATTATACTAAATATTCATTTCAATATGAATGTGCGTTTTGCGGAAAAAGGACAGAACTATAACTATGTGATTATTTAACCCCTTTTTGACAATTTTAAATCCTTTTTCAAGAAATACTAAGGGTAATATACAGTGTATAAAACAAAATTCGTCTCTCCTGTGGTCCCATAGAAGAGGAGACGCCGATTATGCGGACTAAGAGTCCAACCAAAAAGCTAGGCCTCTTAACTTTGACAATGTCCACAGGAAAGACGCGAACCTAAATCTGTGTATAGCCCATTAATTACTTTTATTGATTATTTTATTTAGTGTCTACACCCCTATTGTAGCATTGTAAATGTGTAAGCAGGGACCTGCTCAGAGTTGCCCGCGTATGGCGCAAAATAGAAGTGCTTGGAGGAAGGTGATGCAGGCGGTTTGTGGTAATCACAACCCTCAGCAATGAGGAAACGACAAAGAAGAAGGAGAAATGTGTATGTAATGGGTTATCTCCGGAACCGTTAATCCGATTTATTTTCAACCCCCGACGCAAAGAGAGGGGTGTTATAAGTTTAACGTGGCTGTCTGTGTATCTGCTGTGTGTATCTGTCTGTGGTATCATAGCTCCCAAACGGATGGACCGATTTGAATGCCGTTTTTTTTGTGTCATAGATAATTTTATCCCGAGTGTTCTTAGCTATGTTTCCTGAAAATCCATTCAGCCGTTTTTGAGATATTGGACTTTGAAATGAAAATGTCGGGGGTTTTTCAACTTTTCTGTTGTAGTTATTTTTTTCATCTGCGTTTAGAATGGACTTTCTGGATGCTTATACGCTATATTTTATCTAGCGGATTTGCCTGTATTCTCAGCAATATGCGGGCGAAGCTGCACGGGCTTAGTCTATATACAGGGTGTTAACGGGGTCATGATCCGGAATGACAAAAAGCGAATAAGATGATCATACTGAACAACCTTTCCCATGGGACCAACCACGAAATCGCAAAAAAAAAGAGCCAATTAAGAGTTAACTGTGAGTTAACTGCGATTTAATTGAGAGTTATGTATGGAATACCTGGTTTTTTTTTGCGATTTCGTGGTTGGTCCCATGGGAAAGGTTGTTCAGTATGATCATCTTATTCGCTTTTTGTCATTCCGGATCATGACCCCGTTAACACCCTGTATAACGCGAAGTGACTCGGTCTGTACGTTTGAAAATTTTAAACCACTGAACCTTATTCGAATCTCAGTTTTTAGACAATGATATATCATCTGAAAACCTTTTGGGTCGCGCGAATTTTTTGGGATTATTTTTAGCTGAGAAATCACCTCTAAGGGAATCAAATGGATTTTTATATATCATGACTACTATAAAAATGGGTACTAAACAGCTTTTTAAAAAAAAAACAGGTGATCGAAAAAATATGTTAAATGCGACGAACCTGTGACCCTTCAACCCCTATGAGCAGAATTAGACATATATACTAGGTTGCATTTTCTATGATACAGCGCCACTTAGGTATCATAAGGACGTGAGAAATAGCAACTAATATTCAGGGTGAGTTGCACAAAGTTGATTGGTCTGTAATCGCAAGTTGGTGCAACTCGCCCCAAAGTACAATGGTGTAGGTACAGTCAGCGACGTATAGTTAGAAGCAGCCAAAGAAGACAAATATATCGCAACAAGTCTTTATTACTGAAGGAGCAAAGCAGGTTTTCCACCAGAGGGGCGAGACGAGACGAGGCGAGACGAGAATTGAAATTCGTATTGGACTTACTACCTATTTGCACTGAGCTCGCGCGCGCACGGTGGAAATAGGTAGTAAGTCCCATAAGATTTCAATTCTCGCATCGTCTCGTCTCGTCTCGCCCCTCCGGTGGAAAACCAGCTTAAGGATGTGTTACGATATATTGGCTACTTTGGCTGCTACTAACTATATGATGCTGACTGTACAAAGTCTCAACGACCGCTTCGATGTTCTTTGTTCAAAAACAATGTAGACACAAAAGTTGAGCGATTTTCAAATTTGTTCGGAATTTGAAATTGGAAAAGGAAATGGGGCGCGGGGGCGGTAGGCGTGTCTGGGCGGGGCTTGGCCGCGCAGGCGCCCTGGCCATCCATGCTTCCATGGAAGGACGGGTGACACTGCGAAGGATGAAGCTACGGTAGCCCGCGAAGGTTTAACTGCCATTTAGGGCTAGTGTTGTGATTTAGCGAGGCCGATTGAAGACTCGACTCTTTTACACTTTCGCTGCCAAGAATCGCTACGCGCTACGCTCGTAGCCGATCCCTGGTTTTCCTCGTATGTAGCGGAAAGCGACTACGGCGTAGGCACCCGCTAGGCGGGTTCCTGGCAGCGAAAGTGTTAAGAGTCCCCAGCACACTCGACTCAAGGCTGCTCTTCAATTGGTTCATTGTGAGATAAATAAATCATATCATGTCATATAAACATAGTTTGGTTCTCATTTTAAAACGACATGCCGGAATAACTTGAAACTTTGTGTACCCATTGGAAGCCATGTCTATTTCAGAAACTAGTTGCTATAAATTATAACTCCCGGCGACCCTTAGGTAAAGTAGAGACTAGCGTTATGCAGTAGCTGGGAAATTTATTTCTGGGCATCAAATAACTGGCTTCTAAATCGCCGGAAAAGTACACCCTTCGACCGGGTGTCCTCATGAAAGGGATGGCGTGTTTGTTCTCAATCACCTGTTGTAGAAGCCAATTAGAATTAGAAATGACAGGAATGTGACGCCATGTAGATTGTAGATTACTTTTAGTTTTACTTCGTCTGCATCGACGCAGGATAAAAACTATCAAATATTTTAGTATATAAGTCATATTTATTATTAATACTTTCGCTGCCAGGAACCCGCCTAGCGGGCGCCTACGCCGTAGTCGCTTTGGGGTACATACGAGAAAATCCACGGGAGCGGCTACGAGCGTAGCGCGTAGCGATTCTTGGCAGTGAATGTGTAAATACATAATTATAAACTATCTTCGTGAAAAATTTCATTCAAATCGATTAAGCGTTTAAGCATGATCGCGTAACAAACATCCAAAGATCTAAACATTCGCATTTACCATATTAGTAGTATACGTTAGAAATATTTCATTACTAGCTTCCGCCCGCGACTTCGTCTGCGTGGACCCGGGACAAAAACTATCCTTTATTTTAATCCAGGCTATAAACTATCCTCGTGCAAAATTTAATCCAAATCGGTTGAGCCGTTTAAGAGTGATTGAGTCACAAACATCCAAACATCTAAGCATCCAAACTTCGCATTTATAATATTAGTAGGATAAGAAGGAATTAGGATAAATCAGCGCAGCGTGGGTAGACCAGACCACGAGGTGGACTGATGACCAGGGGCCGTAGACAAGGTTACAATCGACAAGCGCTAACGAATAAAATGTATGGGAATGACAGATGCCGACGAAACACTTTTCGTTAACATCTGTCATTCCCATACATTTTATTCGTTAGCGTTACGCCTTTGGTCTTAAGCGACCTGCGGCAGCGGTTTTTCTAATTCATTGCGCGTGATCCCAACTAACCACAGTACGTTGCGCGTGTCGACCGCGCAATGAACAGATAAAACGCTGCCGCAGATCGCTTAAGACCAAAGTCATGGCCAAGGCGTTAGCGCTTGTCGATTGTAACCTTGTCTAGGCCCCCTGGTATTCGTCCAAGAGTCCGCTGGATGCGGGCGGCGCAGGAACGGTCACTCTTTGGGAGGCTTATGTCTATCAGTCTTCGCCTCTGTCGGCTGATATGATGAACATGATGAACGAAGGTCGCTGTATAGATCTAGTATAGGTCACAGTGTCAAAGCGGACCGTGGGCTCCTTTAATAATAATAAAACATTTATTTCAGGCAACTAAGGCCCATAGTTACAAATACCTTACAGACTAACATACATACAATATAATATTAAAACACTAATTATTATTTAGGCGACGAAACAGTGTGGCTCCGTTTCGTCGTCAAGTCCGGTGTAGAGTTCGGTAGGTCCTTTAGGGCACAACCGGGATCATAACGCTAGGAGGATGGTGATGTCGCGGTATTTTAGACCAGAGGGGTAACAGCGCCGGCTGCAAAGCCAGCATCATGATGAGTTGGGCCCATTTCATGACACGGCACAGATTTAGTTTTTTAACCCCCGATCTTCTTATCTGTGTATCTGTCTGTGGTATCGTAGCTCCCAAACGGATGGATTTGAATGCGTCTTTTTTGTGTCATAGATAATTTTATCCCCGAGTGTTCTTAGCCTTGTTTCATGAAAATCGGTTCTGCCGTTTTTGAGATATTGGACTTTGAAATGGAAATGTTTTTCAACTTTTCTTCTTGTAGATATAGTGCGTCACGAATGTAGGTATATAATTACATATTCTGATTATTTTTCATATGTGACATTCTCATTCCACCATCACTCCTATAATTTGTGGTTTTTTTTACGTATAGAAAATTATGTGAAACGTTATACTAATAATCATCATCATCATATCAGCCAAACGACGTCCACTGCTGGACATAGGCCTCCCCCAAAGAGTGCCACTCAGACCGGTCCTGCGCCAACCGCATCCATCGCATAAGACTACTGGGGGGGGAGGGGGACTAGTATGTGAGTAGCCCATGATTATTAAAACTAAAACATTTACACATTGCAAATTCCTCGATAATTATAATTATACGAACTAACCTAAAACAACAATAGGCAGTGACACGCAAATCGCTTACTTATGATCGAAATCCTCTAATTCCCTTTACATTGCCAAATGAAAATAAACCTTCGCTCGCTAATTAGTAAGTTAATTTTCTCTTGACAATGCCAAGGCACTTAGCACTTATTGCTGTGAGGTAATGAAAATAATAGTATAGAGCGTCAAGACCACTTTGTTTCACCTCCGAGATATGAGTGCCCTGATAACCATCATGCTACCGCACAAACTTATAGAAATACGCACCTAACAACCTTATCACGTATGAATAGAGTAGGTTTTAGTGTAAAACATTGCTTTTGTTGTGTTTGTAGTAGACATTAACGTGTCAATCGCTCCTCCTCTCTAAGAGTAAGTTATTAATAATCATGTCAATGCAGCGTGAGAAATATGCTCAAGTGTAAGCAACTATTAATTTGGAATTATTAAATAATTGACGGTGTTCGCTGTGGTCGTAATTAATTTAGTTTTTTTACGGGTGACCGGCATAATAGTTTTAGGGATGCGGTTTTGTTTTCTTTTTATTTAACTATGTGAACCAATGTGAGATACGAGGATAGCACATATAAATGGAGGATTAACTGAAATTTGTTTATCCATAAGTACAGTCAGCGTCACATAGTTAGTAGCAGCCAGAGTAGCCAAATATTTCGTAACACACCCTTATTCTTACAGTAATAAAGACGTGTACCGAAATATTTGGCTACCTTGGCTGCTACTAACTATATGACGCTGACTGTACCTACGTTTTTGGGAACATGAAAAAAGGGGTGTTTTCAAAAATATTAATTTACAAATCACTTATTTACTGAAGTCTTGGTTAACCACATCATAGACTAACTAACAAATCCTTAGAGCCTTTTTAGTTTTCGAGAACCCATTTACCTACCAATAAAATAAAGTACAAATATAATTTATGCGGGTGGCGCAGGATCGATCACTTTGGCTCTCTTTAGGGCCCTATGTCTAGCACTCTAGCACCATCCTCCTAGCGTTTTTAGTTGTTGTGCCTTCGAGTATTATTCACTGAGTAATATAGAAAAACACTGAAATAGTTATTTACGATACAAGTGCCGAAAATAGGAACGGAAGAAAGGAACTCGTGTCGATTTAAAACACTCCCTTCGGTCGTGTTTTATTTTATCACCACTCGTTGCAAATTACCTATTCGCACGTGTATACAACGTTTTACTGAGCATATGGCTCTTTAAAGTTTCGACATATGCACGAAAAGTGCTCTTTTCCGCACTAGTGTGTGTAAAATATGTGCTGTAAAATATTATATCTAAATTAATTTCGTATTAAGCAGTTACGCTGCTAACGAAATTATACATTTTTAAATAAAGGAAAAATTGAAAAAATTCCGTCCGGAAATCCGGCTCGGAGCATTAAATATTATATCGTTTCAAGCATGCTCTATTAAAAATAAGGAGAGCCTGAATATGACGATTTCGTCATCAGCAGCCCACTATATATGTAGAGATAAACATAGACATATCTACATAATTTATTTGTAATATGGTAGGATCATTACGCTGGTTACGCGACCACTTTCGGTTAGCGACCACCTGAAACAGAAGGTTTTTTCTATTGAAGATAACATCAATTCTACAGACCCTACTGAGACAATTATTTGTACATGCATTTTTTTGTTGTTTTAGAATAGAAATCTACTAAAAAACCGAGAAAATAATCTTTCAGTTCACCAACTCAGCTATAAGTGGTCGCCAACCGGCACATGAAATTAGGTGGTCGCTAACCGGCGAAATGCCCCTATTACAGGTCATTGTTTACAATTGTACATTAATTTGTATGATATTGCATTACAGTAGGTATATATTATTATAGTATTATTACAAGTCCCACTGCTGGGCACAAGCCTCCCCTCCCGTGGGTTCTCAATCACTCAAGAATGGGCAATCCCCACGCTGACCCAGTGCTGGTTGGGGACTTCACAAACACCTTTGAATATGCAGGTTTCCTCACGATCTCATGAATTAATAACTTACTGTGAAAATGAACAATCGTCGAGCCATTGGACGTAGATGAACACTTGAAAGCTCGCTCGGCGAAAGCTCCGGTGATTCATATCTGAAATTCAATGAAATGACTAATCGACGGACGTCATCCGATGACATGATGACTAACCCATCGGGATTTCACACTGAAGCTTTATTAGGTCGCTAAAATGACGCTGGTGGCATTAGACTGTAAAATGGGACAATACGGGTGTAGACTCGAACATTATTGTTACTCCAAAAGAAAGAAGGCAAAAAAATATGCCTAGTGACGAAAATCCCATTCAGATATCTCAAAGAATTACGAAGCTACAACCATTTTAATATTGCTTGTTAGAGAGAGAAAACGCAAACGGTGTGTGACGTCACATTACAGGATGCTGCCGGGGTCCGCGTCGACGGCGGCTCCGACACGTTGCCGTCTTCTGTGACGTCACATTCTTCCAGTGCCATTGTTACATATGAAGTTGCGTTTTGCGAAAAAGGGACAGAACATACCCCTTCTTAAAACTTCGGACACTTATAACTTCGTGATTATTTAACCTTTTGCGATGTTTTTTTCTCCATTTGACTACATTTTTGATCCTTTTTAGAGAAAATATGACATTCTTGATTATTTTATTTAGTGTCTACGCCCCTATTGGCGTAATTTATCTCCGACTATTAATCTCGACCGCGTATAGGCAGGCGCAGCATGGGTACTCCGCAAGGTGGACTGATGACCTGGTAAATGTGGGTGGCGCAGGACCGGTCATTGTGGCACTCTTTGGGGGAGGCCTATGTCCAGCAGTGGACGTCTTTCGGCTGATATGATGATGATATGATGTCTATTCTTTCGCCTTTGTCATTTTATTCCCTTTGAAACCGTTTTGTATTTCCTTGAGTAGTTTCAAGCAGGTGCAAAATTTGACTCGGGATATGGCACCCAAGAGGTCACTTTTGTAGAAAACGGTGATGTTACTGGCGAAATGTGAAATAAGGATGATGACTAAGATTTTTTAATGATGTCATTCGAACCAGTTTTTGGAGAGGAACAAATGTTTGTATGGGAGCAACTACAATTAAAGAACATAAATACCCAAATATGTGAGACAAAGATTGACGTCGCTGGCGGCAGCGCAAAACGCTTCATACAGATAGGGTGTACCCTTGTTTTGTCGACAACCTTTTCATGGAATATTATTTCATCGACAAAGATTCATCGAAACTTTAGTACCTACTAGAAATACTGTGTGGCGTAATTTTGTATCAACTACTATTTATTTAAATTTATCTTACTACGTATAATTACTTAATCGCAGATTTGTTTCAAATTATCTTAATTGGCACAACTACAAAACATTGCAATTCACTTCTTCGACGTTATTACTTTAATACAATATTATATTTACTACTGCACATTTATACATTTTTCAAATTATGTAGTTAATTGTGTGACATATAAATATGTAGGTACCTATATAATATGGATGTATAATAAAACCAAGGATCATTGGTGTTATTTATCAATCGTTTATCACAAAAAAATATCAGAGCAATAAAATGGCTTGTCATAAGCGAACTCTGTTTTAGGTCGGTTAGTTAGGTTAGGGTTCACTTGTGTCCCTCAGACCAGAAATGCGGGGTAGCGTCGACTCGCTGCACGGCAAAAATAGGTTAAAAAACCTTAGGGATTCAGATACAGATCCGAAAGAAAATTATGCGGAATAAATATTATTACATGTAAAAAAAAAAGAATTAAAAAAACCCGAAATGAAAAGCCATGACATGAATTTTATTGAAATAAGTCAACTACCAATTAAAAGACCTCGATTCAAATGAACTAACTAGCATCGAGTCTTCGACGCAATGACTTGTCGATGAAATAAAAATACTTGAAACGTTGCCTTCGAAATAATATTCGATTAAATGTTTGTCGCCAATTCGGATAGACAGACAGGTATGACGTCACAACTGACATTTGTTAGTACAAAGTAGTTAGTATCTTTGAATAGAAAATCCGGTAAATTGTTGTTTCGGTCGCGAAATACTGTAGTTGTCATACAATTTTGTTTCTATAAAAGCGTAAGGATTATATTGGTAGCTTTAAATTTACTCCTGGACAATAAAAAAAAAGCATATTTTTTCTAAACTTTAACTCAAGGTTCATATCTTTTTATACTTTATAATTTATACATAAATAGGTCCTAGATTAGGTACTGTAATAGTATGAGCTTGTCATGACGTATCCTGTGACATCGCTGGGATAAGATAATGATAATGTACCCTGGCTATATAAGATAACTTGTGTGTATAAGATAAGTGTGTACGTACTACCACATATGGGTGTTGGGTCTTGCCAAGGGATAGGTGGCAGGATAGCTACTTAATACAAATGTAACATTTTGAAGTATTATGTACCTACGATTCTCACCGGACGGCCGGGTCGCGTGGCGCCACATGACAACGAATGCGCGCGCACGCGGCGGTAGCCGACCGCGTTTTATTAGAGTGCAGTAGGCAAAAGCCGGACGGAGCCGGTCAGATGCGACGACAGCCGAGCGCAGCCGCCCACGTCCGCGAGCAGCCGACCGGTCGCAAATCCATTGAAATAATAACGTTTATATTAAAGCTTCAAATTCCTTTGTAAAATGCGGTTAAGCGCATTCTGGCCCGGCCCGGTCGGTGAGAATCGTACATAAGGGTTTCCGTAGCAAAAGACTCTAGCATGCACATCTTAGACACCCAGCGTTGGCTAATATCGATCCATTAGCCGGGAATCGTACCGGAACCCGCGTTCCGATGAAATTGATAATGAGATAAGGATCTCGGAGTCATTACAGAGCAAGAAGGAACATTTGCGAGTTCGGATGCGGCATACGTGCAAAGACCGGTGTAGTGAAAACTTTTCCACAGGGCAGCTGAAATTCCATCTAAAGCTAAGATCTAAAGCAACGCGCTTGACCACCAACACAGAAACATTCCGAACAGTCATTTGTCCGGACGCAGCGAACGAAAAAACCATAGAATGCGAACTCCTTACAAATTTCTACCTAATCAAGTGCCCAAAACTACTTACCCACAGGCTAATAAGGCTAGAGCCTTAGGGCGCAAGGACCAAGGCAAGGGATGGCGGGGGGCGCGGCTCTGAGCTGAGACTTACTTACATTTCATAGTTAGCCTAGGGCGGTCAGAACTCTAAATCAGGCTCTGCAAACCTGATATGCGCATGTTCGAACTAAACGGCTGCCTGGCATCGTTTTGACATCCCGCCCACAACCCCGCATTATGGCAATGGCACCTATTCTGTGGGGCCATTTTGCGGCACTACTTAGACTTCTATGGTTTTTTCGTTCGCTGTCCGGAGGTATCCGAAATCTCTAAATACCGAACGCCATTTACACTAAATTAAAAGTTCGACGCAGATTATTTAATGGAATATACTTATACTAAATAGTCAAAGTTAGGTAAGTATTGTCCGGTATTCGGAATTATGAAATCCGGAAAAAATATGATTTTGGAATGACTCTTGGCCGTTAGTCTCTGCTCTGCGACGAATTGATGCATCCAAATGGATGGATATAATGTTGACTAAATTGACGGGCGCGCCACGTAGCTGTCACTTGGTCGTGTGAGTTGTCTCTCTCGCCTATCGCAATAATATATTAGTATGTACTTTATGTAATATTACAATTGTATGACGTTTCCGTGAGTCACCAACAGTGGCTGAAATTCAGCGCTATAGGTGTCACTTGTTTTTTTTTATAAGTATTTCATATAGTATTTTTTTTTAATTGTTTTATATGAGTGTCCCATACACATCATACAAATGTATCTTTCTTATTTATTTTCTTGTTTCGTCATTCACAGGCGCGCTGTTTGCCCTACGACAAATGGATGCATCAAATCGATAGACATAATATTGTTCCAGCGTTGACCTTGATTCAGGACCGTTCCATTTTGATGATGTGGGCATGCGTTGGCGTGTGAAAGCCTATTCCGTTTGAAAATCCATCGGGCCGCGCCAACTACCGCAAGGTCCATGATGGACTGATTTGGACGCGGCGCTGCTCCATACGGTTCGTTGGAGTGATAGTGAATGCCCACCTTTATCTTTATGTAAGTAGGTGTCATAAGAACTTTGATAGATGAAAACTTTCATCGATAATCGCTTTATCAGAAACGCGCTACAAAAAGTTTGAGCACTTTACTATACTGCCGTAAACTCGTTACTCGTCGTCGGGTCATTCGTTGCGGTATGAGGAGATGGAGATGGCTTCTTCTACCTACTTACAGGACTTTTACATCTTCAGTCCGCGTTGCTCAACCTAAACCATATCCACCGCCTTCATAATTCCTCGTGACAGCAGCAGCGGCAGGGGCGGGCAAATCGCAGCGCGGCGCGTCAATTACAGGCCCCGCCGATGTATTTTGCACCCAAATTTAATTTATTTAACCACAGAGTCGCCCTGGATGTCTTCGTTCCCATATCGCTTGGGGCGGCGAAGGTCGCGTGAGATTCTTGCTCAAAAACTGGATTAGGTTTTTTGAGTTTCGATTTAACATGGAATATTATGTTAGGAAGGTAGCTGAACTTGTGTTATGTTAAACATCGTACGAGATCGTGATAATTATCTTGGAGGAATGTATAATATAATATGATTTATGTTTATCTGACGCTCAAAACGATGTTTTAGCAGCTTTCGATAAGTCCATAGAGACAACTTTAAATTGAAACCCGACCGCAGACCCGATGCAGCAGACGATGTGTCGCGGAGACACGACTTGGTTTCTATGTATTTCTATGAAATAGCTGTTAGCGACACGTCGCCGTCATAGAAATACATAGAAATATTTCAATTAATTTTTATGTGTAATTTTAATTTCTTAACTTTTTATTTAACTTTAACTATGACATGTAACTTGGCTTTATGAATAAATTGAATATGAATATGAATATGAAACATGAAACCATTCGTGTCGCTGTGACCCCTTCGGCCGCGGCCCTTTGGACGACTTTCGGAGTTTCGGCTGGAATGATGATTATGATGATAATATCATATCACGACCAAAGACAGGTTTTGTTTCTAGAATTTATATAGATAGCTACAGTAAACCTTAACTGAGTAAATACCTAAGTAGATACCTACTTAATTGCTTTTTCTTTAGGAAACATTTCGGTCAACACCCACGATATAAACACCCAACACGGAATCTAGTTCCATTTAAAATTATCTCTTGACACCTCCTTGCGTCCACTTATCCTACACTAACCTACACAATTTACTTTCAAAATCACATAAACGTCAGCGCAGTCGGAACTTCTGCTTTGTGTAAAGTACATTGATAATAATTCGAGCCATTTTAAAGCGGGGGAGCGGGAAAGCGCGTGTTTTCCCGTGTGTTTGAGAGGGAGGGATGATGTTGAATAGAAACATCAAAATTTTACAGCGTTTTTATAGCGCACGCGTTCGGAGTGTTTACACGCCGACGTCCGGGTCTGGGGCGTAGGTGGACTTGGAGGTGACGACGGTTTTCCTAGTTTTGAGAAAAATTTTCAAATTTAAGTAAAATTATTTAGTAATTTCCATAGAGATTTCTTTTCGGTGACGCCTATGTGCAGCAGTGGAAGTCTTTCAGCGGATATGATGATGATGATAGATTTTGAGTGACACTGAGAAGATAAAACTGTCTCTTTCTTACACCGCTTGAAGATAGAAAGGGATTGATTCTTTATCTAGTCGTGTGCTTGTCGTTCAACACGCGGTAACCGAGACCATAATACGCTTTATGGTCTAATCTAATGAAGTATAATGGAAATAATACTCATTAGCCTTCCTGTGTTCAACATTTTGTCAAATTAAATAACCTGCCTCCCTCCTTCCTCCATGTAGGTAAAAGCTTAGGCAGTTAGGTACTAACCTAATTATATGTATCCCTAAGTTGTCAATTCACCTACTAATATAAGTTACTTTATTACTAAGTGCGTTTTTTTTAGCATTAGGAAGAAGGATAAAGTACGAAGCACGAGGTCTTTTATATAAGACACCTTATGCCACACAGCTGTGAAAGTATCTCAAACAGCCATTAAAAAGGACTTACACATTATTGTTGTCGACCCTAACATGATAGAAGTGTTTTCATTATTTATATCTTTATAATACTTACAACAATATATTTATTTAGAAAGTATTTATTTGTGACTCTGTTATTTTAAATTTCGTTATTCAGCTCTGCAAAGGTTGCTTAATAGAAAACCTAAAGAAGAAGAGGTTTGAAACGACCGGTTCGTTTTTTTCGCTGTCGACATTGTCAATATTGTCAATCGTATCACGTTAGTTTTCTTGTTTTCTTGGTAATCAACATATTGTTGAATTCAGATTACGAGATTATTATGAGTAAAAATGTATTATGAGTTTTGTTACTCGAAATAAATGATTTGATTTGATTTGATTATACGAGTATCTATTTGTTAATTAATATTAAGAATTTATTTTTCGCTGTGTGTGGTCGCGTGCGGACCCAAGTGGCTTGCAAAAAAGATCGACTCGTTCTCCCCCGAACGTTTGCCTTCACCAAAAGCAAAGAGACAGAAACAGGGTCCATTAAGGTAAACGTCCACTGTTTCGGCATGTTAAGCCTCTTACGAATTAGTATTTTTTTTAAGACAATACAGAACATGACATCGGTTTGAATTTTTTTGTGTGATGAACATTGATATCTTGCCTATTATGTAATGCAAGAATTATATAGTTTTAGTTTCAATAACTATTTTTTTATAATTTATTTGTAGACCTCGTATTTGAACCCCGTTTCGTGATAAAATTTGGCTCTGCTCCTAAGTTTGTGAGTTCTTGGCCCCTGTTTCGGCATAAAGTTTTCGAGTGCCAGGTAGTAAGAGAAACGTTTTGTTTGTGAACCCTCATTTGTTATTTGATATTGAACAAGATTATTGACGAGGTAATTAACATGATTATTGGAAAAATCCAATAGGGGGTCTGGATAAAACTCGGTATTTAAAATCCCGGGACATTTTTTCTTTTTCCAGGATTTTTTTATGAAATGTAAGGTTAAATAACTTATCCATTAGTACAGGGTCACCTTTTCAAAAATGTGTCTCACATAGGTTACCTATCTACGAGTATATTAACCAAAACTGTTTAACATAAGATAAATATCTAGGCAAAACCTTTTGGACGTGACATGTAGGTATCTGTAAACGATATTCTGTTTAATAGGGTATAAAGATACCTTTCGCTTCTTTAAAAAAAACCCTTAAATATAAAGAAAGTCCCGGGAATAGCAAGTCCCGGGATATCAAATCTAAAAATAATAAATATCTTCAATCATTTTCGTCAATATTCCTTAAACGTATAGTTAGATATAAGTATGTATTGATTATCTATTTCTACGATTGATTAGGTAACCTAAGATTAAAATCTAGACAATGTTGTATGGGACACACGACACACTTTTGAAAGAGCAATTCTATACTGTTTAATAGGGTACAAAGTAAACTTTCATTTAATAATAATAATC
The DNA here is from genome assembly GCA_947578815.1 of Epinotia ramella. Classification (NCBI taxonomy): domain Eukaryota; kingdom Metazoa; phylum Arthropoda; class Insecta; order Lepidoptera; family Tortricidae; genus Epinotia; species Epinotia ramella. Next base: position 22,007,610 of record OX388206.1, read on the forward strand.
CCGCAAAAATAATAGGTTCCCGGGATTTACCCAGGCAACACTATTGCATTATATCAATGCACATGTTACCTCTTCAAGAAGAATATCAAATAACAGACGAGGGTACACATTTGATCTGTGTGTTTGCCTACCAGTCCTACCACTATAGATTTCTCTGTCACGAACTTGGGGAAAAGTATTAAAAGTAGTAGTCCCTTGTTTCGTGTTACTATTTCTTGGATATTCCCGCAATCAATAATGTAGATCACCTTTAAATTATGTTCAATAACCATTAAGTATCCTATATGTAATAAATAAACATAAAAATACATTACAGGAATCGAGCAATAAACAAAATTATGCTGCACGTAAATATGCGAATTCACCTTCAAATTGTAAATTTAGGTCACGTTCAACCTCGTTTTACGAGAATTCAAGTGAATAAAACATATACCGAATTTAGGTCAATGAAAACGTCATTAAATACAATATCTGTTTTTTAAATTAACATTTACAATTTCTTAAGTATCATTTAAATACAAAAGATACAAGGATGTATAAAGAAAGCCCTTGATTCGGTAGTAACACGAAATAGGAGCCAGACGAAAAATATAATGACCGTTAGTTCGTGAGTCCATTTATTGCAATTTTAAGGGACACCTATACCAAAATATACACTTATTTCTTATTAAATCCATTGTTAAGGAACTAGACAAAGCACTGTTAAAAGTTTTTTTTCAAATGGACTTCCCTTTCTCTTTCAATTCCCTTAAGAAGTCGGAGCGAGCACCTTACGTCAACAAGCAGTTCGCGCACACCGTACAGCTGTTTTCGGCCGACTGACAGTTTTCGACCGTTGTGTTGCTATTAGTTTAGTCGTTAAAATTGTTGAATTTGATTTTTTGGAAAGGTTTAATGATAAAGTTTTTTTACAAATGTATAAATTAAATAAAAAATATTTCAGTTGCTTATTATAAGCCTCAGAAACAAAACTAACGAAATGACGTACTAGCACGAACTTATGGCCCGTTACCTTAACAACAAATGAGAAACGTTTGGTGGTCAACATTTACAAGTTGGTGTGTGAACTTTGCAGCAAGCATGAATTTCCGGGTAAGGTAGATTTAGTAAAAAAAAACGGCACTTTTTATTTATTACATAGGAAAAATACAAAATAACTAATATAGGCCTGTTAAGTTCTCGTTCTGCTAAGGACTTCGTAACATCTAATATTTGTTCCAAGCAGAAAAGGTTGACGACGACTGCTTCTTTGTTTACCGTATTTCTAATCCTAAAAAAAATGGACTATAATAGGGATGATAACTAAGATTTTTTTGTGACGTCATTAGATCCAGTTTTTGGAGAGGAAAAAATGTTTGCATGGGAGCCACTACAATTAAAGAACATAAATACCTAAAAATTTGAGATAAAGATTGACCTCGCTGGCGGCAGCGCGAAACGCTTCATACTGTGTGTCTATACAAGTGTGACGAACCATTTGTATATTTGTACTAATCGTAGTATGGAAAATCAGGTAAATTGTTGTTTCGGTCGCGAACTTCTGCGTTTAAGTACATAGTTGTCATACAATTTTGTTTCTAGAAAAGCGTAAGGATTCTATTGGTAGCTTTTAATTTACTCTTGGACAATAAAAAAAATGCATATTTTATCTAAACTTTCAAGGTTCATATCTTTTTATGATTTTAATTATATTTTATAATTTATACTTTATTACGATATTTTGATGGTTTACTATCCATTTAGCATCACTACGTTATCAATTTGAACATGAGGCATCATGCCTATTCTTACACACGACTAACATTGAGTAACCAGTATTGAATTTAAATCAATGGTTACTTTGCAATAAGCATGCAGCTGACGGTGCATATCGTACGTACTGTCAACGCCTCAATAGACGCGCAATGCGCGCAGGTCATAGCACTGCGCAACTTATGAATATTGTGATAAGTAATTTCGCTCCCCTCCCCGTGAGCACTGCTGGTGTAGTGGTATCATGCAAGATTCCCATTCTTGCGACCCGGGTTCGATTCCCGGGCAGTGCAGCATTTTTGCATTTTTGTTATAGTAGTGTTTTTTAATCAAATGAATTCCGTGGATTTTTTAATGTCTGACATGCGTATTTTAGTATCGGAAGGGGAATCTGTCATTCCGAAAGCGTGTGAATACTCTGAATGCGGTAGGTGGTGGGATGAGAAGCGCCAACATTCTCGTGAGTTGAAATTCCTGTAAATGGCATGGGAATGGGACAAATTATGCGAATTTGCGACGATGTTCAGAAATGCTTTGCAACGATGAGTCACAGTGGCTGAGCGCAAATTAGGTAATAAGGCTTATCTACTTATGCTTACGTTCAGCATTTTCTTTGATAACTTTTCAATAAATACAAGGTCATGCATTACCAAACGTAATAAATAAATAAAAAATTCTATTGGGTGTCATCATCAGGGATCGGAAATTCGGGAGCTTTTATACCTAAACCTAGCAAAATCCCGGAAAAAGCGAAGCAAGTATGGAGTCGGCTTCTTAAAAATAATATTTTAATTATTTAAGTTCCGGGATTGTATAAAGCATTATGTAAAGCCTACCTTTTTTTTAGGTTATGACTATTTTCAGCGATTTTTGTCAACATACACGTTGATAAACAGTTTTAACGACATACATTAGACAAGGACGGAAATGCAAAAATACCACGTGTGTCGCTGTAGGTTGATTACCTATTCACTTTTGTGTGGCTATGTACATTTGTTTTAATTTATTGATTTAACAGAGACTTACGTTTGTACCATTATTTTTAATAAAAGTTACAAAACAATTTTGGTTTGATGTTATCTAACTGTTAGTTAAATGAATATGTGAATTAAATAATATTTTGTAAATAGGAACAACTAAAATAGTTTATTTAAATACTTTAATACGTATGTGTTCATGTTATCCTAATTTTCGATATTCCGGGAAATCCCTGGAAATTTAATAGTAAAATTTAATTGAGTCCGCCTCCATGCTACTCAACAACAACGCGGTGTAGATACTGGGGCCGAAGTTTAGGTATAAAAGCTCCCGAATTTCCGATCTCTAGTCATCATCCTCCTAGCGTTATTCGCGGTAGTACCCCTAAAGGAGCCCGGGGTCCGCTTTGACACCTAATCCCAAGATTTGGCATAGGCACTAGTTTTACGAAAGGGACTGCCATCTGACCTTCCAATCCAGAGGGGAAACTAGACCTTATTGGGATTAGACCGGTTTCCTCACGATGTTTTCCTTCACCGAAAAGCTAACGGTAATTATTCCGTACATAAGTTCCGAAAAACTCATTGGTAGGAGCCGGGATTCGAACCCACGACCGCACAGCCGCATGCCTGAACCACTAGGCTACCGAAATTCTATTGGGGGTAGATAATATAAACGTGTTTAATCAGGACTATTCAGAACCAGGTAAATATTTATTCATAAAACTCTGTATTTTACGCAATAGACACACGGACAGACAGACACTTAGATAAGTATAGGTAAGAACGATGGAAATACATTAGACACTCAGGTCACTTAGCTAACCTGACCCAACTTCTCTCGTTTTGTTTTAGCACAATACTCTCCGTATCTATAGTCAAGATCCTAACGACTATTATAATTCTTGTCCATACAAAATTGAATGGATTACCTACTTGGTAGACAGGCGTTTATAAGAAACATTAGTCAGCATAGGAACTCGCACCAAACCTTATAATTTTAGGAAAAATCACAAAAACTTGCGGTTTCACGGTACAGAAAAATTGAAATTCATTAATTCTAGGTATACCAAACTCTTAAAGTTTTCTCGGAATACACGCATCTACGTCATTGAGAAACAATGGGGTGAAACGATTATAGTGATTCAGGGTATCATTACTGAATGTATTGTAAACTGATGATTCAGTTCTGAATAGAGCGGAAAAACCCGGGTTGGTTTTCAAGAAATCGTACCAGGATGTGGATGACTCATTTGCGTCTTACGTTTTGAAATCGCACTTTGATAATGGTTGAGATTATTTAATGTGGGACACTTTTTATCTGGGGGCACGGCAATGCACCCACCAAGTCGATCCGGGGGCACGGCGGTAGGTACCATCCTTTTCTCGAAGCAGTTCAGGCCATTTTCGACCCCCCTAATTTTCAGTAACCAAGCACGCATTGTATAAACACGATATATTTCAAATTTAATTCAATTTGAACCAGTAATTTAAGAATTATAACTAGTCAAAATTTCTTAATTTTGTCACTCACTGACTGACTCACCGATCATCAAAAGTCTAAGGCACTTCTAGCAGACATAGAAGATTCAAATTTAGAATACAATTAGTGTTTAGTGTATAAATCAAGGGAAAACTAAAAAAAAATGCAATTTCAGTCCAGTTTTCTAGATACACCAACTGCATAAATAACTTAATAAGTTATGGGACATATTTATGAGCAAGTTGTATGCACCCATATTTTTACACTTGACTGTACAATCAATCATCAAAGCTAATATATCTAACATGTAATTATGGATCAGGGGTGTTATAGCAATTAAAACTTGAATGGTGTGTCTGTGTCTGTCTGTGGCATCGCAGATCCCAAACGGTAACCCATTTAAGTATTAAAAAAAAATCCAAATTTTGTCGTTGAGGTCCTTATATGTTTGTTGCGATGACGCTTAAATTGTTTAACTTATATCGTTAAGTTATGTAATTATTATTTATAAATTAGTCCCTCCCTTTTGGATCGCCAACTTAGAGAAGTACTTACATGAATGTTACTCTGCAAGTAGGCCGTAATGGTACTTTTACAAGTCAAAACAAAATTCTAGCAACGTTTCTGAAAAAAAAGAAGAAACGCCGAAACAAACTCGAGTCAGTATTTTTTTGACAACAAAAAGCTTATTACAATCATCATCATCATCATCATATCAGCCGAAAGACGTCCACTGCTGGGCATAAGCCTCCCCCAAAGAGTGCCACAATTACAATGATAGTACTTAACCTACTTAAAATAAGAAAACTGAATATGAATAAAACTAAAAAAAAAAACAATGCGTTGTTCTATAAGAAAACATGTCCGAAACTGTGTTACATAATACAAGGCAGAGATAAAAAAAAAACTTTTTAATGGAAATGCGAATATCAGCTAAATCCTTGGGTCTGCTTTTTTGTAGGAACTGTGTGATCTAGCTCCCTAGGCGTGATACAATGACTATTAAATTATGAATGCTTAAGCTATTTTGGGCTCAGATTTGGGCCATGCATTTCTGTCAGAAAGTCCTCAACCCTGTATGCCTTGACGCGCTGAGTCCTCGAAATAAATAACTGTGAAACCCAAAAGGAATCGCACTAAATAATAAACATATTTTCATTTGTATAATTGCCAATGGCCTCACAAATTTTATTAGCAGCCAGCAGCATAGCTTGCAAACAAAGCGTTCGCACTTTGTTTCCAAAACAAGTTTTAAACCTCGCAACCTAATAAGTCATTAAGCCCGTAATAATCATAATTGTAAAGTTTTAAAGTGAAAAGCGGCAAATCAATTGTTGTTCGTCGGTGAAAATAATTAGTGGGCTTTGAAAAATGGTCGTTTATAACGCGGTATAAATGTTTACGAGTTATTGTTCGAGAGCGGAGTAACATGGAGGTTTGCACGGAGGTTCTGTGGCTAACTTGCTAATGATTATGAACACACGTTCGGCTAAGCCGTTGTGTTGGGGACGTATTTGGCGGCAAATGATCGTATTTAGCGACAAATGACAAATGATAACAATCGTGCTATCTTATTATTATTCAACCGCGAAGAGTTTAGCATTATGATAGCCGTAAGTTCATATAAACTTTGACTTGTTTATGTGGCAAAAGTGTCTCCTTATCTTAACTGAGCCTAACATGTTCTAAACTTACACTTTATAATTAGCTGTCAATAGTTATGAACCGTTTTCAGTGCTCTTAGGTAAAGTGGGAGATAAGACTCAATTTTGTAGTCTGTTGAGATCCGTTATGTATGTCAGGAATCAACCCTCCAGAATGATCTTAAGGCCCAGTATATGATGATGAATTGTAATTTGAATCTATGTAGTTGCATAAAAATCGGGTCGGATTAAATTTCGTTATTCTCGTCATTTATTTAATGAAAGGTGCAAATTTCATTGAAACGGAGTTATTCCGTCCTACGACGATTTGCTCGATATGCAGGTTCATTTGAGAATTCGATTTCTCAGATTCTTTATAGACGGATATTCCAAATTGAAATCTTTCAGAAACTTGTCCACACATTTCCCCCGTAACTCTAAACCCGTAGCACCATAACAATAATACTCAATAACGCAATTTCGCTAGTTCGTATCGCAATACTTAATTAGTTGCATTTAAACAATGGCGACCCACTGCGGGCATTACGAGTGGTGTAAAGCGGTGGTTTCAATTAAAATTATACAGTCGCCAACAGCACGCTTAAGAGCCTTATCACACTTGCGATTTGCGAGCGTGTTTTCTATACAATTATCAGTCGCGGCGAACACGCTGCGTGATCGCCTTCATACAAAATACGCTTGGAAATCGCAAGTGTGATAAGGCTCTATCGCCTTGGCCACGACTTTGGTCTTAAGCGACTTGCGGCAGCGTTTTATCTGTTCATTGCGCGGTCGAGACGCGCAACGTACTGTGGTTAGTTGGGATACTTGGGATCACGCGCAATGAATTACAAAAACCGCTGCCGCAGGTCGCTTAAGACCAAAGTCCTGGCCAAGGCGTAAGGGCGGGTTGCACTAACTTACCATTACGGACCGATCAACGTTAAATATGGCGCCGGCACAGCTGTCATCCCATAGAAACTTGTCAAACTTTCCATACATTCCGATTTTAACGAACACCGCTTATGATTACAGACGGTTTGGTGCAACCCACCGTAATAGATTTAACTGTCGGACGAGTAACGTACCCTACAGTCTTCTGCCGAACAACGTGACCCCGTCGAAGTAAACAAACATCTATGTGGCCGTGCAGTTCATAAAATGTATTATGTTTTTGAACGCATGACGAGACGGCGTGTCTTTTTTCACCTATTTGCCGTCATCAAAATATATAGGCTTTGTAATTGATATATTATAAACAAGATTTGCAAAACATGGGTGCATACTGAATTACTTTGCTGCAGGAAATTGAAACACGTACCTGTTTCGCTCTTGTCACTATGACAATAAGGTATACAAAAGTTATAGGTGTTTCAGTTTCCTTTACCATACGAGAGCGATTTCCTATGTGTCAATCTAAGAATTACGTCTGCATTCTAATTTCAATTTGAATGTGTTTCGTTTCGCAAAGATGAACCAAATGAAGGTCTTGGGGAAATTAATAGAGCCGCCTAACTACTGCACTAACTAGTAATGCAAGCTTGGAGGCATGATGGACCTATCATAGGGACTAATGCTAGGTTAATTTTGTCAAAACAATATATTATCTTGTCTTTGTCATTACAACATATCTTAGTTCTATATACAAATGCTTACTTACTTCGTTAGCTCAGCGACCCAGAATTAATACTTTGACACGAGAGTGCGCCACTTTTCTCATCTTTGCGTTTATATAATGTTATACATAAACCAATGAGCTGTTAATTTACTTTATCGAAACACCTTTAACAATGACGTCGGAAACGTTATCCTTTCACGTCACCACACAATTCATAACAACATAATCGACGCTTTCAAATGTATTCCCGCTGACTGACAACTCGGTCCAAACGTCAATTTGAGTCACAATTAAGCACATACCTAGCACAAATTCAATAGGGCTGCCCGGTCGTCGAGTCCATTGCAATCGGAACGTATCGACTATGGAATCTTAGATCCCTATCGACGTTTCTTGCACAGTCACTTGACAGGGGTGGCATCACGTCTATTTCTCTTATAGCTATCTTGTATATTAAGCGACTAATGTATCTATGCTTGGTTAATTAAATGTCATAAGCGACAATGTTAAATCAAAGCTACACCTAATTCAATTGGCGCAAAAAATCTAGCTACGTAAATGATACGTTGCGAGTACGTTCACTAATAAATGTCATTTATGACGTTTTAGGCGTGGAGCGTTGATGTGGAATGTAATTTCTAAAACCTGTAAAGACCGTAAAGACCGGTTGTCAAGATATCAGAATGGCGTATAGGACGTTTAGTTTTTGTTTCAAGATTATGACATTGCCCGTAAGTCGAAAGCTAATCAAAATGTTTTAATCGATGGCGCGATAACGTTAGTGCGGGGGACCAATTTGAATATCGATATGGCTGATGATTGAATGAAATTATGGCTGTACCTACATGGTTTTTTTTTTATTAGGTTACTTAAATAAAATAAAATAAGTTGATTGTTTTTTACTCACGTAGATTAACACCGTTTCACAGTATCAACATTCCTTTTTTTATTGAATTGTGTAACATATCGAAAATATTACTTTGTACAATCAAGATGTTTATTACTGACGTTTCGATAGGTTGCACCGGCTGTAGTCTCAGGTGAGACTTCTCAGCTAGTTGACAACGGAGACATGGGTACGAACGGAAGTCCATAAAATATGGAGGCTAGACCCGAAAAAAGTCCACTATCTGTTCATTATTTTACTAAATTCCCAGGGCAAGACATACACATAACAGGTTATACACTAGTTTTTGTAATTTTATTCTATGAAATATAAAAAAAATATTAAGTATTTCTTGTTAAATCTAGTATTAAGGGCCGGAAATTAAACATGGAAAATAATGCCAGACAAATGTCCACCTCTAGCAGCATGGGTTCATATCTGCCCCCTTTTTCATCACATTTTCACACATTCCCTGCGTTATCTCGGTGACTGTGTCTCGAATGTCAGCATAGACACGTTCCTTTATATAGCCCCACAGAAAAAAGTCAGGAGCTCTTAAATCATGCCATCTTGGGGGCGATTGGCCCGTTTCGCGAAATTAATCGACCGAGAAACGTTCTTTTTAATGTTTCGATTGTGGCTCGTGCCGCGTGACACTTGGCCCCGTCTTGTTGAAACCTCATGTTTCCCAAGCCCAACTGATTCACTTGACTCGAGAAAAAAATGTTATCATCTCACGGTACCGACCACCATTCAGCACCCATAGCATCTTCAAAAAAATAAGGCCCAATTACCCCTCCTGACCAAATTCCACACCAAACTGTTACTCGACGAGGATGCAGTGGTCATTCGTGGATAAAAGAAGGTTGTTCTTCTCCCCGATAGCATGATTTTTTTTTATTAACAAATCCGCTGAGGTCGAAATGAGCTTCGTCACTAATAATGATTTTTCAATGAAAATCTGGGTCTCTTTCCAGCTTGGTTAGCATAGCACCACAGTAATCACGACGGCGTTCATGGTCTTGAGGCTGAAGTTCTTGAGTTATCTGGACCTTATATGGAAACAAACGAAGGTCATTCTTCAAAATCGTCTGTAGAGAAATCCTCTTAATTCCGAGTTGTTGGGAACGTCGCCTTGTAGACAATATCGGTTTTTTGGCTACACTTTGACGAACAATTCGGATATTCTGCTCTGTACGAGCCCTTCTGACACGATGAGGAACTGCTTTATCTGTTCCAATGTCATACTGCTCAAATTTATTCACTAAACGAGCTATGCCGAAAAACGAGCCGCGAAGTTAAGTGATTTCTACCAAAAATTGGCCGTAATTTTTTTAGTTTCCGCAATACATGGGATGGGTAGAACGTTTTAATAATAGGGGTGTTGACTCAAAAATTATTATTACTCCAAACGAAAGAAGGCAAAAAAATATGCCTAGTGAGGAAAATCCCATTCAGATATCTCAAAGAATTACGAAGCTACAACCGTTTCAATATTGCTTGTTAGAGAGACAAAACGCAAACAGTGTGTGACATCACGTTACGGGATGCTGCCGGGGGGCCCGCGTCAACGGCGGCGTCGAACACGATAGGCACGGCACATTGCCGTCTATTAGTGACGTCACAATCTTCCAGCGTCATCGTTACATATGAAGTTGCGTTTTTCAAAAAAGGGACAGAACATACCCCTTCTTAAAACTTTGGACACTTGTATCTTCGTGATTATTTAACCTTTTGCGTATATTTTTTCTGAATTCGACTACATTATTAATCCTTTTTCGAGAAAATATGACATTATTGATTATTTTATGTACCTAGTGTCTTAAAACACGTTGTTCAGTCGTAAAACACTCCTTAACAAATTTGCCGTATCTACACAAAGTAATTTTCGTGCAACAACTGTCATATTTGCCGCCAAAACAAAATGGCGGCAAAAAAAGGTTGTATACAACACCGCCGTTATCCGAGCACAAATCCGAAGATAGATTCCGTGATCTCAGTTTCTGAAACACTGGTCCCAAGTTGCCAATAAATTGAATCCTCGTCCCGATGGAAGTCTGTCGGGTGTTTCTTGATTTCAAATCGTTTCTCGTACCATTCGCTTCCGGTAATTCCGGTAAGGGCATTTATTTGTATGATGAGCACGAATATTTGTTCCTGAATTCATGAATGTTTTAAGTATTTATTTATCACTATAAGTATGTTTATCGTCGTCTAGTCACTATGGTACAAGCTTTGCTTAGTTCTCGACTAGGTCGATTTGTGTAAGAATGGCCGCAAATATTTATTTAGCTACTAGCTTCTGCCCGTGACTCTGTCCGCGTGGATTTCGTTTATATCGTAGCTCCTTACAAACTTTCATCTCCCATTTCATCCCCTTAGAGGATGATTTCCGGGATAAAAACTACCCTATCCCGACGTCACCCTATGTCGACGGGATTCAACCTATCTCCATACCAAATTTCATCTCAATCGGTTCAGCGGTTAAGAGGTAAAGTACATACACAAAATTCACGTTTATAATAATACTATGGATTTCTTTCATTTCTTTCTCTTACGCTTGCTTTTATACCTTCCTGTGCCAAAATCGTTTTCACCCGAACCCGAATACGTACTACTGAGGGGTAATCACGTAACATTTTGACCGCGCGTTAGGAAGATTCAACTGTAATTTTTCCATATCAAAATTGACATTCAGATCTACCTAACGTACGTACCAGTACAATGGGTTACGTGATCGACCTGCTGGTTTAAGAGCTCATGAACAGTATCGATATCGATATTCACTTAGTTCCCCATCCACCTCACTGAAAGGTGAATGAATTCTTTGCATTGCTTTAATTGATTTGTTAGATATTTCTCGTTGAGTGAGCCATCTTTAACCGAGCCTTTAAAATATAATACCGTTTTTATGCCCTCGCTGGCAAGACCACCTAAATTGTTGAACAAATTGTTTATGAATAAAATTGGCATAATACAAGCCTGGACTGACTGATTATTTATGAAGTTGTACTGGGTGGTACTTGTGAGGTTGAAGTGTTCTAGTAGCTCCACTGCTGATTGTAATTAGGGTGGTTTAGATTATCCTACTAATATGTTTAGATGGTTGGATGTTTGTTACTCACTCACGCTTAAACGGCTCAACCCATTTAAATGAAATTTCGCACGAAGGTAGTTTATAGCCTAGATTAAAATATAGGATAGATTTTATCGGGGGACATCGCAGACGAAGTCGCGGGCTAGTTTTATATATGTAACGAGCCAAAGAAGTAAGAATGTAAGGATGCGACAGTCAACTTTAATTAATGGTGTTTCAAAATATGCCGTTCTTGCAAGCCGTGCTTGGTCCGAAGCCGTAAAGGTCTGTGCCCAGGTGCCCACTAGACCGTAACCGTACCGTCACATGCAAGAAAATATTATTTGTACGAGGCATTATGAGATGACGCCCTCTAGACTGTTCCGGCACTGGCACTTTTTGATACAAAGAATATTTTTTTGCCTGTCACGTTCATAGTACGGTCATGGTATGATACGGTGTAATGGGTAGAGACCTTAACACAGAAACCGACTAAATTGTGTAAAACACGCGACTTTGCACCTGGAGGTCGTGGGTTCGAACCCAGGGTCGTACAGTCAGCATCGAAAGTAACTGCGCAATCGAAGACGACAAAAGCTCTTATGCCCTTTTAATAAAAACTTTTGACTTCTTCGGTTGCGCAGTTACTTTTGATGCTGACTGTACCAATGGGTTTTTTCAACAACTTTTGTACGAAATCTCAGTTGATATTTGGCTTTTCGCTGACGGAAAAACCGGTCTTATCTCAATAAGGTCTAGTTTTGCTTCTGGGTTGAAAGGTCAGATGGCAGTCGCTTTCGTAAAACTGGTGCTGATGCCAAATCATGGGAGTAGGTGCCAAAGTGGACCCCGGGATCCTTTAGGGCGCACTTAACGTATATTTTTGTCATTCGAGTCTGACTACTTTTATTTTTTCCCTATGAATCCTAATTCTAGATCAATTCTCAAAAAAAATTTTTTTTTTTTTGTTCTATAATTACAAAAAGAGTTTTCACCACGTCATTACTTTTGAACATACATATATATATATATCCTCCTTGTCGTATCCGATGACGGCGACCCTTACAGTTTTCTCTGATGAGCACGTATATGGCTCGCAAAGCCGAACTTAGTTTTAAATGTTGGGTCACATTGTGTGCAGTATAACTGGCCCTGGTCATTGTAAGTATAAGTATAGGATGGTTTGGGTCGAGTCTTCCGTAAATGGCGCTTTTGGTCCAGATGTTCAAGTCGAGCTACTTCAAAAGAAGCTACACCTCCTCTGACTTTATTACGCCATTCCGGTCTCATAGACGCGCCCTCCTCACAGCCCGCAGCAGGTAATATATCGCAGGCTTTGAGGTGACGTTTTAATACGTCCTTGTAGTGCAGAAACTGCCCACCACGATTACGCTTTCCATCCTTGAGCTCGGAGTAGAAGACAGATTTTGGGAGTCTGCAGTCAGTCGTGCGACTAACGTGACCACTCCATCTCAACTGGCTTTTCATCAGTATGGCCTCCATGCCGGGCATGTTACATCTACGTAAGACGTCCATGTCGACCTACGCTTGGTGGTTACGCATCGCGGTGTCAAGATATATTGGTGGGTGAGCGTTGAGGTGAGCTTAAAACAAGTTACAGAATAGGGGGGCTGCAAGCGGTCCATACGGCCTATGACCGCACCCTTTGGAGATGCGCCGTATGTGGTCGCGATTCACAGCAGTGGGAACGAGACATAAGAAGATGAATACAGAATATCGATCAGATATTAAGTAAAATTGTTGCTAATTCGACCTAGAAACCTATAACTACGAGTATGCGTCTAAGTATATTTATTGTCAGTAAATAAGCACAGTGACCCAAGTGGTGCATCTCGGCGCGACAGAGGAATCGTTTTAGTGCGAGCACATCTCACGACCACGAGTGTTGGTCTTGCCATTCTGAAGTCTAGAGGTTGACGTTTCCTTCGTGCAACATGGACTCATATTTTCCTGTAGGAGTTTTGTTTGAATACAACTGGACTTTACTTACTTTGTTTGTGTTTCAGACGTCAAGCTTTGTGTACGCATAATATTTTTACCCTAATCTTGGCAAAGTTAGAAAAAATCGTACATATAAGCCTCGGTTGCGCTAAATAGAGAAACAAAAACTGATTAAAAACAATGCAAAAAGGTGCCAAAAAAGTGTGCATTTAAAGATACGCTGCCAAGTTCAGGGTTAAGACTTATGAAGATGCCTGAACAGCTCGCGTTTCTGACTTTGTTATACGTATCTACTTTCTATGAAGGGACGAATACTTTATGTCAGACTAGTAATACTAGTATAGATATGTATTGAAAGCAAATCGATTTTTAAGTTTCTAGAACAATATTCTTTCGCTATTCCGCTAAAGAACGTGCAGGTTAATAGCTAGGATGAGACACCTATTTGCGTATTTTTACATGCGGTTAATGCGCCCACCCTCCCTCCGCACGTGCAAACCAGGGATGCCGCGGATGTGATTTTTTGACATCCGCGGATGCGGATTTTGTGGTCAAACACTCAAAAACGTAAATAAACAACGTCCATGTTATGATATCACGCAATCATCAAACACGTTGAGACTAAATTACAACCGTAGCGAACAAATCAAAAACGCGTCTCTTGGTCACAGAAATGACAACAAGTTTTTTTGACTAATGGCGAAAATACCTAAAGCTCACGCGGAAAGCGCCGTGTGGGCTCCTTTCTTGTCGTGAATTACGTGAAATTCCGCGGTTTATTTATTTAATCGTATCGTAGCGACAACCCAAGACAGAGCGTCTTGGAGCAAACGTGTGAGGAGGCCCGACCCCAAATAATGGGAACAGGGATGGAAGAAGAAGAGAAGATTTATTTAATCGTATGGCATACATTATTTAGGCCTTTAAAGTTTGTCACTCTTTAGTACCACCCATGGGACACGTGCAGGGTTGTGGTAGGTAGCTCCTGCGGACGCGAGTAACAGTTGTCCCCCTTTTGTCAAGTGAGTGGGCGACTCGACTGTTGGAAGTTTTTAAGCCACCCGAAGGCCTCTAACTCGGCTTAACGACTACTGTCTTAGACAGCAGCCGGGATCAACTGCTTAGCGTGCCTTCCAAAGCACGGAAGCGCTCATTTATATTAACCACTCAAATATCAGGCGGTCACCCATCCAAAGACTGACATCTTTGCTTAACCTGCGTTATCGCTTCCGACCCGCAGGCGCCGCTAGGCTATGAGCGCTTCGATTCCGCGGTCTCGGATGCGGATACGAATGTCTGCAACATCCCTGGTGCAAACATGCAAACAAAAACAACAAACCACCATCAATAATGAAAAACCTTCTTGTAAGGTTCACTTCTCGCTTAGCTTCTTTGGAGCATCTCATCATCGCTAAAAGACCTGCGCGTTATTTAGCGGAATGGCAAAAGAAAATTGTTCTAGTAACTTATCATGGAATTCCGCAAAGTAACGCCTGATTCAATAAATTAAATCGATTGTTTTCGAATGTTTATTCATGAAATATTGTGATTGGTAATACATTCAGTGAAAATCAACAGAAATATAAAAAAATACCGGCCAAGTGCGTGTCGGGCCACGCGCTGTGTAGGGTTCCGTAGTTGTCTGTCTGTACCTATTAAATCATTACATGTTACATCGACACGCACGCGCCAAGTAAACGGTGCGGTTGCGACGGCGAAATTTGTACAAAAGTTGGCCTTTTTTACATTTTAAGTTGGTCGACTATTACTCAGTAACTTGTCATTTCTACTTAGCCGTGATAGCTTTCCTTTCAAATTAATTATAATATAATATAAAAAATAATATAATATAACATATTATGTACTATATACTTTTCAAAATATGTAGTAAGTACATAATATGGTGGGGATACTTGACTCTAACAAAAATGTGTGCTTTTTTTTTTTTGAGAATTTGTGTGCCCAGTATCACACAAATTCACAAGCTATCCAATGATACCTACATCATGGGCTTAACGAGAAAAAAAAATACGTCCCCACTTTACGTGTGGAGCGGGGGGAGGTAGGTACCTTAAAAAAGATGTTTTCTCAAGATTTTATTCGGCCATTTTGTCGGCGTTATTGATTTATATACCCGAGCCGAAATACATATTTCTAGAAGGAATGGTCACTGAGCTAAGCCGCAGACAGGACAGACGGACGGACGGACATGGCGAAATTATAAGGGTTCCTTGTTGACTACGGAACCCTAACAAGACGAATAAGGGAAATCTTAAAATTGTATACCTACACTAGCATTCGCCTGCAATTCCCTATTCAATATTTTAATCCAGGCTATAAACTCGTGCAAAGTTTCATCCAAATCGGGTGAGCCGATTAAGCGTGTTTAGGTAACGAACATCTAAGCAACGAAATTTTCGCATTTATAATATTAGTACAGGTCGATTCACAAGAGCTGGCGCGTAATGTCTATGAAATTAATGACAGTTTCATATATTTACCTACAGTACATTTGGTGCTACTTTTCTGCACGCGGGCGGGAATGAGCACTTTCCGTGCATATGTCGAAACTTTAAAGAGCCATATGTACTGTAAAACGTTGTACGATACACGTGCGAATAGGTAATTCGCAACTCGTGTCGATTTAAAAAATAAATAAAATAAAAATAAAATGCATTTATTTCAGACCAATGTTGTCCATATTTTGTTAGTTAGGTAAAATAAACACTAATACTAAGGTTAACTTAAATAATATTCTTATATGCTAAGCTTAAATGCAGAGAGGACCAGTGCCGTGTCAGGCCACTGTCCCATCTGTCGGCCACAAACTCTCAACTCTCTTCGATCGTGTTTTAATTTATCACCACTCGTTGCGAATTTCCTATTTTCTGCACTTGTATAGTATTAATAACTATTTCCGCGCCAGCTCTCGTGAATATCTCGTGGACCGTAAGGATAGCCTAGCCGTAGCAACAAATACCAACGACCCTACTTATTTTAAACTAAAATTGGCCAAAACAACATATCAGCCGCAAACCAAGAAAAAACAAATGAACCGACGAATCAAAGGCCGAGCAGCGAACCCAGCCGAACAATGTGGAAATACTGTTTGTAGAAATCTTGTCAAACAATTCCGTGCTCTTTTGATGTTGCGGGCTGCTTGTGTTCTAATTCTTTGAAAACGTTATACTGGTTTATAGTATAAACACTTTGGAATTTTGTAATGTTCGCGTTGTAGAATTGAATATCAAATTAGTGCTTATGAAAGTAAGCCTGCTGAGCTGAGATAAAAAGTTTCGAGGCAACAGCCGAGCATTAGCCGAGCAGTTGTGAGGCAAAAAGTTATCATCATCATCGACATAAAGGACGATGGGCAGATTTGTATGGGCACCGTCCACCGTACAACAGACCTGGCGTTGATTTTAATATGATTGTAATCCTACTTATATCGTTCTAATATTTTAAATGCGAAAGTTTCGATGTTTGTTACACAATCACACTTAAAACTGCTCAACTGATTTGGATGAAAATTTGCACGGAGATAGTTTATAGCCTGGATTAAAATATAGGATAGCTTTCATCCCGGATCCACGCAGACGAAGTCGCTGGCAGAAGCTAGATATACTATAAATGCGAAAGTTTGGATGTTTGGATCTTTGTAAGTCAATTACGCAAAATCGACTGAACGGAAAAAATAGGATACTTTTTATCCCCAAAAGGGATACAACTGGGGATGGCAGTTGATACGGGTGTCCACGCGGACGAAGTCGCGCGCAAATTATAGTGTTCCATAAAACGTGTAATCACCGTTATTGACTCAAATATCAATGGAGTTCATCCAAAAAAATTGATAGTGGTGATATTTAAGAGGTTTTTTTCGGTCCTACTCTTTTATCAGCTACAATATTGGGAGGACTGTGGTTACCTCTTTTCTGGACCCAGCCTGGCTCTTTCCTGGAGCGAACCATTTTATGGTTTTTCCGCTTGCTGGGAAGCGAAAAAACCCTAAAATGCGAGCTCCTCACAATTTTTTTACCCAAACATGTGCCTAAAACCCGGTATGCGCATGTTCGAACTAAAAGGCTGTCTGGCATCGTTTTGACAACCAGCTCTATCCCCACATAATGGCAATGGCACCCATTCTGTGGGCCATTTTGCGGCGCTACTTAGACTCCTATGGTTTTTGGCTGTCTAGTCAAAACCTCCACCAGGAATCTGCTCCGACAATACTGATAGGTACTGCTGCAGCAAAGTCGCGACTGACTGGCTTCTTTACCCCGCTGCAGAAAACGACACAATATTATGTTCAAAATTATAATCAATATGTATATTCTGCAAACAGGCCATAACCTTATGAATTAAGGCAATTACCAAATTGTTAAACTATTTGTCACTAGGGGTGAACTGTAAACCAGCGCTGTGTGCAGCTAGTCTGTGCCGCAGCAAGCGCTGAGTTCACTCATATTGTCACATTGATATACTTGATTTAGTTTATATTATTATGTCTTTATGTTCTGTTTCTGTCTCTGGTATGTTATGTGGCAATAAATGACTATTCTATTCTAAAGGAAGGTTGCGAGCCGATCAACGACTCCACTTTAAGCAAAGCCCTTTAGGCAACATAGTCCGAGTTAGGGAAACATTGTCTGACACTGAATGTGTTAATTTTACAATAGATCGTACCTATATTGTAGCACAATAAATCAGTTTTTTACCCCAATGTGTTCAATTTACACTATCCACTAAACTCAACCCAATATCTAAATCTCGGCCAGTATACGTCATGTAATAAAATACATTTGTTTATAATTGAGAGCATTTTATTGACTCTAATAGCGTAATAAAACGCGGGAACTGACTTGACTATAATTTGTGCTTTTAAACATTTGTAAAGTATAGTAGTAGAGGGGTCAAAAATGGGGCTATTTGGCTTCCGTCGGATTCCTTTTGGACTAATTACAACTTTATGAATATGTGTAATATCCTTGCACTAAACACACGTGGAAATTTTATTAATGCATGAGGCAATTACTGTCCGACTAGCACAAAACGCGACACGAGAAAAGGCGCGACAAAACACACTTTATCACGGCAAGCATAAGACCACGGGTGACAAATCGCTTATCCAACTACAGTATTCTTACTACGGCCTACGACGACGATAGGCCATCTCGCTCGCGAGACGGTTCTAGTTTAGTTGGCAGCCGTGCAGTAATATGTGTCTCGCGCCTTTTCTCGCGACGCGCGCGTCGTGTGCTAACCGTGCGTCACATGCATCGTGGTTGTATCTGACATGATCCAGTTGTATGATGACACATTAAGTTTTATGCAACAACTATACGCACTCTGTAATATAATTTAATTAATAGATACTTTTTAATATGAATACGAAAGCAGACCACTTTGTGTTAATCCGGCGAAAATTCAATTTATATTAACTAACAAAACAAATATTATTGACGAGTAATAATGAGTTGGCGTGGTAAAAGTATAATATTACGACGAGAGCACTCCATATCCAACGATTTTCCAATCCAATAGCATAAACTAGGTACATAACTGGGTATTGTAGGTATCCCCCATAATTGTGTTGGATTCTCTGTGCGTGTGAGTCAGTAAAAGTATTAAACTGACACATGCCAAAGCATATTTCACTAAAACATGTTAATACCTCTCTTATTTGGTCTTTTATTTGCTATTTTTGAAGCATTCCAAGATTTAAACCCAAAGGTTGTCTGAAAGAGATCCGACCGCCTGTTGATGACCTCTACTTTAAAGTTTTTATGTCCTTGTATTTGATTCTTGTTTTGAGGTGTGCATTAATAGTATTTTATGCAATCGTTATATAATGTATGCTTTTTCAGTCGAGTACCACGTTTAGGCCACGAAGCTTGCTGAGTGGCCTAATTAAGGTACGGGAGTTAAAAAGCTAATTGTAATTATATAACTATTGCATACAATACTTTTTCTACGAGTTAACGGAAATAATATTTTATTAAACAAACTTGGTACCTATCTATTGAAAATCGCCCTGCTGAAACGAAGTGCAGCCAACCGCTTATTTATTTTTGCGCGTTTATGTCTTCTGGAAATCGAGCCTCGTGATTGGTCAAAATTCATTTCAGTTCTGTGTACCTATACAGTTGAATCATAATTATTTCGATTGTCCATAGAGCATAAACTTTTTCATCGGAATAAAAGTATTCCATTGCGTTATGGTTTGCGAGGTTCTAATTTAAAGATTATAGTCGACGAGTATAAAAATAGTATTTGTTTGTATTTCCTTTGTAATTTTCTTTTATATACCCACATTGACTGCTAAGCGCGCGCTTGCGTGTGCTTTTATGCTAAGTGGCGCTGGAACACAAGTCCCTACCCTTTTTGGGAATAAAGGCGTGAAAGTATGTATTTATTAGTAGAAAGTATATATTTTTACTATGTGTTTATATTTGTATCGTATTTATCCTCCTAAGACCCCTCGTACTAATATTAGAACAAATTTCAAAATTTACTTTGTACTTTTACTGAATGTCAAAAAGTTCCTAATTCAAAACCACTAAAGCGTACCGTGGGTCTCAGGAGGTTAAAAAGGCAAGCTTGTCATCTATTTCCCAGCACCAGGTGTTTCCGCGGAGCGCTGTTTGTTTAACAGATTCTGCGCATGCGCTAATAATAGCTCGCTCACTGTCTATCACTCGCTACGGAATCAGACAATGTCTGCGCTTCGTACCTTGTATAACACCTGCAGGGGCATTCTAAGACGATGTCGCTTACGTGACGCTTTCCTTTTAATAAATGTAGGTCTAATAATAGTTACGGGCTACTGAATGGTGGCCAAGGTCATCGAAAGCGGGCAGACCACCAGCTCGATGGGCAGACAATATCAAGCAAGCAGTGGATACGATTAGCACAGGACCCAAGAGAGTGGCGTAATAAAAGAGGCTTAGGTATACTCAATAGTGGTAGATGAGGGATTCAGTAGCCCGTGACTATTACGAGTATTAGACTAAAAAGGTAAAGAAAAGCGTCACGTAAGCGACCTCATCTTAGAATGCCCCATTCAGTAACCTGTTCTGTCGATTTTTCGTTTTTAATAAGACACGATGTAAAAACATTTAATTTGATTAGGCACAAAGAAGGAATCAAATCTGAACAATTAAGAAAGCTAACAGAACACTTTGTAAAATTAAAAATCCTGACGGTTCCAAGCCTGGTTACAGTCTGGACGAGTACGAGACTATAGCAGATAAAGAAAGTACCTACATTGTAAATTGCAACCAAATTTCGAAATAGATACTAATTGTGCACAATACCAAAGTGTACAACTTTACAACAAGCTGCCTGGTCATTGGAAGACTATTACTAGACCTAACCTGTTCAAAAATAAACTGAGAGCATTGCCGTTGAAGGAGTGCTTTTATTCTGTTGACGAATTTGTGAAATATACAACTGAACATTGACTTTTAATTTAATTTTATATTTCCAATGTTATATTCTGATAAGATAGTTCAAAACGTAAGATTTAAGTACCTAATTTATTTCAAACACAATTGTTATATTGTTGATGAATAAATACATACAAACATACAATATACCGAGATTACCAAGCAGCCAATAGGGATGATGACTAAGATTTTTTTGTGACGTCATTCGAACCAGTTTTTGGAGAGGAACAAATGTTTGTATGGGAGCAACTACAATTAAAGAACATAAATACCTAAAAGTTTGAGATAAAGATTGACCTCGCTAGCGGCAGCGCGAAATACTGCGTTTAAGTACATAGATGTCATACAATTTTGTTTCTAGAAAAGCGTAAGGATTCTATTGGTAGCTTTTAATTTACTCTTGGACAATAAAAAAAATGTATTTTTTTCTAATCTTTCAAGGTTCATATCTTTTTATGATTTTAATTATATTGTATAATTTATACTTTATTACGATAATTTGATGGTTTACTATCCATTTAGCATCACTACGTTATCAATTTGAACATGAGGCATCATGCCTATTGCGCATATAGATAATATGGGAAAAATCTATCCCAGGCATGCTGGTATGCATGATATTGACATAAGATTGAATTTTACCTGGCCTGTGAAACATTTTTCATCATACCTTTGCTTTGTTGTGCCACTTATTCAAAGACTTACATTTCGCCAATTTACTAAATAAATCTAAAACCTAAGGTTATGCGGCAGCGTCTGGGTTTCGCGATTTGCCCTTTCACGAATGTTGTAAAAGGTACTCTGATATGAGATCAGCCGACTTTAGGGAAAATGTTACAACTTATGCAAGTATAATAAAGTTTACCAGATTAGATTCAAGGAAGATGTGATTTTTTTTACAATCTTATAAGACATCTATATTCGCATCATGCTTCAGACCTTGTCATTTTAGAATGGAAATTGACCTGTCCTTGTGATTTTATAACATAACATAAACTTAAGTGTAAAATGTTATAGTCAAATGAGTCAACGTTTGACATGAATCTCGATAAAGAACTAATTCCTGTTTTAAACCATCTCTGAATTAAAAACGGAATTAGATGCTCGCTTATGTAATTGACGAATTGGGAACCCAACGTATCTTGACCTACAATTATAAACATTTATTGCGAGCACAGGGACCAAAACATAATGGTAGTTTAAAAACACAATCCTGACCGCCAATAATGATTTGATGTATCGACTGCATATTATACAACCGCCTTGAAAAATGGTAAGGTTTTCTATTCAAATTGAGGAACTTAAGCGCGTCTCGATATATATTATTCTCTATTAGTTTTTGCTGCTTAAGAACCTATTTAAAAAAATTCTCTTGCTGTTGAATAGGACTTCAAAGAGTTCAATGGTTGAAATTATTTTGTAAAAATTGGTTGAAGTTGATTGTTAAGGCGTACGTTTTTAATTGAACAGGAATTTGGAGTACCTACGTCTATGATTTCCTGAGTAATGATTTATATAACTCTTTAAGTTATCAACTTTAAATGTCGGAATGGAAGAAACATACCTCTATATCTCACTTAAAACAAATCATATGCAACGCGGTAAAAGCTTGTCCCAACATACCGGTTAGACAGTAATCAAAACTGTCCCACGCCCACTCATTACGAATGTATGCCTAACCTTAGCTAGCTCGTTACTGCGACAAATTCAACTTTAAAACATAGGAGCAAAGTGCAAAGTGCGTGTTCGACCATTATTTCTAATCATGGAGGCTAATCCGCCAAATACTACCAAAATAGCGCGAAAATGGCTCGGCGCAACCCTGCCCGTGCGCAGGTGGGCCGGTACCGTCAGTCGACGCTGCGCTCCGCCCGAAAGGGAACGCGCTACGCTGCGAATTCGGTGTTTTCAAAAAGTTTCCAATGTAAAATACCCTTCGAGAAGCCCAGTTGAAGAATGTGCACGATGTAGTGACCCCACGAGAGATGCGGCCAGTAGTCATTGCCGCTTACTTGTTACTGCTTGCGCCCATCACGGACTCCTGGTGGTAAGTTGGTTGTATCAAATAAAAACAAATAAGCGTAGCCTTTCTCTTTGTATCATTTCTGTAGACATACAAGCAAACGAATTGCAGCTTAAATCCATAGAAATTATTTGTAGGTAGGAAGGAACTTGAAAAGTGGTGTTTTTGTGTACGCCAGAGTTTCGCGACGGTATCAAATTCTTTCCTTAAATTGTTGTTAAAATTGATGATTGATTGCTGTGTGTTGATGACGAACATAAACATGTCTGTGTCGTAAGTCTGTATTTTTAAAGTATTAAGCGAGCAACATTTGTGTATTTTCAGTTTGAAAAAGGGTTGTCGATAACGGCTCTAAAGATTTCCGTGAGTTTTACAACACAGAAGTCTCCAGGGGAAAATAGAGCTAGGTTTCATACCCGGAAAAATGAGTTTTTACCGTGTTTTCACAAAGTAAAGCTTGGTTTTCCAAGTATGTAGGTACTATTAGACAGGTAGAAGTAAAATAATAAATATAAACTTGTTGTACAAGCTTTCTTCTGTCCAGCATTGTTTTGTAAGTTTATTCATAATGTATATATATCCTGAAATTATAACTACCATGATATTTTTTGGAATGCTGTTTGTAACTTTTTGAGCTTCTTCATTTGTATGTTTGTAGAAACCTTAATAGTCGTACCTATATGTAGGATCGGATAATAATCGGATTAAGTTATGAACCTTAAAGGATCATACAGATATGTATGATCTAATTAAGCTTTTCTTTTTCTGATAGGTAATTGTGGAATTTGAGGTAGGTATTGAATACCCTGCTGGCGGAGTCGCGGAAGTGTGCGCAAGCGTTCCCGTGGCTCCGCCAAAGGGCAGTGCGTAGAACACCGTGGGGTTTTAGACGGTAGTCCGGGCGGTTCCCGGGAGTCCGTCATACCCGTCCTGGATCCCCAGCCAGGCGGGATGCGTAAAAGTATTACCC
The DNA here is from genome assembly GCA_947578815.1 of Epinotia ramella. Lineage (NCBI taxonomy): Eukaryota > Metazoa > Arthropoda > Insecta > Lepidoptera > Tortricidae > Epinotia > Epinotia ramella. The sequence goes on from OX388206.1 coordinate 22,031,445, forward strand.
CACGAAAAAAAAAAAAAGGTATTGAATACCCAATATAGGCTTGCTATATATAGGTATATACATAATTTGAGAAAATGTTACTGCAGCATCCTTAGCTTTCAGGAACAGGACTCAGTTTTTATTTTCAGCCAAATATTTAATATGAGTATCATCATGAGATGGTGTGTGTGCAGAAATAATGACAGTGTAAAAAAACTGACGAAATAAGTATACATTAATAATACACAACAAGTAAAAACATTTTCTGTTAAACTAAATTAACAAAAGAGGACTTTGACTTAGAAAAATGTCATACTATAGAACTCTAGATCTGAATAATGATTTCAGCATGTGGATTGTGACAAGTTTTGAACCCTTCAAATTTCTTCTTCAGGAACTTGAAATTCAATGGTGACCTCTGTAGCCTAGTTGGCAGATACCCTGCCTACGAAGCCGGAGGTCCCGGATTCGAATCCCGGTAAGGGCATTTATTTGTGTGATGAGCACGAAAAATTGTTCCTGAGTCATGGATGTTTTGTATTTAATTCTATACATAAGTATGCATATCGTCGTCTAGTACCCAAAGTTCTAGCTTTGCTATATATTTTTTTTTAAATTTAATTAACGTGTCAGTTTCACAAAATATTAAAAATAAAAACTAGAAAGGGTTATGATGATGAGCTAACAGAAAATTGTTCACGCATACGTCATAATCATAAGTGTAGGTAAAATATTAAGCGAGGAGACAAAATGCAGCAAGCAAGTAAAATTAACTAAGTAAGAAAGTAAGTTTAAAGTGTCACAATTGAGTTAAGGTTTTAAAATGGCGATTTCCTGATGATGCTTTCTTCTTCTTTTTTATGAAAAGACGTCAGTAAAGAAACGTGCAGTCTGCCTGATGGTGAACGGATTCCGTAAAGCCTATACAATAAACGCTCGCTCACAGGAGTCATGGGCGTGATACTGAACCTATATTGAGTGGAGGATTAGATGTTTGACAGCAAGAGACGAGGGAGTTCCTCACTCTCAACGCAACTTATCCTCCAGAAGATCTCTTTCTTCTTTCCCTTCATCACTTACACTACCGAAAGTTAATTTTAAAAGAATATATTTATTTTAATTTCTAAAATGTTTTTACATTGTTTTATTTTATCACTAGCGACCCGCCCCGGCTTTGCACGGGTACTATATACATATAAACCGTCCTCTTTAATCACTCTATCTATAAAAAAAAACCGCATCAAATTCCGTAGCGTAGTTTTAAAGATCTAAGCATACATAGGGACAGAAAGCGGGAAGCGACTATGTTTTATACTATGTAGTGATTTAATGTTTGTGAACTATATATTGTACAGTAAGTATACAATTCTCGAAGGTATTTTATTTTTTACATGGTTGAAAAGTCATCTTCGAATAGTTTTACTTACCTAATACAGTTTTTCCAACATTAACTAAAAAAACATCGCTATCGACCTGCATCTTATTCATAATAAATATAAAATTATATATATATGATATTTTATAGCAATATCTAGAGATATACAATATACTAGGAAGGTATTAACCAGGTTTATTGGCATCTAAAAAACATCGTTCCTTTCTCCTTCTTGCGTTACTGCGAGATAGGTGGATAGTCTATGAACCAGGTATCAGCATTCAAGAACAGCTACCTAATTGATTGTCAGATACACTAATACGATTCCAAAATCCCAATTATCAATAACGCGTTCTGAATGGAGTATCTAATGCTATTACGCTTTATTTATCTTACATAAAGGGAATAAAAGTATTATTTAATCGTACAATAGGATAATATCCATGTGATATTTTTATAGGAGTGCCTATTTCGCCGAAACCGTCGCTCATTTAGCACCACCCAGGGGACACGTGCAGGGTTGTGGTAGGTAAAACCTGCGGACGCGAGCAACAGATTGTCGCCCAAAACGAATACTCTCTAGAATTATCTCGCTCTCTCTACACATTGGAGGAATAAAGACATATAGGTACAAAAGGGTAGCGATGCTGTAACGGCTATTATCTAGTGTTAGTGCTATTTAGCTAAATGGACAGTTAGACTAGATAGCTAAACTATAATAATACTTTAGAGATTTATAACTGGGAAGCGCTATAAAGCTATTTCAAACACCAATTCGCTTCAGATGGAGAACAAAGGTGACGTCTATTTACGACGGATTCAGGGCTGTTATTCTTTACGCGCTCATGCGCCTCACCCCCGTCATGCCTAACGAAACTAGACCTCTGCCTGCGCTTAGTTACTACGAATCGTGGTGTCAATATATATTTCTAGGTGAGCGTTGAGGTGAGCTTAAAACAAGATACAGAATAGCGGGGCTGATCTGGGTGTATGCACGTTGTTTAACAAGGATTATAATCAACATGAGCTAAATCATATAGCTCCTTTGCCTTGGCAGCCAAATTGAATTTTATTAAAATGGGAACTAGCGACAGAGGAAACAGATATAATAGTACTGTTACCAGAAGCAACAATGTTTCCTACTGTTTTTATACCCTATTCTATTCTATATATAATCCATATACTTAAGATTCGAAAAATCGTGTTTAGTTAATCGTCATGCGATTTTAAGGAAAACCATTTTGAAACGCAAAAAAAAATGTAGGTAATCTAGTATTTGAAAAGCACTTAATGATCGATATAAGTAAAACTAGTACAATATTTCCCTTTGCAATTCTAGATAAACGAAGAAATGTATTTGTCCGTTAAAATTCCAATTTTATTTATATGGAATGAGGTAAGTATAAAGGTGAATGTAATGTGCATACGTTGCTGTTTTTTTATAATGCTCAGGGGACCGTATTTTGGCAAATAAGCATGCAGCCTCCATGGTCGTATGCATATTTATTTATTTATTTAAACTTTATTGCAAAAAAGAAAAACTTATCGTACAAAAGGCGGACTTATCTAATGCCATTTGGCATTCTCTACCATTAAGGCAAAGCGGAAAAGATTGTGGCCAGTGCAAATAACAACTAAAAAAAATAACATTACGGTTTTTCTATATACAACATAATTACAGAAATACATATACATATATAAAATAAATACTTACATACACAAATAAATATATACATATAAGTAAATATACACTACATGCATACTTACAAGCGAAATTTTCAAACCTGTAACCTTTTGTCTACTCGGAACTGCCAGCAAAGAAATTACGCACAGATTTCGTGAAAATAAATTTGCTCAGGACTTTCCTGATCGCTGGGGGAAGGCCGTTCCAAAGAAGAACCATGCGTCTGCACAGTGAACGAATTGGACATAAAGCCAGTATGGTGAAATTGACGGTCACGAGCACCATGAAAGTAAAAGAAAGATTTGAGATATTCAGGGGAATGTAATAACGTGCAAAGCATGCGAGTATATATGCGTGACCTACCTCTTCCTGATGCGCCTAGAATAATATAAGAGATTGCGATGGGATCGCCTTTTCATAAACGTTTTGAGGCTATCCCCTTCTGTTTTCGCCTCGCGGTTGCCACTGAACGTCAATGGCATAAAGATCACTGGTGGATCAAATCGGATTAGTCCAAATATCGGTCGCAGAGAAAGCGGTTGTGGTATTATGCGTGTACGTCGATGCGTTAGTTAGTAGAAATCGTGCACGTGCATTACACGGCGGTATACACAGTGTTACATACTAACTTGACAAGTCGCAACCGTGTCTTTGAATGGCGAGGCCACCAAGGCTTTTATCAGCGAAATGAGGTATGCCTCATGGAGTAATAAAGTATAATTTTATACACATTTTTAACAGTGGAGAATACTTAATGTTAAAAAGTCTACAATCCGTTGTGCACCCAATTACTGATATTCGTAAGATTTGGGCACTCCATATAGTTTTTGAGACACGCACACTGGACTACTTGCTCTGCAGTTATATGGTGTTGTGGTGGTGGTAAAGGCGGTGGTCTGCAACAAACGCCGTAGGTCGCGTCCGGCGTGACGCTGTACGCGACGTACGAATGCTTACTATGGAAATGCACTAAAGTGGTCTCTCTCAGACGCGGCACACGAGCGCCGTGCGCCGCGTCCAATCGTCCATAAGTCGTACGCCGCCTACGCAGTAATTTCGGAGCATTCTGGCGTCACGGACGTCGCGTTTTTGCCATCGAATATGGTAAAATTTACAAAGGAGCAAGACGAATTACTATAAAAACAATGTGCTGAAACACAAACGTTGGGAGGAAAGTTTGTCTGTTTATCCATGATCAATTCACGTCCATTCACATTAGCGCGTGCGAGAAACTGATCGCTGCTTGCGCTGGAAGCCGCGTCCTAGAGTGACCATCGCAGTTTACGTTGGACGCCGCGTCCAGAGAACGCGGTTTTCAGCAAACGCCGGACGCGACCTACGGCATTTGTTGCAGACCAGGGCCCCGTGGACGCACTGTGTTGAGACTGAGGGACTTGTTTGTCTTTAGCTATCGACACGAGGAACCCTCAAAAACGAAGGGTCGGTAACGCGCAAGCGGCTATAGGATATGGTGTCTGGAAACCAGCAGGCCATCGTCGTGATATAAAAAAAAACCGGTTGAGAAATATATCTTATATAGTGAAACCTCGTTTACTAAACTAAGTGATGCGTATAAAGGCTTGAGGCGTTCTCCAATTAATCCTCATTTGTCAGGGTAGCAACATTAATTGCACTCGCGAAAAACTTCCTGGGCGTCTCCTTGAACTTTGTAATTATTTCCCTACAAGCACCAACAAAGGGCAACGGATACAGGATGTCCCTAAAGCTCACTAAAAACTTTTCGCTGGGCAGTCGTGTAAAAAGAACAATATTTGTGGGTTTATCCATGTATATAGCTTTTTCAAACAAAGGTTAATTTTAAATGTTAACAGAACTTGATCTGATTATCAATCCATCTCGCTCACATACACTTGGACAAGAGAGAAGCGTGAATGAAATGATCAGCATAGTTATTATGGTTCAAAAGCGGGCACCGGAAAGAGGCCCCTAGAATGCATGATCTGATCATGAATACTTTGGCATTTCCAGTATACTCAAATTTCTGTCCGTAATATATGTTCATTGAAATCTCATAATATGGCAATTTGTGGTTGGATTCGTATCAAGATCGCAACAAGTGTTTTTTTCCACCCAAATGAAGTCGTAGATGTTAAATAACGCTCTATTCTTGACTGGATTGTCTCATGTGCTACCTATTAAATATTAATAACATTACTTATTTGACGAAAAAAGTGCAGCAGTTCTGTCAAAACTTCCGTCAGTATTCAGCAGGCAAAGAACGGAGATAGCTCTATGGTTGCTACGGGATCGAATTATATCGCTTTTTATTCTGCGTCATATAAGATTGATTCCTTTTGATTCGTCCTAACCTACAAATTGGATATTGGTCTTAACTAATAACTGCCCAATCCAGGATTGAAAAGACGGTCCCATACTAACAGAATACTCCCACGACACAACATACATACACATATGCATGTATATTTTTTATCATTCCACGCACCCTGTAAAGTTAATCGCCGTGGCTGCATCAGATAATAAATTCGCAATACAAGTTATAAATCAGAGGCATGAAATTCAATAAAGTCATATCGGGAGGGAACCACCTCGGAGGAGACTTTAATATGCAATTAATCAGCTCGAACTGAATTAGGACCGGCCGGCAAAAAGTATGGAGTCGAGATGGAGCCGGCCTTCAAATTTTCTTTATATTATAAATATGAGCTTGCATTATCAGGAGCTGAGGAATAACATGAGTGTTGTAATAGATGTCGCTCTGTTAAAGTTATAGTCTTGTGTGAAAAAAAAAAACACTGGAGTGGTTGCAAAATGCAGATTTTTTTTGTTTTTTTACCTAACAAGGAAAAAAGGTACCCTTATAGGATCACTCCGTTCTCGACACGACAGACGGGCAGACAACGACTGTCAGTACCCCTTTTTTATTCCAATTCGGTGATAAACCCGCATACAAATGCCGGGCCGTCCCTCCCAATACAGAATCACGTAACGTTTAGAACGCGCGTTAGCACAACTGAACTGTAGTCTTTCATATAAAAATTGACATTTAGATCTACGTACGTACAGTGCGTTACGTAATCGACCAGCAGATGGGTAACCAAGTAACGTTTCTAACGCGCGCTAGGACAGTTTAACTTTAATTTTCCCATACAAAAAGTGACATTTAGATCCATCTGACAAGCGTACGTCGGTCGGTCGTTATGTGATCGACCAGCAGGAATACAATCACGTACCCACAGAGCAAATAATGGATTTTATTCTTTATGGTTGCCGTCTCCTGTAAGGTGAAGGTCCTTTCCCATTGAGCTGCTCCAAATATGAGCGAGATGGCATTCCGCCGTACCCTACCTCACTTAAAAGTCCGGCGATTCCGTGCTTCGTTTATCTAGTTGACAACCGCGCTAACTGCTGCTGACGAACTAACTACCAACGGGAGTAGTGTGCCAGTAATGTATTTTTAACAAACGCCAGTAATATGTACTTACTTACATACTCCCAGGGCTGGGCAAAGTGTTGATTTAATTAAAATACAAATTACAAAATACTATCCCGCCTGTACCTAATTAAAATACAAAATATCTTAATGTTGTGTATTTGAAATAGAAAATACAAAATACAGTATTTTAAGCATTTTTATTTTAAAAATCCGTTTTATCAAGTTCTGTACCTAACCTGCAATCGCTGCTTGTGTCTCTCTAACGACCATATTTGCTAGAAAGAAACACAGAAAGCGATTACAGGTTACACAGGCCTTGGAAAAACGCGACCTAGGTTTTATATGATGTAAATAAAATAGAATGTCTCAGGGCGACTTTGTCCTCAGTCCTAATTCACGTTGGCGACCGGGAACTGTTGCCCGGATAAATGAGTCAATAAAATTAATCAGTAAAGGAAGAGTTTCCTTTCATAAAAACTAGATTTTTAAAGGTACTGTCAGACAAAAACAGCCTCTTGTCGGGGAGTGGAAAAACCCTGCTAAAGAATACGTTCCATTATTTTATTTATTTTTATTTATTCAATTATACGGGACACCAACAGAGTACATAAGCTGAGTATATAAATTTATCTGTAGCACAATGATTATTTGGGATTTGATGTACCCCAATTATAGGTGAACACATCATTGTCATATATTATTATTATTAATTAAGATTTATTAATTAAGATTATTACATTTCACGCATAGTTTCAACAATTTAGTGAAGTACAGTGTATATTAAAAGTAAAAGTAAAAATTAAAAAAATAATTTAACGCAAATGCTAACGCTACAATTGGATTATCATATTCAACGGATAGAATTGAAAAATCAATCAAATACTTATCACCCGTTATTGGGTGTCATGTATTTTGACTAGCTTTCCTGTATGGGTTCGTGAGTTGTCGTGATATATGTCCAAGCATGCATCATTGGCGATATCATTGTAACTAGTGAGTAGCCTGGTAAATGGTGCTTGTCGTTTAATCATTGTTCGTGCTAGTGGTACACTAAGTCTGTGCATGAACTCTACGACTATTTAGATGTGGTACGGAAAGGTTAATCGTATTTTGTATTTCTAGCAAACTTATTTGGTTATTAAAAGGATACCGATACCATTATACCGATTATTCGATTATAAAATTAAATAAAATCTATTTTAAAACTTAAAGTATTCGAAACTTACTTACTATACTTAGTTGAAATACAAACACAAAATAATGTATTTGTATACAAAATACGTATTTGTATTTGTACTTATTTTAAATACCTACGTATTTCATATAAATGTAATTGAAATACTGCCCAACCCTGTATTACTCCAAACCAGAAGAGTAATTTTATAATTGCTGGTTCATGTGCACATTAAGGTCATTAAGTACGTGCGATCAGGCGCCCAGCCATGCGTGTCAAATGACATCATCTCATTACGATTCATGTTTTTGTCAACTGATTGACAATTAGAACAAATAGGTATCTCGTCGCTACATAAATGGATCGAATTCTATGTTAGGATATCTCTAATAACTCGTTTATATATATGTGTTCACGCATTTCAAGCTTATGAACCAAGCTTATTAACTTATAATGTAAATTTATTTTACAGTACATATGGTGCTACTTTCCCGCACTAGTGCGGAAAAGAGCACTTTTCGTGCATATGTCGAAACTTTAAAGAGCCATATGTACAGTAAAACGTTGTACGATACACGTGCGAATAGGTAATTCGCAACTCGTGTCGATTTAAAACACTCCCTTCGTTCGTGTTTTAATTTATCACCACTCGTTGCGAATTTCCTATTTTCGACACTTGGATCGTAAATAACTATTATGAAATAAAGAAATCTAAATCTATTACCGTCGTAGCGCATTTTAGCTACAAGGAAAAAATACTGCGGGCTACTTAGCACATGCAGCGTGCCCAACTTAGGAGTCTGTAGCACAGAATGTAAACGTTTTCAAAAACTCCGAGTAAAAAACTCATCAGCAAGTAACGTTAAGGATTTACCGAAACCGAAGGATGATCGTTCGTCTCGCAGACTATCTCGGAGACTATAGAATCACTCAACTTACCAATCAAGTTATTGGCCATAAAATCGAGTCGCGTGGGCGAGATGTATGGCCTAAATGAGTCGCCTACGTCTCCAAATAATATCGATTTGTTAATTAATCATCGGTCTTTTACGTAATCGGTCAGTAACATTTTGAGACATCAAAAATAGACTAAATAAGTAAATGTCGTATTTATATGGTTGATTTTATTTATGTAAAGTTAGAAGTGCAGTGTCATTAAATTAACGATTTACATAGTTTAGTGATGATATTATGGGTGGAGATAAAAAGCAAAATGCCGTAGTAAGTTATGTAGGTAGGTACAGATAGGTAGGTGCTTACTTTTGATAACTAAGACAAAAGGTATTTTGTGGAAATGTCTACAATAACGTTTATAACGGAGAAAGTTTGCTTTAACTTATTTACGAGTAGTACCTTTTTACATGGATAATTTTGGAGTAGATACGATTACTAAAAATGGACGCCTTTTAACAGCCTTTGTTATATGGCGATTATATTTTATCGTATTTATTTTTAATACTGCGTGTATTATCAGTACTAGACGACGATTTATTTAACAGATATAAATACCTACTCAAATACATAGTAAACCTACATAAATAAATTTCATGCTCTCCACTCAAACACTTGGATTTGAACCCAGGACCGTCAGCTTTGTAGGGTCACTACCCACTAAGCTAAATCTGCCGTCACTTGCAAGCCATAGGCAGGCGAACCAGGTAAAACATAAGACTGTCGCAATAAGCTCAATAACCCGTGCCATGTAGTTCGAAGTAATCTATAATTTAAAAGTAAACCAAATAGAGTAAAAGAAGATTTATGGCGCAATTAATTTTGTTTTAACTCGCATCTAAAAGCTACTACTGATACGTTTTATTAAGGAGAGGACAGGCTATGCAAAAAATAAAAGCTAACAAGCGGTATGTGTCGCGAGTGCGTACTTTTCTGCGGTATTCCACCGGTGTGCGGCACTGTGCGGCACAAGCATTTTTGTACTGAATATGCTTGTGCCGCACAGTGCCGTACACCGGTGGAATCCCGCCTTTAGATTCATATGTTGATGTATGTTTTGTTAGACAGTGTAAGATCTGTAAGTCTTTATATTTATTATATTAATTCCTACAAAATAAATATTTGAGTTTAGAAAAAATACTTAATAGTCCTGAAACTATATTTTCGTACCTTTTACCTCATACCATTTCAACAGCAAGCGATATATTTGGGTGCCTGTCGTATCGCAAAATGTTGATCGTCCTAAAAAGTTTTGGCCGAGAATGTTTGGCATAATGTTGAGTGGCATACTACTTATTTAGCCTATTAATTTTTGCGCACACACATTTAAAAGTGCTAAAGTATGTTTATCCTAATATTGATTACTCGAACATCGAATTACCTAAAAAGTAATAGTCCTAATATTCATTGTCATAGTAATTATTTTGCCTATTATTAAATTAGCTAAAATTACACCACCTATACTATTTTTTTCCTAAATTTTATACTATTTTTAAACTCTGAGCAGACCCGACCTACATCTAGATAAATAAGATTGGTTCGTTAGTTGCTTTTTGTCCCTCAGAGCAGTAATAGGGGCCCCACGAATCGGGGCTCCGTCGACATGAGGGCGGGTCATAGGTTATAACTAAATAATAATAAATATTAGGGGACAATCTTACACAAATCGACCTAGTCCCATAGTAAGCTCAATAAGGCTTGTGTTATGGGTACTAGACGACGATATATTTAATAGATATTAATACTTAAATACATGACTCAGAAACAAATATTCATGCTCATCACACAAATATTTGCCCTTACCGGGATTCGAACCCAGGACCTTCAGCTTCGTAGGCAGCGTCACTACCCACTAGACTAACCGGTCGGTCGAAAGGTTATTCAAGTATTAGGCAATTCTCAGCAGAGACAACCTTTATTTACATCAATTAGATAGGTTCGTTAGTTGCCTTTAGTCCCTCAGAGCAGAAATAGACACCCCGCACGGCGGGGTGCCGTCAACTCGCCGCACGGTTATCAAACAGAACACATAAGCGAACTCTGTTTTAGGTCGGTTAGGTTAGGGTTTACTTGTGTCCCTCAGAGCAGAAATAGGGGCCCCGCGAAGCGGGGCTCCGTCGACATGAGGGCGGTTCATAAGTAATTTAAGTAATAGGCAATTCTGACCAGATCCAACCTGCTTTTAGATTCGGACAATAAATATTTAGGACAATTGATATACAACGTGTTAATAAAATAACGCAAAACCTGAAAACAGTTTGTTCAGAATCGAGCATAGAATGCGAAAAAAATATAAAAAAAAATTTTTGACAAGATTTATTTTTTACATTTGTATGGAGTGTTGGCCGACTGGGGCGACCTGCTCCATACAAATGTAAAAAATAAATCGCGTCAAAAATTTTCATTTTTATTTTTTTCGCATTCTACTCTCGATTCTGAACAAACTGTTTTCAGGTTTTGCGTTATTTTATTAACACGTTGTATAACAAAATATATGCACAACATTTTTAGAACATTAAATATTAGTAACATCAAAGTTATCGCACATCACTCATTCTAAAAAAAAAACTTTGTAAATAAACATTCGGACAATAAATATTTAGGACAATCGATATTTCTAACAACAATTTCGGCAAATAAAGAATATGCACAACAATGTTTATGCCATACGTTATTCGGAATAAAGTTGGTATGCGACCAAATAGGACCAACAATTTTATGCCACCCGATATAGATAGACCCGATATATTTTTCAATATAATGCCGGATTCATACCTATAAGTGTGTAATATAATAAGTCGGATATATGTGAAATAAATAATTAAATACAAACAAGCTTACCCTTAATATGGTCAATAGCCAGCACGACATCCGGCCTGTAGTTGGTAGTCACAACATTTAGACCCCCAGTGGCATAAAACCTGACAGGTTCCTAATCAACAGTGTTACAAGTTTATTTTATGGCGCACCAGACCCAAACTCATGTAATAGTACATTACTGCAGAGACCAGTAAGTAAGCCATCCTGGACGAGTATGATTTAGCCGGCCGAGCCGAAGGCGAGGTCCGGCTATAATACGAGGCCAGGATGGCACTTATGGTCGAAGCGTGTATAGTGCTTTTCTCAAAAATAAAACAATGTTTGAATAAAAGTTAGAATAAAAAATATATAGGTACAGTCACCAGCATTAGTATATGCCATAACAAAGGCAGTAGAAGTAAAAACTTGAATAATTTTAATTTTCAAAAAAAAAAAAAATTCAAAAAAAAAAAAAAGAGAAAAGAAGAACAAAAAAAAATACAAAAAAAAAGTTCGTATTACATCAAACTATTCCCCCCCCCCCCAAAGCCTCGTCCCGAATCCATCCCCATCCTACCTCCTACGCATCTGACGTCATAAATGTTCTATATTTTAATATTATGATATGTAATGGGATTTCATACTTACTTACTGGACACTCTTGTTCTATACTTTAAATATTATGATATGTAATGGGATTTCATACTTACTTACTGGACACTTCTAAAAATTGTCCAGGATGAATCACTTTCGGATACTATCTGCACAGATGTTATGGGAACATTTCGTACTATTTTTGAGAAAACACTTTTAAATAATGATTTGTTTTGGAATTGGGGACCACGGTTCCAGTGGGCTTAATGATGGAAGTGTCTCATCATTCATATTCGAAAGACAGGGCAGAATGACTTACTAAGTGTTCCCTGTTTCATGTCTTTGTTGTTCTTCGTTTTAAAACACAGAGCCATGAAGGTGGGGATATCCTATCCGGGGACACATCACGGACTACTTCAACGATTACATTAATTTTATTCATAATTTCCAGGAAGCCCAAAGAAAAAGATTTAGACCCCACCCCGGAAAAGAAAGTTTTCGATATCTTCGAACCACGATACAAAATATTATTTATTAAGTTATGGGGGTTTTCTGCAGTCGCTCGCTAGGTGGCAGAACTGGGGGCCTAGACAAGGTTACAATCGACAAGCGCTAACGCCAATAGAAACTAATAAAATGTATGGGAATGACAGATGTTAACGAAAAGTGTTTCGTCGGCATCTGTCATTCCCCTACATTTTATTAGTTTCTATTGGTGTTAGCGCTTGTCGATTGTAACCTTGTCTACGGCCCCTGAACCGTCAGTATAGGCATATGCCAAAGTGCATTTTACCAGAAAGTAGGAACCCTCATTTTGAAAAAAGGCCGCTCATCGCGAAAGACTTCCACTGCTGGGCATAGGTCTCCCCCAGAGTGCCAAAGTTACCGGTGCTGCGCCACCTGCATCCAGCGGAATCACGTGACCTTTACCAGGTCATCAGTCCACCTTGTGGGGGGTCTACCCACGCTGCGTATTCCGGTACGAGAACGCCACTCGAGAACCTATCTGCACATTTCTTCAAGTATCACAAGTATTTCCTATAACACGCTTCGATTCTAGTAAACCACGAAAATAAAAAACCAACTTTGAAATGATTTTTTATAGCGCTATCGTGTTTTGGCTTCCTACAACAAACAACTAAATATATACTCAAGATCATATATTCGGTAATTAATTCATTTTGTTTCCTAGCCTTCTTCCAATTCATACCCTTAAAAGTGTCCTAAGTTTGCAGGTTCATAAAAAGGGTGTTCTGACGTAATACCCTTCATTAAGGTTATTCATTAATAATAAGTTATCTTTACGACATCCGGCCACGAGCTCGAAGCCAATCTGTCTAGCGACGCTTTAATATGCCATTCAACCAGTTTCCAGTTTATCAATCAAACATGTCTATGTCTTATAAGGGCATTGACGGAGACATTAAACTTGAGGCGGAAGGTTAAGATTGAGCGCCTATTTCCTTTTTTTAACTGGTTAACGCATGACGAACTGTCGAGTGAAGGTAAAGCGGCTAATAATTATCATTGACTTAGGTAAGGAACTCTCCTTCGCTTACATTTGACTAGGTACCGGTCAATGTCAGATATGGTAGGTGCCAGAAGAGATCATCTTTCTTGTAGGGAAAGCCAGTTTTGGTTCTGCGAGGCACCACAGAACCATTAACACTGGCAAAATTGACTGACGTAATCTTGAACGGAGACACTTACTTCAAGCGCCACATCTTCCTTTTAATTATTTTTTACCCGCCGTTGTGTGTACCTACTGGGTAGGTCTGATCAGGAATCCTGTCTAGTGGACCTTGAGTACTCGGCAATGAATGTCTCTCAATCACCGGTCTTCAAGGCTAATTTAACCAGTTGCGAAAATAATATATTATATATCTTTATTTCCTAACCTTTTTTTTGTTAGCTTAAATTGTGTCCCACTGCTGAGCAAAGGCCTCCCCTTTTTTCCGCCACTCGTCTCGGTCCTGTGCTACTGTTCGCCAATCTGTACAAAACGTATCAAGGTTGTCCCACCATCTCCTTTTCGGTCTGCCTCTACCTCGGAAGCCATCTTGTGGAAGCCATTCGGTGGCTAATTTAGCCCATCGCTCCGTGCTAACTAATGAAGAAAATTTGCCAAGGTCGGAAATCGGTCGTTTCGTCTTCAGCATCATCGTCACTCGTACTTTTTAACCCATTCAGGGCCCATGACGACACATATGCGTCAGACCGCCGTAGTCGCTTTCCGCTACATACGAGAAAAACCACGGGATCGGCTACGAGCGTAGCGCGTAGCGATTCTGGGCAATGAATGTGTATTTATGTATGCTGAGTAGTGAGGTTTCGCCGATAGCGCCCTCTGGTAAAACTTCGTAGGACATTCAAAAAGACGACATAATTAATTTAATAACACGATCACGCAACGCATAGCAGAGGGTTTAAAACTGAGGAGATGTCTTCAACGTATCGATTTTGTATCAACATCAAAATTTCACCAAGCACAGCCAACATAAAGTATTGTTTTCATCTTCCAAAATGGATTAAGAGGAAACACTAAGGGTGAGATAATTGAGAAATAGGTATTTGTAAAATGTATTGCTGTCGTGCCAACCTCAAGCCTGCCCCCGCAGAGCGCGATAGAGACAACTGCAGCTTGGACCGAAAACATCTGTTTCGTAGTCCCCTGATTTCTTCTCCAAAACTTGAACTGTTTTTTTTATTATTAAAAATCAAAGAAAGGCTTTGGCCGTGTTCCTATGTTTTTATTTTTTTTAATAATCTAGTCAACATTTTTTTCTGGATGTTTGAACACAGCGGAAAATCTGGCATATTTTTATGGTTTTTGAAGGGTACTATCTCTTTTAAGAATAAATTTATGAAAAAAAGGAAAACAGGAACATGTCAATAGTAGTCATAGATTTATGGAAAATAAAATATTGCTCTACTGCCATTATCCAGGAAGAAAACAGGGGACTACGTTTGTAAGGAAAAACGGCCCTTGTGTTTATTCTTAAGGTATAAAAGTGGAAACCTCTGTTTATAGTTAGCATATAGTGACGTATTCTGCGTCAGAGTAATACCTAAAGCTCTGTGAGTAATAAAGCAAATGATTGAAATCACCGTGGAACTAGTCCATTTAGCACTGGAGCGATGCCCTGTCGCTCGACCGCCCGCCGCATGTTTGCGCGGCTGTTAGCGGCTGCCCGCTAACACCGCGAGAGATCAACTCAGGCGCAGACACCACAACTTAGAGTTATGGCGGTACATTGGAAATTATCGCGTGCTTTGAAACGCCGTTCTGACTAGATTAAGAAACAATAAGGTCTGATTTTCAGACATATGATTCTTGACTATATAGTATCATATGATTGTTTATCTGATTTGATCGATACATGATTGCTTAAAATTTCCTGAATAGAAAAAAACTCAAAAAGTTGGGGTCTGGTTTTTCCTTTTTTTACTCAGCCTACTCAAACGATACATTATTTTACAACACAATCCAGTTAATACTATGGTATTTTATCTCATCTAAAATCTCACTTGATGAAATTTACATAAAACTTCCTTAAGTTAGATATTTATCGATGTTTGTCCAAAAAAGCCATTCCCGATGAGTGTTACATCTCTTTTTCTCGTGCGCGGTAGGCATAAGCGTATCTCTGTCTAGGGGGCGTGTTCGACTCAAATCAAGGCATCCCCTTAAGACTAATGGTAACCTATCTTTGCGCCCGATGTGCGAGTTATTGGTTTGGGCAAGTATTTTTTGGATTGTTTCGTTTTGGTTTTGATTTCGCGAATTTTAATTTGATAGGAAAATGTTCGCGATTAAAGACTCTTTCCAGTCTGGTTTCAACAGACGATGTTAGGTACCGCAGTTTTGAACTTTCTTAGTGTTGTAGCTTACTCGTATTAATTTTTACAAGTGTGTCTTTGAGGCCGGTATCCCATTCGCTGTCATTTTTTTTTTAATTGGATAGACAGAGACATCAAAATGAGGATGCCATATCATGTTGTCCAATTGCGGATACCCTGGACTATTTATTTTGATGTCTGATAATAAAATTACCGATAGTCTGCAAATCCAGACTTAGTTTTGAGATTTAAGTAACACATAAGTATATGAGCCCTCGGCCTTTCACAACTGTACTCGAGATGTCTGATCAAGACATAAAACTTAATACCTGTACAAAAAGGTATTAAGTTGTATGTCAATTACAATATGTGCAATCTATAGAATAACTTACAAACAAATGTCTTGTCTGTAGGTACACGAATAATCTTGGTCCATAAACATGCAGTGCACAGCGCGTCACTGTGCGTAGAATCTCACCAATTATCGCACCGCACCCAGCACCGCGCGGTGGCGCTAAAACCGGTGCTAATACAGGATAAACCTATTTTTTTATAGAATCAAATGTACTTTTTCACATAAATATACTTTGTATTAAACTCAACCTCTGTAGCCTAGTTGGTAGCCAATTCAATTCAATTAAATTTATTTATTTCAGACTAGGTCCATAAAATATGTTAGTAATAATTTAATTTATAAACAAAGTTTTAACCGACTTCAATTTAGTACTCCGCCAAGCCACGAGAACATTTCCACATTTATTTTCCAATTGACCACTTGAACTGATTTCCGAGAGCAAATGCGTTGATTAGGTATTAGAGAAAAAACCCCAATCGCTGTATGTATAATATTTGAGGACTTCCGTCGATTCCACAAGGATCACCTTTGGCACTTCATTAGCTGCTATTTCAACGGAATCTTATCAGGATCTGAAACTTTTGTACTTTTAAGTACATAGGTAATTGAGGAATTCCTTAAGTCATCTGTGGTCTTCATCGTCAATTCCACTCCACCAAATTTATGATTTCCGGGTGTAAATACACGAGATATAATAGAAAATACCAAAATCACTACACGCGTGCCTAAAATAATTGAGGAGTTCTGTCAATTCCTCATGGATCCCATCATCCAACTGAATTAAAAAAAAATGGGACCCATCTGGAAGCATATACTTAAGTACAAACGAAAAAGAAAATTACGAATCGACTCATCAACGACGGAGTTCTGAGGTAACAAACATAAAAAAAAAAACGGAAAAAAAAATACAACCGTATTGAGAACCTCTTCCTTTTTTTTTGAAGTTGGTTAAAAATACACTTAGCCTTAATTAATATGTTAAAAAAATCATGCACATTGCTCATTGCACTGACCGGGTACTCCACCACTAACTTCAGGAGACTAACTGTAGTGACCCTGCCTACGAAGCCAGAGGTCCCGGGTTCGAATCCCAGTATTAAGAGCATTTATTTCTGTGATGAGCACGAATATTTATTCCTGAGTCAAGGACGTTTTCTATGTATTCAGGTATTTATTTATCTGTAAGTATAAGTATGTATAAATTCGTCTAGTACCCATAGTAGGTACAAGCTTTGCTTAGTTTGGGAGTAGGTCGACTTGTGTACGATTGTCCACTAAATATTTATTGTTATTTAATATAAACTGCGGGACCTCGAAACGACTTTGACTCACGAAGAAAACTGAAATGAAAAGCCAATTCTCTATGTGCCGCATGCAAGGTTCCAAATAAGATGAATAACAAAAAATTACGCGCATGCACATACACGTATTGAAGACAAATTTCTTTGTGTAAAAATCTTGTAGAAGACAAATACTAATTACCTACGTAGATATGACTATTAACGCCAGAAATACTGAATATATAAAGTACTACCACGTCACGTCTTACTGTGACCAAAAAAATACCTATATAGTGTTATTTCCAAGAACGTTCGACTTAAGTAATAATGTCCGGGAAGTCCTAAAAGAACAAAAAAATATTGAAGTGCATAAACTGCCTACAACTCAATTTCAGTGATCAATTTTATTAGTACTTATATCACAATATCACAACAACTTGGCTGTCAAGTGACACCAGTTTTTTTCTAAATAACCCGTCACGCAAAGCACCCTCCAAACTTAGAAGCTAAACGCCCTATTTCATAAAATAACATCCACTTTCGAAAGCCTCAAAGCCAACAATGGCCGTAGACGGACCCAATTTTAACGACAACGCAAACACGGGGACATGCCACACTGGCATGAACGCTCATGATGCTCACGCTAACCCTTTGCGACAACAATCAACGGCACATACACTTTTTAAAAGTGTTTACTCTCGTACAGTGACAGACCGATCTAGTCTGACGATTGCTGCCTGTTGACAGATACTCACAACCGCTATCTACGAACCATGACTATAGCTCGTATCACAACGAGCTTAGGAGCTTTTTTCAATGTTTACCTTGACGTAAAAGTGTTGTGGATGTGTAATGGTAATGATGTTTACAGTTAAGTCGTCATGCGGTCGCTAATCGCGTCCAAGTCGCGAGTTAGCGCCTCGCCCGGTGTCCGCAAATACACTCATTCATTGTCACTCTGGTTGAATGAGGGACAGTCCTGAAAGTTTTAAGATGCTTTTGGGGATTTTGACACCCGGATAGTTTATTTTGAAATTGTTATGGAGTTTGACCGCCCTTAGTGATGTGATTCTATCTTGACTTAGGGGTCTTAGGCATATTGTGAATCGATGAACTGCAAATGAAAACGATGATTTATAAATATAGTGCAGTACATAAACATAAGGAGTTGATTGGCAAAGGCATCGCTGAAAGTAGGTGACGGATGCAAGACTATAGATAAAATATTACCCCTTTCAAATTTCGGTTCCGACTAAAACAATATTTTATTACTAATAGTTTTTACTAGTTACTATTATCATAAACATAGCTAAACATAATACAAGTAATATTCTTCTCTTTGACGGTCATTTTCTTCTTAGAGACCGATGAATTTACCTGTTCTTTTTCTGCTTGAATAAGTTTTACAAATCCAGGCGTTTCTCACCATCAAAATCGTATAAACTGTGCCTTCAAAATCATATTCATCTCGCATCTGACGAACACGTCTTCCCGATGACAATCACAATGTCGCAACAGCTTCTTAGCGAGATAAATCCACTTCCAACGCGTCGACAGCTGGCTTTATTACAGCAGGCCATTAGAACGACGTGCCAATCGTATTGTTGCCACAGATCCCGAGAGAATATTTACTGTCTTTACTAATGGGTGATATGTAATTGGGATTCCAATATGACAGCGCGATTACGCTCCGTCGTGTACTTGTCTCGTTTAGTTTGATGGAATAATTGAAAACTGTAATGAGGGAGAAATTATTGCAGCGGCGGTAGCAATGCAGAAATATTTATTTATTGGGTAGCAATAATTAAGAAAACTTTCGTAGATCATTATTATTTATTATTATTAGTATTTTGGCACTATATAAGCACCTATATGACTAATTATTGAGCGAATTAATACAGCGGCAGTAGACTCTGTACAGCTTTGTCCGCTTAAAATAATAAGTCTTATAGCGGACTCCGCTATAAGACTTATTATTTTGTGCTTTTTCTCATTCATATATTATAAATAAATAAACCGGCCAAGTGCGGGTCGGGCCACGCGCACGCGCAATGTAGGGTTCCGTAGTTGCCTGTCTTAGTTACATCGACGTGCGGTGCGGTTGCGTCGGCCGAATTTGTACAATCGGCCTTTCCAAGTACACATTAAGTTCGTCGACTATTACTCGGTAACTACTTATGCCTTCTTGTCCGTGATAGTTTTCCTTAAATTCATTATATGTACTACTACCTCGATTTTTTTCACATCCCCAGTAGTAGCCATTTAGCCGGCAAGGGGGGGGTAGGGGGGTGGGGGACATGCCTCGAACAAAAATTAGGGCTTTAAAGCCCAATATCTCGCAAACGAATTACTGATTTGAAAAATGGTTCTAGAAAACCCAGCTATTTAACGATATCCCACACAATGGATTTAACGAGAAAAAAAAATACATCCTCGCTTTAGGTGTAGGGGTGGTACCCTAAAAAAATTTTTTTTTTAAGATTTTATTGTACTGTTTTTTTGGCGTGATTGATTTATATACCCATGCCGAATTACAGTTTTCTAGTAGTAATGGTTACTGAGCTAAGCCGAAGACGGACAGACAGACAGACGGACATGGCGAAACTATAAGGGTTCCTTGTTGTCTACGGAACCCTAAAAAGGACTTTTACAGTACATACGGTGCTACTTTCCCGCACTAGTGCGGAAAGAGCACTTTCCGTGCATATGTCGAAACTTTAAAGAGTATGTACAGTAAAACGTTGTACGATACACGTGCGAATAGGTAATTCGCAACTCGTTTCGATTTAAAACACTCCCTTCGGCCGTGTTTTAATCTATCACCATTCATTGCGAATTTCCTATTTTCGGCATTTGTACCGTAAATAACTATACTGTCCTTACTATAAGTTAAGTACCTGAACCTCACGCCGCGAATGTTTTTAACATTACAATTAATTTTATGTACAGGATCATTTTGCTGAACTACAATTATGTATATCTCGACACAGCGAATTACGAGTATGTTAAAGTTATCTAAAAGTTTAAATTAACATCGTAACATATTGCAAAAATAGACACAAAACGACTACATTTAATCAGTTTCGCAATTCGACTTGTCAAACGTGTCGTTAAGGAAATAAGTAGTTTATTCTCATAACCCGCCTACCAATCAGCTAACCTACTTTGTATCAGCAATCCGTTAATTCGGCACTTGTTCATTAACGCATCCTTTCCGCGCTCGGTCGCCATTCGAGCCACATGGTGCTTTGAAGAATAATTAATTGACATACAACTTATCACAGTTAATTTATTCGTCTGGATAGACAGAGGTGTGTCGCCTATTTGGCAAAATTCCATCAGATTCATGTACGGCCGAAAACAAACCATAAACCTGCGAAATAAGGTTGAACCTGGGTTGGTAATCGCGTTGTAAATTTTCGTGATTTTCAGGAACGCTGTCACAAAGTGAAACTTATATTGAAGCCAACATAAATAAGTGAATGAAGTATTTCTTAACAGTAATCTGAGCCATGGGTGCGTTGGGAGTAATTCGAATAATAAATATTGGCAATACCGTACGTATTTTGTTAGCTACGTCAGGATGTGATAATGTGTCAATGTTTGGAGAAATATGTTCACGCTTCTTTTAGAGAATTATTTAACCCGCGTTATAGACGCGTATGCAATAGTTTGGGTAACACACTCTAATTGTATTTGACGACAATCACGAGTTTTTAGCGTCATGTCAAAATATTTCAGTGTTCAATTTCCCAAAGTAGTATCACATAATATTCCGATTGTTCATTAGAAATCTTTAATAATTATCAACAACATCCAGACAACCTAGTACAAAAAACCTAGAAATTCTTGATTAAATCGTTTTTTGGTGCAATTTTTATCATCAAATACAAAGAAGTAACGCTTAACCTAATCATAAAATACAAATTAAATTTAGTCTAAATATCGACTGCGTAGTTAGTCTAATTCGAAGACACAGCTAACGTTATAGAATTTATCGTATTTAAGTATCATATTTTTCAGAAATAGAGGTACATATTCGTACAGCATTCAAAACGAAACCAACTCTAAACTACCTATTCCAATACACTGTGTGTTTGCGCTGTCAGCTGTCACATTTACTATTCTAATGCTACAACAAAACATAATTCACTAAACAATACCACTGAATCCCACATCGCAATCTAATTTAAAAATGGGAATTACAAACGCGGGCGCATCATCATTACCCTGCGCAAACGACGCATTAGCTGAATCAATCGGCGGGAGTGGCGGCTGAATGCGCGCGAGTCGACACTTAGTGACATGCTGACCGGGCTTGCTATAGGACTGTAGGGAGGAGTGAGGCAGCTCGAAAACAATAATAAATATCTTGTATCAACATTACTGACGTAATTATACCGAAATTGTAACTGCCGGAAATTGGAATATTGAACTATAAAGCAACATGACGATCCAAAACGT
This sequence comes from Epinotia ramella, assembly GCA_947578815.1. Taxonomy (NCBI): domain Eukaryota; kingdom Metazoa; phylum Arthropoda; class Insecta; order Lepidoptera; family Tortricidae; genus Epinotia; species Epinotia ramella. The sequence continues at coordinate 22,053,355 of OX388206.1, forward strand.
TACAGCGATTCATTCCTACATAACCTATTTAAATTATTAAACTAAATCTAAGTAGGTACTAACTAAAGACCATCCAACGTATCTGTAAATCTCTTACATTCAGTTATCAGCCGCGCCATCACTTTCACAAAGACATCACACTGCGGTGATGCAGCGACCACGGAGATGAGGAGAGCAGACGTGCGAGGAAATGGCGAGTGTCGGTACAGGCTGTTTTCATTTTACGCGCTCATGCGTCTCACCTCACCCGTAACGCCTAATGAAATTAGACCTCAACCGACGCTTAGTTACTAGGAATCGTGGCGTCAATATATATTTGTGGGTGGACGTTGAGGTGAACTTAAAACAAGTTAAGTAGGTACAGAATTTCGGGGCAGGTTCGTTCGTCCGCGGGGTCGCAATTGCCAAGAGAGGCACTCCAAGGCGCTTGTTCCGATAAACGCTCGGCACATTGAATTTGCATGTCTTTTCCACCAGATTAATACTGTAAATTTTACTTGTAATGACATGGAAAATGTCATAACAAGTACAGTCACAGTCACAGCAAGCTAGATTTCCAATCAGGGTCGTCCCACTTCCGCTTACAAAAACGAATTATTATCTAGTACAAGGCACGGTAAAATCAGAACCAATATATAGAGTAACCATAGATGTCGATATACTGAAATTCCTGAGCAGTTAGAAGCACTTGGTGACAAAGGACGCGTCATTCATGTTCCAAATACCGAAAACCAACCGAACGGAACCCCAGACCAGATTTTAGGGACTGTCTCACATTCTTAGCATTCCACCCGTGTTACACGCTACAACTATATCGGTGTATCAGTAAACAGAGATTACCGAAATCGCTGTGTTAGGTAATATGTAAGACGATAACTTGTATTTTACCGGCATGTTGCGGTCGTAATTTACAATAATCGCGACTTTTACTGTTGTACTCGCTTTTTTACTGTTGTAGTGAACCGAAGGTCGATCACTAGTTGTTTGTGTTAATTAATTATTGGAAGAGGTGAATCAGAGCTAAATCTACTTAGTGCAGATGTACTATTACTGTCAATAACCACGGTGAAATTTATCCTTCATATATCTTTACCGATTTCTTACGTTTCTAACTCTTTTGTTTATTGAAAGAGGCCGCAATTCTATTTGCTTTGACATCCTAGGGACGTGTCACATTTTTGTAACGCCCCTGATCTTTCAAATTCCACGTTAATAGAACGAAACACACAGGTCAATGATCCCTTTGATAAATATGCGTTCATGGAAGTTTGTGCTCGCATAAAAACTTTGAAAACAATATTACACATACCGCCCAATAAATCAAATCAATTACGCAAAAACGCATACCATAAAATCATTACTTAATATCTCACGCAATCGATCACTGCAGACCCAGTTCTCCGAAAATCTACTGACACGTCTAAACGAAGCCGACTAAATCGAAAAATCACAAAATTTTCCTCCGTCACGCTTAATATCAACTGTAATTGTTCTCTGTTAATGTTCAGATTAGACTGGCTGATGTGGGGTGTTAATAGTTTGTGCGTGTGTATTTATTGTAGCGTTCTGACAATGAACTCTTATCGAGTAAACAGTGGATCAGTCAGCGAGTCTGGAGCTCCTCAGTCCGCGGGTTGCCCGGTAATCGACACTCTGGGAAGCTTGTGAGTGATTCCGATTTTACGGCCGATTTATGCAAGACTGGTAATTGAACAGCTGTTTACTTGGTTAACTGTCTCGTTGCCGTTTATCTAGCCCTGATGGTATTCAATTTATACTTACTTATATCTTGATCTATGTAATTCGATTGCTTCGAACGCCACACTACACACGTTTCAAGAGTAGGTAGGTATTCATTAATTTCATAAAATCACTTAATTCCTATAGGCACCATTACAGAGACCTTCTTTTATGGACAGAAGGTGACTGTAGTTTCCTTACTTTCTTTGGAACTCTACACAGATGAATGCAGAATTCCTCATGCTATTTTCCCTTTACCGAAAATCTAATAGCTTTATTCAAATAATATTTCCCAAATAAGGTCCGCAACACTGATCATTGAGCTAGGTTTTGCTATTGAACCCCCGGCCGTCGAAAATCGCATGCCTTATGTATTATCATATATGATTGTGTGCCATAGATTTGTGTGCCTTAATAAGCCGCTTCGACCAGCAAGTGATCTATTGTGGCAGTTCACCGTTAAGGCCCGTTCCTCCAGGAAATTCCAGATTCTTTGGGCGGTGATATGTTGTACCTCTTCTGGGTGCACGATGTGTCACCCTAGGTAGCTACTTCTTTAGTGCATGAGTGGTCCGCAAGAGCAGATAATGTGCATTGCTCTTTTCTGTCTCCGGGCAGAACCTGCAAGTTGCGTCCTGTTTCATACTCATTTGAAATAGGTGTTTGTTCAATTTGCAATGTCCTATCAGGATTCTCGTCAGGCGCAGGTTTTGTGCCTTTTGAGTGGTATAGCTCTTTGGACAGTTTATTATTGAACCCTTTGGCTTTAGTCTGTTTTTGAGAATATGCTTTCAGTTTTGTTATACCGCAGAACGGTTCTGGGCCGATAACTTAACCGACTACTGTAATTTAGGATTATAATACCCAATAACGTCATTAACGCGTGCCGTTTAACCGCCAAAACGGCACGCGTTAATAAAGCTGTGAGACAGATGTACTTTATAGTACAACTAGCTACCCGCGCGGCAACTAGCTAACCATCCAGAAAGTCTATTCTACATACAGGTTCCGGAGATTACCCAAAACATACAAACTTACAAAGCAATTATCTTACAGACTTTTCCTCTTTATAATACTACATAAGTATAGATAAACAATAACTCTGAAAACTCCATCTACCCTTTTAAAATTTAAAAACAAGAACATATTTGTGTCAGCTAGTGTATAAATTACTACTACTAACTGCTTTTATTTTGCAGGGCATCAGGCAGCGCCGTGATCCTAGACCCGCGCATGGTGTGCAAGCGCAACCGGCGCGCGCGCGGCCGGCTCGCGCACATCTGTCGGAACGAGACCGGGCTGCTGAAGGAAATCATGCGCGGCGTCACGCTCGGGGCCACCGAGTGCGCGCACCAGTTCCGGAATAGAAGGTGGAACTGCACCACGCAGAGACGGAGCATGCGGAAGATACTCATGAGAGGTATAGTCACAGACCGGCTTTTAAAAAACAACGCCCAATCAGTATTATAAAATGCGACTGTAAGTTTAAGTAAGTTCCCGCGCGGTCACCGAGTGTGCGCACCAGTTCTGGAACAGGAGGTGGAACTGTATGAGAGGTACGGTTTCAATTTATTTTCCGCTTCCTCTATATGAATTAGACAGGGCTGCTTAAGAAGATCTTGAGCTGTATCACCCTCGAGGCTAGCGACTGTGCGTATCAGTTCTGGAAAAGGAGGTGGAACTGCATCACGCAGCGGCGGAGCATGCGGAAGACACTCATGGGGTATTGATTCAATTTATTTTGCCTCTATCTGAATGGGACAGGAAATCATGCACGGCGTCACGCTTGGGACCACAGAGTGTGCACATTGTTTCGAAACATGGGGCGGAACTACAGTGGTACACCACGCAGCGGTGGAACATAAGGAAGATACTCATGAGAGGTACAGTCACAGAGCGCCACTATTGAAATTATATTAGAATTTTGACATTATATTTAAATTATGGACAAATCATTTTCAAATTGTATTGGTGTTGTATTGTATTTTAAATGAATTTATGCTTTGTTATGCTATTGATTGTGATTATATTTTTTTTTAGTTTAGTAGATTCAACATTTTTATAATTTTAAATTATTATATTCAAACACAATGTATAATTGTTATGTGAATAAATGACTATGAAATGACTATGAAATTGTACACTGCAAGAGTGTCGCCTTAAACCCGATGCTGCTGTTATGCAAAATTTGCTAACTCAATCTGCAAATCAAACAACAATGCTGCTAATTGTTGTACATTTTAACTATCAAGAAAAAAAACTACGATTATCTGCATGCATGTTCAGTTTATAAAAGCAAAGTAAGCCAAAGACATTGAATAGCGAATTCGAGCATAAATGAGACGAAGGACACAAGGTATGTCAACCGCTAGTGAAAATCCGTGTTCCGTGCCTACCACGACCGAAAACAAGTCCAAGTCATCGAACAGCTGATTCATAAGGAATTTACTCCTATGCAATATACAATAGTAAAATGACACACCGCTAAAGTCTATAAAAGCCAGATTTTAACACTTCGTATATCCCTCGTGCCTAAACTCAACAGATGAGGCCAATAATATTTATTAACAAATCAATAAACCATTGATTGGCCACAAAACACGGGTACATTCGCAGGATTATCTTTTCGAGACGCGAACTCGAATTTATGACGTCGTATATATTAATCCGGTGATTCAGGGGACATTTTATTGAAACGAAAATTCTATTTACGACCAATCAACACAAAAGCTCAACAATCAATAGATTTAAAGGAATGACTGCGATGAGTTCATCAGTATTTAAGATATTGTAAATGTGGCCGGCGGTCGGCTACCTGCTGTTTATTAATCGAGTAATGTGCGACGCTGCCCGCGGCCAACCGTTTTGTATCCATTTTGCCTTTTTTATATTGTTTTAATTTAACTTTTTTTAAAAGTGTAACGTAACATTGGGGAATAACTCTATCTAATACATTAATCACCTAGTGTGGTAAAACAAAGAGTGTCACAGAATGCAGGCATTTGACGCCCGAGCTGAAGACAAGGGCGGCGAATATGCGATATGACGCTATCTATATTACCTTCGTGACTTCAAATTTTTCTCCCCCTGGCCAGGAAGTGAGACTTTCCGCACGCTTATGCGTCCGGCGGTAGTTGGCACCCCGTTCCACTATGTTCAATCGGTTGAAAGGCTTTATAGTCGCATATATTCCGTTCAATCCACATAAACATGCCTGACTTCTCGGACTTCTAACTAGGGACAAACTATAGTAAGGTCAGAACCAACGTGCCAATGTATTCACAAATGATTGCGCCAGACCTTTCGCTTGCACTCGTGAGACACTCTAGAGTTCGAGCGAGTCGCCCGGCGTAGTGATTCGAGATCAAGGAGTTGCTCTTAGATAGAACGATTATTCGACGACATTTCAGGTTCATCCCTGCCATTTGGACTTTGGCCAAGGCGACGAGATGTCAAATTTTACTATTCGAAATATTATTTATGCCAAATATTGTTTTGAGATATCCCAGACTGTCATCAAGGCTGTAAAATAATACCGCTCAATGTATGACTTTACAATATCGACATATTTATCTCTCTCTATCAACAGGCCATTAACAAACCCCCATTCAAACCCAACATTAATAAAATTATTATAACTTTAATGGGCCTGAGCTAAACGTATACACGGACTAACTTTTTTATTTCTTATGAATAGTGAGGGGCAAATAATGCAAAACGTGTTAAACGCAGCGATGGATATCGGGGCCTAATTCGATTAGCCTAAAAGAGTTGGTTTTTATGCGACTGCTCGTTTATCTAAGTGTACCCTGATAGAGATGTGGCATAATCGAATGTATCGATTGTTTATATATATTCCTGTTTCTACAAATTGGAATGCAATATCAACAATAGCATTTAGTGAGTCGGCATTATTACGTAGGTTTACTTATATATTACAAATCGGCTCCATAGAAAAGCTGTCTTGATTCGATGGTGTCCCAGGGGTTTTTTTAAGTATTGTTTTATTTTATTAAAATCAAATGTGGATTGCGTTGGTCAGTCGAGAAACTGTAGTATCATTTAGACCTCTTACTTATTTGGGACTACCCCAAATAAGTAAAAGGTCTAAATGTCAGTTTAGGGTATACTTTTCTCGGTTACACGTTTTTTGTGCCATTCGAAAGTTCTTCTATAATCAAATCTAGTTGACTTTAGATTTGAAAATCTCATGATTTGTAGAGTTTATCATAATAAATAGTGTCAATTCGGGTCCCTGGTCTCCGCGACGAACCGCCGTGATAACACTCAAACTGTAGCACAACTTGTTGACAAGCCGCTTCTCGCGCGACTGAGCGTCCCCTGTCTCACTCGCACCGTGTAAATTCGACAGAGGAGGGTAGATCTTTCTCGACTCGCGTCGCGGCGCGGCGTTAGTTGTGCTAGCCCCCCTTGGAGAAGGACTCGATAGAAACATTTCGCCAAACAGGTACAATTAGTATTGGAGTTTCAACCGTCGATAAGCTTTTTAGATTTAATCGATATTAAATATTGTTTGGGCAGGTCACAACACTATCGTCCCGACCATTAGTCCTCCAACGTGCATTCATTTGGATTCATTAGCGTAAATTAAGTGGTATTTGTCAAAATTTCGTCGCACACAAAATATTTATAAACCCCGCCACCCGAGCTTTTAGGATCGCAATAAAGTTATCTGAGATCGTGCCCACACCTTTTTGGAGCATTTTAAAACAACATTTGTCAATGCGGGAGCTTAGGTAAAGGATGTTTTTTGGGACGTGTCATATTAGGAACGCAACCAGCAGAAGAGAGGAAGCGTCGCGGAGGTGGGTTTCTCAAATTAAGTTTTCACAAATTACACAATTTTCACAAATCCATTTTTCCTAAGTAATCAATACATCCATACATCCTTAGATACTAATATTATTAATGCGAAAGTGTGTGTGTTTGTATGTTTGTCCTTCTTTCACGTCGCAACGGAGCGTCGTATTGATCGGATTTTTTGTATGGAGATAGTTTAGAAGCTGGAGAGTGACATAGGCTACTTTGTCCAGCGGGAAAACATCAAATTCCCACGGGAAAATTCAATATGTTACATTTACCTATAACCACGCGGGCGAAGCCGCGGGCATCAGCTAGTAATATTATAAATGCGAAAGTGTATGTGTGTGTTTGTTTGTTTGTTTGTCCGTCTTTCACGGCAAAACGGAGCGACGAATTGACGTGATTTTTTAAGTGGAAAGATAGTTGAAGGGATGGAGAGTAACATAGGATAGTTTTTATCCCCGTAATCATCCCCTAAGGGGGTGAAATGGGGGGGTAAAAGTTTGCATGGAGCTGCGATATAAACGAGTTCCACGCGGACGGAGTCGCGGGCAGCAGCTAGCAGTATTGTATATTCTTTTACGGGGCTCGAACTATGTCCATATATAAAGTCACCTCACTTTATACATTTGGTTTAGACGTTTAGGTGAAAAAGGTAACAAATCGACATTCCGACTATAAATGTACCGACATATATGAAAAGTCCAAATTCACGATGGCCCAAAACCGTTGCAGTGTAGTAGTTTGCCACTACCTTGGCATAACAAGCCTCTATATCAAAATCAATTCACTTAAGAAATTTGAGCTTAAAATGCTGTTGAACTTCGTTTATTTCACTTCACTTCACTTTGACACTTAGGTTTACAAGAAAGGGAAATTTTTAGCTGACATGTTTTTGTTAATTTTTATGAATGGGTACGTGTTTTTTAAAAACAAAACAAAGCAATATTTTTGAACGAGCGAGCGAAGTTTACACAGCTCTCCGTTTCAGTTCGGGCAGAAAATATTTTGTACGTCCGGCGTCTAGCTGTTGTCCTCTACAGGTCGCATTTCTCAACTGATTCTCGAGAAATTTTGTGTTCACGTTCAATAACACTGTGTCGTGTCCGCTGTAAAATGTTGGCCCGCAGATTCGCACGTGCTACACGGGCCACACGCGACAGCCACAAACGCCGCCACGTAGTAGCGACGATTTGTAGCGTGTGGCGGCCACCGGCGTCAACCGTGTGCGGTGAGTCTATATAAAATGTATGAAAACTACAGGAAACCCTAACTCACTTTAAAGCAATTTGTCAAACCTTCTACACGTGCGTCTGTGGACTAGCTTTACCAAGCGGGCGTATAGCGCTCTGCGCGTCCAGTATAATGATGCACTCGGGATGCTGCTTGGGCTTTCGCGGTATTGTAGTGCTTCGGCTATGTTCGCTGATGCTCAGACGACTGCTTTAACGCTATAATGAGAAAACGAAGTACCTCGCTCCTCAACCGCAGCCGCGGCAGCTCAAACAGCATCGTGAGCACACTAGCCCAGCGCTGGGACTCGCCGCTGGTGTGGCGGCATGAGCCAGCTGGGCTGTTATTCGCTACGCGTTAATGCGGCTCACCCCGCCGGTCACTCGTTACGAAACTAGACCTCTACCTACGCTTAGTTACTACGCATCGCGGTGTCAAGATATATTTGTGGGTGAGCGTTGAGGTGAGCTTAAAACAAGTTACAGAATAGGGGGGCTACACGCGCCTGTCGCAGCTACAACGCGCCACTTTTAAATTCTATTATTTTATAAATACTAACCCTAGGCATAAGTTATTACTGTAATTACTAATAAAATATGGATCAAGTTGTCCGAAATAAATATTTTAAAATTTGAATTTGAATAATTATAGCTTTGGTCGATTCAGTGTTAGAAAAGAAAAGTTTTTTTTCTACGAAATACGGTCGCGAGTTTGCTCACCTAGCCACCATGTGTTCGTGCATCCGAACAGCTGTCCAAAAGCAAAAATTATACGCCTTATTAGTATCGCAGCAATAAGTGACCCCAACCAAAGTATTTACGACTCAAGCACATGATTATAAATGTCAGTGTTTTTATGAGTGTGTTAGGATTTGACAACCATTCTGCTAATGTAAAATACATTAATTGGATATTTTATCGCCAGCCGTGATAGCTTAATTTGGTGGTTTTGTTCTCATTTAATTTGCGTCCTAGCAACTTTTGTCCATTACACACTGATTTATGGAGTGATGTAAGATAAGGGGCGTATTCGACATGTTTTAATCACAGCTCGTAACATAACGATATAGCCGAGTTGTAAAAACTGGCAATGTCACCGGCGAACTGTCGAATCCGGTTGCAAAAGACTAATGTTCAGTTTAGTGTTTTATGCCACTGCTTTGGCGATGTCGTGGCTTCATAAAATAATGTCGAATTTCGCTTAATAATCGCATTGACATACCTGAGTAGCAATTATTTTACTACTCTTTTTGTTACAAATGGTTAAATATTAAATTAATTAAAGACTATGTTAATCGATACTTAGTAAAATGGGTCTGTAAATAACACATACGAATGGAAAATTACTTAATACCTACCTATAGCATGTCATGAACATTTGGCAGATATCGTTCGAAGTCCACGATGGTTTGAATTACATGACAAAATATAAATATATGACAACTTGTTAATATTTGTGGTTGTATGGGATTTTAGCATCGAAACTAGAAACATGCTTTCCTGGTCTATGCACAGTCAGCATCATAAACATGTATACACTTTTAGTGGTTCTAGGGCCTTATCTCTAAGCGATAAGGTCCTAGAACCACCACAAGTTTGTGATATCTAAGCATATGGATACATTTTATGACAATGTATATGCTTGTGTGCATATTCAGCGTTTCAATAATAAAACACATAGTGTAATCAGCAGAAATAGCTAGAGAACCAAATGTTCTTTTAAAGTACTTTTCAAGACAATTTTAAATCCTTCGCCCGCTTAGCTATTTCTCCTGATGACTGTACGATAAAGATTGAAATTGAACAGGATCAATCCACTAGTTTAAGACAATATCGGGCTCCCCCAAAGAGTGCCAAAGTTATCGATCCTGCGCTACCCGCATCCAGCGGACTACCGCGACCTTTACCAGGTCATCAGTCCACCTTGGTCTACCCACCCGTCTGTGGTCTTCCAGTACGTGGTCGCCACTCGAGAACCGAGAATCATTTCTGATGCGATCACGCAGAGAAACTCCTAGCATAGCCCTCTCCAGTGCCCTTTGGGTTGAGTGACTTTGATCCTTCTTATGAGGCCCATAGTAAGCGACCACGTGCCACAGTCTTTTAAAACCCCTGTTTTTGTTTCACTTCGTTTTTTTTCCAAAATACAATATATATTACTATTACAAATGTTAGACTAAAACTCCCATTTTGATAGGACTTGTAGTTTTTTTCTTAAAAATCATCAAAGTTTGCTAATATCCGGGTCATGATATTTATATTTTTTTTTATTTCTTAAGAACAAGTCTACATACAAAAAAATTGATTGCACCACGTAAATCTCGGTATAATTCCCTAATGAAAACATTTTTTTTCTTTTAAATACCTGAATTACTTTCCGAGATAATATTGCTTTTAAGCTTTTCAGTTTTAATTTTTTTTTTCCAGTATTCCGCCGTATTAGATGAAGATATTTTAGTACACGATACCTCACGTGTAGCTTTATCTACAGTATTTAAATCACCATCTAATTCCGTGGAAAAAAGAAGATATGAATATTTGAAAAAAAAGGTCAGGGTTGCCACTTCGTATATCCGGATACCAATTTTTTTATTGGGATATAAAACGTTTCATTTAAGAGAATTGTATTTTCCATAAACAGTTAAAATTTCAAAGACCTCTTACTTATAACTCTCTTAGGTATAACCTTTTTATAAAAAAAAGTACATCAGAATTAATACGTGGGCCATACTGAAAGATTCTGAATTCTGATAAATAAGACTACACATGATGTTGATGAAATGTATCATATTGCCAAAGAGTTCTGCTTTCAAATTCTATTATTGTTTTTTTAATTTCCCTTTTATAAGTTGCCAGTTCCAGAGACTATCAGTATGCCCTAAGTATCCATAATTTAACGGGTTTGAGTCTTCGATTTTCGTTGGTTAACTTAAATATGATTGCAATGTAAAGTAATGGATTACATAAGCAAAATGATATAGTTTTCAATTCAAGTTATATTAAACGAAGCGTTTTATAAAAAACATTGTCGATGAAATGGAGGGATGCTGGCTGTATGAAAAAAAAGTTTTGGTTAGATCTCATTAGTTAAAATTAAATTTTCACTATCGTGAATATCTGGGACTGAATAATCAACAGATTTTAATAAATGTACTGCTTCTGTTGGCAGCGGTTTCTTTTTCAACTTATTTTTTCGGTCAATTAGCCCAAAATCAGATATAACAGGGACTGAGGAAACGAGTGCCATGTGGAACAAATCGAACATTGTCGCTTCACGGCTCGTTTTGCGACAATGATGCTCTCTGTCGGACCGCCAGTATTTATTTATCGTTTCTGCCCCTTGTTCTGAGAGCATTCCAATTGGCAAAGTCGACATTTCTATTATTTTGGCACCATGTACTAAAATTTTGTGCATGGTAACTGTCATTGGACTGCTGCATTCGTCTCCTTGTGTATTTGTCAACACCCCCGGAGGTTGAAGAGTGTCGGTTGTGGCACTATCCACAACTTCACAGAATACCGCTCGTTGACCAACATGAGGGTTGGCGCCCTCATGCTCTCCTAGCATTAAGTCCTCTGATCGGAGCTCAGAAGGACATCCCTCAGCAGGGCGGGTCAGGTCCTGCTGAGGCAAAGTGGCATCACGAGTCTTGGACGGCTCCATGATGCCTCACCCCCGGTCCCTCCATGCTACATGTATTGAGATGGGGTTTTGGTAATCACCTTACGAGGGTGGACTCCTTCCCATGTCACATGTAGCATTTCATCGGAACGTAGCCACATAACAAAAAAAATTGAACCCGGATGTATGTTCACGTTATTCACCCTAAGTGACAACCCTAGTTACAAAAAAACCGGGTATAACTTCTAAAATATGTATCTTCTATTTTCCACGGAATTAGATGGTGATTTAAATACTGTAGATAAAGCTACACGTTAGGTATCGTGTACTAAAATATCTTCATCTAATACGGCGGAATACTGGAAAAAAAAAATTAAAACTGAAAAGCTTAAAAACAATATTATCTCGGAAAGTAATTCAGGTATTTAAAAGAAAAAAAATGTTTTCATTAGGGAATGATACCGAGATTTACGTGGTGCAATCAATTTTTTTGTATGTAGACTTGTTCTTAAGAAATAAAAAAAAATGTAAATATCATGACCCGGATATTAGCAAACTGATGATTTTTAAGAAAAAAACTACAAGTCCTATCAAAATGGGAGTTTTAGTCTAACATTTGTAATAGTAATATATATTGTATTTTGGAAAAAAAACGAAGTGAAACAAAAACAGGGGTTTTAAAAGACTGTGCGATACCTAACGTGTAGCTTTATCTACAGTATTTAAATCACCATCTAATTCCGTGGAAAATAGAAGATACATATTTTAGAAGTTATACCCGGTTTTTTTGTAACTAGGGTTGTCACTTAGGGTGAATAACGTGAACATACATCCGGGTTCAATTTTTTTTGTTATGTGGCTACGTTCCGATGAAATGCTACATGTGACATGGGAAGGAGTCCACCCTCGTAAGGTGATTACCAAAACCCCATCTCAATACATGTAGCATGGAGGGACCGTGGGTGAGGCATCATGGAGCCGTCCAAGACTCGTGATGCCACTTTGCCTCAGCAGGACCTGACCCGCCCTGCTGAGGGATGTCCTTCTGAGCTCCGATCAGAGGACTTAATGCTAGGAGAGCATGAGGGCGCCAACCCTCATGTTGGTCAACGAGCGGTATTCTGTGAAGTTGTGGATAGTGCCACAACCGACACTCTTCAACCTCCGGGGGTGTTGACAAATACACAAGGAGACGAATGCAGCAGTCCAATGACAGTTACCATGCACAAAATTTTAGTACATGGTGCCAAAATAATAGAAATGTCGACTTTGCCAATTGGAATGCTCTCAGAACAAGGGGCAGAAACGATAAATAAATACTGGCGGTCCGACAGAGAGCATCATTGTCGCAAAACGAGCCGTGAAGCGACAATGTTCGATTTGTTCCACATGGCACTCGTTTCCTCAGTCCCTGTTATATCTGATTTTGGGCTAATTGACCGAAAAAATAAGTTGAAAAAGAAACCGCTGCCAACAGAAGCAGTACATTTATTAAAATCTGTTGATTATTCAGTCCCAGATATTCACGATAGTGAAAATTTAATTTTAACTAATGAGATCTAACCAAAACTTTTTTTTCATACAGCCAGCATCCCTCCATTTCATCGACAATGTTTTTTATAAAACGCTTCGTTTAATATAACTTGAATTGAAAACTATATCATTTTGCTTATGTAATCCATTACTTTACATTGCAATCATATTTAAGTTAACCAGCGAAAATCGAAGACTCAAACCCGTTAAATTATGAATACTTAGGGCATACTGATAGTCTCTGGAACTGGCAACTTATAAAAGGGAAATTAAAAAAACAATAATAGAATTTGAAAGCAGAACTCTTTGGCAATATGATACATTTCATCAACATCATGTGTAGTCTTATTTATCAGAATCCAGAATCTTTCAGTATGGCCCACGTATTAATTCTGATGTACTTTTTTTTATAAAAAGGTTATACCTAAGAGAGTTATAAGTAAGAGGTCTTTGAAATTTTAATTGTTTATGGAAAATACAATTCTCTTAAATGAAACGTTTTATATCCCAATAAAAAAATTGGTATCCGGATATACGAAGTGGCAACCCTGACCTTTTTTTTCAAATATTCATATCTTCTTTTTTCCACGGAATTAGATGGTGATTTAAATACTGTAGATAAAGCTACACGTGAGGTATCGTGTACTAAAATATCTTCATCTAATACGGCGGAATACTGGAAAAAAAAAATTAAAACTGAAAAGCTTAAAAACAATATTATCTCGGAAAGTAATTCAGGTATTTAAAAGAAAAAAAATGTTTTCATTAGGGAATTATACCGAGATTTACGTGGTGCAATCAATTTTTTTGTATGTAGACTTGTTCTTAAGAAATAAAAAAAAATGTAAATATCATGACCCGGATATTAGCAAACTTTGATGATTTTTAAGAAAAAAACTACAAGTCCTATCAAAATGGGAGTTTTAGTCTAACATTTGTAATAGTAATATATATTGTATTTTGGAAAAAAAACGAAGTGAAACAAAAACAGGGGTTTTAAAAGACTGTGCGTGCCTAAACAAATTGACTCAATTCAATTAATGAGCTGACCGTACAGCGTGGGCTGTCAGTAGCAAAGTACCGTCAACAAATTAGGTTAAAAGGCCATAAATTGATGCCCAGCGTTGGGTGGCACCAACCTACAGACCTGAATTAGCCCCTGATTTTTTATCACACGGTGACAAGAAAAAATAATGGGTACAGGGTGTCACTATTTTATTTGGATAAAGCCTTTATTCAATTATTCAATTATTTTCTTATAATATTATTTTCTTCACTGCATCATACATAGTTTTATTAAAATGTATTGAGATACAGTGAAACATGCCTACTTTGCCATCAGGGAAAACTTTGCCCAAAAAGTTAATTTTAAACAAATCTGCTAATGAACGAAAACACAACATATATATGGCAACCTTACTATTTTTAGTAGAAACTAGATTATATTTATGACTTTACGTTGAGTCGTACATGTCTTTAACTTCAGCCAGGAGCTTGCAGCAAATTGTGGAATGTGAGGTGTATGGATTTGTATGGCAAAGTTGACAATACCTAGGTAACATTGCCTATCTGTATTGTGTAAAACTTTTCGTAGTCAAGACCAAGATGTTAAAATGGAACGCCATGTTTGCCCAAAATTTTGAACTGAGTCTTCTCTCCACATCGTAAGAGCTATAGTTGCGTCAATAATTCGACATGGTCAATGTTGGCAAAAGTGCAGACAACTTTACCCACGATCAAAATCGATAAAAATTTGGAATAGGTGTTGATAAAAAAAATATTTCTCTTCATAAACACATGCGTGTGACTACGAAGGATTCGTTACGCAAAAAAAATATCATCCTAACATGTAAAAAATATGAGATATTCGTGTTTCTCCGAAAAAAGCGGGCAAAGTAGGCATGTTTCACGTACTTAGGTATTGAATTTGTGTTGTCTTTTGTTTTTTTTTTTTATGTTTTTTTTTTTTGTTCGATGCTTATGTGGTGTATCTTAATGAATTTCCTCATTTATTTTGCAACTTTAACTGAAACGGAAACTGAGCAATATGGTATCGTTATTCAAGAAGTGGTACGTAAACGTAGTAAGTTTCAAAAGTTTTATTCTTTTTAGATAGATAGATTCATTTATTTCACAACATACAGCTGCACTTTAAATTACACAAAGTCAATTTAGGCCCAATTTGTGCCTAATTATGAATAATTGATAAAGTAATGACAAAACAATATTGTTAATAAGACTGGTACAGTTTGGCCATAAATATATGTCTACTCCTTTTAAATTGCTCTGAGTATAGTTTTGTAATTTATAGCATAATCACAATCAGTAGTTATGCTCATAAAACAATGAATGCTGGAAAAAAAACCTATGATAGATGGTCATACAGACAACGAGGCGATTCCATAAATTTTGCCAATAATGTTAGGGAACGTAAACTGAAGTAACAAAGTAACCAACATTTTTTTTTGTAAATATTTCAGCGTGAAAGAGTGGTCACACCAGTGTCAACATAATTCTTCACAATCGTTATATTTCCGATTTTAATTCTGTACTTACATAAAATTACAAGCGTCCAGCATCGCCCTGTAGCTGCAAGAAAAAAATAATCATCTTTAATTGGTCCCTTTCATTAGTAAGGGTCAGCATTCCTCCGACTTCGTCGTTTTTTCGGTGTCAAATTTTTATCAATGAAAAAAGGATTTCAGTCTTATTTAAATAACGTTATCGAACAAGATTTACCAGTACAATACAGCTGAACAATTTAATCTTTAGTACCTCATTTAAACGCACATCACACGAATACTTCAAAAGGAATGATTGCGCTCATTTAGATGGCTGCCTACGCAGTAATTAACAGTATGATTCTCAAAGTTTAATTGGAAACGTACAAAAATAAAGGCCATAAAATATCTCCAAATTATCGTGACTCCAGTTATAAAGCGCGTCTTAACATTAAATTCAATAAAACTCAATCAAAACAAAACGAGAACTGTAAAAGGTCGACAATCGAGCCAGCAGCGGTATCAAATCGTAAATACCCCGACACCTTATCTCCTAGAACCGACGCCGGGGCCAATTTCCATTTAAACAAAACAGCCTAATTAAGCTATAAACAAACCCACAAACACGGGCTCCCAAATACTGGCGGCTATATGATCTCGAGCCATTAACAGTGGACAGTCGGCGACGAGTCCGCGGCCCATAAAGATTACCACGCGATAACCCGACTACTGCCCGGACCTCACATGCGGCGACCCCCGCATTAATACCCACCAATGCCTTCATATCGACAAAAAACTCGGCGATAAATTTGGCGCCCCCAACACGTAAATGTTCTTAATTATAGTGTAATATCCGGGCGCATTTCTTATATCTAATCTCCTCACTCTTATGGTCGCTGTCCCATATTGGTCCTCCCGATTCTTATAATGACGGTAATTTTTCTCGATATCGATTATTTTGCGGCGGATAAGCACACCACTTTGTCGTAATTATCGTAAAGAATCAGAATGGTTGATCCCGTCCCGTGCTCATGTGTTTGGACCCTTCAAACGCGCCTGACAAACGATTGCGAAACGCCAAATAAAGCCTGACTACATATTTATAAGTGCTCGATATAGCGAATGTCAGCTCGTTGAATCATGGTGGAATAAACAATAGCCCGGGTGAGTTATTTGAAAGTCAAACATCAGGCTCACGAGGAGTAATCGACGTCTCAAGCACAAAATTGTCGGTTTAAGTTATATCTCACCGTCTTAAGCAGTAGAAATCTTTAGTAGCCCGTGTCCTTTCACAGTTTTGGTTATCTCGCTCGAGCGCTGGACGGCCGAGATAGGTGAGCACGTTTCACTCGGAGGCGAGTGCCAGGTTACTTCGCATTGAGTTTTTTGGCCCCTCCGCGGACAGGCCGTCCGTCTGTCACGAGTGACAGGCGCGCGCGAAACCCCTGCAATTCTCACTCGTCACCGTCCACTCCTTGCCAAATTAAAGGAAATACCCCTCCGCTGAAATAGGTGCTGGGAGCGCCGCGAGGTTTTTTTCAGAACTGTGACTTTTAAGGAATTATAATACCGCGTGAGATTTTAAAACTGTTCTTTCGCTCAATTTTAATGAGAGAAAATAAGGGAAGTCGTTCATCGTGGTATTTAGGTGTGCGTCGATGTCGGCTCGTCACAGCGAGAAATGCGTTTACGGCGCGGTATGACGGCTAACAGGCTGACTGATTGCGAAATGTCGGCTTTCCTTATTATATGGGCAGTCGAACTGTCTCCGACGTGTCACGGCATATCTGCCGCGGCGGTAACGTCGGTGCACGGTGATGCAAGCATCCGTCTATGCCGCCGAATGCACGCGCGTTAATTAGGCGCTAACTAGAGAATCAAAAGTCGACAGCACGCACTCGCAGAGACATCGCCTTGTTCCAGTTCAACGCACATTAAGAGCTAATTATTCCCATAACGTGCACGATCCATTCAAATTAGCCATCAGACGTTCAATGAATAAAGCATTCGCGTTTTGTGCGCGGCTGAATGACGCTCGGCCCCTTCCGGTGGGTGGTTGCTGTCACAACACGCAGCGCGCCGCGCCGCACCGCACCGCACCGCACCGCATAATGAGACGTTTACTCGCATTAGCTAAAGAAATTGACAAGTGAACAATAGCGGACTGAGGGAAAAAACGACCGCGAAAACTGCAGAAAGAGCCGGACAGTGTCGTATCGTATTACCCGACGTAAAATATCTGGGGGAAAGGAATGAGAAACGAGCGTTCCATTTAAATACGGGTACGAGCGTTCGCGTGCGTTCGGTAGCGTGAGAATGCGCTTTATTCGGCGGCGACAGCGCGTCCCAGCGCCCGCGCTGCCCGTCGATAAATCAGGAGCGGGCGCAGCGATCGCGCGACGCTCATATATCGGCTAGAGGCCACAATGGCCGTGCGCTGACACGCTGACACTGACGCAATTGCACGCATGCGCTCCGCCGTCACCCCGACAGCGGCGACGTCACCCACCCCCGCGCGCGCGCCCCAACCCCCTCGCGACCCTATTTATTGCGCTAAATAATTGAATTAATCACATGAGATAAAATGCCCGCGTTTGTTTAAGCATTCCGCAGCGGGCGCGGTGACAACTCGATGTATTGTCCGCGCATTAAGCTGATGGTTATGCTGATGGGCTTAAACAAGTCATCCTTTGTTTTTTTCCGTTGTCTTCAATGCTAATACGAGACGCTGTAATCGCAGGCAGATGGAAATCTATTGAAGGACGTTTCAAACGTATAGCCTTATTTTCCGGTGTGGCCTGGTACATACCTGTAGGTATACGTAAGTCGTAGATTGTATATTACTTAGTTCTCGTACTTAAATTTCCTATGATAGATAAGCCGGTCGGAATCGAGTTGTACGAACAGCCCACCACTAGCTTTCCCTCGCTGGATGGAGGAAGTCCGATCGTTTTACGATCTGCCCGAGGCCCTCGCACGTAGGTAAGCGAATATGACATACATGTTTATGACACCGGGTTCGCACGACACACGACACCATGCCAGGAACACACAACATCACATGTTTCACTCAAGCTTGTAAGAAATGGGGATGAATACGTTACGTGGAGGAATTCGTATTGCGAGCCTCGCTGCTAAATTGCGCTTTCAAGATTGAGATTAAATCATAATAAGTATGTTGTGTAGGGATATGGAAAGCCGTGTTTATGTCGAAATGAAATTACGTAATGAAAGGATTACACAATCATTTTATGATCGTGCCTTTTTTGGTTCGTGCGAAAATTTGTAGCGCGGGATACTGGCTGTCTTCCTAGATTGAAGTTAATAACTTGATCCTGATGTAGATGTTAATATACTGATAATACTGCACAAAAAATGGTATAGAGACGGCAAGTGTCGGTCACATTTACAATAAGTTTGGTACTCTTGTACACATGTTTAATACCTAAGAGACCTACATATATCATATCAGAAAGAAAAGAGCCTATTGCTAATTTGCATACTTATTAAAACTCCCTGATCATCCATATGTTTTTTTTTTTGCTGTGCAATTGCTTCGTGCAGTGTTCACAACAAATAAAAAATCAGGTAAATAATTCCTAACGGGCTGTAAACAAAACTACCACCAATTCTCAAACATTCGACGTCACGTCAAGGTAATTTGTACCAATTCCGTACCCACGGTTAATTAAACACGCTGCACCTGTGCATTCAGCCCTGTGACATCGCATCGCGGCGCATCCATCTTGGATCTAAAATTCCAGAACGAGAGTGCGTGAACAGTTAATTTAAAGACTGGACGAGCGAATGCGACTCTGATCAGTATCGGGGAGCGAGTTTCAGTTTATCAGTTTCTAGCGGGAACGTCCGTCCGGCCGAATTGCGGTGCTGTGCGAGT
This sequence comes from Epinotia ramella, assembly GCA_947578815.1. Taxonomy (NCBI): domain Eukaryota; kingdom Metazoa; phylum Arthropoda; class Insecta; order Lepidoptera; family Tortricidae; genus Epinotia; species Epinotia ramella. Next base: position 22,072,705 of record OX388206.1, read on the forward strand.
TTAGAGCGCTTGGCGTTATGCTGTTATTGTATTTTTTTTTTATTATTATTTATTTATTTAGGAAACAAACGGTCATATACAGAAATAAAAGAAACATCTTGCAGTACACATGAACAAACCTGGAGTTCCATTAATTATAAAATAAAATAAACTTTAGTAATAAGTCGAAACAAAGTGGGTAATACATATATACACATATAATATATAAATAATTATTTAGAATGAGACCTAACGAACGAACACGCATTCTGCTATCACATTACCTGTTAAGGCGAGAGAAATGAGCAGGGAAAAAAATCAGAATAATATACATTACTCTTAATATTCTCTTATTAATCCGACCGTATATCAATTTCTAGTAGTTAAGACTGGTGGTATTAAACATTATGTCAAATCAATTCTTGAAATGGAGCTGTTTTAAACTTTAAATCTGTTGCTTCAAAACAAAGTTTTATGTCTCGACTAAGGGCGAAGTGCTACGAAAAAGTAGAAATCTCAATTTACAACCGTTATTTACAACGCCGCCGTGTTCACATTAACGTAAATTAAAAATATTCGTTATTTACCTGGTTTATCTCACTAAAATGTTTTCATCATTTACACCACATTTCAATATTTCAAATACAAAAGCAATCAAGTATAGCAAGATACAGATTATGATTAGCTAAAATTAGCTATATTAGTTATGCGAAAGATATCCAAGTACTAGTACTATATTACACATGAATACGCCACAGATTCTCCAGGATAAGCCAGATCTAAGTAAAGCAAGAAGTTCCAATGCTTCCATTTCAACATTATGAATTTTCGGCAGAGAAGAGGGTAGCGCATATACTGAAGAACTGCTTTGGGCAGCTCTACCTATGCATGGATGCACCAGACTGATCGTGAGGCAAACTAAAACAACGCCCTCTGGAATTACCACTGACGACCACGACCATTCTGCCAAGAGCGTATCTACTTAGAAGAAGAAAACTGAAGGGTACAGGGGTACGTATTCTAATCAATACAAAAAAAAACTCTTCATAGCACAACCTCAATCTAAGGAGAATAATGGAGAACATAATCTCAAAGTAGAGGTAAACAACAGGCGGTATTATACCCAAAACAGCGATCTAATAGATCTTCAATCATTTTTCATCACACTTGTTTGTGAATGGGGCTTCATAACACGCAGGCATACAGAGCAACAATAGCTTAATATTACGCCCATCAGCGTATTGTTTTTTTTTTTTTCATAATTATTATATCTGAGACTCATGCGTCAATTATAAAACAAGGAGGCTTTTAAGTCAAATAAGATGGTTAAACACCCATTTATAAATAAATCTTCAAATCACAAATAAGACCAATGTGAGAGTAATGTTTGTGAATTATTTAAAGAATTTAATAAAATTTAGTAATTTAGTGCCTGTAAGCGAGTAGGAAAGCGGACCCTGGCAAAGGCCGGGATAACGCTAGGTAGAAGAGGAGGAGTGCCTGTAAAAAATATTTTAAGAGTTACTGAAAAACACTGTGCTACGCGTACGGTAATAATTTTACAAACACGTGTCATCAAAGCCCTCCGCCTTCGGTGGCGGCCTTCTAAAAGGCTGGTGAACTACTACGAGTATTCCTTACTTACTTTCACGCCAACCCGCTTCGCTCGTGCATTACACCACCTCGTTATAAATAAAATTAAAATTGCAAAATCCCTCGCAATTTCACATATGGGCTTGGTATAGATGATCTTGGCCGGTAGCGTTATCGGGCGATTTGACGTGCGTAGCCATTCTCACTCCTTTACATTACATTATATAATTTATATTGTCGACGGCATGATTAATGTAAACGCGAGAATAATCTCGCACATAAAGTGTTAAGTTACGTTGAATAGCTGCTAACGGCTTTATATCTGTGCACGAGTTAGTTGGTGAAATGTTTAAACGATTGATAGATAAAAATAGCATAAATCTTGGTTGTTGCATAATTAAAATAGGTTTTTTTTTTCATACAATGCGGAGTAAATAATAATAATGACTACCAATAATGTGATAATTTAATATGTATTTGCATGTAAGTACTATACTAAATGATTGCATTTGTTTTTGATACAGTATAAGGTAAATGTCCAACGTCGAGGACTAGGACATTTACCTCACCTATACTGTATCAAAAACAAAAGCAATAAGTATTATGGGTAATACTGCGTAGCTCAAAAGAGCTATTTCAAGTTCAAAGACTACATTTTGTGTCATGAATATTTCGACTAATTTGTGGTCAAGTCTTGACATGAAAATTACAAGGAGTTGTATCATTGTTAAGTGTGATTGTGATTATCTATCATGTAGTAAAATGAAAGTGTTAAATCTTGTTATAAATGTATACCAACTCACCCATGAGTAGGCTGCCATTCAAACATCAGGTGAACTTGACCTTATCCGTGACAACCTGCGTAGGTACGTGTACATTGCATTTATTTTCAGGGTCCACTCTTATTGTATAGCCTGTCATATAATTTAAAACTAGTTGCGAAATTCTACAAGTAACTAAATGCAACTAAGTACGCAACTGTTAAACCATGTACAACCGGTCTTTAACGAGAAAAAGATGTCAATGTCATATCACAATGACATAAACGACAGCCTTTAATGATGTATAGGCTGTATGGCAAAAAGTACCCGACGAATGGAGTATAAAGCCAGTCCGAACGGACTCATAACCGCTTCAGTGTAGAAACTAGTTATGAAACGGTCCTAGAACCAAGTCGCCAATTATCCAATCCGATAAGAGCAAGTAGCATTTTCATGAGCTGTCGACGCAACCGCACGTGCTCAATGATTGACGGACTGTGAATGGCGGAACGACTTCCAAGTATTTTGACGCTGCAAAAACAAAACGGACGATCGACGCGTTATAGAAGCCATACAACTTTCAAGTGTGAATCAATTTAATTCCATTGGTTTTATTGATCGATCGACAATTTCACTGAATTATTCAGTGAACACGAATACCGACATTCCGCGCTCGTGGGCAGCAGCGCAAAAAGCGCACCCCCGAATAGCCGGCGCGACGTCGTGGGAGTGGCCCCGCCAGCGTACTTCCAAACAGGAGACGTTTGTAAAAAGGCAGCGTTCGGTGATGAGAATGTCATGTCCCTCGTTCCCAACGACATATTTGCGAGTCGGGGCTGCGTTTTGTGATAATTACAGCGCATAACGCGGTCGGAGCGCGCGGAATGCTCGGCTCTGAGCTCACCGCCGCGGATTTATAATGACGGCCGAGTGTCAACGCTGCCCTATCGACAGCGCTGCGGACAGAAAAAGCGCGGCGTCCACGGCATCCGCCATGGGAACGACTCGCCTCCCCCCGCCACCAGCCACTTTTTTACCCCGACTAAACGACTAGCGAATAATCTCGAAATTGACATTCCTCTCATAATTCCAGAGGACGCATCCTTGGCGACGTCCGGCGAAATTCGATAAAAATGCCTATGACGTTCGCGAGGACGGCGCAGCGTCACTGTGTAATTACTCGCTGGATGGGTGTGTACTCTCGCTTTTTTGTCTCACGTCAATTATATAAATTGTTGGTGCAATAAATTTTGCTGTATCTTGGGACGGTTTGGCCGCGGATCGAGGAATGCGCCGGCGACGATACGGGGTACGGCGTCTCGGCCCGGGGCCCAATTAGCATGGAATCGATAGGCGCGTCCGATCCTCATCGCCCGTCAACTCCGGCGCACCGTGAGCCTCGCTATCTAATCTACACTTAATTAATGCTCTTCTGCTATCGAGAGCTCAGAGTAAACTCTAGTCATATAACCACGATATTGGATCCTCTAAGCCGAATAGCTTACGTAAGGTAGATAAACGGTTCATGCCAGCGAGTTGCCTTTTAAAGGAAGTGGAACTGCATAAAACGAGTTGCTTCATTTTACGTTTGTAACTAGCTCATCGGAATCATAAAGTTATAGAGCGAGGACATCTGATTAATCAACTATGATAAAGCACGTCTCCAAGCTACTACCCTGTCGGTTTCCATTTATCGGTAGAAAAAATACAAAACCTCGAATTCAACACGTTTGATGCAATACTATAGGGCTTATTGTACCAAACGTTTTGATTTAGTTGATGATACAAAGATGCAGGCTGCAGACTTTCAAGTTTTAGCTGTACACCTCCAATTGACAAACGATTAAGCACTAGTATGCCGCGAATTTTAATTTCTAAACTTCCATCGTTCACGGCTTTACGTTCGACATCCGGAAGAATAAGCGCTTCGTTGTTGGCAGACTAGCACTCAGACATGTGTTTACGGATAATTACGAATAATACGGGGTGTGGCGTTATAATTTTGAATATCGTTCTAGAAACGCATTTTCACGGGTCGATATGGCTTCATGGGAGGTGCGTGGAATTTCCAAACCATAGGGCCCGCATTAGTGCAACTGTTTTCACTGGCCAGCCACTCACTTGTACCCGACTGATGCAATATAATGGCACCACGAAGCTAATCAGATTACGGAGACAAAAGGTGGCCATAGCAATTCCAAAACAACACATGATAAACTCTTCGTCAAACACGAAGAGTTTACCTTGTTGCTAAGCTATTTATTTATTTATTTAATAATTTACATTATAGACTTACAGTAGCTGTACCAAAGCGCCTACAATGTTAGGACATAAAATAACATAAATATATGACAGTTACACAAAAAAATAAAAAGTAGCACTAACTAAATGTATTGCACTTAGCACTTATTTTAGTTAGCAGGCTCTGCCAATTGTCTGCAAACACGTCGGCATCCTGCCTCAGCACCAGCTCATTGAGCAGCGCCGACGCCCGAACGCCACGCGCGTTACTCGCGCGACGCGTGCGCGAATATATGAATTATTTGACATAAACTCATAACAACAACGGGCGTAGCATGGTTAACAATTTATCACTTATCGCTGTCGGTAAGACATTCATCACGTTCTAGATGACAAGTATGTGAGTGCGAGAGTGATAATTGATAAAATCGGAAAACCATCATCAGAGTGTAATAAATAATCATTACTATGGAATCACTTACAAGTTTTACGAGTATCTTAGACGGCGTTTACTCCGATAATTAGTCCGTTTTCTACATGCGTTTTCAATTAAGTAAGTAACCGAACCACTGATTCAGTTCTAGGATTAAATCTGCTCATAAACCTGGTCTCTGTGAGCTAGAAACTAGATAAACTGCTATAAAAATAAGCACTAATATTACAAAGTTATTATACCAATATGAAATACTAGCCTTTGCCCGCGACTTCGTCCGCATGAACTCCCGTACCAAATTTCATCCCTGATTTCATCCCTTTGGGGATTGACTTTCGGAATTAGCTTGGTATTACTCACGCAAGCGATACTTTAATTTTAATATACGACACTTTTATATTATTACCGTGAATTTGAGTTTCAACGTGCCAACTATCGGGGCAGTGTCGAGTACTGGGACATTTACCTTAGTCCTTGGCACCGACTATCTCTCACACAAATTGTTATTTACTGTCCTTTATCTTGCCTACCTTCCTATTTTACTAATTTTTGACGGCCGGTTTAGCCTAGTCGATACCCTTTGTAGAAGCTATGTTATCTTATTCAGTCAAAGCTTTTGTAGGTAGGTACGCATTGTAAATTGCAAAACAGATTAAGGAAAGTTAAAGCAGCAGCGTTCTTTCTTCTCGATCCCATCAATAAGTCATCGAGCAAAACAAAAACCTCTTGGTTGATGTCCGACGCATATTCAGTGGTGGTTGGCGCAGTCATTTCCACATTATTCATAGCGTCGGAATATTCAAACCAACTTGGGTTGACCCGCCGTTAATTGTTATAGCAAGCCTGTTAACTTGAGTGCCACACTGCTGGGTCGACCATCATACATCCATGCCAAACTTGCCATTGTGTCTAGTTGGTTATGTCGTGGCTAGCATACAGCCAGCATGCAATATTAGTACAAAACGACACGCGAGCTCTATCCAGACCCGGTATCATGGTCGGCTTTACCACACGATAAGTGACAAGATAGAGCGTCCGTTACTGGCTGACACCGTTCGATAGAACGAGACGACGCTCCTATCTTGTCATTTATCGCGTGATAAGGCCGGCCATGATACGGGGTCTGCTCTCTCGCACTATCCGTCTCTTTCTAAGTTTTCTAATAAGAGAGAGACGACGTTCTCTGTATCATATCGTTTATAAAATGATCGGGTAACTTCCTCGTTAAAAATAACACGAAACAAAAATATTTAATTAAATAATTTGTTTCGTGAAAAAGGGTAAGAGAGTGACGGTTAGTGCGAGAGAGCACGCGCGCCGTCTTGTGCTAACCGTGCTGATGGTATAGGCACTTGAGACTATTTGAGTTGGCCGAATTACATCAAAGTAATCCTTTCAAAAAGCAACTCTACTGTCCAACATTGAAGACTCCAATTCCAATGACAGCTTTGTAAACAGTTGGCGACATTAAATAATCGCAACCATGTAAGAGGACAACAGTATTACGGATGCTTGTATCTCCATTCATATGCGTTGCTGTTTGAGAATTCAGTGTGTTGCCGGCAAGCAACAAATACATAGTACTATTGGTTACAACCATCACAATCGACTTCAGGAGAATAGGAAGAATAGGAAACAAGTCAGAAGGTTTGTGTTAGGACGGACTCATGTTCTTCCAGTTACTTTAATCTCTCACAAGCGATGTCAAGGCAACTATAAGTATGCTCAGAAAACAAAGGTTTGGCCTTTCTGGGTACAGCAAAACATTGTACACATGTGTTTCATTTCATTTTAACATATTCAGTGCCGGGAACCTGATATCGGGTGCCTACGCCGTAGGCGCTTTCCGCTACATACGAGGAAAACCACGGGATCGGCTACGAGCGTAGCGCGTAGCGATTAGCGGCACTGAATGTGTTAATATTTTTTTCGTGACAAACAATTACACGCGGATGATAAAGAAATAAATATAAATAACACGCTTTAGGCTTTGACACGAAATGGACCCAGCTCAGCATGACACTAGCTTTACAGTTAGTGTGCTAGTCTGCCGCCGGGTCCACTCGGTGAAGGCACGGTAAGTAACAAGCGTAAAGATGCACAAAATAAATGACATGACACAAAATACAGAATTTTGTTGGCAGCTTCAACAGGCAGTGTAGCTCGCTCCAATGTTTTATGGATGGACCATCGATTCGTAAAGCTCATCGACGTTTATTACAGCGCTCGCGTGAATATTGATTTTTAGGTCAATAGCTTCACTTTGTAATTCGGTGTTAATGCACGTGTTAATCCTATGACCAAGGGACTACGGGCCGAGACGAATCCGTCATACAATGACCATAGCCATAACTGAAGGTAACATGGTTCCATAGCTTATTTAAACCACGAGTACTTACCTACATGTATGTAAGAAGATTAACATGATGATGAATACTTCTTAGATGATTTCGCTTATACGTTCATGAATTTTACGTGAAGGAAAATCTTTTACAGTGTAAAGATCTCGTTCGTAACTGTAAAATATTTACGACAGTATAGAAAGTATTTCGCAACCTGTGCTGGTGAATTCAAAACATTGTAAACTCAAGAGCAAACACAGGTACACTTCGTATTGCATTTTCATACAAGGTCTACCCGGTATCCAGGGGAAGCTAAAGGCCTCAAGCCCTGCAACCATGGGCCAAATGCTTGGGCGGTTTGAGACCTTATCAGATTAAACTAAAATTATATACACTATATAATGCCAAGCTTCACAAATAATTTTTAAACCAATATTCATCCGAAGTTCGATACCCATTTTTTTGGCCTGGCAGCCCAAATGAAATCTAACATACCTATTAACCTAATGTATTCACGCGATATTGTCGATTTTGATCAATACAATAATTATCCACAGATATACGAGAGACGGGGTTTGTGAACGCCATTACTGCAGCCGGAGTCACATATGCCATCACCAGGGCGTGTACGGCTGGTTCACTTCTCGAGTGCTCATGTGAAAAGGTGAGAAGGCTTTTTTCTTGCCAAGACAGGTGCCTAAGTGAGTTTTTTTGCTGCATTTTTCGTAGCTCGGCTAGGTTCAACGAACTAAGCGTAAATAAAAAAACCCGTAAAATTTCGTAAATTGATTTCATCTCCAGATTCGCTTGAAACAGCTTCAACCAACCTCACTGGCGAATCGTGGTACAGTTTGCGCTTGATTTTCAGCAGTTCGATAATAGCTTTAACTGTCACAGACTCGCAGCCTTATTTTATAAAGCCATGGCAGGTTAAGAAAATTAAGGCAGTAATGCAAAAAATTTGTTTTGATATGTTGGTATCCTGATTAAGGGTACTGAAACTCTTCGATGTGCGTAAGCTAAAATAATTATTTTTACGAGTTTTATCCTGCTTTTATAAAGGCGAGCTGATTGCAGCAAATCGAATATGATTTCTCATTTTACCCATAAAACCGTCACACAACTTTCTTCTTTCCACAGGGCGCGCCAAAACCCCGTCGCGGGCACATGCCCTCGATCACTCTCCCCCCTTCCCCCGTTCCAACTGACCGGTGGCAATGGGGGGGCTGCAGTGACAACGTGCGCTTTGGCCTGAAGAAGTCTAGGGAATTCATGGACAGCCGATACAGGAAGAAAAGCGACATAAAGACGCTAATCAAGCTGCATAACCATAATGCTGGGAGGTTGGTTAGTAAGAACTTAATTCAACGGCTTTCAAACTTCCAATTCCTTGCAGCCTTACTTGGAGGAACTAAAATTAAAACAAGCTTCTGTCAAAAATTTCGTTTTTGGTACAAGCTTTTATTGCCGACTGTACTTTTCTGTATACCATCATCAAAAACTCATTGAGACGATTCTAACGAGCCCAAACTCAACGGGGTTACGTCGGTTAAGTACTGAATTTCCATGGCCACCTTCTGTCTTCATCATCAGATCAGCTCTATGGTACCATAATTTTGAATTGTCATCCAAACTATAATAATACCCAAAATTTCAGCTCAATCGGTCACCGGGAAGTTGGTCAAATTTAACTTGCAAGATTTGATTACAGACAGACAGACAGACAGGTGAAACTAAATAAAAGCTTGTAAAATAATAGAAAACTAAAATAAAAGCAAGCTGTTTTGTATAATAGAATAACAAAGCGTCGCAAAAATAACTAGACATATTCTTTCAGCTGTCTTCAACTCTGCTGCAATACGCAGATTATAAGCAATTCCGAACATGTTCTAACCAAAAGTTTTACGGCTGTAGTATTAATTTGTGAAATTATTTTCAGGCAATTAAGAACAATTTGAAAGTGGAGTGCAAGTGCCATGGTCTCTCGGGATCGTGCACATTACGGACCTGCTGGTGGAGAATGCCCACGTTTAGAGAAATAGGTGACAGATTAAGAGACAGATTCGAAGGAGCTGCTAAGGTAGGTTAACATTTCTTCATTTGGATTGCAGATAACATTTGAACTCTTGATTTTCTCTTTAGATTATTTTTGGCTTAAGAAACGACTTTAAATTCTTGAAAGTAACAGCTGTGTATCTATTACTTACATATTTTTCTTCAAAAAACCTTGGGCCTTTGCATAACAACTTGTAATTTATAATACAAGATGAAGTCTCTTTGTAATAGAATGGGTATCAGCTTTTATGCAACCGGCCCCTTCTCACCTGTTACTTTGTGGAGTCAGGATTTGGAATCCATAATTACTTTATTACTTTTCCTCGTTTGATTATCAGGTAATAGCAAGCAACGACGGCGACAGTTTTATGCCAGAGAGCCCGAGCATCAAACGACCTGGCAAAAAAGATATCATATACTCAGAAGAATCTCCAGACTTCTGTTCACCAAACTTGAAGACTGGTTCCTTGGGTACAGCAGGGCGCCAATGTAACATCAGCTCGGCAGGAACAGATAGCTGTGACCAGCTCTGCTGCAGAAGGGGATACGTGCAAACGACGGTTAGAGAAACCGAAAACTGTAATTGTCAATTCAAATGGTGCTGCGAAGTTATATGTGAAACTTGTTTTGTTAATCGGGACATACAAACATGCCTTTAATGTGATAGTATATATATTATTATAGAATGTTTTGATATTAAATTTATTAATGAAACTTGTTTGGATTTTTGATTTAAGTCTTTAACATCTATTAAGTATCTTTAACAAGCTTTTCATTTATTAGCGAAACGTCATCTTTTACATAATTATCTGTATTTCTCGTTTCTACATCAGATTTTAATCTAAAATTGAGTCGTCAGGTGTCGTTTTCACGAAGCTACAAGAACTTAATAATTGTACAAGTCTATATCGACAATAGGTAGTAGCCTAGTAGCTCACGGGCTGATCGTTTGTGGTCAAGAATAAAATGTTACCTTGTAGCTTCCGAGGGACTGCTCTTTTGGGACGGATAGGGACCAATCCAAACTTGTTAAACCAAAATCACACTGACGCGGCCTGCGGTGGCTTGTTTGCCATGATAGTGGATTAGAAATATATGGTTCCCTGAAAATTGTATACAGGGTGTGGCCTGTAATAGGAGCAAAAAATTAAACGGTGGCTTATTAAGTTAATCAGTAATTATTTCCAAGTGGTTAAATTGAAAAAAAAATTGAAAAAAAAATAGAAAAAAAAGTAAGTAAAAGCGTACGTGTGTTCTTTTGCTTAACTGGAATGATATCCATTTTGTTTTACTTCAAAAACACCAAAAAATCTTGTAAAATTGAAAAAAAAAAACAAAAAGAATTAGAAAACCAAAGTTAGTATAATCGCAATTACGAAAGTGCCCAGTGTTCTACCAAGATAGTTAATGACTGGCATGCTACGATATCGAGATGTCGAGATCCATTACTTAGGTATCACAACTTCAGATAAGATTATTTCCGAATTCAAGAATCTTGAAACACTGGTACCTTTACAGAATCACTGCGGATAATACATAGAGTCAGCCCTTAAATTTATTGCTCCCATTACAGGCCACACCCCGTATATTGCAAAAGTATTATTGTTGGAACCGAGGAACAAACGTCGCAGATGTTATAAAAAATCCTTATGGTATATAAATAAACAGAAAATGTTTTCCGTCAATATTTTGACAGATAATTACTTTTTTCATGACCTAGAAAAAAAAGGAAAAAAAGAAGAGTTTTTTGTAAAAAAAAGGGTTCTGTTTATTAACTCCACGGGAGTTGAAATTCATGTGGAGATATCTGTTTTGACAATTAATATGTAAACTAACTTGCTTATAGTGGTCTATTCAACTGAACGTCCACCTATTATGGAATTGTATTGCATCATTGTACAGTAAGCGAACTATATAACCTCGCACACCTACCCACCCATATACACTTATTTGCAGGCTCCATCATCCTCTTGGTGATGTCCCGGTTGTGCCCCAAAAGAGCCCGGCGTCCGCTTTCACACCTAACACCAAGATTTGGCGTAGGCACTAGTTTACGAAAGCGACTGCCGTCTAACCTTCCAACCCAGGGGGAAACTAGACCTTATTGGGATTAGGCCGGTTTACTCACGATGTTTTCCTTCACCGAAAAGTTCAGTCGAGAACAACATATGTCGAAAAATCCAGGAACGGTACATCAATCACTATGCGCAGCTAAATACTTTGGAGACTGTATATGTAATTTCTAAACGTGACCGCTTTAGAAAACCCTTAAGGACGCACTTTATATAGTTCCCCCAATGTTCATGATATTCGTCAGTTTTCTATTGCTATCTGTGTCATTTCCAGTATCACTACATCAGTCAATAAATTTAATAAAGGTAAAAAGTATAGGCAGTATATTCTTTTTCATCAAGTCGTAGTGTTCATTTCATAGAACAGTTTTAGACACAGTCGAACAGTTTTTGTCCAGTCACATTTTCGACATTCAAATTTATTGTTTTTTTATGCGGGCTCGCGCTTTCTACTCCTCACAGAGCCACGTAAGTTTATATGAACTGACAGCTATTCCATACTCAAACTCATCGCCAGTGTCACGTAACTAGGAACAAAAAGAATAATGACATCCATTTGCTCACATTCAGAACAAATCTGACAAGTGTCAGAACAAGTGACAAGTTTTCTATCTGTGCTTCTACCATGGCGGACACATGCTCTGTTACTTCCGTTCTTTCTCTTTCTGTCATTCTGTCATGGATAACCATGGATATTGTAACTTCAGGAGAAAACATGTGTGTCAAACAACCAATGCTTTTGACGAATACAACACGATCTTAATTATTTTCAAATTTATATTTTACATAAGTATGTATAAGATTCTCGTCATCAACCAGTTTAAAGCCAGCATAATAGATACCAAGAACTTTAGGTACCTACCTAAGTACATACAAGTTTGTTTAACCTATAATGTTATAACGAAATATGTAAGTAGATACCCATAACGAAAATAACGAAATATCGAGCGTAAACATTGATTTACTTTTGAAAATCTACGGCACTTGGATAATACAAGCGGGAGCTGTCTTATAACAAGAAGAATTATGGAAATACATTGGACTGTTTGCGAACAAAAAAGAGACAGTATGGACAAATTGGTGAAATTTTGTAAACATAAATACACCTACTCCTAAATACTTTTTATAATTAATAAATTGGTGTGAAATAAATAAACTGACAAAACATTTATTATCCTTTTATTACTTTGTTAGTGTCGATATACTTAGTGCAATAATTTGCTCTTCATGCAGTAGACCTGACCATCATAATTTATCGATATCGATAACGTTGCGTACTAATATTATCGACATCGATAATGTTAAGTAGTACATCCCTAATCCCTTTCGTGCCATTATGTGTTGGTACGACTTACTTCCGTATTGGACTTTTTAATGTGGTATGGCAAAGTAGCTAAACTCAATTGAGTTATCATGTCAAAATCAAATGTCATCCAAAACTTAGTTCGAAGTCCCGTCTCTTAGAACGTAGTGGTTATATATTCTCTTTGCTCATCGCGGTTAAATAATACATATGTACAGTCAAGGAATTTGATTGGCGTACGGTTTCGCTGATTTATTGTTTGAAAGATGGACATATCTAAAGGCGGGATTCCACCGGTGTGCGGCACTGTGCGGCACATCAAGCATATTCAGTACAGAAATGCTTGTGCCGCACAGTGCCGCACACCGGTGGAATCCCGCTTTTAAGGTTTATATTCGCTTCAGCAAGCGAAAGTGTTGACAACGACAGAAGTTCGGGAGGCTAGTCCGAAATTGTTGACATTAGTATACAGGGTGTTAACGGGGTCATGATCCGGAATGACAAAAAGCGAATAAGATGATCATACTGAACAACCTTTCCCATGGGACCAACCACGAAATCGCAAAAAAAAACCAGGTATTCCATACATAACTCTCAATTAAATCGCAGTTAACTCACAGTTAACTCTTAATTGGCTCTTTTTTTTTGCGATTTCGTGGTTGGTCCCATGGGAAAGGTTGTTCAGTATGATCATCTTATTCGCTTTTTGTCATTCCGGATCATGACCCCGTTAACACCCTGTATAAGCAAACGTTACCTAGGGTAGCGGCTAATATTTTCAAATCACCCATAGCAACTGCCAATAACGTTCGTCATGCATGATACATAAGATCACAGACTAATAAGAGATACTAACGTATCATAAGATGGTGCGCGAATCAAATTCCTTGACTGTACCTTTTTTTTTCGTGCAGAAAACCTGCGAACTAGGTACCCAATCCGCGGGGGATGAGTGGGTTATGTGGTATTTCTATCTACTAAAAACTCCACGGCGCCCTGCATCTGCGCTCTCATGCACGGGACTCCAGGATCTCACGCTGAACGCACTGGAGCCCCCCTCGCGCCTTTTGTCCCAATTTGTTTTTCTCAGAAAACGTCAGCTATTCAGGATGTTTACAAAACAAACCTGCAGGTCGGTCTCGTAACGCATTGTACGTACGTTAGGTAGATCTAAACGTCAAATTTTATATGGAAAAATGATAGTTGAACGTGGTTGAACTGTCCTAACGCCCGTTCGAAACGTTACGTGATTACCTTGATGTACTATGTAAAGTTTGTACTTATAATTTGTTCTGAAAATGTTACGGTTTCGGAGAAAATCACTTTTATGGCAAATGATGATTACGGTAAACACCAGCGTTGTGGCATATGTAATAATGGATATACAGGGTGTTAACGGGGTCATGATCCGGAATGACAAAAAGCGAATAAGATGATCATACTGAACAACCTTTCCCATGGGACCAACCACGAAATCGCAAAAAAAAACCAGGTATTCCATACATAACTCTCAATTAAATCGCAGTTAACTCACAGTTAACTCTTAATTGGCTCTTTTTTTTGCGATTTCGTGGTTGGTCCCATGGGAAAGGTTGTTCAGTATGATCATCTTATTCGCTTTTTGTCATTCCGGATCATGACCCCGTTAACACCCTGTATAGTTAAAGCAATGACGCGTAGTTTCAGTGTCCGAGAGGCAACCGGATGCGCTGTGGAACCGCCCTGTGCAACCCGAACTGAGCCAACATGGACTGGGGCGGAAATTGGAAGTTGGATGAAGAAAAAAAAAAGTGTATTCAATTGAAACACCATTTCATTAGCATTCAACAGCGTACACGCTTTCAGGCAACCGCTGTTTCAATCGGCTGCCTCGCAGCAAATAAAAATAAAACTATTTCCGCCCCAATTAAGTTGACTCAGTTCAGATTGCACAGGGCGGTGCCTCATTACTCTGAATAATAGGCCTCAAATATAAAAATGTTTGGCGTTCGTTATTGTCTACAAAACTTTATTTAACTATATTATTCAAGTGAACTTAGTGCTTCACCCCGATTATCAAAGGCCTTTCCAATTAACTTCTCTGGGCCGCTCTCATTTCCAACAGCATCAAGGTATTTCTTTGGCTTTTTCTTTGCTATAAATTTTATCTGTTGCTTCAATTTCATATTACTAAAAGACGGGCCAGGTCGGTACAGGGCTTTGCAGACTTCCGGTTTGATACCGATTGGAATTTCACGCATAACAATATAGTCATAAAGAAAACTCAGTTTTGATAAATCTTGTGAGCTGTAAGTTCTTTTTTCGTTATTATAAGTCCAGGAACGATCCTGAAAAAAAGTCGGCATAAATGACGGAGCATAATCTACAAAAGTTTGCACCAATTAAGTTTATACACAATTACTAAAACGACTAATAGGGACAAACTTTTTTAGAATCAATACCTCAATACCCAGGGGATCGATCACATGCTTACGTTTCACATTCCATTGGATTATCAGGGATCAGGGCCAATTAAAAAAAAAAAACATCAGAATTGAGTAGGTTCGAAGTGAGCTCGTGATTCTGTGCAATATAAAAACAATATCCTAATAGTACCCTCAGACATAGTTTTATTTTTTACATGGTCCGGGTATGTATCGTAAATTATTTAATAAAAAATCCATTGTGATACGAAAATCTCATACGGTTTATCAGTCAATTGAATACAATTTTAGGACACTGTAGGAAATTGTGCGAATATTGTACAGGATTTGCTCTTCCAACATTTAACCAAATTGACAAAAATAGAATTCGTCGACAACATTAAAATCGTGCCGCCATCGTGTTTCGCGTCGCGAGCTAGCTTCAGCGCACGGAACATCTGTTTGATCGTCCCCATATACGAATGGTAAACGCCACAGTGCTTGACACTGGCCCAATACTTGACACTTTCAATCTTCATACTTATCTATTAATATTATTTAGAAGTGAACATTCGGTGTTATTTCTGCTTTAAGGTGTCAAACATTGAAACGTTTACCTTAACCGGATGAGCTATGCGCATTACTCAGAACTTACTTATTAAAAATAAAAAGTGTTTTACTATCACAAATTAGAAAATTATTATAGTCACCCCAAATGGTAGACGCAGCAATGCATTGCTGCCTATAGGTACTATTCCCATGGGAGCCAAGTCAGCGGACTTCCTCTGCAAGGACGAGTAAAAGTTATGAATATTAGGCCGAATTTCATGGTTCCTTAATAAAAATGGTTCAAAACGAAAGCCTCGTCAGTCAGTCAGTACGCAACAGGCACTGTACTCGGAAACTTTAAAGCTGGACAACGACCGCTCCAACAAGCCGAATGGAGGAGCCAAAATCGGTCCGTGAACGATCAAGTTTTAGATATGACTAGTTGGGGCGGCCCGTTGGATATCAAACCGGATGAAGAGCTATAGCAACGCGCCATGAATCTTCACGGTCGTTAATCTTCGTTCCATGTGCCACGCTCAGGTTCGCTCGTGCATGGAATACTGCCACCACGGCTCCCTCAAGCTTCAGTTAGCGGCCATGGATTCTGGTGAGCGCTGAGCTCACAGAGACCACAGAATAATTAATAGTACCTAAATGTACACTTCTCTAAAACAATAATGGAAGGAAAGATAGAAGGAAGGAGAGGCAGGGGAAGATCACGACGCAGTTATGTAGACCAAATAAAGGAAGAAGATAGCCGGGAAGTAGGGATTCAGTTAAAAAATACATAAATACAGATATTTTTTTTACAAAACCGTTCATATTTTGCAGTGGGATTACTCCTTTCGTCATGTTAGTAAAATCTTGTAAAATTGGAATTCGTATAATGATATGCGATCAATGAAATTATGTTGTTACTACGTACAACAAAACGTATATATGAAACGTCATTTTGTGCGATACGCTGCACAGCCCTAACTAGACATTCACAGGACCTCGTTTCGCGCCAAAATTACAGTGGTATAGGCCTTTTTTTTTAACCTTGGGGAAATGCGTTTACGCATCCCGTCCTATCTGGGGAGGCAGGACGGGTATGACCGACTAACCGAAACTGGACTACCGTCTAAAACCACCAACGACATCCGGCTCCGCCTTGTAGGGCGACCACTTTGTAAACGTTAGATGGTGACTAGGTGCAGAGAAGAAGAGTGTAAGAGAAAACACAGCAGGTAAGTATGCGAAAAATGAAGTATAGCGACCGCGAGGGAGATAGCGGCTACCCGTGACAGTGGTCATTTAGCAACTGACGCTCGGGTTTGACATAGGTGCATTCTACATGCATATATGTATGTATATGTATACAACTAGGTAGATACTACAGGTGTCGCTCGCGCTCACTATTAATGCGTAGGTATAGCTTTATTTATATAAGAAGAAATAGGTAGGTACAACAATGTAAGCAATTAGGTATGTATGTATGTGACAGGTAAGTATCTTAGTTTTAGAATATAGTTTTAAGGTCGTTTTACAGAACCGAGAGGCATCACCAGCGTCTGCAGTTTACAACCTCCCCCCTAGTGCTGCGTCGGCAGTACTCACACCGGTAGGCGTCGGCGGCGTCGTAGGATCGCTCTTGGCATTCAACTGCGTACGTCCCGGCGGGTGGCCCACAGTAGCAGGCCGCAGACATTTTAAAGCGTCAGCTAAGCGAGCGCCTCCAGTCCTGTGGAACCTTTGTTTACAGGGCTTGCCCCGACTCCCTGCATGGTTCCGCTACGGCGGAGGCAACAGATGCGCATAGCGCCTGGCTCTGCCTCCAGTCCGTCGTCGGCCAAGCGGATCCGCGAGAGGATCGTTTTCGCGAGCCCGCTCCGCAGCCTCCTTCTGTGACATTACGTCGTCACAGAAGCAGGCCATCGCTCTCCACGCCTCCTCGCTGTTGAGCATGGCATTGACAACACTCGACAGCGAGAGGTTTGCCCCTATTACCGCCTGTAAAGTGGTCCGCTGAGGCCCCCACACGGTACACTCTTCGAGTGTGAAGTGCTGTGTCGACAGGCGCGCCACACTCGTGACAATAGGGGGTTGCCTCTCTCCCTATGGGATGCAGATACTTACCAAAGCATCCATGGTCAGTAAGTATCTGCACCATGTGGAACGTCAACGTTCCATGTCGCCTGTCGACCCAGCGCTCCAGATGAGGCAGTATCGCTCCCACCGGCGAAAGGCCAAATTCTGCTGATGCCCGCTCCTCCTTCCACTGGCGTAGCGATTCGGCCAGTGCCGAAGCCCGGGCGCGCTTCATCCCTTCCCAGTCAGGGGATTCCCCTGCCACTCTTTGCCCAGCCTTGTATTGGTGGAGCCCAGCTAGGACCTGCGCTGCCAGGTCCCAAGGCAGGTCCGCAGCTAACGTCGTCGCAGCAGTATAAGACACCGTCCGGTATCCACGGACCGCCCTTAGCGAAATCGCCTTCTGCAGACCCTGCTATTATGTCCAAATGCACCAACGACCAACGACTATCGCTTGCATCTTCTATCGGATATTTTTTGGTTGTCATCAAAACTTTTATTTGCACGAAGCAATTTGCCTTGTCTTTCCTCATGCGATTTGCTAAAAACTGCAATTCCCTCCCGTCATCTGTACTGCATTGCCTTGCCTGACAATTTTATGATCTAGGTGCCATCAAATACAGAGGATAGGCTATTATATTACTGAACCAGTGAGCAAAAAAATATATAGCCAGCGTTAGGGGTGCGTAACGCTAACGACGCCTATAATTCTTTTTGTTATAATATTAGTGTTATTGTTGTAATATTAGTGTATTCCTATTAAAAAAAAAAGTATAAATAAATTTGCAATAAACAGATATTGATACTTAAACATAATGCCTTTTATAATTTGCACATTGCACAGAATATACAAATTATAAAAAGCAAAACTTTACATAAGTATGTAAGTCGTCTTCTCTTCACTAATGTTGCGGTGCCCAACAGGGTCCACAATTAAGTTTTATTCTCATCACTTAGCAACTAAAACTTAAGTTTACTTAAAACCCTGTAAACTAACATTGTGGAATGCAATAAAAGATTGAGTATTGAGTATAGTCGCAATAATGCTGATTTGATATAATTATTGAGTCATATTATAGTTATTATATTTACATATAATATACCTAATTATCATTTTATATTGATCATTTGATGGAATAACATTTAATATAGCATATTATATTTCCTATAATGAACAATGATATAATGTAAATTTCTTCTAATGTACAGTTAGCATAATAGTTTTTGGTAGACTCTAAGGTAGTCGGTACCGTACGACGACAAGCGAAGCGAGGAGGAGTGTTAGGCAGAACCGCGACACTACAGCGCGCGAGCCAAGCGAGCCAGCAAAGCGAGCGTGCCGCGGTAGCGGGCGGCGAAGCGCCAGAATCGAACACTTTTTTACCGCCTAATACTGATACTATGTAAGATACTAATAATGATATACCTACTTTCTTTACTTTATTGGTTGGCCAAGCTGTTGTTATAAAAACAATATATTATACTAGGTAATTGACAGTTATGTAACATGAGAATTATACCATATTATGGTTATAACAAATAAGTGTTATACTAGACGATAGTTATACAAAATAAACATATATAATTTGAGATTATACCAAACGTTTGTTATATACTTACAATGAGTGATTATATACTTAAAATTATATCAAATGTAATTATTTTTAATGAAATTATACCATTTATTTTTATACCCATCATTGCACACCCGCTCTTAGGCTCTGTCGTGACTTACCATCGGGTGAAACTAGGGTATCACTGGTCAGCCTTTTATAATCGAAGATGCATCCTTTTGTCTCAGAGACAAACGGTGCGGCGTGGTGCTCAGCAGAAAATCATAAAAAATAACTATACCTTTGCCCGTTCCTTTTGATCCAATATTTTTATAGTTTCAGACCCGTCAGCTGTGTATTTATGCGTTAGATAATGTGAGACACTATCGAAGTCATATTGAAGGTCATGAAATAACCAGTCGCTGTCTTTCAAGCGCCTGAATAGCCCCTTCTTCTCTGTAAACCAATAATAAAACCATTATTAGGTACTCAATTCGTTTCAACAATATCATACACCTGCGTAGAAATAGAAATTCAAAGATGCACGCTCAAGTCACTGGGCCAGCGTGGAGACCACAGGCCATTCCTTCTCATCCATGAAAGTAGGCCTGTGCCCTGGGATATAAAGGACGGAGTTTTTTGATATTGACCTACTTAAATAAGCAGGGTTTTTTATTTAATTGATCCTATACGACCCCAGGAATGCGTAGAGTCCGGCAACCGCCATTGAGCCCACTACATTCAATTGAATGGCAACACTGTTGGTTAAAATGTATGCGTATGACGTTGTGTTGCCACTTAATTGAATCTAGTAGTTTGTATAGCCACCGTACCAATATTAGTTAAAACATTAACATTAAAAGATTAGTCAGAATGTTTCCTGCTGCTGTCTACAAGTCTAGAAGTTTAGAGATTTAGTTTACCTACTTACCTGGAAGAATATGATCAGTCATAACAGTGATATAACGATCACGATCAGGCGAGTTATGCTGAGGCGGCACTCCCGCCAATGCCAGAACGATTGCAGCCATTGGACCACCGTGTTCAAGGCAATTGTAACCAATTATCACTTTCTGTCAAAGTTTATTTCAGTTAAAACGGGGTCATAGTGTGGCCCTGGCCTATTTAAGATAAATAAAATATTTTTTATATAAATAAATGTGGCTGTCACGTTAAATATGTCTATCTCTATTGCACTTGCATACACTGACAGAGAGGGAGGTATACGAACGAACGAAGTTTTCGTTTCGCGTTAACCGCGCAGGGCTCTGCCCTGATAATTGTAAGTGCAGTAATCGCAAAATGGCGGTTTCGAGATAAACGCGGTAATAGTACATTACGTACCTAGGGCGGTGAATTCGTGAATCCCCCAGATCGCAGGTGTTTATATAAATATGCGATCTGGGGCTCTATCAATTACCGCCCGTGGTGCGTACACAATTTTACGTCTTCACCTGGCCACAATGCGAGTTTTACCGTACGCGCAGCGTGCGTGCGGTATAACTCGCATTATGGCCAGGTGTGACGTAAACATATTTTTTGATATCTATCAACAAATCTATGTTATATAATGTTTGAAGTGTAGGTAGTTAAGTACTGGGTTTCTGGTTAGATAAAAAACATGTTTATAAAATTTAAAAAAAAAATGTATAGATTGGGATGTTATTTTTGCAAAAAAGCGAAAATCCCAAAAATGACGATTACTGCACTTATAATTATCAGGGCAGGGCTGTGTATCCACTATTGTTCGACTTAGATAAACAATGGATTTAGTGTAATTCAGCACAAATGGAAAATTAACTTGAGATTATTGGTCGAATCTGAATAATGTCAATTTGATAATCCTCGACATGGAAAAGCCATAATGCTAAAATTTAATTACGTTTAAAAACTAAATTTACATATATTCCAGGAAAAATACGGTTTTGTAAATACATTTATTTATAATAGCGTGGTTTTTGTTTATTTATTTTAGATGGTTTATTCAAGAATCCTACAATCTGGAAAGTAATTTTATAGATTTAAATGTATTCATTGTCTTTTAGTCTATGATTTTTCTTAAATAATATGTAGTGCAAATATACGAGTATATTAACCAAATTTCATTTCATTTCATTTATTCCTTGATAAAACGTAGTTTTACATGTAAATTTTTAAAAAATATTTTTTTTTTCTTTAATTTTTTTTTTTTTTTTTTATTAAAACATTTATTCATATATTTCCGACTTTTCAAGAGCTAATTGAGTTATAATTTTTTTGATGTCTAATGTTTTGTTGGATTTTGTCTTTAGGTAATTACATTATGAATTATCCGTTACACTGACGAATAATCAGTTTTGTATAAATTATTTCGAAAAAATTGGTCATAAAAAAGTATACCTAGACACAATTACACTTTTGGTCCAATTTCAAAATGGTAATTTCGTGTTGACGGTTTTTACATCAAAAAAAATGACGTGTCCCCGGCACAGGAACATCACTACTTTTATGTCAGGATTCAGGTGATCGTGGTTGGATATATCAATTTCACTTCTAATCTTCATATCTGTCACATATCTTCAATTCTTCATACTTGTCAAAGCACCTAATGAATGAAGAATGTACCTACATCTTTCAAGCAATGCAAGGCAGTCCAATAAACGGGTTGTTTTAAAACATGCAGTTACAGCAGTTACAGCTTGGCAAAAAAGTCTAGAAACATAACATTTTTTTTCGACCCTGACGTTAATCTTGTCATAATCAAGTCATAATTATGCTAGTAGATGTCATGAGGACGTATTCCATCTGTGTCGAACTGTTGTTGTTATTTTACCGTATTTATTAAATTTCGCGGATTTATTAGCATTCAAATGCTTGTTCAAATGCAATGAAAATTCCATACAATGAGCAAGACAATACGGGGTTCCGCTTGGGAAGTAATTTATAGGTAATGTAGGTATAAGTACAAGCGATGTCTTGCGGAATATCAAGCCGGAATCATTTTGTTGGAATTTGACAATGTTTACCTAGAGATGAACTGAAATGGTAGGTTTTTAATTATTGTACTAGGTCGATTCACGAGAGCTGGCGCGGAAAATATATGGAACTGTCATTAATTTCACAGACATTACGCGCCAGCTCTTGTGAATCGACCTGTACTAATAAGTGTTAGATTATTAATTAATATATTTATTTATTTATTCCTAACGCTACAATACACACACATTTACTTACAGTAAATTGATACTTTTCGTCTTGTTTATCTAGTGCAATTTAGAGGTTATGTTTACACATAACCAACTTGGTACTTGCAAAATATTTGATGAATTTTAAGTGTTATGTTCAAGGCTCGGATCTTCCATCGCACGGTAAGACGAAAAAACACTAAGGAGTCGATATTAACATTAAAACTTTACTCATATTCATACTCATACTCACTCATTTTCTTACTCCAGTAATTCTTTTATATTTATCATGCTGTAACTATTTCAATTTAGTTATACACAGTATATTGCTGCGATAGACGTAACGGTGGGTACTGGCCGCTTTATTTATTTAAATATGAAAGAAACGGTCATACACAAAGCATTGTTAGAATTTTTTCTCTTAACTGTAGACCTATAGTTCCAATTATTAAATACAAAAACATTTATATACGATATAGCACGAGAAAAACAAGGTACCTATCTCTCTTCTTCTCATCGTTAGCTTGTTCTTTTTTTTTAATTGTGTACCTAAGTTGTGACGTTAAATAAATGTATTTTCTTTCTTTCTTTCTTCCTATCTATCTAGACTTGAGTTTAAGTTTAGCACTTTATCAAATTTAATTGTTTGTGTCATAATGTTAATTATCGACTTTAATTTATTTATATTTGCATCGGTGCACACGTTGTGAATTATTACGTGATTATTGTATTATTTGGCCCATAATGTGACAAAACATGTTGTGGCAGTTACCATTTTTATTTATAATATAAACATCTTTTGGTGTAAATGTAATAAATGAGTATTAATATGAGTAAAGTTTTATTGTTCAAATTGACTCCATAGTTTTCTTTCGTCTTACCGTGCGATGAAAAATCCGAGCCTTGTATGTTAATTATAATATGAGGAAGAAGAAACTGTATATTGTACTATTTATTAAAATTGTTGAACAAAACTTGTAGTTAATTACCAATATTAGATATATGGAGGTAATGTTTATGAGTTTGTATGCCTATTCCAATTTGTATTTCATTGTCATTTTTTTAAGTTAGGAACCAAATAAAAATAACGTCGTCGTCGGTCGTACTATTGATGTTGCCATATTAGCGATTATTGCCATATTGGCGCCCCTATTATTTTCTAGACTTTTTTGTCAGATTATACACAATTTACACATTACAATTAAATTTCAATGTTTTGTGAGCTCACGCGATATAGTAGAGATGGCGCGCGTCGTAGAAGCGACCGCGCAAAACACATTGAAATCAAATTCGGATGCGTCACAAATGCCAAAAGCCGGGTTAAAGTCAGTCTTGATATTTCTACACTACCTGAACTCCCGTAATTGTGAAGGAATTCGTATTATAATCCTTGCAGTCCAGTTGTCCTCGGCGATTGATGAAAAATACCCATCGTTCGTCGTCTCCTGCTGGCGGTTCCAGTTGCTCCTCGAAACTGAGAACACTGACGGTTCTCACTTCGTCCAGGTAAGAACGGATTTTATCACGAAGGACTTTATCTGAAAAATGATATTAAATCTGGTACTTTCAGTTATTTAAAGTTTGGAATGTTACTAGAATACAACCGTTTACAAAGTACCTAATTTAAAAATGCTTCATTTTTATACCAGACCTCATGGTCAATGAACCATTCTTAAAATTACTTTGTAAACGGTTGTATTCTGCAATGATGCAGATAACATTAGAATTTTAACGGACACATTTCTCTGTATTTCTTCGTTTATCTAGGATATCAAAGGGAAATACTTATTTATTTAAACTTTATTGCACTTAATTTACTTTAAAAACAAAGTTTTAAACGACTTCAATTTAGTACTCCGCCAAGCCACGAGAACACTTCCACATTTATTTTCCAATTTACCACATGAACTGATTTCCGAGAGCGTTGATTATTAGAGAAAAAAACCCAATCGCTGTATGTGGCCCGATAATATTTGAGGACTTCCTTCGATTCCATAGGATCACCTTTGGCACTTCATTAGTTGCTATTTCAACGGAATCTTATAAGAATCTGTGACGTACTTTTACAGTTTTATGTACATCATTGGGGAGTTGCAGGAGACATCTGTGGTCTGCATCATCAGTTCCACTTCACCACATTTATGATTTCTGGTTGTACTTACACGAGTTATAATAGAAAAAACCGAAATTACGACATGCTTGCCTAATATATTTGAAGTTCCCTGAATTCCTCATGGATCCCATCGTCCAACTGGTTTTTTTTTTAAATGGGACCAATCTGGAAGCATATAGGTACATGCAAAAAAATTGTACGATTCGGCTCATGAATTACGGAGTTCTGAGGTAACAAACATTTAAATATATATATATACACAACCGAATTGAGAACCTCCTCCTTTTTTTGAAGTCGGGTAAATATAATCGCTGGCTAGCCGATATAAAAAGTCAACCGGAAATTAGCAACTACATTAGTAGTTTGTTTGTTTTTCTGATACAATGCTCATATATTCTAATTTCTTATTTGGTACAGTCACCAGTAGAAAGTTACAAATATATACATATTTTTGTAACTTTGGCCGCATCTTTCTCTTTGTAGTCGACTGTACAATTAAACGCTTGAACCTACTAGCTAAAAAGAAACAAAGAAGTAAAGATTTTGAGTTCTTTTACGGTAACTAAACTTACCATAAGAAAGCTCGTCAATGTAATACGGTATTTTACCTCCGGGCCATATTTTAAACTTTATTTGCTCAGCCGGGGTCAAACCGAGTCCAAACGAATTACAATACGTTATATTGTTTTTTCCAGAGTAACAAATTGAACTTGGGTTTGGAATCTCGGTGTCACTCACAACATTTACATCTTCCTCCGTGATTTTATTCTCACCACTCTTGTTTTGTACCTCATCACTTTCTTTTTCATCGTCGATCGGGTGATCTGTGGCTTTTTCATCAGCATTAATAGGCTCTTGATTTGCATCTGGATTATCATCTTGTACCCCGCTATTTGTGTTTTCTTCTCCATATATCGGCTCTTCTGCAACAGAAGCATCTTTTTCGTCTGCATTAATAGGCTCTTGATTTGCATCCGGGTTATCGTCTTGCACTCCGTTATCTCTATTTTTTTCTGCATCTCTCGCGTCTTCCGCGACAGGATCATCATGTTTTTCCTCTGAATTAATAGGTCCTTCATTTGCGCCTCCATCCAAAGACAGCGCGTCATTACTTGCACCTGTATTAAAATATAGAAATATTTGTAATTATACACTGTTTTATACTAGAGGTGTGAGCTGTAAAACATGCGAGCCTGCATTTTTAAATTTTATTTTTTTATTTTTAAATGAGACTAAAAAAAACTACATTATTAACGAACCTGCTCCCAAAATTTCACGAGAATCGGTTGAGAAATGCGAACTGAAGATGAGAACTGCTGGACAGCGGGACAGAGGGACAGACATGCGGACACCGGACATACGAACGATTTTCGGACCAAGCTGAAGCATAGAACTTCGTTCGCTTCGCTCGCTCGTTCGATAAGTATGTCAAACATGTATTTACATACCCTTTCAAAGCAAGATAACAGATAGTTGTTAAATATTCGTGTTATTGTGATCTTCAGCTTCTTATTCCATCAAACTTTTTAATTTAACAAAATAATCCGCAGGTTTAATCAAACATTACCTTCTTCGGTTCTGAGAGAATCGCAGTTCTAACCTAACCTGACCTACATTTCTGGTAGCTGTTCGATTCAGTAAGGGTCGTGGTTTTAACTTTACCTATCGTACTTTTTTGGTTAGTTGGATTACGTTTTTTGACTAATAAATAGCTTGCCATATAGTATGTATGACCGAAGAATTCCCTTACTTCATAAATTAGTTGTTCCTCATACATACTTCCAACCCCTTTTAACCTCCTTAGAGGATGAATTAAAAAAAAACGCTGTAATTTATCCGAAGTTACAGTTTCCTTAGTTTAAAATTGTCTCGTTCCCCGTACAAACTTCCAACTCATTTTAGCGCCTTAACCCCTTAATCCTTATGGAATCAATTTCAAACAGTCTAAAACAGAAGTTACAAATCTCTTACCTAAAAATGTCTTGCTCTCCATACAAACTTTGAACGCCCTTAAGAGATGAATTAAAAAAACACTGTAATATGTTTTACAGTATATATGGTGCTACTTTCCCGCACTAGTGCGGAAAAGAGCACTTTTCGTGCATATGTATTGGCAATAGTAATTATTTAATTTACCACTTTAGGCTAATGCCGAAAATACGATTTATTATAGTAGTAGTTGAACGATCGAGCGAAGCGAACGAAGTTTTCTGTTAATAAGCTTGGGTAAACATTATTTCGTCTCTCCGGCTCCTAATTAATGACATAACTTTTAAACGTAATAATTCGCAGTCATGTATTGATAATTATTTAACTAATTTACCGTCTATAAAAATAGCATCAACGGAGGTCGATCATAATGGTTTAGCAGATGGACATGCTGCTATATTCTGTGGACTGACCGTAGAAACAGAAAATGTTACTAATAAAAATAGAGATCATATAGTATTAGAGAAAAGGTTCATAAATGATAAAAACATGCATTATTTTAGGAGTAGGTTGGCTAATGTAGGTTGGATGGATTTAGGGGTAAACAGAAAATGTTACTAATAAAAATAGAGATCATATAGTATTAGAGAAAAGGTTCATAAATGATAAAAACATGCATTATTTTAGGAGTAGGTTGGCTAATGTAGGTTGGATGGATTTAGGGGTAAACGGGTTCCTAGCAAAAATAACTGAAGTGTTCCAAGAAAGTTTCATCAAAAAGGAAAAAAAAGTTTGAGTTAATAATCAGTTTAAACAGACATGGATCACTATGGGTATCAAAACCGCTAGTATGATGAAGAGAGTGTTAAAAAATGTAGATAAATCATTCTGCCATCCTTCAATCATAGCTTACCGCGATAGATATGTTACCTTATTCAGGAAAGTTATCAGACATGCAAAGAGGCTTGCGACACAAGAAGAAATATGTAAAACTGGCGGATCAAGTAGGGGGATTTGGAATGTTGTTAATAGGCATAGAAATAAACACATAGGACTTGACCAGAACAAGCTAGTACTGAAAACAGAGAGTAGATATATAATTAATCTTCAAGATGTTGTAGAAATATTATCTGATCGTTTTGATTACATTAAGACTCGTAGTAAAGGTAATTTGCAATTAGCGGTTCATTGTCTGGAGCATAACAACCATGCTCACTACAATGATATGATTTGGTGGCCGGTTTCACCATCTGAAGTAGTAAAAACCGTGCAAGCAATGGAAAATAAAAATCCTATGGACACGATGAGATGCCAATATTAGTTTTTAAACAGACTATTGATTTGCTTTCAGAACCGTTAGCTTACTTTTACAATCAATGTTACGACCTAAGTACTTTCCCTGATCAATTGAAATTAGCCAAAGTAGTTAAGTAGTAGTGTTCAAAAAAGGAGTTAAAACAGACCCAAAAAATTACCGACCAATATCTCTTCTTCCAGTACTGTCAAACATTTTCGAGAAACTCATAAAAACCCGTCTTCTAAATCATCTGCAATATAATGCAATAATTAACCCAAGGCAATTTGGTTTCCAGAAGAATATTGGTACAATTGATGCAATAAACTATCTGGTTGATGATACGAGGGTCAAACTGAAAGTTCTTAGAAAATCAAAAACTGAGCAATCAAGCAACTTATTACTTTTATTATATCTTTTCAAAATAGCCTCCCTTCACATCAATACATCGCTGCATTCGATAGAACCACTGAGAAAAGCACTTTGCCCACTCGTCCTTAGGGGTCTCTTCGACGGCCTTTTGAAACGCAGCCACTGCTTCGTCGGCGTCCATAAAACGTTTTCCTCGAAGTTTTTCTTTAATTTTTGGGAATAAATAAAAATCACAAGGTGCAAGGTCGGGGCTATAAGGTGGGTGACCCAGTAATTCCACGTTTGCCGTCGCCAAATAGTCGATCGTTTGCTTGGCGGTGTGCGATGAGGCGTTGTCGTGGTGAAGCAGGATCCTACTGCGAGGCCGTTTTTCTCGAACTTTTTCCAAGACAAGTGGTAAACAATTGTTAGTGTACCACTTCGCAGTAACTGTTTTTTGATCCTCTAAAATAATTGTTGCGTAATGACCAGTCCTTCCGAAGAACGAGGCCACCATCTTTTTTCCCACACTTCGACCTCTCTTCACTTTAGTAGGCAACTCCTCGGAAGGAAACACCCACTCAGCAGACTGTCTTTTAGTTTCAGGATCATAACAGTAAATCCAGCTTTCGTCACCCGTAACTACGTCGAACACAGCATTTGAGTCACCTCCGTTGAATCTTTGACCCATTTCACGGCACCAATCAACACGACGGACTTTTTGGGCTTCTGTCAAATTATGAGGTATCCACCGGGCACAAAGCTTCCTCACCGCTAAATGTTCATGGAGGATTTTGTGGACTTGACTCATACCAATGGCTAAGCTTGTACGAATCTGCTGATAGGTTACTCTTTTGTCAGTCTCTATCATACGCCGCACAACACTGATGTTATCTTCAGTAGTCGCCGTAGAAGGCCGGCCCTCACGCAGATCATCAGTGAGATTAGTGCGGCCACGTTTAAATTCATTAAACCAGTTGTAAATAGTAGCACGAGATGGGGCTTCATCCTGAAAGGCCAATCGAAGTCTATCATAACTTTCTTGTTGACTTAAATTACATCGAAAGTCGTTAAAAATCATTGCTCGAAAATTTTCTCGCGTTAAATTCATGCTCACGTAGTACACACAATTTTCAATTTGCCGCCAAATCGTAAAACAAATGACAATCGAGTGGAATTCGTACACAAAAATATTAAGAAAGAGTTCCATTTTCAAATTTTGAACTTATTTTTTTATTATATTTATTACAAGTGGCCAGTTCTAAAGACTTTCAGAGTCGCCCTCGTATTATCGCAAAAAAACATTCAAAGAAGAGAGCAGCGGGCTTATTTGTCGCTCTTAGTTCTGCATTTGATACCGTGGACCATGATATCCTCCTCCGAAAACTTAATTTCTACGGAATTAAGGGTAAAGCCTACGGTCTCTTGCGTAATTACCTCCAGAACCGCTACCAATATGTAGAGATCAAAGATAATAACCTAGGTCGTGAAAGATCGATAAAGTCTGGGTTAGTTAAGTTAGGAAGAGGTATACCGCAAGGGTCTATCTTAGGCCCTGTTCTATTTATTATATTTACAAATGATCTTATCACCTATATTACTAATGTCTTACCGAATTGTAATTTGGTAATGTTTGCTGATGACACTAATGCTGTAATTCATGCTGATAATATATTAGAACTAAATCAAGTAGTAAATATGGCTCTTTCATCTTTTTGCGAATGGTTTACTTGTAACAATCTGAGTCTAAACGAGAGCAAAACTCAAATAATGCTGTTTAAACAAAACGCTAAGAAAACAGACAGTCTCCATGTAACTGTGAACGGTACCTGCATAGGCATAGTCGATAATGTAAAATTCCTCGCTAGCTAGCTAGACGCTATTGAGAACTCAGTCAACTCAGCCTGCTATGCCTTAAGAAGTCTTAGGGACGACATTGGTATAGAACAATTAAAAGTTGTGTATTATGCCTTAATCGAGTCCAAACTGCGCTACAGCATCATGTTTTGGGGTAATAGCTTTAAATATAATATTAGCAGAGCTCTTATCGCACAAAAAAGAGCCATAAGAATAATGTTTAGAATCCCGCAATGGGTGTCTTGCAGAGAATACTTCCAGAGATTAGGGATTCTGACGGTGCCTAGTTTATACGTCCTTATACTGCTCACTGAATTTGTTAAACATAAAACAAGGTTCGAAACATATGAAGAACAAGAGATTCGTGTACTCACGCGCACCAGAAATATGAAAACACTTTTGCCCGATGCGATGACTACTATAGAGAAGCAATGTACTAGGAACCAGACTGTTAAGTTGTTTAATAAACTTCCTGTAGAGCTAAAAGGCATCGTAAAATATAATAGATTTAAGGAAAAATTAAAGCAATTTTTATTAAGAGGGTGCTTTTATTAAGAGGGTGCTTTTATAGTGTTGACGAAATATTTGATAGAGAGTAAGTAGAGTGTGTAGTTATTAGATATAAGATATTATATTGTTAGCTGTAAGAAATTCAAGCACAATCTTGTATTGTTTACTGAATAAATATGTCTATGTCTATGTCTATGTCTACAGGTCGCATTTCACAACCGATTCTCATGAAATTATGTGAGCAGGTTCAATGATTCTAAGAATTTCGCTGTCGATTCAGTTATTCGACATAGGAAATAAAAGACCTGGTTGCACTCCGGGAGTGCCGGCAGCAGTGAAAACTAGAATAATATTAATTTTGCAAGAAAAAAAAACTCTCCCCTCCCCTTCTCCCCACCACCCTCCTCCGCCCCCAAGCCCCGTACGTCTTACATCAAAAAAACTTATCAACGTATTCCGCAAATCCGTATTTGCATTAAAAAATCTTAAAAATCCGCGTTTTGAATGCGCAGCTCTCGCTTTTTGTATTCGTCACTGGCAACACTAAATCTTACGGTCACGTGACCTCCTACGCTCCTACACCTGTGGCGAGTTTAACAATTTTTCCCCATCCCAAAAAGTGCACAGCGCCGCTAAAGAAGTTTTCACTTCAAAAATTGTTTTGTAAAAGACTGCATGGCTCGCGAGTTCTTCAACTCACTGAGTAACTTATATGTACTTAAAAAATTAATATAGCGTACAATTAGGAAAAAGAAGGAATTGAGGGAGATTTACAGTTAAAGAAAATTTACTGTAAAATAAAATATATCTTAGGCATAACAAATTAATAGTTCGTCAGGCAGCTGTAGTTTTTATATCATACTAGCTTCTGTCATTGACTCCGTCCACGTGGATCTCGTTTAATATCGTAGCTCCATACAAACTTTCACCCACCATTTCACCCCCTTAGGGGATAATTTTCGGGATAAAAACTATCCATGTCCTTCCCCGGGACTCAAACTATCAAAATTTAATCGAAATCGGTTCAGCGGTTTAGGCGTGAAGAGGTCACAGACAGACAGATACACTTTCGCATTTACAATATTAATAGTATGGGGATATTGGGGATGGATTCACATTTTGTGTGAATTATTTTTCAATACTTTTTATTTTTTCTAGTAACGTGTAATCATTGGAAATTGATGAAGGTCTGCTGATGGGAAATTATTTCTATAAAAATCTAGTCAGAACACCTTCAGGCAATTGCAATTTTAGGACTATCGATAAAGGTACCCATAGACTAACTTCAATAGCGTCACAACATTTATGGCACGTCTTACGTACTGATATACATTCTCAGGGACACCTAATTTAACTGTGCTAGAATAGAGAGACAGCTCATCTTCATTTCGATTTCATTATCATCAGTCTCAGCCTATGTTTGTCCTCTGCTGACCATAACTTCTCTATCAGTGCGACACTATCCCAACATTCCCAACTCTAGTCCTATCCAGGTTTGACCTGCGATCTTTCTAATGTCGTCAACCCATCGAGCTAGTGGCCGACCGACGATTTTTTTTACCCGTCGACCTTACTTACCTTGAAGCTTAACATTTTTTTCATCCTCACTGGATGTTGATAGATCGGACAAATCACCTCCACCTGAAAGAAAACCGTTCGATTGAGTTGTTCCAGTCTGATCCCTTGAGGGATCCATTTTATTAGTCACTTTGTTCCTGTCTGACCCTGTGTGGTAGGATCACAATTAAATTTTAACTGAACGAGCGAGCGAAGCGAACGAAGTTCTCCACTTCGGTCGCATTTTTTCACCGAAGTTCGTGAAGTTTTGTGAGCAATTATATAGTTTTTTTTGTGGAATATTTTTTTTAAATACAGGATCACGTTTTCTACAGCTCTTAGAGCCGGGTACACTAAATAAACACGAAAAACTAAATTCCGAAAGTCGGAATCACGACTTGCAAAATATCGATTTTTATAATTCCGAATGTTTATAAACTCCTAATATTCATAAATTAGATTCTTATCCCTTCAGCTGTGGCGAAAAAACATGGCCGCTTACACACGTCTGTGGCACCCTCTGAGGGACGCTCCACCTCCAAGGTTTGTGGGGTGAAGTGATTTGGTAAAATTAAATTTTCTTTAGTTTTTTTACATAATCACAGCCAGGATTTTGGACGAAACTCGATCTATATTAAACTATCAAACTGCAACGATATATCATCGTTACATTAAAGTCGTATTAAGGCTATCTAGCTGACCTCGTCACCAGGTCACCGAAGTTTACGACATATTTTGGTCATTTTTAATATAATAAATTGGATATTTGGGGTATTTAATGGGCTTAATTTGAAGAAATTAGTGTTATACTTATTTGAAAAACATAAAATGGGAGGCTCATGAGTATTTTTTTTACACTAGACCATTTGAAATATTCTACCAATATAATGCCTACACTCAGAAGTTGCTCGTGTGGGCTTCGATTTACATGTTTATATCTGAAGTGTTTTATACTGTATGTAATCAAATTCATGCCTAAACAATACATTTGGGCCATCAACTAGGTGTAACCGAAGCTTTTTTTATTGTAGGTGCAGTAGGTTTTATGTGAGAGTAAAATGAAAAAAGTATGTCTACTTTGACACAAAATAACCTCTTCCAAACGACTGCAATTATCACAGCAACCATGGGCTTTAAACCAAACAAATTTGGTTGGAAGCATCTTGATTAAATATCCTTTCAATTAAAATTACAACATTAATACCAGTTAAACAAAAAACACGTAAAATATGAACATTACAACAATGAAAATCAAGACCATTTCGAAAAAAAATGGTTTGCTTAGTATGGATATACCCTTACCCACATGAGTTTGTAGTAGCGGTACAACCTGATGAACATGAAGGAATAGTGGTGATTTCTGAGTGGTCTCTCGTCTGTGTAGAAATTAGTTCTTACTTACGATGGTTCTTCGTAGATTGTACAAGCACCTAAATAACACAGCACACAGCTCAGTTAACACTTATTGAAACTATGATAGCACATGAACCATCGTATTCGTGCTTACAATCGAAAGCGCCACTCACTCACTTGATTAGTCGGAAGAGTCCGAACGAGCACTAAAGAGACACCTGAATATTTATTAATATTAATATTGATAAGCACATTAGGCACATCCACAAACACTAAGTATTTATCTAATGTTAGTTCACCGACATAAAGCCAGACAATAGCAACAAATCGCGAGCACAACACAAGATCCAACTTTTCCGTTAATAGATACGAATTACGAACGTTGCAAGACAATCAACCCATGGCGTATCCATATTATGAAATCGCGCTGGTGCGCTGAGTAAGTGACGTCACGAGGTCTCATGTGAGCATCCCTCGGAGGGAAGTTCCTTGACGGCTACCATCCCTCTGAGGGTTCTGTTATGACCGTTATCAATTTCGATCTATTTATCTACTTTCGGGCGATTGTTAGTCCATTTCCAACATTTTAAATAAATTTTCGATAAATAGCGGTGATATTAATAGCTGTTAGTAATTCTAAATTAGTAGAAACACGCTAAAAAACCTGTAAGCAAATTTTGTCCATGAGTAGGTATGGTGTGTTAGCCACAAGTTTATTATCGTTAATCAACTAAAAACTATATTTTTTTAACAGAAAACGAAGGATTATTTACATTTCTCCAAGATATCTCCTTCTGGCAACGAAAATTCGCACTAAAACCATTAAAACTCACTCGCGAAACTCGACCGTGGTTAACGCGCCAGTGGCAGTTTTAGACTACCGATCAAATTCAAAATTTTCCTCCAATGGCCATTGAAATTGTCGCTTGTTAGCTGTCTCGCTTCATTGGCTATACGTTTCAATGGATTAAAACGAGATCAATACACGAATGGCGGTTTTATTTCTAAGAAAGTAAGCACAGCCAATGCGCCCCTCCGAGGGGGGCTCCACCAACCTGCAGGAAAAAATATGAAGCCCACAGAGGGATGACCACAGCTGAAGGGTTATACATCCGAAATTTTTAATTGTCTGACGGTTACAATTTTATTATAATTATTTAAATTCCGAATTTCAATACACCGAACAATAAAAAGTCCGACTGAATAATCCGAAATATCAAGTCTTTTGAATTCCGATTAAGTACTAAAATACCGATTTGTAAAATTCAGAATATTACACCGACCATCATAAATACGACTAAACAAAAGTACTGGTACCTACTGGTAAAAAACCTACAACATCCAAAAGAAAATATAACAAACATAACTATTTTAAAATTGTACGTAAGTATATATTACGTCAATATTAGGTACTAAAAAAGTTTTCGGTTCTGGCGCTTCGCCGGCCGCTGCCGCGGCGCGCTCGCTTCGCTCGCTCAGCTCGCGCGCTTTAGAGTTGCGGTTCTTCGCTCGCTCTCTCTCTCTCTCTCTCTCTCTCTTGCTTTGCTCGTCGTCGTACCTACACCGACTTGCCTTAGAGTCTCTCTGAAGCAACTTTGAACTAACCTTGCGCCTTTCTGTATATTCTTTACGGAAAATAGGAATCTTAATATAACACCGGGGTTCAAAATCCGAATATCATAATTCGTAATATAATGAAATTCCGATTATTAAACACACGAAGTTTATTTCGCCGAATGTCAAATTTCCGAATTAGCGATCAAATTGCGGAAAATTGATAATCATTATTATAAAAATCGATTAAAAAAACAATCGGAATTCTGGAATTCGGTAAAATAAAAGTCGTGTTTTTTAGTAAAGGAAATTATAAGTCTTAAGAATTATGAAATTCGGAGTTTTGAAAATCGGAATAAAATATTTCGGAGTAGGTATTTGGGTTAGGCTGCACTATTTATTTTATTCCACAGTTAGATCGTAGGTTTATTTACACAAAGGATCAGACGAAATATTAATAATAGTGAATCTTCGAGTACGGCGAGTGGACATCCTCGATCTTAGTACCTAATGACGACCCATCGAGCCAGTGGCTGATCGACGCCTGTTTTGCCTTACTTGTTTACCTTTCAGCTTAACAATCTTTCCTTCATTGTCCGAGCCGGATGATAAATCGGAGTCAGCTGCTGGAGCTGAAAGAAAACCGTTCGATTGAGTTGCTCCAGTATGACTGATCCTTTGAAAGACTTCTTTTTAGGGTTCCGTAGTCGACTAGGAACCCTAATAGTTTCGCTTTGTCTGTCCGTCCGTCCGCGGATAATCTCAGTAACCGTTAGCACTAGAAAGCTGAAATTTGGTACTAATATGTATATCAATCACGCCGACAAAGTGGTAAAATAAAAAGTGTGTTTTTTTTATTAGGGTCTCCTCTATACGTAACGTGGGAAGTGTTTTTTTTTTTCATTTCAACCCTAACGTGTGATATAAATAATAATAAATAATAAATCGACCTAGTCCCATAGTAAGCTCAATAAGGCTTGTGTTATGGGTACTAGACGACGATATACAGGTTGGGCCATAAGGGTGTTGGCAGTTTGAAAATTAAATTAAAAATAAACTGCTAATCGTACAGTATTTCAATTAATATTTTTATAAAGTACAGTAACTGGAAATTTTATGACTTAAAAACAATGTGGTCCAAGTGACGTCCCTCCGTTGCTTATTTCCACAATGTGATGTTCAGCGACAAGGTGAATTGCCATTTAAATGGTCACGTGAACAAGGAAAATTGTCGGATCTGGTCAGAGACTAATCCACAACGCTTGCATCAACGTCCACTTCACAGCCCTAAGCTCGTCGTGTGGGCCGCAGTAACATCAACGGGTGTCGTGGGGCCATACTTTTTTGGCCAAAACCTGCAACTCCGCCTTCAAGAGTGTCAAGCAACGGAGGGACGTCACCTGGACAACATTATTTTTAAGTGAATAAATTTCCAATATCTGTATTTTTTTTAACTATTAATAAAAATGTTGTATGATTAGTAGTTTTTTTTTTAATTTAATTTTCAAACTGCCAACACCCTTGTGGCCCGCCCTGTATTTAATAGATAGAAATACTTAAATACATAGGAAACATCCATGACTCAGAAACAAATATTCATGCTCATCACACAAATATTATATATTGTTGGATAGGTATTTAAAAATAAATAGGGGTTTGCTAGGATCATTTTTTGCTAATGTTAATATTTTTGGAGATAATCGCTCCAGAAGTAAAAAAAAATGTGTCCCCCCCCCTAACTTGTGAACCATAAGTTTTAAAAATATGATAAAAATCTCAAAAGTAGAACTTTTTAAAAACTTTCTAGGAAAATTATTTTGAACTTGATAGGTTGAATAGTTTTTAAAAAAAATTACAAAATAATTTGTAGACGAAAAACTACGGAACCCTACACTGAGCGTGGCACGACACGCTCTTGGCCGGTTTTTTTTATTTTAGTTTGTTCCGGTCTGATCCTAGTGTCAATCCACTAGGATCAGACCGGATAAAACAAAATTAATGTCTTTCCGATTTTTACACAATTGGAAGGATGGGAAAGTAAATTTAACTTATTTTATTCTGGTTGGATCCTAAGTTAATTTACACAGTCACAATCCTCTATTCCTCCATAGACCGAAATAACTCGTACGATACAATTATGTTGGCAAATTAAATAAATTGTCCCCGACGTTTCGTATGTATCGCAACATCCGTGGTCACGGCTCATTGTCTCTGTCGCTCGAGTACCATAAACCATAGGTGCGATAGAGACGGAGATATACGAACAAATTGTGATAAATTTTCGTGTGATATCAGGTAGGTTTACCACGTAACTTCAGATTTGGGTGTGCTAAAAATTGTACATCCTGTTTTTTTTATACTCTAAGTTACAATACAGTTACCATTACTTACCTGCCGTGCAAATAACAACTAGTAAACATAATTTAAAACTGCTAAAAACAAGGTTTGGTGGCATTTCTAGTCCCGAAAACTTAATAAAAATGGCAGCTCGTTTGCTGTTCAAGTGTTGAAAACTACTTATTTGACGTCGTAAACGCGATAAGAAAGTTTATAGTATATAACTTCACTTAAACTCAAGCTATGATATTGTTGCATATATAT
This sequence comes from Epinotia ramella, assembly GCA_947578815.1. Lineage (NCBI taxonomy): Eukaryota > Metazoa > Arthropoda > Insecta > Lepidoptera > Tortricidae > Epinotia > Epinotia ramella. The sequence goes on from OX388206.1 coordinate 22,110,341, forward strand.
TTATTTTGCATGGAGATCGTTGCTGATATTTTTCACCATTCTTTTATCGATGCGCTATGAGACTGTTTGATTTTTATTTAGTGTAAGTAAATTTAATTGTGATGAATAAATGACATTTGTCCCTTATTTAAGTTAAAAGTGGAGGTGGGAAACATTATATGGAAATATAGGTCTCGGTTTCACAACACCTTTAAATACTTGCTAATGAAATGAAAATGCTTATTACTAGGTCTATGAATCTTTTACACTGTCACATAACTTTATCCAAGCGCATCATTCTAAAAATCGCATGCACTTAAGGAATGCAAAAATACTTGTGCGCAAAAAATTATTCACGCTATTTCAAATTCAGCCACGCCATTCGTATCCCTTATGACAGATTTCTCAGTTCATAAACATAAATTTTCCAACGTGCGCGATACTCGTGGGAACGTGCCTGAGGCCCCGCCGACCACCAACACGGACTGACTTTTCACTTTCGAGCCCCCAGCACAGGCAAAAAACAACCTTACGACCACCACACAAAGCTGATACTCGCATTCCTCCAAACACTTTGTTAGAAAATGAAGCCGTTTCAGAAAAGTTCGCGCTATCCGAACGCGCTACGGTTGCGGTCGCAATAAAACAAAATGGCGGAGATATGACAGTATTCGTTGCATCACCGAACGTGAGCATAAATTTTAAGAGGAAACATCATCGTATATCGAACTGTGGACATCCCTGGGCGCTGTATTCGTACGGTCCACTACGTATGCGTCGACGTCGAAGGAAGGATAAAATAACTTGACAGGGCTGGCCCCGGGAGGGAAAGAGAGGTGAGTTGAAGCGTATTGTGAGCCGATACGTAATAGACGATGCAAAGTAAGACAGACAAGGTGATGTCGACAGATAAATGTCTAATGGAGATGTAATGTCTTGTACGTTCGCGGTAATAATAATATGTCATGCTGTATGCGTAATAAAGTGATGTAATTGAGTGGCCAATCGGATAACATTAAGAGTACGATATATATATATGGCTGACCGGGAAGTAGTTGAATTATAATTTGACAAGTCAAGTAGGTAGTTGGTTCATTATGTGTTAGTGATTGCCTCCTTTCACCCTTATATTTACTTGCAATAAGAGCGGTGAGCAGTGTTTTTTTTTCAATCGATTTTATCATGGCGCTACTGGAAATTAATTATTCGCAATTAATTATAAAACCACAGTAGGTACCTATAAACTAAACTGAATCGTACTCTTATAAATATGTGTTCGGTTATCTGAACCTAAGAAAAAGAACATTAGTAAAATCTGGGGGCACGGCAGTGCCCCCGCCAAGTCGAGCGCGAAGCAAACATTTTATTTTGCCAGAATAGACGGCTGGTCTGGCAAAATATTTTTTTATTATCGACTTTGGCTCGATGCAGTCGCGTGAGGGAGATGGGAGTTCTTATTCGAGTTAAGCTTCGAGAAACAGGCGTGATTATATGGATGAATAAATATATTTAGTCACACAGCCAAACGTTAAGACAAGTTAGTAGTTTACCTTTGAAACCACAGACATACTTTAGCACGCACTTATGCGTGCGAAATATGCTCTACGGGGCGTAATTCACAGCACATTTATGATAGAGTTCAATTATATTGTTTACCGACTTTGTGTGATGTTTTATAATACAATTTTAGTACCTATTGAATTCTTTTGCAAACTTTCTTATCTTGTCTAGATTAGAATTGATACTAGAATAAAAAAAACTGTAATAAATAAGAATAGGGGTTTTATCTGCCAACATTAACTACCTTGCATTTCACGAAGGAAGGATTTGACGAAATTAGACTTACGTCATAATAATAGGAACACGCCTTCGTAAAATGCAACAACTGTATGGATTATTTAATTTGACCGACTTTTTATAATACTGCTATTTGAATTGGAATCTTCTTCCTAGGACGGTAGAGTTGCTTTTTGAATGGACTACTTTTATGCAATTTGGCCAACTCAAATACCTAGTCACATCACAACCACAAGTATACCTTAGTGATGGACATACGTCACAGAGACACTGGCACGCCTGAGTTTGCCAATTGCGTTACGGTCGACATCAAAGATTTTTACAATTTTGCACCGTATTCCTTTGTAATAAAGGGTAAAGTGTATACAACATCTTTGACGCCGACGGTACGTACATATTTGTATTTAAGTACAACCTTCATTGTAATGGCGGTTACATACTCGTACACATCCATGCGGTGGAGCCAACAGAAACTGTTAACCATTCAATAGTGTGTGCCTTGCGTTAGGAATCATCAGGAATGTGTTGTATAGGAATAAAAGAGAGTGCAACTTTTTTGATCGATTTTGTATTTTTAGTAACAACTAATCAATATTTTAATTATAAATAGTTACTGCTAATGTACAACCAATACTATAATAAAATGTGTCAACCCCAAAAGTGGTCATTGGACGAAATATAATTTCAAAAGGTACATTCATCTATACAACAATAGTGAGATTCAGATTAGTTCAGCTGATTTCAATTGTATTTTTAACTAAGATTTACAATTAAAATTGCTACTTTCTCATAAATAACTTAAAATATCAAATAAGGGTTTATTTACATGCGTAAAATTAATTTAAACTGCATTTTATTCGGAGAGACTTTAAAAAAACTGATAAAACTGTCAAAAATAAAAAGGGAAATATTAAAAATGGCACCAATTGAATTTGATCGTGTGGTTTCTGGTTGTTTTAAATTAAGGTTAAAATACTTTTATCACAATAGATTTCATGTTAAAATTCAAAATAATGGCTTCACAAATCCGTCATGGATATTATAACTACAAAATTATAAAATACTTCAGTCTTTTTAAGTCCTTGTGGTTACCACTCGGCTCTCGTACAAAATTACAAATTTACATTGCCACTGGTTACCCAATAATCAGCACATTACAATATCGAAAGTAAATTTGAACGCAAAACAACTTTGCGACGCGGAAACCAAAAAATGTATATTGATTCGAATCCTAAACCTAGCGTAGATGAATCTTCATAATGAAAACCTTTACATTTAATATGATTATGAGAAATAAAAATATGCCATGTAAGTATATATATAACAACTTACATGACATATTTTTATGAAAAAGCCTCAGGACTATTTAGCAAAAAATAATGACTACTTGGAATGATTTGAGCACTATTTACGTTAATTAGGAAGAAATTACACAAAAGAAAAGCTTTTCTTTATCCAGATTCATCTTAACATTAATTTACTTTGAAACTATATTTTAAAGTAAATTCATGCATAATAAAAACAAGTTTTCAATAAATATTAAAAAGAAACCTACATTGACAATATGTTTGCCATAAAGGGTATTGTTATTTTACCTAGGAAGGCTGGTTTATGTATAATACTTACTGGCTAACTATTTTATATCACATATGAAATCATCATTCACGTACGATATATTTTCATAATAAATCCCTTTGAGGCAAACTATCGAATTTGGACAGTCAAGTTTAGTACTTAGTATTATGGGATATTGAATGTTGCCTGATATCCACTGAGGTTTAAAACGCCATGGCATATTAGGCATTTAGAAGCTTGAAACACGGTAACATGATACCTAGTATGCTTCTTGATAATATGCCCCTAAATGCTCTTGGAAATTGTACGACGATAAATTTAATTTACAATCAATTACAAAATCACACTCCAAACTCAAGGGATACGTAGGTTATTCTTCAATCTGTCATATTAATTAGTGGAAAATAATCAACGGTGGTTTATTAATATTAACTGTTAAATCAATCAATCAATCAACATTGTATATGTCATGCAATAATCAATAGTTTGTTGTAGATAACTTCTACTAAAATCCGATAAATCGGCAATATAAAGTTACTAAAAAGTAACGCATGCTTTTAGACGGGGACATACATTAATGACAGTGTAAATGGACGAGCAAATGTAAAATGTACCACAAGTGTCCAGCTCGCGTGTTCATTATCTCCGACTATCGGATGCAGCACGCATACAATATTATACGTATAATACTGATTATTTAATTCGTTTAATATTTAATTAAAATTCTCGAGAGCGTTTATCTCGTAATGTGGGACACTTTTACGACGACTACGAGCGGGCTGATAACACGCCCCCAGCGTCCGCGAAGACACCCTATGCCCTCGGAATAAGACACAGATTCCAATAACAAGCCTAATTATAATATGAAAATCATACTTATAAGATAATTTCGCTTTTGATGCAACAGTTATACGTGCGTGCACAGAAGGATGCTTTAATATAACTAATTAACCCGATATAATCATTGCAATTGTTATATCCAAGTATAACTATCCGCAAAAACAAAATCTATCTATTATACACAACTTTGAAATGATATTAAGAAATATCAACTAAAGTCAGAATAAGCGTAGCGTAGGTGTCTCCAGTCGGAGCGCAGTCAAACGGAAATAATACGTATAGGTACCATATCTAAAATAAATAAATTATACACCTGACTGCATAAGGAAACCAATAAAACCAATTCCAATAGTACGAGGGATGACAGGCTGACAGAAACAAATCGTCATTAAACTGGTCTCATTAGTTTCCGAATGACAGTGTTCACAAAAAATAACGTTACTAGATCACATGTTCGCACTTAATAGCCAAATAAATTAACCAGGCGAGTGGGCCGAGATTACTACACAGTATATCGCTTATTTTAATTTCACGCCGGATCATTTATACGCGTAAAAAAGAAGAAATAAACAGTGATACAGAACTATTTACATAAGTCAACATGAATTACGATTTCGTCGACTCCGATAGAAGAAAAAGTGAAGCGATTATATACACGGTCCGTTATCGCCTCGGAGCACTTTAAACGGGTCCACTCTCGAGTCCGAGTCACAACCACCAGAGTTTCTAATCACAAGTGTAACTGGTACACAGTCCAGCGTCTGACGCCTATAAGCACGTGTGAACCACCTTCTCCGTGTGGCAGAGCTTGCACTTGACCTCGCAACACCAGTGGAAGGTGCAGTTACACCGCTCCACCACGTTCATGATGTCAGTGCGGTAGCCCCGGCCGCAGCACATGAGGTCGCAGCCGTCGACGCCGAAGCTGGTGTCGTTGCAGGTGCGCCCGTGCGTGCCGGGGATGCCCAGCCGCGGGTTCTTCTCGCAGAAGCCCGGCGACGCCTCGAGGTACACGAGGTCCTTGACGCCCGGCGACTTGTGGTCGGGGTTGTGCGGCCGCAGCTGGAACCCGTACCGGTTCCGGCGCGGCGCGCGGTGCGGCGCCGCGTCGTTGCGCTGCGCAGGCGCCTCCTGGTCCGCGTTGTGCATCATGACGCGCGACGCGCCGTCGAACCTGTCCTTCAGCGCATCGCCCACCGACCGAAAGCTCGGCAGCCGCATCCAACACGTCTTCACCGTGCACGACCCCGACATGCCGTGGCACTTGCATTCTTGCCGCATCTCCGTTTGCACGTGCTGCCGACAAAACAATACTATTAATACATCGTAGAACGCCTAGGAGGGGGTCCGGATAGAAGCATTAGATACATAATGATGTACGAATATCTTTAAATTCCTTCGATAAGCGTCGATAGTAGTGATCGATGATTCCTTAAGCGCACTCCGTCGATCGCATCTCACGATCGAGCAAATTGTTACAAATCGTGAGGTGGTGGGCCGGTCGTCACCGCGTGTGGACTGATCATAAATCATGATCTAGGGACATTCATCATTCTTAGAAGGTAGATAAATGACGTGAGGACGGAGACAGTAAATATTTTACTATCCCCAAGCGCAGGCGCTTCGTAGAACGTGGAACGCGTATTTATTCATTGTACGGTCGAGTGTCCAAATATGTGTAAAACAATCGATGGAATGTTGTGAATATTCATCAGGTGGACACCCAGTGCGTGTGTCGTGACAGGAATTAAGCGCGTGGCTTAATGATGCGGCTGGGTGGCTCGAGGCGCCCGTCGACCCTTTTTGATGAATTTTAGGGGGGAACAGACAGTGGGTATGCAAATGGTGGGTGCGGTGGGAGGGAGCTGCGCGGGCGCAACGAATGGGTGGCGGTCGCGCCGGCCCGGCCCGCGGCGTAATTAATGCACGGGCGACGCGTCAAGTGGCGAGGATCGATCGTCACCCGTAATGGTAATGTAAACACGCCAGACGACAATGCCTGTCGTTGGCTCGATAGCCGATTGTTTTATTTAATGGATGTTTATGAGGTGCTACCGGCTAAGTGGCTATTGGATAAGCGTTGATGGATGGAGTGGGCCAATCGTGTGGACTTACCGCTCGGCCGGCTTCGTTGTTGTGTAGGTTCATTTTTTCTCTGAGGGTCTTGCCACGTTCGCCGGTGTCGACGAATTCGCGGCTGAAGCGAAAGCCGAAGCCGATGTTGTCGCTGCAGCCGCCCCACTTCCAAACGCGCACGTTGTTGGCGGCGGCGGCGCGGCTGCGGTGCGGCTGGCGGTCGACGTGCGAGTAGTCGCACGTGCACGACTCGATCGCGCCCTCCGCGCAGGCGCGCGACACCGCGTGCGCTACTCCTGCGCTCGTTATCGCGTATATAAACGCGGTTTCTCGGCAACCTACAACAATAAATAACAAACTGTAGTTTTTTCACTTAGAGCTTTCGCTTTTCATTTAATTCACGTTAACTTTTAATTCAATTCACTGTAGTTTTAAATTATAATGGGGAATAAAATGCCTGCGCGATGCAATATGCGAATGGAATGGTTCAGTTCAATGCATTTCTCAACTTGACATGTTTGGCATTTCATACAAATTAATTAGTTCCAGTAACGGAGGGCCTTATTTTAATTACATTTATTGCGAAGGGTAGAAGTATTAAAAATATTTCGAAACGAGTCGTAAACAAATCGTATATGGCGCAGCCCTGTGGCACGATCGGTATTAGGTTAATTATATTGAGATACCCATTGTCGTTTTATGAATTTATGGGTATGTTAATTAAAAGTGGGGACGACATTCCGAGCAAACAGAATAAGTCATGTTGGGCTTCGGATCGGATTTAAGATGGAGTTGGAGCACAAAGCGAGCTTCGCCCGGTCCATTCATCCGAGGACGACTCGGGCGCGCATCCCGTATCGAATGCTATAAATAATTAATGGTCGGCATTAGAATCAAATACTCATAAAATACAATTAAAAGAGAGAGGGTATCTATATCTCCACGATTGAAAATAAAGAAGTGCCTTACCTACCCGAGAGATTATAAATTTGATCATTACAAGTGGTACGCGCGTCGATTCCTCTCTCTTAATATCGATTTAATAACCCCAGTGCTCGATTAAAGCGAGCCCAACTCTTTGTCTACGCAACGAGACGATATTATTAACGGACCTGAATGAATAATGAATGACCGCCTAGCCGTCGAACATAATTAAATTTACATTCGTTCAAAAAAATGTGCATAAAACTTTCTCGGCTGTCTCGTATGGACATTATCTCGTTATTAATTCGCGTAGACATTGTAATTTTACGGCGTAATGCGTATTAATAACTCGGGTATTGTTAGTGTGGGTCTCATTATGGGGTCCGGCGCGTCAAGGCCGGGCTGGAATTCCTCGCGGGCTATAAAGTCAGGCTCGATCTCTCGCGCGATAGGCCCTCGATTAACGTAAAATTAGCAATTAATGCCGGCCTAATCCCCGGCCGTGTCACCTCCGGTCGTACGATCACAAACATACGGCGCGCGAGCGACGCCTTTGGTGGGCTGCCGGCCACCTTCCCGACCGGTAAAAACGAACGACTCCTTTATGGATGTAAAAATAATAAGGAACGCGTATTTGTTGTTATTTATATTAAAAATATGTGGAACGAGCCCGGAGCGCCAGCGTTATTAAGGACTCAATAAGCAAATGAAATCATTTTTTTATTGAGATGTCATCGTGCACCGATATAAATTACGAGACGCACACTGCCGCGCGGCCCGTTTTTTGTTCGCTTTGGGATGTTATACAAAAGTATTTTATTCAGCAATTACTTTAGACGTTCGACTGGGAATTTTAATGTCAATTTCGCCATCATTCAATGCTCGGACGAAATTAATTCACGGTACGGATACGAATACGAGCGTCGCAGAGCGGGGCATTTATCTTCAGTAATGACTTGGAAACGTTCTCTCGCATTAACTATAACGAATAGGTGCGGGCCAATTAAATATGGCACACGTAAATAACAATCGTAAAGTAATAGCTTTCGGCTAACGCATCATCGCGGATCGTTTTTTTGTAAACAAACGTCTCTCCAACTTTATAACAAGTACGAGTATAACGTTTTTATCTTTTCGAAACGCAAGATTCCGATTTATAGTCGGGTTATAAAACGGTAGAGGCAGCACACTGAGTCAGCGAGTGCGGAGGTCTGGCGACGGGGAGTCGGCAGGTGCTCGACCACGTGCTGAGCCCAATAAACGACTTCATAACGCGTAGATATCTGTCCACACATCTGTCAACAGACATCTGTGAATGAGTGCCCGCTGAGATTTTAATGCCGCCTCTTTCTCGGACCAACGGTACGGCTAATTAATAAACCGCACTTTTTAATCGCTCTCCGAGACTTTTCGAGGCTTCCATACCTCCGATGATTCACCGCCGAGCCCCTGGCCTTTACATAAATTAGGAACTCCTCTTGTTTTAACACGCGGGACAATATTTGCGCAACTATAAATAATTGTGTAATTTACGTCCGTGACCGGGGCCCATCCGTTTCCCGGCCAACAAAGCCGATTGTAGCGTTTTGCAAATAAATCGCGACGTAGAAAAATTATGACAGATGCAAAGAGGTTTCATCCGAGAGGTCACATTAGTCACGGCATTAAATAAAATGTAAATGTCCTTCCTCGGCCCTAATTAACCGCCCAAACAACTATAATCCGACACCGGCCATACGTAACCTGCGCCACGGACAATAGTGCTGCGGGTGCGCGCTTTAAATTTATAATATTTAACGCACCCTATTATTTTATTATGGCAATTTTATCCCATCAAATCGCAGTCAAATAAGAACAAACATGAGTAATGTTAATCTATAAAAGTAAATTATTATTATAACTGATAATAAAGTGCTGTCGGTGGATTATCTGTGCGGATAATGAATGGTCCACGGGTCGGTTTACAGCGAGCAGCGAGCGATAATTCCATCCCGAGGATTGGCAGTTAAGGCCAGGCGTTGGGAATTTATAAAAATCAAAATCTCGTAAATCGGATCGTCCGATCGCTCGTGTGAAATAAAACTTAATCACTGTTGACGCTTGACGAACACCTGGCCCGCGCCGAATCATTCAATAATTCAATATTAATACACTAATTAAATACGTTTCTGTCCGCATTAAGTCATCACGCCTAAGTGTTGCCACAAGATTAATAAGAAGGATTGACTTATGACGGTTCGCGCGTCGCGCCTCTTGTGGCTTATTATTTACAACGACTTACATTATTCAAATTTGATGGGACGTAATTACTCAAAACAGCTATAAATCACCCGTTTATAAAAGGAGCCACGGCGTTTGACCGGTTTGGACGGCCCGTGTGGCTCTATCGAACTATGATGAACTCATTACGGATTTGTATTTATACTGTCTTTTACGACCGCGTAATGACATTTTATCTTCTGCAGCAAGAGAAATGACTCCGATGTGTTTCGCCGAAAAACACATAAAAATTACTCGCTACCGTCGACTTAAGGTGCCGTTACGAAAATGAAAAGAACGTTCAATCCAATAGTAGCTAGCCATTAAGGTGCAAAAACAAAACAAAAGTGAACTAGTAAAGGTAATTTTGCTATAAAGGAACGTCGAGAATGAGGCAATAAAAAGCAATAATTCATTTTCGTTATGCCGTGTATGGGTGATAATTTCACATTGATTCCGCGGTCCGAGCCTTCACTGCGACAATTGAGAATTACGTCGGCCGTATATCACTCATTGTGAGTGGCACAAAGCCGGCTACCACTCGGCCCGCTACCATCCGCCACCGCTCTCGGCCTGCCATTTCCATTCCCATTCCCATTCACGCGACAGACAAAGACATTTGTTTTCAAACTCGAAAAAACTACCGAAAATAATTCCGTTTCAAGTGAGCTGTCAATAAACAATAACAGGCAGCTCGAATTGAAACTTTTGATAGGTCGTAATTTCACAGGACAAAAACTGAAATTCCCCCCCAACTTTTTGCCGTACCAGACCACGCCAGTAGAATAAAAACGAAGCGACGAAACTTCTGTATCTCAAAAACAATTCAAACGCCACAAAACCTAAAACGCTTATCTAATTGAGCATTAAATATTTCGTCGAGCGCATTTTGTATCCATTTTATTTTGTGTGTCGATCGTTTTATACGTTTTATCCACCCACGGCGATGGAATCTTGGGAGCCGATATTCGAAACACTTCAAAACAGGAAATATTTGAAAAAAGGACGGGTTTTATTGGCCGAGTTACCTGCTATTAGGCGATGTTAGGTGTAAACGCGGCTTCCGTAGAGCGAGCTCGCTACACTACTCGGCGGGAGGCCTCGCTCGCCTCGCTCGCCACGGGGACCCATGTATTTTTCTATTCGGCTCGACAATGACCCGAGGCATAAAGGCCCGGGCGCATTGTGCCGTTGTCATCATTTGTGTTAATGCGATCCTTGAGGTTTGCACCACAATGGGATGAAGATGTCTCGCCTAGTGTCAATGCTGTGACGACGTGTAAATTAGTAATTATTCGCGCCCTCCCGGGCGGTCTTTGTGAGCAGAGCGGTAATTATGTCGCGAGACAAACTCTTTGTTAGCGAGAATTGGATGAGCGTTTTCTATTTAGCTATGATTCGCGAGCTCCATTAACCGAGACGCTGGCCTCCCGCTGCGATCGACTGCGTTTTTATGCGTTTCTCAAATGGAGGTAATTGCGAAGTATAAAAAGTTTATCGTTGATATTTGCGGCAGTAACACGCGGCCGCCCGCCCCGTAGCGCACTCTTAATAAAGTAATACTCTCTAAACACACACGCATATAACATAAATTTTGCAATCGCTAAGGTTTTTTTATTCAATTAAATTATAACTACGGTGGTCTCAGAGTGCGTATTTAGCAGAGTATTATATTCAGAAAAAATATCAGAATTTTATGGGGTCAATTATGTAGCGGAATTTTGTATTATCAAAATGTGATACGACGTGATGATATGAAAATAATTCTGTAAAAGTACTCGTGTAGCCATGTAATTCAATCAAACAAAGCATTGTTAGTAAAAGCTTTATTAAACATAAAAAATAACTAAAAGGCAACCAAAACTTGATTATCTATCGCTATTTCTCAAATCTTTATACACGTTCAAAGTCATAAAGCTATTCTCAAAACGGAGATAATTATCACGTGCGTGCTCAATTACTTTAAATTGGTTCTGTCTCTGCAATTTACATGTTTTATTTAAATAATTAATCCGGATCTGGACCGATAATAATTCTTTTGATTTACCAATCCACACAGACCAGTCTCGCCGCGGGGTAAAGTCGACCCCGAACCGTTTCTTTTCCCAACTAATGATCATTAATATTGAGTAAACATATAAATCTAATTGCGATTTGTTACCAATAACTTTACATGAATATTTCATAAGTTAAATGGTTTATGATCCCGTTCACGAAGCCTTATTAAGAACCCATTAACAAGAGCCTGTTACAACTTGACCATACACGAAAGGTTACACAATCTGTGAAGTTTATAACGTAAGTGTAGAAAGGATTCGAACGAACGGCCGGTCCGTAGACAATGACTCAATCTGCTCCATTCATAACAATAGTTAACATTCCCCAAGAAACGTGAGCGCACATTAAGAATAGCATCTTTCACTGGAGCATTTGAAGCTAATAGAAACATCGTTTACCGCAAACGTTTGGACATTTCATTAACGTGGGTTCAATAACCGGGGCGCCGGCCAACCCAAACGGATGGCTCCAGATATCGACCGAATTCAAAATAAGATCGAATTAGCTGGAGATATGGAAGCGAACGCTCTTAATTTTGAAGATAACCCCCTAATGCGGGCGCGCCGACCTCCGATCTAAGGAAAGCTTTTCGATATAACTTTTTATTTATGTTTTAATCAATGCCAGACGGTTTTTACACGGTTGCGTAAGGATGTGTCTATAAAAAGATACCTGCATTTGATTCGCTTACTAATTAACTTATTTATAAAAATGTTTCTATTGTGCATCGAATTTAATGCTAATTGAATTGATTTCGTCCACAAAAGTCCTCTGTGGAGTTTGCAAACAGCGCAAAAAGCCTGCGAACGACAAAATTGAATTACAAACTGGCTTTTTTGCTGTTTTTATCGAATGGTCTTAAAAGACCAGATGTTCGCGAGCTCATAATAAGGCATATCGCGTACAAAGCATCGAAATCGGACACCGGAGATGGAACAACCATGATTCGGGCAACAAAGTAACCGCTTGCAGTCAAGCAACTTGATTGTTACGCAAATTGGTGCCTTAATGAGGAAGAATAGAAGCTATTATGATTTTTGTGGGCAGAGAAAGTAGTCTGGTTATTTGGGTCCGTGCGAGTTTAGCGAAGTGTCTACAAGATGTAGATGTTTTGACTGTTGTTTACACACCGCGTATACTTAATTTATTGTAATTCTGATCTAGGCTAGTCAAGAAGTCAGTAAATAACGAGCTACTCGAATGGATAAGTATAATATTTCTCACGATCACTTCTATGCGATTTAAAAGGTCATTCTGGTTGTCTGGTAATAAGTCTATCCATTTTTGGTTGCCAATAGGTCTATAAATTTTTTTATTATTCTACTAGAGTTTGACGACCGCCTGCCTATAGTCTAGCCTAGTTGCTAGTGACCCTGCCTACGAAGCTGGAAGGCCCGGGTTCGAATCCCGGTATAAGCACTTAGGTACTTATGTGATGAGCACGAATATTTGTTCCTGACTGGTGGATGTATTTTTATGTATATGTATTTATTTATCTGTATGTAGCAGGTACAAGCTTTGCTTAATTTGGGACTACGTCGATTTGTGTAAGATTATCCCCAAATATTTATTTTTATTTAGTTAATGAACCTGTGTTATTATAATGTGTGATAAAATGTATGAGGTTTATTGAAATTGTATTATTTTTAATACAAGTGATTGTACGTTTTCTTACATAAATAAAATAAAAAATAAATAAAAACTGTATTTCGTTACAACAGAAGTTAATTTGTACAACAAAAGTGCAGTTGAACCTAGTCACACAATTATCTAGTTGTAATTTACATTATTGGTGCAGAATGAAGTCCTTTACTTCCCGTACTAGTTATAAACTGTATCAAGGTGAAGTAAGATTCGTCAGCCAACAAACATAGATACTAGTTTGAAAATGTTCATATCATCATTATCATAAACTTAAGAGCCGGGCTCTTGTCGGTGGAGTAATCGCCATTCTGTTCTTCTCTCTGCCACTGTTTTGAGCTCTTGATACGACATTATAATTAACTTTCTCTTTACCTGGTCCATAAATGCACGTCTTGGTCTTCCCCTGGCTCTCCTTCCTTCTATTTTTCCCTCAATTATAATTTCTATATATTTGTTCATAATATTATAAATTTATAAAATTTATAAATTATTATCACTGTTACGAAGAAACTAATATTGTCGAAGTTGCTAGCTATTGAATTTGCCTACGCAATCGCATGCGATGATCTGGCATTTGGCCTGAGGGTGTAGCAGCATCCATTAACTAATGCTTAAAGTACTTTTATTAGGCGGGGAGTCCATTCAAGGTTGTCAAATTAACAGAATGAAGGGGGGGATGTCAAAAATCGACAAAAAACGATGACGTAATATACATATGGACAAGCCCTCATGTCAATGACGTCCAATCTGCATATTAAATTATGAAACTTTTGACATAATTTTAAAGAAACTTCAGTCGCTTTGTGAGCTTCAAAATAGGTACACATTGAAAAGACCTTACTTGATTACTGACCTTCCTTTTTCTTTTTTTGACCCAGAGGCGATACATTTACGCATTCCCCCGGACCCGGGGAAGGCCAGTATGTGGGACTCGCCCTTTTGAGGGAATACCCACTAAACCACTCTGCGGCGTGAACCCTCACTGCCATTAAGGGGGGGCATCTAAGATCGCTATAGCATTCTACCACGATTCCCCCCGGCGACATGACTACTGACCTAGGACGACTGATTTTCTATTTTCTTTTTTTTCTCCCGTGGTGAGTACATCTCTACTTTTTATGACTATTATTATTACTCGTCTATTATTATAGCCTGGAGTTTATTTACGTATAGTCAACTTCAAAAATATGGGTACATCTGCATGTCCAATGGTTATTATGTCGGCGTATTCAAGACACATACAAACCACCAAACCAAACCCAAACCATCGACTCCTCATACAAACGTAAAATAGTAAAACTTTTTTTCATACAAAGTCTATTCGCTTTTTTTTTCTATTACATATAATATATAGCAACAGAAACCAGTTTCCGAGCTAGATATGGAGTCGACTTGATTTGACCGTCCCAGGGAGTAAGGGACTCTTCAGGTTTCGGTACATATTTATGAGAGGATTAAATCGATGCATATATTTGCACTCCACTGTACAACTCCGACTGTACCAGTATTGTGAAGCTAATGGGGATCTATTCGCTGATTCGTATCTATTGATAATATCGCCCATTCAAATCGAGTAAATGGAGTGTACGGTCCCAGAGCGCCGAGATTATGGGATTTAATGCGTTGCAGCGGAGCGGCCAGGCGGGGCAGGATAATGGACATTTTAGCATTTTAAAAATTCTATAGCAAATGAGTTCTTGGACTCGCGTTTGTTTATGCATTTACTCATCCCGCCTGGCTGAACCAGGACTGGTATGATCCGTCATACCAGTCCTGGTTCAGCCGGGACCCGCCTGGACTACCATCTAAAACCCCTGGGTGCGCTACGCGCAACCTAACCTAACCTTACACCTTTGGATAATTCGCCAGAGCGCCCACGCTTGATGGCGCATCCGCTTGAGGACGCCCGTCGTGGGGGGGGGGGGGGACTCGCTTGGACGCTCAGGGTGGGGCTCAGGGCATTTGGCCCTTCACCGGGCTCGGCCTACGGCCTCACAGCCTGAAACTCGCCCTTCGGGTGCTGCCATATGTACGATTTAAATCGTATTTGTACGGTTTTTTCATGTTTTACTAACGTACGAAACAAATATCTAAATCGTACGAAAACATATGACTTTTTACAGTTTTCACAAAAGAGCAACAATAATTTGAAACATTGCGTTGTTGTGCGAAGTCTTGACTGTTAATTGCACTCTATTGGCGAAGCAACCAGTAAAAAGTGCCGGCAATTGCACACAATTTAAACTCACTGATGGGATTATCAAAATGATGTTTCCAAAACTTTGTATAAGACAACTTGAAGTTGACAAGACAAAGTTTCTGGAGGCATTTTTGAAAGAATGACAAAATTTTGTTAAATAAATACGTATTAATTTTTTTAAATATTAATTAGGTAGGTACTTACAATTTTTTTATTTTATTAAGTATTTCCCTAAAATACGACTTTTTTGAAGCTGGTATACGATCCATGAATTTATTCATCTGGCAACCCTTAACTCGCTAGAAATGTAATGCTTTCTATTATCGCCGAATTTCTGTACCTATTCGAAAGGCCGTGACATCTGACACCGTAACTCTTATATTGAACAATATTCAATAATAAACAAACTAATTTTTCTAGTAGGCAAATTGTAACTGTAATATAAGTACGGGCCCAATTTGATAAAACTACAATAAAACATCACTCCCTCTAACAAATGTATAAAAAGCGGGCGAACGTCACTCGGGCACACGTAATTGATCCAGGATGTTTTATCTTGATGAGCCTTTTATATAGCCCCGGCTACCCCATTCACGATAACATCTAAAGGGTTGCTTACTTACAAATATCACTTAATTTGTACCCACTCTTTGTTACTTCACTAAACCCCCTTTTTACATTTCAATTGCAAGTTTTTTAAGCTTCCAATAAGCCGTTCTTCTCCAAAAAGACTTATTTTTTAATTTTGTCTCGCACCGAAATTGAGACAAATGAACGACGCGTGTTCTTAAAACGGCTGTTTAAGTTCTGAAGCGCTGGTGACAGGATCAGCATGATTTGGGAATTAGTAACCGCAATGTCATCATTGTTAAAATGTGATCTTAGTTTAGGTAAAAACCAGACTTTTATTAGTATGCCTTCCTTACATTAAGAGCACTTCTAAAACTTCATCCTGTCGTGATATTGCATATGTAGTCCATAAAAGCAAATTTAAAAACGACACTTACCTCTGTCTACAATTTTGCCGAATAAATTCTTTCCTCTCAGAAAATTTCTCGTGGAACAGTTCCATCTCCTATATTTGAACTGGTGCTGGCATTCGGTGACTGCCATGCTGGCACCCTTCGCGACAGCGGCGAGGACCCCGGGGTTGTCCCTCGCCAACCGGCGCTGCTTCCGCCGCAGCGTCGCGTGCACCGCGGGGTCCATGTACAACACGCCCGGCGAAATAGGCGACAAATTATTTGGCTCCCCCGCTTTGGCAATACCCCTGAAACAAAACAAAACGCTATAAAAACGATCGACTTTTGTCACCGTTGTAAAAAACAATAGCCTCCCAAAAAACCACGTAATCCGAACGCCACTTAAGGCTGGGTGCTCGAAATGAACTGCTCATTTGAAAAGGTAAAGACAACAAACAATTGACGACCGAACTGTCAATCCGCAGACGTTTAGATAAATATTTGCGTCGCGCATTAATCTTGGAGGGCCCGAGTCAACAGGCGGAGCGATCGAGATCACGGGCTGGCGTGTTGACTCGTCCTCGGTTCGAAAACTTCGTCTTCGGCTACAAAAAAACCCGGAGCACTCGCCGGCCGCTCCAAACGCTGGAAATGGTATTACTTTTCTATTTGCTTTTCTTTGTAGTCGAGTGTTACGTAAATATGAACGCGTTCGTCGGAAATTCTCATTTCCTCTAAGAATTTGTGGAGACGCTGCGACACGGTTCTGTTTTTAGATTTTAAGGCTTTCTTTACTTTTCGCTCAGGATTTATGTGCGCTAACTTGTTTTCTTTAACTCCTTTAAACTTTTTTTACTCTGGCTGCGACATTTGATTTGCTCGTTCGTACCTCTATTACTTTTTGTGTCAGTTGGTTGTTGAATAAAATTATCTTAATAATGTGCCAAACATCGGTGGCAATCAGATACTTCAAGATTGTTATCTAGTTTCATTACACCGAATTTAAATAAATCATTTACAGCATTTAGTTTTTTGTATCATTTAAAGTAATCAAGAACAGTTAATAAATTTGCATACGTCAATTTCTTATTCGGGACCCCACGAGTAAATTAATAAATTCTCGGCTAAACATTTATTTTTTTCGAAGTGATTATGCAAGTGCATTCAATCGTCATTTGGAGCCGAATCGTTTTTCGAGGCCAATTTTATTTGTCAGTTCGTATAATTTATTCAATATAGAATGACCATCGATAAGGATTTAAGGATAATCAAAAAGTTACTGAACTTAATCGTACTGTCTCAGTTGCGATTTTGACGCATCGCCAGTCTGAAACGATCTTAATCCGATATTGGGTCCAAAAAAATCGACACCCACAACTGCTTGGAAAACAAAGGATATTTGCCTGTCCATATATAGTTCTTAGCACTTGTCACGTCGGTAGGAAACTAAATACGAAGCGAAGTCTTGAGGGAAAAAAATCGTGAATGACTTTCACGGGCACACGAAATGTTTGGACAGCGATAAAGGTCTGTATGAATGTGTCAAAATAACAAATATTGTCTTTGGAAGGCTTGGGCTCTTATTCGAGTAATTAAGCGTTTCCTTTGGTGACGAAAGAGGGAATGGTACATTTATTAGGTAAGTACTTACAACTTAAAGGCGGAAAAGTTTTAAGTAAGTTATAGGTATTTGTAAGGTACACCAGTACATAGTTCCGAAGAATGATTTGTCCGACAGCATATTTATTCCGAATTTCATAATTCGGAAAACTATGTTCCGTTGAAGGAACTTTTGTTTTTTCAGGATATAATACTAACCTAACCTAACTTATTTATTTGTTCCTAAAAATCACCTGCGTCCAAATTGTTTAGCGGAATATGGCGTTAGAAAATTTCGGAAAATGTCTCTTCGAATGTTTTCTGTGTTCCTATTTGTAAGTATGAAGACAACAACAGTCACGTGACTGTTGTTGTTTTCATACTTACTAGCGCTTTTATAACAAGTTGAAAGCAGCACCATACAGCAATTGAATGTATCCAACCATATCCAACAATAAAATCGAACGGTATAATGATATGTGGGTAAGGCCGTTATTTCTTGTTCCTGATTAAGCAGTTTAAATCGTCTTCATTTTAATCACTTCCAGTGTGTTACGCCAATTAGCCATATAAATGGATTACTAATATTCGTAACACACTAGAAGTGATTAAAATATAGACCATTTAAACTGCTTAATCAGGAACAAGAAATAACGGCCTTACCCATGTAACTCCCATAGAATACCCAGACCCTGTAAATGATTTTGTGAACCTGTTTATCCGAGATGAGACAAGTCCGGACTTGAAACAGTCTAATAACATTAATATCAAACCCATTCAAGTATAACGTAATGAAGCCATTCTTTGATGACGTTACATGAATGAATAATGTCGTAGGTTAAATTGAATGAACATAGCCCAGAGAAATAAATGCATGAGTCGTATTAGGATGGCAGTAACAAGTTTAGTATGACTTTCTACTTAATTGATAGAATTGTGCATATACTAGTACATATTTATGATATAAGAGGTTGATTGGTTTTTCTAGAGTCCATTTTTATGGCCATAGATTTTATAAAAGCCGGCGGCGGCGTGCAGCTCACAGAATATCAAAATCAATAATAAAAATAATGCAATGGTTATTTTATTGTAGAAATCATGATTATTTTTAACTTGAATATTATAATTAATCCTATCCGCATTAACTTAGACTAAAATGGAAAATGTGATGATAGATATCAATTGGTTAGTCATATAAATATCTACTTTAAGTTTAGACGCGATTGAACTAGACTGGATGGTACACTGGGTGGAACAGATCGATGGACTTTTAAGCAAATGGGATATAGATCAGGTTTAGTGCTTTACTTCTCACCTAGTAACCATATTAATATTTCTAACGGTTACCGAGATACAACTTGTTAAACTTTGGTGAAAAAAACTGTATGTTTCAACCCTATCCAGCAGATTCAATGAAGTCAGCAAGATTCTTGTGACTTGTGACATGTGTCAATTTCAAATGAAAATAATAACTATGTATAGTATTAGGGTTGTCACTAAGATAAAATATTTCAATTTTTATGTTTTTTTTTTTCTTTTAAATCCAGCTTAACATTTATAATAGATCGTTTGTACGTCACTTATATAACACTGTCCTTTCAGCTTAGTCCAAGGAAATGTTCCTCCCTGTATAATTATTGCTAAATGATAGATGAATAATATTAAAAGCCATAGCTTAATTTGCCTTGTATATGCAAGCACTTATCGTTTATTTATCAACATAGCTCCTTCAATTATGAATGAGAGATAAAGTACGTTTCGTTGGACAGGAAGGATTTAAATATGCTTACGTAATTACTTAGGTAAGTAGTCCTCTCGTTGGTAACTTTAAATTTCTGCTGAAAAAATGCTGCTTTTCTTGCAATATATTTACGTAAAAATTGGGCTAGGAACTCAAAACGAAACGGCAACCACCCATTTTACAAAGCTAAACTTACATATTAAAAGCCACAACTTTGACCAGTGTCGCCAGTTTAGTCCTATAACAAGTTATGCGAACTGATAACTTAGCAGTTCGCATAAGTGTTAAGAATGGAATTCGCTTCCTTCATCTGGATTTCCTGAGAACTACGAACTAGGTACCTTCAAAACAAGAGTAATTAGGCTATTACTGAACCAGTAAGCTTCATCTTTGGCTCTGTCGTCGCTTACCATCAGGTGAGACTAGGGTCAATCACTGGACAGTCTTTTACAAAAATAAATCTAGCTTCGTGAATTCGGCCCTTACTTGAAAGTTACATGTCTGAGCCGCTACCAACGTTTGTTGTGTTACTAAAATTTATTCAGAAACATTGTTTAAGTTTCAAGCAACCTCAATTGATATTTCAACCACACGTTTAAATCTTTATAAACTGGATACGTTATCTGCGTTATCGCGATACTGGCACGCGATTTCTTAGCGTTATGTGGGAGAGATGTGATGAATACAAATTAGCTGAACAATTTTGTTTTATCTTTTATCGCGAAGTGATGTGTAGGAGTTTTAATACTAAGTTATTAAGCGCGTTGGTGTTTTTTTATTGATGTTTTTGCGGTTTAGAGTGTGTTTAAATGTGTTGGTTTGAAGTGGTTCCGGCAGATGTGACAGGGTTTAAAGTGGCGAAAGGGGGATTCATTTTCTTACTATGAGAGAATTCATCTTACTTTTTTATAATTCTATGGTATCAAAAAGGTTCGTATAAATATAATAAAAAAATTATAAAAAATATTTTTCCTTCCCTATGATGACTACATACTCCAGATACTTAAAAGAGAACTCTTTTTTATTTAAATGTCTGCTAAAACCAATGTGTTTATTAAAAAAACACTTTTACTACGTTTTTTTAAATTCAGTACGAACAAAAGACAATACGAGTATCTATATGCTCTAGTTTTATTCGCAAAAATAAAGGCCGTCGGCCGACGTGTACGAATAACTTACGATTTCGTTTAAAAAAAAGGCATTTACAGACAGACAGATTTAGAATAATTACAATATTAGTAGAGCAAACAATCAAGCCGTGTTACGCGTGCGTTGTTAGTTCTGATATCAGTGATAAGGACAGCATGAATTAGTAAGATGATAGAAGCGCCTTTTACGTTATGCAAATTACTTAACTTTTTCCTAAGTGAACAAATGTTATTGTTAGCTTTACAACTTATTATTACATAAAATAAAATGAAACCGTTTTTGACAGAAATCATTTTGCGTTACTAATTTTGCCGTCGCTTCATCGCCGACGGTAAACTCAATTTTTGATCATCACTAAAATATTTTCTTATTTCGTTTCGTTTAATATGGAAAGTTCCATAAAGATTAGTACGAGTTAACCACTTTTTGTATTTGTTCATAATTTAAACACAGTGCGCATTATAACCCGGGGCTATTGTAGTTCGAGTGTTTATTTATTTTCGTTCTCACAGTATTAGTGGCTTTAAAATTAATCATTTAAACTTATTTATGACACCTACATGCATTTATATGATGTATTAAGTTACTTATAATACTAGAACAACAATATTGTTACCTGTTTAATTAATTAACAAAGTTTCTCAATACATTCGAGTCGCAATTTTCAACATACTGTTGTTTTATTATAGTTTCCGTCTAAGAGATGAATAGCTCTAGCATGGAATTAGGCAAGACATACCAGGAGCCCAGAGATAGGAAGAGCAAATACAAACTAAATGCTCCCGTCCATCAAGCGGGATCAGTTGCGCCGTCTCTGGGACTGACTGGTGTAGTCTTGATTATGTCGTATGTTTGAGACATACTACTAATATTATAAAGGCAAAAACTGTGAGGATATTTGTTACTTTTTATGCAATAAATTTGAAAAGACCCAGTTATAGCATAACAGTAACCTAATATATATTATACATCATTTTCTTAGTTCAATTTCTTATATATGTTTGATGACATAGGAATACGAACGTAAAGGCTATGCTATAATTTTGTTAGATCAAAATAGTTAATTCATAAATATTAATAGTCGTAATACTACAGGCATGTCTAAGATATAAGGTGAACATTGTTATATAAGATGTACTACTACTAGGTACTATCATAGCTATGGCTATCGATAATGTAAAACATATTGAATGCATGCCATCGGTAATTTATAAGATCACCCGTAATGTTTATTCAAATGAAATGTATTTTGCCACACATAATAATTGTGCTTGTTAGATAACTAAAACAGGCAATCAATCGACATATATATCAGCTAAGCATGTATGTTTACCTAATAAGGTTTAATAGTTCTTACACGGATAACAAAAGTTTTAAATCTTCATAAGAAGCCACTTAATTTGCTTCATCGCTTCTTATTCAATATGATTGTACCTTCGTACCTACTGATTTGATAAGATTCATTTTTCCACACCCATTTATATTACTTGCGTCTAGATTATCAACCTATCTAAAGATAACAAAAAATAAAAGTTAATATCCATTAAATAAAATAAAACTACTACACGATGTTGTATTTGTACAAATAAATCTTTTTAATCCCTATCAAACTTAATGTAGCACTATTTATAACTTGTCACAACAAACCAAAGCCAAGAAGATTACACCATTAATTAAAACTTAAACATTTTAAGATTTTAGTTAAGTTTAAAGTCAATAATTAACTTTTAGTGGGCTATAACCCGCACGCGTTAGCTTTCTTTAATGATTCGCTAATTATCTCACTCGATTTATATGTGGGAAACATCTGGCTGTCAGATACGCCGGCAGACAAGACTCGGTTTTGCTAGCTTACAATTAAGAGTTAATTTCGCTAAACTGAGGCTTCATCATGCGTTCAACCTTTCGATTTTTAGTAACTACTTTTAAGGTAGGCTTTAATTGTTGTGACATTAGTACGTTTCGGTTGTATTTTCATTGATGAAATCGTACTTAAGTTATAGTATGGAACTATGGATTAAGACACTTTTATAACAGAAACTTTGTCAACACACAGTAATCGTCACTCAAACCTTATTTAGATTCTCTCCACCTCACTACAGTGATATAAAAACAACCTATACCCCTAGCGTGTTAGGTCTCAAAATTCCAAAGACAAAAACAGAGAGTACTCACCACCACATGCTGCCGCGTCCTCTCCGAGGCTTGCCAGCGGCGTCGCACCGTATACACAAAACTGTGAGCACAAATAACCACAAACACTTCATTTTAAGGGGCGGGAGCGAGCATGAGCGCGGCCGGTCGTCGCACAGTCACGTCTGACGGCCGAGCCGGGGCCTCAAGGCGGGCCGGCGATGGAGGGAGGTCTCATCTCACCTGGCCCACGTCCTATTGGTACGCGCTTCTGATTTTTTTTTTCGACACATTGTAATCTTTGAGTTTAGGTCATTAGGTTGGTTATGCAATTGTTGCTTGGATTAGGGGATTGTTTGGTTAATGCTGTTTATATTTACGTTGCCAAAACATACTTAGGTTAATTGGTTAAGGTAATTGGCCGTCGGTTAAGTTGTGGCTTAGATAATCTTTAATACCACGTTTTTTGCGTCATTATCAGTTAGCTCTAAGCTTTGGTTTTATCTCATTATAATTTACAATTTATCGCTCATTTAATCATTATCTAGATCTTGACTTTTTACCTCCTTCGTATAAACACTTGAATGAACTGTCTCCAGGAAGATGGCCGCCAGCCGTAGGTCTAGTTTTTACTCGCTGCTACGAATTCCATTGAGTACCTACAGTAAAAAGTAACTGACGCAGGCCGGTAATTTATAGCATGTGTTGATTTTAGATACAATGTTGCATGGGTTTTATGTAATGTTTACCTTTGAAAATATATGTGAAATAAGTAGGTATGATTCATGAGGCAGTCAATTACCTATATTATATTTATCTAGTTGTCAGGTTGTTTAGAAAGCGTAACCCTCGATATAATAAAGATCCCTTAGAGTCTAAGGCTTAGACGTTTTCGCAATGAAGTATATCCGCTATATAGCGGATATACTTCATTGCGGATATGATTCATGAGGCAGTCAATTACCTATATTATATTTATCTAGTTGTCTGGTTGTTTAGAAAGCGTAACCCTCGATATAATAAAGATCCCTTAGAGTCTAAGGCTTAGACGTTTTCGCAATGAAGTATATCCGCTATATAGCGGATATACTTCATTGCGAAAACGTCTAAGCCTTAGACTCTAAGGGATCTTTCAGAAGGAGAAAAATCCCCACAACATGTCTCTGTCATACTTATTCCTGAATGGAGTCGTGACCATTAGGTATGTCGAATCAAGTAGGTACAATCGACGTCCCAGATATGTTTACACTTATGCACTTTATTCCATATTAAAAAAGCGAAAAATCTTTGACGTCAACTTTATAAGTAGGTAACCCAGGATTTATTATTTAATAAATAATATTTATATCACCTACTTGCCTACCTAAACAAGTTTTGATTGGAAAAATTATAATACCTATGTCATAATTCACGACTGTGACATTAGTACCTAAGGTAAGTGCTCATTTATACACTACAACTTTCCATTTATTATTTATTCGAAGTTAAGTTTAGTTAGTTGGTAAAGTTTCTTTCGTTTCTACTTGTTTACTTTGTCGATAATATAATAATCTGATGGTAATCATAATCTTAAGGCATCCTATTATCACATCTTCAGCCCTAAGCTAAATCCTAGATTCTACGCGACACGGTCGTACCTCGTGGGTCCTCTAGCGATGAGTCACGGTGGGAGGGGCGGTGGCGGCCAATCAGAGCGCGGCGCGGGCGCCGTGCGGGGCGCACCGCACGTGTAGTGTTGCGCCTACGCTGCGGCTGCGCACACGCTTCGACACTTAGGGTGTCCAACTACTTGTGGAAAATATTGTTTATTTTAATCAGGGTCCTTTTTTACAAATACTTAACAGACTAACATGCATCTCAATATACAAACTTAAATATTACGATAAGATGTCGACGGAAAAAGTAAAATAGGAAGTCTGCCTATATCTTGAATGAAACAAATTTCGTCTGGAATTAAGATTATTCTCTGGAACCGAGAGAAAAAAATTATAGCTCACGATAATTTATCTTCTTTTTAAACTTCTTCGTGATTAAATTCTTGGTTTAAGACTATTTACCTAGAATCAAGTTTTTGTTTTGTGTAGGTACATAAATCGAGCTAGCACCATAGAATGCCTGTAAGTCTCGTAGTACTGGACGCGGATATAATTAATATCCCCTTCAGACCCGTAAAACAAGACCCTGCTAACGCAAAATGAAGTATATTAACATGTTTTTGATTTGACAATTAAATTTAATCATCCCGCACGATTGTATTGGCTGGGCCTGAAAGGGATAGAAGACTAATAAATAAAATATTCATGATGGTGCCCCAACCGGGATTTGAACACAGTAACAGCAGCCTCGCAGGCAGGGTTATATACCATAGGCATTGGCATAGGCCAAACCGGTCGTTAAAAGTAAAAGATGCGTTTCCAACGGGCGCACCCGTTCGTTGACACTTGAGGTGTTCGACGACTTATAAAAATGTATTTCAATTGTCAACTTAGCTAACATTGCTCTCCACCGGCGATGAATGGCAATGAAAATCAGCGTGCGAATTTGTATCGCAAGTCGTATGATAAATCCCACTCGCTGGTGGAAAAAATATACAGCGCCTTATTTTCTGCTCCCGAGTCCGCTGCCGAAAAGTCAAGCTGACGCGGTAAGGCCCCTTTTGACGGGGCGTACCTAAGCATATGGTCAGCATTATATTTACGCAGTATAATTATTATATTTGCATGGTTTTTGAATTTCTTACACTTTTTGTGCTATGTATGCTGTAATCTTGACCATCTTTCTAATACATACATGCTAGCAAGTTTGGGTAGGTACTCTTGATGATGCATGACCTTTCCTTCGAATTTCCCCGATTTGGAATAGGTACCTATTAGTAAAAGTTCGGCGAGGTCTTCCCCTTTCTACTGTCCCATCCACTCTTACTCGTACACTCTTCTCGCTGTTTATACAACAGGTAACTATGAATATATTTACTATGATATAATCCTGTAATTAAATAAAATGTAGGCTACACTGCCTCAAGACGAAAACTGCACAACCATCGTTAACGCGCCTTATAAAAGACATCAACGCCGGCGACTTTGCTTATGCCATCCCTATACGAAAAACGAACAGGTACGGCGGTGAAACCTATGTTACCTACTTTACCACAGGGTATAAATTCGTAGTATTCATTCATATTAATATATCTACTTAAACTTGGTTAGTGATATGTAATAATAAATTAAGTAAATTTTGAACAACGCCAAACAAAACAAAAGTTAATTAAAAATAAATATGTACGTATTTCTGAAATTAAACCACTTTAAAATTAACTGAGACTCGAGTCCATAAAATAACTGTTAAGATGATTTATGCGTAAACACTTAAAAGTACCTCAAGTGGACAAAAAAAATGACATGTGTCATTCATTTGAAGATGTCTCGATGGAGCATCATGTCAAGTTTTGACAGTTTTAATTGAACAACCGTGTTTGACATTTGCTGGGGTAAAAATTTATTTTTAATTTTGTAATAGTAGGGTAGCATGTATTGTGAAATAAATAATTCAGTCAAGCGCGAGTTGGATTCGCTATATAAATAATATGTTTTGTTGTGCAATTTTTTATTTTTTTTCGTATGTAATAGATGCTATTAGGGCATATACCAACAAGCAGACATGCGAACGGACGGCGAAAGCTACGCAATACACGTAAACGCAATAATTACCTTATTCCGAAGTTTAAGAAGATGTGGAAGAAGTTTGTGGAATTATTGTGCATTGAATGGAAATAGACAGTTATTAGTAGGTAAAAAAACAGCTATATGAAAAGCTAGTTGCATAAATCGATGACTCATAGCTGCCTATTACGGTACATAAACCTCTTCAAACTTTACAGCATCAAAAATTCAAAGAACTCGTTTTCAATTTCATGAGAATGATTATTCACTCTCATGCTTAGGTGTTTTCACATCCCTAGAGTTTAAAGAATGAAGACAATGCGCAACTCACAAGTGCTTAATAACCCATAGTGAAAACTGAATCACGAGCTCCAAATGTCAAGCAAGCAAAAATAAACTTTAAAAGGCGTGATCCATGGTGTATTTTAGCTAGCGAAGTCGCAGAAAACGGGCAGCCGATATAATTTTTACAGTACTCCCTCATTGTATCTTTATTGTTCACGTAAATATTAAATTTTATTGTGTTTACGGACTCTTCCAGCTAGTGTGGTCGGCCTCCCAAAGCGGGTTAAAAAGAAAAAATATATATCCGCCCCTCCTTTATTACCAGCCTACCTCACTGATCTAAAACGTTGTATCATCTTTTTAAATTCAACTGTACTTATAACCTTTTACCTGGGTGCGGTAGTTTCCATAGATTTGTTAAGGTAACGCCAAATTCAACACTTCTGTTGGTCTGATGATTTATATTATTTATCTATGACTATGCAATTTGAATGCTAATAGCTTTCTGTAGGAAACACGGTGTCATCTTCTTTTAATCCGTTCAGTTATTTCATGGTGCGTTGAGAATTTGGGAGGAGTTATTAGGGATATTTCTATTTCGAACCTCAAGAAATTTTAAAAAAAGAGTATAGCGCTTTGTGTATTGTGTAACACAGTAAATATTTGTGTAACCTTAATTCTATTGCCAGTAAGTAAATAATAAATATACAATACCTACTACATTGGAACTATATAAATTAATCATGGACAAACAAATGCCCTTATTGGGATTCAATCCCGAAGTAGGTACCTCCGTAACTTAACTATTGCTTTAACAATACAAAATTACTAATACCAATGTAATATTTATCTGTTTCGGGCAAGTTAAACATAATTTTACACGTTTTAGCGGAATCACCAAACATTAATGAACATTCAAAATACCTAACGTTTGTCGGTAAATGCCGATGAAGACAGAAGAAAAATGTCTAGGTACGTAAGAAAGTCAAGGGTGTTCAGACTTGTACGTTTAAGGCCTCTCACAGACTGGCGCGGTCTGGCCGCGGCGATCGAGACTGATCTTGTCATCAGCTGTCAAATTTACTATTGTCCGCCACCGCAGGCCGCGCCAGTGTGATTCAGGCCTAAGGTGCTGATAGACTTGAGTATTCACCTGTAAACAGAATACCGAGCATTTGCCGTTTTTAAATTTGTGACGAAAATCTGAACAGCGAACAGAGCCAAGCATAGAGCTACGAATCTTTCACGATAATGCTAGCGAATGCTCTACGCTCTAGAGCGACGGTAGCCTAATGGTTTAGGCAAGTGGCTGTCAAGCGGCGGTCGTGGGTTCGAATCCCGGCTCGTACCAATGAGTTTTGCGGAACTTATGTACGGAATATTTAGCTGTTGTCCACGTTAATCCCCTAGCCTGATCCCCCAGGGGAAAAAACGGTTAGGTTAGGTTAGGTTAGGTTAGGTTAGGTTAGGGGGTATTAGGTGAACTGCGACCCTACAGCGCGCGAGCCGAGCGAGCGAAGCGAGCGTGACGCGGTAGCGTCCGGCGAAGCGCCATAACCGAACATTATATTTTTTTCCTAGTTGAATATAAAATAATTGCCGCTAATTCCCCTGGGTGATCGGGGTCAGGTGATTAACGTGGATAACGTGAATATTTCGGTGAAGAAAAACATCGTGAGGAGGTTTTATCCCAAACTTAGTTTTCCCTCTGGGTTGGAAGGTCAGATGGCAGTCGCTTTCGTAAAACTAGTGCCTATGCCAAATCTTGGCATATGGTGTCAAAGCGGACCTCGGGCTCCTTTAGGGGCACCGGGAATAACGCTAGGATGATAATTCTAGCGAAGGCTCTAGGGCGGAGAGGGACGGCGGTGGAACAATAACAAAATTGCTCGGCTCGAAGCAAATTTACTGTCGTTTCGGTAGATTGCTCGCTGGAAAGCTCACTAGAATTGAATGCTATCATTATAAGTGAATGCTACTAGCACCTTGAGGCCGGGGCCGCACTAGTTAGTACTGTGATTAGTGACGCGACGACGATCTTCATATTTACATCAATCGTTAGTTGAAGTCGCAGTTCAATAGCACGCAGTTAGTTCAGCTCAGCAGCACGGGCCCGGGCGCACTACGCGCGCCCAGCACTTGCTATAGCCTCCATAGCAAAGGCTCGAAAATCACTTGATGTTATAGGAATTAAACTTTATAACATAACTATCTTCCAGCTGAATTGAAAAACTCATCGACTGACGCCATTTTCAGAGGCAAACTAAAAAAGATTTTATTGGACATGTCGTGTTACGCCATTGACGTATTTAATGATAACGCATAACTTAGTTAATAACCCTTAATTAGACTGACATCTACAATGTCAATGAATATTTTTTTAGAAATATTGTATATCTATTTATCATTAAAACTACCTTGACATGTATAAAACGTATGTACCTACTACCTACCCTACATGTAAAATAATGTGTTTTATGGATAAAAATCTGAATCTGAATCTGAGTAACCGCGACTGAAATCGCAGTCGCGTCGCCAATCGCCCTACCATACCAGTGCGGCGCCGGCCTAATACCCATATGGTTGACTGGTTATCGCATTCCCCGTATGAAAGGAATGCCCAGCAGTGAGACGTTTGTATGCTGACTATGGATATTATCCTATTCAAATTACAGATTCAGCGACACGTTTCCTTTGGCATGGAACTACAGAAAACTTTGTGAAACTGATAGCATACACGAGCTCAACCGATTAACAGATCTAAATAAGATCCCAACCGCACCACCCGCGTTTAGCTACCAACGTGCAAAAAACTGACATATATCTCAAACCACAAATTATTCCATTCCATGCCTACCAGAACCGCCAAAAATCCTGTCGGGAGGTCTATTCCGACCGTGAGACAGTTGCAACTCGCACATAAAGTATCGAGACGAGCCTACAGACGAGACGTTCGGCTTGTAGGTCGCGAGCCGAACATTGTTGGCGATTGGGAGTGACCGCAGGAAATGTTGATGGATACATGGGTTCCGCGTTGGGCTACAGAAACTGTAACTTGGTTGTATGGTATTGGCATTCTTGGCATCTCATTCATATCGTACTGTGTAAGAATAGAATGCTTCGGAAAGGATGTAGGTACTGTGATGTAGTAGATGTACCTACTGTGTTATGAACGTTAGTACTTAGTATTTATTTTACTTAAAAACCTGACATCGAGTACGGCTTAAAGCTGTATGAAGATGAAGCCGTGGCGTGCTCCTATATCTAAATATCATTTTATGCATTGGAAAATGACAGATGTGCCAACGGTCGTTCAAAAAGTTACGTCGTTACCTTTGGGCACCAAATTGAACTGTTCATATATCAGGCCGATGAACTACACAGTGACACGTCGTACGTTGGCTCAGGATGCGTAATATTGAAATATAGGCTGTGATATACCCTTTAAACGGCAGTAGCGTTTTTAACCTGGGTGTTACTTTATATTGAGCAGGGCCCAGTAAAGCGATCGGAATGTGTGGTGGGAGGGTAGCCTGGGGAAAATTCACGGAAAACTTTCGGCACGACCTCGCAGTGGCGTTTCTAAATATACGTTACGCTAACTAACCTGACGCTGCGTTTGGTCTTGGTCAACGGCTTTACGAGTATAAAGCAGCTAGACTTTTGTGGTTACATAACATGTCTAATTATAGAGGTAGATTTGTGCCCTATCACAAATCTACCTCTATAATTAGACAAATTCATGCCCCATTAGGTCAGACAACAGACATCCTAATTTCATCACTAACACGGAAATGCCTTCCAACTCCGAAAAACTTAAATATGAATGAGACCTATCAGTAATAGCCGGGCCGTACCCTAAAAAATTGAGACATCGAAATTGTACGCATTTAGAAGCGATAATATCACCGCCTTAGTGATATATCGCTGCCCATGCAGACTAATAGCGTTTTAATATACCGGGTTAGTCATCCAGATCGACAAAAAATCGATAAAAAATAGGTATGGTAAGTGTGCGGTCTAATCGTGCGAATCCTGAGTGAGACAAAAAAATGTTGTGGGGTTATAATGATTAATGTGGTTTTATTTTAATTTTTAACTATTTGATCGAATACTCCATGTCGTAAATGATTATTGGCATAATTAAATATAATGCGGGCAAGCAAAAGTGCGTGACCGGATACAAAAATGAGAACGCCAGCACGTCTAGCATGGGACGGCCGCGACATACTCTCGATTTTTATCGCACTATACATCTTGTTCTAAGTGTTCTTATAGGAGAGAGACGGATAGTGCGAGAAAAATCGAGAGAGCTCGCGCGCCGTCGCGTGCTAGCCGTGCAGACGAATGAGAGTAGTTGGAAACTTGGAACAAGTCTGGTGCGCTTACAGTTTTAAGGCGCCGTAGGTTCATGGTCTTCTCTCCCTCTCACTGAGCATAAGCGTGAGCGAGATGGAAGTGCGTGCTCGGAAGCGCGGATATCATGTATTTTAATTTTAATTTTTTGGCCGTTTAAATAAATAAAAATGTAAACACTGATTTCCCTCAAACATGATATTGCCGATTTTTAGAAGCAATTCTCATATTTATAGCTTTTGTGCATAATTTGTTACGAATATTTTAAGTGTATTTTTGTGTGTTTTAGACCTACCTATGTTCGTGATTTTTCTCTATCGAGCGAAATTTGCTTAATCATGTTTCGAAGCACTGATTTCCCTACAGAAAAGCCTCAAGATTACTATTCGTATTTTTTTGAAACCATATTATTATAAACAGAAGCATTATATTGTTTCAAAAACTCTGTTCGCTTAACTTCGCTGAACCTACGGCGCCTTAAAGGGTCAGCAACGCGCCCTACCCTCTGAATTTGCAAGCGTCTATGTGCTACGGTGACCACTAACCTTCAAGCGTGCCATACGCACCGACGTCGTATAAAAAAATGTTACATTCGACTGAGGCAGGAGTCGCTGACCCGCGCGCGACGCGCTTGGCAGCGAGTTGTGCTAGACGTACCTACTGAGAAAAAAAAGAGAGCTTACCTAACAACACATCGGAACCTAAACTATATATGCTAACGTATGCCGATGGCATTTTGTTGTTAATTAATTCCATAGGTGAAAAGGCCGTAGCTGCGGTTCGTTTGCAGCAATTACCTACACCAATTAATATCTATGTGATAATATTAGAGGCAAGGAAGTGTAGGTACCTATTAACCAAGTAACAAATATCAAGTAATTTAATTGAGCACCTAACCCAACCCATGGAGCCGCGTGGAGACAGCCGATTCCTTCTTATCAATGAGATCTCGGGTGTCCAGCCTGAGACGTACAGCTAGCTGCAGAGAAATGTGACCCACACTATACAAACTTCTATGCGGAGGGAAAGTTTCTCTGCAGTTGACTGTACTAATGCAGGCTGATAATGATGATACTAAGATGTTCCTGGTGAACCTTTTTCTTACTGCCTTGGTCAAATCTGACCACAACGTAAAGTCCCATGAATGCATCAAAAAATGTGTTAATGAATGTAATCAAATTAGCCCAACGCTAATCAAACCTCAAATTTGCAAATACTAAATTATAGCGAATGATGAATTGGTCTGACGCTCGTAATTATAGGTTAGGTTAGGTTAGGTTGCGTCCGGCTGCCGATGCCGAGGAATTTCAAATATGAACTTTGATAGCGAATTCAGTGAACCTTGCCTAGGGGTACTGGCTGTTTTATTACTTGGCCGATAAAATGCTGCTGCCGTACCTATTCAATGGTAATGGGCAATGATGGAGCGAGCTTGGGAGTCGGCATAAAGGAGGGGGCAAATGCACAAAAGATCCCGTTGGGTCGAAGCGTATCCGAAGGGCCCTCATGTTGATAAGATAAGACCTAATCAATAGTCCTGGTATTCATGGCTGAGACAAGTATGAATCTGGCTTCATTGAAGAATTATTTTTCACACCTGCTATTCAGAAAAGAGCTCAAATGAGGTATTCAAATTTTCATTGCAGGTGTGAAAAACACTACCTATGTGCCACTCGGTAGCAAAACTGCAGCATTTTAGCGTCTGCCTTTTCATGCACCAAAGGTCATTTCCAAGGTCACAACCTTGACCTTCTGACGAAACGGACCTATCACGAGAGCTATAGTTTTTGCTTTGCGTGTAATGAAAGCGAATTAGATCCATTGCCTCCGGGCAAGTGGCAGGCAGGTACCATAATTAACATGTTTTGACTTGCTTATTCTCATCCATGAGAGGAGGCCTGTGCAGCAGTGGGACGTAGGTATATAGGCTGTTTTTTTTTTTTTACTCGCTTCATACTAATATCATAAATGCGAAAGTTTGTATGTTTGTTACTAAATCTTGCAAAACGGCTGAACGGATAAAGATGAATTTTAGTATACAAATAGAGTATGATATGAATATCCTGGATTAACATATTAAAATACTCTTATATCCCAGTAAAAGTCAACGCGAACGAAATCGCTAAAAAGCTATTCATTATTGTCAGAACTTGGTACAATTAGGTAATGAACGCACTGCTATATATACATATTTCTAAACATCTTTTTACTACGAAAATCCGTTCGACATTGTCGATATTTTTTTTCTCAATAACCAAAAGTACAGCGCAGGAAGAGGAAGCGTCAACGACACAAACTAACCATAGACACGTCTTCACGATTATTGCTATGATTTATAATTTGATTACACAATGCCGCGAAAAATAATCTAAGTCTTAAGTCAGCTCACCACACCTGACCGTTTCAAATTTGTATAAAACAAAAGACAGTAGGTAATTGAGACGAAGAACCCTTTGTGTAAAACGACCAGCGGCTGAGACACCTGCTTAACACCAGACCAGGTACTAACAAGGGATCAACTAACAGTGGAGGTATCCTTGCAAGTCTTATAGTCTTCGCGATTTAGTCACAGTATTGAGGTATGCAGGACCACCGAGCATTGTAAGTTTGTTTGCTTTTTATTGTTTAGTAGCTGTGTTGTTGGGGAAAATGTGTAAGATGTAATGTAACTAACTTCGCGCAAGGATTTCTGCTACGTACTAATTTGGTGCAATAAAGTTTTAACTTCTACTACTACTAATTTAGTACCTTGCATTTGTCTCTAACATTTAATGTAGTCATTATGAAGGGATGATCATTTTATTGATTTTATTACGATGGGTCATACATATGTCAAATCAACACATTAGTGTCGATTGATCAACTGAGACGGCCCGGTACCCTTAGACGTATCTCCTCGTGCAACTGTCACGTCACATCACAGGGGCCATCCACAATAAGCGGTAGCTACAGATGTCAATTCCCTGGTAGAAGGCTTGTGCCCATCAGTGGTAAGTAACGTATATTTTATTTTACTTTTTGTTATTTTTACCTTGTTTTATGTTACGTGTGTTACGTTCCGTGTCCTCACTGGATGGACCCAACGGAAGACCAGCGCTGGCTGCAAAGCCAGCATCATGCTGAGTTGGGCCCATTTCGTGACACTGCACAGATGTACTTCTTCTTTTGTTTTATAATACTGTGTGTTTTGTTGTGTTGTGTCGAGAATAAATATTTGATTTCATATATAGGTTTGATGGTGCTAGCCTAGCTGACATCACTTTGCCAGCTTTTTGAGTTATTTTTCTTTTTGATAGTGAAACTGCTGGTACTACGATGTGGAATATAGCAACAGGTAAAGCAGCCTAAAAGGTTGTTGCTCGTTTAGCGTCATCCACAATCCCCACGTGTAGGGCGTTGGTGGCAAACTCCTATGTACGTGAGCAACGTTCATCCTCCAGTTCAGCCTTTTGAGTTAAACATGAGACAAAGTTCTTATTGAGATCCTCATTTAAATACTCTTCACTCACACTTTCACCCCCTATCATCCCTCCCTCGTCCCTTAGAGATGAATTAGGGCGTTTCTGCGCAAAATCACACAAACCCGATATACTAACAAATAAACTACGAGACAATGAAGAGTGCTCGTATATTACATACAAAACTCGCCAAGTCGCCAGCCAGGTGTTATATGGCCAGATGTGTTAACTATAAAATTGATCCTCGCTTGAGGATTCGACACACACGTAGTCAGGGCAATCCGCGGCGTCATTAAACATCTTTATTGATCCAAGAGTTGGTGAAATCTTGATAAGACAAGTTGTGAGGGGATGCCTTTAGGCCAAATGGCAGGCAAGCAAAATCAAAAGAATATTTTAAGATATATGAAGGAGTTCTGCAGTAAGTATATTCTACGCGATGTATGCATTCGCTATAAATTACTTTGTATGTCTTCAATTTTAATCCCAAGCCTAGCAGCCGTACACAGTGTGGTATCTTTGATATCTCATGAAAGCTTGGCCTGTTTTTTACATAAACATTTTTGGTGATTGAAATATATAGGTACAATTATGTCGTAGACCTTAATATAAATGTATATCAATAATAACAATAAACATTTTGTGCATAACAAAAGTGAAAGCAGAAACCAAAAGAATATTTAAAATTAATATACCACAATCGCTCTGTGCCGTTCGCCGCATGAGACGAGATTGACAAATGCATGAATGCAAAGTCAGTTGTTTGTTTATAATTCGACATTTGTTTTTTGTTTGAATCTGATACTGCCGCTGCATGAAACTCCCGCATCTATTGATCTTAACGTGCCTTAAGCGGCCGCTTTTCCTCTAAAACATCAGTATTCTGCGCTCTTTAAGGAAGCAAGTAAATCTTCTACCTACTTCATAAAACGGCCGACACTACCATTACATAACACGGCTCTGGCGCGGGCGCAGGCCACGTAAAGTAATTGATCCGTCAAGCGTTGCGCCCGCGGCAGACCACACCGGCGTCTAAACGCGTTGTTGCGATTTTACTCGACACAGGAAGCAATGCTGGGAGCCAGAACCTGGGAAATAAAAGTTGATGAGCGTTTTAAAATAAAATCTATGTTACCCTTCCTCATCTCAGTGTCAGGGTGAATGATTACTACTCAATAGATTTTCTTTTTGGGCAAATAGTTGTGTAGCAAGATTATTACTTCTTTTTTGCCAACTGGTTGCGAAAAGTATAGTTGCCAAAGCGGCCGGAGGGGAATTCGCACCTAAAAGCGAACATGTGTTTTCATATATTTACCTCGCATGCTTGTGTAGTCAAATATATGAAAACACAATTCCGCACACCTCTTGTGCATCCTGAAGGTAGGACCCCGACTTTGTTCCTTATCCCAAGAATTCACGAAGGTATACTAGGTACTACATTTTGTGGAAGCTCTTCCCTGCCATTGTAGAAGAGAAACTCTAGGGAGTCTAGGATGTCCCAAAACGCAAGAATTGTAATTGTAATCAGTGGACAACTTGACAGTTAGAGCTGCCCTTCCCTACTTTTCTTCGTTCCATTTTTGGTTATTTCATAGGGGTACTATCGGTAGAAAAGCTGTGACAATACAATATGCCCAGGTGCAGGTGACCGTTTCAACCAAAACTAAGTGATATAACAAAGCAGATAATATACTATAATGATATATTTAAAACACAGTTTCGTTTCGTTTCGTTTCGTTTCCATCATGCTATAGGTGTTTAAATTATAATTATCTAAAGAGAAATCTTTTGTTGGATAACCCTCTGTACTCTGTTCACGAGTTCATGGAAATAATGTTTTAAGTATAATTATTTGATTTATTGATACCTAATCTGATACTATTTCTTGTGTAATATTTATATTGTATTTCTACTGTGAAATCGTAATACGTAAATTGACATTGTTTATTTTTGTTTGAAATTAATTATCCACTAGTTGTTAAATGACAATCCGTAATCGGAGATACTATTTCCACTTTCTGTATTGACATTTTGAATATTATTTAATTTTTATTTCTTATTATTGACGATCGTGATAAGGATTCTTATAATTTTGACATTGTATTCGAATCTATATTGTAATTTTTATCTCGAAATAAATAAATCTAAATCGTCTTGGTTCATGTTGTCTCTCTTACATTATAAGCTCATTAGCAAACATACGCGAGCTCGGCGCTCTGAACATCATCATCATCATATCAGCCGAAAGCTTCCCCCAAAGAGTATTTGACTTAAATTATCAGTTTAATTTAATTTCTGTAGGCCTAAGAAATATTTATTTCGAAACCACTGATTTCAAATCGAAACATAAACATTTATTAGGTACAACATAATAGATATTTCAGTTTTTTATTAATAACTCGTAAAAATTGTGCGTCACACCGGCGTTGACGTTTAGTTTAAGAGGGGGCGTATCGCCAGGGAAAAATCAGAAATCACCCGCGCGCCCCGTACCTGCCGCGCTGATGCGTCTATTGCTGCCCCGCTCCTTCTCGCATAGTATATGCCCCGACAGTCAGATGAAACATGATGAATACCTATAGATAATTATAATAAGTGGAAAGAAAGACAAAATCTGTAAGTACCTATATTTGAAGATATAATTTTCGCTAGTAGGTAAGTCAGTTTCGAGAGCTATAACTGAAATATGACCTTCCGTTTTTTTACTAAATCACGTAAGGGTTGTAATTTAGCATAATAATGTCTCGTAAAAGGCTAAAGCAAAAAAACAGCTATAATCGAATTTAAACTTTTGTGAGACATATCTAAAATACTACTAATAAATCCACGGTTAAAAAATTAACGTAAATGTCACGGCAGGCGACATGTTTCGAACTCTTCGGGAGTTCTTCTTCAAAACAAACATCGAAAACACTAATCCTGAAGAAGAACTCCCGAAGAGTTCGAAACATGTCGCCTGTCGCGTCATTTAATACGTGAATTTATTAGTAGCATTAAAAAAAACTGTAATTTATTATGAAAACTTCGATCATGTTTATGAAAGCCAGATTTTCAGGCCACTGTGTGGCGGCCAAATTTTTCAATTCTGACCCCGTGTCATGGTCGGCCTTATCACGCGATAAGTGACAGGATAGAGCGTCCGTCACTGGCTGACACGATGCCCCTATCTTGTCACTTATCGAGTGATAAGGCCGACCATGATACGGGGTCTGATCTCGGATTCGTACTTGGAGACAATGGAGACGCTTTGGCCCTTTAGTTATCAATTTTGAACATACTCGTATTAAAGAAAAACTGCAAAATTGTGTTCACTTTTTTTAATATAAAAATGTCCAACTTCGCAGGCAATAATTCGGGTGCACTCGAAAATTATTATTACTCCAAAAGAAAGAAGGCAAAAAAATATGCATAGTGATGAAAATCCCATTCAGATATCTCAAAGAATTACGAAGCTACAACCGTTTTAATATTGCTTGTTAGAGAGAGAAAACGCAAACGGTGTGTGACGTCACATTACAGGATGCTGCCGGCAGGCCGCGTCGACGGCGTCACCGACCACAATGCGCGCGGCACGTTGCCGTCTTCTGTGACGTCACATTCTTCCAGCGTCATCGTTTCATATGAAGTTGCGTTTTGCGAAAAAGGGACAGAACACATCCCTTCTTAAAACTTTGGACACTTATAACTTCGTGATTATTTAACCTTTTGCGTTGATTTTTTCTCCATTTGACTAATTTTTTTATCCTTCTTCGAGAAAATATCACATTATTTTATTTAGTGTCTACGCCCCTATTGTTGGAATATAAAAGCGTCACCCGTGATGACTTTAAAGAAAAAAAATGTCAATAATTACACGGTTCACCCACGTATTAAACGTCACTACGGGTGACATGTTTCGAACTCTTCGGGAGTTCTTATTCAGGATTGAGTGTTTTCGCGGCGGTGTCGCTTGAATCACGACAAGATTCAAGCGACCCCGCCGCGAAAACACTCACTTTATAGAGTACAAATTACTTTAATTACCCAAGGAATACCACTACCTACATTTTGTTGCTTAAAAAACCACCGGAGCTATAACTGAAATATGGCCTTCCGTTTTTTTACTAAATCACGTAAGGGTTGTGAGCTAGCATAATAATGGCTAGTAAAAGCCTAAAGCAAAAAAAAGCTATAATCGAATTTAAACTTTTGTGAGACATGTCTAAAATACTACTAATAAATCCACGGTAAAATTCACGCATTAAATGTCACAACAGGCGACATGTTTCGAACTTTTCGGGAGTTCTTCTTCAAAACAAACATCGAAAACACTCATCCTGAAGAAGAACTCCCGAAGTGTTCAAAACATGTCGCCTGTCGTGTCGTTTAATACGTGAATTTAACCGTGAATTTATTAGTAGCATTAAAAAAAAACTATAATATATTATGAAAACTTCGATCATGTCTATGAAAGTCAGATTTTCAGGCCACTACTGTGTGGCGGCCAAATTTTTCAATTCTGATCTCGGATTCGTACTTGGAGACAATGGAGACGCTTTGGCCCGTTAGTTATCAATTTTGAACATATTAAAGAAAAAGTGCATAATTATGTTCACTTTTTTAATATCAAAATGTCCAAGTTCGCAGGCAATAATTGTTGGAATCTGCACTCTCGATAACCCTAAAAGCGACACCCATGATGACTTTAAAGAAAAACAATGTCAATAATGTCACTACGGGCGACATGTTTCGAACTCTTCGGGAATTCTTCTTAAGGATGTGTTTTCGCGGCGGTGTCGCTTGAATCTTGTCGTGATTCAAGCGACACCGCCGCGAAAACACTCATCCTGAAGAAGAACTTCCGAAGAGTTCGGAACATGTCGCCCGTAGTGACATTTAATACGTGAGTTGAACCGTGTAATTATTAGTACTGTTTCAACACGTCTCACGAAAGTTTAAATTCGAAAAGCAATGTCCGCCATCTTGGAATTCAAAATGGACATCATTTCTAGAATCTTCACCCTCGAGAAGCCTGCCAATGTATGTTGTTCTTTAAAAAAACGCGCATATTAATTTACAACGAATGTTTCAAAAATTTTAAATAATGCGACCACTTTTTGAAATATTTCTGACTATGAATTCGTATTTAGACCTCTCAGACATCGATTTTGAACATAACCGGATTTATTCTCAACTAGCGATCCGCTCCGGCTTCGCACGGATACTATATTATACATATAAACCTTCTTCTTGAATCACTCTATCTATTCAAAAAAACCGCATCAAAATCCGTTGCGTAGTTTTAAAGATCTAAGCATACATAGGGACAGACAGCGGGAAGCGACTTTGTTTTATACTATGTAGTGATAGAGTCTGGCTAATGAAAGTAGAGACTAGAAAGTAGCGGCAAATTTAAAAAATCGACGTATTGCAACACCGTGTATAGTGCGAAAAAACGATAATGATACTTGAACAAAAATTATAATTTTCTTACTAAAAAAACACCTTTAGACAAATTATAGATTGAGTAATTACATTCTCATCCGTAATTAATCTATAATCTGACAAAGAAAAGGTGTTTTTTTCTCAGCTGAGTTGAGG
Organism: Epinotia ramella; assembly: GCA_947578815.1. Taxonomy (NCBI): domain Eukaryota; kingdom Metazoa; phylum Arthropoda; class Insecta; order Lepidoptera; family Tortricidae; genus Epinotia; species Epinotia ramella. Next base: position 22,150,615 of record OX388206.1, read on the forward strand.
CTAACTTCATTAATTTTTGTAAGGTTAAAGCGAAAAAAGTACAGGTTATATGAAATAAAACTCTTTAACTTCATTTTATAAGATAAGTTTATTATTAAGCTCAAAAGGTTTACAACTTATACATAATTTCTTAAATCATATTACATATGATTCACTGTCCAAGAGTCATCGCTGATACTTAAATTAGGTATAAACCTGTGCCATAAGTACCAGTTTTAATGAAAGATTTAAGAAGAATAATTAAAATCACTCTCCAAAATCTCAACTTCCATCGAATCCTCCGAAGTGGTCGAGCTGCTACTTCCCACGCTAATAATAAATTTATCTATCATGCCTTCTTTGATGTTGTCCCTATCTTTATATTGGTTTTCAACGTTAATGACGTGATTGATCATTTTTTTCCAATCATCTGCTGTTATGCTCGCAAAAGAATCATGGATCAGTTTTTCTGTGTCTTGTGCAGATAACCCTATGTTCTTCTTGGCAATTTTCCTTTTTGCTAGACTCCATATTAGCTCGATAGGATTCAAATCGCAATGGTATGGAGGCAGCCGTAAAACTTCATGGCCATGGCGCTGAAGTATGTGATCGGCTTCATACACTGGCTCTGGCTTGTATTTATCAACAAGTACTAACAATTCAGCTTTTTTATGATATTCTTCATAATGAATATTATTAGCTGTAAGCCACTCTTTGATTTCGGGCTTATTTGTTTGAGTTGTTGGGGCTTTATTCTTTACAACACTGTGGTAACTGGCATTATCCATAACTACCACACTAGGTTTGTCTAAATTTGGTATGAGCTTTTCTTCTAACCATTTATTGAAGTTGCTGGCGTTCATATCATGGTGGTAATCAGCCAGTTTGGATTTCGTGCTGAAAACTAGAAGAGCATTTGGGACAAAACCATTTTCATGCCCAGCGTGCACAACAATGTGTCTTTTCCCAGACGAAATGCTTTCAACTGCACCGCTTGTTCCCGGCCCTCGCCAGGATTTTTTAGGTTTGTAGTTTTTGTGCACATAGGTTTCATCCAAATACACAATTTGTTTTCCTGCTGCACGTTTCTCTGCAATCTCCCGAAGAAATCTATGCCTCCATGCAGCAATGTCGTAGCGTTCCATTAGAACATACCGTTCATTCTGGTTTTTTTGAAACTCATACCCATTTGCTTTTAAAATCCGCCTTAGTGTTTCTTTGCAGCCAAGGAAATTTATGCTAGTCCGCAACTCTGCCAGGAGGCTCCGCAGTGTTGGTATTTCCTTTTTGACAGTATAAAATTCAGTAATCTTATTTTTAATAGCATCTATGTCAAAGCTATCTAAATTTGACACTGTAGGTTTATGGGGCCGCTTTTTGCCTGGAGTATTCCACACATTAGCGTTGATTCCTCCTTCATGTTTTATTCTCTTGAGGGTAGAGACACTAACTTCTGTAAAACAAAATTAAAAGTATGTGGTTACATGATCTCATTAGATAGATATTAGATGAATTGTTTAGACTAGCAGGTTGTGCCCCTCACTATAAAAAGCTGGAAGTCCCAGGTTTAAATCACCATAAGGGCATTTATTTATGCGATGAGCACAAGCATTTGTTCCTATGTGTTAAATGTTTTCTATGTAATTAAATATGCACTTGTGTATAACTTTGTTTAATAGTCACAGTAAACGGTTTGCTTAGATTGAGATTAAGTCGAATTGTCCAAGATTGTTCATGGAAATAATTACCGGTAAGAGACGACAATTCATCAAGGTATTGATTTTGATTTCTTAAACACGACTCTTGCTCCAGGTCTTTCAAGCTTTGAACGGCATTCTGTATTTCCTCCACGCCTTCTACAAGCTCCATATTAGCCGCTGAAAGAAAAACAATAACAATCCATAAGTATTCTGGAAACAGTTGCTTTCTTAGATATGTTGCAAATAAAGTATCAAAAATGACCATGGCATACTAACCTAAAAAATCCGATATCGTACGTAAGTGGGCTGCTTTCGTATCCGAAATCTCTTCCCGCTCCTCTCGTTTTTCTTTGTATTTACCAATCATGGTAAAAAGTAACTGTCGCGTATTACTTTTAATACTTTTGTTCATAATTAATAACAAAAACGCTAAAGAAAACCGCAATATTTTTCCCAACTGACACGAGTGACACGACAGTAAAGTGACGTTTGACGCAATTGACAATTAAATTGTTGTTGCCATTTAAAAAGTTTTTAATAAATCTCAGTCTCAACTTTCATTAGCCAGACTCTAGTGATAATCTTTCATAAAGTAAATACACGATCGACAGAAAAATGTTCGTTTAGTTTTGCATGTACTGCACAAATTATTCTAAGAAGCCGGTCACCCGCCGATCGCTGCGTAATCTTATAGTTGTATTTTGAACTTTAAGATCTATATGTTAAGGTCGACTTTTAAATATATTATTTCAAAATGTAGCAAAATATCTACTGGAACGTAATGATACGTACATTCACTGGACGAATATACTGGGTCACAATATTATTGAAATAATTATGTTCATCGTGCTGTCGTGAGAGCACAGAACGTAGTCCTCTCGTCTCAGCGGAGCGATTACGACTGACTCCGCCCGCGAACGGCAACAAAAGATATACAGAACCGCACGAAACACGCGACGGGAGAAAGGGTATCGCGCTAAATAAAAAAGGCCTATACGCCAAATACGTTTCACCTCAATAAGTCTGAAAAGGGACTACATAAAAATACCCCGCTAGTACTTTCATTAGGTAATGTGAAAAGCTATTATACACTCAACTTTTACTTAATTTATATGCACGGGAACCTCACACTATTGAAATTGAGTAAAAATAAGACATGTTTTGGCGGTTCTTTTCTATCGAGGCAATTTTGGTTTTGTATGGTTTTGTTCAGACGATTCAATTGCAAATATGATGTAGTTTTGGTATGTTCTTTTTCCTGGCATTCGCTTTAGTTTGTCATAGGTAAATATTCAATCTAAGAACCCCGATTTCGCGGAGCGCCCCCTCTTAAGCCAATTAGTGGTAAAATGTCACATAAACAACTTAGTAGCAACGTTTTTTTTGTCTAACACGTACCACCCAGGAACAAAGTAGCTATTTGTGGTATTTCCGATCAACAATATTCATTATCATTATTTGAATGATCATAAAACTTTCAAAATTAACATAAAGTTGTAAATTAATGAGCGGTTTTCTATTAAAATTGACACTTAATTATGTCATGATTTTTTTACGACTGTTTAAGATGTTGTTTTGCTACATCGTCAATAGCGGATTCACTCTTGTCTCCGAAGGGAAGGTCGTAAAGTCTTAATTCATGTCAGTTAAACACGTAGATTGCTTAATTTTAGCAATTTTTTTTTGCCCAATATTTGAAATTGGAGACTACTTACTCCAGGAGCTTGAATGATAGAAGGATATTGCTTTACGATGTATTGTAGGAATATTAGAATAACTTCAATAATATACTTAATCTATCACCAGTAAAGAACTGTATCTTACCACAATCCCTATCTTTACTCAACCCACTAGAAATTGGTACTATTTTTCATTTAAATGAAATAATAAATAGGGGGGGGCGCTAGAACCCCTTGGCGGGGCTTGACCCTACTAAACTTAGATTAAAGCAAAATGTAAGATTTGTCTCGGAATTTGGAAGGACTTAGATGGCTTTGGGCCCCCCCAAAGCCATCTAAGCTTGAGTCAAACATATTAGGTAGACGTTAAAAAATAAAATGAAGTCAGAAAAGTTATTCATATATGATTTAATATTCCACCTAAAACATGCAAAAATAATGCGTAATTTAAATTTAAAATAATTACTTCCGGGTGGAAAGTTAATGAAGGTTTCTTGAGTTATAATACAAGACCTTTTATGTACACCAATTGTCTATAAATAAAATATTCTTATTCTTATTCTTGAATAAAGCATCTTATAATAACGCTTCAAAATTAAATAAACAAAAAAATGGTAGTAGTAGGTATCATAAATTAATGTTTTTGAAAATCTCTCCACATCTTCCACGGCTCCCAAGATACAGGCTTGGCCTAGTTTGGGATCCACTGACTAAATGTAATTTTTGTAATGTGTTTTAAGTCCTCAATACATTTTTTTCATTTCATTTTCATTTCAAATTGTATTTTCTTGGAGTTATAGCTATTTTATTAGTTAAGAATCCAATAAAAAGGCACGCCTTTTATGACTAGTTATTATCAATCCACCGTTTGCAAATAGCCCATCTGCCAATCCAGCCGGCATGTAAGTAATAAAATAATTACACCCTCGGCGCCGACCAATAGGCCACAGACTATAATAACCGAATGAAGTTATCAAAACCATCAATCGTAGAATTCAAGAGGCCATCGGAACTAATGGGTAAACGATTACAACCTACATTTAACTAAAGTTCTCTGACAAAGTCTCACTTTCGGAGCGTGTGAATCCGGCGGGGGAGTAAAAAATCGAAGATGGCGGCCATTGACGAAATGTATCGAAATGTTAGTGTGGGAGCGGGCGCCGGGCTGTGTCATAATAATGGGTCCGTATTTCATGTAATGGTGTACTGTCGCGTTCAGTATCGTGTGGCTTATTGAAAAAAAGCTAAGCGTTTTACCTCTTCTTGACAAAATCATTTGTCAAAAAGAGGTAAAACGCTTCTTTCCTTTTTTAAGCCACGTATGTGACATCAAGCACACGGTAAGTTACGGTTACCGTAGCCTATTGATGGACGCATGCAACTGCAAGGGGCCTTGTATGTGCATTGCCGACCCTAACACTTTGTTCGTAACGACAGAAATGTGTTCACTGGTAAAAGATAATTTTAAAAACATGGCAGCAAATCACACGTGTATGTGGGTCGTAAACACGTACTTAGCCTAAGTAGGCATGCAAATTATTTTAAATAAAAATTCTACCAACCACTTTTGCACGTGACGATATTTTTAAATTATGGACGAACAGAATTGACACGTCTGGGTTGAATTAGTTATTTTTCAATATCGGTGAAATAATTATCTTACTTCAGAGCTTGTCCAAACATTTTCTGGATGAGCTACAATTTGTTCTTCAACGAGTTATTCCATTTCGGACCTTACTGCTCGTAAATAGGTGTGTGGAAATCGTTTCGTCGATTCCATCATTTATTTTGAATGACTATTGGTTTGTTACGAGTATTATGGGATGAGAGCAATCGGCATGGGTACCTGTAAGACAAATTCACGTAATTTTTACCATCATAATTTTGCGGTTGCTTTCACGAGCGCGGCATTTGGAATAAAACCCTAATCGTGAAGCATTAGGTCGAATTTAGTTTGGTTTCATAATTAAACGGGTTCCGTGATAAAGTTTTTGTTAGTCTAGTCAAACTTGCTGCCAGTAAATGCAATAAAGTCCCAAATTTCGAGTATATCCGTCAAGTTGTTAACACGTATACCGTTTATATGGCCGACGGTTCCTGGGAATTTAAATCATCCATAAAATGCTTAAACACTATGTCAGTGATTATGGCGGGTTTAAATAGACAAATCAACGACTAGGCATTCTTGAGCTGACATGACACTCAACTTTTCGCAAAACCTGTTCGTTTGCTCTTAACAATTAACAACAAGATAAGTTGTGTACAAAGGCGAACTACCTGTTTATATTAAAATATTTTATTTTATTTTTACCACGCGAACTAATAAACCAAAGCAAGTTTTTGAGGTGGCCTATACAAATATGTGGTACGGTACGCCTAAACTAATCAGTAACATTTACACTATCAGCTAGCCTCACCGTGAATAAAACAAATGAATACCTTTAACATTCACAGCTTCTAGAACATCCCAAACAGAGCTAACCTAACCTGCTAATCCTATTCATCCCATTTGTGACCTGTATCTCTTTCTACTTAACAATGTGTGAAAGAGACACGTGCTTATCTTTAGAAGACTACCCTAATTTCCCGCAACGTTCAGCGAAACAATAGCAAAGTACAGGTATTGTGAAAAACCTTTGCCACATGCCAGGGAAAATTCAACCTTATGCCAATGTCATAAAGACTTTGACTTGGAAAACTTTTCTCGTTATGTCTATATGAATGCTATCTGATAGCGAATGGGTTTATGATCGTAACACCGGTCCCTTTGTGAGGCAAGACGCAGAATGGCAAATTAAGCAAATCCTTTTAGTTGTAACCGAAACCAGCGTTTAGAATGTTATGGTTTGTTTTGCATTTTTTGGAATGGAAACACCATGCGTGAACAAGGAACGGGAGTAAATTAGTTATTTTGAGAAACGACCATATTATTTATGCATGAGTCTGTGTCGAAGATTGCAGTTTTGCATTTGGAGTCACTTTTTTGTCTATGAGTTTTCAAATCTTTGAAATTTGTATCAAAATGACTATGATATTATTACGAACACATCCCACTTAAATATTCTATAAAGAGCGCGGAACAAAATTTGAGCAAAAGAGATGAACAGTATGGATGGCCAAATTGTTCACTAGGATGCTAAATAAAATACTGAATACAAATTATTTCGTACCAATGAGTCCATACTCCATTAACAGCGTTTATAATCCATTGTGCAGTCTCGCATCCCGTCGTTTCTCGAGCCCGTATGTCGTCGAGGAGACGTAGACATGGAGCGACTTGTGATTCAGGGAAATGTTCAGGGCACCAGACCGCGAGGCAGGTCATCGAAGAGATGGACATACCAGCTGCAGTCGATGCATCATTACACGCAAAACATAAGGAAGGCGATCAGAGGAGAATGGCGGTGTGTTGTGAGTTGTGAAGCTTGCTACACCTGAAATTATGACCAAGAACATTCTGTCAAGAGTCAAAACGTCAAAAAAGATGGAATAAAATATTAGTGTGGGTAATGTTGTATAATTGAAGGAAAGATAGAGGGAAACGAGGAAGAGGAAGACCTAGAATAGGTACATAGAGAAACTCAAAAAGAGAGTTGATGTTAGGTCGTATCGAGATGTAAAAGAAGTTGCCTGGGATCGGAGTAGATGGAGGACCTACTTTGAGCTACACCGACAAAAGCTTAGCTCTTAAATAAGAAGAAGAGATATGTTCAATTAACAAAACTTCTTCAAACATATCAATTAATCCTCCAACGAAGCTGCCAAAACTAAATTATTTGATGTTTAATAACTCTTAAACTATCATCAACCATTTTTGACGATCGGCAACTGTCAGTTTAGTCACTTGTTTTTGTAAACTTCCTTTCATATTATTTACTTAGTGTAAATGTAGTCATTACTCACAGGTGCGGCCTCGTCTATTGACCATCTTATCACCCGATACCGTTTTAAGTAAAACTTTGCGTAGGCAGTTGTTTTTATCTGTACGGTTTTTTCCAGGGCGGTAAAAGTAACATTGTAAAACTTTATTACGCCACGGTTACCGGTATGGTGGTCTCTTTTACAACCAGAGAACAATCGTGTTAGTAGTTCGAGTTACCACTTGTCTTTGGTACAATGAAACCGAAGGTGATATTGCTACGATTATTTTCTTAGAAGGGTTTAGTTTTGTTTGGGGGTTGCTTGGGCGTAAACAAAAGATTATCCTTAATTCTTTTGTTTCTAATGTGTGGTGCGTGTATTGGTCTACCAACAGTGAACACCGCACTTGGTGCTTGTTGGTGGGCCTTGTTCATTGCACGTGGAAATATTAATTCCTGGAAAACTATTAATTATGTACCTATGTTACCTACATAATAATACTAAGGCCTCGTATGTTATTAAAGGCTTAGGAGTATAAATATTTTTATTCTTTAATTGTTACAGTATCGAAATCACTGCAAATGATCACATTTGACATATTTCGTTGCCGTGTCGGGTTATTCCCAGCTGTTACAACTAAAAGTAGTTACCTCCATCACTTATCAGTTGTGGTAATGGTGGTAGCAGGTGGCCACATCCCGCTGTGTCGTAGAATACTTTTTTTTAAACTAATCATCATAATAAATAGGTACCCATTATCTGTTCAGGAAGCAAAGCTGTATTTTAAAACTGTCAATAGCAAAGAATTAGTGCTTATATAAGCACCTATATAGGTAGATAGGTATTAGTGCCTATATAGGTACGCTATTTGTAAAACTAATTATGTATATGGTATTCTTCATCATCATATCTGCCGGATATAGCCCTCCGCTAAGAATGTCAAAATTAATGACCGGTCATGCTGCACCCGCGGCCTCCCGCGACCTTGTGTGCATCATATCACCATCATATCTATGGTATGGGCAGTTGTCAAACACATCTACGCTCCCTAAACAGATAATACCTAAACTCGTGAAAAGTCAGCTGCGTAAAGCGATTCACCCACAAGAGATGCGTCCCGCCGCGGTGCGCGGAGCGCGAGGCGCCGTCCCGGTCCCGCGCACTGCCGCGTGTAAGTACTAGGCGTGTTTTCTATATAAAGTGAGATTCTTGCATACAATGGTAAAATATGCAGTGGGTGAATTGCCTAAGTAGTTGCAAGCCAAGTAAGTCTTCATCTGCATCATAAAAAAACTGTACGGAAACCCGTCTACGGAAAAGTAACTGAAAAAAATGTGTTTTAGTTTTCTTATACAAAAGGTAGCCAAATCAACCGGAGCGTGGTTTCGAATCGATTGACATCTCATTTATCAAAATCGGTACAGTATCTTAAACGCTACGGTAGAATAGTCCAGTCAATGAACTGACAATTTGTATGGAAAAAATGACAATCTTGGAAATAATTTATATTAGCTTATTTTTTCTGTGTAACGGATATAATGAAATAGTTACCCAGCGACAGAATCCGACAAATTTTCAGACATCAAGAAAATTATAAATTAACTGGCTTCTGAAAAGTCAGAAGAATATTTGATTTGTTAGATGGGTTCCTCAAACGCGTTGTTTCAATGTAGCGTTTTCCCGAGTCGCATTTTTCCGCGATCGATCAATTTCCTTGTCGCTTTTTTACTCGTAGCTTTATTCAGCGTCTCATTGTTCCGCAATCGCCTTATTTTCGTGTAGATATTTATCGTTTTTCCGCTCTTTTATAAAAAAAAACCTCGAAGACGAAAGCGGAAGCTTTGCTTCCGCTTCCGTCTTCTAACCTATCTGCGATCCGAGTCGGTTATGCACCTAAGTCCCTGTTCAAAGGTGGGCATCAAATTAACTTTTTTCTGAGATCAATTACATTACATACATTACATTACATTCAAACCCATAAACCCTTTTTATTTATTTATTTATTTAAACTTTATTGCACAAAAGAAAACTTATCGTACAAAAGGCGGACTTAATGCCATATGACATTCTCTACCAGTCAAACCTTAAGGCAAAGCGGAAAAGATACGAACCGATACGATACTTTTTGGTGGGTACGAAGCGGGCATTTTTTTACCGTTTCGGAGCCAGCATTCGGAGCCAGCTACCGTGTGGGAATTTAAAATCCCGATTGAGAGCTAGGCATATTATGACTTACTGTTACGGATAGGTACGACGACGAGCGAAGCGAGGAGGAGTGTGTTAGGTATCTTGTGATCATTTGGTACGACGACAAGCGAAGCGAGGAGGAGTGTAGGTTAAAATCCTACTGCCTTTGTCCTACCAATCGCACCAAGGCGACCAAGAAATGTTTCTATTTCGGGAAAAAACTATGCGAAAATAAAGCGATTGCGGAAAAATGAGACACTGAATAAAGCTACGAGTAAAAAAACGACAAGAAAAATGACCGATCGCGGAAAAATGCGACTCGGGAAAACGCTGCATTGAAAAAATGCGTTCGCGGAACCCATCTAACAAATCGAATATTTTTGTCTTTATTTTGGTTCATTTACATTTGTTCTATAATATTCAAGATAAATCATACATAAAAAGACAATGCGTGCTTCATTTAAATCTACATATTTTCTTCCGGGTGGAAAGTTTGTCGGATTCTTGAATTTATTTATTTATCGTATGGCATAATATTTCTCTACTTAATTAAATGTTTATGATGTTAGATTTAAGGTAAGCAACTGCATCCGTCGAGAGAGTCTTGAAATCAGCCGAATTCCCGCTAAAGTATAAAGTAAATAAAGAATAAAGTATCAGAATAACATTTTACAATTAAATCAACAAAAAAAAACGCTATTAAATTAATGTTTTTCACAACCGTATTTTTCCTGGAGTAAGAACACACGTAAATACAAACATGCTAGTGCTAAAAACATATCCCTTCCTTTCGGTTCTGCCGTATACGGGCAAAAATATGTTAACTAACACAACATTATCATTCATTACGCCTCCCACACAGGTAGAAACCAATATAATTATTAATAATATAGACGTCCCGTCGTCAAAAGCCTTCGCACGGTTATAATGATTCACGCAATAATTAATCTTTGGTCTCTTTGGTCCGCAGAATGCGTGATAATCGCTTACTCATTTTGGCATTATGGCATTTTGGGAGAAAAGGAAACAAATTGGGCGACAAAGCTGGCACATTTGGGAGTTAATTATAGTGTTTAAGGGCGCTGGGAGGCCGCGGCGGGGAAAGCGGTAAAAAATGGTCCGAATGTTACCACGGGAAATATATCATTGTAATATTTGGTAGTATGAAGGAATGTTACAAACTGAAATATTTCAAGTAATGTGGTCAATAGATAATTTATTTTGTCTTAGGGAAAGTTTGTGAGATATGGTAATCGCTTATCCGATTTCAAAATGTGCTTCGTGTCCAGTATAACAATGGGTATTTGACACTGATGGTACTACCGCGCGTATATTGCAGCGCATCAGGAATCCTTTTTGAGACAGACATAGATTCGTTCCAAGGCATCTTACGGAAGAGAACAGCATCCCTGATGCGCCGCCTTACCAACAGCGCCAACAACTTATTAGCTCTTGCTGGAAGGGTTGACGGGCCCTTTTTTGAGCACTGGACACAAATGCACACGAGCCTGTGACCAGTGCTGAAATGAATTATAATAGAATAAAAAATTTACGTATTAAACCTAACATAATTTTAAGTTATCCCACCATTCTACTAACCACATATGGATGTACCTAAATGATCCGACATAAATAATATATTGCACCCGATTCTACGTGCACATGGCTTAACTAGCCTAAAACTAAATTGTCTAATTTTTAGACATAATTTAGGCGGCAGATTAAAAACGACATATTTAGAATAGCATTTAGGCAGCTAAGTAAGTTGTATAGACCGCCTAAAATAAGAAACGTCAGATTCAAATTAGCACTGTCATTTGATAATGACAGTGCTATGATTATAGTCTGTAGCTGTTTTTTTAAGAATACAGGCTCGTGAACTCTGCGGACTGCAGACGTTAGTTATCTGGTTTATTAAATAGCTTCACTACATTTTCATTGGGGATAATTTAGGATTCCAAAAAAATTATTTACCCCAAGTCGGGCTTGTTTAGGAGTGTATCTACCTTATATAATTCAGATGGCTATGTTCAATAATGACACTTGACAATCACAGTGTAGACTAGACCTCTATCTAAGATAAACGTACCTTCTAAATCATAATAAATGTTAAATTTACTTATAACAATTCCTTTAATCCAACACATTCAAGAGCTTGAATCATTAAATGTTTAAAAAATAGCATCGAAGTCTATCTCATTAATCTTTTAAATAAGACATGTAGTTTCCGTCTCTTACGCGCATCAACTAAATGAGAGGGACGAAAAACAGGTTAGAGATGAAATTTATTAAAATCATCATCGCCGGGCCAATTATCTTCGTGTGTGTTCTTTCACAGCTCCAGAACATAATTAGATGAGTAATTATCATAATTGATTCGATACAATTTTGAAGGTTTTGTTAAGTTTCACTCACACAAACAAGTAAGATAGAAATACTTATTATATAGGTAATGTTTGGTTTTAATTTTTAAAATAAAGGTTTTGGCTTATAATAAAATAACGTCTAATTATATTTAGTTACATACTTCAAGCACCGTTGGGGCGGAAAGGTTTTCGAGTGGCAACCACGTACCGGAAGATGAACTGATGAACTTAACTGGTCGCCGGAGTCCGCTGTATCGGGGTGGCGCAGCTTTGGCACTTTTTGAGGGAGGCCTATGTCCAGCAGTGGCCAGCCCTCCAAACTACATACCTTTGCATTTTGCTTTCTGTCTATTTTATTTTCAAAAGTACAATTTCTTGCATTTCAGTAGCTCAGATAACCCTTCAGAATTGCTTTTCACATTTCAATTCAAGTTTAAATCAAACCAGTGAATCAAAATCACCATAAAACCAAAAACAACTCGATCACAACCCGCTAAAATCGCGTTTTGTAAAACGCCCGCGCGGCGTGTCGGTATCATAATAGCAATATCCTGCCCATTGATTGTCAAAAATAAGGTATTTCGGCAATTACGGGTGCCCCCCACGAAATGTGTAAAAAACCAGCACCCGGCCGAGGCGCTCTTAAAAGGTCCGACTTCTTTCCATCGTACGGTCTAAGTTGCAAGAGCAGTACTTTTGACGATTTCTGTTGCCTTGGTACTTAGACTGTTTGTTAGGGTTCCGTACCAAAAAAGGTAAAAAAGGAACCCTTATGGTGCGACTCCGTCCGTCTGTCTGTCTGCCTGTCACAAAGTGAAATATCTCAGGAACTACTTAAGCTATCAATTTGAAATTTAAAATGGTTTAAAATGAGAACTATACACGTGCATGGAACATGATAAATTTAAATATACATTTTAATTTTCTATGTAAAATTACGAATATGAGGGGCCGGCAAAAAATATATTCAATTATTTGGTAATGACCCTGCCTACAAAGCCGGAGGTTCCCACTTGGAATCCCGGTAAGGGCATATATTTGTGTAAAAATGGCTTCTCGAGCACACATTCTATAGCTACGACGAATTTATGAATATTGTGTGAATGGTTTTATTTAAATATTAATTGTTGATGACTTAGACTAATTATTATTAACTATTGTATTATTTATTAACTTTTTAAAGACACTTTTGAGTAATGATAATATAACTATATTTTTCTTTTTAACTATAAACACTGACATGCAATATTAACAATTACGAATAAATGAATATGAATATGAATATGAATATGATGAACACGAATATTTTTTCCTGAGTCATGGATGTATTTAAGTATTTATTTATCAAAAAAATTGTACAAGCTTTACTTATTGTGTACGATTGTCCCCAAAGTATGTATTTATTTATGCTTCGTCTGCGTGGAGTCTCGTTCGAATCTCTTTGTCGGCTACGGTGAAATAACATGATAGTTAACAACTCAAACCGACACAACTGAACTCAAGCACACAAGAGAATTCAATAAAAAATAAAAGAAGCGCGCTGATTACGGCGGGTGCGTATGTGACGTGACGCAATCCACCTACAGGTGTCAAATTTTACAAGGGATGAAATTAACAGACTGGGAGTCACGATTTAAACTAAACTGAAATATCGTGTCCACACATCGTATGCGCTCATTTGGACAGCAACATTTGCAATACAGTTACTTGTTACTTTATATTTCATTTAGGCATTTCCATAGGTGCATGACAGTGCATGTAATATACCTAAATTGAAAAAGAACTTTTGACTTTGACTTTATATTTAGTGGATTTAAAGGTACCCACCCTATTAAATCATAGTTATGACAAGCGACCAAGGCACCAAGCTACGAGAAAAAGTTGACTAACCCAAATAGCAGCCTGCAAAATTGGTAGATTCGATCGAAGTGTTCATTGCCGCTAGGTCTCGTCGCTTGGGCCGGCCATGCCCACAATTTTTTCTCTTTGTTTCCTTTGTGCCATCTAGCGCCGGCACCCAGAGGTCCCGAAAGGTGTTCTAAGGCGTATCGACCCATGTTTCTTTTCAAAAAGATTGTATCTCGGTACAAAAATAACGTAGCTCAGGCCCTTTAGTACAGGGAAGCGAGTTTAATGGGCGTCGGTTACATATTTATTTTTGTTTTGCGCATTCCTGACTTGACATGTAAATAAATGAATTTGTTAGACAGTTTTTCAGTGGGCGATTTCGCGATTTCACGCTTCATGGTGGCACCTATTCGGGAAAAGTAGGAGGAGTGTCACATAAGATATCTGCAGAGCCATCCCTGGCCATTCAGGGATATTTCAATAGTTTTTACGTTATTTATCTATGCGTTTCTTTGCTTGGGAGGAGAATGGAAGTTGGCACCTTTTATGGAAAGCTGCTTCCGATAGTACTTAATTGTTAGCACTTGTGAGGTATGCGAGGTGAATGGAAAAAGATGTATTTATTGGTGGAGCTTGACACGGGCGATTAATTTATGAAACGTCGCATTATTAGATAAAGAATATTGTTCTTAATACTTACAAAATGTTGTCAATTAACCAATTAAACATACGCGTGTTGGAACTATTCATCTCTCATTAAATACCTACTTTCGTACTCGTTCGGTATCTATTTTCATTAATACCGCTGACTTGATTTCAGATTTTAAACATCAAAACAATTTATGGCCATAGCTTGCTTGGCAACTACAGTTGCCACAATCAGAAGATTGCGCCAAGTTGGCCACAAGCGGGTAGCTATGCGGAATTTAACTAAATTAGTGTTTATTTACATTAAAAAAATACTTAAATATAGCATAGAATGCTTCACTAAGTGAGGCAACAAGGTGCAATATATTGCATGAGCCGAAAATTAATTTACAAAATTCCAGAACATTCCAGAATTATGGAATGAAAGACGGCATTGTAACAAAGTTCCCACCCCTCTTATATCTCTGCACCGAACAAGGATCACTCAATAAAACAGCGCAGACAGAAAATAACTTTCTGATTACGTGCTTCAAGATCTAAATTGAAACGGGATAAAGTATAGTGAAGAGGTAAAATTAAAAGCGGCGAGTATACCACCTACGTTGCCGCCAAGGATCGGGCATGAATGAAAGTTTATTGCTACTAATAGAGCACTAATGGCTGAAATGGTAACGTGAATGAAATTATTAAGAACATTTGTTCTTATAGCGTCTGGCTGTCTTTTGTTCTGTGGCGCCAGTTTTAATTGTGCAATGGAAATGGCTTATTTGGGCACTGTTTTGGTTAGTTTGAGATAAACAATGCAGTTGTTTTTTATTGTTGTTACGAGATATTGTTTTGGGCGGTTAAAACAAATCGTTGTTACAGTATTGTTAACCTCTTAAACATATATATTTCAAGTGACGTACATATAATATAATATATACTGCAATATGAATAGTTTTTGTGTAAAATAAGATTTAGAAAAATATTTAGCAAAGTAGGTACTCAGCTGTGCTGAGATAAATAATTTAAAGGCATACATAAAGTACCTTAATGTATACTGCACTACTGCTGTACTGTATGTAGTATACTTTGCCGTATAATTATCGAATGAGTCTGAGATGTTCAGTAGGTCTAATATGTTTTTTTTCTTTGCTCAAATTGTCAAATCTTCATGTATTTAAGAGCTAACGCTCTTGTCGGTTGAGCAATTTCCTTTCCTCTCTATTCTCAGCTTTCTTCTTGAATGATCCAACTGTTAAAAAGTAAACAGCGTGTCGCATCAGGATTTTGATTTGGTTCGTGAGAGATCTTCTTGGTCTCTCTCCCTCTTTCCTTCTATCTTCTTTTCTATTATGGTTTTAAGTAATCATCGTGTCGTGACAAGTGTCCAAACATCTTGCCTCATCTGTTCTCTATGGTTTTTAACAACGTCCTTTTTTCTTTCACCCTTTCACTGGAAGTGTTCGGCTTTTATCTTACAAAATGGGAAACCTGAAGCAATTATACTACGATTATTTATAATGCTTTGAAGGAGGATCTTCAACGCTGCTTGAACGAAAATCAAAAACTTGTGTGCAAAACGGTCTTAGAAAATTTCGACAATAAGAGTACCTATGTACCGTCCCAGAAAAGACATGGACGGCATTTGCCCCATGTGATACTGCATACGTAACCTACTGAGTACATACTCTAAGATTCAAACCAATTAAAAAAAAACTGAAAAATGCTCTTTGGTTTAATTTAAATCTTGCGTGACTTGAGACATCCTGTATATTACGGTAGCCACTGCATTGGAATTCAATATCAAACGATTACTTCACTTGATGAAAGATTTCTCATCTCAATCAAAGTCTTAATCTACCATCAAATATGGTTTATTAAAGCACGATCGTTTTCACAAAATCCTTTGACGCTTTCGAATATTTTATTTTAAGCCTTAACTCGACACAATAAGGTCGTATTTTCGGAAATGTAAAAGAAGTTACAAGGTTTTGAAAGTACTTATTCGTTATTAATCGATATATCACCAACTTTTTGAATGTCGTCTCAGACGTCGCGACGAAATCGACGATAAGGATTTGCGTGAATTTTAATCATTCGATTTGATTATTTTTGTGTTTATTAAATTAAAATGTCGTTCGATATCTCAATGCCAGTTTTAATCAGATTTCAATCTTTTATTTACATTACATTTCACCGAGTCGGGTGGAGTGCATTGATGGTGGTTCCGTGCCACCTCACAACATCTCTCTCTGCACGGCTATCACGCGACGGCGCGCGAGCTCTCTCGACTTTTCTCGCACTATCCGTCTCTCTTATTACAACACTTAGAATAAGAGGTATAGTGCGAGAAAAATCGAGAGTATATCGCAGCCGTCCCATGATAGACGTGCTAGTGTATTCATTGTGTCCACTGCTGAACATAGGCCTCCCCCAAAGAGTAGGTACCACAATTACCGCTCCTGCGCCACCCGCATCCAGTGGACTCCCGCAGTCTAGGTTATTAATGCCGTACCTATATCTAAAATGGTGAAATTTTCAATTTTCTAAGTTTTTGAATTTACTATAGTTTTTTCATGAAGTTACTACTATGATGAGTAACAATAAGCTTAACAACGCCGATTGCATCTATTCATGAGAGTAATATCACCTGATTGAGTTGATTTTTAAAGTTTTATTTGCATTTAATGACCTCGCCGGCGAAGGCGGTACGAGAAAAACTCCTTTTTAAAGAATTTGCCAGAGTCTCGCAGGAACGCGAAGTCTGAAACGGAGGGGGGAGGCCTTTGCCCAGCAGTGGGACACAAGAGGCTCTTAAGGGGATGCCTTGATTTGAGTCGTACACACCCCCTAGACAGAGACACGCTGATGCCTTCCGCCCACGAGAAAAAGAGATGTAACACCAAAATGCCCTTGAGGATTCGGGATACGGCGCACACTGTCTATTTGTATCGGAGTAAACGAGAGCGAGTGGTACTGGACCGCCAAATCTTAGAAGATAATAGTGAATAAATATTGAAAAAAATGTGTGGATTATTTGTTAAATATGACTCTTTAACGGTTTAGGTATGAATATGTGACTTCATGTTTTTAATTGCAGACCCATACCGTTTAATGATGATTTTAAGACCAATCTTTGCAATTATTTTCTATTGAGCCGATTTCGTCCAATTATGAATCGAGTCCGTCCACGGTCTTTGTAATATGATGAATATTGAATATTAACATATTTTTTTTATGTGCTAGAACAAATAGTTTTTCTTAAAAAACTGCTTAAATAACATCAATTTCAATGAATTATATAGGTCTTGTCAGCCTCTTAAAATAAATAAATAAATAAATAAATATTAGGGGACAATCTTACACAAAATCGACCTAGTCCCATAGTAAGCTCAATAAAGCTTGTGTTATGGGTACTAGACGACGAAATACTTAAATACATAGAAAACATCCATGACTCAGAAACAAATATTCATGCTCATCACACAAATATTTGCCCTTACCGGGATTCGAACCCAGGACCTTCAGCTTCGTAGGCAGCGTCACTACCCACTAGACTAACCGGTCGTCATTCAGCCTTTCTAGTCTTAAGTCTAATCGTACGGCGCTGGATACAAAGAAGCAATAGCTTAAAATTACTATGTTTTGTGGATTATTTAAGTTACATCAATTCAACATTTTCTTTTTATATAATTTGATCTTCATCATACTTCTGTATGCTGCCTTTATTTAATTCAATATACATTCGGTGCCCCGAGAGGATTCGAAATAATCTTAAGAGAGCGTTTCTGAGGCCCTATTAAAGAATAAAAAAAATGTTTTTCACTTTTTAGGGTTCCGTACCCAAAGGGTAAAAACGGGACCCTATTACTAAGACACAGGCTGTATCTCAAGAACCGCGATAGCTAGACAGTTGACATTTTCACAGATGATGTATTTCTGTTGCCGCTATAACAACAAGTACTAAAAACAAAATAGAATAAATATTTAAGGGGGGGCTCCCGTACAACAAACGTGTTTTTTTGCCGTTTTGTCTGTCGCCAAGCTGTATCTCAAGAACCGCGATAGCTAGACAGTTGAAATTTTCACAGATGATGTATTTCGGTTGCCGTTATAACAACAAATACTAAAAACAAAATTAAATAAATATTTAAGGGGGACTCCCATACAAGAAACGCATTTTTTTTTTTTGATGTTTTTATAGATAATGGCACGGAACCCTTCGTGCGCGAGTCCAACTCGCACTTGGCGGGTTTTTTTTTACATACGTACCTGCATTACAAATTTATGCTTCACCTATCGTCCTCCTAGAGTTTATTCCTGGTTGTGTAAAAAAATAGTAAGTCAATCTAAGCTTATTTTATGTCATTTTTGGAATCCCCGGGGCACGGCGTATAGTCAAATGGTGAATTGTAACATTAGCAACCATGTGTTTAGGTGTTCACGTGATCACGCGCCGGCCTGGTACCTTATTTTTATCTACATGAAACGATATCTTTTACTCGAGGTCTCGCGTGAGATTTCACAGCCGCACTACTTGTTAAAATCCGAAAGTTTGTCTGACCTAAAGTCGGGGTCCCACGGCCCGGTTTCCCACAGGCCCTGCCGCACCAGGCCGGACCGACGGGCCGTGGGAACTGTCGCATACGATGAGGCCTGCGGTGGCCTGTCGTCGCCCGTCCTATCCATCGGGAGTCGGTAAGTTCAAAGGTGCGGCCCGGTGGCACCTGTCGCGGCCTGTAAGGGCCCTACTGCGTCCGTTCTAACTCATTCATTTCATCAGCGGTGGCGCGTGCGCGAACACGCACGTAATTGAGTAGACGAACGATCTAGTAGGCGGTAACGACAGGCCGGTACAGGCCGACACACGCCGTGGGAACGGCTCGGCGGGAGACGCGATCAGCCACACAGGCGTCCACAGGCGTGGCACGATCCGGCCTGGCCTGTGATAACACGGGCCGTGGGACCCCGCCATTACTGTCGACGCTGAAGCGTAGACGAGACATGGTAACTACGGCCAAGGTCTAGTCCCCGAAAATGATATCTAGGATTAAATATCCTATTATAAAAAATGGTTTAGTTTTTTTAAAAAACACTTCGACAAAATAAAACTATATACCTACTTAAGGACTAGTTTCCCTTCTGAGTTGGACGATCAGATGGCATTAGCTTTCGTAAAACTAGTGCCTATGCCGATTCTAGGCACTGGGTCGCTGCGCTGACCCCTAGCTCTTGAGGGATGTAACTGGGATAAGGCTATGACTAGTGGTTCTCAAGCTGTAAACTCGCGATAATAATGAATGAACCTGCTTACATCATTTCACAGGAATCGGATGAGAACAGCGGGACAGACACTGGAACAGAAACGATTTACGGCCCAAGCTGAAGCATAGAACTTCGTTCGCTTCGCTCGCTCGTTCGATGAGGAGGGTATGTTGAATGAGTTTATAGGAGTGCTATTAAACGCGGGCGGAGCCACGGGAAAAGCTAGTTAACTGTAATTAATGAGCGCACTATTACTAATTGAACAGAACGGCCTGGGAGAAGTGTTAATTAACCCGTTCTTGCCTGTTAGTGTTAATATTGAAGTTTATCGATGTAGTATTATTGACTCATTAGCAAACTAGTTTCGCTGTCATTACATTTTGTATTGACAATATTAACCAAAATCAAATCAAATCAAATCAAAATATTTATTTTGTAAATAGGCTTAAGCTAGCTCTTTTACACGTCATGTTTTAACTTAACTATTCAACTTAAGCTATTTTACAGATAAATGCTTCTTTGTCATCTATAAATTCTTTTACAGTATAATAAGATTTCTCTATAAGATGGCGCTTAACGCTGAACTTAAATCTATTTATTGACAATTTCAGTATATCAGAAGGTAGCTTATTGTAAAATCGTACACAGTTCCCCATAAACGACATATTCACTTTGCAGAGACGGTATCCGGGAATGGCTAATTTATTCTTATTTCTAGTGTTATAATTATGAACATCACTATTTAATTTATACATGTCAAGATTTTTACGAATATACATTATATTTTCATAGATATATTGTGAGGCAACGGTGAGAACATTGATTTCTTTAAACCTATCTTTCAGAGAAATGCGTGATCCTAAATTATAAATATTGCGTATAGCACGTTTTTGTAAAATAAAAATTGAATTAATGTCAGCAGCTTTGCCCCACAATAGAATACCGTAGGTCATGACACTATGAAAATAGGCAAAATATACCAATCTTGCCGTCTCAACGTCTGCAAGTTGGCGAATCCTTTTAATTGCGTAAGCAGCTGAACTCAGTCTCCCTGCCAGAGTAGAAATATGTGGACTCCATTGCAATTTTGAATCTAAGGTAATGCCAAGAAAAACAGTTTTATCCTCCAATTCAATAAGTTCGTCTTTTAGAACAATCTGTGTGTTATTTTTATGCTGTACATTAGGCAATGAGAATCGAATACACTTTGTTTTTTTTGCATTAAGGAGCAAATTATTTATGGTAAACCAGTTAACAATAGACGACAGTACATTATTTATTTCACTAAAACTGTCTTGGTTTCTTTTGACTTTAAATATTATTGATGTATCGTCTGCAAAAAGAACTAATTTATGTTTTCCATTCAGTACATAAGGCAAATCGTTTATGTAGACAAGAAATAAGAATGGTCCCAGAATAGACCCCTGGGGGACCCCCATAGAAATAAGAGACCCAGCTGATTTGGTTTTATTTATGTCTACTCTTTGAGTTCTGTCATTCAAATACGATCGAATGAGATCAAGTGCTTTGTCTTTCATGCCATAATGGTTCAGCTTTCGAATTAGAGTGTCGTGATCCACGCAATCGAAGGCTTTAGACAGATCACAGAACACGCCTATACCATTTTCTTAACCAATAAAAAAAATCGTGAGATAAGCCTCATGTGGCTTTAATTTTTTTTTGCCTCCTACCATAAAATCAAAATTCTTATTAGATAAAAATGATTTCATATAGACGAAAACTAATCTTACAAGTGAGCTTCATCTTATAGGCTCTCGTCAGTCGTCACTTACCATCAGGTAAGACTAGGGACAATCACTTGAGTCTTTTATAAAAATAGAAATGGATGCATCTGAATCAATTTTTACGCATTAAGAAAGCGTAAGTATTTTTAACATTACACATCCGTCATTGCAAATGCGTAAGAACCTTAGTTTACGCATGCTACAATGTTACTTTCAAGAACAAAACGCGTAAAAAATAATGATGTCGCAAGTTTTAATTCGCGCTTAACGCATTAAATCACCGAAGGGACTGAACGCTGGACGGTGGAATTGTAAATTATGTATCAAGTGTTGATGCATTATTGATACATAGCTGAGTTTCGAGGTGTCGAGGCTCCCCGTGGCGGGCGCTGCGATCGGATGAGGTGCAAGCTAGGGGCATTTACCCATGGAGGCTATGGGACGAAAAACCTCGCCCACGGGACAGGCAATGCCTAGTGTGGGGCTCAGCACTACTGTAAAGGTGCCTTTCCATGCTTGTCAAGGTTCGATAAGCGTCCACAAGCTCCAAGCCGTCACAAATGCTTGGATGGCATTTACACGCGAGTGCGTTAGTGTGGTTCTTACCTTCCTGTGATCTGTGTTCAAAAACCGACACTAGTCCGGATCGGGCCAAGCTCTCGCAAGCTCACGCAAGCCAAGCCAAACACCCCCGTTTACACGCTTGTGCTTGTGGACGCTTGTCGAACCTTGACAAGCATGGAAAGGCACCAGAATACTTAAGTAGATCAAATATTTTTTTTGTGAATTAACGCTGCGCTCGCAAACTCAAATTCTAGACAAAGATCGGAAAGCGGCCAAGTCAAAATTGGACTGGGCTGGTCACGTCTGCCGCATGCCCGGTGAGTTATGGGCAAAGAGAAACCTCAGGCAAATAGCACCACGAAGTGGAAACCACAGAACTCGAAAAGGAGACGCGGCAGACCTCGTCGGCGATGGCGGGATGAGTTGGACTCCTTTTTAAAGGACTGGCCAGATCAAGCTCAATACCGCGAGCAGTGGAAGAAGAGGGGAGAAGGCCTATGCCCAGAAATACGACACATCAGGCTCTATATAATAATAATTTTAAAATAAACTATTTATATTTGTAACAGAGCACTCTTTGCCTCGCGATTTAGCCATTTGCCACTACTACTAGTGTACTAGTCCGACACATATAGTCCCTATTCTTTCCGGTTCCGCCACATACCGAGTAGAATTATTCCGACTTTTTCAGCCAAGCAGAGTTTCTACCTAGTCTTCTCAGTGCAAATGAAATCAAGTCATTTGACATCGCGGGAAAATTTCTTCAGTGTAATGTGCATTCTAATAGTACGGCAATACGTTTCAATTTAGCGTACAAATAAAAAATCAATTCAATCCGCGCTCATCCGGTGGAAAACCACCTTAAGTTAAGGGAACAAGTGATAAAGATCCCGTAGCTCAATTCCACTCATACCCCGGATTCGGTTACTGAAAACGCCTCAACAAAAAAAGGTATTCCAGTGTTAAAAACGCCCGCGTGGTCGTGCCAGAGGTTTCCCTTGGATTATCGATAGCTTTATTGGGCTCGTCCTATAAAGCAACAGTCAGATAAAAAGTACACTAGTATAAAGGTCGTTGCCGAGTGTGCAGCGGGAACGGGAGCAAATGGGAATAGCACATTAACCATAAATCCACTATAAGACACTAAATTAGACATTTTGAAAGAGTCGTTAAACAGTTGATTTCGTCTGTTGTTACGACAGCAATACTTAGCTTTTAAGCCAAAACTTCTAATAGTTAAGTTGCACACTAAATTAATTTTACTGGTCGCGCTGGGATTTAGTTTTCTCTATGGATAGGAAGGTGTGATAGCAGTCTCTATAACAATCATTAGTACATTTACCTATCGTCTAAGATACGCTCATAATAGGGATGATGACTAAGATTTTTTTATGACGTCATTCGAACCAGCTTTTGGAGAGGAACAAATGTTTGTATGGGAGCAACTACAATTAAAGAACATAAATACCTAAAAAATTGAGATAGAGATTGACCTCGCTGGCGGCAGCGCGAAACGCTTCATACTGTGTGTCTATACAAGTGTGACGTCACATTTGTATATTTGTACTAATCGTAGTATGGAAAATCAGGTAAATTGTTGTTTCGGTCGCGAAATACTGCGTTTAAGTACATAGTTGTCATAAAATTTAGTTTCTAGAAAAGCGTAAGGATTGTATCGGTAGCTTTTAATTTACTCTTGGACAATAAAAAAAATGCATATTTTTTCTAAATTTTCAAGGTTCATATATTTTTATGATATTAATTATATTTTATAATTTATACTTTATTACGATAATTTGATGGTTTACTATCCATTTAGCATCACTACGTTATCAATTTGAACATGAGGCATCATGCCTATTGTTATTCACCGATAAAACATATGATAGGGATTACTATTGAAACAACGACATCTTGGGAAGTGTCTTTATTCTATCATCTCTTTCGCTCTTACATGTACATAGGATTCATGTTTCTCTCTTTGTCATACTAACTGCCCTTATATGATATATTAAACAGAATCAAGATCAAGGATTACGTACTGTGCCAAGTACAAGTTAAATTACCTACTAATATTTTTGCCCTGTTCTGCTCAACACACTTCTCCACAGGACACATGACTCACTTGCATACAGCGTTTTGAAGTATAATACCTGCCTTTTATTCGCGGAGAAACCTGCAAACCAGGTATAACTGGGTTATGTGGTATTTCTATACACTAAACTCCACGATGGTCACCATCTGCGCTCTGGTGCGGAGGACGCCAGGATCTCATACTGAAACCCTTATCGCGCCCTGCTGACATCTAGCTCATCCTTGGGCAATAGCGATTTTCGTTGCCTTCCCAGCATGGCTATCATGAGACGGCGCGCGAGCTCTCACGATTTTTCTCGCACTATCCGTCTCTCTCTTATTAGAACACCTATGACACTTAGTGCGAGAAAAATCGAGAGTATGTCGCGGCCGTCTCATGATGGACGTGCTGGGGTTTTTTGGCGAATGCCGCGGCCCCGCCACATGGAATACTCGCTCGTGATCCCGACATAAATATAGTTTTATTTTACTCAACACTCCTGTCACTTAAGCCGCCGCGTAACCCCGCAAGGCGTCGAACATTTTTTCACGATCGGATTGACAGCCAGACAAGCTAAGAACATTCTGCAACACTGTTTGTCAATCAGAGTGAGTGTTAACCCTTTTTATTTGGCATCTAATTTGTAAGGGCTTAGTAATCGCGTACATCGCCTTTAAAGGTAAATACTGGAATTTAAATATCGTCTTGAAAACGACTTGATGAATAGTTAGCCTTGCCTTGCTTAGCCTTAATGGCTGCCTGCGAAGCCAACTTTGGATTCGAATCTTGGTGAAATTCCACGAGGTAAATGTCCAGTGTATCCAAATTTATTTCGGCGATAAGGATAGGATTTTGTGATTTTTTTTGTTAACTTTTGTGGTAATTTCACAAATATTTCAAAATTGATTGCTGTGGAAGAATACAGTAAAAGTAATATTACCTAGCTAGCAACCGTGCACGAGATGAATGATTTTAAATCTAGTATGGACATATGCTGTATCTTATCACGCAGCTTTGCCTGGGTTATCTGTTAACGTAACGGAGACACGCGAGTAGCTAGTATTATAATGACGTATATGCAAAAATAAAGCTTGTGGTCTGGCAGTTTTAGAAAGTTATTGCGTACATGCAAACAAACATGACTGCTTACTTGGCTTTATAAATCGATTGATTAAAAGATTGAATACGATGAAGAGAGATCATACGCTGTTCCTATAGAGTGTTTTTCAATCTTTTTCATGCCGCGACGCCTTTAGTACAGAAAAATTCGCGACCCCCACCCTACGCTGTTTAAAACACTTCAAGCATTGACTTTTAAAATATGAGTAGCCGCAACCCCCTTTAGAAGGCTTTGCGACGCCCCTGGGGGTCGCGACCCACAGTTTGAAAAACACTAGTACTAGTGTGGAACAGAAAACGATGGCCAACTGAGAGCATCGTTAGTGAGCTCTTAGAGCCTTATCACACTTGCGATTTGCGAGCGTGTTTTCTATACAATTATCAGTCGCGGCGAACACGCTGCGTGATCGCCTTCATACAAAATACGCTTGGAAATCGCAAGTGTGATAAGGCTCTTAGGTGGCTGACGAAGCCAATTATTAATACTATGCGAGCGTCGCATGGTTGTCATATACATATAACATCGCTGTGGATAAGACATCCTCTCGCACTTGCACTTCCGTCAAAACGTGACGTCATAATATGCCTAAATTGAAAGATTTATAGAAAAAAGTACACCTCTTACATATAATAGGAATGCAATCGAAACGGTTCCATTACGCAAACTACATATTTTCACATCACCATTCATACCGTCAATTCTAAATCAATTACTACCATAAAATGGACATAAAATCATAACGCACCATAAAAAATACATCAAAATCCAAATAACGAAGTACAACTCGAAATTGAACAGGTCCGGCCGATAGAAATGA
Source organism: Epinotia ramella (assembly GCA_947578815.1). Classification (NCBI taxonomy): domain Eukaryota; kingdom Metazoa; phylum Arthropoda; class Insecta; order Lepidoptera; family Tortricidae; genus Epinotia; species Epinotia ramella. The sequence continues at coordinate 22,176,453 of OX388206.1, forward strand.
AGAGATTAAGAAGCTAACCAGTGTTAGTTTTAAAGAGGTCTTATGTTTTGTTGGAAGATGTATAGTTTTACGACCTTTTGAAGAGGTGCATTAGACTACGCTGGACCCGTCGCATTCCCAATTCTCAACGGACTTCAAGCGACCACTCTTAATTAAATAATCAATACCACTATTTATTTCCTCAATCTCCTATCTTAGAATCACTTAGTTTTGAAATGAATACCTTAGTTTTCAATAAATAAGGTTGACTTTGACCTGAAATAATTAAATAGGTAAGAGATGTTGAGAAAAACAGCGATCAAAATCTGGCCTACCCTTTATACTGTTGGAGCTTTAGATAAGAATTTGAAACGTTCACGGCGGTAATGTATTTTGGATTTAATCTGTTTTATATTGTTTTCAAATAGTTATCAACAATTAGGGATTATAAAAGTATGTCTGTTACTTGCTGGTTTGTAAATTTCACAACTGAGTCTATACAAACTCACTGTCGTATGTTTAGTTTCAATAACAATGCACCGAAGTGGGCAAAGGAATCTCAAGGAACACTTCACATATTTGTGCATTTTACAAGGCTATTATTACTCTCGGTTTTTAATCCAAATCACCTAACGTAACTGTAAATTCGCAAATAGTACAATCCGGAAACAAAAACGCATCAACTCCAAAAGAAAAACTATTCCAATTTTCAACTGAAGACAGTTGGAGCTAAGTTCCAAATTTGAATGCATTTTTGTACTACGTATTGCTTTTGAATTTGGAAGAGGTAAGTCTCTTATTGAGCCATCGGCATTGTAGCTGGATTAGGGTGTACATTGAGACAGGTAACCGAGCAGGATATCGCACGTAAGTACGTTTTTTAGGACAAATCCCTTTGCGGATGATTTGTTGTAGCATTCGCTTCGGGACGAGAGCCTTTTGTAATGGAGAATACTTGACTGTTTGTTTTTATAAGGTTTAATGCTTTTAAACGCTGAAATTAGAGGAATTATCGAGTGTTTTTGAACTTTACGACACGGACTTTCTTATCAATAAACACTTACTTATTTTGAGTCAACCTGGATTACCTGAAAGCAAATTTGAACATGGATTAGGCGTAAGGACTCTTAACTAAATAGCATTTCATAAAAACAAAAGTCATCAATTTCACCGATATTTTTGTACAATGGATCTTATTCCCTAAGCGTCGTCCAGTTTAACATTACAATAACTTACCACATCATTTTCTCATGATTCTAACTAATGTCATTGAATATACCTAGCTATTAAAAAATACCTATCTTGAATCTTGTCATGCAGCAACAAGCAAGTTGTTATTTTATTATCGAACATCTATTTATTACCTATTGTTAAGCTAGGAATAGTAGTTAAGTAAAGAACTAAACCAGTAACGAAACTGAGTAAAACCTCAAATATCTTTTAATTTTACCTAAGTAACGCAAATTTTATCAATCTCTTTGAACCAGGAAACCAAACTAAAGTGCCTTTCAAACCCGCCTAATGCTTCTAATTAATACTGTGTTGTCCTCGACACAATTCAACCCTTTGAAATACTAAAAGCAACTTATGAAAGACTGCGTCATTTTCCGTCCCGGTAACTTTGTATCAATTATGCGACGTATTTAACCGTCTTAGACAATGAACAGAACAAACTGACTACCGAAAAATCGCAATAAGCCTCAGGCCGGAGCCTCTAATTATTCATACTTGATCAGAGCTGTGAACGTTATTGTAAAATACAAACTTTACATTACCGTCCGCAAAGCCGTATGATACTTAATGACAGACGATTATCATTCGTAAGAAGGTGTACTTTAGATAGTTACTTCGGGCTTCTGGTTGTGACTACCCGCGAATCTAAATTGGTAAAACGGTTAATTTTCTTCTAAACAGTTGACAATGACTACTTATGTTTTTTTGATCTAAATCCCTTGAGCATTACCTTTTAAAGAATTACCGATCTTTAAGTGTAGGGTTTAAAGGCGAAATTTAATTAGCAATGCGAATGATATTAGCTGAGTGGTTTTGTTGTATTGCGTTAAATTACCTTTGTGATATTAAGGTATATTAGTTGTTTGGGGAGATTCTCGGTACTGATTGTGGGTGGTAGGTTGCGTTGCTCATTTTAGGGTTCTGTGGCTAAAGACCCTTTTCAGCACTTTACATGTCCGTGCCGTGTAGTTGTCTGACATAGCTCGGCATTGCCAATGGCAGTACATGAACCACATTACTCGTAGAATCAACCAAATATGTACCACAATATTATACGACCAAATCCATACGGGCTTCACCATATTTTCTGGTTATACCTACACAAAGGTTTTCTGGAACCAAATTTCAGATTCGGAAAAAAATCAATGCTCGACTTGGCAGCAGATAAGTAATTAAATTATAGGTATATATGCATAGAATACTCTTACGCTCACATAGCATACTGTTTTACAAACTCCATAATAGAAGCGTTAGACCGTGTCAGACGCATTCCGTCACGCTGACGTTACTGCAGCCGACTGTACCCAAATCTGTTCACGAACCTCACAGCACTCATATTATCTGAAAACAAAAATAAAACCTGCCATACCAAAACAGTCTAAGCGACAGCGAATCGGTTTGAAAATCCGTCGTGTTTTCTTTGGGGAGTAGCATACTCCTCAGTCAGCGACGCGTGTGATGGGATATGCATAATATCGCATTATTTAACATAATTAATTAAAGACAGTTCGACAAAACAAGGAGTGCATCACCATGCTAAGATACAAAGTCGTATCTCCCCACTAAACCCATGTATTCATGTGACTTTTTTACTTGGTCGGCAGAAGCCTCCTCGTATCGACATCTTCATCGAGTTAACTAAACATTAATAATTGGTGATGACGTTCGGTTTCCGCTCTCAATTCGATACTCGCCTAAGCTTGTCCTTTATTTTTATTTATTGTTTTACATTAGGCCGTATCGATTGAGATTCGATCGAGATGTTTGCGTAAGTGTGCCAATCTTTAAGCAGATCATTTTGTAGAGGACAATGCTTATAACGGAAGAGCTCAGCTCCTTAAAAATGCATGATATTTCGATCAAAGGTATATAGTTTTAATATCTGTGGGTTAATAGTTATTGGATGAAACTGAGGATTAAAACATTTTACGTCACTCCGGGGGGTAAGTGAGATTTACCGCCCACGGGCGCAGCGGCAAATCTCCCTTCACACCCAGGAGAAGACGTAAAATTGTGTACGCACCACGGGTAAAGCCCGAGATCGCATATTTATGGCCCGAACCGAAGGTGAGGGCCACAAACACCTGCGATCTGGGGCATTCACGAATTCACTCGTAATGTACTATTAAATTTGTAGACGGTGTAGTGCAAAACTTATAACGCCTCCTGCATCCTGCATGTATCTAAAAAGTCACGCAAGGTTTGAATTAGTTAGGGTCATTTCGCTGGTTACGCGACCACCTTCGGTTAGCGACCACCTGAAGGAGAAGGTTTTTTCTATTGAAGATAACATCAATTCTACACACCCTATTGAGACAATTACTTGTACATGCATTTTTTTGTTGTTTTAGAATAGAAATCTACTAAAAAACCGAGAAAATATCCTTACAGTTCACCAACTCAGCTTAAAGTGGTCGCCCACCGGCACATTAAATTAGGTGGTCGCTAACCGGCGAAATGACCCTATAAAGCAAACACTTTATTTTAATTTCGTTATTGAATCAGAAAGTCTAGACTTAGGTGTCAAAGCGGACCCCAGCCGCCTTAAGGCCACATCCGGGAATAACGCTAGGGTGACGATGATGAACCAGAAAGTTTACAGCAAACGGTTATGTAAAGAGTATTAGCATCTGGGGCTAATAGCCCGCTCTCCTATACTGGGGCGAATTATCTTTTGTCGATTTTTTTACTAAAGTTTCTTAAGAGGATTGTAAGGTGCCGATACGCGGTGCGAGTAGGTATTTTAAAAAATTCACACCGCTCTGCCCCCTACCCGTATCGTGCGATAGAGAGTTACAAGTCCTGGAGGCAATTGTCTACATTTCCTTGTTGAAATATTGTTTCGGGTGATAACGTTTTTAGTGTTTTTACCCCCCTTAAACCTTTATGAAATGAAACAATTTTGGTATTATTGGATTTAGAACACTTTAATCTATGTACGTTTTCCTTTTTTAGTAAACCAGTATAGATTAATAAAAAAAAAAAGAAAGACAAAGTTTTTAAGTCAAAAATATAGATTACTAGATGCTAATAACTTTTAACGTAAGCAATATTTCTTAAAAATCAAAACGTACAGACCTAGTTTTTTATTACATCTATAACATATCCAAAAATTTAAAAATCGAACCATGTTTAGGGAGTGAACAACGTTATTGCTTTTTGTATGAAAATTTACAGGTTCACAATCCTCTTAATTCTGTTGAAGCAGCGTTGAAAGTCCTCCTTCAATATATGACGGTGTTAACCATACTAATTTTTGTATGGGGTTATTTGAAGTCACAGAGGTGTATGTGTACCAACAAGCCTAACAAATGCGAATTAAAAAAAAAAAAAATTTTTTTTATCTATTTTGCCGCCGCATTCTGAAATTCTGTAAATATTTACAATGCCACATCAGCACATACGTCATCCCTATTCTGTACATCCTACCATTTAAGTAAGCTCCTATGTACAGATCTACTACAAAACATCATTCACGGGACAGGTGAAATTATTTGACAGTGAAAAACTTTTCTCATTTTATCTGTAACGTGTTTTGCCCATTTGCCTTCCAGTATAAGTGCATATCCCATATCAGCATGAAATTCCTTGGCAATATTAAATGAATTCATAAAAGGCTGGGCTTGATTGTGGGCAATTTAGACGTGTAACATATTTTTTATTAGCTTTGTCTCGAATTACTACTACCACTGGAACTCGATCGAGTTAAAGTACTACTAACATTACCAACGAGTTAAACTTTCTTGAAACTACTTAAAACCCCTCATTCAAATTTATCTATACTATTTGTTTACCCCAGGGGGGCTAGCACACCTGACAACGCGCCGCGACTCGAGTCGAGAAAGATCTACCCTCCTCTTTCTAATTTGCACGGTGCGAGTGAGACAGGAGACGCTCAGTCGCGCGCGAAGCGACTTGTCAGCAAGTTGTGCTAGACGTACTGGTCCATGCAGGCGAAGTCGCGGGCGGAAGCTAGTATAAAATAATTTTAAAAGCCCGATCCAAACCAAAATCTTATTGCATGCCAAGAATATGAATCTGAATCTGAATCAATATGATAAAAAAATGTTTTCATTTAGAAGCAGAGCACAGGGAAATATGTCATCTCGCTCATATTTGGAGCAGCCCAACTCGGAGAATACCTTAAAGAAAACCGCAGCCATTATAACAGCACTACTTGCTCTGTTGGTTGGTACGGACTCGCAAGGGGCTGAAAGCCATTGTACTGTGTTGCGTTAAATTAAACTGCCATACAAAGTTGTCAAACGGGTGAAAGTGACGGTACCAAGATGTTCAGCTACTAATGAGTTCTATTGTAATTACCTACCTTATGTGCTGTTATCTCGTAATTGATTGAACGAGCGACTGAAACGAAAGAAATTCTCCGTTTCGCCTGGGCCAAAATTCTTTCATATGTTCGGATGTCCAGATATCCGGTTGTTCTCATACAGGTCGCATTTCTCAACCGATTCTCGTTAAATCTTGTGTTCAGGTACAAAAATTATTTAAAAAAAATTGAAGATTCACTTTTTTGTTTTTTTTATACAGGCTCGCGAGTTTTTCAGCTCACAGAGCCACTAACCTAGTGAATAATTGAGCGAAGTGGAATTATTGATTTCAGGGGTGTGAGAATGGAGGCCAAGTAAAGCGAGTAACGATCGACTTCCAATAGTAAACCGATACCCAATCTTCAAGATCGATAAATAAATGAATCTCAACACTGATAGATTTTTTCTTTTTCCCTCATCGAAAACAAACCACAATTTTGTGGTGAAGCTAATGGCCCGGGCTCGATTATAGGCGTGATAATAATATTGTAGGCGATATTTAGCCGGTAATTATGTCCGTGTTCGTCATTGATTTAGTCATCCGATTTTTTACGATTTCGGACGAATACCTAATTTATTTAATTAAGTATACAATTTTGTCACCCATCTCACCCCCCACAGGGGATGATTTTGGAGATAACAACTAGGTATCCTATGTCCTTCCCCAGGATACAAACGACCTCTTATATATATATATATATATATATATATAAGAGGTATATACTTATATACAACGTGTTAATAAAATAACGCAAAACCTGAAAACCGTTTGTTCAGAATCGAGCATAGAATGCAAAAAAAATAAAAAAATAAAATTTTGACAAGATTTATTTTTTACATTTGTATGGAGTGTTGGCCGACTGGGGCGACCTGCTCCATACAAATGTAAAAAATAAATCGCGTCAAAAAATTTATTTTTTATTTTTTTCGCATTCTACTCTCGATTCTGAACAAACTGTTTTCAGGTTTTGCGTTATTTTATTAACACGTTGTATATATATATATATATATATACAAATAAGATGATCATACTGAACAACCTTTCCCATGGGACCAACCACGAAATCGCAAAAAAAAAGAGCCAATTAAGAGTTAACTGTGAGTTAACTGCGATTTAATTGAGAGTTAATGTATGGAATACCTGGTTTTTTTTTGCGATTTCGTGGTTGGTCCCATGGGAAAGGTTGTTCAGTATGATCATCTTATTCGCTTTTTGTCATTCCGGATCATGACCCCGTTAACATCCTGTATATATATATATATATACATATGTATACCGAAAACGGTACCTAAGAGACAGGCGGAGTTACATTCGCATGTGTACTATACTAGCGACCCGCCCCGGCTTCGCACGGGTACTATATTATATCTACATTATAAACCTTCCTCTTGAATCACTCTATGTATTAAAAAAAACCGCATAGTTTTAAAGATCTAAACATACGTAGGGACAGACAGCGGGAAGCGACTTTGTTTTATACTATGTAGTGATAGTGAAGTATGGATTGGGTATTGAACTGCTATTAAATACAGCGCATCCCTGTATACCTAACCTAGCAGAAGGTATTAAGACTACTTCAACCATTCTAATCGAACTTGGAACCCACTAGTCAAATTCGATTTAAGACTAAATAGGTATGTAAGTACATACTAAGATGGTATAAAGAATTTAAACAAGCTTATTTATTCCGTGCAAAGATTTTTTTTTTTTACAAAATCGGGCGTGCATTCTACGGCAAACATTTCAATACGTACGAGTAGGTACCTAGTCATTTTGTTTATAGGGAAGTATCTGCTCTTATCCTTTTGATCACTAGTGAGTGTGAACGAGACGCACTATGAATCATTGGAATGTTTCCCTAATCTCGATTTTCGCCAATGGAGTTTATCGACAATGCTTATTTGTTTTTTTTTTTTAATTTTTACTGTGATAATTACCTCGCCAGTTCTAAGCTCGAACTAGGCTTGATAGTTATAATAACGTTTGAATCATAGAGTCGGACTCGCACACGGAGGGTTCCGTACCATTATCTATAAAAACGGCAAAAAAAATCACGTTTGTTGTATGGGAGCCCCCCTTAAATATTCATTTTATTTTGTTTTTAGTTTTTGTTGTTATAACGGCAACAGAAATACATCATCTGTGAGAATTTCAACTGTCTAGCTATCGCCGTTCTTGAGATACAGCCTGGTAACAGTCAAAACGGCAAAAAAAAACACGTTTGTTGTATGGGAGCCTCCTTAAATATTTATTTTATTTTGTTTTTAGTATTTGTTATAGCGGCAACAGAAATACATCATCTGTGAGAATTTCAACTGTCTAGCTATCGCGGTTCTTGAGGTACAGCCTGGTGACAGACAGAGAGACGGACAGCGAAGTCTTAGTAATAGGGTCCCGTTTTTACCCTTTGGGTACGGAACCCTAAAAAAGCTATCATTTTGCATCGAATCTATTACCCAAAAGTAGTAACAATTTTCAAGTTTGTTTGAGTTCCCTGCCATCTGTGGGTCACTTGCCGTACTTTCAAGGTCGAGGAGTTCTAGCGCTCTGGAGTAGTGACCAGTTTTGCTACTCGCCGCTAGATGGCGAAGTACCTTAAGTTTAATTTATAGCTTTTAACATAGATGGTGCCTACATCTTAATTCTTATACCCTTGAATATTGTAAATTATAGTCACTGACTACTATCGTAGAATATTGATTAGAGAACGTATATTATAATTATTAATATTTACGTTTGAAAACCTAATATTCTTATCCATCATTCCAGCCGGGTTTATTCATTTTTTGATAAGAACCGTACCGCAAATAAACAAGGACAGGGTTTAAAATATTTTGTCCTAAATTAAGCGTTGAAAAAGCCTGTATTACCTATTATGATTATGTCATAAAATAAAACGTTAGGCGAAATTGAGTTCTTATTGGACGGGACGGGAGTTTTCATCGTGTTTTGTTGTCCGAGTGACCGTTCCTCAAATTAAGGTAGACAATTCGTTTACTATATAGACGCAACTTAATTTGGAACCGGGGTAATGTATGTATGTGTGTGTGTGTGTGTGTGTGTGTGTGTGTGTGTGTGTGTGTGTGTGTGTGTGTGTGTGTGTGTGAGAGAGAGAGGAAATAGGTGAACTACATTTGATGCTGACTGTATAAAGATAGCAATTTATATAAAGATGATGAGAGTATTTCTAGATGGTGGCAAATTAGAATAAGGTCGGTCGGTAAGTAGACATCGTAGCCTATGATCGCTTTTGGCTCCAGATGAATAGCAATCCCGTCGTCGACATTTATCGATTTAAATTAATTTATACTTACCTACTTTTCGTATAGGTATTGCCGCATTACATATAAAATGAACTTTTAAAACCGAATTGAATCTCAACGCATTGACCGGGCGGTTACCGGGTTTGCGCACTATCAGATCTTGCATTCGGCGACACACATTCCGCTACGTAACAATTTCGTATAATAACAATGTTTTTGCCGTGGAATTTATTATTGATTGTGGATGGATGATCTTTGTTTTTAATATTTTCTCGCAGTCGAAGTGACAAGTAGAGTGGATAACTCAGGTCTAAAAGCCATATCATATAGCTCGAGAGCTATTTTCCCGAGCGAAGTGAGGGATTTCTGAGCAAAAATAATTAGGGCAAATGTTACATTTATGGCAAATGAAATTATAGATTTCATTAGTAACCCGTACTAAATACTTACGTATGCAAGGTTGTTTACAGGATGAACGTACACAAATTCCGCTCGGTGACACGTGGAACGTGGACCGAGTAATCGAACGGATACGCTGCTACGAACTAATTTAAGGTGGGCTGCCGATATCTGAATCGATTTTTTAAATCGAATTTAAACTTTCCTGAGACTTGTTGAAATAATACTAAAAATTACACGGTTCAACTCACGTATTATGTCACTACGAGAAACATGTTTCATGTTTGTGTTCGAAACATGTCGCCCGTAGTGACATTTAATACGTGAGTTGAAGCGTGTAATTATTAGTATTATTAGATTTTTTATTTAAGATTGGTATATTTTCGTTTAATTTTTTTCTTTAGGTGCCAAAGTGGACCCCGTGCTCTTTTAGGTTATAACCGGGAATAACGCTATGAGGGTGAGGATGATATTTTTCTCTCATTCAATCTGTATTTGTCACATTTTTATGTAGGTGAACAGAAGAATGAGAGAAAGAAAAACAATTATTCTGTTCTTTTTTCTTCACATTTCATTCTAGCCCGTACTGTCCCACTGCTGGGCCACCTTTCTTTTTTCCGCGCGTCTCTATAGACTGCTAACTAGACTATCTCCCCGAAAAGCGGAGAATCAAAAGTAATTCTACCTAAAACATATCCATGTACAGTTCGTCGTTATTCCATTGAATAAAGCGAGAAATGTATACAAATATTTGACGTCGACTGTACTAAAAAAGTGAAATAAATAAGACCCGAGATGAGATGATATTAAAAAAAATGTATAATTAATTATATAATAATTCCTAAGCCACGGTTAAATACCGACTCAAGAGCCGGCGTTGATCTTCCGACAGACCCACAAACATGGAACGTATCACGAATAAAACTGTACGTTGCTACCACACATCATACACACATCAAAAAATTACCTTATCCGATAAGGTATTTTTTATCACTTTTAACCACTTTTTTTAGGATCATATTTTTTTCCAAGAAACTCTGTCACGTTGTCTCCTCACAGAATAAGTATCATCACAATAATAACTAGAAACAGTTGATTAATCAACTCCCCCCGTTTAGCTTAGACACGGATCCGTGCCAAGTATTTGAACATATAGTTTTCAATCTCAAGGTCATTTTTGACATCCGCATACGAGGGGTTAACTCATTGCACAATTTGTACCTAAATATCTGTATGTGCAAAAAAATGATTTGATAGAGCACGTTATTTGGTCGCTCCAACTGATTATCCACAGCGCACCTTAAACGCCAGCGTTGATGGTAATTCTCTCTGAAATTGCCAACACGGTGCAGACGGAAATTATCATTCTACGAGCTACCTGTAATGAAACGGTCCATTGTCACCTCGATCTTGCGATTATCCTCCTTATTGTCTACATTATAAGGGCAATTTTGGTTCGTACTGGACTTGCTCCGAAGCAATAAGCTGATTTGCATCTTAATGTTTGAAATATGAATTAATAAATCTTCGGGTGATGTGGTGAGGAATAAGTAGAAGCACTTAGTAGAAATTACTTTGACACATCTGTCGTGTCTAAACTTTAAGGTAGGTAAATAAAATATTAAGAGGAAACACTATGGGCGAGATAATTGAGAAATAAATAAGTATTTGTAAAGCCTCCACCCTGCAGCTTGGACCGAAAATACCTATTGAAAGTACATAAAATCAACGTTTCGTAGTCCCCTGATTTCTTCTCCAAAACTTGAACTATTTAACTATTATTTTTATTAAAAATCAAAGAAAGGCTTTGGCCTTGTTCCTATGTTTTCCTTTTTTTTTAATAATCTAGTCATAATTGTTTCCTGGATGTTTGAACACAGCGGAAAATCAGGCATTTTTCTTAGATTTTTGAATGTTAATATCTCTTTTAAGAATAAATTTATGAAAAAAAGCAAAACATAGGAACATGTCAATAGTAGCCATAGATTTATGGAAAAAAAATATTGCTCTACTGCCATTATCCAGGGAGAAAACAGGGCACTACGTTTCTATGGAAAAACGGCCCTTATGTTTCCTCTTAAGGTAGGTAAATAAAATATTAAATATGTAGGTATGAGACCCGGATACCAGGTGAGGAGTGCACCAGCTCCGCACCGCAAATGTGTTTCAATAAGTCACTACAGTACAGTTGCACGTAGAACCGATGGCTTTTGAGGCGGAAAGGTTCTCGAGTGGCGATCACGTAACCAAAGGCGCAGCGTGGGTAAACCCCCACAAGGTGGATTGATGACCTGGTAAATGTCGCGGGAGTCCGCTGGATGCGGTTGGCGTAGTGCCGGTCATTACGGCATTCTTTGGGGAGGCCTATTTCTAGCAGTTCCCACTGCTTTGGGCTGATATAATGATATTGATTCGTTACTGCGCGCCTTACCATTCAACGAGTGCTTTTCGATTGGTGCGGGGTCCGCGGGGGCCGGGCGGTCGTAATGCAGTACATCAGTAATCGGTCGGTAAAGCAGAAAAATACCGCATACAGATTCCGCCCAGCCAAATCAAGAAATGGCCTAACGTGACTAAACGTGCGCGACACAAGTACTAATCCGAATCGTAGACAGTACGTTATGTTGAATAGAGTCGTATACGACACAGGTATTCCTTTAAAGAGCTGTTATGATATTTTCCTGATCTAGTAACCGTTCGTCTTCGTAAATATTTGAAAAGTGGTAATGGTACTGAGTAAGTAGACGATACTTTATTTCTTTCAAAATGAGTTTGACATTGGGGAAACCAACAGAGCAAAATAAAACCCTACACTATTTCGTCTATCTAACGTTACTAATAATACGATGAAATATTTAAACATTCTGTTTACAATTTTTTGATATTTAAACCTTGTTGAATTTAGAATGAGAAATCACGCAACGCAATACGTAATTTTACTATAATTTTGAATCGTGAATGAAATAAACAACGCGAATGTCATGTGTAAGTATCTAAGTGTATCCTTCAATTATATCAACGTCGTCGATTCGCCATGTGCCATCCACACCCACACGTCGATCATCCCATTCACTTACTCGATAATTTAGCATTAGCTTTCGTGAATTTATCTTGAATGCTGTCCAGTTTTACACCAGACGTCGTATATTGACTGTTTTAGGTACCGCTATACCAAGACAGACGTTTCGTTGCATTATTTGCTCACCGCACATGTATGAACACTGATTTCTTAGTTGACAATTACCATTTTAAGAATGGTCCCACCTATTACAGATAACCCATCGGTGTTACCTTCCTTCATTGTCAAAGTGCATTCAGACCCAGACTGACTCGAACAATGTGATTGTGATTGCATTTGGTTAACCATGTGATTTATAGATCTTAACCATGTTTAGATATAGTGTGTTTACTTTGTTATTGTTTTCGGTTTCGGTTATGGCGACTAGAGTTGTTGAAGGGTGAGTCATCAATCGTTTTTGGAAGCTTGTCTGACTTTCAACATTCAATTATAGAATTTCTTTTGAGAAATTAGCTCTCACATCCCATTAAATGTCTCAACGTTTAAAAAAAGCAATGAATTAGGGGTTTCATGAAGGTTAACCCATGAAATTACAATTTGAGGCCTAAAAGTGTGTTTCCTATTTCAGATCTCAACCAGTATTACAAAAGACAATTGAAGCGTTATTTAAAGACAGATCTCAAGAAATACATCCAGGGACATGCAAGCTAATCAGACCTTCACCACGGCAAGCGAAAATGTGCAGTAGAGTAGGCAGCTTAACTAGCATTCTGACCAGAGCCAAGGAGCAAGCTATAGAAGCCTGCGAAGAAGCATTCTTTTATGATAGATGGAACTGCTCTCTAGCCTTCAATAGGAAGGAAAAGAAGAGTATATTTAACAAAATCTACAGAGAGACTGCGTTCATACACGCCCTAACAGCGGCTTCTATAACCCACGCGGTAGCACGGGGCTGTGCATCTGGTGACCTTACGAAGTGCTCCTGTCAAGGAAACTTTCGGAAAAACGCTTCCGAATGGAAAAGAAACGGTTGCGGCGACGACTTCAAGTACGGAAAACGAATCACGAGGAACTTTCTGGACTTCAGACACGCGGGGACCGACCAGATCGCCGAGGTCCTAAAGCAAGATGTTTTAATAGGCATCGACTCGATTGGAGAGCAAATGAGGGAAGTCTGCAAGTGTCACGGATTCTCCGGATCTTGTACAACTAAAACATGTTGGAAGAGACTAGGGCCTTTTAACTCCGCCATGGGCGTACTTAAGAAGCATTACCACCACGCCGTGAAGAAAAAACTCCTTAATTACACGACGAAGCGGGCGATAGCGCCTAAAATTAGACGGAAAATGAATATTGATAGGAACAACTTGGTGTATCTTCAAAAGACGCCTAATTTATGTGTCAGCACGAAAGGCAGGGTGTGTCGGGACAGGGACAATTGCGCGACTCTGTGTTGTGCGAGAGGGTACCTCACTACCAAGAAGGCGGTTAATTCGAGGTGTCGATGCAAAATGGTGAATTGCTGCATCGTCAAGTGTGAAACCTGTGTGAAGGATATGGATGTTTATACGTGTAAATAATGGATCTTATCGAACTTATTACGGTGAAAAACTGCATTTATTTCAGAAAAAGTTATATAAAAGCCAAAAGTAGATATTTTGTGTTTAAATTTAATCAAAGCACTCCCAAATTCTCTTTGCTTTGAATTATGTGATTATTTATTATTAACCTACTGACACAGTACTTAAAACCTTGAATCACCACCTTCATCTTATTTCAGTGATTGCTAAACTTCTGTATCTCATTAGCTCCGTGACCTATTGGAAATTTGGGACACAGACTCTACCCCCGATTTAAATAAACGCTAAAATCCTTTGTATTTTCATCCATTTCTAGACAGGGTGGTAATTTCTGGAATCAAGATGTCAAGTGGGATAAATGTCAGAATAAACATACTTGAATTAAAATTTTATAAGTGTACATATGTTACAGAAAAAGATATATTAAAGTTGACGTAGGAAAATAATACTTCAGCCATAGCGAATAAGCCATTTCTTCCACGTCAATTCAATTGTTATATTCATTTGGCAAGCTCATAGAAGTGCATTTATACAATTCTTTAACGTTTTAAAACATAATTTTATGTAAGTACCGATGAGTAAGACCTTTAGTATGTTGTTAGTACAAGCCGAGTTAGTGATAAAGCCTGCGAGGTTCTGGGTGTGCCGGCGATAAGCTGTGATAGTTTGGTTTAAGGAGCATGTTCTGTAACATATTTGTATCTAAACCATAGTAAAATGTACCTATATGAAAACTTTCGAAAATAAATAAAGCGCTCTCACTCCTTTTGGCGTACAAGTATTTTAGCGGCAAGTTCCCAAACGATTCCGTGTCATACCTACAAAGATAAGCATAAATTAAGTTTCATGTTTTTCCTGTGGTTTAGTGCAAATTTTTGGTTGGACAATTGATTACTTATGGCCTCTCCATTGATATCATTTTAAGAAATAAAAACATCATCTTACATTATGCACGAAAGCCATTTATTACAGCAAAGACGACTTTTGTTTTATTGACCACTGTATGACCCGCAATATACAATTTGAAATTGGAATCTTTGCTAAAACAAAATTTGTACAAAGTCACTCGTTATTTTCGTTAACACAAAACTGACACTGAAATAATTTTTGTTTAACAACTTACGGTAATTGGGTACTCATTTTTTTTTAAATGCTCATCTACTTCTATTTAGAAAGTTTTTCACAACAACACTCTATCATTCAATTTTACCCAAGACACGGTGATGGATAGATATTGAACTCCATAGCTGCTATAACCAAAAGAGATTGAGTGTGCGGAAAACTAGAGAACATAAATCCTTTTGGTATTAAGACAAATACTCGTAAGTAGATAGAATTGTAAACAAGCTATCGGGAAAAGACTCGAAATTCAAAAATACAATCCAATCTGATCCATCTACAAAAGTTCGAGTTTGAACGGCCTCTATTCGCGAGCGCGAAAGTGATCAAAATATATTGAAATGCGAAAGACATGCTGAGGGATGGACAAAAATTTACCTCTACATTTAAGTTGGTAGCTAGCCTTAATTAAAATAGTTGACACCCTGTTCTTCACCCGTATTGCTATAAATTAAGATTGAAGGTGACAGTTAATGGTCCAGTGTCGAACACTGAGACGTTTACCTTGTTAATTGGAAAGCAAATAAAAATAAAGATTCTTTTTGATGGCAATTATGAATAACTTCATACTATGTAACTAGATTACTGAATGTACGTACAAATCATCGGATATTAGGTTTTAAAAAAAAAAATGTAAGTAGTATTTATTATGCTTTGAAAAAAGTTTCATTGCTTTTTTCGCCGCCCCTTTCAAACATGATTATTATGATATTAAATTCTTCGTATTTATAGTAACATTTCTTCTATCAGTCTAAAACAATTTTAAGGATGACATCAGCAAACACTTCATCATTATCATTAGGTAATATATGTTTAAGAACTCTTGGCCATAAAAAGGCCTTCTAATATTAAAAGACTACGCGAGTCTGTTGCTTTCCTCTCTATTAACAACGCATGTGTGAGGTGACTTTTTTTACGAAAATCACGATATTTCACTATCACGATTAATAAAACCAGTCTGCTAGATTATTTTCGTTGTTTTCGAACTTTATACGAACGAACGAACAAAATAGGTTTCAGGTAGTTTAATCTGCCTTCCTATTTAAATAAATAGGTTCAATTGATGAAGTGCTGTTAACGGCTAAATTGGTAGGTAATTTGTATCGGGAAGCATATTCCCAGCTCGAGAATCCAAAAGACCCCAGATAAATGAAAGATATAAATATAACTTCGTATGAAATCTATAGTACAAGTCCATTTGCGCCAAGAATTGAACTTTAAAGAGCTTGCTAACTTCACTACTCCCACTTATCAGACAGTCTTCTAAAGGTCGTTGACATAGGAATTTACATCTCATTTTCAGGAATCCTTTGGATGGATTCTATTTTGTCCTAGCACCTGCATTCTGCATTGCAAAGGAACCTAAAGTCCATCTGCATTGTTAATTATTTGACGCTTTTTCTTTAAATTAAAACGTCTGTGGTTTCATTTGTCGGCGTTCTATATCAATACTAGCCGTTCCCACGACTCTGTTCACGTAGAAGGAACATTATTATCGCTTTTCCATTGTAATAAAATTCAAAGCGTGATACAGTGTTTCGGGTTCTCTTATTGGCAAGAAAAACGATTAACTAGTTTGTTACTCGTGAAATAAGACTTGTATAAATTTCAGATTTTTCTCACAATGAAATTCAATCACGCAACAGAATCGGCGAATCACTACGACTTGTTTCACTCTTTAAGAAGTAAGGTTATCTACTTATTATTTAATAACCGAGCAGCAGAATTTTGTCTCGTCTTTGACGTCTCCCTGTAGGTGCCGAGTCGTCAACACTCCATGCCTGCTGAAGCTAAAACATCGCAAATACTTACATAATGTTGTTCGCTCGCCGAAGACCACATCCGCATTTGAAATATGTACGCGGTATTTTGTACCTACACTTTACGGAGATCTTAGTGACGTGGCTTTAAGTCCGCAAATTGTAAATAAATAAATACTATCGGTATTATACTACGCAGTAGTATACAATGCCTATGTGAACTCGCGAGCCTGTCATTTTTCAATAATATGCCCTATGTCAACTCTTGAGTCCCCGCGAGCCTGTCCCTATTTACAAGTTTCTTTTTCTCAAACATGCAATGAAATATTGACGTTGTGTTCTTCATAATGGGCTTCGAAGTGTCAAGTTTCGGGCGCAGCGAGACGAGAGACCCGTAATGGCATTTCATACAAAATTGGAAGCCTAGGCACAGGATCACGGCGTTCAGCCTTGAAAATTAAAGTTTGACTTATTGGAGTTTTTTTTTAATTTATTTCATTGCATGTTTGAGAAAGGCACTATACATACCTCGGAGTGAATAAGGGGCGTGAATACTTCCCGGCCTCTGTAGTAATTTACTATTAGACGAAAAAAATATTGATAAGATAATATACAGAGTGTTTTTTTTAAATGGGACAGTATGGGGAAATCCGAATCTAAAGGAGATAGAGGAAAAGTGTCCAAGGAGACATTAGGTGTTTTTTTATGTAAACAAATTTGGCTCGTTAAAATTTTTGGTCAAGCGTGAGTTGTTCTTAAAAAATTATAAAGTTGGTCAATTTTTTTTTTGAGGCGGGTCAGCTCTGTTTCATGTAAGGATTATTTCATTGTATGGAAAGAAAAAAATCTGAACAGCAGAAGTTGGTCAAATTTAATGAAAACTAATCTTCATACAGTTGGTTTATTACTTGAGTAAATGTTCGATGTGGCCGCCGTCTTGTCTTATGCAGGTACGAGCACGCTTCAAGACACTTCTAGTTGCATTTAACAGAGACTTATGGTGAATTGTGATTAAAGTGAAAAAAAAAAAAAAAAAAAATTACAAGCATGAACTGATTGGAAACAAAATCTGCTGCAGAAATAACTTACGTTCCAAATTTGAATTCTTTGCTGCAGAAATAACTTACGTTCCAAATTTGAATTCTTTTTTTTATAATTTCAAGACTATCGCGTGCCATGATGTTTACGAAGATTAAAAAAAATGTTCTTCTCTTGAATCATCTGGAGCTCTTATCGATTATCGAAATTTAAAAATGGAATAATTTTAAATATTTTTTTACACGCCTAGGCACTTGTAACAATATTAAAAGGCGAATACTGCAATTGTATGAAGATTAGTTTTCATTAAATTTGACCAACTTCTGCTGTTCAGATTTTTTTCTTTCCATACAATGAAATAATCCTTACATGAAACAGAGCCGACCCGCCTCAAAAAAAAAATTGACCAACTTTATAATTTTTTAAGAACAACTCACGCTTGACCAAAAATTTTAATGAGCCAAATTTGTTTACATAAAAAAACACCTAATGTCTCCTTGGACACTTTTCCTCTATCTCCCTTAGATTCGGATTTCCCCATACTGTCCCATTTAAAAAAAACACTCTGTATATATAATATAGTTATTGAACATGCTCACAAAATTTCACGAGTATCAGTTGAGAAATGCGACTTGTAGAGGAAATAATTTTGGATCAAGATGAAACGAAGACCTCCATTCGCTTCGACCGTTCATCAATTTCCAAATTCAAAGCAAGAAAGTTGCTTTTGTTTCGTTTATTTGATTTTAGAACAAATTAAATTTCAATATTGGGTTTAAACGGACCATTTGAATTTAAATTCCCGCGTACGAATGCGGTCTCAGGAGGATGGTCACAACCGACCTATTTAATCCAAAAACACATTTTTTTGGGAAAACGTAAGTAAAGACTTTAAGTCGCAATAGGTCGTTTAGAGTCGATCTATGTATATAACTCATTTTGACTTTTTTTTGAGTTAGGTCAGTTCCGTTCTAAAGGTGCGACATGTGCCTAAAAGGTCACAGTCCCGATGCACAATGTAAATAGTTCTCTGCTTCGGAGGCTTCCGTAGCTGTCTCCGGCCGGATCGATAGCACGCGCGACACGTGCCGAGCCGTTTACAGCTGTGCTCTTGTGACCCGTGAATGTTGAGGCAACCAACAATGTTGACGCAAATAAACACGAACTTACATCCTCAAATGGGCTGAATGAGTCAATCAACCATTTTTTTTTGTTACTCGGTTCCCTGATTCAGGAGAAAAATATTATTTTAGAGAAATGCCAGAAAAACCTTATGATGCATTTAAACAATTTTTTATCGCAGTTTCAAAAAGTTAATCAAGAGACCCATGGCAACCGACAAAACGTTGAATAGTCCATTACTCACCTAGAAATCGCATAAATTCGACGCCAGAGCCGAAGGCAAGGGTTATAAATATGTGATCTGAAGCTTTTTTCACGTAGGTTATTGAATCTTCAAGTGTGTTTGAGCGCAATGCGCTAACGAGGGAAAATTTAAGGTTTCAAGGAAATTGATGCTTGCAAAGGTTTCAATGTAACAACTAAAATCGCAGTTTTAAAAATGTGACCCAGGATAGGTACGTTACCATGGCAACTATAAAGCGTTAAAAAATAAAGATAGATATCAGATGAACTCTGTAAAATGGTCGAACGCTTCCGTAGATGTCTCCGGGAAGGATCGAAGCGCGGCACGTGTCCAGCCGTTTACAGCTGTGCTCATAAGTAACCCGTAAACATCGCGGTAACCAACAATGTAATGAGGTTCTGACACTAATTAACACCTAGAACTTATATCGTGATGATCCGTATAACCTACCCATACTATATTAACAAAATGAATGAGGAAGTTTGGATGTTTGAATGATTAAACGTAAATCAATAGAAAATAAAAAAACCCTAAAAATCGGTTTGTCGTCATGCGATTTTAATAGTTGATGACTATCATCATAATCCTCCCAGCGTTATTCCCGGTTGTGTCCTAAAGGAGCCCGGGGTCCACTTTGACACCTAATCCCAAGATTTGGCAAGTTTTACGAAAGCGACTGCCATCTGACCTCTAACCCAGAGCGAAAACTAAACCTTATTGGGTAGCCCGCTCCACATCTAGACAAAACTACACAAGACTGGTTCGCCGGAATATTTGCCGAGACCGGGCCAAACCGAGAGCGGCCCTCTACATTCTCGCCTTGCGCAGTTGTAATTGAACTTTTATACAAGATGGACGCTTCCTACGGTTGCCGTCGGTCGACTGACGGAAGCGCAGCGAGAATGTGGAGGATAAGTTTCGCGCAAACACGAAAGCTCTCCATTTTACCGACTCGAAACGGAGACTACAAGAATATACGCAAAACAATACGAACATAGAAGAATACTCACTCCACACTCTCTCGTATTCGGCAAATTAAATTTCGTGTAGTTTTGTCGAGAATGTGATGCGGGCTTTAGACTGGTTTCCTCACGATGTTTTCCTTCATCGAAAAGCCAACGGTAAATAAATAAAAAGATGTTTTGAAAAACTCAACTGCTTTAGTAATTCAATTACACCTCATGTAAATATGTCGGAATCCGTTAAACGGTTTAGGCTACAGGGCACGCCAAAGAATAGGTGTCCTGCCGTTTGACCAAAAGTCATTTGGCAAAATTACACTTGACAAACAACGTTTTGCAAAAAAATGTTTCGCCAATTGATCATTTTACTACTCGACATTTTACAAATGACTCACTTTTCCAAATGATCAACAGTTAAATTTACATTTTATAAATAATTATTTGACTAAATGAACATTTAGCAACTGAGTTATCAGACAAAACTACTATTGGTCTAAAAACGTTTGGTACAATATATTATATGACAAGTGGTTCGTTTATTAATAAATCTCATTATATATATATGGCTTGGGCAAATTAATACAAATTATTCGGAAAATAATTATTTATTAAGATATTAATACTATTATTATTTATAATTTTAAATCACCAGAAATCGATTTTAATAATTTTGGAAGCCACTACTCTGGACTTTCCTGAAAGGAATATATATAAGTATTAGTTGATATATTACATCTAGACACAATGGAAAT
This sequence comes from Epinotia ramella, assembly GCA_947578815.1. NCBI lineage: Eukaryota > Metazoa > Arthropoda > Insecta > Lepidoptera > Tortricidae > Epinotia > Epinotia ramella. The sequence goes on from OX388206.1 coordinate 22,197,252, forward strand.
ACCCTAGGTATACTCTATGCGTCACGTAAAAAGGCAAATAGACTAATCATGGAAAAAACCTAGGTCTCCGTTAGGTACGACGACGAGCGAAGCGAGGAGGAGTGTTAGGTTGAACTGCGAACATACAGCGCGCGAGCCGAGCGAGCGAAGCGAGCGTGCCGCGGTAGCGGCCGGCGAAGCGCCAGAACCGACTATTTTTTTACTAATACCAATCTAATCTTGTAACTTACCTGTACATTTTGTTAAATTACATTTGGACAAATGCTTAATTTGCGAATCATATTATTTGGTGAAATGAAAAAAAGTCAATTGACATTTTATTATTTAACCCATTTACCAAGTGTAGTGTTTGCGAATTGATCATTTGCTAAGTGAGTTTTTGTAAGATGATACTTTTGTCAAATGTCTCGTTTGCCAAATGATCATTAGGTGAAACGTTGTTTGTCAAATGAACTTTTGTCAATAATTTTTTGGTCAAACATTAGTGAACCCATTTATTTGTGTGATGAGCATGAATATTTGTTCCTGAGTCATGGATGTTTTCTATGTATTTAAGTATTTATTTATCTATATAAGCATGTATATCGTCGTCTAGTACCCATAGTACAAGCTTTGCTTAGTTTGGGACTAGGTCGATTTTGTGTAAGGTTGTCCCCAAAAAATATTTAAATATTTATACGCTCGAAAAACATAATCCTCCTCTCCTTCGGCAGTCGGGTAAAAACTCATTGGTATGAACAGTCTGCCAAGAAAGTGGTCTACCACTTTTCGACTCTATTGCATGCAAAATAAGATCCAAAAGTCGTAGACCACTTTCTTTGCTGATGGTACGAGCCGGGATTTGAACCCACGACCGTATATACGAGTATGATAGTATTGTTAATTCATTAATGATCGAAATAAGTAATAGTACCTACATTATGGCCATTCCGGCTGAGGCTAATATAGTGCTTTTCTCAAAAATAGGGGAATAAAAAATACTAAATTTATATAAACTTTAAATATCGTTCCACAACGTGAAAATATTTACGATGTCCCGCCGTTTTTTTTAAACAGAATCTTAAGTGTATTTTTCCAGCAAAAAAACGCAAACTATTTGAGACACATACAAAAACGTCGTGTTTGCAACAGAAAAATACGAGTTGAATTGGCTGAATACGAGCTGTGCCGTTTTTTATATGCCAGTTTCTACTTAAAAAAAAAAAGACCGGGTAGCACTCCGGGAGTGCCGGCAGAAGTGAAAACTCAATAACATTGTAACAGTTTTTCGATCAGGTCACGTGACATCTTACGGTGTCACCCTAAAAATGAATTTGACGCAAATTTATAAACAATTATCAATTATTTAGGCGATCGGCCCGCGGGCGCGTTGGGTGCGACGCGCCGCCCGCGCCGCCGGCGCCGCCGGCTCGGGCGGCGGCAAACACAATACCAATTTGTTTTTGCCATTGCCAAATATTTTTCAAAACTTTATCTCTTTAGAAATAACGTCTAAATTCGAACTATTCGAATTTGCAAGAACAACAGACGGCGGTGGCGACCAAAATATCAATTTGTTTTTACCGTTGGTAAATATTTTTCTAAGCTTTATTACCTCTTAAGGTATAACGCCCAAATTCGAACTATTCGAATTTTCTCAATAGCAAAACGGTGAAGGACGCGTTGGTTAAAATTACAAATTTATTTGCAGAATATGCTATTGCAAAAAGTGTTTAACGGCTTTATACTCTTACGAATAGCGTTCAGTTTTGAATGAAGACGAATCGGCTAGCAGCAAAAAGTGACCTCCTTCACATCTGACGTCACAAAACTCTGTCGCGTATTTAACAATTTTTTTTTTTTTTTTTTTTATTTCCAAATACAAGTTACATGATAAATTACAAATATACACTCGCCAAACTATTAAGTTTGATGGCGAGACGCGCTCATTTACTACAACTATTGTAACTTAACCTAATTTGCTTTTATTACTAACCTAATCTCTTCTCTAAACTTTTTATTTTTACAGATTTAGGTAGAATGGCAATTAAAAATATTAGTAATAATAAAATACCGTATTATGACTCGACCTCCGGCGACAGTGGACGACAACAGCTTACCTAACTAGTTACTATGTAGGCACAGGTATCCTATCCACAGAGTAAATAAGTAGGACTACCTTCTTATTTACTCTGTGGATGTCCATCTGTTGACATCGACTTGTCGTTAAGGAGCAAGTCCTTTAATCTTGATTTTAAAATAGATTTACTTAATTTAGGAGTTTGTCTTAATATACTAATCTGATTGAAAGTTTTTGGTACTATGAAGTTTGATACTCTTTGCCCATAATAGTTTTTAGCCCTAGGTTGTACAAGTTTTTTTTCCCTTACACTTTTAGTGCTATAAGTATTTGTAACACTGAGTTTATACTCATCGGAATAGTAGTGCTCCAAAGCAATCAAATACTTAGTCTTACCATCTACTGGTAGAATTTTACAGAGGGGAAATAGTTTGTCATATTCCTTATTACACTTTTCCTTTTCTTTTTTACTAACTAGGAACTTAATCAGTCTTGTTTGTAGTTGTTTAATGTCTCTGATGTAGGTGACAAAAGTTCGTCCATAAACAATGAGCCCGTAACTGATGAGTGAGTCAGCCAGTGCGTAATACACAATCCTTAATGTATTTTTATTTATTGATCTATTTAGTTGGTAAAATTTCCCTAACACAGACCTCAGCCTATTACACACAATGTTTACATGTGGTTTCCAGTTGAAATTTGTATCAATAGTTAAGCCTAAGTATTTAAATGTCCTAACATACTCCAATTTGGTGCAACTACAGTTAGTTTTATCAGCATGCAAGCAATCGTATGTGTGTCCTATTATATCTAAGTTCTCCTTTTTTACATTTTTTGCTCGACGGTTGTATGGCGAGTATATATGCATGCACCTGGTCTTTGAAAAGTTTATAATAATTCCGTTGTCGTGTGCCCACTTAGTTATACTTTCAAAGTCCACTTGTACGCACTTTTGTATTTGCTGTATCTCCTTGGAAGCATAAAGCAGACACATGTCGTCTGCATACATAAACACGCGACACTCCCTGACAACATTCGAGACGCTGTTCACATGCATCGCGTATCCGACGGGACCATACATGGAGCCGGTTTTCCCCATCCCAAAAAGTGCTCAGCGCCGCTAAAGAAGTTTTCACTTCAAAAATTGATACTCGACAAATCAAGGAATTTATATATAACATTCCAGGCGGCCTGCAATGTTTTTAATTTTTTAATTTAGATCTGACCTTAAACAATACACTTTACCTTCCAATATGTAGCGAGTTATGTCCACCTTGCGGGCCATTTTTGAGAAAAAATAGTACTGTTTCTCTTAATACACTATTGCTCTCTGATCTTCTCCTGGATTTAAACAAATGTAGAAGGATTTGTCAAATGTTACATGGAACGAGATATAGACGTGTGCTACTCAATTTCGGAAAAAGGATAATTATAACCAGGATAAAAACAAAGGATACTTTTTATCCCAAAAAACATTCTTCGATGAGATGAAATTGGCAATTGACCTTCGGAGTGGGAGTTAGCAAAAGCTAGAGCAGTAAGTATTATTTTAGGACGTTTAAATAAATATATGTACCAGGGTGTATACTATTATTATTTCTAATGTAATATGTTATTTCTTTCAGTAAATCACGCCAAAACTACATAGGTAGATCAAATTTAGTTGAGGTAGGGCACAGCGAAATGTCATCCCGCTCGAATGTGGAGCAGCCCAACTGGGGAAGTACCTCCGCCTTGCAGAAGGCCACAGCCATAATAACACTACTAACTTGCTCTGTAGTAGTGTTGTGTTCCTGGAGGTGAGCAAGGTCGCCATAGCTCCCGAGAATGCGTTGTGTTGAGAGCGAGGGAATTTGTTCCTTGAGCTATCAACACGGCGAATCCTCAAACATATCAAGGGTCGGCAACGCCCATGTTACTCCTTTGGAGTTGCATGCGGCTATAGGCTGTGGTGTCCGCTTACGATCAGGCGGGCCGTACGCTTGTTGGCCACCGTCGTTGTATTAAAAAAGGTATAGATACCAAGGCACGTGGCTTAAACATAGTTCCCGACGTCCCCGTATGCTACTATTAAGGTGTAACTAGATTTCCTGGTCGCCCGAGGTCCTGACTCAAAGCTTAAGGCAATTTGCTTGACTAGATTATCGTGGCTGGACCTCGCCGAGCAAATTCAAGTTGTTGGCTCAATATTAACCTAGTTAGTGAACATAAGAGCCCTTTTTAGAGAGCCGCCTTCCTCGAGCCAAATTAAACTGAAATAAACTTTGTGTCACACGAAAATTTCAAACTAATTAAAACATTGAATCATGACAAGCTAAGAAACACGGGCCGTGTGTTATAAAATTGATTTTTAAAGTACGTCAGCATTAAATATTCAAAAACCGGCCAAGTGCGTGTCGGGCCACGCGCATTGTAGGGTTCCGTAGTTGCCTGTGTATCTTAGTTACATCGAATTTGTACGAAAATTGGCCATTTCAAGTACACAGTACAGTAAGACTATTACTCGATAACTACTTATGCCTACTTGTCCGTGATAGTTTTCCTTTGAAATTCATTATATGTACTACTACCACGAATTTTTTCACATCCCCGGTAGTAGCCATTTCGCCGGCTAGTCATTTCGATTAATAATTCGTGTCTAAATTAATCCGCTTGTTACTAATTATATAAAACCTGGAAAAACACTTAAAGCAAGTTTAAGAAATATGTTTGCTTTCTTTATTTTTCTACACGGGTGCAGACTGCAGACAAAAGGTTTCGCAACTTATTAAGAGGCCTACGCCAATGACCTTCGATCTGAATCCCTTAGTTTTCTAATGTTTTTTGTAGCTTATTATATTAACAACAACGGCTTTAAGCAATATACACTCGCGGTCAAAGAAACCGGGTCAGTGACGAAAACCTCAATATTTTGTAAACCTTTGGTCGTATCTGCATGAAACTAACTCTGTTTTATAGAGAATTTAATATCCTTCTAAATCCAACCTTCAATGTTCTACGTAGTAACTGGAAAAAGGTTTAATTGAAAAAAAAAACCAATTAGGTACTTATTTGAAATTGCGTTCGTTTTACTTTTGCTTGTTTTTAAGCAATTGTTTTCAATCTGTCAAAGAACTATGATAAAAGGCTGTCATTGTTTTATTTTGTGGTCATTCTTGAATGTCTATCATGCCGCTAACACGAGATGAATGTACTCGTATCATCACTATGTTAGAAGAAGGAAGAAGTCAGAGGTATACAGCGAGAAGAACAGGTGTGTCACTTTCTACAGTGCAGCGAGTCCTCCAACGTTACCTACAAACTGGGCAGAACCTTAGAAGACCAGGAACTGGCAAAACAAGATGTACTACAGCTAGAGAAGATCGATTTATTGTTACAACCATGCTCCGAAATCGGCACCTCACAGCAGTTGAAGTGAAAAATCAGCTTTTAGAGACCCGAAGGGACGGCATCAGCGAGCGGACTGTCAGGCGGCGGCTCAAAGAAGCAAATTTGACCCCACATAGGCCGGCCAATGGCCCAAAACTTGAAAGAATACATCGAACAGCAAGACGACTTTATGCCCGCGATCACAGATACTGGGGTGACGAAGATTGGGCAAGAATTTTGTTTTCCGATGAATCCAGATTTATGCTCTATGCAAATGACGGGCGGCAAATAGTTTACAGACGGCCTGGTGAACGTTTTATTCCAGCATGTTTTGAGGAAAAAGTGGCGTTCGGCGGTGGGTCAGTCATGGTTTGGGCTGGAATCTCTTCAGAGAGTCGCTCGGAGTTAGTTTTAATAGAAAATGGATCATTAACGAGTGCAAGATATGTAGAAGAGATTCTTAATGAGCATGTCGGCCCATACTTAATTAATATGGGTGGAAATTCTATGTTTATGCATGACAACGCCAGGCCACACACAGCTCAAATTGTCAGAGATTATTTTTTGGAGGTTGGTATCAACTGTATGAACTGGCCCTCGAGGAGTCCGGACTTAAATCCGATTGAGCATGTATGGGACGAGCTTGGGAGGCGTGTAAGAGCTCGAAACCCCGCCCCAGCTACACTTAGAGACCTGAAACAGGCGTTAGTGGTAGAATGGGACAATATCCCGCAAGAACGCATAAAGAAATTAATAAACAGCATGCCGAATCGTCTAGAAGCTGTAAGAAGAGCCCGAGGAGGCAATACGAAGTATTAATTTTTATTTTTTGTGTTGTATGTGAAGTACCTACTGCTTATTTTTGTACGTAAAATTGGTTGATTTTTTGTTTCCTATGTAATTTTATTAAACATAAGAATTACGATTCCACCATTTGATGTTATTTAATTCAGTATAAAATTATCTACAATATGCAGTTTAATTCATGTCCCTAGCTTTATTATTTTAGGAGATATTACAGATTTTCGTACTGACCCGGTTTCTTTGACCGCGAGTGTAGTATCCCATATTTACTTCAAACTTCATTGTTTTCGAGATATTTGGCATCAAAGTTGAACAATTTTAGGCCAAAAAACTGGTTTTCTGGCCATAACTTTTGTGTTCATTGGTTTAAAATTAAAACCTTCTGCCAGTTTTTAGAGACGTCATAGACGAACCCAAATTTGTAGATTTCGTATATGCTAGATCTTTCACGTCAATAGAGATGCGAAATAAGTGTTTTTTTAGACAATGTTTAAAAAAATAAAATCATACAAAATTAAGTATTAATTTGTTTCAAAATCCGGTCAGTCAAAATGGAGATAAAAGATTGAAGAACCGATAGCCGTTTGATTTATGATTCTATCTGTAGTGCAAAAGTAGTAGATACGATTCAAAACTTGTCAAAAATCGATGAAAACCTCGGGTAGCCCCGTAAACTGGAACCATTTAGTAAAAGGAACTCAAACAAAGTTGCCTTTTAAAAGAGTATACTTAAAGTGATGTTTTCTCTTCTTGATTATAAGAGTAAAAAAATGAAGCTGCGGTAGCCTAGTGGTTCAGGCATGCGGCTGCCAACCGGCGGTCGTGTGATCGAATCCCGGCTCGTACCAATATTTTTGAAGTGAAAACTTCTTTAGCGGCGCTGAGCACTTTTTGGGATGGGGAAAAATTGTTAAATACGCGACAGAGTTTTGTGACGTCAGATGTGAAGGAGGTCACTTTTTGTTGCTAGCCGATTCGACTTCATTCAAAACTGAACGCTATTCGTAAGAGTATAAAGCCGTTAAAAACTTTTTGCAATAGCATATTCTGCAAATACATTTGTAATTTTAACCAACGCGTCCTTCACCGTTTTGCTATTGAGAAAATTCGAATAGTTCGAATTTGGGCGTTATTCCTAACGAGGTAAAGCTTAGAAAAATATTTACCAACGGCAAAAACAAATTGATATTTTGGTCGCCACCGCTGTCTGCTGTTCTTGCAAATTCGAATAGTTCGAATTTAGACATTATTCCTAAAGAGATAAAGCTTTGAAAAATATTTGGCAATGGCAAAAACAAAATGGTATTGTGTTTGCCGCCGCCCGTCGCGCCCAACGCATACATCTACTAAGAAATTAAAGGGTATATGTGAAGTCCCCAATCCGCACTGGGCCAACGCCGGCCCGCCCGTTCCCTCTCATCCATGAGAGGAGGGCTGTGCCCAGCAGTGGGACGTATATATAAGGTGCTAACAAATTAAGTACCAATATTTTAAGAGGTGTTACATTACATCAAAACAATTGACTTTAAATAGAAATTAAGAAAACTTATTACTATAAACTAGAAGACGAGATGTTAAAACACTATCTGTCAAGTGAACATCGTCGTTTGTGACAAACGTCAATGATTGATTGTTGACTATCTCATTAACAGGGTGTTTTTACGCAGTAACGTTGTATCCCTAATTATCTCCAAAAAGTGATACACACTTTTAAATGTTTCATACTTAACTCTACTCCTAGAGACTAGTACTATCAGCTCTAAAAGTATTGGTACCTAATTTGTTAGCACCTTATATAGGCCGGTCTATTATTTATTTATTGTATTATTATTATTATGTACATTTCATTCGTTATATATGTTACAATTTTCTTGGCAAAATCAGGATCAACTTACTCGTAGGTACAGTTATTGTAATGTAATGCCCAGTTATCGAATAGCACAATCAAACACCGTGGACGTCATTTAGGTGAGATATTATTACATAAGTAATGGGAAACCATACATATTCACATGCATAAAATATATTGACCTAAGTACTAAAATCATTGTTTTATTCCATTTTAATGATCACTGATTCTTAATGAAAGACCCTGTACAATAATACAATTTAGGCACCAAACTGAATTTTATTGTAAACTAGCTTCTGCCCGCGACTCCGTCCGCGTGGAACTCGTTTATATCGCAGCTCCATACAAATTTTTACCCCCCATTTCACGGATGATTACAGGGATAAAAACTATCCTATGTTACTCTCCATCCCTTCAACTATCTTCACTTAAAAAATCACGTCAATTCGTTGCTCCGTTTTGCCGTGAAAGACGGACAAACAAACAAACAAACACACACATACACTTTCGCATTTATAATATTAGTATGGAAGTATGGATATGGATTTCAACCAGGAAAAGGCTGGTCTGACCAAAGTAAAATCGTATTTAGAGATCGTGGTAACCCCTTCATACTTGTTGCTAAAGGTCGTTGCCCCCTGGCTTGCTGCCAAGTCGACTAGGGTATCTATTCGACGAAAAAAATAAAATCGGAACCGGTTTAGTATTTCTTGTGCGAGCTCGCTTACACACGCAAAAAGCCTAACGTGTCAGAACATGGACCTTTAAGAGGAAACACAAGCTACTATTGACATGTTCCTATGTTTTCCTTTTTTTCATAAATTTATTCTTAAAAGAGATTAACCTTCAAAAACCTAAGAAAAATGCCAAATTTTCCGCTGTGTTCAAACATCCGGAAAAGAATTTTGACTAGATTATTTAAAAATATATAGGAACACGGCCAAAGACTTTCTGTGATTTATAATTAAAAAAATAGTTAAATAGGTCAAGTTTTGGAGAATAAATCAGGGGACGAAACGTTGATTTTATGTACTTTTAATAAGTATTTTCGGTCCAAGCTCAGCTCAAGCTCAGCGGTGCAGTAATTGTCTCTATCGCGCTCTGCGGGGGGAGGCTTGAGGTTGGCGCGACAGCAATACATTATATTTCTCAATTATCTCGCCCTTAGTGTTTCCTCTTAATACTCAGGACAAGCTACATGGTAATAATAATACCGCGTCCGAGCGAGATGGCAGCATACAAATCTCAATAAGTATGACAGAAAGAGAAATATCATTCGTTGTCCTTGTCATAGTTCCACACACCACGGCCAATAAACCATTACCCGTCCAAATTAAGTAGATTGTTTATGGTAAGCCATCAGCCATTTTTTATTTTTTTATTAGTTGCATAAGAGCCTTTCCGTCCCTCATTGTGGCAACACGTAGGTATAGCTTGTCCTGAGTATTTCTTATCGCTTTTCGGTCCCGTTTGCCAAGATACAATATGCTAGAAATTCTGAGAAAAAAATTACAACATCGACTTCTTAGAGAAAATCCTAAGCAGTACCTACTGCTTTGGATTAAAACTTTACGGGTAACACCGTTTTAAAACGTAACCAAAGAGCCGTAACCACGGCCACTAGCAGACAGGAAAAAAATTGGCCCCAATAACGTATAAAATCGATTTCAATGTAATAAGTTTAGTCAAATAGGTCCCTCGGTCTGTGTCTGAGACAGTCGCAAGTCGGTCACACTCGCCGCAAATCCTAACTAGATTTGTCATAGTAGGTGGGACTCTTTCTAGCTTTTTAGATAGCTTTCCGTAAAGCGGTCAGGCGCGCATTTTAATATTAAAGGTTGTGTACCACGTAGGTACAATTAATATTGATGTACGTTTCTTCCAATGCAAAGTGGACATATACAAGCTTGTGCTTAATTAGCGTGATCGCGTTTATGTCGTATACAAAAAGCATTCGTCCCTGTCACAACACGTACTCCGTACTATTAGCTCAGATTCTTCATCGCCATCATGTTCAAGCTGAATCGCCCACTTGCTGAGAATAGACCCCACGGTGATCCCGGTTCTGACCGGCTACCGCGAAAGCCAAACGTCATTCGTTCGTGTTGTCCCTCTCGAACGAATACGGAAGTGCGATAGAGATATGCGAAAAACGAAATTGGCGTCTAACGTTAGCTGTTATCCATCTTAATCAACCGATCGAGCTGGTGAAACAAAGCTCTAGAAGTGCCTACCAATCCGCTAACATGGTCCATGATGGAAATCATTATAAATCTACAATTCAATAACGCCGTAAAAAAAATCAATTTGAAGTTAGTACCTAAATAGTAAACCAATATGTACCTATAGTCAGCTGAATACCTACAAACTTCTATACAGGGGTCAAAGATGTAATATAAATAACAAGTGCGAGTTGGACTCGCGCACGAAGGGTTCCGTACCATTATCTATAAAAACAGCAAAAAAAAAAACGCGTTTGTTGTATGGGAGCCCCCCTTAAATATTTATTTTATTTTTAGTATTTGTTGTTATAACAGCAACCGAAATGCATCATCTGTGAAAATTTCAACTGTCTAGCTATCACGGTTATTGAGATACAGCCTGGTGACAGACAGACGGACGGACAGCGAAGTCTTAGTAGGGTCCCGTTTTTACCCTTTGGGTACGGAACCCTAAAAAAAGGTAGATAGGTTATAAGCGCTCCAAAACTCACACACGTGGCACACTAAAACTCAGTCAATTGCATGAACTTGCCTCAGTTTCGCGTCGTCAATGGACACGTATTAACGTGTCTCAGCTGTCAGCTTTGGTGAGCATTTTTAAACACTTTTATTTTTATCTACGTCTCTTTTATATTACATCATTGACAGGGGTAGTCACATTACTCTGCGGTTTACTGTACATAAAGAAAACAGTCGATTAACGCATTGCGAGCTATATGCGTAAGCTTACAACTAGTCTAACTCAAGGCTACTTGATTTTGGACCTTATAAATATCGGGACATTGCTTCTTGGCAAGAGATTCTGTGCTCTCAGTATAAACGCCGCCCGCCCCGCCGATCGCAATTCTGGCTTTGACAGCTGTTGCAGACTAAACCGCAATCGGAATCGATAAAAAGAATTGGATGTCTGCCTTTTGAAAAGTTGTTGTAATACAGCAGGATAATTGCGTAACATTCCGAACGCGCTCGGATCGAGTAAATATACCTTCTTACTCATGCAACCATATTCGACTGAAATCCTTCTGTTAGGTAATGGAAAAACCGGCCAAGTGCGAGTCGGACTCGCGCACGAAGGGTTCCATACCATTATCTATAAAAACAGTAAAAAAAAAAGTTTGTTGTATAGGAGGCCCCCTTAAATATTTATTATATATTGTTTTTAGTATTTGTTGTTATAGCGGCAACAGAAATACATCATCTGTGAAAATTTCAACAGTCTAGCTATCGCGGTTCTTGAGATATATGTAGCCTGGTGAAAGACAGACGGACGGACAGCGAAGTCTTAGTAATAGGGTCCCGTTTTTACCCTTTGGGCACGGAACCCTAAAAACGAACCTTTCTCAGAACCAATTCGACTTCCTGTCGGAGTTCGAAGGTCTCAATAATATTTGATTTGAGTGATATATGTATGTTTAGACAATTTCTACCACGCATAACTTTGAAATGAGACGGGTTAACCCATTCAGGGCCCATGACGACACATATGCGTCAGACCGTCGTAGTCGCTTTCCGCTACATACGAGGAAAACCACGGGATCGGCTACGAGCGTAGCGCGTAGCGATTCTGGGCAATGAATGTGTATGATTACATGCGACATGAAGTTATTAATGGCAATTTAAGCGGACTTTCATAAAACTGTCTGTGACCGACGGACACCAAGTGATCGCATACGTGTTCTGTTGCACAAATTTCGATACAAAACATTAAACTAAAAAAAAACGTGTTCGTAGATCAATTACATAGTAGAAAGAGTGCAAAGTATGTTATCTTCTACAAACGCACCGAGCGCTGCTTGTATGTGTGCGCCATAGTATCTATGCATCGCCGCACGCACACTCAAACAAAATTTCGACCCGTTTCTCAGTGCGCCAGTCGAGATTTTGTTTGAGTGTGCGTGCGGCGACGCATAGATACTAATATGGCGCACACATAAACCGCGCGCGGTACGTTTGTATGAAGATAACCTACTTTCCACTCTTTCTACTATGTCAATTACCTGTAATGTTTGCACCGACCGCAAAACTGAGCACTTCATTTTACACATGAAAATGATAACACAAGCATGAAGAGATTCTGTGGGTGATTAGATTAATATAATAACAGTAATACAGAGACCGGATTAATTAGAAGGGTATCTAAATGCCAAGAATTATGATAGGTAGCAGCAACAATTATTAATAATATTAGACACAAGACCGGTTGACATGACTTATTTTCACAAACTGACATGACAGTTTTTTTTTGTGTCAATGTAACCGCCGAAAAATGTTATTAAAAGAGGCCAAAAGAAGATTTTTAAGCAACGTTCATCAAAAATGTTGTAAAGGGAAAAGAAAGAAAGTATATTCGCGGCACAAGAATTACAAGAAAATTAATACAAACACAAAAACTTAATAAACGTGCCATGAAATGGTCCGGGCTCAGCGTGGTGCCGACCTAATTGGCCAGCGCTGGTCTTCCGTAGGGGCCAACTGGTGAAATCACGGCGTGCAAACCGGTTTAAAAGCAATATCATTACACGGTGTTAATCGAATCAAGGAGTCAATATTTTTTTATTTTACTACGGGGAGACGCGACGTAGAAGAGTTGGGGAAACCCTGACTACGTTATACGGATTATTACGGATACATATAAAAATAATAAAATAATCTGTTCAAATTGCAATTCTACTGTCTAAGATTGAAGATTCAAATTGGCATAACAGTGTAGTCGACCACCTCAATATATGCTACGTCGCTACGCCGAGTAAGCCGCTGTCGTAGCAGCGTGGCGTAGCAAGATCACACAGAACTCTATTTCAGTTTCAGTGGAGCCTGCTAAGTGGGCGCTCAGTTGCTGCTTTCCGCTACAAATGGAGTTCAACATGGCAGCAGGATAGTGCTAAGACATCATTGCCAGTGAATGTGTAATCTCTTTGTCATATAACATTAGGAGTGTAGATTCAAAATTAATTATTACTTCAAAAGAAAGAAGGCAAAAAATATGCCGAAAATCCCCCCCGAATATCTCAAAAAATTATGAAGCTACAACCGTTTTAGTGTTTTTTGTGAGAGACGGAAATCGCTGGCAGATCTTGACGTCACGATCTTCGAACGTCATGTACAATCGTTTAATTTAAAGGTGCGTTTTGCGGAAAAGGGACAGAACATACCTCTTACAACTTTGGACACTTATAACCTTGTGATTATTTAACCTCTTGCGTTGCTTTTTTCTCCATTTGACTACATTCTAAATCCTCTTTCAAGAATATAAATCATTATTGATAATTTTATTTAGTGCCACTACACCCCTACTGTGTTTCAACAAGTTTTGCGCCCTAACGTGCACTACACGTTAGCTCAGAGCACATTTCAATGTAATCCCGATCATTCTTTCAGATTTAATACACGAATCGCTTCACCTTAATTTATGCTTTGTTTTATTTATAATTTACTGATTACAGATAGGAGCCCGAATACAGTACTACAAGTGCACCGCACCGCCCCGCTTCCACGCATGATATTACTGCGCAAATGTAACACTGACAATATATCCTCGTGTAAGGAAATATGTGCGGCATCACTACCCCAGACTTGGCGGGGCGGGATCGGTATGCGGTACTTAAACACTTTCACTGCCAGGAACCCGCTACTCTTTGACGTGTGCTTACTGATGTCACACAGCTTACATTGCATTTGCGCAGTAGTAACGTCGTGCGCGGAAGTTATTTGACACATTCACTGCCAAGAATCGCTACGCACTACGCTCGTAGCCGATCGCGTGGTTTTCCTCATACTTAGCGAAAGGCGAGTGCGAGCGAGGCGCAGGAGCCCACTAGGCGGGTTCCTGGCAGTAAGAGAAGGAACGACAGAAATATATATTTATTAAGAATTCTCGAATCTGAAAAAAGGCTCAGCTAATGTATGGTCGTAAATGTAGGAGCGCAGTAAATAATCAGTACTGCACAGCTAGCACAAGACGGCGCGCACTGTGTCGCGACACACGTCTCTTTCTGATTAGAACACTTAGAAAGAACCGGATAGTCTATCTCACCGCGACACGGCTCGCGCGCCGTCTTGTCTAACCGTGCCGCACTGACTCGACTGACAAGACACCGACAGCTGATTATCATCCTAGCGTTATTCCCGGTTGTGGCCCAAAGGAGCCCGGGGTCCGCTTCGGGGTCGCACCGACAGCTGATAGTTTACTGATATCGTGCCGACAATCCAGGAAGTCACCAAACTACAGAATACAGTATACCGATTCCGCCAAAAGCGTAACTGTTACTCGCTAAAATAACAAATTTATTTTAGTCTGTTTAATATGCTGTATGTTTAGGAAAATCCATTTACAAAGTATACCTACAGACCTTCGGAACGTGACTTTAAAATAGAACAGTCGACGCCAAACATATGTATACATTTATCGCCTTGTTACAATGGGGTAAGGTGCAAAAATGTAAAATCTATGGAGCCGACTGAACCTACTATTTAATTTATAATTTCACTATTTTTTACTGCTTAAAATTAGGTTAAGTACAAATAAAATAAAATAAAAACCAGCCAAGTGCGTGTCGCCACACCACACGCAGTGTAGGGTTCTGTAGTTGCCTGTCTATCTTCGTTACATCGACGTGCGGTGCGGTTTCGTTTCCCGAATTTGTACGAAAATTGGCCTTTCCAAGTACACATTAAGTTGGTCGACTATTACTCGGTAACTACTTCCGCCTACTTGTTCGTGATAGTTTTCCTTTTAAATTCATTATATGTACTACTACCACGAATTTTTTCACATCCCCAGTAGTAGCCATTTAGCCGGCAGGGGGGGGACACATTACTCGAACAAAAATTAGGGCTTTAAAGCCTAATATCTCGCAAACGAATTACTGATTTGAAAAGTGGTTTTAGAAAACCAATAATATTTTTAAATGAGCTATCTAAAAATACTCCACAACATGGGATAACGAGAAAAAAAAAATACATCCCCGCTTTAGATGTGGGGGAGGTACTATAAAATTTTTTTTTTCAAGATTTTATTGTACCGTTTTGTCGGCGTAATTGATTTATATACCCATGCCGAATTACAGTTTTCTAGGAGTTATGGTTACTGAGCTAAGCCGAAGACGGACAGACAGACGGACGGACATGGCGAAACTATAAGGGTTCCTTGTTGACTACGGAACCCTAAAAATAGTGATTTCGTAATAAAATCAACAGATGTTGCTGACATTTCGGATTAGGTTAGATTGCAAAAGGACACTCCTTCACACTTCACTGCCAGGAACCCACCTAGCGGGCGCCTACGCCGTAGTCGCTTTCCGCTACATATGACGAAAACCACGGGATCGGCTACGAGCGAGTGAATGTGTTATGATATTATAGGATACGTAAGGCCCGCACAGGCGGATTTTCACACATTCTGATAAGAGCCCACGGCCAAAGATGAGGGATATATGCTGTATTACTATACTATACTTTTATTATAATATTAGAAATGTGAAAGTTTGGATGTTATGGTGTTTGGATGTTTGTTTTTCAGTCACGCTAAACCTGAATTCATTGAAATGAAATTTTACATAAGGACATAGGAAAACCTGGATTCAAAAGGAATTAAATTAGGGAACGAAGTTGATACGGGATCTCACGAGGAAAAAGTCGCGGGCAAACACTAGCCCATCATTTCAGCCTGTTTTCACATGGTTTGTTTTCAAGCAGGGTTCTTTGCATCTATTTTACTTGAAAACGTTTCTCAATCCCTAATACCAACTTTACCTTCCAGTTTAAAAGTGGTTAACATAACCCTGGTCGATCCTGGCTAGACGGGCATTGGCCTCCGAACCACGTCGAACCAATAAGACGAATCGGTGTTCAAATTTCCTGGCACATACGCCCCTCAGGTTGTGGAGCTGGACTCTGTTGTGTTGGTGTGTTCTAAATGACTTAAGTTGTAGTATTACGTAGGTCGTTACGACGTATTGCTTTTGAGATACGTGGGAAAACAAAGGCGGAAGACATTACAGATTTTACATGAATATGGAGGAAGCTAGTTGTGAAAGGAAAGTTATTCACAACAACAAAGTCAATAGGAAAGTGACTTTTGGCAACAGAGTTAAATGCAGCAATGCCACAGACAGACATAATAATTAACTGCTTAACTGAGGTATGTAGTATCTTTAAGGTGGTTCGACGACCATACAAAACGTCTTGACATTCGCAGGCGAACGGCGTGATATTTCAAGAAACTTATGTAACACACTTTCATAAATTGGCTTTCCATTTGCGCGAAATTCCCCATTACCTAGAATAAACTTGTATAAACTAGAATAATTGGAGAAATTAGTTTGTCACGTGATACTTTGGGAAAACGATAAGCCAATTTATGAATGTTTGGGACATAATTTTCTTCAAATATCACGCCGTTAGCCTATGATTGTCAAAGGACGTTTTCTATGGTCGTCGGCCTTAGGATGTCTTTACATACATACATACATACATATACTCACGCCCGTATCCCATTGGGGTAGGCAGAGACTAAGGAATGCCAAATACTACGGTCCTTACATACTTCTTTCGTTTCGATGATATCCATACATCTTCTCATACAGGCTCGTCGGTTGCGGGATGCCTTTCCTTTATTTATTTGAGGATTCGTTATGTTGCCATCCAAAGCCAAATGCAGGTCACCTCACTCACTTCAAACAAAGCGCGCCCTACGGAGCTCTAGCGATATTATTCACCAAGTCACCACCGAATACTCACACAGCAAGTACTTAATGAGTATTCGCTGACGGCAACATCCTGACTAAATTAATACTGGCTCTGTGAGCTGTCGAAATCGAAAGCTAGTATTAAAAAAAATATGTTTGCGAAAATCGACACAATACTAGGTATGAGTGCAATTATTGAACGTGCCCAAATTTAACGAGAATCGCTTGAGAAATGCGACCTGTGGAGGACAACATCCGAATATACGAAAGAATTTTGGCACAAGCCGGAACGGAGAACTTCGCTTCGCTCGCTCGTTCCATAAGGTCGGGAAAGTAAGGCAGAGCAAGTAATGAAATTATGGCTGCGGTTTTCTGTGAGATGGTGTTGGTTCCCCAAATATGAGCGCGATGACGTTCCGCTTACTGTTTCCTTTCTCTAAACCTCTCAGATAGCATTTTATGTCCATGAATAATTAAAATAGCAACTATCCTACTTCCTAACGCGAAAGTTTGGATGTTTAGATGTTTGGATGTTTGTTACCCAATCACGCTTAAACGGCTTAACCAAGTATGATTGCTTCAGTGCTATAATACGCAACAGAACTGCCTCCCTGATGCGTCGCGTGTGTGACAGCTCCAATAGCCTCGTGCGCCTGGTGCTGGAGACTCCTGCCTGCGCTTTGTGGAAACACTGGGACTCGGTGCATATGGAAGCGAGAGGCTCTGTATATAAGATTGTATGATATTTTATTTTAATTTTAATTTTATTTTATTTTATGACATTAAGTAGATATAACTAACTTAGGATAAGTAAATGTAATGTATACTAACACTATGGACATTGTCTGAATTAAATAATTTGAATTTGAATTTAACCGATTTGGATCAAATTTTGCACAAAGATATTTTTCTCAAAAATAGTACGAAATGTTCCCATAACATCTGTGCAGATAGTAGCCGAAAGTGATTCATCCTGGACAATTTTTAGAAGTGTCCAGTAAGTAAGTATGAAATCCCATTACATATCATAATATTTAAATAGTATAGAACAAAAGTGTCCAGTAAGTAAGTATGAAATCCCATTACACATCATAATATTTAAATATAGAACATTTATGACGTCAGATGCGTAGGAGGTAGGATGGGGAGAGATTCGGGACGAGGTTTGGGGGGGGGGGGGGATAGTTTGATGTAAGACAAACTTTTTTTTTCCTTTTTTTTTTTCCTTTCTCTTTTTTTGTTTTTTTTTGTTCTTTTTCTTTTGTTCTTTTTTTATTGTAATTTTTTTTTTTTTGGAAAATTAAAATTATTCAAGTTTTTACGTCTACTGCCTTTGTTATGGCATATACTAATGCTGGTGACTGTACCTATATATTTTTTATTCTAACTTTTATTCAAACATTGTTTTATTTTTGAGAAAAGCACTATACACGCTTCGACCATAAGTGCCATCCTGGCCTCGTATTATAGCCGGACCTCGCCTTCGGCTCGGCCGGCTAAATCATACTCGTCCAGGATGGCTTACTTACTGGTCTCTGCAGTAATGTACTATTACAGCCTGAATTAAAATATAGGATAGTTTTTATCCCGGGTCCACGCAGACGAAGTCGCGGGCGGATACTAGTTGGAATATTAATATACGCGTCACTCACGTCTTTAAGAGCGAATAACGTTCGCGTCTGTATTCTTCGCGAATGCTCATGATTAAGAACCTCAGATCCTGTATTTATATTGAACCTTAAATTATTACAAATATTACAATGCACATATTTAAAGTGCATGAATGGTCAGTTAACTGTGTTGGCGATGGTACTAATGGATTACGATTTAATATATACACGTTAGTACTTCGACATGTAACAAACAAATACTAAGTCATGATAGGGGTCCATTAGGGACTCGCATTTCGCCAATTTAAGGGAAGTAGCTACGGCAGATGAACGTTTAACTGAACCAGAGTGAATAAATCCTAAAAAAAGGATATTTCATAAATGACCTGAACGTTATGCCGCATTATCCGACTTTTAATGTGTCTATTGTCGATAAGGGCACGGATGTAATTTTCAGACATATAACAAACTCATTGCCACTCAGATGAGCGTAAACCCCAGTAATACGTTAAATCTACATACTTATACCAAACAAAAACCACCCTTACGCCTTTGCTTTTAAGGTCTTTTGAAGTGCTTTTTGTATTGAACTCGGCCGGCTTTCGAGCTGTAAACATTGCGTTGAATTTTGTATGGAAATCGGATGGAATGGAGACAAAGCTGTGGCTGTGTGATGGCAATGCGATTCAAAACCCATCTACTCACTTCCCCATATATAACTTGACCTCAAGTTACGTAAGAACTATGTTTGATTGGAGGCCAGACTTTTACTGGTTCGTCTGGGGTAATATTTCGGTTTTGAGTAGCAGCTAAGGCGGGGTTACAGCGCATGCGTGGTGTCGCTATCAAATGTACAGCCAGCCTGAAGGCAGATCCACTCGCTGCTTCCACCGCGATACTCCTGATATTGCCGTGTTTCATTAATGAATGTGCTAGAAAATTGTTTTGTAAGTGAAAAATACACATGAACAAGTAGTTTTTTTAGTGCTGTGCTGTTCTGTTTGGGGGTACTTCGTTTGGAGATGTGCTGCTGAATTGGTGAGTGTCTTTTGTTTTAATATTGGACGCGAAAGTTTTTAAATATAATGTAATAAACAGCCTTTTGTGGGGCCTTACATATTTTAAGTACCAAATGAAAACCGTTCCATTTAAACATAAGTTTTATCTAATATACTGAATATTACGTATGAAATGCAAAATGACTAAAATATTTACTAATGAGAGCTTACATTTATATTTTGCATTATTGTCGCGTAATCATCACTGAAAAGTACTTAAGGAAAATTATTTAAAGTATCAAAAGAGTCAAGTGAATTGAAACCATCAGATTTCACCGGTAAATACCGACAACGTACTTGTATAGTTAGAGAGTTATTAAATCGTATGCAATCGGCGATTTTATTTTCCCTAGACACGTCGGTAGGGTTTAGCTTTTACCATATCGTACCTTACTTCACGTAGGTATGTGAATATATAAATTCAGGAAAGTATTTTTAAAATATACTTTTTTATATTACAATTAGGTTTATACTCTTTATTTTAACCACGATGATGTGAGGTATAGGGGCGGAACTACTTTGTTCAGCAGAAGCAATGAAGACAATGATACTCGTACTTACTACAAATAAGGAAGACAAAGGGCACGCAGTAGGTTATTGCTATTACAGAAATCTACGTCACAGGGACATGTAAAAAACTGGGATTTTCTAAAATCTCTAAGGAATATGATCAATGACTGATGACCTGGTAAAGGTCGCGGAAGTCCGCTGGATGCGGGTGGCAAAGAACCGGTCACTTTGGCACTCTTTGGGGGAGGCCTATGTCCAGCAGTGGACGCCTGTCGGCTGATATGATGATCAATTCACGCAGGATGTTAATTTGTTTCATGTTATGATGTTATTACTGCTGCGGTATTCTGTAACGTGGAGGTATTTCCCCAGTTGGCTGCTCCAAATTTGAGCGAGGTGACATTGGTCACTGTACTGTACCCTAGCTCTCAAAAAAACAGGTTGAATTTTAGAGGAGCAAATAGTCGAGAACTGGACCTCTACCCTAACCTAAGTGACAAGATAGAGCGTCCGTCACTGGCTGACACCGTACGACTGAGACTGACGCTCTACTTGTCACATATCGCGTGATAAGGCCGACCATGATACGGGGCCAGATTACGTAATTTTTATACGGACGTTAGGACAACTCAACTGCTTTTCTCCTCCAAATAAACTTATATTTAGATCTACCTGACGTTCGGACGATGCCTTATGCAATCGACCAGCAGGTTCGCCTAAAGGGTTAAAAGATGCTTTCAAAAAACGAATTTATTTTTAACCGATTTGAAAAAAGGAGGTTCTTACAAATCATCGGAATCTTTTATTTTTTATGTATGTTTCCCGATTACTCAAATACGGACCGATTTGGAAATCATTTTTTTTTTGGTTTGAAAGGGTATACTTCCCAGATGGTCCCATGGTCATCAGGTCCGGATCTTATAGTGGGATCCTGGGAGATATCGAGGGATTTTAGGCAACCCGGTGGAAAAGGGCTTGTATGAGCGCTCCACCACTGGTACCTACCCCCAGCTTAACTTAGAAGACCGCGGCCACAATCATACTACTACTTGATATTTAGGCTTAGTGTATAGATTTCTTCAGAGGAGCTATATACGGTTTCCACCAGAAGGGACCGAAAGGCTTCTATGCGGTGTAGCTCGCTACTGAGACGGTGGCGCGCTAGCCAACACCATCCTTTGCACGCTGGGCGACAGGTGGGACTCACCGTGGCCGACAGGTGGGCCTCACCGTGGCCGACAGGTGAAACTCACCGTGGCCGACAGGTAGGACTCACCGTGGCCGACAGGTGGGACACCGTGGCCGACAGGTGGGACTCACCGTGACCGACAGGTGGGACTCACCGTGGCTGAAGCACTGGGTACTAACCTTAGATTTAAGTAAAATGTTCCTAAGTAACACGTTATGGACTTTGTTCGAAATAAAATAGTTTGAATTTGAATTTGAATTATGGAGCTAAATTAAGAACTGGTCTTAAAATGGCTGACGGCTTACCATAAACAAACTACTTAATTTGGTCGGGTAATGGTTTATTTGCCGCAACCTCTTGCTAACTCAGTTGCAGCCACGTTGCAGCGAATAAAAAAAATGAAAAGTTTTTTTTGTCATACACATTAATTCGGCACGCAATGTATCGGTAACAAAGCTAACAACTGACAGTAGCTAGCTCTGCCTCTCTGAAACGTCAAATAAAAGTTAGCATTACATTGCTGCTCGAGAAAATTTTAAGAATTAATAACTCTCCATTAGAAAATGCAATTGTTATATTTTTTCGATATAACGGTTCACAGCACTGAAAGCTATCGCTACTTAAAATTTAAATGTTGTAATGAATGTCATACGCTGTATAGCTTATGTGCCAGTGATCGGTTTTTTGGATTCGACATGGGGTGAACGACCTCAATCATTATGTTAGTATGGATATGCCCCCCCGGGAATCCGGGCTTTATGTTGTTAGAAAAGGCAAAAAAATACAATGTGATTATTTTATTACACTTTAAAACATCTAAGTAGCTGATAAACGAGTACTTATATACTCTCCGTTCTTTTGTCTAAATCGAACAAATGAGCAGAAGTGTTTACGCTCATTTGCTGCCTCCAAAGCGGCACATTTTGTACCGTTTGGATAAAAGTTCAGCGAGTAAGTACGCGTGTCTATCAGCTAATATATGGTTACTACGGGTTAATTGTTTGAATAAATGAATTCGTTATCAACAGAGATCGGTCTAGTACTCCCCGAGAATATTCCAATCATACGCGAATAAAAAGTTCAATTAGAGTAAGCCACAGTTGTCGTAAAAGATAATCTCAGAAACAAGTCGATGAAATGAAAATTGAACCATAAATCATAGTGTGCGAACTTAACGTGGATACTTATTTATTGGATCGCCTTTGAGCTATAAGATCTATGTATTTGCACTTATACGATAACCTGTGACCTAATATTATAGCATAAATTATACAGCTAATACCTATTTATTTATGCAATCCTTAGAAGCAAATAATTAGAACTGAAATCCAAAGAAAATAATGAAATGTCAATATCAAGATTTTGAAGTATTTTTTCCATCATGACAGATATATAAGCTAATACTTTGTGGAGGTTTTAATAATATTTTGCTTAATAGAAGTTTTTGTCTCAACTGGTTGCCATGTAAGAGTAAAAAATTCCTTACAGATAATTTGAATTGTTTTATATTTGTACGCTTTGTTCGGTATCGCGGGAAACTGTCGTATCTATATTAACTTTTCTACTTGACATCCCGCGAGGGAGAATCCAAATAACCGATCACTTAATGTCACCCGGAGCATAATTTCAAATCGATTGACACCTAATCATTAAAATCGTTTCAGTATCTAAACCGCTACGGTGGAACACACATAAATAAAACATAGACTGCTTAAAACATAACCCTTCCTTTCAGCGCTGCCGTAATCGAGCAGTAAATGAAATTGGGCAAGTACCCAGAGGTGGTAAGCTCAGAAAAAAAGTAATAACCTTCCATTAATACTCAATCTATTTAATAACTTGGTCCAATATCCGGAAGTTAATCAGGGCAAGGTTGTCATTCGATCAAAAAACTTCTCCCAGCAGAGTGTTTCTGCCAGGATTATGAGATAAAGTGGTACAAGTTAAGTTTTAAAGCGGAGATTGCTTTCTCAGTTAAGTCTATGATAAAGTACGATCCTTAAGTCTGTGTTTAGAGTTATGAAGAAGGTATAAATTTAATAGACCAATATCGTAGCAATATCCGGGATCGGTATTGTATCTGCGATGTT
Source organism: Epinotia ramella (assembly GCA_947578815.1). NCBI lineage: Eukaryota > Metazoa > Arthropoda > Insecta > Lepidoptera > Tortricidae > Epinotia > Epinotia ramella. The sequence goes on from OX388206.1 coordinate 22,220,698, forward strand.
CGAGTCTATGATCCTCCTCTAGAGTCTGGCTTTAGCGAGATGAGCCTGAGAAATATTTAAACCTTTTTATATGACAACAGTAATAATTATCGTTGTCAAATATATCTTACGTCTTATATTAGTATGATGTCCTAATCCTGATACTTACTTATTAAATCCTTTCTAAGAAAGTAACTGTTCCATAATATATCGGACGGTTTTTGTTTTTAGGAGAATTAAAGAGTTCACATTGAAGAATATCATAAAAAAGTTTAATTATTATGTTATGTCTCGTCCATTTTGAAATTTTGATTATTCTCCTTAAATATTAGGTGGATTGAAGTTATAGAGTTTTTCTCACACATGCAATGAAATGTCGTCGTTACGTGCGTCATAACAGGCTTCGAAGTATCACATTTCGGGCGGAACAATTCAAAAAAAAAAAAAAAAATGAAAAAATGAAAAAGTTTATTGTTCAAGGGCAACATTACAATATAAATCACGACTCTGCGTCCTGAGCTAGGAAACCCTGTGTTACAGGACGCAGTTTCGTCGTTCCAATTACTTAACCTACTTATCTATTACACAATGCTCCATCTCGACCTGAAATATTTGTATGCCTAATGGCTAAACATAGAGCACACTATTGTAAATCCTTGCAAGACCTGTACACCTATGTTTACAAATAAATGTTTTTGACTTTAACTGTACAAAGAGAGCAAAATAGGTACAACTTACAACTTATAAATAAAATATATGCCTAGTTTTAGATGGCTAAATTGTGTGCGCGCGTGTGTGTGTGTTTTTGTGCTTGTGTGTGTGTGTATGGTGAGTGCGCGTAGGTACGTATATGTGACAAAAAAGTATGCTGGGCGTAAAATCATATATATTATAGTATAATAGAAAACAAAATATCTGCACTGCAATACTGACTAAATGGTAATTCGAGAGAACTGTAAAGGAATTTCATACAAAATTGAAGGCCTAGGCCGGGAAGTAATATTTTTATAATCTAAATATGGCGTCTGTGTTCATGAACAGGCTAAACAGCTGAATTTATTTTTTTATTTTTTTTCTAGTGGCTGAATTGTTATCGGACCAAAAATATCCGCCTAATGCCTATTACACACGAACCGATATTAAGAATACAATGTGTTGATGGATAAATTTAGAATATTGTCTATTCGTGGGTCACCAGGGACCATAGACAATATTTAAAATCATCTGCATTTATTTTATTTATTATAGAAATTAAGATTCTCATTATCAGTTATCAGTTTGTGTATAATGGCCTTAATAGGGTCTATTCGAACACGCGGAATACGGACGACTTACGTAAAAAAAAAACATTATGGAGGGATTGGAAGGAAAATTAAAAGTCTTTTGACGTGTAGCTGGATTTTATATTGTGGATGATATTTATGTTTTTTGAGAGGTGATATTTTTTATTTCATTGCATATGTTTGAGAAAAGCAGTATACATGCCCAGCCGTGAAAGGGCTTGCCGGCTTCGTATCACTATCCGGCCTCCCTACGGTCGGCCGTCTCTACCTACTCACCCGGCAAGCCCTTCCCGGCGGCTGCAGTAATGTACTATTATTTCATGTATAACTTTTACTTCCTTCTGCTTGATCAGTTCAATTGTGTGTATTGAAGAAAAAATATAATTGTTCAAGTATAATTATTATTTTATCGCGTTATACACGGTGTCGCAACACGCTGTTTTTTAGCAGCTCTTTTCTTGTATCATCTGTCACTAGCCGAATACCAGCCCTCAGGTGATATGTTACTCACTTCAAAACATCCTGTCAATTCGAATAGGAAATTAAAATTTGAGGAAACACTAATGTTATTTGGACATAATATTTTTTGACTTCTTTCTTTCCAGTGAAAATATTATTGATGGATGATCTTTCGTATTTAAAGTCCTAAAAATCTTAAATACGGTGTTTAAAATATCTTGTTTATTCTCTATTATGTTTTGTTTCATTACATTTATTTATTTAATCGTATACGGCTTCTTCACAGTCTTAGGGCGGATTATTTCGACGACATTTGATAAACCAATTAATGTGAAATATGGCGCCGGCAGCTGTTTTCTGGGTCATACAGAGATTTAGGTTCCCGCCTCTCCGGTGGACATTGCAAACGTTGAGGGCTATAAAGCCTTGATATGACTCTTTATCCACATAAACAGCTTCTCCTCTTCGATAATCATATGCGATAAGAACATATTTAATAACCACAAAAGCCCTAAAATATTGACCGCAGGAAAGGCGAATGTTGTTTTTCTGACTACTGTCAATCTTCCCATACAACCTGAACGAGGCCGATTTAAATAAGTAATTTTCAATTTATTTCACCTCTATTACCATCGTGCACTTGACCGTGCTGAAGCCCGAGAAATTCTCCGAAGCCCTTTACATAAGTGATCTCCGGCAACCGTATAAATAGCCCACGCTAGTTATATAAGCGAAGGACTGCTCAGCCATCCTATCTTCAAAGCCGGGGATATTTTCTTGGAGCCCTTGGCATGGTACCTATTTGCTAACTCAAGTTAGTCTGTGAATACCTATTCAATTACCATTTCAATCATTGGCACCTGAGTGGTTCAAGCGTGCTTTCAAACAGAAGTTGTGATGAGTTACTTGAAAGTTAATTGTGTACGGAATACTTTATCCCATAAAAACGTTCCATGTAAAAAAGAGGCCAAGTCTCGAAACTCTTCCACCGTAAAAAGTTGTGAGATATTTCGTAGTACCAAGTCTCAGGCAGTCTTATTATTCTTTATTTGCTAGCTCTTCGCTTATTTTTGTCGCATTTCGCAACCGATTCTCGTGAAATCTTGTGAGCAGGTTCAATAATTCATAGCTATTTGGCAATTCAGAATTGCGACATAATATTATTTTTTTATTTTTATTTGATTAAATGAAGAAAAAGACAGGCTCGATTTTTTTTTGCCGACTATGTGAATCAACCGTAATAAGAAATATAATAAGGTTTGTTTTAATATCTAAAATCTAACGAATCAAATCAACTATTTAGAATCATCTAATTCCATTGATGAGGCATCTCCTCTTCCCCAAGGGCATGCGCCCTTGGGTCTATTTATTACGACGCAGGGACTAGACAATACATGGAATTGACGAACCACGGGTTGGACAAAACTAGAATTGAACAAAATTAGTATTTGGAAAAGATCTCGAGTGGCGAACAGGTACCGGAAGGCGGGGCGTGGGTAGCACACACAGTTGGTGTCTGTTCTAAGTATTTGCTTTCTGTACTGGGGCCGTAGACAAGGTTACAATCGACAAGCGCTAACGCCAATGAAACTAATAAAATGTATGGGAATGACAGATGCCGACGAAACACTTTTCGTTAACATCTGTCATTCCCCATACATTTTATTAGTTTCTATTGGCGTTAGCGCTTGTCGATTGTAACCTTGTCTAGGCCCCCTGTTGTTTAATTTTATGAAAACGTTCCCACCGTGAGCGATATTATTTTTTATTTACGCTTGTTTTACCGACAAATGTTTGATCGAATGAATGTTTCGCCGAATATAGCTATTACAAATTGTTGTATGCCCGATATTGGGTAACTGTTGAAACCATTTCTGTCACGTCCAACTTATGTACACAGTTATACAATAAAAATATTATATTCTATTCTATTACATTCATCGAAAACTTTTTTCGGAAACGGTAAGCTTTTCAGGATTGTTATAAAACAAATCGACCTAACCTAATAAGTTTTACACAATATGTTTTAGCTATTCCTGAAGGCTTGAAAAAAAAAACGATTAAAGTGAAAATCCGACGAAACAAAAGCATTCGGTGAAACGTTTGACGAAAATGAAGTACTCCCACACTATTTAACCCATTCAGGGCCCATGACGACATATGCGTCAGACCGCCGTAGTCGCTTTCCGCTACATACGAGGAAAACCACGGGATCGGCTACGAGCGTAGCGCGTAGCGATTCTGGGCAATGAATGTGTTGTCTGATTATTTCTATTATAACCAGTAACTACGTCCAGGCACGTAGTGATCTAAAAAAGCAAATACAGTCTAAACAGGGAGGGGTAATAATCTTAAGTGTATCAGCAAGCGACTCTTGCTCGTGTCTTGAAAGACAAACTAAAGTTCTAATGTGCCCAAGTTTTCAATTTAAATGTTTGCCGGGAGGAAAGGTTTCGCTACTACGAAAGTCCGTTATGGAAAATTTTAAATTATTTAAGATCTACTATATTACAAAGATCGCGGGTAACTCCTGGATAGTGCTAGAATAGGATCGGGATGATTTTTTTTTTTAATTTTATTTAACTTAACAACATAACATTTAGGAACTATCATTAATATCTGCCAAACTGCATAGCAGTTTGTCGGCAGAAAACCCAGTTTCCCTCCACCCCGTAACATTAATATAGTACCTAACCTAACTTTAATTTTCATGGCTGACATGTGCCACAAATTGTGGAATAGAAATTAAAAAAGACTATCTTGCAGGCCTAGGCCTCCAATTTTGTATGAAATGCCATTACGGGTCTCTCGTCTCGCTTCGCCCGAGACGTGACACTTCGAAGCACACAACGTCAATCTTTTATTGCATGTTTGAGAAAAGATTATTATTGTACCTATAAGCCTCAGTTTCTTGGCATACAATAGTTACAACAGTGCACCCAGAGTGTACCTACCTACCACCTAAGTATACTTTATGTATTGGTATACTTGAAGAGAGGCCTATAGCTATATACAGGGTGCCATCGGAGACGTAATCAGAAATGACAAGACTTAATTAAGCATTAAACTGAGATTACAATGACACAGGAATGGAGGTGGTTAGTTGCATTATTTAAACTTAATCATGCAATCTTTAAAATTAAATTATGTGCTCTAAACAGCGTGGTCACCCTATAACCAAGAAAGAGATGCAAAGATAAACTTGTTTCACATGCGTAAGAAAGATAACCAAAGAGGTTTTGATTAAATAAATAGGGTAACCATAATTTGGTGAATCAGCGATTTAATTTAGGACTAAATTACCAAAAAAAAAGAACGTTTAATTTCATGTAACTCCTACTATGTTGAAATGACCATCAATTACCAGGTCTGAAAAAGTGGTTTCTGATTACGTCTCCGATGGCACCCTGTATATAGCAGTAGGCGGTCACAGACTAATAATGATGATGATGTACAATCGATTAGCAGTTAGTGGTGATTTGTCAATTTCTATGTCCTTGGCATTGAGATTATGCTTCATTAGTGACAGTCTCAACCTCTCTGCTATAATGCCGAAGATCATTTTGAGGCCCAGTTCAATTGAAAACGCCTTGACATTCTGAAAGTATTAATACTGAAATATTCCTTGTTCATTTGGCCTGGATATCAATACATAGTATAAAACAAAGTCGCTTCCCGCTGTCTGTCCCTATGTATGCTTAGATCTTTAAAACTACGCAACGGCTTTTGATGCGGTTTTTTTTAATAGATCGAGTGATTCCAGAGGAAGGTTTATATGTATTATATAATAGTATCCGTGCGAAGGCGGGGCGGGTTGCTAGTAATGAATAAAGCAAAAACAAAATCACGAGGGAAACCTACGCAGACAGCCAAAATCTAATATTTTGAGGCCCTACGCAGTCGTATCGCAAATCATGATTTAATTTCGTAAATCCACCTTTTGAGCCTCAAATAATTCACGCTTCTGCGCCTCTGAGTACCTGGCCAGCGTAAAATAAATTAACTACCTACGAATGAACAATGTTTTTTTGGCAACACATAACTTTTTTGTCGATAGAATTACTTACCTACCGATAAAACGTTTTGCAAGGCAAGATAAAGATATTCGATTCTTCAGGGAGTCACTAGGAAGTTAGTACCTAAATACCTTATACTGCTAAACATACCACCAAATTTTTACAGAAATAGTTAAGTCTTAAAACCCGCGCCACGAGCCACGGGATCCGAAAGCTACGAACAGCTGATAAATAATACTTGGTTCTCTATTGGATCGCATAAAATCATTTGGAATAATATAATAACGCATAATTTTTTATAGCCGAATTAGCGTTAAGCCTAATCATGTTATGGCATAAATTTTTAGGCATAAAATTAAAAATAATAAACGAAAATAGCATAATCATCACAAAGACTAACATCAGATAGCATAAATACAAAAAGACATAATAATTACTTGGCATCATTACAAAACGCATAAGTACACAAAGCAATGAAAGCATAATGCACGGCCCAATAATGTACAGCCTGATAATCCATGTACATTGGGACGGTCATCTATGCGGACTAATAATCTCCAGCGAGTCGACGCCACCCCGCTGCGCGGGGTGTCTATTTCTGGTCTGAGGAACACAAGTGAACCCTAACCTAACCGACCTAAGACAGAGTTCGCTTATGACAAGCCATTTTTATCCGCCCTGCGGGGCTACCATAGCTGCTATCGCTTGTCACGCTATAGTGGATATGATTCTTTATCCAATGTGATACGTTAACCAAACGACAGTCGACAGTTTGTCGCTTATCCCACGAAGAGTGATAAGATGACAGTTTGTCGCTTTATCCCACGACTAGTGACAACTCTAGCCATAGAGGCTATTTAGGTGATATTGGATGAATGTTTGCACAAAAATAGAATGCTTTATTTATTATACCACCAAATTAAGACGATTTAGAAATGTCTTGAGTGTAATAATCTTAAGTTACTTTTTTAAATGTACGGTTAGAGATACATTTTTGTAGCGCCAATGTATAGAGATAGTTCAATCCCGGGAAAGGACATAGGATAGTTTTTATCCCGGAAATCATTTCCTAAGGGGGTGAAATGGGGGGTGAGAATTTGTATGGAGCTACGATATGAACGAGTTCCACGCGAACGGAGTCGCGGGCAGAAGCTAGTCAATAGATAAATAAATATTAGGGGACTTAAATACAGGCACGCAAGCAATAAGGATACGATAAATAGCAAGTCACGTGATTTGTCTACTTATTCACTCAAATTACCGATTCACAATCGTCCAAATAGAGTTATCCAACTTTGACAGGGATACATGACAAATGACAGGCATTACCGTTTTGCATAACATAGTACGTTGATAATGTGATAAATTATCGTAATTTGACGTCTCAACTTAGTTTATTTTATCTAAGTGCGTCCGAGGTAACGATAAGCTATATCGGATGTAATAAAACTTGGTTTTCACCAAAACTACGAGTGAATATTCGATTTTCTAGTGATAATAATGATTAATTTTGTATTAAGCAGTACCGCTGCTAACGAAATTATACATTTTAAATTAAAGGAAAAACATAAAAAATAAAATTATTGCTCCGAGCCGGATTCGAACCGGCGATCATAGGCATTTATGGCCCGTCGCTACTGGGTCATTGTCAGATTTAGGTGCGCGTATCTTCGGTGGACATTGTCAAAGTTAAGGCCTATGAAGCCTAATCTTTGATTGAACTCTGAATCCGCATACACGGTGTTGCCTCTTCTATAATTCAATGGGATGAAAACATGTTATATATAAACATAAGCCCTTAACTTTTGACCACTGGAAAGACGATTTTTGTTTTAACTGACCTACCTACTAACCAACTGAGGTATCGGAACAATCCGGTTCGGCCACCAAATACTTCAATCAGTTCCTTCCTACAACGCCATAGGGAGGCGTGTAGCGACATCTTCCAGCAGACTTAGGCTTCTTAGCGGCACCAAGGTCTCAAATTGTATTGAGAAATCGTCAGTAACGATGCGCGCCACCCCATACTAAATTACGGCAATTAGGCCACCAAATCCTTCAATCAGTTTCTTCCTACAACGCCTTAGGGATGATTTTCGGTGAAGGAAAACATCGTGAGGAAACCGGTCTAGTCCCAATACGGTCTAGTTTTCCCTCTGGGTTGGAAGGTCAGATGGCAGTCGCTTTCGTAAAACTAGTGCCTATGCCAAATCATGGCATTAGGTTGACACCTACCTGACAAGCGGACCCCGGGCTCCTTTAGGGGCATTACCGGGAATAACGCTAGGAGGATGATGAATAATTATTGTTACTGTGATAAGTTATTTTTTCCCTATAAAAAAAACAGATTTGTTAGTTGAAGTCACACCTTATTGAAAGAGAAGGGAGAGTCTTTAACAAACGCTGTTGGAACTTGGGAGTTCCTAAAGCAGAAATTTCGCTGCATATCATTAGTGTGCAAGGGGATGACACTCTTTTCGAAACGGTAGGTACTTAAGGTTAAGGTAAGTAATGCTATTTGGATTAGTGACGATAACCTATATTGTGCATGAAGAAAACCTGAAATTCCGCACCGTTTCAAGTAACTAAGTATATTTTTTATACGAGAATAACGTACAAACACTTGATATGTCAAGATTTTATTTTTAGATCTGTCGGTTGCTGCTGCCGAAAACCAGCACCGGCGGGCCATCCGGGATGCCAGCAGCCCGTTTGAATTGCCGGGTGCCGAATTCTGTCACATAAGGTCAGTTCGGGTATGTGCGCCACCGGGGAAAGTGCGCCTCATTCATCATTCAGTCAGTCATTTAAATCAATATCAGCACTTACCCCAGGGGGCGCACTTTCCCCGGCAGCGCACATACCCGAACTGACCTTATATATAGAGTGCGCAAAGAGATGGCACTCTATTATTTGATGAATTGGACGAGGACTTCCGGCCGCATTACGCCGACGTGTTGCCGGTCCATATAAAGGTAACTTAGGTATATTGTTTCTCGAATGGATCGAAGTCTGAGTGACCATTCTCACTTAGACTAAATCGAATCAAATCGAATTTGTTTAAATAACATAGAGAGTAAACCTACAGAAACTAAAAATATTATTAAGAAAATGTTGTTATTTCATTGATTTATTCATGAGCAACATTCATTGCATTTGAAATTAACATTTACGCATTAGAATGTCCCAATCATTTAAATAATAATTTACTACAATAAAATAATTAAGAATAAAAGTACAAAAAAAGTAGTTATAAATTAGTTATTAAGAATAAAAGTTAGGAAATAATCTTAAATAATAAATATTGTACTAAAGGTAACCAACCCACCATGTTACTGAATTCAACTTAAAAATAAAGCTCAAAACTAAATTATTGAATCTGAATTTCAAACCTTGCAGGGACCCACGTTTACAAATAACAAGCTTCTGTCAAAAAAATATTTTTTGATACAAGCTTTTATTGCCAACTGTACTTTTCTGTATACCATCATCAACTACTCATTGAGACGATTCTAACGAGCCCAAACTCAACGGGGTTACGTCGGTTAAGTACCTACTGAATTCCCATGGCCACCTTCTGTCTCCATCATCAGATCAGCTCGATGTTACCATAATATTGAAATGTCATTCAAACTATACCCTAAATTTCAGCTCAATCGGTCACCGGGAAGTGGGTCACATTTAACTTGCAAGATTTGATTACAGACAGACAACGGGACAGGTGAAACTAAATAAAAGCTTGCAATGACATTAAAAACGGTCCCTGCCGTTTAGGAGATCAGTGACATACCAACTGCAGCGCCACCTAGCGGGTCCCCCAAAACCAACCCCCAAACCCACATGAACGTTTCAAACCATGCAAGAACCCATTGAAATGTGCACACAAAATTTCATCCAAATCAGTCCAGCCGTTTAGGAGGAGTTAGGTGACTAACACGTACTTACAGAATAATTATATATACAGGGTGTAATCGTTAAGTGTAGCAAGGCGATTATTCCGTAAGGCGTTTCTCCCACTAGAGATGTGTCCCGCCGCGGTGCGCGGAGCGCGAGGCGCCGTCCCGCGCATTGCCGCGTCGGCAGTGTGTAGTACTAGGTACTAGGCGTGTTTTCTATATAAATTGAGATTATTTCATACAATGGTAAAATCTGCGGCGCCGCGCTACGCGACGGGGCGCGGTGCAGTGGGTGAATCGCCTAAATATAACAGATTCCGTTTTCCCGTAGGAATGAAGCATTTTCCCGCGGTAATACTTTTTACCTATGCCTATGTTCATCGGATAATGTCGTGTTCTAATGGTAAAATATTTTTTCAAATCGGTCCAGTAGTTTCAGAGCCTATTCATTTCATTTCATTTATTCAATTGTAAAGTCATGTACATGCATAATTATCAAGGTGTTACAAGTTTTAAAAAGTCGGTCCATGACGCCCACAACAATAAATATATCTTAAAGCTAATAAAATTTCAAAAAAATATTGACAAAAATTCATAATACACAATTCAAAATTGATTAATGAAATGTCTGAAATACATTATAAATAAGCCTATACTTTTACCGGAAATAAATAAAAAATTACTATTTATTACACGTAATTAAAACATCCAAGTTAACACATCTTCTAAATTAAATAAAAAATCTTGAGATTAAAAAAAAAAACAAAATATATATATTTTAAAATAGAATTCAAATTCAAATTATAAATGACTATTATTTATGAAATCCTTAAGCGAATAATAACATTTATCTATTAATAACTTTTATTACTTCCTTTTGAATATTGCAATTCAATACAAAATTCTAAAAATTCAAAATAAGTTATTTTTAAGAATACAGTTACATAAATGGTCTTAGGTTATGGTGTAAATGTCCTCGTATTCAAGCAAGCATACAAATAATAATGTTGTATGTCAAACATTCTTATAATTTAAATAGTCCTTGACGCTGTAAAAATATTTTTCTATAAACCATTTGGTCATATTTCGCTTGAACATTTGTCCCGACAGTGCTCTTAATTCATTTGGTAATTTATTATACAAAACTGTGCTCATATTTACAATATTCCTTTTGTACGTCTTTGCGCCAGGGTGGTTTGTATAGTCTTGTCTGCCTTGGTATACACACACGTATATACACTACGTTTGATAAAGAGCCCTTGATTACAATATTGACAATTGACAAAAACACACACGTCTCTAATATACAAACATGGTAATGGCAGAATATTTAGCTTCCTAAAAAGCGGGACACAACTGTCATCCATCTTTACTTTTGTCATCTATCAAACAAACAAACAAACAAACAAACAATCAAATCTTTCCTCTTTATTAATGTAGATTTCAGAAAACTTTAAACTGATATCGAAAGTACGTTACCCAATAAGTAAAATCACATCAATACCTTTTTAAAAATAAACCTAGAAATATCGAAAATATTAAGTTTAAACGTTAGCCGAGGCTGTAATTTCACTTATTTCCGAAGTGTAAAAAACTACACATATTTAAGATTCACTATTTACAGGATTAAATTATACTTAATAAAGGAATGAAACTATCCTTTCAATCCCTCCTCTTCCGGCAAAAAAAAAATATTTTGTACTCCATACTAAATTCTGACGCACATATGGGTCAGCGGTCGTCTAGTGTCGGCTCGGCGGCAGTCTACGGCGGCGCGGGCGGCGCCTGCTTGCACGGCAGGTAGTGATCTCCTTTGCCTGCAGCTCTTCCAGTTCTTGGCCTCTTTGAGCTCTTTTTGATTGCATCTTTGAGCATGTACTCGTATGGTTTTGGTGACTTGTACTGTAAACATAATGAAAATGTATGATATTTGGACCTTATACCTTTATATAACAAGCGCTGTCATCCCAGTACAATAAACGTCAATGACGACATAATTTGTACTAGGATGACAGCTCTGTCAAAATGCAAATAGGAATGCAAATACTATAATAATATAATATTTTACAACTTAGAAAAGTTGAAAAACCCCCGACATTTCATTTCAAAGTCCATCATCTCAAAAACTTCTGAACAGATTTTCATAAAACATACCTAAGAACACTCGGGATTAAATTATCTATGACACGAAAAAACCGCATTCAAATCGGTCAATCCGTTTGGGAGCTACGATACCACAGACAGATACACAGACAGACACGTTAAACTTATAACACCCCTCTCTTTGCGTCGGGGGTTAAAAATAGTAAACATAGTTATATATGCCTCATTATTGAACTGAATCCTTAGTCACTGCACTATACCGACGACCACTTTAGCCTAGTTGGTAGTGACCCTGCCTACGAAGCAAGAGGTCCTGGGTTCGAATCCCGGTAAGGGCATTTATTTGTGTGATGAGCACGAATATTTGTTCCTGAGTCATGGATGTTTTTCTATGTATTTAAGTATTTATTTATCTATATAAGTATGTTTATCGTCGTCTAGTACCCATAGTACAAGCTTTGCTTAGTTTGGGGCTAGGTCGATTTGTGTAAGATTGTCCCTTAATATTTATTTATTTATTTTATTTATATGCTCAGTGAATACAAGCAAAATACACTTATTCCTTTAAACAGATTAAGTATAGTGCCTTGATTAAATATACCTACATATAAATTTTATATAACATAGGTACTCGGTAGTAAAGGCGGAATCAGACGGTTCACTCGGATGAATGTTCCCTCGGGTGATTGATTCTTTTTTCTTTCACTCAATGTTCACACAACTCAGGTAAAATGACATATAAATTAACATTCACTATTCTAGGCGGAATCAGACGGTTCATGTTTCGTTAATTTTTATGTTTCATTCCGCACCTTTCACCCGAAGTGACACGTCTGATCATGAAGTAAACCAAAAGTGCCGAATGAATTCACTAGTGAACGTTCTTTCCTTGTTTAGACCGTTCATTTTTCGGTCATTTGGAGTGCGAGTGAAAGATGCCGAATGAAAATATCAAACATTGTTGGATCGGTTCACTAGTCAATTCATTCGGCACTTTTGGTTCACTTCATGAGCAGACGTGTCACTTCGGGTGAAAGGTGCGGAATGAAACATAAAAATGAACGAAAAATGAACCGTCTGATTCCACCTTAAGTAAATCTCATTACGATTTCATTATATATTCATGTATCTTATAGATAAAATTTTAATTACTTGTATTGTGGAATTAAATGAGAAAACGACGCGATTGTTGAAATAAAAGTTTATTGGTATTATTACTCGAGTCTATTGAACACTGGCTGGAAAACACGACAAAACACTGCACTAATAGTAAAATCTATTGTAAACATGGAAATCTGAATACCCCGGCTATTGGCTCAGTCTGAAATAGATAACTAATTAGGATATGTTATGTTAAGAGTTAAAATGTATGCGCGTCGGTACAAGCTCAGCGGTGGACTGATTCGCGGAATATGGCCGCCGCGCGAAATTGGGCGCGTGCCACGCGAATGTGAACCTTATGGCTTTAGGGCGCGATGTTTGAATAACGGCCGAGTCGACAACAGAAAGGCGAAATTCGCTTGAGACATCGCGATGCTGTCATTGCCTGCCTCATCATTACGCTCGTTTGATGATTGCCGTCGTTTGTTTCGCGTCATTTTCACTGAAGTTATTCTCTTTGCACTGTTCAACACTTTCACTCAGTCATATGTATTCTGCCCGCACTTGGGACGCCATTTATTGTGGAATTAAATGAGAAAACGACGCGATTGTTGAAATAAAAGTTTATTGGTATTATTACTCGAGTCTATTGAACACTGGCTGGAAAACACGACAAAACACTGCACTAATAGTAAAATCTATTGTAAACATGGAAATCTGAATACCCCGGCTATTGGCTCAGTCTGAAATAGATAACTAATTAGGATATGTTATGTTAAGAGTTAAAATGTATGCGCGTCGGTACAAGCTCAGCGGTGGACTGATTCGCGGAATATGGCCGCCGCGCGAAATTGGGCGCGTGCCACGCGAATGTGAACCTTATGGCTTTAGGGCGCGATGTTTGAATAACGGCCGAGTGGCCGGTTAGCGCGCGTAGAACGGAGCGTAGGAGAAGTATTTACGATACTTGCGGTTTTCCACGTTGCCACCGACTTTTAGGCGGTCGTCACACTGCGACAAATTTCGCTGGACGGAGGTGCGTTGCAGTGTGTCGTACCACACGGAATTTACTTGGATACAACGAGAAACGCACCTCCGTCCTGAGATGCGTCGCAGTGTGACATCCACCTTAAGGGCCGAACTCCTTCAGCCACTTCAATTCCTGCCACTGAGCCTCGTGCTGGCGCTGGCGAGCACCCAGGGGCACGCCGTACTCGACGTTGGCAAAAAGCGCGTGCGTCGCCATGTACTCGCAAAGTTTCCTCTTTTGAACGGCTGAAAACGTATTCATCACACAAATAAGTAAGACGACCAACGTTGAAATAATAAACTAACTTATTTTGTTTGTTACTTACACTTTTCGTGGCATTTTTCATCGTCGTGTAAACTGAATTTAACTTATATACTGTTTTAAACTTAGATAACCGGGAATAACGCTAGGAGAATGATGATATTACACTGTTATTTAACTTGCTTGACGGCGACGGTTTATTTTGCTTGCTGTCAACTGTCAAGCCTTTGAAAATGGCCCACACAGATGCAAAATACAATGAAAACCCAAATATTTTGAAAAGTTAGTCTACTATGAGTGAAGGTGAAACATTTTTATTACCTCTCGGTTTGATGGCATTATAATAAAGCGTACTATGTATGAGCAAGCAGTCATCCAATATTACCAACAAATGTATAAAAAAGGCTTTATGGCTAGAGTTTTTGAAGCTCGACCAATTGGCACTTGTCGTGGGATTAAATTTATCATACATGAAAGCATGTTTGGATTATTGGTAAATTAACCACAATCGATACGATAAGGAATTACGAGTGAAGGACCGCTAGAGGCGCTAGTGGCGCGTGATGTCGTCAACATTGAAAAATGTCAAATGTTATTGTTAAATGCTTCTGTTACGCTGGATTATTACTAAACTAAGAATAATCTTGTGAATATTTTGCTATACCTGCAAAGAATTATGGCAAATATGTGTTACGTATCAATGAAAGGCAGTGCTTTAAAAGCCAGGCCGAATTAAGCGAGCCGAAATACAGCTAATTCAGAGGTTTGTATGTTTGTTTACTATTACCAACACATTTTATCAAAAGTATGCTTATTTACCGAGTGTACCGCTGTGTTTCTTCTTTTTACAGACTTCAAGACGATGATAGAAATAATAATTTTATTGGAAACATAAGATTGCCTTTGAGAATCAAAAATGAATTGGTAAGTTGACATTTACAGTGATTATACTTGTTTGCCCAAGCAAATACTAACTTCTAAAATTATTTTTCAGACCCCGGATCTACACTAGAGACAAAAAAGTTTTTGCTGTGTAATACCTATAGTTCTTTCAGTCCCAAATGGTTAACCTAACATTCCTTGTCAAAAAACCAGGCAAGTTCTTTCTGAAATCCTACCTTTTTTAGATAGCATTAAGTAGGTAAATGTACTAGCCTTTAAGTTCTAAGATTTTGGCTAAATACAAATTTTGTGTAAGTACCAAATTGTGTGTTACACAGTTTCAATACCAATTTTGATAAAACTAGTTGAATGTGGAAGTTGGTGGTAAATTATCTAAGTTAATATATATAATATATTACAAATATTTGTCTACTAGTGTGAAATATGTATCCATGTAATCATATTTCACCGGTATTACTTGTAAAAAAATACTAATCATTAACAACTTTGTGATTTAAATTATATTGGAATAGGTAAGATATAAATATCCAGTCAACTGTGGATTAGTGAAATAAAACTAAAATTTATTTTGACATTATAATAATAATGTAGCCGCTACTCTAGTTAACTTCATATCTGTTTCTAGACTACTGAAATGTTACTCAATTTGACTCCCATACCATGCAATTTTATTGGACAAAGAGTGGCAAACAAGCATATGGCCTGTCTGGTAATAAGCAGACACTAATGGTTGGTTGCAACTTCAAAGAAATCCAAGATTGAATCCTTTAGTTGGTAAAGATTGAATTGAGGATTCTGTTTTAATAGTTGGAGACAAATGCAAGTCTCTTACTCTAATCACACCTTTGGGAGGTCTGGCCACCTTACCCCCCTGTCTATATCTATACCTATCACAAAAGTCAGTCTATTAATATTATTAAGAATGTACTTAACAATACTTTTATGTTTCAGAATGGTGGAAATGACATCTAAACATTAAAAATTAACTCAAATCTACTCAAAGTTTGACTGGACTTGAAATGGATAAATCTGTGTTTGTACCTACTCTTACATTCTCTTTTGTAAATTGTATACCTATTGAGTTTATTTTGCACAATTGACAAATTGAAATAAAAGTAATAAATTCAATGTGATCATTATATTGTGTTTTTTTTATACCACATCGTTGGCAATAAAGCGTACGGCCCGCTTGAAGGTAAGCGGGCATCGTTGCCTATTGAAGCTTGAAAATTGCGTTGCCAATTCTCCTTCTATGTATGTAGTTCTTCAAGAAAGGACATCAATAAAGTACATTTATTTTGTGTTTGTATTGTAATACTGTGTTGTGTTGTGTCACAAATGTTAGATTCTTAAAAATCTTGAGAATATCTTTAAAAAATGGTTGTCATGCACAAAGTGTTTGAAGGTTGTAGGTATGTTAGTATGGATTGTCTTGTCCTCCGTCTTGAACCTCACCTTTCAAACACTCCCTGCATATAGGTGGCATAATAAGTAAAGGAATCAATCAATTTAAATGAAACGGTAACTTATTCATGTATTTATGTAATTCGATTTTTGAACATGTGGTATGTTTTGAGTACCATCGGTTGTAATCTTCTTTTCTTTCTTCGCTAATAGATCTGAAAAGAAGATAAAATACAAGTGAGTGATGAGTACTTAGCCTGAAGCACAATTACACGTATTCGGTATATCACAATATCCTGAATATCTATCCTTACTAATATTACAGATGCGAAAGTGTCTATGTCTGTCTGTTACCTCTTTACGCTTAAACCGCTGAACCGATTTAGATGAAATTTGGTATTGAGGTAGTTTGAGTCTCGGGAAAGGACAAAAGATAATTTTTATCCCGGAAATCATTCCATACGGGGGTGAAAGTTTGTATGGAAATGTGTTATAAATGAGTTCTACGTGGACGGAGTCACGGGCAGAAGCTGGTATAAGATATAAATAAGAATGACAAATTCAATGAAAAATTTTAAGGAATGACTGATTCCCAAGTACAGGTTGATTACAGTACCTAAGTAGGTACCTAGGTTTAATAAAATAATCACTGGCTACCTCAAACCAAATTAAATATACTGGCTACATTTGTATTATAGGATAACATTGTTAGGTACTAAACACCATCCTCCCAACAAACCTTGGGGTCCATACAATTTATCAATTAATTCAAATAGCATTACTTACCTTAAGTACCGCTTCGATAAGTAGCAGCGAAATTTCTGGTTTAGGAACTCCAAGTCCAAGGGCCAACAGCGTTTGTTGAAAACTCTCCATGATGAAATTTCACTAGTTTTTCAATAATAGGTGCGAGTTCAACAAACAAATCTATGTTTGATTATAGGGAAAAAATTACCATTATCACAGTTAACTATCATTATTGTCACTAGAATCGAATATTCACTCGTAGTTTTGGTGAAAACCAAGTTTAAAATAGCTTATCGTTAATACCTCGGAAGCACTTAGATAAATAAATAAAATAAACCAAGTTGAGACGTCAAATTACCACATTAACCACGTACCATGTTATGCAAATGTCATATATCGCTGTCATATGTCATAGTTGGATAACTCCATTTTGACACGTGCAGCCATGTTATGAATCGGTAAGTTGAGTGATTAAGTAGACAAATCACGTGATTTGTCATTTGTCACGCCGTGATAAGTGATAAAATCTCATCCATGCTAAGGCTCCAGATAATGCACGACCCAATAATCAGCGTCCACGAAAAGTGTAAATGCATGCTATGTAATGTATTTAGAAAACAGAAATTATGCTTCAAAACAGATATACCAAATAATTATTAGCCCAAACAATAGTATGCGTAATATGTATTCGGCCAATACAGATTAGTTCAACTGAAATTATGCTATTAGCGTAGTATGCCAAACAAAGTAGTAGGCCAAAGTATTATTATGCGACAGTATTATTATGCCAATAGAAATTATGCCAAATCAATTATGCAAAACTATATTAGTCTAAAAAAAATTATGCCAATGAAGGGGATCCCATAATACTTTAAGTATTTCATGATATTTCCCTTTTAGTTCCCTTTAATAGTAAATTTTTGTAAGCAGATAAAAATAGGAAATCCCATTTCAAAACCATTTCCGCCTTGGGAATTATATTCCCTTTTGTAATACTTTCATATCGGTGATTCCAATTCAAAACAACATACACGCAGAGTCCCGTGTAGAACAATAATTCTCACTTGGGGGCCGTCCTGGAACACAATATATGTCATAAGATTGAATTAAATACGACAGTTGACATAGGCGAGGATTTGATCCAGTTCGCAATCATCAATGTATTTCGCGCGTTCTTTCTAAGTCAGAAGAAGTGAGCGAGAAGTTCTGAAGCTTTACTTTCACGTGTATGAAAGCGAGCGCGTGCAAAACACATTACGAAATTATAATGCGACAACAAAAATGTCTGATCGACCCCTAGTCTGAATCTTGGACAAGCTGAGTCTTGGAATCGAACGGCAAACTAAGGAGACGATTCGTGGGGGCGAAAGGGGGGTATTTAATTCTTGTCAGTAAGCGCCTCGGTTCAATAATCCACAGATTGTGCCTACGTTAAAGTATTCTGTGAATCGAGAATAACATGTGGAAAGTGCTCCGGATGTTGTTCGAAAATATGACTGTTTTCTAAACATGGGTTAAAATATCCGGTGCAATTTTACTAATCTTCTTATATATAAAACTTAAGAAGCATTTGTATAATTACTATTTAATTATGTCCTACTATACAGAAACTAAAGTTAAAAGTGTATTTAAAATTACAGATATCTCTATTGGACCATGTTTGTAATATACCTAGAATATTAACAAAACGTCCACGTGTCCGCGTTTGTAGGGCTGCAATAAAAAAATTAAAGCAATTTAGGTTACCTTTTTTAAATCCGAAAGCGAGTGAGCGGTTAGTTTAACATTCGTTTTTCTTAAAATCGCACGATTTCTCTAATCTTATTAATTGTATAAAGTGATTGACAGTTTACAATTATGTTAATTTATTTATTTAATAGCTAATAATTCGATTGCAATATTTATGAAGTAAGAAAGTAATATAAGTACGATGAAGTAGAAGGTATATTTACCTCTAAGAATATGAGGCAGAAACACATAAGTATAACAATAAAAAATCTACGCTATTTCATAATGCTGAATGTCATAAAACTAAACCTATAACCTATAATAAACCTATAAAAAAAAACACACACACACACACACACATTTAGTATATAGTTGATAGTAAATTTAATATAAAGTTTAAATTGTTTAATAACTAGTGGGTAAAAACAAGATGTACTTACCAACTCAGGAAGAGCGAGTCCTCCTGACACAGGTGTCCACATACCTAATAGGAGGTCTCTAAATTAGTAACTATTGTTATGTTGTTTTCACAAAATAAATTATATTATATTATAAACTGCACCTATTACATACTTCCATATGTCAGGATAAACCAAAGAATCTACAAGGTTATAATTACGCTCACTCAACCCAACCAAAATGACGACTGGGACAACTACAGCTATTTAATAAGGCAATTATAGGATATTAATTGTAGTGAAGATTGAACAACAGAAAATACTGTCTTGTTACTAAAAAGAATACCCTGTGAATTTGATATAAATACATAGTATCAAAGTTATTATGACTATAACATAATATTGAATTGCACCTGGCCTTTATGAAAGGTTTCCTCATAGATACCAGTAGGTGGCAAAAAACATTTTGAGATAATATTGAAAATCTTGTAAAGGCGTATAAATTTCCATTAATTTCGCCGCCGACTTGAAACATTCATCCGATTATAAAGTTGATTATCCGATATCCACTGAATAAAGTAGTATAAAGTAGATTCTATACGGATTATCGGATTTAACGTTTGTCGAAGGATATTAACAAGGCAAAAGGTGTCTGACATAAAGGTTCCAATTCGACAATGTTATTCGGTGAATATTTTACGAGTAAAATGTGGTAACGGCCATCATTTAAATTCTAAAGCTTTTTTTTGGATTGTCGCAAGGTCCTATAGAAATCAGTAATTTTTCACTGCAGAGAAAAGTTGTGTAGGTAATGTGAGTTGTGTCTTTAATCCCAAGATCTTTTCAATATTACTTTCAGTGGTCCACTGACACGCGGTTTAACGCTATATTACTCACGTAATACATATGGAAATTACCGTCATAAGACATGCGACTTGCGAGGCTATATAGAATTATCCCCACCAGCCTAGAGGCTAGCATGTCGGACGTAAAAGTTTCGCTTAAATATAGTTGAGCATACTTTATTTTAACCCGGACGACTTATTATCAAACCTTGGAATTGGAATCTTTTACTTAGGACGGTAGTGTTGCTTTTTGAATGGCTTTTTATATGCAATACGGCCAACTCAAAAAATGACAAGTACGAATACTTGCTAGTAAAGGACTAAATGCTTTACGTTAGCGCCATCTTGCTAGCTAGGCAGGATCGAATTTCGGAACGGAATAATTATGTGAACCGTTCTCTTCTTCTTCGTCGTTTTCACTCTTGAAAGAAGGAAGGTTTATCAGGTCGTGACCTGTCACCGATGAGATGACAGTAGATGCATTATTACACGCATGATGTGGTGACTGGGTCGTGGTCATCATTTTAGGCGTCGGTGGCAAGCTAAGACGCCGCCATTCCTTTCTGGCAGTCGCCTTCCTTATGCTTGCGTGTAGTAATGCATCTACTGTCATCTCATCGGTGACAGGTCACGACCTGATAAACCTTCCTAGTTCATACAAAAAATTATCTTTGTTTTATTATTTGCCCCTACATACAGACTTGCACACTCACAAACTATACCTCTTAAGTATATTATGAATTTGGTTAGGTTATGAATATGACGTTCAATATGCACACCAGACGGTTATTTTTACAATTATTCCGTAACGAATAAGAAAAACATCGTAGGTAGGAAAAGGCTGAGGGAGCGCTTGACCTAAATGTCACCTCGTGATACATATCTGCGAGATCCAGATGCTAATCAGACCACCTCGGAACCTGCAAGCACAGCTTTAACCCTTAGCATTTTATTTAACTTGCAAATATACTTCGTAACATTACAAACGTAACGTAACATTGCGATATCACATTTTGTCGATCTTTTATACCCACATTTATGCTAAAAGTGACACTGGACACAAGTTTCATGTGCTCTGCCTACCCCTTTTAGGGATAAAGGCGTGTACATTACAAAGGTATTGTATTTAATAGGTTATTGTGGATTAGCTTTCGTTTAATCGTTTTTGTCACTTTTTCTATAGATGTTACTGCGGTATATGAACTATGTTGGAGATATGAATAAAGTGTTTATCTATCTGCCTAAATAGATATGCCTTACATCGCCGTCTATGGGTACTGATACTGTTGGGGCATACTGGGTAGTTTTCTATATAAGGTCTGTGGTAGCATTCGATAGTAAATCCACCTAGATCCTATCGACTGCGCCATATGCACCTACAATGGTTGGAATCTTCAAAGCAAAGATGTTGCAGACATTCGCATCCGTATCTGAACCGTGGATGTTTCCCATCATTTTTAACATGTGAGGGAGCGACCACACCGGTGCGTAACACTGCGTATACGCGTTGACGTGTCGAATGCGTCACGTATTCTTCATACATTTTGCTGCGTTTACGGTGCGTTAGCGTATTTTGAGCAGCGGTGTGGGGGTACCTTGATGTAGTACAAATCGCGACAAGAAAGGCGCGTGTGTTTGGTATGTTTTCCATTAGGCAATAAAAAAAAATCGTTTCTGTAATCTGAAGATTCGCCGCATTCGCTCAGAGGCGTAATCACGTAACGTTTCAAACGCGCGTAAGTACAATGCAACTGTCATTTTTCCTTATAAAAAATCACATTTAGATCTACCTAAGGTACGTGCAATGCGTTACGTGATCGACCTGCATTTGACAAAAACTGAAGCGTTAGGTTTGCAACGATTGTAAATCAGTAGCAACGTGTTTGAGTACTGTACGACCACATATGGGCGTTGTTTACATATTTAGGTTTTTGAGTAGTTGACCCCAAAATCCGCATCCCTGGATGTGACCCTTGAAATAGCTACATCCGCAGATGCGTCTAAAATATCGCATCCAAAATATACCTCCTTCAAAGTTACAACCAGACGGCACAGTTAGTTGAGCAGTTCTGATTCTATATTGCAATACAATTTTAAAGCCGGTAAACAAAAGTAATCAGAAACACAATTTCTCCCGCACTAAAAAACGTGAATGATTAACGTCGCTTAACTGAGTTGTTGGCGGTGGAATATAAATCTCTCGACAAGGGCGTTTTTACTGTAAACTGAAGCATATTCTTTTCAGCTTAGAACATACTTTGATTTACATCTGATAGGAAGGGAACTGTGGCTTTTAGCAAACAGCTTTATGTTTTATGAATTTCCTGAATAAATAGGTAGGTACTACGTTGGCAAATGATAAAATGGATTCGCCATTTGAATATCCTGCGTGATTTGGTCATATCCCTTAGAGATTTGTTCAAATCTCTGTTTTGGCCATTTCCCTGCGACAGATACGTATTTTTGAGAGGATTAATTCGATACAAATATTACGTTCACCTTTTTTTTGTACACGATTTGTTATATAAAGATTAAATATATAAAAAAATACATATGTTTGCAGTTTACTGTACGATCACTTTGTATAAAGTAACAATATTAACTTTGTCATAAAAGCTTTAACCACAGGTTAGATAACTAAAAGTTCATTTTTAGTAGGACATTGCTAGTAGTTAACGCTAGGGGTAGTTTCATTTCAATGTGTTTCGTTAGCTCGTTCTGACTTCTGACACATTAACTCGGCTGCCGTGGAAGCGGACACGCGACTCACACAGGCTCAAAATAGAATGCGAATTGTAACTCTTTTGACCCCCGGCCTCCTGTCTGACCAACTCCAATAATAATCCCGCAGGACAGCTTGTGGCGAGCTGTTGGGGAGTAACGACACCACAGACCCGAGTGCTATACATAGGTAAGGGTATTTTAAATTAAATACTTAGTAGCAGTTCAATAATTATCATTTATTTTATTATGATTTTAATTTTATACTTGGAAGCTAGGACACGTCTATCTACGATTACAGTCTGGATCAAAATGAGGCATGGCGCAGGAGTAACTAAAAGATCTGAACAGAGAATGATTTTAACTAACCATTCACTCAATCGATCGGTCTCATTCATTCCCTTAACAAAGTTAAAATCTAACAGAATATGTTGATTTTTGTACAATAAAATACATATAATAAAATCAACAAGTGCTCCCGAGAGTCGGTCAGGGCCTCCGTCTTCGGCGTGTCTTCGTCGGACGGCAATTTCAGGAGCCCATCTAATGAGCGGCTAGTCACCGCCTGCCTCGATATCTTTGTGCGCAACAATGTTATGGCAGGTGTCCGGACCTCTTTGCAATAGCCCAGTTTCAGAATCCACCCATATCTCATAACCATATAGAACCAGTTCTCTATCCATTTTACCCACAATAGCCCCAACGCCTGTTGGGGCCGGTTCACGGGTATCTATTATCATACGATTGGCTTGGTCCACAGCCAAACGATATCTGAAGCCGTCAACTAATTCTCCATCAGACAGAAACGGTTAAGCGGCCTTTAGACCTATCTAAATGCAGTACACTGATTCAGAGTGGCAGTGTCGAGTCTAACTGTCTAATTAGCGTGACTTACATGCTAACAGTCTTTACACTTGTCTTTTTGCAGAGTCTTTCTGATTTAGTGTACTGCATTTAGATAGGTCTAAAGGCCGCTTTACTATTCCAAATTCCAACTTATTAACAGCCAGTCTCTGTTTCGTAAGGAAATCTGTACAACCTTTACAGTACACCGCCTTTTTTCATTTGCCAGCGTATCGTACGTCATGTTTATGACCACATTTTCATGTAGTAAGCCTCTAATTTGCATGACATACATTATTTTAAATGGTAGGAGAGACGTGTAACCGTGTGTTCGTACCTTTATACGTTTTACAAATAGGAAAAGCCTTGGAGCTGTGGATTTTTTATTTGTGGGTATATTTGTGAAGAATCCCTTTGAACTAGAACTTAAAATTTGCGTTTTAGGGTGACTTTCTGGGCTGTACTGGTTAGGTAATCCTTGCTTGACCACAGTTGAGTGAGCTTGTGAACTTGTTTGATAGAAAATTACATAGAAATTGATTCGACTTCCCCTGGCCAAGGATTTTCGGTCAACGTAATCAGTGCTTTGCAGCCCATAAAGGGCTTAAACCGAAGAATGTTTCAAATTGCGGGTATGTGCAAATATGCGGGGATAGTTTTTTTTAAACGCCTGTGGTGTAAATGTAATAACCATACATCGGGGTTTTCGGAGCGGGAATGATTTGAGAAAGAGTAGAGATAAACAGATATGTTAGTCTAAGAAAATATCTTATTATGCCTAATGAATAACTACCTCTCTGTGAGTTGTATACAATCTGTGACAAAGTTTTATTTTAATATCCGTAAAAGTCTTATAACTTATAAGGTAACAATTAAAATAACTTTAATTAATTACCTGCTGTAAATTGAATAGTTGACACGATTTTCAGAATAAACTATTAATATTTTTTCTATATTTGGGACAGTTAATCTACGGCGTCTTGCTGTAAATATCCATTTCAAGGAGCTAAATGATCTTTCCACGTCGACAGTTGTAATAGGTGCATATTTAAATTTTTTGTAGGAATCAATTGATGCACGAGAAGTTTGAGATTGAAGTTCTATTTCTTTGCCTTGTACCAACTCATTTATAATTTTTAGTGTGCTATAGCCAGAATTCTTCTTTAACACCAACTTCAGTTTATCATAAATCTGTTTTCCTTTTACGCTCATGTTTAATTTGGAAACATCTCTATAGGTTTCATGAACTATTTTTAAACTATCGCTGATGGACAGCTTCGCATCCTGTAGTTTTTTAATAGCATTTGGGATAGTCATCAAATGATTTGCTATGAAATTTAAGTCGCTTTTTATATTTGCATTTCCAAACGCTCTTTTTGCCTTTCTAATACTCTGGGCTTCGGTGGGACTGAATGTATTTAGAACACGTTTCACTTCATCGTAATGTTTGCTGTAATACGTTGCAGCTTCTATCCAGGTTCCCCACCGAATAATTGTTGGTCGAGGTGGTAAAGGCACTCCGGGGAGCATTTCTTTAAACTTTTGTATTCTTTTAGGAGATTTCAAAAATGTCTTCTTAACATTTGCGATTAAATCATTCACATCTGGATAAAGTTTTCTTACTAGTTCGGCCACTCTATTTAAACCATGAGCCAAACATGTGACGTGAAAAAGATTGGGAAAAATACATTTTAAATTTCTTCCAGCCTTTAGCATGTAGCCCACACCGTCAGTTAAAAGTAAAAGTACTTTATTGTGATTATTATGGTTAGCACCCCATAATTCATCAAGAGCACTTGTGACCGTATTGGATATTGATACATTGTTCGTGCTGTCTAACCGTTTACTGGATATCAAGTGTTGAGTGCCAATGTGATCATCACGTAATGCTCCCACTATTACGTTAGCTATTTGACGACCATAATCATCCGTGGTTTCGTCAACACTCACATATATATATTCATTTTTTAGCTCGCTCCGTATTTTATTCATTTTTTCATCGTAAGCTTTATTTAAATATTCCCGTCGCAGTTGACATTCCGAAGGAACTTTTGCAGTTTTTCCAAATTTACCGGTAACACAATTTTCGATAAAATCTTTAAATATCGGATTGTTTACCTGCGTCCATGGTATATTACAGCCCACAACAAATTTCAAGAGCTCACTATTGAAATCATATTTCATACCTGTATGTTTATTAGATGCGATATGTCGCGTTACACTAGATTTCGTTTGAGCGAAGCTCACATTGCACTTGGTGCAAAATAATAAAGAATCTCGAACCTCTATCTCTGGATTATTTTCTATCCACGAACGCATAAACTCGTAACGAGTTTTTTTTCTCGAAGGCATATTTGTGTTGACTGATTATTTACAGTTTTTTAAAATACAATTGCATATAAGGTTATCTACTAGACAAGCAAGGGTAACGGTTGACAATAGGTGTCTAATACAATGTCAATCTTGACGCTCGATATCTATGAAGCATTTTCTTATAAATGAATAGACTTAACTGAAGAGGTTGATAATGAATGACCAATATAAAATATGTACCTATATGTATGATTAATCTTTATTTATTTTTCAATCAATTATTCATTCGGTAGAAACCTACTAGGGTACGATCTGTTTTTAAGTAAATACCTACTCTTTGGCTAATGTCAAACGTTCCCGCTCCGAAAACCCCGATGTATGGTAATAACGCGTAATTTTCACTCTGGAAAAACACCACTTATTGTACACGGAGTATAATGTCACAAACTATGATAATGAAATTAGTTTTAATGTAAATTACGACACCTTCTCACTATAAATACGTCAGATGAGAGCACTTTCGTGAAACAATAAACTTGTGCCCTGGGTCTCACTGACAAAGAACAACCTCGCAAGGTGTATCAGAAAACTGTGCCATAACCTTATTCAAAAATATACCTTTAAACGCAGTAAATAGGTTGATTTTGCTTTCTCTGGTGGTTAAAGCCTTTCTACTTTAGTTTGACGTGGTTAAATTACTCAAAGGCGTTTTCATCTTTGACTTTAGGTAATTCGTATCTCGCCCGCGCTCAGAGATTGAGACACAGAATATTTATACACGCCGATTGCTTTGTAAAATACGCTTCTATTTTGAAGAAATCTTGAAGACTGACAATCAATAACCTATTATTTGTCTGGAGTGCTTTTCAATTATATATTGGATGGGTGAAATATGTGAGTATGTTATGAACTTCAAGTAATATAAGATGAATATAATTATGAACTTTAACGGTTGGTAACGAGTAATATAGCTAAAGTTCTTGGCAGTGTTGTTTTTTCTCTAAGTGTAGTTTTTTTTTGGTGGACAATTAAGAATATGTGTATTGTATTGTTGTTGTTACAATTGTCTTTCTGTCTGTGACGGATCGTACCCTAGGCCTTATTAATTCATGTACCTAGTCGACCGACATGTCCAACCGTATCTTAAGTTCCTGTTTTCCGTTTTACGCACAGGCATGAATTATATCGTGAATATATGGCTTTTGCGCGTGACCACGTTCGCACGGCTTTTGTTGAGCCATATAGCCCGTAACGGGCCATAAATAACTCATTCATTCTTAATTCATGTCGCGGAATTGCTTCAGATACGGCATACCTACGGAGCCAAAACAAAAAGTCGTTCGTCTTTGTAGATTTTGCAGGGATTTGCGCCTTTTTTAGTTAGCCGAGTAGCATATGAAGCAGGTTTCAGTTTACTATGCTGTAATAAATCATAATGTCATGCATGATTACACGCCCTTACCTAAACGCACGGTCTATTTTATGGGAGGCATATTAATGATATTATGATGTCATAAGCGTGACATATTATTTAGAATGTTGTTTTGAATATTTGGGTTGTTCCTAACAGCTGTTAAATAATCTAGTAACGTATTAAGTAGCAAGACGGTGATAGTGCGCTAGGTTAAAGAATTTTCTTTATTTCCAAAAAAAGTCGCAGGGACATCTATGTCCCTTCATCTATATGGGAACCCAGGACCTTCCTAAAAAACTCTAACTACAATTTAATTTTGATTATGAACATAATTAATGTAAGTATAGGTACATATTACGGGACAATCTAACAGAAATCGAACCCCATATTAATCTCAATAAGGCTTGGTAAATTAAACAATTAATCGCATCAGCTTTTAGCTGCTAGTGTATTAAACAATAATAATAATATTTTAGTTTTCAACGGCCTCTGCTCTGTTGGCCTCGGTGCCACGCATGTCTTTCAAAAGTCCGGGACCCCATGGTCCTGATATGGAAAAAACATACAAATAATAATAAAAAAATCATACCTACTTCTTTGAAGACTCTCTGAGAAAGACCTTGCCCTGTCATTTTCAATAATTTTTAATTTTATTTCCAAAGACCGAATTGAAACAAATCTCTATAATTATCGGACATGCTCATAAAACTTCACGAGGATCGCTGGAGAAATGCGAAATTCAGAGGAAAACAGCTGGGCAGCCGGACATACCTACGAAAGCATTTTGGCCCAAGCAGAAACGGAGAACTTCCGTCGCTTTCCTCGCTCTTTCAATTTATTCAACAGGCATCGTTTACATGAAAACAACAACTGTTTAACAAAGTCAACGTAGAATTAGGTACATAATTATGGTATTGTTATTAATTTCGCACTCTTCGCAGCAAACAATGGAGTAGGTATAAGTTAGGAAAAGAGAAATGGTTTGGTAATTAACTTTATTTATGGCGACAATTGTTTGTCGTTTCTCGCGACCCAGTAACATGTATATATATATATATATGCATATTTTGTTTTTTTAACTGCGGGGGACTTCGCCTCCCGAGCCCTTTGTGATTGGCACCGCTCCCCCTTCCCCCGTTTTTCTAGCTGCCCTAACCTAATTTTCTGTATTGTAATCCTTATATGAAATTATACTATGTGTTATGAACTTATGATCGTTATACGTTATGTATCTTATACGAAATGAAATCAGTCAATTTGAGTATCCCAGGCCTTCGACTGCGTTTGTCATGAAACATTGATCAGGAAACTCGACTACTATGGAGTCAGAGGATCATCACTGAATTTACTTAAGTCTTACTTACATGGTAGAATACAAAGGGTCGAAGTGAATGGACAGCGTTCACCGGGGTCATTGGTCTCGATGGGTGTACCGCAGGGATCAATATTGGGGCCTTTCCTGTTCCTTATCTACATAAATGACTTGCCATACCTAGCAAAGACCCACCATGATATAGTATTGTTTGCAGATGACACCTCACTTATTTTCAAACTCATAAGACAGCAACAAGATTGCAATGATGTAAACAATGCTATTTCTAAAGTAGTAAATTGGTTTAATGTTAATAATTTATTGTTAAATGAGAAAAAGACTAAATGTATTAAATTTGTCACGAATCACGTTACGCACGAGCAAGGGAGTGTCTTTGTAAAATATGAGGAATTGGAACTAGTTGATAGTACAGTTTTTCTTGGTTTAACGTTAGATTCTAAGCTGCAATGGGGTCCCCATATTGCTAATCTCTCGAATAGACTGAGTTCTGCAGCATTTGCAGTGAGCAAGATCCGTCAATTAACAGACGTGAAAACAGCTCGATTAGTATATTTTAGCTACTTCCATAGCATTATGTCATATGGCATTTTATTGTGGGGCAGTGCCTCGGACGTTCATTCGATTTTTGTTTTGCAGAAACGAGCTATTCGGGCGATATATAGATTGAAACATAGAGACTCACTTAGAGATAAGTTTAAAAATATTAATATAATGATGCCTACGAAGCTGAAGGTCCTGGGTTCGAATCCCGGTAAGGGCAAATATTTGTGTGATGAGCATGAATATTTGTTTCTGAGTCATGGAAGTTTTTCTATGTATTTAAGTATTTATATCTATTATATATATCGTCGTCTAGTACCCATGACACAGGCCTTACTGAGCTTACTATGGGACTAGGTCGATTTGTGTAAGATTGTCCCTGAATATTTATTTATTTATTTATTTTAATGACATTACATTGTCAGTATATCTATGAAAATATTGTGTATGTACATAAAACATAGTCAATTTTAAGAAATACTGTGACATACATAATATTAATACTAGAAATAAGCATAAGCTCGCGGTGCCCACCACTCGGCTCCAAAAAATAAAAAAATCATTCATGGGTAATTGTGTAAGGTTTTATATCAAACTTCCAGGAAACGTAACTGAGTTATCTATTAATAAATTCAAGAACTATGTGAAGCGTAAACTTATTTCGAAAGCTTATTATAGCACACAAGACTACATGAATGATAAAACTCCATGGCACTAATTGTGACTGATTTTTTAATCAATAGATTAATTATTTAATTCTCGTTATATTTTGTTTTTTGACATTAGATTGTTTTTCTAGAAACATTCACTTGTATTTTCTATACAATTTTTACTTCATATAAAATTAATTTTTATTTTTTATGTTTCATAAAATACTTTAAAAAAATAACTGACGACTAGTGCTTGTTACTAGGCCTACTTGAATAAAGATCATTTTGTGTTTGAGTTTTTGAGTTTATTGTAGAAAAAAACGTTATGTAATATGAATATTATGTCAATTGACCGTTATTCCTTATAAAAGTATTGGTTTTGTTGTTATAGCTAACGTTCATTATATCTTATGAACGTTATTAATATGAAATGATATATATTGTTGTTATATCTCGTGGGACGCGCCCTGCCAAAACAGCGCTTCTCAAGAACTCATATTTCAAAGAGGTTAGTAGGTAAGACGGTACGGTACACTCAATTTTTTTACATTACAGTCTCGTCCAAAAATCTTCTAGTAAGTATAATATTGATATGCCAGCTTAGACGGTCGTCGATATTATTATTCCTACACATTTAGAAAGACAGAAAGAAAATACAGTTACACCTTATTCCATCGTAAATATGGCGAAAAATGTATACCTCTACGAAGTCAACTGTACATAAAATCGCCGTCTAGACGACACCTCGTAAACTGAAAGCTATTCGAGACACAAAATTGAACGTAGGAGTTGTTCGAGACAATTTCAATTTAAACGAAATTCTTGGAACGTAGTGAACCTATGTTATACGAAATATCCTTGGGCATTTTTTTTTTAAATTTCAGTATAAATTGTCTCAGCTCATGCCAGATAACGATGTGCGAGTATTTATGACAATACATTTTATAATAATATGTGGGTTGTGTTATTAATTAAATCTTTGGAACGGACTTTTATTTTAACAGATTATTTACAAGTATTAGTTTAGTATCCGTTTTACCTAAGACTGGCACAATAAAATGTGTGTTAGGTCGTGGCTTTGGAACACTGATTAAGATTTAAAAATATTACCTTAGCATACTAACCGTCACTTCGACTGGACCAAAACCTCACCACCACGCTACGCCCTTAGGACTACGCCGTAGCCCGTAGCAGCTTAACACATGCACTGCCAAGAATCGCTACGCGCAACGCTCGCAGCCGATCCCGTGGTATTCATGTCATGCTCCCTGGCAACCCCTGACGCTTTAAATGACGTTTAAGGATTCGGCAGCATTGGACGCGCTCGCGTTTTGACGACAATTAGGTAATTTTAATGGCCAATGCTAACTCATTTGGTGGTAAAAACCGCAGTACAATTTTTTTCGGCCTCTTATTAGCTGAAATACGCAAGTATTTACGTGAAATAAGCAAAAAAAAAATGGGGTTGCTGGGGAGATGCTCTACGGCAACCCCAAATTCAGTTAATTGTACTCGCGATCTGTTGAGGTACAATTTTTTTTAACTAGGTACCATTTGAGTACATATTTGGTACATCAGCGTTACGTATTAATAAATCACAAAACAGACAGTGGGGTTGCCAGGGAGCATGACATTGGTATTCCCCGTAAATAGCGGAAAGCGACTACGGCGTAGACGCCTGCTAGGATTACTGTACTAACTAGTAACTAATACTAGTTTTTATGTGTAGTACAATTTATAGCAAATGTTTATTGGGCAACATTATGCCCACATGACGATAGCATTGATGCCGCGCTAGTGTGCGCGTTTAAAATTTTATTTGTGTAAGTATCTTCCATATTATCAATCTTTGAATTCGACGCGACAGAAAATGAAAACGATTCATGACAACACACATCGCCGCTCCCGCCGCCGGGCGAGGCCACCGCGTTCTTCACATTATTACTCCACAGCTCCACGCTATGAGTCCCGGTATGGACAGTTACCGGGGCAAACCACACTTACTCCACACTAGTATTGCTAACAACAAATAATTAATTGTAAATTACACTAAAGATTAAATAAAAAACTACACTGCCTCGAGGAGCACTTATTTCAAATCGGCTGTC
This sequence comes from Epinotia ramella, assembly GCA_947578815.1. Taxonomy (NCBI): domain Eukaryota; kingdom Metazoa; phylum Arthropoda; class Insecta; order Lepidoptera; family Tortricidae; genus Epinotia; species Epinotia ramella. Next base: position 22,252,773 of record OX388206.1, read on the forward strand.
GAGTCTTTTTGGAGTCTACTCACGAGCCTGTCAAGACACACAGCGAAAGCCCCCAGGACTGCTGTATTAGAAACTCGATCCAAAAAAGAAAACCAGTATGCCGTTTTAAAATGAGAATCAATCTACGTGTGTATGGAGAGTGGAGCGTCCTGGCGAGCCGTAAGCTCGCCATTTGAACATGTCTGTGTCTTGAGCAATAACGTTATGTATAGATTTTTTAATACGGAATTAACTTGTTCCGAAGTGAATAATTACCTACATTCTGTTACTTTTCTCACAAAACAACATCCTATTTACTAATTATCAAATCACATTATACACATTCAACACTGCTGAATCATGAAGTAATTTTTTAACAACGCATTTCAACACAAAACTTCTCAAGGGCTTTTGAATTGTAGGACCCGACTCGGTCCTCAAGGATTCCAAATTAGGAATTTTCCCGTCTTTTCTCATTATTCTGAAGTTTGCCAATTAGTGCGATATCGAAATACGCTTTTTAGTACTACTCATATTATAACCCTGACTGATAGTTAGATGTATTTTAGCCTATTATTTAATAACGCGTGTATTTTATTGAGCAGATGGCACATGAGAAATGGATTACTAAGGTGAGTACGAATATAGTAACTAGACATCTTGAAGTCTTACAAGGTGCTTAATAGCCTTGACCATCCACATGTTACAGAACATCGAGCATTCGCTTTTTTTAATTTGTCGAACTGTACAACAGAGCCAAACGTAGAACCAAACATCACTACGATAATAGGGGCGTAGACACTAAATAAAATAAGCAATAATGTCATATTTTTATCGAAAAAGGATAAAAAATGTAGTCAAATGGAGAAAAAATCAACGCAAAAGGTTAAATAATCACGAAGTTATAAGTGTCCAAAGTTTTAAGAAGGGGTATGTTCTGTCCCTTTGTCGCAAACGCAACTTCATATGAAACGATGACGCTGGAAGAATGTGACGTCACAGAAGACAGCAACGTGCCGCGCCGCATCGTGTTCGCACACGTGACGTAACACACCGTTTGCGTTTTCTCTCTAACAAGCAATATTAAAACGGTTGTAGCTTCGTAATTCTTTGAGATATCTGAATGGGATTTTCGTCACAAGGCATTTTTATTTGCCTTCTTTCTTTCGGAGTAATAATAATTTTCGAGTCTACACCGGTATTCTAGCGAACGCTCTAAGAAATGCTGTGAGGCAATGCTAGGAAATGGTGTGGGCGGAGTGGAACGGTCGGTGGAACAATAACAAAGTTGCTCGGCTCGACGAAAAGCTTGAAGGAAATTTATTTTGTAGGCTTTTTACGTGTAATGTAATATTCACTAGAATGTTCATAACAAGTGACCTTTAGGCACTTGTCCGACCGCCAGCGAGTAAGCGAGTGTTACTACGTGCTACTCGCTGAAGCGAGTAAAAGCGAGTAAGAATTACTATGAGAGTACTCGCTACTCGCCGGCGGTGGGACAAGCGCCTTAGACTAAACGTTGCGATAAATAGTGCTGATCAGACTCAGTATGAAATTTTGTGATTGGATGTGTATTGGATGGGAAAAAAGCAATTAATCATTACAAAATTGAAATTTAATATTATATCTAAGTATAAGTATATAGGAATATGTCGCCGTGTAGGTAGTGTCTATAGTACAAGCATTGCTTAGTATGTATAATTAACATGAACCCGAGATAGATACTCCCCTAATTGGGCTCGACTCTCACTCGACGTTAATTTAATATGACACATATCAACATGGTGGAGCAAATAAGTAATAAACTGAGGTTCTAATTACTTCACGTCACTGAACAAAGCTTATATTCTTCACTATTTCAGTATTGTCAATGTGATCAAACCTAAAGTGCTCTGACGGTATCACTTAAACACCAAGGTGATAAAGGTAAAAGGTTATATTATACACACACTAATAACATAAAATATCTATCACGTTGATTGTAGCGACTAGGCTTTACTCAAAAACATTCCCATTTGCAATTTTTCATAATCGGAATTCTTCACAACAGCTGTTTACTACATTCGTTGACCTTCACAGGCCTCGTTTTTGCACAAATGCGGTACTTAATGCGTAGTACCTATAAACTAGTATTAGGCAGACCTCGCGTAAATTCTCCTATTTCCGATCCAGGCTATCTTGCGAAATTTCATCAAAATCGGTTGAGCCGTTTAAGCGTACGCAACAACCTGGCAACCGTACTGTCTTTTCGAAGATCTCACGGTTCTAAATACACTAAATTGCCATACGATAAATAAATAAGCGTGATTGAGTAACAATCATCTAAACATCCAAGCATCCGAAATTTCGCAATGTATAATATTAGTAGGATATCATAACATGTTTGTTGCCAATTATAAAAAAAGAACCCAATTGATCATGAATTGAGAAACCGACATCTGAAAACAAGAATCAATCTTACATTGTACCCGCCGACAAAAAGGTAGAAAGGAAGTCCTATTTATTTTTCCTTTCACGTGCGAGAGAAAATAATACATTTGAAAGGTTCGAGACATTGCCGACTGTTAAGATAAAATAAACTGACATAATGGGCGAGTCGATTCTCGATGGCATTTATTTAAGAGTCCGCAGTAAGATCGATTCTCCATACAAACGTAGTTACGCTCTCATTATAAAACTGCGTGTTGGATTGTAACGAAACTTTGCATATACAATGATATGAGGTATATCTGTCTTTAATTAGTTTATGTAGCTTCAGATACCATAGAAAAAAAAATACAGCGAATTTAAGCTTTTCATACAAAACTTGTTTTTGCTGTATTATAAACTGAAACCATATAACCTAATTACCGACATTGATATACCTCATGTCATTGTATATGCAAAGTTTCGTCACAATCCAACACGTAGTTTTAAAATGAGAGCGTAACTACGTTTGTATGGGAAGGTGAAATTCGGCCGAGCTTACTGCGGACTCTGAACTACCCGCCACTTCGTTCACGTCAATTTTCATACCAAATACCTTCAAGGTTTTATTATTTTTTAATTGCCATGTCCTAACCAACGTCGGCAACTAGTATTGAAACAAAGTTCAAATACTAACCCATTTGCTTTCCTACTTAAGGGGCTACCCGAGGTTTTCATCGATTTTTGACAAGTTTTGAATCGTATCTCCTACTTTTGCACTATGTACAGATATAATTATAACTCAAACACTATCGGTTCTTCAATCTTTTATCTCCATTTTTGTCTACCGGATTTTGAACGAAATGAATACTTAATTTTGTATGATTTTTTAAACATTGTCTAAAAAACACTTATTTCGTATATCTCTAGTGACGTGAAAGATCTAATACGGAATCTACATATTTGGGTTCGTCTATGACGTCTCTAAAAACGTGTCTAGGGTTTCCATTTTAAAGTAATTAACACAAAAGTTATGGCCAGAAAACCAGCTTTTTGGCCTAATTGTTCAAATTTGATGCCAAATATCTCGAAAACAATGAACTTTGAAGTAATATGGGATACTATATTTCTTAAAGCCGTTGTTGTTAATATAATAAGCTATAAAAAACGTTAGAAAACTAAGGGATTCAGATCGAAGGTCATTGGCGAATGGGAGCCCCTTAAACAATATAAAAATCGTGGTAGTAAGTAAATTCAGACATTTAGGTTTACTTGAAGCCTGCGTAATTATTCTTACAGTCTGATTCAAGTTATTTAGTCTCACCGTAAGCTTTTAGATACAATAGGGGTGTAGACACTAAATAAAATGAAGAATAATGTTGTATTTTCCCAAAAAAAGGAATAAAAATGTAGTCAAATGGAGAAAAAGCAACGCAAGAGGTTAAATAATCACAAAGTGATAAGTGTCCAAAGTTGTATGAGGGGGTATGTTCTGTCCCTTTCCCGCAAATCACACCTTCATATGAAACGATTGTCATGTACGTAACGGTTGTAGCTTGTTTATTATTTGAGATATCTGAATGGCATTTTCGTCTCTTGGCATATTTTTTTGCCTTCTTTCTTTTGGAGCAATAATAATTTTCGAGTCTATTCGTATTGCAAACACTATTATGATAGTATCTTACAAAACTAATATTAAAGTCCATGTTCCCCGAAATTCTTATCAGACTTAATTTCTTCGTAACAAATACAGTGTATTTTACGAAAGAAAAGTAATCTGATGAGTACAAGCTGGGATGATAGGTACTCAATTTACAGCACATTTATTTATAGCTAAGATACCCGAAAACACTCTTCTAAGAAGGACTACTAGACTACTAGACACCATAATATTTCTGAAGCAACCATCAGTGAAGTAACTATACTAATCCATACTAAATTATAAATGCGAAAGTGTGTCTGTCTATCTGTATCTGTATAATAATCCATTCACGTACTTTATAATCTCTTACATACAGTAAACTAACTTCTGCCGTGGTGCCATCCGCGTTAAAATCGTTTATATCGTACGTTATAACCTAACCTAACCGCCCCCCCCCCCCCCCCCCACGTCACATGATTTCCGGGGAATAAAAACATCCTATGTTCTTCCCCAGGATTTAAACTACCTCGATAACAGACAGACACACAGACCGAGTTCTTTCGCATTTATAATATTAGTATGGAAGGATTAAGACACGCTCGCCGCATGGCGCGTGCTCTTTCGTTCCTCGCGAGCGGGTGTATCGACACCTCGCAGATGTGCGAGAGCCGAGTTTAGCCGTAGCGGCTGGAACAGGCCTGGTTAGCTTGCCTGATTTACGTATATTAAATCAGGCAAGCTAATATTTGGAATATTATACAAGGGACTGATGTAACGAAATTAAACCAGCTTGCGTTAATACCGTCATGTAACCTAACCCGATTGATGGAATAGGTCACTAGGCAAATAATCGACGCTCGTTTTCGTGAGTAAATACAAACAGTAACGTTAACCTATGTAGTAACGCCAGCTGCATTCTCCGAGGCGCGAGACTCCATCCGCGTGGAACTCGTTCATATCGTAGCTTCATACAAAGTTTCACCTCGCATTTCATCCCCTTAGAGGGTGATTTCCAGGATATATGCTACCTTATATCCTTCCACGGGACTCAAACTATCTCTATACCAAATTTCACCAGTACAAACTTTGCACCCCTATTTAACCCACTTAGGGGTGGGTTTTTCCAAAACCCTTAAGTTACTTTTCTTGTATTATAATAAGGGGCACAAAGTTTCAAGTCTTTCAATTAAAATTTTACTCTTTCCCCATACAAACTTACAACCCCCCTTTTTACCCCCTTGAGGGCGGAATTTTCAAAAAATATTTCTTAATGGGTACAGTCATATAAACTACCTATTGTGAAAAAATCAGCTTTCTAGGTTCATCAGTTTGGGCTAGGCGTTTTTAAGTGAGTGAGTGAGTGAGTGAGTCAGTCGGGACCTTTATGTTTAGATATATATATAAATCTTTTATATATACAGATGAGGCACACAAAACAGATATTTTAGAAAAAAAATCAGAGGTTCTAGTTAAGAATTCCATCCAAAACATGTATACACACTTGCACTGCATGATTATTAGAAACAACGAGCGAAAACTATCCTAGAACTACACTATATCTAATACTACACAACAATATGCTTAAGCATGCAAACTATATCATAAATAAATTCCCCATTTCCTAGAATAAACTTGTACCTATAAACTAGAATAATTGGAGAATAATCGTTTTCCGAAGGTATCACGTGACAAACTAATTTCTCAAATTATTCTAGTTTTTACAAGTTTATGCGCAAATGGAAAGCCAATTTATGAAAGTTAGTTACATAAGTTTCTTAAAATATGACGCCGTTAGCCTGCGAATGTCAAAAGACGTTTTGTATGGTCGTCGAACCACCTTGATTTAACTTATGAGATTTAGAGGTGTGATGACTGAGATCTCTGATTTCTTCCTAAATGTCGTAAGTCGTGAGTCGAATATATCAATATGAGATTGATAACTGATTCATCAAAATCGGTTCAGTATCTTAAACGTTACGATGGAAAACACGTAAATACAAACATCATATCCCTTCCTTTCGGCTCAGCCGTAATCGGGCAAAGATATCGAAGAGATAGCGATGAAAATGAAACTATAAAAACTACGATTTTAGACGACCGGTTAGCCTAGTGGGTAGTGACGCTGCCTACGAAGCTGAGGGTCCTGGGTTCGAATCCCGGTAAGGGCAAATATTTGTGTGATGAGCATGAATATTTGTTTCTGAGTCATGGAAGTTTTCTATGTATTTACGTATTTATATCTATTATATATATCGTCGTCTAGTACCCATAACACAAGCCTTATTGAGCTTCCTATGGAACTAGGTCGATTTGTATAAGATTGTCCCCTAATATTTATTTATTAATTTATTTATTATTTACGATTATCAATGTTTATGACAAGGAATACGTAAATTGATGTTCCGAAAACAAGAAACTTTCCGTGGTTTTCAATCTGTTTAGACATTTTTATTATTTATGTAATGTTCTGGGCTCAAGAAGAATGTACGTACCTATTTAATTTATAGGTTGAACTGAAGAGTCATTTTATCAAGTGTGGGACTCGGTTGTCACAATCAAGCGATATTCGACCGATTTTTAATTTCTCTTCTCTCTTCACCGGAAAACCTTTTAGCGTTACGAGTAATCAATAGTAGATTATACACTAAGGGGATAAAGCACTGTTTTATGTCACGGGAGCGAATTGAATCCCGAACGTAACGAAGGACTCATAATTTAACTCCTGAGCGTAGCGAGGGAGTTATAAGTTAATTCCTGAGCGAAGCGAGGGAATTAAGACTGAGTCCTGAGTGCAGTGAGGGGTTCAACCGCCCAAGACTAAAACAGTCTTATCCCCGAGGTGTATACTCTACTTTTCACACCTTATGCGAGACAAAAAAACAGGCTCAGTAGATAAATATTCAAAATAGACCAGAAGCACTGATTCAGACACAGACTTTACGCCTTTTACAGCTTTCCATTTGTCAAAATCGTTGTAGGCTTTTAGGTATTTTTCCTTTGACTTCTCTGGCAGCAGATTGTTGACAATGCCTATGGCATCTAATTTGATAAACTCAGGAGTCAAAACACTTTCATCACTCGACATTTTCAATATTATTTTTGAAATTAAATCTTCTATAGGCACCTACAAGAACTCGATTTGTTCGTCACGCGTGAACAAATGAAGACGCGCGACGTTCCAAATTCGAAAGCACAAGCCGTGGTCCTAGATTCGAAATTCGAATTTCGAACACCGCGCTCCTCCGGACCGGGGTTCACACGGAGGCAAACTTCATTTATTTTGTCAAATCAAGTAGGCCATGGCCTAGGACAAATTGTGTTTAGCAATATTAAACTTTATGCATATAGTAATAAGAATTATGAAAAGTGAAATCATATTATTAACCAGCGGGTTATAATGAAATTCAGTACAACATTATAACCCGGCTAATACCAAGGGATTTAATGTCTTGCTTTCGGCAGGGTTTACATGACCTATAATTCGGCATTGTCGAGCATGTGGTTTGAAAATTATAATACATTTGCCAACCCATTCCATTTTCAATTGTGCGTCGTCACAAAGCGTCCGCAACTGATGAAAGCGATAAAAATCATCGAGCAAAAGGGACTAACCTAGTTGGCAACTACATGCTGTTGTGTCGTTTTGATATTGACATCATAAGCATAACGCATTGTGGAAGTTTGAGAGAAAAGCATGACGCTAGAAACACGAAGAAAGGACGCTTTTAACACTGAAATACATTCGGATTTGTTAAGTAACGTGAGGGTTATGTTGAAGTGCCATGTGTGACAGTTACGGAAAGTGAATAATAAATACGAGAAATGTAAACATAGTCAAGTGTTGTGCAGCGAGTGGGTTGTTTTTTTTATTGATATTGGGAGGCGTTACTTTCGCCTAGTTGGTAGTACTGCCTACGAAGCTGGCGGTCCCGGGTTGGAATCACGGTAAGTACCTATATCTTCATAGTGTACCCAAAAAATATTTATTTATTCCTTTTATTTATTTGTACCAGGCCCATATTATTTACATTGCCCCTTAAATACCTTGCCTCGAGGGCGGGCAATTTTGTTTGTTATAAGTTTTGTTTCGTTTGTTTTAAGTACCTACTAGTATTTACATGTATAAAATAAAATAAGGAGTACTTATAAAAATATGCTGACTAATAAAGCATCTAATTGTTAACACCTTACAGACTAATATACATATCAATATACAAAACTTATATGTAACACAATAACACGCTAAGACGGCGACGCGCCGCGCATGTTCTGGGTGTCAAATAACTGAAATAATCGATTATAATACCATTTAACAAAGTTAACTGCCCATCCGTGCACTTTATGTTCATTGTAATAAGGTTCAATATAAATACAATATGGTCAGTTAACTGTGTTGGCGTTAGTACAAGCTTCGCGTTTGGGACAGGATCGGTTATGTAAGAATGTCTCTCACAATTTATCGTCCGAGCATTTCTAGAGAAGTTTGTACATAGTTAAAACGTCAATTAAGTTAGCTGAACGGTAATATAAGGTAATCGTTCGAGAAGAAGAAGCGCGTTGAAGCGCTCATAGCCTGATGGCGGCCACTGCGAGTCAGAGCAGGTTAAGCAAAGATGGCAGCGGTCAGTCTTTGGATGGGTGACCGCCTGATGTTTGTGTGGTTATTATAAATGAGCGTTTCCGTGCTTTGGAAGGTACGCTAAGCAGTTGATCCCGGTTGCTGTCTATGACAGTAGTCGTTAAGCCGAGTTAGAGGCCTTTGGGCGGCTTAAGAACTTCTAACAGTCGAGTTGCCCACTCACTTGACAAAGGGGGGACAACTGTTACTCGCGTCCGCAGGAGCTACCTACCACAACCCTGCACGTGTCCCCTGGGTGGTACTAAAGAGTGACAAACTTTAAAGGCCTAAATAATATATGGCATACGATTAAATTAAAATTAAATCGTCCGAGTGCTCGACGCTGTACTAGTATATGGCATGGGCACTCTATGTCAAAGTGACATGACTTATATTCGAATGAAGAAAAATCCTCTTCGTTCGAATTTAACTCATATTGCTTCGACATAGAGTGCCCATGCCATAAACTCACAGCGTCGAGCACTCGGACGTTTAGCTTACTCGTATTCCTTTTTTGTCACAATGTTTTTCAATAAGTTTATAAGGACTATAATGCTATTTTTGGTAATTAAGACTCTGTTATCCTTAATCATCATCATCTCAGCCGAAAGACGTCCACTGCTGGACATAGGCCTCCCCCAAAGAGTGCCAAAGCGACCGGTCCTGCATTGTTATCCTTATACTTTCTTAATTATAAATAAAGAGTCTCAAACCATTGTCTTAAACAATATTTAAAAAATATGTAATAAAAGAACAATGTACGGTAACTTATGTATAAACTTTTCTAGATATGCTCATCCGCGGTGTCATAAAAGGGTCCAAAAATATTGCATCCCGCAATTAGAAACCACGAGACTGTTATTTCGTTTACAGTCGCATAAACTCACTTCACTGAGGTCAATTTACATTATATATTATATAATTTATAAAATTAAAATGAAGCTCCTAAAGGTAAATGCGACGAAGGGCAAAAGGGTTCGACGAGGACAAAAAGGTTTGATTAAATTAAATCCCGAAAAGGCGGTGGAGTGAAAGTGCTCTAATTGTCAAAGCCCCAATCCATACTAATATTATAAATGCGAAAGTGTGTCTGTCTGTCTGTCTGTTACCTCTTCACGCTTAAACTGCTGAACCGATTTAGATGAAATTCGGTTCGAATCCGGGGGAAGGACATAGGATAGTTTTTATCTTATTTAGTTACTAACTCGGCATATCTTAACGTCGTCCTACTAAACGCAAGGCATTGCAAGTTACACATATTTTATTGCACTCAATTTACTTAAACTTGCTTGACCTAGTCTAACGATTGCAGATGCTGACACTGTAGTTATCTATACCTAACATAATTTTAATAGGCGATTTATTGATACCAATGTACTTGAAATAGATATAAGTTACCATGTTCTATATTCCAATTGTTTCTAAATGTACGATACTATTATATACCTTCCTTGTGCACAAATTGCAACCAATTAGTTTGTAATTATTATCTTTGTCTGAGACACAGGATCATCCTAGTTCAATTAGCAATAAGGTTTGTAAATAAAATTTATTATTATTATTATCCCGGATATCATCCACCAAGGGGGTGAAATGTGGGGTGAAAGTTGGTATGGAGCTACGATATAAACGAGTTCCACGCGGACGGAGTCGCGGGCAAAAGCTAGTTTATAATAATTATATGCTATAATTAAATGTTTCGCCGTTTTCTTTATACCACGACGAAGGCAAACAAGGATATGACCTGCAGTAAGTAAGCAGATACCGTAGCCCATGGACGCTTGCGACTCAAGGTAATTGATTTGAGAATTGGTTGTGTCAACGTTTGAAACAAATCCCAGTCAATTGGGGTGAATATCCATCAGAGACGTGCGATGATGTTGCTAAGTGTGAAAAGCTAATAGTTAAAGCAATGACGCGTAGTTGCAATATCCGAGAGGCAACCAGATGGCTCCTGGTACGAGTATTTAGAAAGAAAGAAAAGAAAGAAGAGATTTATTCACTAGACAAAAAGACACACAGAGGCAAAGGGAGTAGACATACAATTGACACATATTGCGTGTGTCTTCGCGGCAGTGAATCGGTCGCTGTCTCAGCCGATCTGTCTCATAAGATCCACCAATCAGATCCATTGTGTATCTACTGAGAATATTTTTTTCATCACACTTGCTCGAAAAGGGCTTCATAATGCGCAGACATACAGAGCTGTAATAGCCTGTGTTACGCCCACGGGCGTAATGGTTTTTTTCTTAAATTGTATCTGTCACTCATGCGGCAGTTACAAAGCAAAGAGGTTTTATATCAAATACGATGTCTGAAAATGTATTTATAAATAAATTTAAACTTAAAAAACTACTTAAACATGTTTAACTGAATTATTTACAGATTTAATATGTAGTTGTTTAGTGTCTATGTAAAATGTTATTAAGTGTTTACAAATCGTGGCTGTATACCGAAGGGTCTTTGCCATACGAGCCTCACGTCAAATTCAACAAAATGGACGACTGACATGTTGCAGTTTTTATTACGATTTGTATTCATTTCATCTAAAATGTATTTGTTTCCTCGCAAAGGTGATGAAAAACATTGTGTATAACACGGGCGTAAGAATATTGCAAACTCGAGTCATCAAAACACCTCCGCCTTCGGCGTCGGGCTTCTGATAGACTCTTGTTCGCAATATTCCACTTCCGCCCCTCGTTAAACAATGTACTATTACCGCTAGATACATTAGTATTTATAATGGATCTACTGGATTTTTTTCTTTCATCTGATACACTTTTCTAAATCCCTTGAGGAATGGATCTAGCATTATGCCGAGGTGTCAGTCAGACACCTCCAGCGCTGATATTCAGACAGCACCGTACGTGACCGTCGGAACGCAACACAATATAATACAGATACAAGCGTATACACCTAATAAATAAATAATTAATTAATTAATTTGTAAAATATGAAGGTATTATTTGAGTTCCCGAAGTGTTGTAGTATACTACAACTACGCTTCATTGCTCTGAATATACCTACGCGATTTCCCTGCTGTTTATTATGACGTCTAATTAGGAACGTGGCAAATACAAGTAAAATAAAATGAAATGTAAATCACGTATTCTTTTGAGAAACAGTTTTATGTTGTGTGCTTGACTAGCTGTGTAAAATACTCTCAGTGTCCGAGTTGTATTCAAATTCAAAGTGTGGTAAGCTTTTAAAATTGAAACACAATACCTATTTTGTTGTTCAAATATTTACTCGCAAATATTTTTTTCAATTTGAGTTGGTACACAGACTTGTTTAATCAGCAAATGTTGTACACATACTTTTAACCGCCGTTAGTTTAGACCACTCAGCTTCACAGAGCTTAGAACCATAGACTTTCGCTATATTTTAGACATTGCAAGGCGGGTCTCGTTTCTCTGCAGCTGACTGAAATTAGTATTAAAGCAAATGTAACTTTAGAATACGTACACATGATGCTAAGTAAAGCTTTTAATATTTTTACTAAACCTTTCAGCGCGCATCATTTGTTTGTGTGTCAAGCTGCAGCCCCAGCAACTGCTACGGCTTAGTACTTATTTGGCAAAAAAACCATCGATTTTTCTTCACGATTAATACGTATTATACGTACGGGACGTATATTAGGGTGGATCGGCCTGGTAACCAAAATTTTTTTTTTCAATTTTGAAATGGGCTTACTATCAAATGTTGCTAACACATATAAAACCTCCAAATATGAAATATTTTAGAATTTTAACGATGATAAGTACTGCCCCGACTCACTTGAAGTTTCTATAAATTCATTATAAAAACGATTTTATAAGTTGTAATGATTTTCTAATAAGTATCATACAAATTAACCATAGACAAGTATATAATTCTAATCGGGTAACATTGTTTATTGTTTACCTAATATGTCTATAAAGAGGGTAATCTAAACTGAAGCATTATTCTAAACTACCCCACATTTGTGGAGAAAAAAATACGAGCTACCATCTAACAGCTGTTAATTGTAAACAACGTAATATACTGATTTAAACCAAATAAGTATAAAAATGTCGCTGTCTACATTGCGTAGTGATGTAATGTGTCCTGTGTTTGGTCATGGAAGAAATTTAAAGCTCAATATGTTGCCTACATATGAAGATATCATACTGTGTTACTTATGGGTGAGTCGTAACAAGAAAAAACAGTACCTGAACTTGGCTACAGATACATGCCAGATAATATCAGACGATGTACTAAAAATCTGGCAGACAGCATCGATTCCAACAGTACATCCTCGATCTGTTGTCAGGAAAATGAAGGAGTATTACGAGAGATATCGCAGTTTGTTGAAGCCTTTTAAGTCGAGACCAAATGTAGAATCTTACAAAGACCGTGTGTCAATATTCAAAGAAATTTCAAAATCTTCCCATAGTCTCCATAAAATCAATCGTCTCTGAGTTGCCTGATATTACTAATAGTAAAAAGGATTTAAGCACAGACCAATTGAATCTCTATGACATTTGTAACGCAATACATTCTGGCAATTGCAACAAAAGTATTTCTCAAAGAAATCCTGGTAAAGTGGTCCACTCCAGGTGGCTTACCACAGCAAATCGGATCCTTATGTTTCAACGATTTGTCCATCACTGAATTTGCTACATTTAGTTAATTTTATTTTACAAGTGTATGCACCGATGTGGTTTTCAATTAAGTCAAAATCATGTTGCTCTTATGGTGCAAGGCACTTACATAACACTATTTTACTTACAAGATATATGCCACAAGAGTTAAAAGCAGTCATAGATCCTGTAATACAGAGAAACGGTTTCTTTGGCCATGTTGAGAACTTACTACTGGCAATGTTAAATGACGACCGAAAGGAAATAAAAATCATGGCTCTGGAAAAAATACTTCAGTCAAGGGATTTACCACAGCCAAATATGAGGATCTTTAAATTGCCTGAATTCAACTTTAACTCTAAAGATTACATTGACATGATAACTTGGGACAAAGTGACAATTACTGAGCCACCTTCGCTGAAAAATCTAAGCACAGATGTAATTAACGAGTGTGTAGAAAATACGGACAAAATTTATTCTTCGATATTACCGCTACTGAAATGATACCCTTGTCACACCCAAGGTACTGAAAGATGCGTTAAAATAGTGACATATATTCTTTCTTCATATTCAATAATACAGCCTATATACGTTGTATATAGGCTGAATTATTTCTTTATTATTATTTAACATGTATAGCGGTGTCAGGATGTCGATCCTGACACCGCTATACATGTTAAATAATAATAAAGAAATAATTCAGCCTATTATTTTATTTGAGACAACGTATTATTATTATTCGGAGCCTACAGTGTTCAACTGCTGCGCTCGTTTCCAGTATTCTCGATCCTGGGCTTCTTGTGGCCAATCCTTGGAGAACGAGCCTAGCTCGTCCCGCCATCGCTGGCGTGGCCTGCCACGTCTCCGTTTCGAGCTATCGGGATACCAGTCAGTCGCAGCCTTGGCCCACAGTTCACTCGGCAAGCGACAGACATGCCCAGCCCACTCCCATTTCAACTACGTAAGCCGCTTTCCGAGCTACGTCGACAATTTGAGTCATGGAGCTGGACGCTGGCAAACCCCGAGTTTGGAGTTTTGAGATGCTGTCAACGACCAAGTCTGTGCGTCTTACGTACGGAAGTGAGAACTGGAAGAATGCACATATCCATGAGCCTACGTTTAAATGATAGTGGCAGGTCATGGGCTTGGTCTTTGACATACCTATTCATCCTTAGTCCACCCTCGAGGCTTGCATTGCTTAGTTCTTCAAGCATTTGTTGTAGCTCGGAAGCAATTGAAGAGAAAAGAACAATGTCGTCGGCGTACTCAACGTATTGCGCACCAAAAAATGTGGTAATACCAATGAATTGCGCGTGGTGCGCTAACGCGTCAAAACGAGTCCGCAACCCATATATCATCCATACTAATCCATACTTCCATACTAATATTATATGTAATTGCGAAAGTATGTCTGTATGTCTGTCTGTTACCTCTTCACGCTTAGACCGCTGAACCGATTGAGATTAAATTTGGTATGGATATAGTTTAAATCCCTAAGAAGGACGTAAGACAGTTTTTATTCCGGAAATCATCCCGTGATGGGGTGAAATGTGGGATGAAAGTTTGTATGGAGCTGCGATATAAACGAGTTCCACGCGGACTAAGTCGCAGGCAGAAGCTAGTACTGCATATATACGCAATATAAATAGACTAACCCCAAAGCAAACATGCGTAAACATAACGGACTTACAACAAATCTCTGTCAACAGACAAATAAAGGTTGTTGGTTCATTTCCTCCCAGATTATCCTGACATGAGCGGGACTAATATCGAGATAATAATAAGCAATATATATCTAGTTGCTACGTCACTCGCAGAGACAATATTAAACGGTGATGGAGACAATAATATGAATGCACAATATCGCTTTGTAATCTTGACTTCCCGACAAGGCGCACGTCAATCATTCTGTTACGCGTCTTTTAAAACTTTGAGGGAATTTTACTTCGAATCATTTATATTACATTTAGAGAAAGTAACGTTTAGAACTTCCCTATAATTGAATGATAGGGAAGTTCTAAATGCAACCTTACCAACCGAATAACCTACAATTTGATTAGACTAGTGTTTCTATATGGGTGTATTTTACTTGAAAATGATGTGGTCCCGGCCAATTTCGGCCACAGGACTGCGTAAAGGTATTAATGCAGTTGACGGTTGTGTGCTCGCATGTGAAATATTTAGCCAATCTTTTTCGTGAAGAAAGAAAATAAATATAACATGAAACACTAATAACATAATAACACGATTCAGAGTTAATCTTACAAATATGTTTGTCTGTGCGAGCAACAAGATTATAGGTAGCTTTTGCGAAAAGTATCCCTTGTACAGTCAGGGGTAATAATATACGTTGTACATAAATAAGGACATATTTATCTGTACTCTGTACACGCCTTTATGACATTGACAATAGAGTCGTCTACAGACATTAATGTCTTTATTTATATACGTATACAAATACCCATGACTGTACCATTCCTTGAAAATTTGGAAAGTATGGGAATTTCCTACTCAGAATCATGAAGTTTTTCACCAAAAGCCCACACTATTACCAGACTGAATATTCGTTTGCAGTGTTAAAAATTATTTCGTAAGCATATGTATGTAGATTGGACCATAACGTAGATACCTAACGGACCGATATAAAATCCTTATGTTAACAATTACCTTACCTACTCACATACAAAAAAATCTCATAATAAGAGTGACTTTAACGGACTATAGATAATTTCCACAAATATTGAATATACAATTATACCTACTAATCACACTGTCACACTGATACTATAAATGTGAAAGTTCGTTCGTTCAGAGAGACATAATAAGGAGAATCTGAAGGAAATTGTATTACACAACATAAATTAAAAACTTCAATAGCGCGATGCAGAACATCACCAATTTCCACGCATATTCTAGCCTTAATAGGCATTCTCCAGTTTTTTGTCGGCGTCCAAACTCCGGCAAACCCTATGAAACGTATAAAAAAGTTTGATTAAGGTGACCCGCAGACCAAATTTGAGGATAACCGATTGGATAAAGTCGTGTATACGTAACAGCGCCTCTTTTGTTGTCACGTGAACGCCGCGTGGCGGCGATAACAACCAGTATATTTTTACTTTTAGTGGCAAGTTTTAGCGAAGACTACCGACCCGATTTTGATGGCACTTTCTAATATTGTAGTTTAGACCTCAGAATAGGACATAGCGTGGCGTTTTTTTAGATATCATTTCTTCAGAGGTCGATATAAGGTTTGAAAAATTGTATGGGAATTAATTTATTTCTTGAGATAGAGACTTGAAACTTCGTAAAAAAGTTCTTTGATGAAACACAAAAAAAGCAATTTCAGCGTTTTTGAAAATTTATAGTCTAAGGATTGAAAATTTGTATGGAGAGTGAATTTCTTTTCGAGCTAGGAACTTGAAACTTCGTAAACTGATTCCATATTAATACACATGAAAAATAATTTCAGCGTTTTTTTAAATTCATCTTCTAAAGGGGTTAAAACTTGCTTGAAAGTTTGTATGTAGAAATCCAGAATGAAGAACTCCACAATAAGTGGCGCTACCGGTCTTATTTGATACTATTAAACGAGCAATATTTGTATATAATATACCTATATCCATACTCCATACTAATATTACAAATGCGAAAGTGTGTCTGTCTGTCTGTCTGTTACCTCTTCACGCTTAAACCGCTGAACCGATTGCGATGAAATTTGGTATGGAGATAGTTTGAATCCCGGGGAAGGACATAGGATAGTTTTTATCCTGGAAATCACCCCCTTAGGGGATGAAATGGGGGGTTGAAGTTTGTATAGAGCTGCGATATAAACGATTTCCACGCGGACGGAGTCGCGGGCAGAAGCTAGTTTATATATATTTGTAATCATGTGCTGATAAAATTTGCAGTAGGTATACGGGTTTACGGGGCCTTATTTACGAGAAAATTAGTTTTTTCCGTATTTTCTCGCAAAAGGCCGGCGTTACTCTTCGACGACGAGTTGGAACCCCAACGACAAGGTTTTTGAAGTGGATACTTCTTTGCTCGCGTTCTTGTATAGGGGTACAGTTCAAAATGTATCACGTGACTTCCGGAATAACTTTTTGTAGAGAAGCCTAATCTGATTTCAAATAATTGTTTGTTACATGTTTTAATCGTTCTTTATTTGCCATTAGTTGTTAATCACAAAATATTATTTTAGTTTACGTGGCGGACATGAAAATAATGCTGAAATGACCGCCATTTTCAATGTATCGCGAGTCAAATGAGCTACGTCAGTCAATGTTGCCATATATATTATATACCGATTTATCTGTACTTATACAGATTTTAGTGAATTAATTCAGTAGTACATAGAATGGGCCTTCCGAACGGACATCTAGGCTATATTTCACCTCGAGGGTTTGGCTGCGTTTATTGATATACGCGGGCGGAGCCGCGTGGCAACCTAGTGTACAATAAACATTACTACATTACTATAGAGGCCGGGAAACGGATAGGGATACGCGGCCTGCAACCCCGTTTCTCGCCGAGATTTGTATAGTGCTTTTCTCAAACTTGCAATGAAATAATAATAAAAAGTAGTCTATTTGTTTTATAAATAATACGTTTCTGAACTGCACCGCCTGCACCGCCGCCGCCGCGCCGGCAGCTCCGGGCCCGCGCCCTCCGCCGCGCCCCCCGTTTAAAAACAAAAGAAGGTTGCTTTACAGGCCTATGTGTGTAAGGCTGTATGAAATTCCTTTACATATCATCTTCACTCATCGCACCGGGTGGCACCGGATACGTAGTATTTCTGAACCTAATTTGAAGTAAGTCACGTCAAAATTTCATTGCAAGTTTGAGAAAAGGTATTTTATCAATCCCTTACAATAATAATGTGTGTAAACTATTCTCAAGCCCAACACGGTAGGTACAATTGGTTACACATAGTTTAGAACTACGCTTTAGTACCTCAGTCAACTAACAAAAACCCTAGAAGTTAGTTTGTTTGCCAACTTTCCCTGTTAGTTAGTAACTGATTTAGCTTTGGCAAGTTTAATTAATTGTAACAGTCCGTACCTTCTCAACAAACATGTTTACTTCAAAGTTTAGGATTAAATTGAAATAAATCAAAGTTTACTTTGTAATGTTTATCCTTGTCTATCATGTTACCAGTAACACATTTTGGAAAGTATTTAACAGCGTGAGCTACTTAAGGGTAGAGAATAAAACAACGGTTATTTTAACTTTGCATTTCATTTTTATACGGAACTTAATCGCTTATTTAACGTATAAAAATCGTGTATGTTGCAATACCTCATCGTCCCGTCTGCGTCAGTACCGTACACTCCAGGAAAAATACGGTACTGAAAAACATTAATTTATAATAGCGATTTTTATGTTTATATAATTACTTCCAAGTGAAATTCTATATAATGACTGCTATAGATTTAATATGAAACATTCATTGTTTTTTTTGTGTGATTTATAGTAATTGTAATTAAAGATCAAATTAAAAGTAACCAAAATAAAGATTATATTTGTATTCTTTCTGACTTTTCATGACCAATTATTTTTTTTCAGCACTGGTATTTTTTTTTAGATTACTCGTATTATTTAAATGATGATATTATCCGTTAAGTACACAGAAAAATCAGTTTTTTATAAATTATTTCCAAACACATTTATTCCCTGACTGGACTAAGATCCGTACAAACCACTTCGCACGGGAAAAACAATCTCCATTTGTTTCTCTGTCCCTTGTGTGCTGATGTCACCCAGATTTCTTACTTGTGAGTATACTGTCATTATAATTTCACAGTATTATATGCGTTAGAGGAAGAGGGCTTTATTTCGTTCTCATTCGTTTGCATAGCTGCATCCTGCTGACGCGCCAACGTTGTCCCAATGTGTACAGCCATGCATATGGTATCTGTAGGTGTGCGAGCGGAATCGGCCACGTGGAGAGATATATCGATTTTCTGGAATGCGAGCACTCAGCGGAGTGTACAGTTACTGGGTCAAGAATAGACAAGAGACCAGTTATGTGGACCCATGGAGAGACTTAGAGTCGCATCGGATTCTGGGCCGCCTTTGGGTACTAACATATAGGTTTCTCATATATCATACACTAGCTAAGCCTGCGAACTCGTATCGTAGCTCCATACAAACGTTCGCCCCCCATTTCGCCCCTTTAGGGAATGATTTCAGGGATAAAAAGTATTCAATAGGTTAATCCAGGCTATTTACAATATGTATACCAAAGTTGATCTTAATCCGTTTAGCCATTTTTCCGTTATTGAGTAACAAGCATTTAAACACCTAAACTTTTGCATTTATAATATTAGTAGGACATTTATAATATAATATTAGTAGGATGTACTTAGGTACATTATTATGAATTTATGACACTCGATAGAGACGCGTGGAAGAAAGAGAAGGAAAAATGTACGACAAACTGACATTATCAAGTAGCAATTCTCACGGCGCGTGAAATAAACGCCATCTACAGAGGCCCTTAAAGATCTTTATATTAAGTACTAGCTTCCGCCCGCGACTTCGTCTGCGTGGACCCGGGATGAAAATGATTCTATAGTTTGGTCCGGGCTATGAGCTATCTTCGTGCAAAATTTCATCTAGAACGGTTGGACCGTTTGGGCTCGATTGAGTAACAAACATCTAAACATCCAAACATCCAGATTTCGACAGTACATGCCTATTTACATCTGCGTGCCATGTTGTTTGTGCCAAAACCATCCAGCTTCGTAACAGCTAAAAGTGTTCAAACTTAGTCGCCAGTAACTTTTCTCTGAAGTAAAATATTGTTTACTGAGAACAGCACCTACTTATACGAGTTCGACCAACTTGTAGCAAGAACACGGTCTACCAGAATAGCTATGATGTAACTTGTTTTTCTCAAACATGCAATTAAATATTGACGTTGTGTTCTTCATAATTGGCTTCGAAGTGTCACGTTTCGGGCGCAGCGAGACGAGAGACCCGTAATGGCATTTCATACAAAATTGGAGGAGATATTTTAATTTCCATTCCACAATTTGTGGCACAGGATCACGGCGTTCAGCCATGAAAATTAAAGTTTGATTTCTTGGAGTTTATTTATTTATTTCATAGCATGTTTGAGAAAAGCACTATACATAGGTACGTCGGCGTGAAAAGGGGTTGCCAGCCTCATATCTATCCGACCTCACTACACTGCGCCACCGCGATTCGTAGTAACTAAGCAATATCAGAGATCTAGTTTCGTTAGGCGTGATGGGTGACGTGGGGCGCAAAACAAGTTACAGAACAGCGGGGCAGGTTGGAACTTTGCCGTTCCCGCAGCGAACGATATTCGTGCGATATTTTTAACCAATGAACGGAGTCTTGACTGTTTCAAAACTCTGGTCAAGTACCATTCCTGTTTAATTGCTATATTACTTCCCTAGCAGGCTATACCTACATATAAAACAATAAGATTACCCGTAATCTTATTGTAACGAAGGTTATTTAGGTAGACTTTATCTAATCTTGCCTAGGTGAGGGCCCGTTTGGATATACATCGATCCAGTGGGATCTTTTGTGTAGTTGCCCCCATCTTTATGCCTACTCCCAAGCTCGCTCATTCATCATTTCCACAAACCGGATGATGCAGCTCAGCGGGAGCACCTTGAATTCCTTTGGTTGTGGATAGCCGTTACCGAAGTAATTCATTCTTTGTCCTGCTGGACTTTGCACTTATATTATTCATCTTGGCAAACAGCGCTGACGGTACCCAAGAACTTACCACACGATCAAGATACGCTCCGACAGTCTGTCATGAAATGTTTGTTCTTGTAAAGTGAGGGGTCAAAAAAATAAAGACATAAAACCGTTTAATGTGATTTTAAGACCAATCTTTGTAATTATTTTCTATCGAGCCGATTTCGTCCAATTATGTATCGAGCCCGTCCACGGTCTTTGAAATATGGTGAATATTAACATTATATTTTATTTAATGTGCAGGAACAAATCGTTTTTCTTAAAAAAAACTGCTATATACATCAATTTCACCAAATTAAGTCTTGTCAGCCTCTTAAGACCCATCGGTCCAACAAAACCCATGGTTCAGCCACGTGCCACAAACGTTCCGAAATGAAAAGGTCATGTTTAATAAATACTTTACTCGAATAGTGACTCTATCATAAAAGTAGCAAGGTTCAAAGTATTAACAACTTTTTATTAGTAATTAAGGTGAGTCGGGGTAAGAGTATCATACTTTTTTGAAAGTTAGATTCAAATAGCGTTTGTGATCTTATTATTGCATTCATTCGTATACTAAAGCGATAAAATATAAGTACATTTAATATATTATTAATTGAAACTTATCAAGCAAAGAAACTATTAAAACATGCACTAATTAGTAAAAAAAAAAAAATCGGCACGACTGTTCCTCTTGCCCCATGACTGGGGTAAGAGTATCGTACGTACCTAACTTGAACTAGGTTAGCTCCAGTGGATTTACGTATTTAGTAACACAGTTGGTAGACGCTGTCAAGAAAATGAATACCTTAATAAGTTGAAAAACTCTTCAAAATTCTGAGAAACTGCGTTTATACATATTCTGGGGCAAGAGTGTCATAGTAGGTGTTATCAGGGGTGACAAACCACCTAAAACTTAAATAAAAAAAATAATGCTTTGAATTTTTTAATTCACTTTGAAAATTATACTTTTTACGAGTACCTAATACTCGTAGGTATTACAGTAGTAGTATTTAGTATTAACGCCACTCGTGATTACTTTCGTCTTTAACCAATAAAAATCTTTATTTTGTTTTTGTTATACATAAGTATACCAATTTGCCGCATTTTATCAGGTGACAAGAACTGAGGCGATTTTTTTGTTTTGTTCGTAATTGTAATTGTGTCACGATATGGTTGATTATTTATGTTTTTGAGTGCTTGAAACCAACATCCGCAATATCCGCATCCTTAAATGTCGAAAAATCGCATACGCGCATCTCTGAATTTTTAATAAACATGACAATTTATAAAAGGTTTGACAGCCCTGACATGGGGTAAGAGTAGCATATGACTCCCTTCCCCCGGAGTGAACTGGCACTCTTGCCCCACTTAAATAATTTGAGGGTAAAATTTTATTGGCTTGATAAAAACTTATAATCGATAGGAATAACAGAAAATAATGATGTAACATAAGAAATAAACTATAAATATTCGACTCACCAACAAACAAATCCGAATTAACAGCCATAAATCACACAAAACCGCTATTGAATTATACACGTGCACTTCCACTTATCACAAGTCGTAACCAGTCAAAATAAACCACGTTTTGTTTCAATATAGCGTGTGAAAGAGACATCTATAATTTGACGATGGAACTAATTCACGCTTGTCTGTTTTACCGACGATACAAAAAGGCGCTCAATTCAAAAGAATTAGCTGGAGAAGCTTTTGACCCTCTTCCCCGATGTTACTCTTGCCCCGACTCACCTTAAGCGTACTTAGTACGAGTACCTACAACGTAAACAATTAGCGGTTACACTTAAGAGGAAACACAAGGGCCGTTTTTCCATAGAAACGTAGTCCCCTGTTTTCTCCCTGGATAATCGCAGTAGAGCAATACTTATTTTTCTATAAAACTATGGCTACTATTGACGTGGTCCTATCATTTCCTTTTCTTCATAAATTTATTTTTAAAAGAGATATTAACCTTCAAAAACATTAAAAAATGCCAGATTTTCCGCTGTGTTCAAACCTCCAGAAAACAATTTTGTCTAGATTATTTTAAAAAAAGGAAAACATAGGAACGCGGCCAAAGCCTTTCTTTGATTTATTATACAAAAAAATAGTTAAATAGGTCAAGTTTTGGAGAAAAAATCAGGGGACTACGAAACGTTGATTTTGTGTACTTTTAATAGGTATTTTCGATCCATGCTGCAGCTGTCTCTATCGCGCTCTGCGGGGGAGACTTGAGGTTGGCGCTACAGCAATACATTTTACAAATACCTATTTCTCAATTATCTCGCCCTTAGTGTTCCCTCTTAATAATGACTGTGCCTTATACAAAGAGAAGTGAATTCGTTCTAGAACAGCGATTCTTACCATACCGATCTAAAACCAACGTAGGTAATAGTCGAACACAAGGCAGCCTAATGACGAAAATCCCATGCAAATATGTGAAAAAAATTGTGTTTGAATGTTGCTTGTTAGAAAGAGAAAACGCTCGCAGATCGTGACGTCACGATCTGCGAGCGTCATAGTAAATGAAAATCGTTTCATAGGAAGGTGCGTTTTGTGGAAAAGCGACAGAATAATAGGTACCCCCTCTTGAAACTTTGGACACTGTAACTTGGTGATTATTTAACCTCTAGCGTTGCTTTTTTCTCCAATTGACTATATTCTTAATCCTTTTTGATAATTTTATTTAAATTATTTTATTTATTTAGATTATTTTATTTAGATTATTTTATTTATTTAGATTATTTTATTTAGATTATTTTATTTAGTGTCTACGTCTACACCCCTATTCAGGTTAACTATTACGCTTCACTTGACGGACGTACTGAACGGCAGAAAAGCAGTCTAAAGCAGTGCCAGTATTTCATAGGTCTTTAAGGCCCATTTACACGGTGCATCAACTCGTATGCGATTTTCATTAGATTGCGGGCTGCGGGCTAGCGGAATACGACGAATTCAATCAAACCCTGCAATGCAATAAAACTCGTATGCGAGTTGTTGCCCCATGTAAATAGAAATAGCCCTTAACAATGCTCAGGTTTTCCGCGTGACATAATTCCATTCTATTTTCAAAATTGCAAAATTGGTAACTCCGCTCGTCGAACTGCGTTCAGTAAACAGATAAATCAAATGGAATGCGACGCAGTCTGCGCCGGTAAATCAAGTTTACAAACTCATTTATATACATTCAGTTCGCAGTTGGCAGTTTTAAGTACTGGCTCTTTGAATTAATCCGCAATTTTGGTTGGGAACGACAGTATTTATCATATGTTTACCCAAGTGCCTAACAGAGTAGGTAGATATACTAATGTTCAGGTATTTATTTCTTCGTTACGAGTCCAGAGATTTTAATTTCTAGCGAGAGAAAGTAGTTTCCGCCCTAGATATGGCATTCTATTGTGTAAGTATTGTATATACAAAGTTTCATGTTATTCTAGGATGTCATTTTACAATGAGAACAAAACCACGTTTGTATGGAGGGTCGTGTGTCCTGGCGACTATACGCCAAGCAGCCTGTGCTGTAGGTACTGGGGGGGCTGTTATTATGACAAATGAGGCACAAAATAAATACTTTCGTGATAACCTCTATTCGTGATAATGTTTTCAAGTTTTCGTAATAAAGTTTTTCGTGATAAAGTTTTTCGTGAAAAAGTTTACGTGATAAAGTTTTTCGTGATTTAGTAACTACTGACACGACCTAAATAGATGCGTTTTCTCTTACACTTGTGCGAAGCCGAGTGGTTGTGAAAGCGAGAGCGCATGCACTTGGCGATTCACAAATTATACGAATTACCATTCCCAGATCTCCATCGCCAACGCGTACTACATATATAATGCCTACGCGTTGTGGGATCAGGCCTTAAGTTGTCAAACCGGATGAAAAGGCTCTTCCGGATCGCAAACGAACTGCCCCGGAACAAATCACATAGGTCACAACAAGCTTCCGGCTTCCTAAAATAAAACGAAGTTCTGACAGAACTCAGGCCGGAATTGTTGGATGGTAATTAATAAGTTGAACAACCCGGTATTAACAACGCTACGGCCACGGCTAGGGCTGTGATTCGGTACGCGCTAATGCTTCTCACCTCACCCATCACACCTAGCGAAACTAGACCTCTGATTACGCTTAGTTACTAGGAATCGCGGCCGCAAGATATATTTGTGGGTGAACGATGAGGTGAGGTTATAAGTTTAAAATAAGTTACAAAATAGCGGGGGTGGCCACGACTTTCGGTGTAAGCGGCTAGACGAGACTTCGCACGAGTGTCAAGGGCGGAACGTAATTAGGGAATATCTTTGTCGAAAGTCTCCATGCCTAGTGGTTCTACGTTTCAAGAGTGATAGGACTCACTTTATTTCTATGGAAATATAAAGAAAATGTGAGCGTATTTATGACCATGAAGTGTAAGAGTATTATGACTATCAACAATGCATACATATTACGCATGCTCGGCGCGGTGAACTCGATTGCGGCATGCTTCCTGCATGCGCTCCGCTTTTATCAATCAATCAATCAATCATATATTTATTTGCATAAATAAGGGTATAATTAGGTTTTACAATTTAATATGTCCTCCTTATTTTACCATAAACTGGTGTACAAATATTTAAAAGTCAAATGCGCCTTAATTACATATGTCAAGTGTGTAGAATAATTTAAATTTATACAATCAAAAACACATTAGTCAAAAGTTCATAACATCTTAAATAAAATAATAATAACATTTTTTTATAATTATATAGTACCTCAAAAACTTGAACATATTATTCATTCATTAGTCTTGTTTACATAATCATTCTTATAAATTACAGTTACTCAGAAATTCATCAACAGAAGCCGCCGCTTATAGCGGAAAAGGTCGTGGCCGGACCGTTACCGACAACTCTCTGACAATATAACATTTAACGGTAGCAATGATCCTTAGGCTCGAATAAAAAAATTGTAAGACAATTATGTACGTACCTAAACGCAGTATTTCCCGCTAAACAACAAGTTACTTGATTTTCCATACAATGGTTAGTACGAATAGTAAGTAGGTATAATATATATGATGTAATAGGTCGTTGCGGCTCTTGCCAGTGAGAGCCGTCTTTGATTCACATTTTTGTATTTTTGTGTGGTCTAATTATAGTCCCCATACTAACATTTGATCCTCTGAGATAACTAGTTCGAATGGTAAGCACTTCTCTGGATTTTTCCGGCGACGATATTTTATTTAAAGGAACAACTGTGTTTTGACGACCAGTTAGCCTAAGTGGGTAGTGAGTAGTGACACTAGTGACGCTGCCTACGAAGCTGAAGGTCCTGGGTTAGGATCCCGGTAAGGACAAATATTTGTGTGATGAGTTTGAATATTTGTTGCTGAGTCTTGGATGTTTTCTGTGTATTTAAGTATAAATTTCTACCTATTAACTATATAATTTTCTAGTACCCATAACACAGGTCTTATTGAGCTTACTATGGGACTGGATCGATTTGTGTAAGATTGTCTCCTAATATTTATTTATATTTATTTAACTGTTCGCTATGATGGATTGCCCTGGGAAATAATTATGAAAACCCAAAGAAAAGACAAGTAACCGACAATTGTCGGTTTTATCACGATATCTGAACACTAGAGAAAGACCATAACACAATACAAAAAAAGATGCGGGTTGTGTCGGAGATACAACCGTTAATTAAGTTTAAGTGGATACTTCTTTGTTGCTTAAAAAAACCGGCCGAGCCTGCTATTATGGTGTACCCGTAAAATATATATCAGAATTAATCAACTAAAATCTGTATAAGTACAGATAAATCGTTATATATGGCAACATTGACTGACGTAGCTCATTTGACTCCCGATATCATTGAAAATGGCGGTCATTTCAGCATTATTTTCATGTCCGTCACAAACTAAACAACATTTTGTGATGAACAACTAATGGCAAATAAAGAAGGATTAAAACATGTAACAAACAATTATTTGAAATCAGATTAGGCTTCTCTACAAAAAGTTATTCCGGAAGTCACGTGATACATTTTGAACTGAACCCCTATACAAGAACGCGAGCAAAGAAGATAGGATACGATTCGTGCGCCGTCCGCCGCGCCGCGCGGACGTGCTCCGGCCGACCACCTGCGCCGTGATACTTCTCCGGCCGACCACCTGCGCCGCTTCACTTCAGGCTGTCATTGTGACATGCGCCCATCTTGGATGGAGCAATTTTCGAAGCAGACGTTCCCGCCTTGTTGAAATAAGGTTTTGTGGGTCTGGGGTTTAGCTGTCATTTTCATGGCTCGGCATTAGTAGGGGGGGACCTTGCGCTGTCGGTTAGGTACGGCAGTCAGGGGAACCCGTAGAACGTGTCGGGCTGTGGGGGTGTTCGGTTGGACTTCGGGCCTGCTGGGACCCTCGTTTGGTCATGCGCTCGCGGCTCGGTATTAGTAGGGGGGGACCTTGCGCTGTCGGTTAGGTACGGCAGTCAGGGGAACCCGTAGAACGTACTGGGCTGTGGGTGTGTGGCTGGACGTTGGTCCCGCCGACTGGATGTTCATCTTTGGCGGATGATCCTGCTTCTTTCTCGGACTGGACAAACAAACTGGCCCTCGTCAATCGGGCGCAGTTTCGACCTTACTTCGTGTTCGTCGGGACTTCGCGCGGGAAACGAGGAGCTTCACTGCGTGGCCCTGCATCTCGCCGGGACTCACCACTGCAGCCACGGATGGCTGTGGAAGCAGTGCATACCGCACCGTGAGGCCACGCCCCCTGCGGCGGGGGGGTTGTGTGCCTCCGGGTCGCCCCGACAGTCGTCAAGAAAGAAGAGCAATAAAGAAACTCTAATGCACTGAAATGTTTTGTGCCTTTCTGTCATGTTTTATTTTAATAAAATATAAATTAGCTTAGGCTTTGTTAGGTTTAGTTTAGCTTAGATTAATGTTTTGGCGTTGGCCTTCAGCCGCGCCGCACTGGCTCTTAGCCGTGCAAAGTCAGGGCAATTAGTAAAGGGCCCCTTCGGGGCCCAACTTGAGAAGCCAGGCAGGAAAAAAAAAAAAAAAAAAAAAAAAAAAAAAAAAAAAAAAAAAAAAAGCGAGCAAAGAAGTATCCACTTCAAAAAAAATACATGTTAAGTAATTCGTAACCTTACTGCTTAACTTTGCGGACTATATGTTATTGTTATAGTTTTCTTGCAATCTATCTGGGATTAATTTGTTAATTTTCCTCGCAATGGCAAGAAGTAGAGGGCGCCTCCGTGATTGAGTCAACATTTATTTACACACCCCCGTAGGTACTTATTTTATTTATACTGATTCCTGGCTTCTCAGACATCCTTTTATTCAAATATGAGCGATGTAAACGGATTTAGTATCCAATCTCGACGCTCAATATCAGTTGAAGAAAGATATAACCCAGTTAAGTGGATTTCAAGACTCTCAAAGGTAAACTTCTTGCGCAAGGACAGGGTTGCAGTTTTCTGGTTTTTGCGGAAAGGCATACAGACGTTTTTGGAAATAATATCTGTCTTATTACATAGTAATTTCTTACATATTTTATTGCAACTGGAATCTTTCTTATCCTAAAACGTAACCCATCATGGACACATAAATCATAGTAGAGATTAGGTAAACGCTAATCTTGCTACTGAAAAATGTGTGGACTCAACAATATAGCTCAGACTAACAAGACTTGGCACGTATAGATACTAATAGTCTTATATATACTTATTATACTCGTTGAGTCTTATACCACTGCCGAGCGAGATATTTTCAACGCCGGAGTTGAAGCAGTGGCCGTGGCCGAAATCGGTCAGGAGAGAGTATAGTACCATAGGTTACATTCTATATATATCTCACCGATGCTATTCTACATATCTAAAACGAATATACACTGGTGTTTCTAAATGTCTGGTAGCATAAGCCAAGCCTAGACTCTTATTATCCATTTACCTATATGGAAGCCGCTATAATCCTAAGAGCAATACCGAATCAACGCCCCAAGATTGGCTAAATATTTCCATTGGGGTATCGTTCCGAATCTAGTTAGCGCTTCGAAATGCCTTTGATATTTCGCCTTGGTATTTTACACCCCTGCCAATGAGAAAAAGGGCTTGAAGCCGTTTTATTGTAGCTAAACGTACAATTTTCTGTGCTGGATATTAGAAAGGCGACTAAATGTGCCGGGGATATATTTTTTCTGACATTTGGAGTACGTAGTACTGTTTTAGCGCTTCAGGAACCAACATTTTGCAATTTTACTCGTCTTAAGTTAGTGACGCGGGTCGCCATGACACGACCAGGTTCAATAACCTAGCATTATTTATGTATTCATTAAAGGTACTTTATAACCAGAGATCGGAAAAATTTGCGACATTGTTTGCAATTATGTGGACATGACTCCAAAATCAATCAAAATGTTATTCAGTTAATTAATTTTTTACTTGACATATAATTTGATTCCTAGTCAATAAATACAAAAGTTTGTTAAAGTATAGGTTTATTAAAAAAAAAAATCGGTATTTTTTTCAATTTTTTTTCTAGTGTAAGTAATCGTGTCAGTTTAAAATCGTTATGTATTTATTATATATAAATATTTACGGAAACGATACCCATTTTAAATACGAACCTTTTGCTAATAATTATTTATGTAATTCATCGTCGTCGTAACGTTATTTTTTTTTAAGTTATTATAGTATATACGTTGCTTATAAGCACTTTAAAAATAAACTATTATCTCCAATAATTCAAATTATCTTTCAATGAATAATTAATTAACATTTTGATTAATTTTGGAGTCATGTCCACATAATTGCAAACAATGTCGCAAATTTTTCCGATCTCTGTTTATAACCAATACTTTGTTTGATCTTTCGTTCTTTGTGCGAAAACAAAGCGTTCCCACGATGAAACAAAAAAGTTTCCTTGATCACGTTGCCAATAGAAGGTACCTAACAGTAGGTACCAATTCAATGTTTGTTTGAGTAATGTTCGAGTAATTATTGCACTATTATATTTTACTTTAGTTTTAGGGTAGCCCACTATGCGTGATTTATCAAGTTCAACAGCGGCAACTTTTTTAAAATTTTCTAAACTCGATTCACTAAATATCGGCAACTACTTAGATAAAGAATTTTTATTTTTATTCACCAGGATTTATAAGAATACGCAATTAGCTGGAAGAGATCCCATAAAGGCATAAGTTCGCCTTTGTACATTGATTATGTTTTTATTTTGTACCTACTGTATTCCACTTGTTTTATGTGCAATAATGCTTAATACATACAGGTAGTCAGGCTAATCAACCACGGTTGTACGACCTTCCCCTATCCGTGCTGGCTGGATGCACTTTATTAACTGACAACCCGGACAGCCGGCTGAGTCGATGGCTATACTTTAAAAAGCGCGGACGACAACAATTTGAAATTAGAATGTTAATCTTTTAACTGAAGTGTTAACGGCCAGTTATTTTTTATTATTCTTTATAGCTAAAACTGATGACTGCCAGTTATACTTTTAATTTAAGCAGAAACATTTGACCGTTTCGTTTACGCGATGGTTTATAGAAGTGTATATTTTAAGGATGACGGTTACCGACGTGTGCGTTATGCTGATTTGGAGAGGTATGTGTTATATTAGTTATATAAATATTTTTGAATAAATTATTAATACTTGTATTTACATTAAATAGTTCGAAAGAAATTGGGTTTACTTCTCTTGATAAGATTATGTAAATATTTTTAGAATAGAATAGAATAGAATAGAAATGAATTTATTGCCAGCCAAAATAACACCACATCACAATTTCGTTCTTAATTAGAAAACACAATACAACGTGTTAATAAAATAACGCAAAACCTGAAAACACATTAAATCTTGTCAAAAAAATTTTTTTTTTTTTTTTCGCATTCTATGCTCGATTCTGAACAAACTGTTTTCAGGTTTTGCGTTATTTTATTAACACGTTGTATATAAAAATAAACTTAATTAATACCAGCTTAAACTAAAAATAACATGTACTTAAGAAGGCTGGTGGTGCTGATAGTGGCCGCAAGTGGACACCACTCAGCATATGCTCTGACATTGAACAATGCCACAGCGCTGGTCTTCCGTGGAGCCCAGGGCTGTAAGGTAGTTCCGAACAGCAAAAAGTGACAAACGTGGTACTACAACCTACATTTAGGGATAAAATGATGAATCAACGTTTACATACCTATTATATACATAAATTTTATTTAAGAATATAATATTTAATTACTTGTAAGAAGAGTTAGGAGTAGGTTTGTACGTGGCAAGTTGCATGCATATTAAGTACTACGCGTATTAAGGAAACGGACTATATAACAGAATATTGGATAATAATTATATGGGATTAATTATGACGATTTATGAGACTAACGTGACGCTATACAGCTATATACGTACGACTAACATAAATATATGAAATAGTTAACGACACGGGCTAGGAGAGTTGTAGGGTAAATAGATATTTTTTGAAGTGGAGCTTAAAAGTACTTGAAGTTTTAGAATTACGAATAGGCGGAGGGATGTTGTTCCAGCATTTCGTGGCTGAGTAGCGAAAACTGCCACGAAATGCTGCCGATTTACCGTGTCTTGGGCAAACAAGACGGATCGCATCTCTGGTCGGCCGGGCAGTGAATGTCAGCTTCTCGTATAGATACTGAGGCTGACGATCGTACACTACACCGAAAAGCAGAGTGGCAAAATGAAGAGAACGACGGGCATCCATTTTTAACATCCCGCTTTGGTTAAGATAGGGTGTGACGTGAGTGCGTGGTGGGATAGGGAAACAAAAACGGGCACAGGCATTCTGGATCCGTTGAATAAGCGTTTTTGAGCGAGCTAAAAGGCATCCGTTAATTACCGTGTCGACGTAGTTTAATTTGGACAGAATTAATGTATCGCATAACTTGATCCTAACGTCAACACTAAGGTACGCCCGAACCTGGTACAACACTTTTAGCCTATAGTAGCAGTTCCTAACGGTATCCAGTACATGTTGTTCGAAACGTAACTGATCGTCCATGAGTATAGGCCAAGATTGCGTGCCATGGTAACACGCTCAAGACGTTCCTCTCCCAACATCACATCAAGGTTGAGACTATAGAAATTTTGCCCACCTGGCCCTTAGTGCCAACTACTAGAAATTTAGACTTGAGCGGATTAAGAACTAAGGCACAGTCTCTAGACCAGTTATCAATGCGCAACAAGTCTTCATTTAACAAGTCTACGGCTCTTAATGTCTCCGAGGGGTGAAAAGTTTTGTAAATTTGTAAATCGTCCGCATACATGTGATAGTCACAATTCCTAAAGCAGTTAGTTATGTCAGCCACGTACAGGATAAACAGCACGAGACCCAAAAATTGAACCTTGCGGAACTCCGCAGTTCACAGGAGTATTTTGGGAGAAATCCGTTAAACCGTTTTTCGTACTTTAACCTTTAAATATTACAGTCTGAAACGAGGCGAAACGGACTTTTAGTCTGAACTTTAGTAAAACTTGGGTGATAACGGGTCTAGAAAAGTTTGTCAGTGATAGATGATACTTAAGGTACAGAGCAAAAAGTGTAACTAACGCAATAACACCAATATGAAACTTTTTAACGGACGCAATGTTTTAAAGCCTGAATATTTGCTCTTAGTCATGGATGTCTTCTCTGTATTTAAGTATTTATTTATCAATATAAGTATGGTTATCATAATACTATGTCAATTAGCATGAGTCGTTTCGACTTTCGCCAGTGAGGACCTTTGACCTTCTTTTTTATCTTTTTGCAGTAGTAGCCAATTGACCTTTCCAGTTATACCTGTAGAATACAACGCGTAATTTGACACGTGCCTAAAGTAAATAATGTTCTATTTTCGAATTCACCTGAGCAGCCCCAAATGTTCGTAAATGGAATCAATTTGACCGTTGAATGTGAAGCCCTTTCAAAATATCCCTGGGGTGTTATTCACAACGCTTACTTACCCGCCTCAAGGGAACCAACATAAGTATTATTTCCTATTAAACAGATGTCGCGAATCACCGGGTCAAGCTATACTCGGAACGAGTAGGGAGACGAGTCTAGATGGGTTGAGAATCATAAAGGCGAGATGGTCACAATTAAATTTGTCCCTATGTGACATTTGAGACTTGGGACTGGCTGGTTATGTATTTCAATGAAAACAAATGAGTATACATATTTGAATATTGTAATTTATCGTATTGTACTTTCTGTGGGATTAAAATACATGTGGAAACACCCACCGGTGAATATGGAAAACGATATTCACGGGTGGGTACGGGTAAATTTTGGTTTATGTGCCTCTACCGGACGGGTATGTCTATACCTAATGAAATCTTTTAAGTAGAAATGGACCCATTTTATGAAGTTTGAGACATTTTGCTTGCGTAAAAATGACTACTCACACCGCTGAAAAATAAACTATCATCATCATCAACATTTACCTAATAAAATAATTGATTTAATAGGTAATCGTAAGCAGTGTTCGTTAAAATCTGAATGTACGGAAAGTTTGACAAGTTTCTATGAAATGACAGGTGCTGGCGCCATATTTAACGTTGATCGGTCAGTAATCGTAAGTTGGTGCAACCCGCCCTAAAGGTTAGTTTCATCGAACACTTTGCTGACCGGTAACCGTTAAATATGGCGCCGTGGCCGGCAGCTGTCATCTCGTAGAGAACTGTCAAACAAAGGAAGATTGTCAGTTTCCTATCAAACAGATTTTAACGTTAACCTTACAATTACCGAAACGAGTAAGGCCGTGTAATGTAATTTGTTTAAGTAATGAGCAGAGCCCGTCATTTTCATGCCGATGACATCAATTTGACGTCACGCTGCATATAGGATGATCCCAAATAGTTTTATTGTAATTATTAATCATTAGTCGTCAATCATTTTAATCATGTACAAATTACTTCAAAAGTAATCTATTCACACGTGGAATAATTAATAGTCGATACAGAGCACTGCTCAGAGTTAATACAGTAAAAAATCTGATCAATCCGTTTAGTGAAATAGACCCCTGTCCTTGTACCATGGCGTGGGCCTCAATCCCGTCTACGTTTTCGCACGCGCGGAAAGACCTTATTAGTTTTATCTCTATTTTACGATACAATCAACGGATAACGTTTAATTAAACCAGTATCAAAACGGTGTAACTGTATACTAAGCGCATAGGCAGTTACTGCGTTTCCTAAGGGTAGGAAGGGCCAATAGAGCCAGCACGTGACAATGTCCGTATGCACGTAGCGATTTGTCGTATGAGATAAATTGTACAGATATGCTGGTCATAACCTATCTATTTGGAATGACTCAGCTCTATCTTGACGGTGAGATTCGTAAGTGTTGGGTAGTTTCCTAATGTTCTAATGTATATTATTATAACATGGTGTCGCTATATTGTTAATGCCATAGATCAAAGTGTAGCTTGCGAAGTAGTTACTTCTACATTATTAGCCATATTACTTCATCACAAAACAGTACATGTACATATATACACAGATGATCAAAGGGATACACTTTGCAAGGAAATTCAAAACAAATCGTACCTGTGTGTATTTTTAATCAGGCTCTACATTCGAGTTGCGTTTATTTATTTCATTTATTTTAGTACAAAAAATGGTTACATTTGATAAACAATTATAATAAACATACCAAGTTAACATACCTGCCAAACTGCATCCCAGTTTGTTGGCAGAAAACATAAATCAATCCATAGCAATAATTAAGCATGAAAATTGAATCTGGTACTTTTAGAATTATTTTGCATTTTGCAAAGAATAAATAGAATTCCTCGAGGGATTTTTCCTCCGATCAATGTCATTTACTTAGGTTTCAATGGGACAAAGTCTTTCGCCAAAAAGCTATTTAATTCAATAAATACAGTGCGCCATTTATTTAGCCTAAAAGCAGCTTTGATAAACGTTATCACACTGTATTGGAGACTTTGAAACTCGATTGTTCCTCGCGCCATAAACGGAAGCCATTATCAGTTTTATTAAATTGTGAACGCAATTTTGGGCCTGGTTTTTCTAAGCAAGCTTATTGAGTTAGCTTTGTAGGTATGTGTCGTTTTCAGAGCTATTCCAAGGAAAAGGTTCATGGATGTTATTAAACAGTAAAGTAAAGTAACTAGCCCTTACACAACACACAACAATAAGTGGCAGTGGGCGGGGACATTGCACGTAGAACCGATGATGGCCATTGGGGCGGAAAGGTTCTCGAGTGGCGACCACGTACCGGAAGGCGCAGCGTGGGTAGACCCCCTACAAGGTGGACCGACGACCTGGCCCCGTATCATGGTCGGCCTTATCACGCAATAAGTGACAATATAAGAGCGTCGTCTCGTTCCACCGAACGGTGTCAGCCAGTGACGGACGCTCTATCTTGTCACTTATCGCGTGATAAGGCAGACCATGATACGGGGCCTGGTAAAGATCGCGAGAGTACGCTGGATGCGGGTGGCGCAGAACTGGTCATTGTGGCACTCTTTGGGGGAGGCCTATGTCCTGCAGTGGACGTCTTTCGGCTGATATAATGATGACGCATCAATATCGATGAATATTTTGGATTTTGTAATTAAACGATTCAGTTGAGAACTAAAAAAAAACTCCTATTGAATCTTCTTATCTGCGGTTTAGTTTGGGTTACTAAAACCCACCAATAATACTATGCTTAATAATGGCTTCAGATTTCGACACTACAAGCAGCTTTTGGTGTTCTATATTTTCACAGTTCTACATATTGTTGACTCTATTTGGTTAAAATCTAGAAACAAAATAGCATCAAAGTACGAGGTTCTTTATTTGATTTAAAATTGGAATACCGAGCTGTAGTGGTGAATCGTATTGTTGCCTTGTAACATTCAGGTTTGAGAGCTCGCTGCGAAAATTTTGAACCCGACACCTAAAAAAAGGCGAGGACTTAAAACAGTAAAATGACTCGTAGATCCAATTTTCCAAGCCTCGCACATGTCCCTCTTTGTAGAAACATGATTATCTGTACAAGATTCATTTATTTATTCAAACTCTGTAGTAGAAGTTAACCGACTCGACGGACCGGAAAGAATACGAGCAAATCCTGGCTGGGGTTCCCTTTTTTTTTTTTTTATACAGCGACGGTGGCAAACAAGCGTACAGCCCGCCTGATGGTAAGCGGACACCGCAGCCTATAGACGCATGCAACTCCAAAGGAGTAACATGGGCGTTGCCGACCCTTGATATGTTTGAGGATTCGCTGTGTTGAGAGCTGAAGGAACAAATTCCCTCGCTCTCAACACAACGCATCCTCGGGAGCTCCGGCGACCTTGCTCACCTCCAGGAACACAACACTACTACACCGCAAGTAGTAGTGTTATTATGGCTGTGGTCTTCTGCAAGGCGGAGGTACTTTCCCAGTTGGGCTGCTCCAAATTCGAGCGGGTTCTCTTGCTTTGGTTAAGTCAACTTTATATAACTCCTCCTACTCCAATATACAAGTCAAAACTGCATACAAAATGATCAGAAGGTAGGACATTGTGAGTGTTTAGTGGTTACAATCCAAGATATACGAGTATATTATTTCAGTTTATAAGTCCCCATTGCTCTCAATGGAAGCATTTATAAGGTTTATTGGTAATACTTTTACTAACAGTGACATACCGCATGGATCACGTGTAATTATTATAGGGGATTTTAACGTCAACTTTAGAAACTAAAAAGAATAATAGTATATCCCCAAATTTTAAGAGTATAGGTTTTACGCAGATGTTAAATGACACAAATACTACTATAGAGACAGAACTTGACAACGTTTTTAGAAATTTCTCAAATTCTTTAGTTATACCTACACGTCGTAGAAAATTTTATTATCATACACAAACAAATTTGTATGAGAATCGAAGATATAGAAATGTATATTTTGTTGAACTCCATTCAATCACTTCCAATCAAACAGTTTAGTTAGAAGTAGTTAGCTTAAAAATCAGGAGATAAAGTATGAATCATTTAAAATAACTGAATGTACGGAACATTAATTGCTGAGTTCCGACTCGCACTTGGCCGATTTTTAAATATGCAAATAATCCTCGGCTTTTGACTTCAAATCTTTTAATACTGTAGGTTCTTAACTTAGCCATGCGAAGACGAAAGTAGGTAGATTAGATATACGCTACTAGTGATGACAACATATAGGTATACTAGCTTCCGCCAGCAACTTTGTCTGCGTGGACCCGGTATAAAAACTATCCTATATTTTAATCTAAAATTTCATCCAAATCGGTTGAGTTATTAGTCGGTTGAGTTATCGGTAGTTCGGTAGGATATATAATATTATAAATGCGAAAGTTTGGATATTTAGATGTTTATTACTAAATCACGCTTAAACGGCTCAACCGATTTGGATGAAATTTTGGACGAAGATAGTTTATAGCCTAGATTAAAATAAAGGATAGTTTTTATCCCGGGTCCACGCAGACGAAGTCGCGGGCGGAAGCTAGTAGGTATATATACTAAGATCGGAGTTATATTTAAGTGTTCCGTACCAATTTTATAGTCATATAAGAGACCCCTTACACGGCTTTTATAGTAAGTAATATAAATAAATAAATAAATAAATATTAGGGGACAATCTTACACAAATCGACCTAGTCCCAAACTAAGCAAAGCTTGTACTATGGGTACTAGACGACGATAAACATACTTATATAGGTAAATAAATACTTAAATACATAGAAAACATCCATGACTCAGGAACAAATATTCATGCTCATCACACAAATAAATGCCCTTACCGGGATTCGAACCCAGGACCTCTTGATTCGTAGGCACCAACTAGGCTAAAGCGGTCGTCAAATAGATTGAAAGGCCTTGGATGATATGTGATGACCATAATTAGTCGAATAGAAAACCTTCGCGATGACTCAGTCTCTGTCTGGCTGTTATAGTTTCTCAAAGACTGCTTAACATGGCAAAACATTTTGGTATATAGATATGGTCATTTATTGCCCTTTGATATTCATCCTTTGACTCGATTTCTCTCTTTAACCCTTTAACTCGCAACGTCCACCCAGCTGAACACACTCGTTTACCATCTTTTTGTATTTTTTTTCCTGACCAGTATCGTTTGGACAGTGCCGCGTCGCCGAGACTTGAACCAAGGACCTGCGCTGTATTTTTGCAAATGAAAGGGTTAAGGGCTACCTAATTCGTAAAAATAACAAATTCAAATTCGTATAATCCCTTCCATGCGATTATCGCTTTGGGCTTAAAACCACTAAACATCATAATACCTTATTCACTAATACCCCTAATTTTCAAATTACCATGGGCTCATAATACCTAAAATTTCAAATTGTCTCATTCTTAAAATGGACGAAATTCATTATGACTTTGACCTAAAACGTCATATTCTCTGAATACCTAAAAAATTAAATGCACAATTCCTGCAAATACCGAATAATAGAAATGACAAAATATTAAAATAAGTCAAACTGAAAACACCTAAATGGCAAAATGCCTAATTTTTTTCACGAGTGGTTATTTGAGAGAATGATTTGATATTGATATTATGACTTAAGTATAGTTCCAGTTCAACGTGCCAACTATAGAGTTTGTGCCAAAAGATTACCGTCTCGGCAGAAAAAGGAAAATTCATCTGGGTGGGTTAGGTTTAAACACACTTTCCCGAAATGTAGGTATTTTGAGCTTTGGTTGTTTTAAGCATATGTTGTTTTGCCATGAACGTGTTTTGAGTTTAGGCATTATGAGACTAAGCTATTTTGAAATTCGGCCATATTAAGGTTCCGGTGTTTTAAGAAAAAAAATTAGGCATTCTGCAATTTAGGTGTTTTGAGATCAAGAAGTTTTGAGATCTGGGAATATTGATAAAGAGGTACAATGCAATTTAGTGGTTATAAGCCCAAAGCCGATTATCATCTTCAAATTTTAAGTTAAACAAGTGGAATTCCATAAATCCCGTATTTACGGTCCAGCTTCTGTTTAATTACGGTCTAACAATACAGGTTTAATACGACGTAACCTCCAAGCAGTTCCTATTATAATAAATCATTTTTTACAACTATGGCCTTTTCCTCTGACCCGTAAAAGCTGGAACAAGCGCTGAAACTCAATTAACATTTTCTCCTGTAGTTAAAAGTATTATCTTATGGCGTAAATTGACGTTGGAACGTCGTAAACTCATGA
Organism: Epinotia ramella; assembly: GCA_947578815.1. Lineage (NCBI taxonomy): Eukaryota > Metazoa > Arthropoda > Insecta > Lepidoptera > Tortricidae > Epinotia > Epinotia ramella. Next base: position 22,291,919 of record OX388206.1, read on the forward strand.
CGAAGCCTGGTTTGGATGGTACGGTATGCTTTTAAGTGCTATAAAACTCGATCAAGGTGGCAGTTAGCAGGAGATGAAACTATTTAGCAGAAATTGTGACACGGCAAACCACGGTTACATTCGATTACATAAAGTTGGCTAGATAAATGGAATCAAAAAAGACTAGAACTTTTTCTCCTCAAAATACACTCACTTATTATTTGTAATAATATACCATTTATAATATACCATAATGTATCATTGTATAATATTCTCAGAAAGATGACACACTTTCATTGCGGGCATTCCCGTTTTTTATTTAAATTTGAAATGGAAATTCGTTCACCGCGACTCGTGTTGATTATCAGAATATTTTTTCTTGCGTCACGGTGGTTTAATAGAACATTGTGTTACAAGTGAGGTATGTTGATAATTTCATCAGAGGTGGAATCGTTTCGTTCATTAAGAGAGCCGAGGATGTAATTATCAAAGCTCACGCGTTTCATACGACGTTATTCAACACATTTTGCGAGCAAAAAATCCTTTTCATAAGATGAAAATTTTACAGACCTGCCAAGTTATTTTCTTTACTTAATGATGGCAACGAGCTTTACTCCCATATTGTACATTGCCAAGAATTTCCAGTGGCGTCCATTCTGTTTATCACTTCTAGTCACCACGAGTCAACATTTTTGATAATAATAATAACCAAACACGCATTAACAATGTTTACAAATATTTGTGAAATAACCTATATTGGCGCGCAACAGGTTTTTTTCGTGAAGTTTGCGCAGTGCGCGCGCATGTGTTAAGCCAGACTTAGATGAAATCTCTAAACAGCCAATACAAAATAAAATAAATATTTTCGTTTTAAAATGTTATCTTTATTAATTCATGTAAAATGTTATCTAAAGTGAATAGTTTCACTAAATTAAACATTTCTATATCATATTCAAAAAGAAATAGTCAATAAATTTACAAAAAGGATTTATTTTGTTTAGTCGAGTAAGAAACCGTTTGCTGAGAATAAAAAAAAAAGCTGTACATTCTGTACAACCCGGTTAATTTAAGAATGCACCGTGTTCATGCATACATCTTGCTGCAAGGTGCCAACTTGACTTAATCGGGATATAACCATAACACACGAGTGTCGTAATGTTATAAAACACCCGTGTTTAATACCCAGCATTATGACCTTAAAAGCGACATAATAACAGGTACGTTACAAGCAAATGTGTTGAAAAACTTATTACAATTCTTCAGGTTATGTAAAAAAGTAAGATAATCTGGAGTATTGTGGCTAGGCGCGGTGACCGGTGGCTGTTAGTTGATGTAAAATATGTTTGATGATCCGCTTATCAGGGACATAAATAAGGCTCGTTCGTAGCTGCCCGCACGGGTCCACCCGCGTATTACAATGCACCTGGGTTCTGCCTGGGCAGCGCCACGGGATAATATATACGTAATCTGTGTTTATTATGAACACTAGTTATACATATCGGCGAAAGATTTTTGTAAATCGGATGAATAGTTTCGAAAATTATCCCCTACGAACAAACTTACAAAGCTATAAACTTTTATATTTCCCTATAAACTGCGTATCAACGTTTTTCAGATCTCAGATTCCAGATATCATTTATTTGCATTAACTTTTTGGCGTTTTATAATAAGTCCAGTGGGCAACTGAGCGGAGAAAACTAATTTTGCCAGACATGAGACTTGGCTAGATCGATAATTCGCCCGCGTAAACAAGTTTCATCGAAATTGATATAGCCGTTTTTTTGTAAACGTGTTAGCAAATATTTAGGTACCTAATATATATACGAACATTGCTCGTTTAATAGTATATGATAGGATACGATTGGATATGTAGTTGATTTGACTATCATATCAGGCAACATCCTTATAGTTATAGATTACCTTTTATCTAACTATTGAATCTTTTACTCGGTTCAAGGTTACGAGAACAAAACCCATGTCACATAAGCGGTCACTCACCCCCATTTACTAAATATTTCCAATAATCCTTTCAGAAGGTCTCGTTTTGATAGCCGTCTCACGTTTCCCAATATCCTGCGACTCTTACTTTAGTGTCACGAAACGTGTTGAAACAGCTTGTAAACGCGTAATGGGTGCTTAAGTGTACCTACATTAATCTGTTTATAGGGGTGGATTTCATTTAGATGTTTAAAATTTACTTTAGCTGTTATAGTATTCAGGAATCATATGTTTGTTTCGATTCTAAATCGTGGGGATTTCTTGGCTATGAATCGGACTACGAATCGTACAATGTAATGCTTCCAGGCTTGCGGGTAGAGAGTAGCAGTTTTACAATACTATAGGGAGAGCGTATCGTTTGAAAAATCATCTCGACTTAGTGCAACATATTCCTTAGGCAACCATTTTTTATTATTATTATTAGCCTTTATTGCCAACAACTACATATGTATTTGGGGGCGGGCGTGTCTTTGTCTCAAAGGCCAATTTCGACTTCTTCCACTCTTCTCTATGTAGTGCGGTACCATGGGCCCGCTATCTTTTTAATGTCGTCAGACCATAGTTTTCTTAGTCTGCCTCTTTTTCTTATTGTTTGGAATCTATGGGTCCAATTTTTTAATAAAATCTCTGAGAATATGGCCTACCCATATTAGGCAGCCACAAGACAGAATAAATAATAGTGCCTACGAACAGAAGGTTCTCTGTCTAACAAACTCACTTTTTGACAGATCAACTTCAGATCATGGCATCTCGTTCAATCGCATATCACGTGCTCTTTTGTTTAAGTTAGGGCGGGTCGTCATGTTTGCGTGCGGCACAACGATGAGTGTGCCAACGGTTACTTATCACAATCTCTAAATTTAAATTCCCAACTGCAGCGTTTGTCCGGATATTCAGTTCGGCGAAAAGCTGTTTTTCTCTGAATCCATGAAAATTTCTGGATTATTATAACACAAACCTAACCAAACCTAATGGGTTCAACGAGGTAAGTATTTAAAGAAAACAATAACTTCGGGGTCTTTGAGAAAACTGGGTGTTTGCTGGAAAGAAAATTCGGACAAACGATAATACAGTTGGGAAATGAAGTAGGGTTGCGATAGACCGTGTCAACAGTGTCAACCGCGTTCGGTGAATTGCACCCCGGAGGTGCGTGAAAACCGAGTTTTATAGTATGTGTTTTGTTTATTGCAGACCCTGGAGCATGGAGACGAGGACTGACGATGAAGAGGCCCCGACGGACCCGGCGGCCAGGAAACACACGCACCATGGCTACACAGAACAGGACTTTGAAGGTCAGTGGCACTGGAAAACAGTATTTCAATAGGAGACGGTTTTCGAAAAATATTTAAGAAATTCAAAGGTTATTTTTACTAAACGGGAATCACGTATAATTAACACATTTATTTCCCTCTCTGAGGTCTCTTGAAGTTACAGAGAGGTAAATAAATAAGTTGATTATAAATACGCGATTAAGTCCCGTTTAGTTATAAGTACAACTTGGAAAAGTTGAAAAACCCCCGACATTTTCATTTCAAAGTCCAATATCTCAAAAACGGCTGAACAGATTTTCATAAAACATGGCTAAGAACACTCGGGATAAAATTATCTATGACACAAAAAAAACCACATTCAAATCGGTTCATCCGTTTGGGAGCTACGATGCCACAGACAGATACACAGAAACACAGACACGTTAAACGTATAAATTAGATTAGATTAGATTTATTTATTTCGAGATAAAAATTACAATATAGATTCGCATACAATGTCAAAATTATAAGAATCTTTATCACGATCGTCAATAATAAGAAATAAAAATTCAATAATATTCAAAATGTCAATACAGAAAGTGGAAATAGTATCTCCGATTACGGATTGTCATTTAACAAGTAGTGGATAATTAATTTTAAACAAAAATAAACAATGTCACCCCTCTCTTTGCGTCGGGGGTTAAAAAGAATGTGTGAGAATCCTGAACATTTGCATCGATAAATTTAAAGGTGTATGCGAAGTCCGAACCGCACTGGAGCAGCGTGGAGACTAATACTGCCTACTTCCTCTCGCATTCAGCAGATAAGGCTTGCTCTGTAGTGGTACTCATAGACGCTGATGCGAGTATAATTACATGATGATGAAAATGATGATGTTCACGACGATAATGATCGTTTTCAAGCAGCTGCGAGCGACCCAACACCGTAATTCAGTTACCCTTATCTCATGCTGCGCCACCTGTACCGCTAGTCATCACATTATTTTTAAGTTCTATCTATTCTAAGAGCCTTATCACACTTGCGATTTGCGAGCGTGTTTTCTATACAATTATCAGTCGCGGCGAACACGCTGCGTGATCGCCTTCATACAAAATACGCTTGGAAATCGCAAGTGTGATAAGGCTCTAACAATAAAGAGGGGATAATCAAATCACTAATCAGTAAGAAAGCTTATCTAATTTGTAAGCGGAATCTAAGTTCGATTACCTACTAAGAGATTTACAAAAACAAATAGTTCTGTCACCGTTAAGTGCTCATGGTAGTCAACGCAGATAATAAAAGGTAACGAAGGTACATTTCAGCCTTTTACGTGTTTAGGTCGTAAATTCCCAATTCGACCCTGATCCACTTATCCTGTGTGTTTCGATAGTCCTAAATAGTTTTTTACTCACATGACATGAGTAAAGCAACGGGACATAGTACCTACTGATCGAGTTCTAAAGGTACAAAATGTATTCATATTCCGGTAGGGTTGTGACAAAGGAATAAGGTAATTTAAAAACACTATTTTTCCTACTACATGTCACTAGCGTTGTTTTCAATGTTACTGGAGAATTGGGCTCAAACTGAATATTATATTAACCTGTTTACATTAGCTCAACTAGCGGACCACCTCAGGGTTGGCGGCTTGCGTACTGTAATAGTTATTTACGATACAAGTGCCGAAAATAGGAAATTCGCAACGAGTGGTTATAAATTAAAACACGGCCGAAGGGAGTGTTTTAAATCGACACGAGTTGCGAATTACCTATTCGCACGTGTATCGTACAACGTTTTACTGTAGGTACATATGGCTCTTTAAAGTTTCGACATATGCACGGAAAGTGCTCTTTCCGCACTAGTGCGGGAAAGTAGCACCATATGTACTGTAAAAGAATATTGATATAATATTCGTCATGACGTATTATAATAATGTAATAACACATATTACATTATTTCAATGAATTAATATTCGTTTACAATACGCACACCGCCAACCCTGAGGTTGTCCACTAGTTGAGCTAGTGTAAACCGGTTATTAGTCCAGTCATGTTATTGACAGCTAGTATGGAAAAAAATACATATTATGTAACTATTTGTAAATAATTTATACGTAATAGCAGATTTTTCGTGTGTATATTGTATATTGTGTGCTATTGTGGGCCTTTATATGCCGCTTCGACCAGCAAGTGATCTATTGTGGCAGCCCTTTGTTTTAGATTTCACCGTTAAGACCCGTTGCCTCTAAGAAATTCCAGATTCTTTGGGCGGTGATATGTTGTACCTCTTCTGGGTGCACGATGTGCCGCCCTAGGTGGATACTTCTTTTGTGCATGAGTGGTCCGCAGGAGCAGAGGATGTGCATTGCTGTTTCCTCTGTCTCCTGGCAGAACCTGCAAGTTGTGTCCTGTGTCATACCCATTTGAAACAGGTGCTTGTTTAATTTGCAATGTCCTGTCAGAATTCTTGTCACTGCGCAGGTTTTGTGTCTTCTGAGTTGTAATAGCTCTTTAGACAGTTTATTGTTGTACCCTTTGATCAAGGCTTTAGCATGTTTTTGTCCTTTGGCGAACTTCCACAACTTTATTGCCTCTGATTTTACTGTGTTGTTTAGCAGAGAATATGCTTTCCGTTTTGTGATACCACAGAACGGTTCTGGGCCGACCAGGGTTGTGTCTGCGCCCTTCCTTGCAAGTTCATCTGCTTTTTCATTTCCTACTATGTCGGAATGTCCTGGTACCCATCTAAGTATGACTTTGTTGGTATTAGCCAGGGTGTTTAAATTGTTTTTACATTTTTCGTGTGTAACGGATATATCATATTTTACGTCACACCTGGTCATAATGTGAGTTTTACCGCACGCAGCGCGTACGGTTAACCGCGCATTATGGCCTGGTGAAGACGTAAAATTGTATACTCACCACCGGCAGTAAAAAAGAAAGCCCTGTATCGCATATTTACAACCCTGGGCTGCGGCTAGGGTCTCAAATACCTGCTATTTCGGGCTTTCTTTATTTTACAGCCCTTGGTAAGTAATGTACTATTAAGTAATTAATTACTAGAGAAATAATCCAAGAAAAAGTCAGACTTAACAAAAATGTAACTTAATTAAAGTTCCGAAAAAATATCATCAATCCTATAGAAGATAAATCATGCAAAAAAAGCATGAATATTTCTCTTTTTTCTATAAAATGACTTATGGGTGGAAAGTTTGTGGGATTCTTGAATAAAGCATCTTCTACCTTAGAATAATTTTAAAATCAGCTAATCAAGAAACACGCTATTATAAATTAATGTTTTACAAAACCGTATTGTTACATAGCACGTAGAACCGATGGCCGTTGGGGCGGAAAGGTTCTCGAGTGGCAACCACATACCGGAAGGCGAGGCGTGGGTAGGCCGGTGGACTGATGACCTGGTAAAGGTTGCGGGAGTCCGCTGGATGCGGGTGGCGCAGGACCGGTCACTTTGGCACTCTTTGGGGGAGGCCTATGTCCAGCAGTGGACGTCTTTCGCCTGATATGATGAAAACCGTATTTTTACTGCAGTATATTTCCACTCGCGACGCGTAAGTGTCGGACTCCAAAACCTCCCTTCCCTGCACTTTTAGTGGATATTCTAATCGCATTGATAACATTCTGTAGGTGGTGTGTTAGGTTAGGACCTGTGGTTAAGACTGTGTGGCACAAGGCAATGCAGACTCTGCCTTGAAGCGGAGGAGACGCCTACACACATACTAACTTAGGATCGGCAGCCGTAACTCCTTTCTGAGCAAACACATCATGTGCCCGGAGGAGATCAAACTTGAGGTCAACAGAATCCTGCAATTCTTCGAGTTCGACTTGACCGAGAAGATGGGCGATGGTCACAGTGATACACAGCTCTCACAGCCTGGAAGCCACTACCAGAATAATAATAATAGTAATAATAACAGTATGTCGTGCTGTACTATATTCTGTTCCTATTATTCATGTGACCTTCATATTATTCATGCCCCCTCATAAAGGTAAATCTTAAAGGTCGTCTTTGCGCAGGTGTAACGTAAAAGGTCCGAAGAAATTCAATTTATCCTCAACCCTGAATAAAAGCTAATATACTCTTTTCTTGTCAAACTAGCTCAGAAACTCAATTAGGTACCTCGTCGTTTTGAGCTACTCTACGTAATTTGCTTAGCTTTGCTACGTAAAAGAGAAAGGTCTATTCGGATTAACGTTTAAATTGGTATTAGCTTGGAGATAACCAGAACGCTACAATTTTACAATGCGGATTCTTTTTCTAGAACGTGTTCTTATTTTAAGACCCATTGGTCCAGCTAAATAATTGTTGGCCATGTTTATTTTACTTTACTAACTTTGCTTTAACTTTTTAAGTGTTGTGTTCCTGGAGGTGAGCAAGGTCGCCAGAGCTCCCGAGGATGCGTTGTGTTGAGAGCGAGAGAATTTGTTCCTTCAGCTCTCAACCCAGCGAATCCTCAAACATATCAAGGGTCGGTAACGCCCATGTTACTCCTTTGGAGTTGCATGCGTCTATAGGCTGCGGTGTCCGCTTACCATCAGGCGGGCCGTACGCTTGTTTGCCACCGACGTTGTATAAAAAACTTTAGTAATTCTATTGCTAAAGTAGTCTATTGTTTTAAATACAAAATGGTCAACATTGCTAAGTAGTATTTATTAATGTGGACCTCCTCCAGACATAAAATCACGTTTTAGTTTTAAAGTGTTGATGTATTACTACCTACTTTTATTTTAGTGTCAATCAGCGGTTGTTTTAACAATTAAATACAATCGCTTTGCTTACTGTGCACAAAGAGAAGTGAATTCGCTGTAAAAAGGAATCCGTACTATATACATACGTCAGCGTATTGTCAACCAGAGGGTTAACACGACGACGTTTCGTGATTTTCGCAAATAACTTTTGCGCACTGGGACCCCACGGACTGAGGGTCTCGACGCCAAATGATACAGAGTTGTACTCTCTGCCGAGGCCTCTATTTTTTTCTAGACTATATTATGGCCCTGTAGACGAAGAGCGGAGCCTTCCAACACAAGTACTGCTATACTTACCTACCGGGAGACGACAGCCACAAAAGTACTTTACCTACTTTAGTATACACCAAAAAATGCAAATGTTGTTCCACTTGTACAGTCAGCATCACATAGTTAGTAGCAGCCAAAGTAGCCAAATATATCGTAACACTTCCTTACTCCTATAGTAATAAAGACTTGTTCCGATATATTTGGCTGCTACTAACTATATGATGCTGACTGTACCTACATATATGTAAGCGAAAATAGACGATCATACATGCTACGTCAACTTCAATAATATACGAACTTCAACGTAAGTGTTTCCAGAAATATGTCACATTAGTAAAAGCGACATGCTACGAAAACAACGTTCAAAATGTAGACTTCACACATATTATTTAAGTACGAGTGAGTATACTTTGTGGTGCGGATCAAATATTTCTGAGCATTTTATTCTCGGGTGTATTTTGTCCCACTATATAAGTATGCTACTGAAGAAGTTTCTGGTGTGGCTCTATGGTGGTTGCAATTTTATCACTTATCGCTTATATCTTATATCGCTTTAGACATCTGTCACTCTTGCACTCGCATACTTGCGGATACGGATGTTGTCTTCTCCACAGGTATACGTCATAAAATGGCGAACACAGATATATATATATACATAGATCACGCAAATGCATGTACTTCGCGTGTCAGAATTCGGACTCCGAGTTGGCACTCCGACTTACATTCCGCGCGAGTAGCCAGTTGTCCGTGAATATCAAGAAAATACCTTATTGCAGAATCGATTTTCCGCGGACAACGGGGAATTCAGATCACTAAATCGCCCGTGTGCCGTCAAAGTAGGTAGAAAAAAGTGACACGGTCGGTTTTCATACAGATTGAGGTGTTAGCAAGTGGGTAGGTAGTTAGGCTGGTGACTTTACACCGAAAATACTGTCGATATCAGAATCATACATTGTTGTAGAGGCTAGAAAGTAGAAAATAGGTTGACGAGTGGGTTTGAGGTCCGAGGCTAAGGTGATTGCACTTTTGGCCGGCCCTTAAATTAACATACCTAGTGCTTTTCACGCCTACTGCGAGAAGAATATTAAGATCATCTCTCTGTTATTTGTAGTGCAATCAAGAATATTACTAGGCATACATCATCATCATCATCATATCAGCCGAAAGACGTCCACTGCTGGACAAAGGCCTCCTCCAAAGAGTGCCAAAGCGACCGGTCCTGCGCCACCCGCATCCAGCGGACTCCCGCAACCTTTACCAGGTCATCGGTCCACCTTGTCGGGGGCCTACCCACGCCGCGCCTTCCGGTACGTGGTCGCCACTCGAGATCCTTTCCGCCCCAACGGCCATCGGTTCTACGTGCTATGTGCCCCGCCCACTGCCACTTAAGTTTAGCGATCCGGAGGGCCACATCGGTTACCTTGGTTCTCCTGCGGACAGTCTCATTTCTGATGCGATCACGCAGAGAAACTCCCAACATGGTCCTCTCCATTGCCCTTTGGGTGACTTTGAGCCTTCTTATGAGGCCCATAGTAAGCGACCACGTTTCAGTGCCATTATGTCATCACTGGCAACACACACTGGTCAAAGACTCTCGTCTTGAGACACTGCGGAATATTGGACGAAAAGATGTGCCGTAGCTTCCCGAACGCTGCCCAGCCGAGTCGGATTCGACGATTGACCTCTTTCTCGAAGTTGGACCTACCTAACTGGACAGTCTGGCGTAGGTATACATAATCTTCTACAAATTCGAGCGTAAAGTGTCCGATTGTAATGGGAGTTGGTACTACATGGGCATTTGACATTTGACACTAGGTATTACTACTATTGTAATACTAAATAAAAGCACGGCACGGTCGCGCGGCGCCATGTGATTGGTCGAATCGCTGTTCCAACTGGACTACAAAAACGTTGATGGGCAGTTTGAATTCACAGTAGGCCTGTTCGTGCGACGTCCAGCTAACCACAGTTTCGAAGCCTGAATTCTGATCATCTTTTGCTACATTTCCGAGCAGTGGCGTGCAAAATAATGATGATGTTCAGTACATTGGTAGTGCATGATTTCGTAAAACCACAGGATCGGATACATTGGTAATCCGATCCTGTGGTTTTCCCGCTACGTAAGGGAAAGCGCCTACGGCGTAGGCACCCGTTGGGCGGCTTCCTGGCAGTGAATGAGTTAAGAACCAGTGCTATAGGCGCCTAACAAACCATACGAGAATAGCCGTTAAGTGCCACTAGTTCCCCTTATCACCTCATTATGACCATGACGCCAGTTAACCTTGTAACACATACTTTAAGGCTCTTGTAACAGAGCCCATATTCCAACTAATGCTGACTAGTATTGTTAGGGTCCTATATATTGTACTCATGTGTCAGCATCTCAATTAGGTAATGGCACTAATGGCGTATCATTATGCTGGATAATCCACTTTAATACAGGCTTTTTACGCGACTCTTCTTCTAAGGTTATTTACACCAAAACCCAATTCGTCGGCACATCACGAGCTTAAATTAAACATGTTAAATACCGTCCTATACTCGTATTCCAGATTAGCAAAGTTTTCAACAAATAGTGTTTCTGACGTGGCCTTCCATCGATTACTGCCCACGGGCGCCTGTCAAATGCAGCGCTTACGCATAATCTATCCTATAGTTAATGAATACATTGTATCTGTTTCTAAGGGTTACCTATCTGAATCACTAAAATAGTTTCTTAACAGTATCGTTTGTCCGAATTTTCATTTGTTCTAAACCCATTTTTCTCTGAAGCCATATTTTCAGGATTATCATAAAACAAAAATAACCTAACTTAATGGGTTATATATGATTAAAAAAAAACTAAAGCTTTGGGGTGTTCGAGAAAATTGGACTTCTCGGACAAACGTAACTAAATTTAGTGATTGCGTAACTGGGATGTCACGGTACTTAGACTCGAATTCCGATTAATCGTAACTTCCAATTGATTATTCACCACCGGCTTTGACTCCCACTCCGCATTCGAATACATTTCAATCGGAGTTTTATCGGAGCTGAATGCATCGCATACCAACAAAAGGGCCAACATTTTTTTTTACCTGTGTGTTGCCTTGCAAATTCATTAATTATATTAGATTTAGATTTTAATCGGACAAAACGTCTGCGTTTCTTCGTTTATCTGGTTTGTCAAAAGGATATATTTTACTTTAGTGCTTATCAAACATAACAATACATTTTTTTTTGGTTTCACAAAGGTTGTCCTTGAAATTTGAAAACTCCAGCTCCGATTCCTTTTCACATTAAGTCGTCTCCGTAACATACCTAATTAGTAAAGCGTTTGGCACTCCTCTCTGAGGACACCACCCCGGTGTCTAGTTCTAGACAGAAGCGAGGCTTGGCTCGTTATTTACAAGAAATGTTTTTGATGGGATCATCAGCCTCTAGCATAGTCTTTCTTCGACTTCATTGTGCCGGTTGGCGACCACCTAATTTAGTGTGCCGGTTTGCGACCACACTTGGATGAGTTGGTGAACTGAAAGGATATTTTCTCGTTTTATTAGGAAGTCTCAAAATTTAAAACTACCAAAACAGTAGCATACGTCATATAAATAGGGTCTGCAAAATTGTTATTATCTGTAATTGAAGAAACCTTCTCCTTTAGGTGGTCGCTAATTGAAGCCGACCGCAAAAATGGCATACTGACGAATCTACGGTGACTCTTATTTATTTTCAAACAAAACAAATATTTAACTCCGCAAATGAAAAGAAAAGCAGCAAACATCGTATGATTTTTAAACGCAAACCCGCCACATGTAAGCTATATTATATTTTGTTGCTACGGTGCTACCACCAAAATGTCTAAGTTACTTACGCCACCAATCCCTAATCTCACATAAAAACACACTCAATTCCCGAATAATAAAGGTCAAATTTGTCAAAACAGAGGTTCCCGTTATGTTTGCGGGAGGAAAGTGGGTCAGAAGGGAGTTTTATGGGGAAAGCCCGAGCTATATCTCTATAATCTTACCTAGTTAAAGTTGGTATCGCAATCGATATTTGTCTACGAGGGCAGGTACAACTGGCGTGGGGTGTTATTTCGCGTTGGAAAATTTGGTAGACATATTTTTCAATGTAAATTGAATAAGTTTGAGCCGTAAGCGACTTAACGATTGCTTTTCAAATGTGGAAGGGGATCATCCAGATTTGCATTACTTTTTTTTATATAAATTGTTTTTCACTTTATTTTTTATCATAGTAATCGGATTATTTCTTCGCCTCGCGAGGTTTTATCAAGTGTTGGACAAATTACCGTTTGCGTCCATTCTGATAGGATTATTTAAGGTTTCGTCTAATTTTTTAGACAGCAGATAAAACTTACACTTATCTATAGTTAGGCTCCTCTAATCATTTTGTCATGAAAAGAAAAACTAAGAGTTCCAGTCAAATAAAAATGAGATAATCCATAATATTAAGAGGGGAAAGGAAGCTATAACGGACCCTGTGGGTAAAACGGACCGGGCTAATAACTTTCATACTGTTAACGCCATCTATTTCTTAACTTGACAGTCACCTCTTACTCAGTGTTGGTCAATGTTCTTGGAGCTGCCATGCAGCGGCACACTTTTTTATCAAAGTTAGTTAATTTTTGTGTATTTTGATGTAAAGACAGCAAATTTTGATCTGCCTTCACTTTTATCACGTTAACGATATCGGGGTGTTTTAGTAATTATATGAAATATTGTTTTTTTAACTTAATTCTAACGATAAATAAAATGAGCAAGCTCCTGCATAATCTTAGTCTCAAAATAATTTATCGTTTACCTGCCTACCGAAAAGGCAAAACGTCCGTTTTGCCTTTTCACCTAGAAAAGCAGCAAATACACAAGAAGGAAAAGAAAAGGGAGGAAGGAAAATCTACAAAAAAGAACCATAAAAAGAAAAGCTAAGATTCATCTAGCGAAGATGAGGAAGACTTGCGATGTTTCTATTGTTCTCATTTATTTTCTGAATCAACAGAAGGGTGGGTTTAGTGCTCCGCATGTTCTTTATGGGTACACTGTAGTTGTGCTGGTGTTAAAAGACAATGATGAAGATTTTAGGGTTTGCGAAAGGTGTGCAGTTGAATAAGTACATAGAATATTTTTGAAGTGAAAACTTCTTTAGCGGCGCTGAGCACTTTTTGGGATGAGGAAAAATTGTTAAATACGCGACAGAGTTTTGTGACGACAGATGTGAAGGAGGTCACTTTTTGCTGCTAGCCGATTCGACTTCATTCAAAACTGAACGCTATTCGTAAGAGTATAAAGCCGTTAAACAGTTTTTGCAATAGCATATTCTGCAAATAAATTTGTAATGTTGCCAACGCGTCCTTCACCGTTTTGCTATTGAGAAAATTCGAATAGTTCGAATTTGAGCGTTATTCCTAAAGAGATAAAGTTTAGAAAAATATTTACCAACGGCAAAAACAAATTGATATTTTGGTCGCCACCGTGCACCGCCATCTGCTGTTCTTGCAAATTCGAATAGTTCGAATTTAGACGTTATTCCTAAAGAGATAAAGCTTTGAAATATATTTGGCAATGGCAAAAACAAATTGGTATTGTGTTTGCCGCCGCCCCGCCCGTCGGCGCGCCGGACCCCGGCACCGTTGCGCCGCGGCCAGGCCTTTAAAACGTTATAAAATGAACCGGAATTATAACGGTATATTCCGTTAGTGTTCGAAAATTACGTTATAACAAAATCAATATTCTCCATAACGATATAAATACCGTAACAGAATGAATAACAGAACGATATATAATAACGTTATAATATCGTTTTAAAATGCGAGCCGCGCGCTACGGCTGCGCCGTTGCCGCTCTGTGCCAATGCCAACATGCCACCACGTGGGCCGTAGCGCGACGTGCGACGTTGCCGTTATGTTATTCTAGCTTCTAAATCTTATTAATGCTTGTTTACCTCGATCATTTGCAAATTGGTTGTGAATTGTGAATATTTGGTTGGTTGCGACGATAAATGGCGGAATAAAAATGGGACGCAGGAAACGCAACGCTGTCCACAGATTCGTGGACTTGCTCATAAATAAAAAGAAAGAGTGCCAATCTTAATAGCCCCTAGGTAAACACTATTACAATATGTAAGAGGGTCAATATTTTTTATGTTAATTGTTTGTCTCGGCACTAAATCGCAGACTCCCAGTATTAGGACCTATTCCAAACAAGCCCTACGACCGACGGTGTTGCCGTGCGCAAAAAATTATGCATAGGTATGTTGGTATGTGCTTTTGTTCATTAATCGTAATAAAATTAAAATATACTTTTAGTTTCCGACATTTTATTTTATTTTTGATTTAGAGCCATTCCGAAAACGACAAGTTAAATAAAATCTAATTATGAAACCAAAGAATGTGTGAATTTTCGATTCCGGTTCTTCGCCATAATCTGTCTAGATAGGTTCGCGATAGATAGGGGAGACCAAGGACGGTTGGTACACATAAATATGTTTCGATCCTCCTTTTCTTACGATTCATCCTCCTTTTCTAATTAATCCTTAGTCACTAAATATTTATATAAATAACTAGCTGTTGCCAGCGACTTCGTTCGCGTGGAACTTGTTATGGTCTTAGAAAAAATATTGCTATTAAATTATGTTCGGTGCAAGCTATTTATCGCTGTCCCAAACAAACTTCTACCATCTTAAAGATATACAAAAACTATCCTATATCCTTCCAAGGGTCTCAAATTATCTGTACGGGAAATTTCATCTAAATCCGTTCAGGGATTAGACCTACGTAAAAGGTAACAGTGCGATGAGTTCGTTAGTTTAAATTGATAAATCTAAATTGAAAACTTCGTTTTTACAAACATAAATATCTTAAGAATCATCAACAGACGTTTTCATACAGTATTAAAGAAAAATATATTTTTATATGTCTACTAAGCTACATTACTGTTATAATAATAAGTACCCAATGTTGATTAAATCTGTTCGATTCTGGGAGCATCGCAGTTCTAACCTAACCTATCCTACATTTCTGGTAACTGTTCAAATCTTACTTTAAAAAAGGTCTTGCTCTCTATACAACCTTCAAACCTTTTAACTCTCTTAGGGGATTAATAAAAAAAACGCTGAAATCGTTTTCTAATCATTAAACAAACGGTCCATAACCTAAGTAATAAATCTATTATTTTAAAAATATCTTGCTCTTCGTATAAACTTTGAACCCCCTAGAAACCCTCTTGGGGGATGAATTTCAAAAACATTGAAATGTATTTTTTAGTTTTAAACAAACCGTCTAAAATCGTAGTTACACTAATGTTTTACTTTAAAATTGTCTTGACCCTATACGGCCTTCGAATCCCCTTTAAACACTCTTAGGTGATGAATAAAAAAATCTACTAATCTGCTCTCTCTATTTTAAGACCAAAATTAAAAAATCTTACTTAAAAAATTACTTTTCCCTCCATATAAACTTGGAAGCCCCATTAACGCCTATAGGGGATGAATTAAAAAAAAACTCTGAAATCAGTTTTGTTGTCTTTTAACATACAGACTAAGACTGACATTAGAAATATCTTACTATATTTTCTTGCTCTCCATATAAACCTTGAATACCGTTTTAACACTTTTAACCCCCTTAGGGGTGGTATTTTTCCAAGACGATGAAAGGATTTTTTTTTTCTAATAAGTAATCCTACCACAAAGTTGCCCATCTCTACCTCAAAAAAAATGTTTCTCATCCTAATCTTGCATAAGTACCTTTTTAACCCCCTTAGGGATGGAATTTTCTAACACGTTAAAAGTACTAACTGTTTTTCTATTCTAATAAGTAATCTTTCTACAACGTTTCAAATCTCAAGCTCAAAAAAAGTGTTTCTCATACAAACCTTTCACCCCTATTTAACCCCCTTAGGGGTGGAATTTTCTAAAACGCTGACAGTCCTTTTTTGTATTGTATTTAGTAATCTTTCTACAAAGTTTGAAGTTTCTAGCTCAAAAAATAAAGTTCCCTCCTACAAACTTTGCACCTCTATTTAACCGCCTTAGGGATGAAATTTTCTAAAACACAGAAAGTACTTTTTTCTATTCTAATAAGTAATCTTTCTACAAAGTTTCAAGTCTCTAGTTCAAAAAATAATGTTTCCCCCATACAAACATTGCACCCCTGTCCCCTACTTAACCCCCTTAGGAGTGGAATTTTCTAAAACGCTGCAAGAACTTTTTATGCATCTTAATAAGTAATCTTCCTACAAAGTTTCAAGTCTCTAGTTAAAAAAAAAGTTTCCCTCATACAAACTTTGCACCCCTATTTAACCCCCTTAGGGGTGGGATTTCCAAAAATTCCATCTTGTCCCTTCTTTTTAGTCCCAGTAGTTTCGGCTGTGCGTTGATGAATTAGTCAGGAAGTCTTCTTTTACATATATAGATAAATCAAATTTCTCATTTTCTCCACCTCATTTTAAGCATCTTAGCTGACCATCCATCCGTAATGTGCGTGCTGGTGCCATGAAACCGGTTTAATTTATTTAAACTTTGTGACACAATACAAAAAAAAGTATATATGGTGGACTTAATGCCATAAGGCATTCTCTACCAGTCAACCAACGGGCTAAGCAGAAACATTTAATGCAGGCATTTAAATTATTAATAA
Source organism: Epinotia ramella (assembly GCA_947578815.1). Classification (NCBI taxonomy): domain Eukaryota; kingdom Metazoa; phylum Arthropoda; class Insecta; order Lepidoptera; family Tortricidae; genus Epinotia; species Epinotia ramella. The sequence continues at coordinate 22,308,811 of OX388206.1, forward strand.
TTTACCATGTTGTAACAATGCCATTAATATCTGGGGGCACGGCAGTGCCCCCGCCAAGTCGAGCGCGAAGCAAACACTGCCGTACCATCCTTCACTGGAACCATTTCGCCACATTTTCAGGCCCCTATTTGAGAACCTCTAGATAAGACCAGAATGCAGAAATTTTCGTCATCCAGTAAGCTATAATCACATACTTAAAATCCAAAATGTCAAGTCTGTAGGTCATTTAGTTCCGAAGTTAAGCGAAAGCAAAGTTTCGCATTTATGACACTCACTCATGATCATCAAAATAGAACTAGTACTTCCCATAAACTCAGAGAGCTGAAATTTGGTACAGAGTTAGGGTTTAATGGCCACATAAAGGGAAAACTATAAAAAATTGCTATTTCAACCCAGTTTTCTAGATACACCAACTGTATACATTACTTTGTAATCCTATACAAATATATAGGATTACAAAGTTACATTTGCAGTGAATGGGAAAATTCAAAAGCAAGAATGGGCCTGCATTCATAGTTTGTATGTATGGATAACACATTAACCTTCAAAAAGAAGTGAGATTCCATAAAAAACACTCCATGTAAAAAAGAGGCCAAGTCTCGAAACTCTTCCACCGTAAAAAGTTGTGAGATATTTCGTAGAGCCAAGTTTCAGGCATTCTTATTAATCTTTATTTGCTTGCTTGACGACCGGTTAGCCTAGTGGGTAGTGACGCTGCCTACGAAGCTGAAGGTCCTGGGTTCGAATCCCGGTAAGGGCAAATAATTGTGTGATGAGCATGAATATTTGTTTCTGAGTCATGGAAGTTTTCTATGTATTTAAGTATTTATATCTATTTAGATTTAGATTTAGATTTATTTATTTCACAATATACAATTACAATATAAATTAAAGCTAGCTTAATCTATATGAATTTATATTATGATCGTCAAAGAGAATAAGAATTGTAGTTAAATGTCAAGTTGCATTTGGTTTAAATTATAGTCACAATTAATTAATAGGCAAAAGTAAATAAATGACTAAGATAATATCACATAAAGAACGTCAGATTACAAACTATACTTAAACGAAAAATTCAAAAAATACAAATAACGATATAGTTTACAATGTCAAAAACAGTGATATTATTAATGTTTAATGTCCATAAATTCCTTTACTGAATATAATGCGTTTTTCAATAAAAAGTTTCTCAGTTGGCGTTCGAATGTTTCGTCAGATGACTCTGTTCGCAATGCGGCGGGTAGTCGTTCGTAATAGGTTGGGCCTATCACTCGAGGATTCCTACATGAAAGTGCCATGCGACGCGGGACCGTTCTGAGTCTCCCTGTTGATCGGAGCTGTTTGCCCGTGACCTCAACACGCTTGAACATTGGCAGATTCTTTCTCACGAACATCAACACTTCATATATGTACAGTGAGTAGTGCGTCATGAGGCCGTTACTTTCAAAAAGTTTCTTACACGGATGCCTGTGCTTTACTCCAGCCAGTATTCGAATAGCGCGTTTTTGGAGTATGAATACTCGATTGGCATCCGTAGAATTGCCCCATATCACTATACCGTATGATATTAACGAGTGGAAATTTGAAAAATATACGGACCGTAACGACTTTTTGGATATCAGCGGCTTTAGCTTTTTTAGAGCAAATACAGCACTGCTCAGTCTACCACACAGCTGGTCAACATGGCCCTTCCAGTTAAGGTTCGAATCAAGTGTAAAGCCCAGAAATTTGCACTCGTTACATAATGGCATCGGACCATCAGCAATGCACAGGGGCGCTGTGGAGTTACGACCTGAGAAAAGCATGATATTTGATTTAGCGAGATTCAAGAGCAAGCCATTTAAGGAAAACCACGTCTGCAGTTGGCAACATGCCTCGCGGATCCTTTCAGCAAGCTGCTCATGAGTCCTTGCGCTAACTACGACAGTTGTGTCATCAGCGAATAATATTATATATATCGTCGTCTAGTACCCATAACACAAGCCTTACTGAGCTTACTATGGGACTAGGTCGATTTGTGTAAGATTGTCCCTTAATATTTATTTATTTATTGCTAAATAAAATTTTGTGACTTGGCAATCACACAATACTACATAATTTTAGGTAAGTATGCAAAAATCTATATATACAGTTAAGTTGTGTGATTGCCACGTTGCAGAATTTTATTTAACAAGCAAAAACATTCCATGTAAAAAAGAGGCCAAGTCTCGAAACTCTTCCACCGTAAAAAGTTGTGAGATATTTCGTAGAGCCAAGTCTTAGGCATTCTTTAATCTTTATTTGCTTGTTAAATAAAATTCTGTAACTTGGCAATCACACAACTTTCCTGCATTAATGGATTTCTGCATACCTAAAGCTATGTAGTATTGTGTGATTGCCAAGTCACAAAATTTTATTTAGCTAGCAAATAAAGATAAAAGAATGCCTGAGACTTGGCTCTACGAAATATCTCACAAATTTTTACGGTGGAAGAGTTTCGAGACTTGGCCTCTTTTTTATATGGCATGTTTTTTATGGGATGATGCATTTCCGATTAATGAGGCACAGAGTAGCTAAAGACAATCTGATTTGAAAATTATTAGTCAGGATATTCGTATCAGGCTACAACCTGCGCCGACAAGCCGAGCAAATCGAAAAATTCTCTATTTTATTATGACGTCGTGCACTCTAACAAACAACCTACGTTACGTAATCACATCGCTTACATTGCACGAGTAGGCTATACTGAATGCGAGAAAGGGGTAGCCTATAACGTTATTACATTATTATATCGGTTAAAAAAGTATCGGTTTTATATTAATGGTTTAGATTTATAACGTTATAATGGATATCGCTATACAGCGCGTCAAATATCGGTTTCGAGTATAGCGGTTTTAGGAATAATAACGTTATAAATGATAGCGCTATACGAAAATAGCGCTATTTAAAGGCCTGGCCGCGGCGGCGCGTTGGGCCCGTCGCACCCAACGCGCCCGCGGGCCGTCCGCCTAAATAATGATAATTGTTTATTGCGTCAAATTCATTTTTAGGGTGACACCGTAAGATGTCACGTGACCTGATCGAAAAACTGTTACAATGTTATTGAGTTTTCACTTCTGCCGGCACTCCCGGTCTTTTTTTGTTCTTATTTTGCCATATGTCCATGTTACCTTCATACGTGGTTCATTTTACCGTCACGTGTAGACAAAATGGACCAAACCGAGGGTTTCTCTATCTGTGATACAATTGAAGTGTTTTTTAATAATGAGCTTGATTATTAAATGCTCAACTATATAACAGAACCGATTTAGATGGCATTTGGTATAGAGATAGTTTGAGTCACGGGGAAGGACATAGAATAGTTTTTATCCCGGCAATCAACCCTTAAGGGGGTGAAATGGGGGGTAAAATAATGTATGGAGCTACGAGCTAAACGAGTTCCACGCGGACAGAGGACAGAAGCTAGTTAACCATACATTAACTTTTTTGAATCGGCTTAATCATGCCTATTCTAAATTCAAATATTTATTCTGCAAGTAGGCATCTACGGCATACAGCTACATGGCAGAGCTTACAAGTACAATTAATTAACAATGGTATCATTATTGAGTGACTTGAATACATAGCAAAAATGAAAACAAAGACATATACCTGGGCACACATGATACGAGAGATATATCGGCATATTTTTATCTGCTGCTCCAATAGCTATCGTAAATTCTTAACACGAAAATGAAATAACGATACAACGAACCTCCTTTTGAAACTCGATTTTATTAATATTCCGAGAGACACGAGCCCATCTGTATCTATCCTTACGTATCCAATTACCAATTCATCATCAATATCATCATCATCATCATATCAGCCGAAAGACGTCCACTGCTGGACATAGACCTCCCCCAAAGAGTGCCAAAGTGACCGGTCTGCCACCCGCATCCAGCGGACTCCCGCAACCTTTACCAGGTCATCAGTCCACCTTATGAGGGGGAAGCTACCCACGCCGCGCCTTCCGGTACGTAGTCGCCACTCGAGAACCTTTCCGCCCCATCTTAGGCTAGGCTTTCCTAGGCTTTCGGCCATCGGTTCTACGTGCTATGTTACCAATTAGGTATAGTTATATACAATTCATTTCCAATTGTGATTGCTGCCATGAGGGTAGGAAATAGTAGCGCAAATTCCATTATATTTTATCAGGAATGCATACAGCATACAGTATAATAATGCATTTAGAATGTTGTTGGGGCTGCCACGTTGGTGTAGCGCATCCCGTATGTTCGCTGAAGCCCGCACGGATGGCTTCCAAGCAATAATGCGGAAAAAAATCGCCTCGATGCTGAATAGGCTCAGGGGTAGTACCAACAGCATTCTGGGTGTAATTTCTGAACGTTATGACTGCCCAATTTTAATGCACTGGGTTGGTCAAATTAGGGCATTTGCTCCTTTTAGATATAAATAATTATTGTGTTATACTAATATAAGTTTTTAAGTCGTACTAACAATCTATGGATGTAACTATACTTATATCCGAAATAAAGATTTAATAATAATAATATAAATTAAATCATAAGCTAAGCTTACATCTAGCTCCTTAACTTAAATAGGTCAAGTGTGAACTCCTTTCATCTGGATAGATTGCAACTTTTCCCGCACTAGTCTATCGGATTGCGATACCTAGGTGTTATAAAAGTTTTACTGGAAGGTCTTAAAAGTACGAAGATAAAATATAATATGAAAGAACTTCGTGATTAATGGTAGATTTCGAAACTTCAAATTATGCATAGATCTCTTAAACCCGTACTATGATTCAAACTTTTAATGTATGCTTTTATTTGAAAATACGGGTTGATATTAATGGCCGTATTCATAAACTTTCAACAACCCTATCTTAGCTAAAAAGCCGTTAAAATTCGTTTTTCTTTAAATTTGTCTGTCGTTCTGACATTTGTTTTTATTTAAGTATCAAAAGTTTGTTAAATTTTATGAATAACCCCATAATTTAAAGTGGGCGCCATAAAATTAAAGATGGCTGACGGAGGAGTTTGTACCTATCAAAAACTTAGAGCTATTTACTTAACTAGTTAAGTTGGTGCTTGTGTCCTGCGTGTCCACATTTACCTGAGACATTTTTTTTCCATCAATCTGCCCCACTTACAGACTTTGTTTAATTTAGGACTGAGTCGATTTGTATGAGATTGACAAAAAAACATGAAATTAACACTTTCACTGCTAGGAACCCACCTATAGCGAGCGCCTACGCCGTAGGCGCTTTCCGCTAAGTAGCGGGCAACCCAAGGGATCGGCTACAAACGTAGCGTGTAGCGATTATTGCCAGTAAATATGTTAATAAAATGCGACTTCCGTATAAAAAGGTCTCCATTCGTCGTTGCGGTATCATTTTTAGTCGAGATATTCTACGAAAACAGGGGTGACTTAATTCTGTTGCGGCCGCCGCTTATCACGGCACTCTGAATAAATATGTTGGAATAATTCTCTCTGTCACCTCCGCCTACTGCCGCCCACAAAGGCCTATTATCTCGCAACCTTTCCTGATTTTCCGATTGACTATCACTTTGACCGGAACGCTGTCAGTCTCCGGGCAGTCTACTTAATCTCGGCTCTGGGGATTTACAACGAATTATCCTCGTATTTATTGAATGGGATGCGTGATATTGAAAGTGTAATATTGATAGTGTAATATTGATATTGTAATATTGATAGTATAATTCGCTCCGTTTCAGCTTGCGCTCTCCACTACAAGTCGCAATTCTCAACCGATTCTCGTGAAATTTTGTGAGCAAGGTCCATAATAGGCATGCGTCCTCATGTTCAAATTGATAACGTAGTGGTGCTAAATGGATAGTAAACCATCAAATTATCGTAATAAAGTATAAATTATAATAAAATGTAATTAAAATCATAAAAAGATAAACCTTGAAAGTTTAGAAAAATGATGCATTTTTTTTTATTGTCCAAGAGTAAATTTAAAGCTGCCAATAGAATCCTTACGCTTTTATAGAAACAAAATTTTACAACAACTATGTACTTAAACGCAGTATTTCGCGACCGATACAACTATTTATCGGATTTTCCATACAATGGTACAACTACTTTGTACATGTGACGTCATACGTGGGTACGTCATCAGTATGAAGCGTTTTCCGCTGCCGCCAGCGACGTCAATTTTTGTCTCAAATTTTTGGGTATTTATGTTCTTCAATTGTAGTTGCTCCCATACAAACATAATGTTCCTCTCAAAAAACTGGTTCGAATGGCATCGTAAAAAAATTTTAGTCCGCATCCCTATTATATGTATTTTTTCGATCTCAGTACCTACTTCGAATGGTTTTCTAACCTATTAACGAGGTATACAGCGCACAGAGCGCCTAGTAGGTGTTTGTTGTTCGATTGGACTCGTTAATCGCCTTAAGGAATGAATACTACGCGTGTACAAAATAGCAAAGATGCTATTAGACATCCATTCCATTTTAAGAGATGATTTCCATCTTATTTCCGTTCCAGGAATACCATATAACTCCTACGCTACGACTAGGCTGTCAGCATAAGTCTTACTCAGCTGACCTTTAACCTATAATCTTAGCATCCGCTCTATGATCAAATTATCGTTTCCCAGTCGTCCCACATCTTCTGAAAACTAATAGCAGTATTACATGTTACGTATATTAACACATTCAGTGCCGGGAATCCGACTAGCGGACGCCTACGCCGTAGTCGTTTTCCGCTACATACGAGAAAAAGATCCGAGCGTAGCGCGTAACGATTCTTGGCAGTGAATGAGTTAAGCAGAAATCCTCCCCGCCTGTCCTTAATTCATTTCCTTAAAGCGTAAAAGTCTAGTGTACCTAACTTAGTATTAGCAATACTAAGAAATCGTCTGTAATAGGCATGATGCCTCATGTTCAAATTGATAACGTAGTGATGCTAAATGGATAGTAAACCATCAAATTATCGTAATAAAGTATAAATTATAAAATATAATTAAAATCATAAAAAGATATTAACCTTGAAAGTTTAGAAAAAATATGCATTCTTTTTAAATGTCCAAGAGTAAATTAAAAGCTACCAATAGAATCCTTACGCTTTTCTAGAAACAAAATTGTATGACAACTATGTACTTAAAATTAATTGTTGTTTCGCGATCGAAACAACAATTTACCTGATTTTCCATACTACGATTAGTACAAATGTACAAATGTGACGTCATACTTGTATAGACACACAGTATGAAGCGTTTTGCACTGCCGCCAGCGAGGTCAATCTTTGTCTCAATTTTTTAGGTATTTATGTTCTTTAATGGTAGTTGCTCCCATACAAACACTTGTTCCTCTCCAAAAACTGGTTCGAATGACGTCACAAAAAATCTTAGTCATCATCCCTATTGCATTTCAAGTCACCGTTATTATGTCACGAGTCCCAGCTTCCTATAAAAAGAGTAAATAAAACAAAGTGATTAAATGGAATTAAGCTCGAATATTTAAAGGAAGAGAGAAGCATTTGTTTTGTTCGTTTTATTTTGAAACTACCTTCTGCCCGCAACTTCGTCCGCGTGGGTCACGTTTATATCTTTGCTACAAACGAACTTTCGCCCCCCCAACTTTCTTGGAGGTGTCGTGAATGACAGTAGGATATTTAATATTCTTGTGTAGGATTGTATCTAGTGTAGTTTTAGTAATCAACCTAATTAAGTTAATGCGGATTAGTTACCTGTCGGTGTCATTACTGACTATAATTGGATTGTTCACTTGATTGACCCAGCATTAAGGGCTAGGCATTAAGCATATAGTATACCTATAGTGCCATTATAATTACACTATGTATACATCATCATGTTTAATCAGTATGCAAAATAACGCAACAACGAGCTATGTTGGCGTTTTACTGATTAATTAATTAATTTCATGTACATATACATAAGTACAGGCTTTGATATCCTTCTATCTTACTAATATCCTACTAATATTATAAATGTGAAAGTTTGGATGTTTGGATCTTTAGATGTTTAGATGTTTGTTACTCAATCATGCTCAACCGATTTGGATGAAAATTTGCACGAACATAACTATGTTAATAAACTTATAGCCTGTATTTTTTAATCCATAAACCAGGTTATATTTTTATAGGATATTTTTTATCCCGGGTCCACGCAGACAAAGCGGAAAGGAAGCATGTATAATTATAATTGTTAATTGCAATTAAGTTAACGAAATAATTCATCTTGTTAAAACGGCTAGGCCCAGGTGGGCGTTATCGCTAATGAAACAAAAATATTTTTTATTGGCCTTTGTAGCAAGTACCTACTTTTCTCTGGTCGCACTTAATTTTGTTGTACCTAGTCGGTTATTATACAGTATGAGGGGGTAGAGGGCAAATCCCGTTGTATGCCTGGAGATGAGAATTTAAATGGCTATCAGATTCAATGGTTTCCTGGAAGAAAGGATTTAGTGCCGAATCTTCTTAACAATCAGCCTATTTTTAGGGTTTTAATGGTGCTGTCGTAGTTCCATAAAATTCATTTGCAAAATCCGTTCCTAAAAAAATCTATGTAAGTATTTTTTAAGTAAAACTTATGTCCTTCCAAAAGGTTAATTCTATAAATTGGTGTTTTTTTTTTAAATTAGGTAGCGTAGACTGCAATGTAGGTGTATCTATAGAAGAGAGACGAATCTACTTTAATACCGTTCAAAATGTATTCTAGATTTATTTCAAGGACTGAGGGTTGCTAAAGTTGACTTTGCTACTGATTCAATTGACAGCATTTCAAAATATGTAAATGCCTAAATCGAATTGACATGTAAAATTCTATATTTTATTAATAAAGAATTGAATTTAATTGAAAATAATTTCGGTAACTGTTACCTGAACGACATAAACTAGGTAGTTTTCAATTTTTTTTCTCACGCGTTTTGAAGAAAATCGCGTAGTTATATAAACGTGGTATTAAACGTACTGCGTCTGTCATATGAAAGGTGTGCAAGCTGCTATACAGAGCCGTAGTACTGACGTCATAATGTACTAAAGACCTTGTGGATTTCGCTACTTTTCAATTTAAAAACTCGTGTCCCTTTATAAAATATTTTTTTGCGCACTAAATCATAAAATTGCTCAAATGATAAAAATATTGTCAATTAGCTGAAGAATTTTACCATGACTGGTTTCCGTAGAGATTTTATTTCCCTCTCCCTACCTGCTAGTGCTACTTCTAGCGACATCTTAACCCCCTTTTTCAGTCTCGGGCTAATGCAGATCGAGATCGACACAATATTCCTATTTTCCACGCGCGCTGAATGCATAATGTGAGCATTAACGATCACTTCGTTATTACAATTCTCGGAGCGACTAAGCAGATTTTATTTTTAATGCAGTTTATTAGTGTTCAATTGAATCTCTGGAAAATTCAAATTTTGTTCGATTTGAGCCAATTGGGTAGTTGCCACATGTTAAAATTGATAACGTTGCTACATGGATAAAATTGAAAACGTTGCTATATGGATACATAAGTAAACCATCAAATTATAGTAAAAAAATAGAAATTACTACATATAATAAAAGTCGTATAAAAGATAATGGACCTTGAAAGTTAAAAAAAAACATGCATTTTGTTTCAGTGTCCGAGTGTAAATTGAGAGGTACCTTACGCTTTTATAGAAACAAAATTGTATGACAACTATGGACCTAAACGCAGTATTTTACTTGATTTTCCATACAACGATTAGTAAAAATAGCAAAATGTGACATTATAATGTAATGTCAATTAGTATGAAGCATTTCGGCAGCCGCCAGCGAGGTCAATCTTTGAATGTTTTTTTTGGGTATTTATGTTCTTTAATTGTAGTTGCTCCCATACCAACATACTCTCTAAAAACTGGTTCGAATGGCATCGTAAAAAAATCATACGACACAAGCCTCTTGCTTCTATACTTTATGCAGCTAGCTGCATTTGTAAGGTCGAATAATGTACATATTATTCGCATGATTAAATTTTGAAATATCTCATAAGGGAGGGAAAAGGCGATTGCCCCAATGAAAAGATGCATACTAAAATCAAGCCCCTTTATAATAATAACAATAATAAACCATTTATTTCAGGCATCTAATGCCCATAGTTATAAATACCTTAAAGGCTAACAAACATACAATTATAAAATTAAAAATGAATTATTATTTAGGCGACGAAACCGTGTGGCATGCAGTGTGGTAGCACTGTGGTTTATGAATAACTTAAATAAAAGGAGGAACGCTAATTAACATTAAACATTTCAGTAATAATAATACATATACTATCGCATCGCATGCATTTATAAATGTTTTTGTTTGTTACTAGGTTACGACCTTTGATAAGTATCCAGTAGTTTTGACTTGTAGCTTTATTAACGGTGGTATTGAAAACGCTGCTTGTCTTCATACAAACAAAAGAAGAAGGTTTTAACAGTATCAGTAGTACCTACGTTTTCCAATTATTTTTCTTTACGCTTACTTAATCAGGGAGCAGTTTAAGACGTACTACCAACATTGTATATTCCAATTTGATTCAAATGTATTTGGCGCCCTAGTATATGCATATACTTACTTACATTTAATTAGCTCGGTGCACGTGCAACGAGCACGAAAATTTCACGTAAATCGAATCAAAATCAAATTAGATTTATAACATCTCGAAATGATCACAGGATTAAACTGTGCAAGAGCAGATTCTCCGGATAAATCCGAAACCCGAACGCTGTCAATATGGAATTAACTCGTACTAGACTCGGATTAAATAAGATTCTTGCAATGTTAAACGCACGCCCGACAGATTCAGATTCAAATTTTTATTCATAAAACACATTATTTTACATGTCAAATAGAGTAGGTAGGTACATACGTTTTATACATATCAAGGTAGTTTTAATTATAAATAGATATACAATATTTCTAAAAAAATATTAATTGACAGAGCTCTTTGAGTGCAGAAAATGGAATCTTCTCTTTCTTTCTGACCTTGTAACAGATAAATAAAACAAATGGATTTTTCTGTAGTCGATGTGAAACTATGTGGAAGTTAAGTTTTGAGGGAGATCTATGGTTAGAGGTGGATCCCTCCGAGTTTATACACTAAACTTGAAAACGTAATTAGAGACCAATAAAATAACCTTAAAATTGCCATTAAAATGAAAAACTAACCGACACTGGCTAACTACAGGGAAGAGTGTAAGAGTGTAAGTTAGCCAGTGTCGGTTATTTTTTCATTTTAATGGCAATTTTAAGGTTATTTTATTGGTCTCTAATTACGTTTTCAAGTATAGTCACCCGCGCGGCACCGCGCACATATTACAAAGAACTCAATCGAAGCCACGGGATAAAACATGGTCTATGACCGAGTCACATATGCCTATAATAATTGAGGAGTTCCGTCGATTCTTCAAGGATCTCAGAGTCACCTTCGGCACTTCATTAAATGCTACTTAAACGGAATCATATCTGATATGTACTCTGTATCATTGAGGAGTTCCATAAGTCATCATCAGTTCCACTTCACCAAATTTGTGGTTTCCGAGTGTAAACACAAAAGAAAATATCGAAATCATTACACGCGCGCCTAATAAAATTGAGGAGTTCCCTCAATTCCTCATAGATCCCATCATGTTACTGGCTTTTTGAAAACAATGGGAGCAATCTGGAATATTTACATTCAAATAAAAATAAAAAAATACGAATCGGAACATAAATGGTCTAAGGCAACAAACATTAAAAAAACAGCTGAATTGAGAACCTCCTCCTTATTTTGAAGTCGGTTAAAACTAATACAATTTCTTAATACATGAACAGCCACTGCATTGAACGAAATTCATTGAGCGCCAAACTTATATTGTTTATATATTTGATAAGCCAACGCAATGTTTAGCAGCCCGAGATGATTACTTAGTTAGCTGTTTGAACACCAAACTGAAACAAACATCAGTATTAACTGTAGCCAATTAACAAAGCAAATTTAATTAGAGTAGTCGAATTCATCATTTCGTAATGTTTACTGAAGAATAATATTGGTGTAGACACTAAATAAAATAATCAATAATGGCGTATTTTCTCGAAACAGGATTAAAAATTTAGTCAAATTGAGAAAAAAGCAACGCAAGAGGTTAAATAATCACAAAGTTATGTGTCCCAAGTTTTAAGAAGGGACATGTTCTGTCCCTTTTCCGCAAAACGCAACTTCATATGAAACGATTCTCATTTACTATGACGCTCGCAGATTGTGACGTTGTTAGAACAAGCAATATAAAAACGGTTGTAGCTTCGTAAATATTTGAGATATCTGAATGGGATCTTCGTGACTAGGCATATTTTTTTGCCTTCTTTCTTTTGGAGTAATAATAATTTTAGAGTCTTTTAAAGAACTTTGTGTTAATCCCCTGCTTTACTTTTTTCTCCATCTGACCATATATTTAATCCTTTTTCGGGAAAATTCAACATCATTGGTCATTTTATTTGGTATCTATAGCCCTATTTACACGGCCTATTGCGATTATTGTTTTCCTTAATTTCTAACGTTTCGATTTCGACACGGGTGCACCGACCGCGGTCTGAGACGATCAGTCACAGGCTCACAGCTATACCTCATTCCCAGAGCCCGTAATTTTCATGCCGATGACATCAATTTGACGTCACGCTGCATATAGGATGTCCCTAATAGTTTTATTGTAATTATTAATCATTAGCCGTCAATCATTTTAATCATGTACAAATTACTTCAAAAGTAATCTATTCACACGTGGAACAATTAATAGGAACCTACTTGATACGTGAAACGTAAATTAAACTATTTGTTTTGTTTTTATACATACACTAGCTTCTGCCCGCGACTCCGTCCGCGTGAAACTCGTTTATATCGCAGCTCCATACAAACTATTACCCCCCCCCCCCCCATGTCACCCCCTTAATGATTACGGGGATAAAAACTATCCTATGTTACTCTCCATCCCTTCAACTATCTCCACTTAAAAAAGCACGTCACTTCGTCGCTCCGTTTTGCCGCGAAAGACGGACAAACATACAAACAAACAAACACATGCACTTTCGCATTTATAATATTAGTATGGATGGATTTTATTACACGGTATCGTTACCACATTTCAATAATTACGTAGAAAACAGAATTCTTACCCTACTTGAGGTACCTATTAATTATTCCACGTGTGAATAGTTTACTTTTGAAGTAATTTTTACATGGTTAAAATGATTGACGACTAATGATCAATAATTACAATAAAAGTATTTGGGATCACCTATATGCGTGACGTCAAATTGATAAAGAAAATATTCTACTTACTAGATTTACTTAGTTCTAGCATTAAGTGCTTTTCAAACATAACAATACATTATTTTGTGATTGAAAATGGTTTTCCTTGGAATCGCATGATTAACGCACGTTATAGGGATTCAGCACAAATGGAAAATTGACAACTGGAATTACGTACACTCTTTTTTTTTTAATAAAATAGTCGATTTCATGTTAAGTTTTGATATTCATTTAAATTAGACAACATTTACTTTGCACGTATATACGAATACGAACACACATACGAATCTATTTCGTATTGGACAAAATTTCATTTGGGCTAGATTCATTTCGAACAAGAAAAAAAATGGTCATAAAAAAGTATAGACACAATTACATTTTCACATTTAAGTATTACTTTTGGTCCAAATTCAAAATGGTCATTTCGTGTTGACGATTTTGCATTTGTGCCGAATGACAGTATATCGGAATAGGTTATAAATAAATATTGATAAACAGGCAAAACGGATTTCAATGGATGAGGTCTCATGCAATTAAATCACTGTTTAGTTAATTAAATTTAATGATAATATTAACACTAATATCCACTGAATGTCTGGTCACTCTAAATTTCTTGAACTTAAGACGCTGTCAACACCAAAATGCGCTTGAGGATTTTGGATAGCGCGCACACTGTCTATTTGTATCGGAGTAAACGAGAGCTAGTGTTACTGGGCGGCCCGGTTTTTGAAATATTGATAGAATATTCTTCTTCTTCGATAGAATATTACATAAATATTGAAATTAAAAAAGGGTGGAGTATTTGTGAAATATGACTTGTTAGCAGTTTAGGTATAAATATGTTGACTTCGTGTTTTTAATTGCAGATCCATACGTCAAAAATTAAAGACAGAACCGTTTAATGTGATTTTAAGACCAATCTTTGCAATTATTTTCTATAGAGCCGATTTCGTCCAATGTATCGAGCCCGTCCACGGTCTTTGAAATATGGTGAATATTAACATATATATTTTATTTGATGTGCTAGAACGAATAGTTTTTCTTTAAAAACTGCTTAAATAACATCAATTTCACCAAATTAGCTCTTGTCAGCCTCTTAAGTAGATACGTCAAACACACATACGTCAAATTTTCGCAAACTACACCGTTAGGGGTGACAATGAATTTTGAATTATAAAGTGATTCCTTATTCAGTTTTATTCAGAAAAAAAAGAACGTTTGTTTCAGGTAACTTCGAGTTAGTCGTGCTTGGTATCAATTACAGAAGTAGAAAAATTTACTCCTGATCACGAATTAAAAATCATCCTGTATAGGCGAGATACCGTTTGTCCGCGAGGGTACTATTTTACTATGATAAAAACATTAGAATGTAGGAAATACGAGTATTTCCTACAGATTTAAGCCATGCGAGCTTTTGCACTCTTACGCGAGTCCTTAACGCTGTGGGTTCCGCAAATTCGACCCTCGCGTCAAGGACTATTATACCGGTACCGGCGTTTCTGGATTCAAGGATGAACTTGGGAAGGTTTTTTATCGATAGGTAACATTCCGTAGCGTTTCACGTTCGTACTGAAAATAAGAGTGGTTTATATTTTTTACAGCATACTACGTTATAATTGACGAGTGACGAGTTTTGAGGTTAAATTTTTAATTTTTTCTCTGTAATCAATAGTACGTACATTACTTACCTAGGGTGGTAAAACAAGCAATGTCTCATATCGCAGTTATTTGATGCCCGAACCGAAAGCAAGGAAGATAAATATGCTTTTTTTATTACATTTCAAATATGCGATCTTAGGCTTTCTTTATTACCGCCCGTGACAAGTACAACAATGAACGTCTCCCCCTGGCCAGGAAGGGGGATTTTACTACTTCTATGTGGGGGGTAATTGCTACTTTACGTCCAGGTATGTCGTAAAAAAAAAATCATCGCAGGCCAATCTACTCTTACTTACAACTAAATTTATTTATTAGAATAATTTGTCGTTTGACTTGGAAACGTATTTTACTTTTAGGTACAATCAAAATAACGTACAGATACATAAACCTGAATTAGGGACAGGATATTACCTAGTACATACTCGTGAGTATCGCTAAAGTGAGAAACATACCCCCTTATTCATAAAACTTTGCAAACCCCGGCCCTGTTATTAACTAAAGTATGTCTTATCCCTTAAGTACTTTGATAGAAGACATGAACTCTACAAGCCTCTTTTATCCAGGCATAGTCTTAAGGAGCGACCACACCGCTGCTCAAAATACGCTAACGCACCGTAAACGCAGCAAAATGTATGAAGAATACGTGACGCATTCGACACGTCAACGCGTATACGCAGTGTTACGCACCGGTGTGGTCGCTCCTTTATGACCCAGCCCCTGAGTCGGTAGGAATTTGTCGAATTTCTGAAGAATATTCGGCGAATGCCGGAATGCCTCATTATCACGTGGGCGAATAGGCTTTAAAATTTGTTGACTTTGGATATAATTCTTCATTCATAAGAAATAATAAATAGTACAATATGAAGAACATCTTAAAGTAAACAAAAGGGGTTAGCTAAATCCAACAGCAAGTTATGTCTTTCATCGTTAAGCTCAATATTTTAAAGGGGAGAGTCAAAAATTCGGAATAGTTCGAAAGTAAAATTTATTTCGAAATAAATTGGAAATATTAAAATTCCCCACTAAACCATCCTGAGGGCATTGTCAGAGAGATTTGATTGCCATTACATGAATCATTGTCATTTGATTCACGTAGTGGCAAACAAATCCCAGTAATTAATTTAATATAAAAAAAAAAAAAAACATAATTAGATATATTGTATAGTAGTATAGTATATTGTGTAATGTAACAAGCTAATTATAATTATTTCATGTTATTCCTCGCCTTGTAATATGATCCCAGTTGGTCGAAATAAATGATTTTTATTTATTTATTTTATTTAAACCCCAGGAAAAGATGGAAATTAGACAAATCCTGTCCAGTCCTGAACAACCTAAATTTCCTTCAGCGAAACGTGGTTTTCAGAATTATGCAATCCTGTAATAATGTGCTTTGGACAAATAATTTTTCGGAATTATGTAGTGTACCTACCCACCCAACCTTTCAAATAAGTGACGCGGTCAGAACTTCATTTTGGAAATCACGACGGGACAGTACTTTACGTCGACATTTTTGGTGAAGGTAGTTTCCACTTCATGTGACCACTAAATATACTGACCGAATTAGGTCCCTTCATGTGGTACCACCACAAATGTTGAATCAACGGGTCCATCTGGGAATTAACGAAGTACTTATTTACAGTAGAATTATTTGGGGTTCACCACTGACAGATAGTTTGCCTTCATTTAATTTTCAACTTTAACCTCATACAAATTAAGTAGTTATTTCTAAATCGGTAGACGTGGGTAACAGTATTCTGAAAATTGCTTTATTTGTATGCTATTAAAGTTGAAAATTAAATGAAGGCAAACTATCTGTCAGTGGTTAACTAACAGTAATCTTACTGTACTAGCCGCAGCTGCAGCGACCCCGGCAACGCCCTCGAGGTGATGAGGTTAGGTGTGACGGTGTTCAGTTCATTTCTGAAAATCGAGCCCCTCTTGAGAGGTTTCCGAGCGATCTTCTTGATTATGGACTTCCATTTTTATTTTAATCGTATGGCATACATTATTTTGGCATTTTAAAGTTTGTCACTCTTTATAGTACCACCCAGGGAACACGTGCAGGGTTGTGGTAGGTAGCTCCTACGAACGCGAGGCCTCTAACTCGGCTTAACGACTACTGTCACAGACAGCAGCCGGGATCAACTGCTTAGCGTGCCTTCCAAAGCACGGAAGCGCTCATTTATATTCTCAAACATCAGGCCGTCACCCATCCAAAGACCATCCATCAGATGCCATCCTTGCTTAACCTGCGTTATCGTTTCCGGCTCGCCGTCGCTAGGGTATGAACGTTTCAATGGAATTCCATTCAGCTAGCAGTAGGAACGGATAGCCCTGTGAGAGTTATAGTTTTAGTTCGATAGCACGATTCAGAACATTCAAAACTCACAGTCTGCCCTCTCGTTAGAGGACGCGCCCGGGGCCAGGTAAACTATCCTTCTCGCTTCATCAATCTCTGGCTGTGTCTCTCTCTCTCTGTATGTATCCCTATTTCGCCATCATACCTTCCTAATCATAGAAGAGCCTATACGCAGCTATAGCAGTAACTGGATAAGCGCTTCGCTTATATTTTGCTCGAAAAGGGCTTCATAATGCGCAGACATACAGAGCTGTAATAGCCTGTGTTACGCCCACGGGCGTAATGGTTTTTTCCTTAAATTGTATCTGTCACTCATGCGGCAGTTACAAAGCAAAGAGGTTTTATATCAATTACGATGTCTGAAAACGTATCTATAAATAAATTTAAACTTAAAAAACTACTTAAACATGTTTAACTGAATTATTTACAGATTTAATATGTAGTTATTTAGTGTATGTAAAATATTTTTAAGTGTTTTCAAATCGTGGCTGTATACCGAAGGGTCTTTGCCATACGCGCCTCACGTCAAATTCAACAAAATGGACGACTGACATGTTGCAGTTTTTATTACGATTTGAATTAATTTCATCTCAAAATGTATTTGTTTCCTCGCAAATGTGATGAAAAACATTGTGTATAACACGGGCGCAAGAATATTGCAAACTCGAGTCATCAAAAGCCCTCCGCCTTCGGCGTCGGGCTTCTGATAGACTCTTGTTCGCAATATTCCACTTACGCCCCTCGTTAAACAATGTACTATTATGTGTGTTACCATTTGTTATCTTTTCAGGTCACAGAGCACATACGGTGTTCGTCGGTGTACATGTACCGGCCCGGAGACACTCGCATCGGAAGCACAAACATCACCATCGCAATGGGGAGGACGACGATCGACCTGGTACGTAACGTTTCTGGTTGGTTATCACCTACGAATAACTGAGGCTCTAGTGTAAGTTGTACGGATACAAAACTTTACGATCGCGTTTGCGTTTTACCCTCAATTTGCAGAGGTGTACAAAATACTTTTAAAAAAGTATTTAAATTCAAAATGCAAATACTTTTTTAATTTAATATTTCAAATGCAAAATACAAAATACTTTTGCTTTTTGTATTTAAACACTCAATACAAAATAGGTTTCAAAATACTTTATTCAAATAAAATACTTTCAAAAAGTAATCGGAACAAAATCGAAGTCAATCTCGTTAAAAAGCGAAGCGCAACGTCATGTTTCACAGATAGTAACGTTCATTTTATTTATAACTGTCATTTTGCACATAGACTATCAAAGTTGAAGCGCCTCTAGTGGCCATTTGCCGAATCGCTGACCCATTCACTTGAAAATTTGAGTGGTAAAGGTAATACTTTCGAAACTTAGCAGTAAAAAAGTATTTTATATTTGACAAATATAAAATACATTTCGAAAAGTATTTCAAAAAAATACAGAATACTTTTAAAAAAAGTATTTTGTATTTGCATTTTAAATACAAGTATTTCAAATAAGTCACGACTGTCAATTTGTATGGGATTTGACAGCCATACGCAAACGCGGTCGTAACGTTTTGTTTCGGTAAAACTTATAATATACTAGGGCCGATGTAGGCAAACTAACGGGAATCACATCTTATATCTCGTATTCTCGATTTGTTTACTGCCTAGCTGCCAATTTTCCCCAATAATATTCCGTAATATTTCCGGCATATGACGATCGGTTAGCTTCCTAAGAAGATGAAGGTCTTGGGTTCGAATCCCAGTAAGGGCAAATATTTGTGTAATGGGCATGAATATTTGTTTCTGACTCTTGGATGTTTTCCATGTACAGTCGACAACACAGCTAAGTGACCATCGGAAATCTAATCTGACCTTAAGTGCATTGTAATAAGGTTCTAGGTTTTCACGGTATGGTTAGTTAGGTGTGTTGCTGTGTGTACAAGTATTTACATGGATTAAATATATCGTCGTCTAGTACCCATAACACAAACCATAGAACTATCTTTGGGACTAGTTCGATTTGTCTAAGGACAACCTTACAGTATTCATTTACAATTTCCGTCGGTAATCGGGTTGTACTAAAAGGGTAGCGAAGTATCGGAGACTCGCCCCAGATTTTGCTTTCACGACGGACGCCGCAATTAAGTTTCCGTCGAATCTGGATCGAGTCAATCAAGGGTGCGAGAAGAGAGAATTCGTTACCATCGCAACCACGAACTCGTCAAACTTTGAGCGTCCTTTGTTTCATCGAGTACCAATAGGACATTTTACTTTACGCCAATCAAAATACTCATACAATAGGCATGCGGCCTCATGTTCTAATTGATAACGTAGTGATGCTAAATGGATAGTAAACCATCAAATTATCGTAATAAAGTATAAATTATAAAGTGTACTTAGTTAAAATCATAAAAAGATATGACCCTTGAAAGTTTAGAAAAATTATGTTTTTTTTTATTGTCCAAGAGTAAATTTGAAGCTGCCAATAGAATCCTTACGCTTTTATAGAAACAAAATTGTATAACAACTATGTACTTAAACGCAGTATTTCGCGACCGAAATAACAATTTACCGGATTTTCCATACAATGATACAACTACTTTGTACAAGTGACGTCATACGTGTGTACGTCATCAGTATGAAGCGTTTTCCGCTGCCGCCAGCGACGTCAATGTTTGTCTCAAATTTTTGTGCATTTATGTTCTTTAATTGTAGTTGCTCCCATACAAACATTTGTTCCTCTCCAAAAACTGGTTCGAATGGCATCGTAAAAAAATCTTAGTCCGCATCCCTATTGATCAAGAATTGGAAACACTTAGACAGATAATATCAAAGATGCAAGATTCGATTTTATTTTTTTATTTTGTAAATCACGTCGGAAAATTCATAATTTCACACAATTTGGTGAAAACATGGAAAAAAAAGTAAAAAACGTTAGATTGACGTAGTTAAGTGTGCCAGACAAGGTATATCTTGTTCCTTTTATACTATAATGAAGTTATACACAATTCAATCTAGTCAATCCAATCTAGGTAGAGTATCAAAGTATGATTTGCACACTACACACACATCTAGACAAGCGAACACATAGAATTAGTTGTAGCTAATCTAAAGCCCAGGACCAATATGTGCTCATCACACAAAAAAAAATAGCTTTTACTGGGATTTGAACCCAAGACCGCTAATATCGCAAGCAGTGGTGCAGCCTACTATAGTCCGTTTTTTTTGGATTAGAAATACGGTAAACAAAGAAGCAGTCGTCGTCAACCTTTTCTGCTTGGGACAAATATTAGATGTTACGAAGTCCTTAACAGAACGAGAACTCAACAGGCCTATATTAGTTATTTTGTATTTTTCCTATGTAATAATGTAATAAATAATAAGTGCGTATTTCCACATCAATTTATTATGTAAGTAAATAAAACTATGTAAGTAGGTACTATAAAATAAAACATGTTTTTGTTTTGATAGCCTTAATGAGCCTACTTAATCACAGAGCTATGCTTTTTACGATATATGGTGATTACGCGGTGGGTGCATCTGGCGGCGGCCGCGTCGAACAATGAATATCGATAAACTATGTAGTTTAGTACAAGAGCGAGCAGCAAGAAGTAAGAGTAGAAGAGGTGCTTCGTCAAAGAGAAAACATTGATTGCACTCTATTTTTGCAAGCCACTTGACTTGGGCCTGCCTCTGGTTTGTCCATCGCAGTCCGCACACCACCACACACAGCCAAAAATAAAATCTTAATATTAAATAACAAATAGATACTCGTGTAATAAAATAATCTCGTAATCTGAGTTCAACAATTTGTTGATTACCAAGAAAACAAGAAAAATAACGTAATACGATTGACAATTTGGACAATGTCGACAGCGAAAAAAACGAACCGATCGTTTCAAACCTCTTCTTCTTTAGGTTTTTTATTATGCAACCTTTCCAGAACTGAATAACGAAATTTAAAATAACAGAGTCAAAAAATAAATACTTTCTAAATAAATATATTGTTGTAAGTATTATTTAGATATAAATAATGAAAACAATTCTATCATTTTAGGGTCGACAACAATAATGTAAGTCTTTTTTTATGGCTGTTTGAGATACTTTGACAGTTGTGTGGCATAAATTGTCTTATATAAAAGACCTCGTGCTTCGTGCTTTACCCTTCTTTCTAATGTTAAAAAAACGCACTATAGGAGTAGGTACATTCCAGTGGAAAAAAATATGGGTGAATACAACTTACTCATAAATATGTCCCATCGATAAGAGCGATTCATCGGATTCGATCAGTGGATTTAGATAGTAACGGTTTGAGATCTTGTATATCAGCAGATAAATTAACCGCAGGTCTTATACCTAGAAAAGGTTTCGTTGTAAGCAATTTGTACACGAACCAGGCATAATATGTGTTGGCAGTGAGTAGACTATTTGTCTTATTCAAGTGATTTTATATTCTGGTTAGTGTAAGTGCGCATTTTCACTGGTCGTTACAGCCAGACTTCCGTTTGCGGCCAGCTCGATCGTTGTTTTTGTTTAAGGTGAAAACAGCCATGACACCAGGGAAAATGAGCCCTATTAAGGCGCCGTAGGTTCATGGTCTTCTCTCCCTCTCACTGAGCATAAGCGTGAGCGAGATGGAAGTGCGTGCTCGGAAGCGCGGATATCATGTTTTTTAATTTTAATTTTTTGGCCGTTTAAATAAATAAAAATGTAAACACTGATTTCTCTCAAACATGATATTGCCGATTTTTAGAAGCAATTTTAATATTTATAGCTTTTGTGCATAATTTGTTACAAATATTTTAAGTGTGTTTTTGTGTGTTTTAGACCTATGTTCGTGATTTTTTTCTATCGAGCGAAATTTGCTTAATCATGTTTCGAAGCACTGATTTCCCTGCAGAAAAGCCTTAAGATTACTATTCGTATTTTTTTGAAACCATATTATTATAAACAGACGCATTATATTGTTTCAAAAACTCTGTTCGCTTAACTTCACTGAACCTACGGCGCCTTAAGGCTGGGTTTTATAAAGATCCGTTCCACCTAATTGCAGGTCAAATTTTAAGCGTTATAAAACCCGGCCTTACCTTAGCCTTATAAAGAGCGTTACTCTAGGTAAGGCCTGCAGAATTTACCCGTAAACAACAAGAAGCGAATAAAATATTAAATATATAAGCCAGCGAATAAGGCAGGGTTTCTACTTAAAATTTCATAAGTTCGTAATTTTTCACAACAAAACAAATTTAAACACGGTACATCTACCTTAGGCCAATACAATTGTGTGGGTTGATAACATTTGATTGTCAAACAAAAACATATGTCAATGTAGGTACTTCATTTTACATTAGCAGGGCCTTGTTTTTCCGGTCCGAAAGGGGTATTAGCTGATTATTATTAGACATAAAATCTAGAACCAAAGTGGTAGACGTCCTCACTCGTATAGACACGAAGAAATGGAGACGGGCTGGACACACTGTAAGATGCAACTTAAGAGAAGTGAAGACAGAAAATGATAATGTCGTACCCAAGAGACGGTAAAAGAGCAAGAGATCGCCAAGTCAAGAGGTGGGAAGAGGAAATAAAACTAACTGCAGGCCCCTACTGCACAAGAGTGGCGAGAGGTAGGAAACATTGGAAGGAGTTGGATGAGGCCTTTGCCAGTAGGCACAGAGAGCACGAACTAAGAGATTTTACTTTTTATACAAACTAATGTTCGGAATAAAGGGCAATGCAATGTAATTTAATGTAATTAGCTGATTTGAATCAAATACTGGAACAATTTTCAACTAACCAAATGAATGCTTAATTAGGGAATCAAGATCCCATTCCTAATAAATTCAATTTCATACTCGGGCTTCTAAAATTAATTACAATTAGAATTTTCTTTCAATTAATTTCACGATGTCAGAATAAACAATATTGCGCAATTCCCGAAGGCTGTACATTTCTAAAGTTTAATCAACATTTGTCCTTGATTTTCTATTTATTCACAACTTTACAACTTTATAGACTGTAGGTAGCTATCTTAAATGGCTAAGGTTGTCAGTTTGCCTCATCCACCTCGCACCTTTGAGAATTAATGACATACTTAAAAAGTGCTGTATTTTTAAAATTATTATAACAGGTCCTCATTGCAGCTCGCTTAGAAAAACGTTACACAATACTCGTTTGCGTTAAATATAATTTTTAAAGCACTTTTTATATTTTGTAGCCTCTGAGCTATCCAGACATAAACTGACGTAGCGTACTTTTCCATCAACTATTCCTCTGCATTTCTTTGAAAGGCTTATAGTCTTTAGGCCACTCTTGGGTAAGCTTTGCGCTAGATCCATTCTAATGGAACCACATCAGGTGGTTTCTAATTAGCGAGAGAGATGGCCCTGATGTACATTATAATTTTTAACGAAACAACTTACTTTATTAAATATTTATTTTCTTGTTAATTTAACGTTGGAAGTTATCACGATCAAATTTTTAACGATATGATACATACAAGTTCTTCAAAAAAAGCAAAATCAGTTGTAAACAACTACAACTTTGAAAAGTTGATAAACCCCCGACATTTTCATTTCAAAGTCCAATATCTCAAAAACGGCTGAACAGATTTTCATGAAACATGGCTAAGAACACTCGGGATAAAATTATCTATGACACAAAAAAACCCGCATTCAAATCGATCCATCCGTTTGGGAGCTACAATACCACAGATGCACAGAGAGACACGTTAAACTTATAACACCCCTCTTTTTGCGTCGGCGGTTAAAAAGACGATATGAATACGAAGGAAGTGAGGGACGAGATGACGGACGGTAAAGAGGAATGGAATACAAACACATGCAGCGCCGACCCCAAGTAAATTTGGTAAGGGCAAGCGAATAACGATAGTTCTCCAAAATAACTACAACTTAAAAAAGTTGAAAAACCCCCGACATTTTCATTTCAAAGTCCGATATCTCAAAAACGGCTGAACAGATTTTCAAGAAATATGGCTAAGAACACTCGGAATAAAATTATCTATGACACGAAAAAAACCGCATTCAAATCGGTCCATCCGTTTGGGAGCTACGATACCACAGACAGATACACAGATGACACGTTAATCTTATAACACACCTCTCTTTGCGTCGCTCGGGGGTTAAAAAGGAAGTCAGTTGTTAATAGGAGGAGGATAGTTGGTGATAGGGAGGATACTTAGGAGGAGGATATTACCCGAATTGAGGAATATCGGTTGAAACAGTGTGACTTAATGTAGAAAAACGAGTTTTTTGTGTAGCATTTTTTTATTACAATGTTATATGACAGTCTTTCTATAACTCATGAAATTTGCTTTATAATGGCATAATTTTCATAGATCTAACTTATGTAATGAAACAGAATGTAAATTTTGTGTAAACTCTCTTCGGCCTCCCCTGCTCATTCAATCCCCGAAGATAATCAATGAAGACAAACAAACATCAGAGTACGATTACTGTTAGTTTACCACTGACAGATAGTTTGCCTTCATTTAATTTTCAACTTTAATGCCATACAAATAAAGCAATTTTCAGAATACTGTTACCCACGTCTACCGATTTAGAAATAACTACTTAATTTGTATGAGGTTAAAGTTGAAAATTAAATGAAGGCAAACTATCTGTCAGTGGTAAACCCCAAATAATTATACTGTATAATAATAATAATACTACTGTATACTATATTAAAATGCGTCAACAACCTTGAAATAAACAAGCATGACACAGTACAAGGAGCGTCGTTAGCTTTGAAGTGGGTTTGTAATTCCACGCGACCTTGAAGACGATCGTCTTCTATGTATTTTCGGTTCGCGGAGTTTTCAATTTAAATGTTAAATGTAAGCATGTACCGCAATCCTATTCCTGGGTGCGCCAAAGTTCATATAAAATTGCAGCTTCGGTTATTGGATTTTCGAAATTTGTTCTCATACAATTTTATCTCATAATGATTCTATATTCATAGTTTCTATGTTTATATACTTTTATATCATAATGGTTTTTAGCAATATAGTCTTAATATCATATTTATTTCTATACATACTAGTACTTATTGCTAAATTTTGTATTAATAAACTTATCTCTGAGATCAACTAATGCCAAGATAGTGGTGTGGTAAGTTCAAGTAGGCAGTAGGGAACAGGGACTTAGGGGCAAAACCGACTCGGATCGCGGATAGGTTAGAA
Source organism: Epinotia ramella (assembly GCA_947578815.1). Classification (NCBI taxonomy): domain Eukaryota; kingdom Metazoa; phylum Arthropoda; class Insecta; order Lepidoptera; family Tortricidae; genus Epinotia; species Epinotia ramella. The sequence continues at coordinate 22,334,291 of OX388206.1, forward strand.
GATTATTTTTTTTTATAAAGGAGCGGAAAATCTTGTTTGCAAAAAAAATTAACTAGTTGTTGTTAGTTATGATTTATGATATTAGGACTAACAAAATTATGATATATGTCCATTATGAAGGAAACTGTTATCAAAAACCAAATTATGAGTTCTAGTCTGTTCTTAGTAATGACATTATGAAGAAACATTTTATGACAACTGTTCGTTATGAGTTCCGATGATAGTTACAGAAATCTAGGAACATAAAAGGTAGGAAGTAAAATATTATGAAGAGTGATGATTATGATTACAAAGCGGTATTACTAGAAAAAATCGACACATCAAGTTTATATGAGCCAATATGGACCCCCTATTCCTACTTAATATTTAATATTATATATATAAATGCAAAAGTTTAGATGTTTGTTACTCAATTAAGCAAAAACGGCTGAACGGATTAAGATGAATTTTGGTATACACATTAGTGTATAGCCTGGATTAACATATAGAATACTTTTTATCCCAAGTATCTTCCCCTAAGGGGGCAAAATGGGGGCAATAAGTTTGTGTGGAGTTATGTTATTAAACGAGTTGCACGCGGATGAAGTCGGCGGCGGGCAGAAGCTAGTTGTATTTGTATTACATTGAAGGATTAGAACACACGTTTTTTTTTATATAGAATATAAAATTATTGTTATCCTTGAATAATGAAAACAAGTGTTTATTGGACCAGAATGAAGAGCCATTAAACTGCAAGTATCGCGTAATAGTCCTTACTCTAAAATTACGAATTAAAGAGTTATTTATCCTCTTGTCTGCGGAGTATTTTGAATTCTTGATTATCTTGATATGACACAACACCAGTTCTTCGTTTATTTATCCTTACTTGACTGCTTTAAAACTTCTTCCTCAAACTAAAACTGCCAAATGAATATACTGGCGGTTTATATATCTATCAATTACTGGTCTCACAGGCAGACGGTTGGAGTTTTGAATTGTTGATAGCCAATTAAATATGATTTTGCCCGGACACAATTTCTATTGACTCAAAGCGACAAAGCCATTTCACAGAGATGTTGTTAGCAGTGATAACTGAATGTGAACAACAAGCAATAGGGGAGACCGAGGAAACAAAGGTGATTATAAACTAGACGGATTGCGCAACCTAAAAATAAACAAAACAGCATCGGTTGCTCCCAGCTACTTCTTCCGGTCAAGTTGTTTAATTACGCCACAAACTTCAATCATACAATTTTCGATGAAAGAATAAGAAATTAGCTATCGATTGGTATTAGTCTTCTAAAATGTAATTTGGGGTGTTAAACCAATTGTTTGATCAACTATTCAACGGTCTTTTTCAACTATTTAAAATTTATTTTTAAGAAGAACTGTTATTTATTTAATAAGTAGATACGTAACTATAGTATAACTTAGTGAAGGAATTAATTCTTTAGGGCCCATATTGCCTCGAGGAAGGCGACTGAGCGTCACAGAAGATGGCGAAACATGTAAGAAACACATGTAGTCGTAATTTTACGGTTATTTCCTTTTGATTTCAGCCTTATGATAATTTCTTGTCACTACAAGCATGAATCCATTTTTGCCGTCTCTATTCCTCGATAGGTCATAGTGAAAACAGATAGTCGTCTTGAATGCTGAGAGGGCGTTGTATTTTAATAACAGCTTGTGATTTAGCAATACTTTTGTTAAAAAGCGCTAATATTACCGGTAATATTCATAGATAAAGTTTTTTTTTTAATATTAAACATTAGTATTAATTATATTTAGAAGAAAATACAAAAATTACCAATTGCTGCAAATATTCAATGGTAAGTATTTACGTTCAAAAAGCGTCGACGGATGAACTGCTGTCAAGGAGATTTTATAAAATTAGCAGTATCACGAGCTGTCATTAAGACTGAATAGTGCCCGGGCACATACAGAACATTCCTTGCCGTAAGCTTTCCAAAGGGTGTCTCCGGTGGTTAACAACCGGACATGTGCATAATTCTCGTACCTACATAAATTCTAGGTACCTACGCAAGTTTATGTGACCACCTGTGGCACTTCCTTCCTTGTGACATTTTAGTATGCTCAGGTCATCAAATCATATTTATCGCATGTCTAACTTCTATCATAAAAGTAGCGATCACTGTAAGCTTCACTTTTTTACTTTTTACTATCTCGATGGAAGTGTTCCTGTGAACCCTAAACCTTACAGAATTTGGTGTTATCACTTCGTAATCATTTTTGTTTTTTCCAGTGACACCACCAGCTCAACGAGTGCAATTTATACTTGGAGAAGATATCGATGATGCCACTCTCGAGTCTCACCCTCTTTTCTCCGAAATGGAAGAGCTTGTCAAAGAAGGCGATGAGCTCGAATGGAAGGAAACAGCTCGGTGGATAAAATTTGAGGAAGACGTTGAAGAAGGTGGCAACAGATGGTCAAAACCTCACGTCGCCACCCTGTCACTTCACTCTCTCTTCGAACTACGAAGCTTAATTTTGAACGGTTCAGTCATTCTAGATGTCGACGCAAATGGCTTGGAACAGGTCGCGGATACTGTTCTAGATCATATGGTGAATGATGGGTGCTTAGGTTACGACAGTAGAGACAAGGTTAAAGACGCCTTATTAAGGAAACATAGACATCAGCACGAAAAGCGAAATCATAACAACATGTCCCGATTGCCACTGATCAGGTCTTTGGCTGATATCGGAAAGAATCACTCGTCGTGCAAAAGTAAGTTGTACTAACATTTTCTTTGTCAACCTTGTTACTCCAGATGAATTTATTAGATTGTATTCCATAGCGCATGATCTTAGTAAGGTTAACATGGATATGGCGGTACCCTAGATTTCCAGGACGGTGGGTCTCGACGCTCCAGTGCGAGTTGTCGGTCGACCTCGTCCCCCAACACCGCTCTGCTCCAGGCAGCTGACGCAAGAGGCTCCTACCTAGCCGTGCCAGGTCAGGGAAGCGTGAGAGTAGCGCTCGGCACTAACTCACGCTATAAGACCGGCACCGCTCGCACTTGATGCTATATATTGTACATATGTATTGTATTTCAAGGTTACGCTAGATGGAGTCATGTTATAATGTATTATTGTCAAACCTTGGTATTGTATTACAGTTGAAGAAGGCAGTTCGACAAGTGGACACTCCCACAAAGGAGAATTCAGTCGTTTTCTAGGCATCCCTAACGCGGGTAACCGCTCCTTACATTCGTTGTTCTTCTTGTTCGCCTTGTTTTTGTTCTTTTATAAATTCAATTATTTCTGCTACTTGTCCAATGTGATTATGTTTATTTGCTTCTTTAAATGACTTCGTCGATGTTCATGAACCAGTTAGTGGAAACATCAGTAATGAATTTGTATGTGAGACACACAGTATTCCCATTAATAGTACTTACGTCGCTTACGAATATGATTTGTAAATTAATTTACTTGGCACGTATTATCACGCAAATTTATATATGTGTAATTTATGAATGTACATCAGAACAACATGGATTCTTTTTGTAAATGATTTACTATATTTCAGGTGGCACGCAGCAAGAAGAGGGAATGGTAAAAAGTCCCAGCAGTCTTTCAATGCTTCGGAATCACAGTACAGGTGACCTTCCAATGAATGGTGATATAAACCACAAGTGCAACACGCATTTTATGCGCAAGATACCACCTGGTGCCGAGGCTTCCAACATACTCGTTGGAGAAGTAGATTTCCTAGAGAAGACTCTATCAGCTTTTGTAAGACTCAAATCAGCCACGATAATGGGTGACTTAACTGAAGTCCCCGTACCGACACGATTCATGTTCGTTTTACTCGGACCACCAAACAGTAATTCTAGTTTTCACGAAATCGGTCGAGCAATGGCAACTCTAATGTCGGATGAAATATTCCATGAAGTTGCATACCGAGCGAAGAAACGGGATCATTTACTGGCTGGCATTGATGAATTCCTTGATGCCGTCACAGTATTGCCACCAGGAGAATGGGATCCGACTATTCGTATTGAACCTCCAGCTGCTATACCATCTCAAGATCCTAGAAAACGTCCAAGTGAAAACAACCCTAAAGAAGAATTAGACGAAGAAGAAGAAGAACAAAGACAAAGAGAAGAATCAGGTTTATCAAGGACAGGCAGACTGTTCGGCGGCCTACTCAATGATCTGAAAAGAAAAGTGCCGTGGTACTGGTCAGATTTCAAAGATGCCCTAGCGATACAATGCGTAGCGTCCTGGATATTCCTCTACTTTGCTTGCTTATCACCTATTATAACATTTGGAGGATTATTAGGAGAAGCCACTGGAAGAAACATGGCTGCAATGGAATCCTTGGTTTCTGGATTTGTGTGTGGGATAGGATATGGGTTCTTTTCAGGTCAACCTTTAACAATTTTAGGTTCAACTGGACCTGTTTTAGTATTTGAGACAATAGTCTATGAATTTTGCAAGCAGCTCGATTGGAATTACATGTCGTTTAGATTTTGTATTGGTACTTGGACTACGATAATCTTGATCACATTAGTGGCTATTGACGCCAGCGCGCTCGTTTGCTACATAACCAGGTTTACTGAAGAGAATTTTGCCACGCTCATAGCATTTATTTTTATTTACAAGGTACGACCATACGACATCAATAAAAAAAACGCACAAAATGGATTTTAAATGACGGAAAAATGACGATTTCTTATTTGGATTTCAGGCAGTAGAAAATGTAATTTCTATCGGTAAGAAATACCCTTTAAAGACGCGCCCCGACGAGGTTCTCAATTACGAATGCTACTGTTTGCCGAGCAATTACTCCACGGTGCCACAGCATTTTAATTGGACAACAGTCGACAAAGACTCATGCCAGGTCAGTCAGCTCAGTTTAATTCGACTTAGGGTAGCCTTGGTACACACTCAATATAACTAGACGCACACGTCGGCCCACTTAAGAGTTTTCCTAAAAGTGGCCCATTTTTATTAACTTGTCTCCTTTCAGTTGTACAATGGAACTTTGTCGGGCGGCGGATGCGACACAAAAGTTTATGTACCGGACGTTTTCCTGATGTCCATCATTCTGTTTCTGGGCACGTTCGTTATATCTGTAATTTTAAAAGATTTCAAGAATTCGCTCTTCTTTCCATCGAAGGTAAATATAAAACAAATTATTACGATTTTTTTTTGTTTGTAGCGAAATATATTTTTGCAGTTCCTAAGACTAATCTCAGACAACAAACGTAACTGGGTTCTACGTCTGGGCCTTATTTTATATTGAGTTGCATTACTTTTTTTGCAGATACGACAAGTTATAAGTGACTTCTCCGTGATAATTGCCATTTTATCGATGTCGTTTCTCGATTACAAAGTCGGAGTAAAGACTCCGAAACTAGAAGTACCTTCCGAATTCAAACCGACGCTCCCGTCAAGGAATTGGGTGATAACTCCGTTTAATGGGAATCCAGTTTGGTCGGCGCTGGTAGCAATATTACCGGCTTTATTAGGCACAATATTAATCTTTATGGATCAGCAAATAACGGCCGTCATCGTTAACAGAAAAGAGAATAAACTCAAGAAGGGATGCGGCTATCATCTAGACTTGTTTGTTTTGGCTATCTTGATCCAGATTTGTTCAGTTATGGGTCTGCCGTGGTTTGTAGCTGCCACAGTTTTAAGTATAAACCACGTGAATTCGTTGAAAGTTGAATCTGAATGTGCCGCGCCGGGGGAGAAACCACAATTTTTAGGAGTGAGAGAGCAAAGAGCCACCCACATTCTCATATTTGTCACTATCGGGCTGTCCGTTGTGTTGACTCCAGTTCTGAGAAATATACCCATGCCGGTACTATTTGGAGTGTTTTTGTATATGGGCGTTGCATCGTTGAAGGGACTTCAGTTCTTCGATAGGATGTTAATAATGTTCATGCCCCAAAAATATCAACCAGATCACATGTTTTTGAGACAAGTAAGGAAATCTTTCGAGTGGTTAGTGTTTGTTCATCTTAATCATGTAAATTTTGTATTAAATTTGCAATATTTTCAGGTGCCTATTCGTCGTGTCCATCTATTCACGGCAATTCAACTGACTTGTCTCATCTGTCTCTGGGTGATAAAGTCATTCTCTTCTACATCTATACTCTTCCCACTGATGTTGGTCGTAATGATAGGCATCAGAAAGAGTTTGGACTTGTTTTTCACCAGACGTGAGCTGAAAATCTTGGATGATGTCATGCCAGAAATGACCAAAAGAAACCAAGATGATTTACGCGAACTAGGAGACGAGGTGGGATGGCTCACAAAGATATTAAGATTATGCCGACGGAACTAAACCTATCACCTTTTTGGCGAACCATTCGTTTATTTAGTCATCCCGTCATTATGTAGAAGTCAGTGCGCTGTTTTATAAATAAATTTCGTGTTTTGTTACTCTTGCATTTTATTTTGGCCATTAGTTTTTACTTTCCTTGTCCACTGCAAGTTTTCATCTTACACCTCACGTACCTATATACTTTTACGAACATTGTAAAAAGTAAGTAGCATTCTATCACATGAATTTTTATACCCACACCTCTGCGTTGTTGATACTTTTGCCTGGGCTTTGCAATATTCACAATGTTTCTTTTGTAGGAACCGAGTAAGAGCAATCCGCCGGCGTATCAAGAAAATTTGCAAATTCCTCTTATAAACGGTAATATCATGAACATACCGCTGACGTCTATTAACATATCGGAGGAGGTGAATAAGACTGGTATTTGGAAGGACGTTAATAATAAGACGAAGAATAAAAATGGTATTAAAGAGACCAAGCCAAAAACAGGGAAGAAAAAGTAAGTGTCGAATGGCGTCCAATCACTAATTATACTGTACTAGCTGATGCCCATGGCTTCGCCCGCGTGGTTATAGGAAAATGTAAAATATTGAATTTTCCCGTGGGAATCAGATGTTTTCCCGCTGGAAAAAGTAGCCTATGTCACTCTCCAGCCTCTAAACTATCTCCATACAAAAAATTACATTAATACGACGCTAAGTTGCGACGTGAAAGAAGGACAAACAAACACACACACACACACTTTCGCATTTATCATATTAGTAAGGATTATTATTAAAAAGAGTAACTTTCCGGCATAAAAATATTCTGAGGCCACTGTTTTCTGATGAAAGAAACGTGGTGATAATGATGTAAAAAACAACCCGTGAATCTTTATCAGTAAATCTAATAACTTAAATTGAAAATTGCAGCATTAAGCATAAAAAGCTGGTGTCCAAAGACATACAATCGGAGATAGAAAGGCGGCTATCAACCATGGACGAAGTGGAGGAGGACGACCCTCCAGTAAAGGTGTGCGTCACTGACACGAAGTTCTAACTTCACTTGCGTCCGCGCATGACCTTGACCACGCTGTATGAGCTGTATGACATGTCGGGCACGCCTAGCATGGTGCACGGACCCCTGTTCACGAATTATCATTCGAATGATACAACGAACGGTGCGAATTATTTTTCGTGAAAATACGTGCATGTGTAGAAAACATTCTAATTTTTACTCTAGTAGACTAACCTTTACATCGCTGTTGTGTAAGATTTGTAGAAAAATGTAAGTCTAGTAAAATATTGTTAAAGAGTTTTAAATCCCTTTTGGTCTAGATTTAATGTCGTTTTAGAAATTAAGCATTACAACGGGAATATGAATAATAAATGTTTAGATCATAGTAAATAGAATAAGAACGAAGAATCGCGGATAAACTTATGATGTAAGTAGACTTTTTAATAGTCACCTCTAGTCTGTTTTAGAGTCACACTTATTATATCGTTCATATCTTTTGTCTTTTGATGTTTTTCACCTTTACACACTTTATCCTCTATTATACTATCTGTTGCATGATTTCGATGTCTATTTTTTTGATAAATTATTCAATTCATAATCAATGTTAGATTCAGCTATTTAAATTTAGGAGATTGCGAGTGTATTGTATATGCCCCTTGGGCGGTTTCAGGGCGATATCGTGAGGCGCAAGGAGTCCTGGAGTGGCGGCATAAAAAAGAGTGATTCTAGGAAAAACAGCAATTCAGCTGAAACTTCGGTCTAAGCCCTTGCCAGTCAATTTTAAACTCTATGCCATTTAACGTTTCTCTGTTTAGATATTGTGCTAGGCTCAATCTATACACGGCGGCGGAAGCGTTGTGTCTATGATAACCTTTTCTCTTGTTTATAGTATTTTTGTATTACTAGGGCGTGTATAGATAGTGCCTTAATATGTCAATGTTTAGGAATAAACGAGTCTCTCTTCTGATCTGATTGTATTTTGTTCTTGATTACGGAAAAAGTGATAAATCGCGCAGTACTCATTCATCAAAACTTTCTGAACTGGATAGATTATCTATGTGATGCTCTCTGATGCACTCTTACACCTGACACAAAAGGAGCTGTCACGTCAGCACGGCTATGACAGGACGGAGCTGTGTTGCGGCGACATATCAAAGACCTTCTTCCTTCTAAGCGTTCTAATTAGAAAGGGACGGATAGTTTATCTCGCCGCGACACACGTCAGATTGAGAGTCCCCAGGAAGCTCGACACAAGTCCGGCTCCCCATACAATAGTAGTTTGCTAACGACATGCCGAAATAACATGAAATTTTGTATATACCATGGGATCTGCGATATCTGGTCGGAAACGAGTTTGTGGTGCTAAAAATATAATATAAAAACAGCATCAAGCCACACATCACAACTAGCCGCGCGCGCAAGAAGCACCGTGCCGTAAGTCCGCCTAAGTTTTAGCATTGCCACGGGTGGGGGGGCATGTCGCAGGAGAGGTCTTTTGCGCGCTGAAGAAGAAGAACCGTGCCGTGAAAAAGCAACTCTACCGTCCACGGTAAAAGGTTCAAATTCCAATGACAATGTATATGCACCTGAAATGAAGTGCATTTCTTACCAGTTAACTAGTTATGTCTACTACTCGTTAACTAGTTATGTCTACTTAACTGTGATAGTTTTCCTTTTAAATTCATTATAATTATGTACTACTGCCACGATTTTTCACGTCCCCAGTAGTAGCTATTTAGCCGGCAGGGGGGGGGTGGGGGACAGATGACTCGAACAAAAATTAGGGCTTTAAATCCCATTATCTCCCAAACGCATAACTGAGTTGAAAAATAGTTTTAGAAAACCCATAATATTTGAACAATCTATCCAACGATACCCCACACTATAGGTTTGACGAGAAAAAATATTAAATAAAAATATATAATTTACATGTAAGGGAATACCCTAAAAAAAAAATTCCAGGATTTTATTTTGCTGTTTTGTCGGCGTGATTGGTGTATATACCCACGCCGAATTGCAGTTTTCTAGTTGTAAGGGTTACTGAGCTAAGCCGAAGACGGACATGGCGAAACTATATTAAGGGTTCCTTGTTGACTACGGAAGCCTAAAAACTAGAGAGAAAACAATTTAAGTATGAAATACTTCTTGTTTCCATATTTTTTCTATTATGATTTCTAGCACCACAAACTCGTTTCCGACCTAGATATGGCAGATCACATTGTGTATACAAAGTTTCGTGTTATTCGAGCATGCCGTTTTAAATAAGATCCAAACTACTTTTGTATGAACAGTCGAGCGTCTTGGCGGCCCTTAAGTTAAATTTTATTTTTATGGCCTATTAGAATATTCGGTCAAAGACTAATCAACATACCTACTAGTAAAGACGATAAGATAAATTACAACAGTAGGGGACAGGTATTTTCATGTCTCTGTCATTCAAAATCAGAATGACAGAGACATCAAAGTGCCCTTGTCTCCTTTTCTCTCAAAAATCGGATTTATTACCGGTTCAGCCCTGCTTAGGATATATAACTGGCACAAAATTGTATACTTTGTTTAACCTAGTGTAACCAGGATCGTAAGGGACCATCGACATATTACGTCACAGCAACAGTACCTATACGTGTTAAATAGATCGGAAAAAGCGTGACATGGGGGGGAGGCCAAAAAGTCGGAACTTTGCGTGACGTAATGTGTACATGGTCCCTAAGTATTATTAGTATTATTACGTGTACATTATGAATATTTGGATAATTGGTTTAAATCGATGTCTCTGTCAGAATATTTTTTTAGGAAAGGTATTTACTTGTACTCTTTGCTAGTCTATGTCTATAACTATCTTCAATTTATTTGTGTACCTCGTGTTGCCCTAGTAACCTTAAAACTTTAAGATAAAAAGTATTATTAATTAGGTTCCATTAGCATAGGTAATGAATGATATAGTGACACGGGGCTTTAAACGGCGTTGAAAATTTAACGAGGAAACTGGTCAGACTCAAAGCAAGCAAAAAATCAATGGCAGTGAATTACTTAATGATTTGGTTTTACCGTTTCACTAATAAAATTATTGGTGTGTTGCATCTGTGTGGATGCTCGTATAATTAAATTAACGAAACATTCATAAAATGTTCTCACGAAATATATTTCCTTTTGAATGTGCTTTGCATACAAGTAGGGTGAATATATTTAGAGAGAATTTTCCAGAGAATAGAGATCGGCGAAGGGTATTTGCACGTAGAAACAATAGCTGTTGGGGCGGGAAGGTTCTCGAGTGGCGACCATGTACCGTCAGGCGCAGCGTGGTGGACCCCACAAGGTGGACTGATGACCTGGTAAAAGTCACAGGAGTCCCCTGGATGCGGGTGGCACAGTACTATTTGGGGGAGGCCTATGTCCAGCAGTGGACTTCTATCGGCTGATATGATAATGATGATGATTATGACAGCTCGCATACTTGACAGCTAGGTAACAAATACATGAAAACGCAGCTTCGCATGGCGGATATTCACCAGTATGCAGAGCACAAGCAGTCACAGTCACAATATAATAAACTTGCAATAACAAGCATACCTACATCATATTTACTAATCTACTATGCAGCTATGTGATCAATCCATGAGGAAATTGTATGTTTTCGTTAACTTAAACGATAGTTCAATTCCCACCGTGCCTCACCTTGCGATTTAAGAAATTCTTTTTGAATCGCACTGCCGCAATTTGGATTTCTCTTCCGGCGTTTGCATTTCCGGAATCATACAACCTTGATGTCTCCAAAGCAAGAGAGAACAGGCGTGATTCATCTTAAGCCTTTTCTTAACTTTCCACGAAGGTAAAACGCAAAATCATTCTTAACAAAAAAAATGTGATTACCTGTTATTTTAGACCCCGTTTAACTAAATGTTCGTTGCCTATAATAAAAATCTAAATGTGGTACAGTCTGGGAGCTCTTAGAAAAGTCTTCCGGTTCGGATGAACCGCTTATTTTGGCATAAGAACCCGTAAGAGAAAGTGAGAGAGAAGTACAGACCTAGACTGTTTTAGGTGGTCACGGACTGTATGTTGTGATATTGGAGGTATGTAGTCCCATATATACTCGTCCATAGAGCAAATATACTTTCAGCTCGCATATATCCACGATACGAAGTGCCAATAGAGAGACACCATTAGAGTAAATGTATTATACAATTTTGACTCTTTTACTGTTAGTTTCGTATGGATATTAATCGTTTATATACATTTTGTAACCTGTGGCTTAAATACCTTATTCGATGAATGATGGATCCTGATGGATACGAGTCATTCAATAGTGATATATGGATAAGGAACAAATTCTTGGCTTTAGATAGCCTGGTTAGGCTGTAGTTAGCCATACAAACTGAAGAAGTGAACAAAGCTCCGTTGTGACACAAAAGTTAACCATAGAATAGTATGGTTAATTTTCGTGTCACAACGGAAAACTTTCATAGAAAATTTAACGCTCGCAGTACCTACTACAGTCGTACCGCGCGTCCCGTGGCTATCAGGAAGTACGTACTCATTTAAATGTAGGCGCGCAGAAAATAATCTGGACTGACAGCTTACTGATACCGTACCGGCCCTGCAACTGCACAACCAAATGTGGAAGTGCCCTTAATGTATCAGGTTGATGTGACAGCGACGTAATGACACACTCAACAATTAGAAGAAGGCTGTGCCCAGCAGAGCGGCACATATTTGTATAGTCTGATGATGATGATGATGATGATGATGATGATGATGATGATGATGATGATGATGATGATGATGATGATGTTGATATTGATGATGTATCACTGTCGAATCTCAGACCCAGGCCCGATCATAAATTGTCTAAGGTATACAAAGTTTCTAAACGGTCTGTCAAGCCTGTGTCACGTAAGCGTTTGATTCCGTTGAAGATCAAGATTGTAATATCGTTTTCAAACTTTGAAATACAGCCTCTAGTTTTAAGTACAATTCCAATTATTCAGTAGGCAACTCTGGAAACCGAAAGTACCTAATGCCTATTTAATATGATCGAGTGCCGCAAAGTAAACTGAATATTAAAAAATGGAACAGCCATCATCAGTATCAGTAACAAATGTAACAATATACTCGTAATCCTTAGAAAGATTCACAGAGCAGGCACAATAAATCATGATATCTAAAATTTACACAAGGCCTGGGTTTGAAACATTTTGGGACATTTAACAGTGATATGTGGTATAACCCTGTTATGAACTTACCTTACCAGAATATGGCCGTCACATCAACTGGTTGATCCTACTAATCCTACTAATATTATAAATGCGAAAATTTGGATTTTTAGATGTTTGTTACTCAATCACGCTTAAACATCCGATTTGAATGTGCAAGAATAGTTTATAGCCTGGATTAAAATATACAATTTTTTTTCCGCATCCACGCAGACCAAGTTGCGGGCGGAAGCTAGTTAACAATAAATATGACAACCACATATATGACAGGGTTGTATCACTGTTGACAGACCCACGACCTATCGTAAATTCTGCGAGATATGATTGGATTCAAATATACGATATTTTTTTCCGGATCCACGCAGACGAAGTCGCGGGCGGAAGCTAGTTAACAATAAATATGACAACCACACAGGGTTATATCACTGTTGACAGACCCACGACCTATCGTAAATTCTGCGAGATACGATTGGATTAAAATATACGATTTTTTTTCCGGATCCACGCAGACGAAGTCGCGGGCGGAAGCTAGTTAACAATAAATATGACAACCACACAGGGTTATATCACTGTTGACAGACCCACGACCTATCGTAAATTCTGCGAGATATGATTGGATTAAAAGATACGTTTTTTTTCCGGGTCCACGCAGACGAAGTCGCGGGCGGAAGCTAGTTAACAATAAATATGACAGCCACATCTATGACAGGGTTATATGACTGTCGACAGATCCACGACCTATCGTAAATTCTGAGAGATATGATACTACAGGATGTGAAACTATTACATTATTTCCGGTTTCGAGAATTGCCTGCTGTAGGTATTGTAAAATGTGTCTATACTATAATGACACAAACTTATTGGATGGTGGGACAAAATCAAAAATACAATTAATTCGATTTGTTTTTTTATGTGGTAAGTAAAATATTAGACTTCGGTCGGTATGTATGTACATGAAGCTGGGCTTGGTTTTATATTATTAAATAAAAGAGTATTCAATTTGTTTCTTTTTCAGTGCTGTTTTTGGTACCAATTTGATAAGTTTGTGTCATTATAGCCAATTTTATGTATGTGATAGTATTCCACAATTTCCACAATAGCGATAATAAATATAGCAATGAAGAGAAGAAAACAGATAATATAGAGTTAGGTAATGTCGAGAAGCCTGTACAATTGCTCTTTAGACTGTCATAGTGAATCTTAGATATGAAAGCAGTTAGATCTGATTTTTTGCATAAAACCCAGTTTTGTTTTTTAAATACATGTGTTGCACACGTTTCGTCAAAAACTTTCAAACGAAACGATTAGTAGCAAAGTAAAAAGGTAAAAGAGCCCTAGCTAAGTAGCTAAGGATCGTGTACTCGTAGTCATAATATCAGTTACCATACTAAAAATTGGGAACTTTACTATTTCATCAACTGCGACTTCTATTATTAGAGCACGATTAAATATTTCTTTTAGATCTTTGCTAACTTTTTGCCGTGAGGTTTATTTGTTCTAAAACTTCTCATAATACTTTGGAAAGTCTAAGAGCAATATCATAAAGAAATGTGTAATGCCAAGTCAGGCGGGCTTCCTGAATGAAAACTTTATAAGGAGTAAGTATGGTCAGAGGGGGCAAGTGCGCCCCCGGGGTAAGTGCGCCTTTCATCAAACATATCGAGATCTACAGATATTTCACACATAACGACATCTTACATTCATGTAACAAACTAAAACAAGTCTATTGCATGGATTTCAGCGAATTTATATTGATTTAAATGACTGAATGATGAATGCGGCGCACTTCCCCCCCTTGGAATTTGGATCGACGTATAAAAAAGTGATTACCTACTTACATTAATTTGTCGTATAAAAATGTGATTTAATCGAAGTGGAATGTATATTTTGTTGCACACTGGCTTATAAACTCTCTCTACTCTCTGGTAAAATAGCATTAGGTACAGCTTTACAGATTGTATAAAACGAGCAATAGGTAGCATTATTTTACTAGCCAACTTAACAACTGCAATATTCAAATAGCAATATAGTATCCAATGAGCAATTACTAAATACATAATGTACTATATGTCGAGCCCAAATCTATAGTAACCAGGTGAATAAAATATGTGATTGTAGTTTTTTTTTATTTTGTGTTTCGAATGAAAACTAATTATTTGTACCTGCGAGATGTTTGTTATGGCGTTTTTGGATATTCTTATCTCGAGTGTTGAATAAATGGATTTTTATAAATGTGCATTGCTGTTTTATTTTTTACCTAAAACGCTAATTTCAGAAACGAGACATCTATTGTTAAATAGCCAAAAGATTAGCCACATAAACAATCGCTGGAAAGCGACATCTCTCGTCGAATAGCCAAACTTATTTTACAGTGACATCTGTTGGATACCAGCCAAATCAGAGTTTAGTTGATTTCACGGTAGATGTCGCTTGTTTGACAGTGTGTCATTTCCGTTCCTCTAGAGGGCGCTTTAATCAATTATGGTATTCCAAACAAGTTTGCCAGCGACACCTATTGGCCAGTAGTCAAAACAGAGTTAAACATAGAGAAACGATAGATGTCGTTATAAATACATATCTAAAATAGTGACTCGCAACAACTGGTCACTTTAATCTACAGGGTGAATTCTAAATCGTGAATCGTAACCACGTTTACCGGTAAAGCTACTTAAGACTATTACAGAGCACTAGTGTTAATTACAATTAAGGACCCGCTTAATTAATTATGAACAAAACCAGAAAGTGCGTCCCCACTTGTCATCCGCCTTGGTCACCCTACACGAGTCACGTGACTTGCAACGCAATGTTTACCTAAGTGCAAAGGTTATCTTATCAATATCATGCATTAAATGCATTGTGCAATTTGTTATTTAAACACTCATAAAATTTTCCTTTAGTTTACTCACATAAAAAAGAAACAGTTTTGCACCATCCTCATAATTAAATTTTGTCTCGGTACCGGCGACTCAGGATACCTTCTTCCGAATAGTTCTTGCGTTTGACCAATTCTGCCAGTCTGAGCGTACCAAGATACCATATCAAACCTTTGTATGTTCGTGTACGGATACGGTGGAGGCATTTTTATACCATTAATCGTAATAAAACTGAATTATTTTATGAGTAAATACGATTTAAATACTTATGTTGACAATGTCGACGATGTTGACATTATTGACAATACATGCCAAAATTCTATCCAGCCAACTTCAATATTAGGAGGTTGGATATCTAATGTTGAAATTTTCATGACAAGTGCGAAACATAAATGTAAGGTGACCACGAGATTTTAAAAATTAGGATAAATCAAATTAAAAGTGGGCAAAATAAAAACGTACTTCATTTAGGTTTAAAAGCATCGTAAGTTATTGTTAACTATGTATAGACTTCAAAAAAAATATTACGATTCACGATTTAGAATTCACCCTGTATATAGTTAGTGGCCGTATAATAATTTAATAATATGAAAGGGGTACGGATTTTTAATTATATTGAAAACCGAATTGTGCCATTTCGTTCCTTAGCACGTAAGAAATATTATGCCGATAATGAATACGCGGTGTATAGTCGAGTTCTTCAATATGACTACCATTTGAAGATATCTATACACATGTCTTTATTTTTTACTGAGATAAATCGCATATGTAGATATTAGAGAACTCGACTGTACAAAGGGCAATGTGCAAAAAAGTCACGAAAAAGTAAATCAATAAATAAACATTTATTCCTTACAAAAAAAATTACCTAATAAATAATTCTAAAGGCGGTTAGTTTTTATTTTTCTTTTTATCGGGGAGTATGCCCATCTCCTCTTGGTATTTCCTGATGAGTTGCTCCTGCACATCGGGGAGGCAGGGGGAGTAGCGGCTGTATTCCATGGTGAATTCTCCCTTGCCTTGTGTGACAGATCTAGAAAAAAGTAAGTCACGTATAGAATTAGCTTGAGCTTGAATTTCTTTGAGCTATGACGTACAGCGTCGGCGGCAGCGCCAGCGGTGCCATAGGTGGGAGCGGGATGCTGCGTTCTGATCTCTCGCTCACACGTATTGGGCACCGCTGCCGCCGCCAGTCAAACGGCCCGGCCTTCTTCTAATTCATTGCGTGTGATCCCAACTAACCACAGTGCGTTGCGCGTCTCGACCGCGCAATGAGCAGTTAAACCGCTTGCCGCGCCGCTATTCTCGCAATGTCGTGGCCCAAGATCTTACGATGACGGCGTTATATAGTCCCAGTGCCATACAAAATGTATGGAACTGTAACCCCTCTAATAAAATTTCATTAATAAATATTAGGGGCTAATATTACACAAATCGAACTATTACACTTAGTAAGGTTTGTGTTATGGACGCTATACTTATCGTTGCGAATCTTTATCCCTATGTCAGCCGTCATCTATACCTATGCCTATAGACGCCAATTGAAGGCCTTATAGTCAATCTTTATATTATATGTACTAGCTACTGGTTATATCTATAATGGAAATAAAAAAAAGAAACTTACTTATCAAACCAAATTATTAACATCAATGTGTGCACAAATTAAAATAAATTATTGGGTTATTGTTCAATATTGGCTTATTGCGAGTCTTTTGCTCATATTTTTTTATCGCATTTTCTTCCTACTTTATTTCATGATGTGAGTTTTAGAGATATTAATATTGGCTTTGAATTTGATAAACCGAGTTTCCTTGGTAGAATAATAAATATTTGTTTACATTATATATAATTAGTAAATCAATCCCTATCATTAATTAGCCCGATAATTGTATCATTAGATTAAACAGAGGTTGTAAGTCTGTTAAAATCTCATAGTAGTTTTGGAAGTTTGATTTTTTTTTCTAGAATGACAGCTGCGGCGCCATACTCGTATTTAACGGTTACGGAAAGGTGTGGTTTATAACCATACCCCGGGGTTTTGGGTGCGGGAATGAATGACATAAGCCAAAGAATAGGTATGAATTAAATAACAGATAGTATACTTACCTACTGAATAATTAATTGAATAAAAAAATACAAAAAGAAACATACGTTCAATTATTGATTTATTTGAAAATATTTCATTTAACTACGCTTACGAAGCCGCGGATAACATCTAGTATGATATCAAATAAATGCTCAGTAATTTATTATCAACCTCTTCAGTTCAGTTCTTACTCAAGTATTTATAAATTAATAAACACTTCAGAGATATCTAACGTCAAGATTGATATTTGATATTCAATGTCTGTCATACATACCGTGCCTTTGTCTTATGTAATTTACATATACGCAATAGCATTTTCAAAATACTATATAACAGTTAATACAAACATGCCTTCACGGAAAAAATAAATTAAATTTTATTTAAATATGCACCTATTACGACTGCCGACGTAGAAAGATCGTTTAGTTTGTTGAAATGGATATTTACAGCTAGACGCCGAAGCTTAACTGTTCCAAATGTAGAAAAAGTATTAATTGTTTATTTTGAAAATCGTGTTAAATACTAATTGACGGCAGGTAATTAATTAACATTATTTTTATTATTATCTCGAAGGGCTTGGTAGAAATGCTAAAGTCCCTGCTACTTAAGTTAAAATTAAATTGTAGTTTGTTTACAATTCGCAGGAAGGTATTTATTCATTAGGCACAATATGATTATTTGTCAATATAACCTATCTGTTTATCTCTACTCTTTCTCAAGTTATTCACGCACCCAAAACCCCGGGGTATGTTTATAACCCACCTTTAGACCACAGCTTAACATAATAACATACGTAGATTATATACCAATCATCGTGTACCACTGACCTGAGCTCTCCGGCATATCCGAACATGTTGTTAAGTGGTACCTGTAATGATATTTAACTATTAGCAAAGTAAAATTATAACAATAACACATTTTTAGGGTTCCGTAGCCAAATGGCAAAAACCGGAACCCTTATGGATTCGTCATGTCTGTCCGTCCGTATGTCACAGGCATTTTACTCGAAAACTATAAGGAGTATTTGAACAAAATTTTGAGGATAGGTGTATTTTTTTAGCCGCTACATAGTTTTGTAAATAAATTACTAAAAAATTTTTTTGTATGGGTCATATGGGGTTATACATGAAACTGAGTCCAAATTTTTTTTTCGTTGCAAGCCCACGTGTGGCACATTAATCGATAGGCCTTTAAAAATAAATATAAGGCTTCTCAGCAGTTTTTTTGATTAAGTGAATAGAGTCGGAGATAATCGCCCCGAAAGTCACTAAAATTGTGCCCCCCTCTAATTTTTGAACCGTGTATTTTAAAAATATGGAAAAATTCGTGGACATAGGGCTTATTAAATTCTTTCAGCGAAAATTGTTTTCACCAAGATCGGTTCAAAGGTTTTCGAGATATTTCTAAAAAACTGCCTTCCTTAAAGAAAAGGACGTGTGTGATGTGAAGATTTCAGTAACGATACGACCTTTTTAATAGGTACGGAACCCTTCGTTGTGCGTGGTCCAACACACGCTTGGCCGGTTTTTCTATATTATTTCATGCTTCTTAATACTATTAATCTGTGCCATTTATTATGTCTTGAATATTATGTGTGTATGTACAGTCGCCATCAGATATATTGGACCGGCCAAAGTGCTCACAAATATCTGAACTCTATTGTGGAGGTATTAGAGACGTGTTCAAATATTTGTGAGCACTTTGGCCGCTCCGATATATCTGATGGCGAGTGTACGTCAAGAATAGATATTTGGATCAGTATCTGAACATCTTTAGTGAGACATTGAATGACAACCAAAACATATAATGAGATGAACGCTATAAGTGCGAGGACTAAATTCTTGGCCAGTAGTTAGCCTGGTTAATCGGTAGTAGTTAAAAAGTTCCGTTGTGTCACAAAAATTAGCCATACAATTATATGGTTAACCAGGCTAACTACTGGCCAAGAAGTTGGTCCTCACCCATAAAAGATTGTTCATAAAAAAAATAGAGAGAATAGAGGTTTACAATGAAAACCTTCTTCTGTCCCTATTGTTTTTCTGTCACAATTTCAAGAAAAATAAACTAGTGTCCGAGCTAGATATGGCGGTTTCCATTATGTATGGTAGGTTCATGGAATCGCAGCGCGTTGCATGCGGTAGAAAGTCATGGCCACGTTTAGGCTCGAAGACAGGGGATTCGTTAACAGAGAACCTTCTAGTAGTACTATTATTGATTCTGTGGTTCTAGGGTGGATGGGCTCGAGGGAGGCGCTACGAAATGTTTGGCACTGAGTGTGTTAAGCCGGATTCACACTTGTTTGTCGTGTTGTGTTGTGACGCATCAGGGGGGCTAGCACAACTGACGCCGCGCCGCGACGCGAGTCGAGAAAGATCTACCCTCCTCTTTCTAATTTGCACTGTGCGAGTGAGAAAGGAGACGCCCAGTCGCGCGGGAAGCGACTTTTCAGCAAGTTGTGCTAGACCTACAGAACCGTATCGGTTTCATATATTTAATATGGTTGCGTTCACATTTCTCTGATGCCGTCGTCGTCAGAGAAATGTGAACGCAACCATCACCGTGCCGTGGAACTCCTCGGGCATCGTCACTTCCACGTTCACGATGGGCTCGAGGGTAGCGCTACGAAATGTTTGGCACAGAGTGTGACAGTAACCCACCTCTGCGTAGACAGTGGTCCAGCCCTCTGCGCCCTCGTTGCCCGTGATGATGCCGCCGCGCTTGTTCAGCTGCCCGATCACCGTGCCGTGGAACTCCTCGGGCATCGTCACTTCCACGTACATGACGGGCTCGAGGATCTGCCAGGCGCCTTCTTCAAATACTGTTAATGAATAATTAGGAAAATTACTAAGTATATACCTTCTCTTGGATTGTTATGGAGTTTAAAATACATAATATCAGTGATGCCAAATATTCATGTTGCACTGGTAATCATTTCGGTCTTAAGAACCAATAACAATAAAGGAAAAGCTCATTAGAGGCACCCGGCACCCGACCCGCACCGCCTCGCCTCGGAACTGTCCTAACTACGGAGTTGATGTAGCGAGCGCATGGCCGTACAAATCCATATAAAGAATACTAACCGCTCGAGGCGAGGCGGTGCGGGTCGGGTGCCGGGTGGCTCTAATGAACTGTGTGCTAATGACAACATAACTTTATTTATTTATTTATTTTTATTTCCATTTTTATCTTTGGTAGATTTCTTGTTCCATTATAAATTGGAGTTTAGAAACGAAACTTGCCCCTGGATATACTGGATCCGGACACGCTTCTGGCGCGTATCGAAGCTTTGGAATTAGTAGGTAAGGTACCCGTGGATATAAACTCACCATCTTTGACAGCCCCTTTAGCCGCCAGGAAGAACGCAAGTTCGCTGGAATCCACTATGTGGTGGGCGCCATCTTGTAAACGGAACTTGACGCCGGAGATCTTGTGCCCGGAGAGGTAGCCCTTCTGACACGTGTCGAGGAAGCCGCGCTCTACGCCAGGCACGAACGGCTTGGGTATGTTGGTGCCCACGGTTTCGTCCACGAATTCTAGCACTGGAATTATTGGAAAAAAATTGGTTAGATAGATAACTTCATATGAATAACTTTTTAAATGGATACGTATCTAGCACAATTAATTAAACAATAATTATAATTACATTAATATTCAAAAAATAGTATCCCAATGAAAGAGAAAATCATTAATCTTATACAATTAAGTGTTGAGTACAGTCGCCATCAGATACATCGGAGCGGCCAAAGTGCTCACAAATATCTGAAGACGTCTCTAATGCCTCGACAATAGAGACGTGTTCAGATATTTGAGTGCACTTTGGCCGCTCCGATATATCTGATGGCGACTGTACCTAACAACCTATTCCAAACCAATTTTCAAAATAACATGTATCTAATAAGTGTCAAGAAAAGCTTGACTGCGTGTCATTATAGAGAAACTTACTTGTATTCTGGTGTGGCGGCAACGGCTCCATGATGCCGTTAACCCTGGCGAACTGACCAGCGCCTCCCGACTGCTTTTTGTGGAGGTAGTCAAACGAGCAGGGCGACATCATAGTTTCTCTGCAAAATTAACGGGAACATATTACATTCAAATTGTCCGAAGGTAGCTCTTATTCGAGACCGACCATGAGATGCTCCGTCCCATACGGTACGGTGCGGTGTGTGGTACCGTGCGGAATTTGTATTCGAACTGTGGTCCTTACATACAACAAAAATACCGCCGCACCGGACACCTCAGCGAGATGCGGTGGCAATATGGAAACCGCGTTATCGTCAGCTAGATCTTGGTCAGGGTGATACAGATATTTGACCATCTGCTCACCACAGATTACGCGTATGAAAAAATTGGTTTATGGTTCAGTACCGTGAACTGTAGCAATTTTGCTTCTTGTGGTCACTTTCACGACGCAAAAACTTGCAAGACTTCGATAGTGTGTTACCTATATTGTACATCCAGCAGCACCTGACAGATAACATCATATTGTATTGTCCCGGATGCTGGCCTAGTGAGGTTCGAGGGCCTTTCTTTTTATATTTTACTTGTACCTGAAGGCGACTTTAGGCTTGCCCAGCTCGACGGGGCAGTTGTATCCCCTCCCCATTACCTTTATTGCTGTCGTAGCAAAACTGGAATGTAGGGTTTCCTGTCACGTGTTTTTATTATGATTTACTCGTACCTGAAGGCGACTTTAGACTTGCCAAGCTAGATGGGACAGTTGTATTCCCTCACCATCCTCTGCGCGTAGATTTCGAGGTGCAGCTCGCCAATACCAGAGACTATAGACTCTTTGTTGCTGCCGTAGCGAAACTAGAATGTAGGGGTCTTTTTTTATGTTTTGCTCGTACCTGAAGGCGACTTTAGGCTTGCCCAGCTCAACGGGGCAGTTGTATTCCCTCTTCAACCTCTGCGCGTAGATTTCCAGGTGCAGCTCGCCCATGCCAGAGACTATAGTATCTTTGTTGCTGTCATAGCAAAACTAGAGTGTATTATCTACTAGAATCTTTTATGTTTATCTCGTACCTGAAGGCGACTTCAGGCTTGCCAAGCTAGACGGGGCAGTTGTATTCTCTCTCCATCCTCTGCGCGTAGATTTCCAGGTGCAGCTCGCCCATACCAGAGACTATAGACTCTTTGTTGCTGCCGTAGCGAAACTAGAATGTAGGGGTCTTTTTTTATGTCTTGCTCGTACCTGAAGGCGACTTCAGGCTTGCCCAGCTAGACGGGGCAGTTGTACTCCCTCTCCATCCTCTGCGCGTAGATTTCCAGGTGCAGCTCGCTCATACCAGAGACTATAGTATCTTTGTTGCCGTCATAGTGAAACTAGAATGTAGGGCTTTTATGTTTTTTTTTATGTTTTGCTCGTACCTGAAGGCGACTTCAGGCTTGCCAAGCTAGACGGGGCAGTTGTATTCCCTCTCCAACCTCTGCGCGTAGATTTCCAGGTGCAGCTCGCTCATACCAGAGACTATAGACTCTTTGTTGCTGCCGTAGCGAAACTAGAATGTAGGGGTCTTTTTTTATGTCTTGCTCGTACCTGAAGGCGACTTCAGGCTTGCCCAGCTAGACGGGGCAGTTGTACTCCCTCTCCATCCTCTGCGCGTAGATTTCCAGGTGCAGCTCGCTCATACCAGAGACTATAGACTCTTTGTTGCTGCCGTAGCGAAACTAGAATGTAGGGGTCTTTTTTTATGTCTTGCTCGTACCTGAAGGCGACTTCAGGCTTGCCCAGCTAGACGGGGCAGTTGTACTCCCTCTCCATCCTCTGCGCGTAGATTTCCAGGTGCAGCTCGCTCATACCAGAGACTATAGTATCTTTGTTGCCGTCATAGTGAAACTAGAATGTAGGGCTTTTATGTATTTTTTTATGTTTTGCTCGTACCTGAAGGCGACTTCAGGCTTGCCAAGCTAGACGGGGCAGTTGTATTCCCTCTCCAACCTCTGCGCGTAGATTTCCAGCTGCAGCTCGCTCATACCAGAGACTATAGTATCTTTGTTGCCGTCATAGTGAAACTAGAATGTAGGGGTCTTTTATGTTTTTTTAATGTTTTGCTCGTACCTGAAGGCGACTTTAGGCTTGCCCAGCTCTACAGGGCAGTTGTATTCTCTCTCCATCCTCTGCGCGTATATCTCGAGGTGCAGCTCGCCCATACCAGAGACTATGGTCTCTTTGTTGTCGCCGTCGTAGCGGAACTGGAATGTGGGGTCTTCTTTGGTGAACCTGTTGAAAATAAAAACACAGTAACTAATTGAAATAACTTCTTTTCCCTGTCATTACAATGATGCAACATTACATCTTACCATCTAATTAACTCATTTGGCAATCGTGGCGATGAATCTGTCCATCTTTTTAACACCACGGTAGGAGACAAGCGTACGGGCCGCGTGATTGTAAGCTGTCACCGCAGCCTATGGACGCTTGTAACTACAGGTGCATCACAAGCGCATTGCCGACCCTTAAAAAATGTATACATTCCTTTCTTGAAGAACTCCAGACTCATGGAGCTTCCACGAACGAACCATCTACGTGAAGTGCTTACTAAAATGAATGAAGTTTTTCCTTACCTAGCAACAGCTTTGGAGAAATTATCCCTATCCTTATTATTTTTCGGTTTGATAGCCATAGAGACGACGGGGTCGGGCACGTGGATGGATTCCATTGACAGCTCTAGTTTACCGTCATTCACGAAGGTGTCGCCTGACGCGCAATCTACGCCGAATAACGCGAAGATGTCGCCGGCGAACACTTCGGTCACCTCCTCCATGGTGTTTGAGTGCATGCGGACTAGGCGGGAGATTTTTACCTGGGGAATTAAGAAAATAGAAATTAAGAATTTTCGGTCCCTTACCACGTGACCCCACAATACACAAATTTGATCAAAGAAATATGAATCTAAATATTGAGATAATAGACATGAATTCATGCTCTTTCTATTGAATGAATCAAAAGGGACATAAGTGCTCTATGATAATGACAGTTGTCATATAAATAAACAGATATAGTTCTGGGTGATTTCAAGTTTAATTTATATTAACTGATGAAACGATCCCAATGTAAAAAAATCAAGATTCTTCCTTCTTCAACAGTTTCTTTAGCCGACTATATCACCGCCTCGGATAAGAACTAGTGCTGATCGCACAACAGACTCACTATGTTCAACATTCAAACATCAACATAAAAGTTCATAGACGGGCCTGCTAATATTTGTAACGAGAGCATACTCAAACATACAAGTATCAAAACAAATTACCTTCTTCCCAGTCCTTGCGTTAAATATATTATCCCCCCTTTTCAACATCCCCTGATAGCATCTCAAATACGTGAGCTGTCCAAACTTGCTCACTTCCAACTTGAAAGCTAGTCCCACAAACGGCTTATTCCCGTTCCGCGCCGGATCTAATATTATCGTCTCACTATCCTGTCCTTTCTTCTCATTGATTATCGCCGTGTTTTCGACCTGGCCTGGGTTGGGAAGGTATTCTAGAACTGCGTCGAGTAAGGGCTGTATTCCTTTGTTTTTGAGAGCGGTGCCGAGGAGGACGGGTGTGAAGACACGCTTAACCGCTGAGCGGCGAACGGCATTTTTGATGTCTAAGACGGTAGGGGATTTTTCTTCGAGGAATAGTTCGCCTATAATATAAAGGAATTACGTTGAATCGTCGTCTTTAGCCGTCCCAGCAGTGGCACAGGCCTCCCACCTGGATTTGCCTAGTGCGGAAGTTTAAGCAGACTTAGGTCCGGTTTTATCAAGACACGTTAGACCAAATGTCATGTGAACATTTTATAACAGTACAATTTTTAACATTACTCATAAGGTCTCATCATATCAGCCAAAAGACGTCCACTGCTGGACATAGGCCTCCCCCAAAGAGTGCCAAAGTGACCGGTCCCGCGCCACCCGCATCCAGCGGACTCCCGCAACCTTTACCAGGTCATCAGTCCACCTTGTGGGGGGCCTACCCACGCCGCGCCTTCCGGTAACGTGGTCGCCACTCGAGAACCTTTCCTCCCCAACGGCCATCGGTTCTACGTGCTATGTGCCCTGCCCACTGCCACTTAAGTTTAGCGATTCGGAGGGCTACGGACCTTAGTTCTGCCGTGGATAGCCTCATTTCTGATGCGATCACGCAGAGAAACTCCCAACATGGCCCTCTCCATTGCCCTTTCGGTGACTTTGAGCCTTCTTATGAGGCCCATAGTAAGCGACCACGTATCAGTGCCATATGTCATCACTGGCAACACACACTGGTCAAAGACTCTTGAGACACTGCGGAATATTGGACGAAAAGATGTGCCGTATCTTCCCGAACGCTGCCCAGCCGAGTCGGATTCGACGATTGACCTCTTTCTCGAAGTCTCATAAGGTCTAACGGATCTTTATTAAACCAATGGCTTTTGACTTCAATTAGTCATGGTGAACCATTTATTACAATATTATTTATATCCTTGTTTTATTTTTCGAAGGTTTGATTTGAAATAATATAAAAAAGTGTAATTTTTCTCTTTACTCTCCAGTGAACAAATGAGAAAAAGGACGACGTTCTGTGTGCAATGGAAAAAATTGGATTTATATTGTAGGGATTGTAGTCTCGATTCTCCATAGAGAATATTACTTTAAGGAATATTATCTGGGACCCTAAGTCCCGCCAAATAGAAACCATTAATTTTCCGCGACATAAGCCCTTTCACAAGCTTACCTAGAGTTTCATCAACATTAGACAAATGCTCAATCAACTCGTGCCTCTTCTCTTGCACCTCCGCCCTCCTGTCCTGAGGCACCTCGTCCCACCGCACCTTCTCGCCATAATCGCCGTCAAAGTATATCGCCTTCTCTTCAATAAGGTCCAGAATCCCTTGGCAGTCTTTCTCTAGACCGATTGGTAGGTGGAGGAATGCTGCGTTGTGATTCATTTTGGTTCTCATTTGTTTTAATACTCTGGAATAGTGTTAGGTTGGTTTATATTTACATACAGTAACAGCTAGTAGTTACCCACTTATTTATAACACTTAGTCTCTGTTTTTTGGGCAGTTTTTTTCTCTTTCTCACAAGCACATAGGTATATTAAGGCAGACAAAGACAAACGAATTTAATGCTCTGACAGATGTTTATCCTTAAGGGCATCAATGCCCAAGATCAGGCAGCAGAGAACAAAATGGTCGTTTGCTGTTCTATCTGACCGGTGAAGTTCGGGCTCGTAAGTTAGAAGAGGTTGATGTGGTTTATCCTCTTCACCGCCATTTGCAACATTGACAAATGCCAGTCATGAAAATTATTTGCTACAAAGTACTTCATAGTACATTCGTGGCCTTGCGAACGCTGTAGCCTGTAACATCTCAGTGCAGCGCATCGCTACAATAGGCTATGCATAGGTACTTACTCAAAGGGTTTATATAAATTTTAACAAATACCTTTCAGGATTCGATCCCAATCTATCCAGCTTGTTAATAAACGCCAAGCACGGAACATTGTATCTCTTCATCTGTCTGTTCACTGTCAGTGTTTGACTCTGTACACCGCCCACAGCACACAGCACCAACACCGCTCCGTCCAACACCCTCAACGCCCGCTCCACCTCAACGGTGAAGTCTACATGGCCCGGTGTGTCTATGATGTTGATGTTGTGCTCCCTCCAGATAGTGTATGTGGCTGCGGATTGGATGGTGATGCCTCTCTGTCTTTCAAGTTCCATGGAATCCATGACTGCGCCGACATTGTCTTTGCCTCTTACCTGTAGTGGATGAAATATTTATGAAAAATAATTACTGGACGCCAACGGGCAGTAGGCCGTACATTTGATCGAATTCAATGTATGAACGCATGCTGGTCACCGCGCTGCCCGCTGGCGTCTAGTCTGCGGCCGTAATAGTAGCCACTACTCTCTATACAAAACTGTCATGAAAAAACGGATTCACTAGATGTTACATACAGACCGTTAAAAAGTTATGAAAAAAAACGATAACATAACGTTATATTTCGTTAGTGTGGAAATTTATCGTTATAACAAAATCAGTATGATTTATTGAATCAGGCGTTACTTTGCGGAAGTCCACGATATATTACAAGAACAATATTCCTTTGCTATTCCGCTGTAAAGCGGAATAGCAAAGGAATATTTTTATCGTAATAAAATCAGTATGCCCCATAACGATATAAATATCATAACATAATGAATATCATATCATTATAAAATACGGTCGAATAAGGGTATAATATCGTTATAAAATACGAGCCGCGCTGTCGAAAAGGCGAAACCACAAGTGCGAAAAAGACACACTATAAGCCCTATAACGTTATTAAGCTATTATATCGCTTTAAAGCAAGTATCGTTATATTATATACTTATACTATTGGTTTAGATTTATAACGTTATAATGGATACCGCTATACAACGCGTAAAATATCGCTTTGAGTATAACTCTTTTTTGGGATAATAACGTTATAAACTATAGCGCTATGCGTATTACATAATTAATGACTCAGTCCTACTGATTTACAGGTCATCACAACACCGTGCCGTGCGACGGTTCCGAACGTTGTATGCCAGTACCTCAGTTTGCATTGCATATAAATTCCGCACGGTACTTCACACTGCTCCGTACAGTCTGGCGAAATTTGTACGCGGCTCCGCACGCCGCAGCGGGACGCAGCAGCCAGCAGCAGTGTGATCACCGCCTTATACAGCAACATGTAGTGAAACTCCTTTTTCGGAGACAAGCAACTTATCATGAAGCTGGGCTGTTTGCTGTATGCTCCTGACTGCTATTACAGTACATTTTGCTTTGTGGCAATGAAAATTGCTAAAGATTATGAGATATACCTTCAAGGATGTCTGTCACATATTGAGCTCATAAATGCATTAAGTCTTATTAGGTGTAAATCCCATCTTAACTGGATAACACAAAGGTTAAATTGAATTAAGTTAGACCTTCAAGCATCTAACTAAGCAATGGCAAGCTGAGCTGAAGAACTAGCTAGCTAGCACTTATGTGGGTTCTATAGATTGGATTGCATTCAGCTAGTTAACTCATAGTGTAATAAGATATTTTGCATCTCTGCAAAGTGGCAATTAGCACCATAATTGTACTCGCCACAGGCAGTAATAAAGAAAACCTCTGATCACCCTTACTTTCACTTTGAGGTGTCAAATACCTGCGGTCTGAGGCTTTCTTTTTGCTACTACCCTAGGTGAGTGCACTATTATTTTACAGTTTAATTATATGTATGGCATAATTAAAGACTTGCAAGTAATTGATCATTACCAGGTTATCAATATGCAAAATTTTTTTTGAAGTGGAAACTTCTTTAGCGGCGTTTAGCACTTTTTGGGATGGGGAAAAATTGTTAAATACGCGACAGAGTTTTGTGACGTCAGATGTGAAGGAGGTCACTTTTTGCTGCTAGCCGATTCGACTTCATTCAAAACTGAACGCTATTCGTAAGAGTATAAAGCCGTTGAACACTTTTTGCAGTAGCATATTCTGCAAATAAATTTGTAATAATACCAACGCGTCCTTCACCGTTTTGCTATTGAGAAAATTCGAATAGTTCGAATTTGGGCGTTATTCCTAAAGAGATAAAGCTTAGAAAAATATTTACCAACGGCAAAAACAAATTGATATTTTGGTCGCCACCGCCGTCTGCTGTTCTTGCAAATTCGAATAGTTCGAATTTAGACGTTATTCCTAAAGAGATAAAGCTGAAAAATATTTGGCAATTGCAAAAACAAATTGGTATTGTGTTTGCCGCCGCCCGTCAGCGCGCTGACGGGCGAGCCGGCGGCCCCTCGCACCCAACGCGCCCGCGGCCCGTTCGCCTAAATAATTGATAATTGTTTATAAATTTGCGTCAAATTCATTTTTAGGGTGACACCGTAAGATGTCACGTGACCTGATCGAAAAACTGTTACAATGTTATTGAGTTTTCACTTCTGCCGGCAATCCTGGAGTGCTTTTTTTTTCAAAATTCTATATAGCGTTTCTCGTTGTATGCAAGTACCTCCGTTTGTATATAAATTCCGTGTGGTACGACACACTGCAACGCACCTCCGTCCGGCGAAATTTGTATGCAGCTCCGCACCTCCGTCCGTTGATGCGTCGCAGTGTGACGACCGCCTAAGTACCTCTACATTATGCATGCCACCATAAGGAAAAGAAATACTCTTATGCTCCCTGCTGCATAGGTATGTATGTACTCGGGAGCCACATTTGTCTCTAGCAGCTATCAACACAACAAATCAATAAACGGTTGACACAACGGTGATTCTTCTAGAATCACACGCATCCTGGGCTACGGTGTCTGCTTACCACCAGGGAGACTGTAAGCATGTTTGCCACCATCGCAGAATAAAATAACGAAATAAAATTGAGAGCTTGCTTTAGCAGTTTTGTTGAGTCTAAAATCCATTTTACTAAAAAGATTGAAACTTAAGTTTATGCATGCCTTCCTTTATAGATCTTACGACTTTTCTGTTTTAGGGAATATATTTTTTGACTACTACAACATAGTAAAAATAATGAATTTATTTTTAATCACTTACCTCATGCATAGAATCTATTCTGCCAGTATAAAATAATATTCGCTCCGTGAGTGTTGTCTTGCCAGAGTCAATGTGAGCGGAGATACCAATGTTTCTGATCCTTTCCAGGGCTATGTGTTCTGCATATTTGACATGTGATGAGAATTTCTGTAAAACGCATAATTTTTACTAGCTAACAGTCCTCAACCAAATTAGTAACAAATAAATCAAGTTTCAAGGATTTCCAAAAAATTTAGTTATGTGACTTATGTGGTTTTCAGCAGATGTATTGTTAAGTCGAAGTAATAGCGAAGCACCGGCTTTATTCTGATAGCTTTAAGTCACATGGGATCGAGAGACACCCATGAAATCGATTCTCTTACATTTTCATTAGGTAAGTACCAAAGTATAACAATATCATATTAAAGGACCGTAAATAATAACTGCACAAGCTGTGCATTGGCTAACGAGTAATAAATATAACTCCCTTTAATTATTAGCGGTGAAATATACAGCGAAATCTGAGAAACTTAAGAATACCTACTAAATAACTCTTACCTCAATTTGTGTTATGCCTAAGTTATTGGCACTCTTAAAGGCATTTGCTACTTTCAGTACGTTTAATATGGTCATTTTTGAATAGGTATAGGTAACATAAATTAAATATCACAGAATAAAGTTTATGAGTTAAATTGCGAGGTTAGCCATATGTCATGTTAACCTTTAACCTGGATGTTGGTAGCTATGACACCAGAAGTTAGCTTTTATTGCGAATTTAGCCATCAACAACATGTGAGTACACACTGTAGAGCTAAATAATAAAATCAAAAATAATAAATAGAGTCTGGCTAATGTAATGAAAGATGAGCCTGAGATTCAGAATAGAGAACTTTTTATAGTTTGCTGTAATATAACTGTCAAATATGTCAAACTACTTGGAAAAGAAAAGTATTGTGTCCTAATCTTGATACTTAATATGCTAATTAAAAAGTAAATGCCTATTCCGAAATTACTAACCATAATAAATTAGACGGTTTTGGTTTATTAGCGAACAAATCAAAAACGCGTCTGCTGGTCATGGAAACGAAATTAAGTTTTTTTTTACTAATGGCGAAAATACCTAAAATACCTTAAGTGCCTTGTGGGCTCATTTCATGTCGTGAATTGTATTACATTCGCATCCGCAAAAACTCCAAGTTATTTTTTGCGGATGTGGATGCGGATGCTGATGTTGTTTATGTTTGAGTTTAGTTAGAATGAATGGTACGTACCTACCGCTGTTTCATTATACATTAACACCTTGTAGCAACTTGTGACAAATTGCATATTTTGTTGTGTGGTTTTATCTGTGTACTTACTACAGCTATCTGTGTAGTTATTATTTGGTCCTACTTAGGGAATGCAATAACCGGCCTAACTTCATAACCGGTTTCGGTTACGGTTATGGCCGAAAAATAACCGATATTCGGTTATTATCGGTTATTCAACGTTTTTTAAAAATTACGTATAAATCTAGTTCTACGTGACGTAAAATCATAAAACAAGCAGTATTAATGAAATATAAACCTTGTTTTGATTTTTTTTATTAATTATAATCAGTTTTCTAAAATAAAAAAATATGTTTTAAAAAACTGATTATAATATTTATAATTGATAAAGAAAATCACTAATTATTAGGTATCACAAATTCAGCCAGTCAATATTAATATTGTACTAAATGTCACTCATCTCAAGTGTAACTCATTATTTGTGAAAGTATGAAAGCCCTCAAAAACATGAGAGCATCTAATGTGGCGTCACTGTCACTGAGTCTTGATCTTAATTTGCTGCAAAAATATTCCGCAGTTGAAAATGCACGTTCAGCCTCCACGCTAGTGGGCTTTACAGATAATAACTGCTGGTAAGCTATGGACAAATATTTGTACCATTGACCATTTCCGTGTAAAGCCATTTCAAATAAAATCATTTGTGGTATACAGTCTGTCTGTCTGGTATACAGATAGAGGCCTTGTTGCAGCAGATGCTGTGGAATCAACTGCCAACTTATGTAGCAACAGTCGTGGTATTCAGTTAAATCAGTTATCTTGTAAATACACAAAGTTTGCACTTATAATACTTTTATTAACTAGAATATTTGTGAAAAGTGGCCCCAGTGTTGTACTGAAACAAATTATTACGCCGTTTTTCTTCAAATTAATGCAAATAATGCAATGGTTATAATCGGCAAACAGAAACTTAATAATATTGAATCAGTATCGACATTGTAAGTTATTGGCATAATATCATATATGTATACAAAGAATATCCGAAATCGGTTATTACAAAATTCCAATAATCTTCCAATTCCAATAAAATTCCAAAAAAACGATTTTTTTTTTGACGCGATTTTTTTTGACATTTGTATGGAGCAGGTCTCCCCAGTCGGCCAGCGCTCTATATAAATGTAAAAAAACCCGGCCAAGTGCGAGTCGGACTCGCACACGAAGGGGTACGGAACCCTTTTTCCCCATTATCGATAAAAACAGTAAAAAAAAAAGTTTGTTGTATGGGAGGCCCCCTTAAATATTTATTTTATTTTGTTTTTAGTATTTGTTGTTATAGCGGCAACAGAAATACATAATTTGTGAAAATTTCAACTGTCTAGCTATCGCGGTTCTTGAGATACAGCCTGGCGACAGACAAAACTGTAAAAAAAAACACGTTTTTTGTATGGGAGCCCCCCTTAAATATTTGTTTTATTTTGTTTTTAGTATTTGTTGTTATACCGGCAACAGAAATACATCATCTTTGAAAATTTCAACTGTCTAGCTATCGCGGTTCTTCAGATACAGCCTGGTGACAGACAGACAGACGGACAGCGAAGTCTAAGTTATAGGGTTCCGTTTTTACCCTATGGGTACGGAACCCTAAAAAGATTTGGTTGCACTCCGGGAGTGCCGGCAGAACTGAAAACTCAATGACATTGTAACAGTTTTTCGATCAGCGGCGCTACCACGAACTTCGAAAGTCGAAGTTCGTAATACATGCATCCCTGTCACTCGAGTAAGGGAGTGCGATAGAGATGGAAATACACGAACTTCGACTTTCGAAGTTCGTGGTAGCGCCGCAGGTCACGTGACATCTTACGGTCACGTGACTTGTCTCGAATCTCACGTCTTACGAATCTTACGGTCACGAAAAGTGCACAGCGCCGCTAAAGAAGTTTTCACTTCAAAATCGCGTAAAAAAAATTCTCTTGGTTTTTTCTTATCTACACGGCTAGCACGCGACGGCGCGCGAGCTCTCTCGATTTTTCTCGCACTATCCGTCTCTCTCTTATTAGAACACTTAGAACAAGAGTGCGATAAAAATCGAGAGTATGTCGCGGCCGTCGTGTGCTAGACGTGCAGGACACGATATTTGTTATGCCCTTGAACGGTTCACAACCCATTTTTGGTACACTGTAGATCCATGCTTAATTAGAATGTTTGATTTCGGTGTATCCATGGCTTTAAAACCTTTTGAATGAAGTTAGCGGTGTTTTGTCGTGTTGGTAGCATTGTGCAACGATCATAGACAATACCGTCAGTCAGTTTAATTTTAGTTCGGAAGAATATGGCCGTGTTAGGGCCGTGTGTGAATGTAAATATGAATGGTCAAAGTAATATTCACAGTCAGTTAACAAAATCATTAGAAAGAATCCTTGAGGATGCTTATTTAAGTGGTGAATTAAAACTTAGTGGACGTAAACTGAGAGAATTCCCGAAACCAGTGAAATTTGATTTGAGTGATACAGTTGTTGCTGGTAAGTAGTATTTATAAATAATCTCGGTACGTTTGTGTGGTATTTGGGTTTATTAATTTATTTCTCGTGCGGTTTATGTCATGAGTTTCGCGTTGGGATGGTTCCGGGGGATTGTATTATTTTTGTTTTGTTTGTGAATGCCGGCACTCGATGCGATTCGTCGAATCGATCGGCTTCGATAGGGACTGCGATAACGGTGCTTTCTACGAATCATAATAAACACCTAAACACGATATCCGATGCATTTTACCTGCTATCTTGAAGATAGCAATCTATTGTGTGTATGACGTTAACTTTTTACCAGGTATGTGCGAAGTAAAAAATCTTATTGGTGCCGCGATATCATTCCTTCCGTCGGCAGGTTTTTTTTTATCAAAAGCGGTCAGCCGTGGCCCATCCGTGTGCTACTTACGTTGAATTGCTGTGGATTATTATGCTTTAAAGTTATTTCGTTTTAGATTTGGTGGTAAAATTGGTAAAACCAGCAATGTTACTCGGTTATTACATTTTCCTGTTATTTGTTTTCCTCCTTTTTATTTACCCTCGATGCATGGAGTTTGCGGAACGTCCTTTTTTCGGAATAATCATGTTCAAATAGACGCTTCTGAAGGTAGATGCGTAGTGTTTGTAAACTTATAGGAATCCTATTGAAACAGATTTTAGGTTTTGAAACATCTGCTATCAATGCCTTCTAACATAAAAAAATGCTTACCTTTTTAATGAAAAAGAAGTTAATTTCCATTAGAATATTTGTTCTGATCACTTCAGTTTGCATTTTATATATCTGCAATTAGGGAACTCACTAATTAACACGTACCTATTACAAGGATTGTTTCAGTTGTAGACTAGGCCTTGGACTCCTTTAGCAATAACTTACTATTAAACATACCTAGGTATAATGTTTTAATCTTCTGGATACTTAGAGTTATTCAGTAGAACCTTCCTATTCACATAATTTTTAATAGTACGTGACATATGTTTACATATGTAATAGGTATATGATTATTTAAAAATATTAGCCCGATGCAGAAGAGTTTGGCCAGAACTAAACAACTAGGTTCACATTTATTTTGATTTTTATTACATGCTTAGATCAAACAACTTAGTAATAGGAACATTAATATAATAGTAATGTTTAATGTAGTATATTTTCATTGTTTAATAGAAATTCTATAAGGCTTATATTGCAGAAAAAAACTGCTGTGGTGGGCGCGAAGCAGAAATGTCAGCATATCACTATACCGAGTCGCTAATAGTAGATTACTGCAGAGGCCGTGAAGTAAGGGATTGCTGGACGAGATTGGGGTAGACGGCCGAGTCGTAGACGAGGCCGAATACAACGAGTCCAGCAATCCCTGTTCCGGCCGAGGATTGTATAGTACTTTTCTCAAACGATGTGAGGAAATATTAAAATTAAAATAAATACTTGGTAATCAATTAAATAATAGGTCATTTGCGCCTTTTTTATTTTTTAAACATGCCATTTGAACAAGCCGTTCGAGCACCATGTTTAACCGCACATAAAGTATAGTACCATAGATTATTTTTATTTTTTTATGAAGCAAGTATGCTAACAGTGTCTAGTGGTGGTTGGCAGTATGTAAATTTTCCTTTGTCAGTTTAATATTAGTAAGCAAATTTAAAAAGTTAGAGTAGCGGACAATAATGGTTTTACTTAGGGTTTTCATACATTACTTCTTGGCCTAAGGCCAAGAAGTAATGTAGGGAGCCATAAACAAGAAACTTCACGTCTTCATTTCGTGATATTAACGCGTACATTTCCGAGCATGTTTGAGAAAAGGCCCTTTTTACGCTCGTTGAATTTGTATACTTACCCGAAATATGTAGTTAGAAAAAAAAAAACAATTTGTTCTGCTCATAAAAGTCGTATCTTTATAATTTAACTTTCTTAGTGTGGATATTTTCGTGCAAAATGGAACTATTATAATATAACTTTAGTATTAAACGATGTTTATTTTTTATCTAAAACATTATTTCCTTACAAATGGGAGAACCGTAAAGACTGCTCTCACTAGACTTAAACTTATGCCTTGGGGCTAGTATAATGATTGTATAATAATATATACTATGGTAAATATTATGTGGTGTAACAATGGATTGATTACATTAGTACATAGGTATTGTACTATTCATGTATAGCTGTATGTTTCCTTATTGCTAATGTTGATATAATGGTAAAGGAAGGATTATTATATGTTTATAATTTACTGAAGTGTTACAGAAGTTTGTGGAAGTGACTCCCCCATTCTTCATAAAATTTAAAATGCATCCAATAAATAAACACAAACGATATAGTGACAGATAAAGACAAACGATTTTTATTTTAACCCCATTTTAGTTAAAATAGGCTTGTAGAACGTTTATGATTACGTCCGTAAGTTAGGAAAGTGTATTCGTATTCACACCTATTTTATATTTATTTACTAATCATACATAATAATATCCTTAAGTACCTACGAATCCTACGATATATACTCCTAGCTTCACCCCCGTATTAAGGCGCGTACAGATTATGCGCGGCAATCACTCGAACATTGGATCGCGCGGCGGCCGCGCGCAATGGAGACGGGGTTTCCGCGCGCGGCAGCTCGAACATTGCCACGCTCGAACGTGCCGCGCGGCGATCCGAGCGCTGTCGGTTTTTGAGCCCGCATCAAAGAAACTTCAGCCGCTGGCGCGCGCACAGTTTGGACGGTTGTCCATGGTTTAGCACGAAATAATCGCTGATCGAGCTGGATCGCTTGCCTCGCGCAGCCGCCGCGCTAAATCCATCGAAAATTTGCCGCGCGAGCCAATGCGCACGCGAACACTGGCTCGCGCGGCTGCCGCGCATAATCTGTACACACCTTTAAGCAGCAGCAGCTTCAATCCATCTAGCCCAAAATAGGAGTTTGGAGGGCTGTGGTGAATAGCTGGTGTCCTGGCATTCACACACCACCCTCGGACCGATTCAGATAAATGGGCCATTTTACGGAAAGTTGTACACTCGACATTTTTATTTTGATACTAGCTTCTGCCCGCGACTCCGTCCGCGTGGAAATCGTTTATATCGTAGCTCCATACAAACTTTATCCCCCCATTTCATCCCCTTAGGGAGTGTTTTCCGGGATGAAAACTATCCTATGTCCTTCCCCAGGATTGAAACTATCTCCATACCAGATTTAATCGCAATCGGTTCAGCAGTTTAGTATGGATAATCGGGTTTTTTCTACTCAGAATAGAGCACTTTCGAACCTTATAGGAGAAAAAACTGTCCAAATTGTTACATATAATTTTCGGTTTTATACAAGCTTAGTATGGAAACCGCAACGGAATGGAATAAAAAATCTTGGGACACTTTTTTCTCGTATAACATTCGAAAGTGAGCTCGATTCTGAGTAG
Organism: Epinotia ramella; assembly: GCA_947578815.1. Taxonomy (NCBI): domain Eukaryota; kingdom Metazoa; phylum Arthropoda; class Insecta; order Lepidoptera; family Tortricidae; genus Epinotia; species Epinotia ramella. The sequence continues at coordinate 22,371,459 of OX388206.1, forward strand.
AAAAAACCTAATTATATCAAAATAAAAAGTCGAGTACTTTCCGTAAAACGTAAAATGGCCCAAATAATACGCCTTCAAAATATGCCTAACTAATCATCCTCCTAGGGAAAAATTTGACCTTGTTGCGATTAGACGGGTTTCCTCGTGATGTTTTCCGTCATCGAAAAGCTACTGTTAAATATCAAATTACATTCCATACATGTTTATTTGAAAAACCCCCGACATTTTCATTTCAAAGTCCAATATCTCAAAAATGGGTGAACAGATTTTCATGAAACATGACTAAGAACACTCGGGATAATTATCAAAAGATTATCTATGACACAAAAAAAACCGCATTCGAATCGGTCCATCCGTTTGGGATACCACAGAGAGAGATACACAGACACGTTAAACTTATAAGTCTTATAACACCCCTCTCTTTGCGTCAGGGGTTAAAAATCCAGTGGTACCCACGACTCAAGATTGAAAATCTCGTTCCTTTCCGCTTAGCTACACTGGCAATATCTAACTATAACTTCGAAATGAATGGTTTTCTGAATACTAGAACAACTTGTTTTAAGCTGACGCCCTACAGTCATACCTCCTACTCATAACTATAAAATTTCAAAGGGCGAGGGAGCAGGGTGAGTCTGTGAACTAAGTTTATTTAATGTCTGTTAACATAGCGTAATTGAATTAGCACCAGCTGCGGTGCTCGCTAATTAGTGAGGCAAACAGATTTGTTGCTTTTGATTAACTTTGTAATTAGATACACATTTTGAGTTAGTTTATTTTGTACTAGCTGTCAGCGTGGCTCCGCCCGCGTTTTACAAATAACGCAAGGGTGCGTAACAATGCCTATATATTTTTTTTTAATAATATTATATTAGTCGTAATAACACTCTTTTCATATAATTCTTGAGTCATATAACAACACTTAATATATTTATATACGATATAATTATCATTTTATATAATGATCATATGATGTAATAACATTTATTATAACATACTTTACATATAATGCATATTTCCTATAGTTAACAAATGATATAATGCTAATTTCTTCTAATGCACAGTTAGCATAATATTTTTTGGTAGACTTAGGGCCGGCGCTCACTGCCGGCACGGCACGGCGTGTAATGGCAAAGGATTTTATTACTAATCAAGTCATTTTGAATCTTATTTCAATGAGTTTAAAATTCATGTTACTTTATTTCGATACGACGTGCCGCGGGATGCTGCAGCATGACGCGACGCGCCGCGGGATGCTGCGGCATGACGTGTCATGCCATTTAATTCCACGGGTTGCCGCGTCGCGCCATTGCATCCCGCGAGACGTAAGGGTCACGCCCTCAGTGAGCGCCGGCCCTAAGGCGTAGCGGTCGGTGTAGGTAGTACGACGACGAGCGAAGCGAGGAGGAGTGTTAGGTTGAACTGCGACCCTACAGCGCGCGAGCCGATGATAGTTGGGTAAGGCCGTTATTTCTTGTTCCCGATTAAGCAATTTAAATCGTCTACATTTTAATCACTTCCAGTGTGTTACGAATATTAGTAATCCATTTATATGGCTAATTGGCGTAACACACTGGAAGTGATTAAAATGTAGACGATTTAAACTGCTTAATCAGGAACAAGATATAACGGCCTTACCCAGTTATACAAAATAAACATATATATTTTGAAATTATAACCAACGTTTATTATATACCTTGAAAATATATCAAATGTTGTATAGCGAAGGAAATTATATTTTTAGCAATGAAAGTCACACGGTTGAAAGATAACGATTATAATCACATTTTCTACAAATATTCAATGAATTTACATAAAATCTAATATTAAACAATAATAATCTCAAGAGCGACGTTTATACAAACCAACAACTACAAGAATCTGTCAAAAAGTGACAATCTAGCACTATTCCCGCGTAAAATGACAGCTAATGTCATCAGGGCCGTTTAAGGCATTTTTAAAACCGTTGAAGATCTAACACGGCCTCTCCTGACCGTGCATCGTCCTCGACTGCATCTTCCGCTCTTCATCACCAACACCCGCAGCAGCTGTTGCTCGGACTCGGCAGCTGTTGCACGGAGTCGGCAGCTGTTGCAAGGAGTCAGCAGCTGTTGTACGAAGCCAGCAACTGCTGCACGGAGTCGGCAACTCGTGTCTCCGCTCCCGATGTTTCTTGCTCGCTGGCTTCTGGAGAACCAGCATTAGGACCATCTGAAACATTATGACCTTAGTCTCCATACTCAGACCTTATTCAACATTACTTTCTTTTCAATCTTCATTCAAAGATTCTTATTCACCAGACATGGCAATTAATACACTGAAAGTAATGTTCATCACTATCGCATCATCACAACTAGTTCATTCATCCTTACATCACCATCATATCATCATGGTTCATTCATCATACGAAACCAGAGATCATTCATCAGCTTTTAAAAAACATTCACTGAGACGTCTCATTATCAGCCAAAGTAGGATTGCCTACTCGGCTGCACATGTGCACCATTGAGATTGGAAACGTTCCCCTTCATCACCCAGGAAGCTGAGAACACAAGTCTCCTCCTCCAATGTTAACAAGGATCTCACCCACTTGTTAACCTGCTGGTAAACTACGTGAAACCCCGCACGCACGCCAGTTAGATCAAATGCCATTCCCGCGTACAGGAAAATGAGAGTTGATCCGTCACAACGCTCGCTCGAAAAGCCACGCAATTACCCTTCTACATACATGTGCAACAAGGCATCACAAGCGCTTGTTAACCAGCACCATGTATGACGTTAACAGAGGCTAGAGGCGTCCCACTAGCATGTCAACCTGCTCACGTTGACAGTACCATGTCAACCTGCAATTGACAAAAACATGTCAACAACCGTTAACAAAAGCACAGCAGGCGTGCTTGTTAACCTGCACACACGTCTACTATCATTAATGTCTTATTGTGATTCTTTTCATCTTGTACGAGTAAGTCAGTCAGTAACAGTAGGTAACGGTACGTCGAGATACATTTGTTGGCCAAATAAAGACTATGAGAGGGTCTGCAAAATTAAAATGTTTTCTGACTCAAGAGAAAAGAGGATATGCAGTGGGCTTATGATAAACCGAATCACAACTGTCACGAACAACAATGAAAGCAGCGCATGACTCTAACAACTCTCCTCTCCACATTCTCAGATATGAGAACTCGCTCATCAACCGCAGTCAAGAGCGTCCAAGAAAGTTGTGCATGCCTCCAGGCATCTCCATTCTTTCCACAGCACCAGATAGCAGGATCGGCTTATGAACCGCAGTTCATAGCCACCAGGAAAGCAGTCCTTGACTCCAGGCACCACTATCCTCTTCACAGCACTGCAGTAGCAGCATCAGCAGTACTCGATGGCTGATTTTCTGGCTTCCTCACGAGACCCGCATATCAACCGCAGTTAATAGCGTCCTCTTCTTACAGTAGACAGCCACTGCCAACAAAATGAATTACCAAGTACAATTGCTTCTACAAACACTTCCATTACAATGAGTCACTGTCTATTGGACTATTGTCGCTTCTCATTGGAAAACAGTTCACATACAGCAGTGTACCAGCATCATCCACGTAAAAACTCTTTTCGTCAGACCCGTTCGGCTCTCACTGACTCATTACTTCAGTATTTTTTAGCAGATACCGCTGGGCAAATGCTTCCTTCACTGTCATGCATACAAATAAATCCAAGTATGTAACTTATCAAGTCAAAATAAAATCTAACATGATCTACGTCTACAATTCAACAGAGTTGAGCCATCAAATCAAATAGATCAAGTTTCCTTAGACAGTCTCACTACAAACAATAACCACATTCAATCATAGCTTCAATCAAGCAAAACAAAACTTGCTTGGATGTGGGGTCGCTCACTATGTGTAGACTTGCTTACTAGTAGAACCTATTGAGGCACTATCTAGCTACCAGCACTGATAGGTACGACAGACTTACAACGTCGATTGCATTCAAAGGGTTAAAAGTAGTGCACCTTCTTCATACTAGCTCTGGTAAACATTGCAGCTAACTATTTAACCAGCCTGTCATCCAAGTCTCACTAGACTATTCACTACAGTACACTACATTACATACATACACATACATTAGTGTACAGTTCACTAGATTATTCTTCTTGTTATATTTCATAACTAATGAAATAAAAACCAACAGGGCTTTCATGTCTACTTGGTTCAATCATTAACTAACACCACAAATTATTTAAGCCCCATTCAGTAACCATTCAAAAATATAAAAACAATTTGTCAATAACTTCATGCTTTGATAGCCACTTCTATTTTGGCCGACTGTACCTGTCTTTGCACAGTCATCAACTAATCATTAACACTATTCCAAAAACTCATTGCTCATGCTAAGATGATGGGTCTACCATGTCTAACTATGTGTAATCAAAGAGCCAAAATGACTAGCCTGTGTCAACCTCATCAGACCAGCCTGATGGCATTGTCATCCGACAAACTCAAATGTTTGAACTTTCATAATTTCAACTTCAATCCAATTTGGACTTCCAAGAAGTTGGCTAAACTTGGTCTGCAAGACTTGAATGAAACAAGTCAACATACATAACTACATATGTCTACATGCATACAAGCAAACACACATTGCAAACTCAATAAAAGGTTGTATGTGTTTTCATGTATCTGTCAAATCCAATGCAATTACTGACCTGAAAATCTAGCAATCATACCCATTTGACTTCTCACTTTGTCCCATGAAATTCAAACATGATACCTAGGCTTGTTGTCATTTTGTCATATCACATTACACAAGTTTAGAATGAAGTCTCACTATATGTCATCAAAACAGTACATGTGCTAATTAGAATCAAAACACATTATGTGCCACTGAACTACTGACAACTTTTTCAGGTACCTTCTAAGGCAATAATGTTACTAGATAAGTACAGCCATAGGCTACTAGGCACTCCATGCTTATCTAAATTGCTAGTGCCAAAAATTTGGTCACTCACACCGCTAACTTTGTTTTAATATTTCTACCACACTTTGAAAACCAAATTCTTTAACAGTGAAATCAATGACTCACATGATAATGTATATAACAGCATGTAAATACAACAACTACTTAGTGTGTTGGCATTTTTTTTACTTAATGGCACTTGCAATTCTCATCCTACTTATCTCACTAAGGTATGATGGCAAGTTCATAGTTTGAGTCTAGTAATGCTAAATATGACACTAGTACTTTACTAGATCCACTAACACAGTAGGAAATTGCATCTCATAACATGAATATGCTACAAATCAACGCTCATATTGATTTAAAAGTTTTCTCATACCTGGTCTGATCCATAGGCATTAGATGAGTAATTACCCGTCTACCACTTGCCATGTGTATCACCATCCGTCTCACTGTGCCAAGTCCGGAGCGTCCGCAGCTCAGGAAATGAGGTTGTATGTACACTGGAACCGTTGACTCAACTGCCCCGTACCCGACAACTCAAGGACACCCATGGAGTCTGGAACTGACCGCTGTTGCAGTTGCTAGGCAGCTGCCCCGTACCCGACAACTCAAGGACACCCATGGAGTCTGGAACTGACCGCTGTTGCAGTTGCTAGGCAGCTCCTGATGCAGCTTGTAACATTACCCTCCTGACAACTGACGGCTGACCTGTGTACACTTAATGCAGATCGCCTCGGAACCAAACATTAATAACACGCTTAATGCTCTGTAGTTACCGACCGAAACATAACCACACCGATTGTGAGGTATTTGTCATGTTCGTTAACGCCGATACGAACACAGAATTTTAGCCAAAAGGCGGCCATTTTTTCGCGCCAACTTTTGATCCCTTGCGAGTCAATGGGATCCAATTAGATTGTCTGAACGTTGCTCTTAGACATATTGCAAACGAGAGTTACATATTTTTAGCGATAACTTCAGCTTAGAACACGATAGGTTAGCTAAGCGCGTCGTAGGTATTAACGCATTGTGGGCTAATGAAATACCGTATCTCACTTCTGATTTTAGCAATGAAAGTCACACGGTTGAAAGATAACGATTATAATCACATTTTCTACAAATATTCAATGAATTTACATAAAATCTAATATTAAACAATAATAATCTCAAGAGCGACGTTTATACAAACCAACAACTACAAGAATCTGTCAAAAAGTGACAATCTAGCAATATTCCCGCGTAAAATGACAGCTAATGTCATCAGGGCCGTTTAAGGCATTTTTAAAACCGTTGAAGATCTAACAATATTATTTATCTTTATACTCATCATTACACACCCATAACGCAAGTTACGCAAGCAAAGACGTAGGATAAATTATAGCCCACTAGCTTCTGCCCGCGTGCAACTCGTTTATATCGTAGCTCCATACAAATTTTCACCACTCCCATTTCACTCCCTTAAGCTGGTTTTCCACCGGAGGGGCGAGACGAGACGAGACGATGCGAGAATTGAAATCGTATGGGACTTACTAGGTACCTATCAGCACCGAGCGCGCGCGCGCGCGGTGGAAATAGGCAGTAAGTCCCATACGAATTTCAATTCTCGTCTCGCCTCGTCTCGTCTCGCCCCTCTGGTGGAAACCCAGCTTTAGGAGATGATTTCCGGGACAAAAACTACCTATCGTAGTTTGAGTCCCGGGGAAGGACATAGGATAGTTCTTATCCCGGAAATTACCCCCTAAGGGGATGAAATGGGGGCTGTAAGTTTGTACGGAGCTACGATATAAACGAGTTCCACGCGGACGAAGTCGCGGGCAGAAGCTAGTAGGTAATATAAGTCTGGTAGTTATTTTGTCGCATACTCTTTAATAGAGTAAGTAATTTATGTTAGTTACGCCGTTTTCTTGAGACTTACGTTATTAGGTATGTATTATAGACAAGCTTGTTTATTGAAGGTCTGAATCATTTTCCTCCATGGCCTCTTTTAACAGGAAGTTTGCGTTTGTGCATTGTTAAACAACATCTTCCCACCTCAGTAGGTACTGATAGATCAAGCGCAACAGTAAATGAAACATAATATTGCAGTGCTTTACAATAACAATGCAGGACCACACATACTGAATTACTGAACCTACCAACTACTACATATCGTTCTAACGAATCATACACATGCATAATAAGATGGGTTTTGTTATGTTGTGTTAATTGGCATGGTAACGAACTACTTGTATGGCGAATCGGTGCAAATTAGATTTCGGGAGCTACATTTTTTGTTTTATTAATGGTCATAAATCATAATCATAAACTAGTAGAGGCAAATCTGGGGAGCCCTAAAACGACTTGTTCTTCACCTTCCGGAACAATATTTCACTCGCATTTGACTTCCATAAGTGTACAAAATTTTAAATCACCCACTGGGAATTTAGTCAAATTTGGGAAATAAAAGCTTGTAAAAATCATGACATAAGCATTTAAGCATGATAGACATTGTAATATAACTAATAAATGAATTAATCTGCACTTAAATCACGCCTACAATGTTTCGGCATAAGAGAAACCGTTCGACGCTTTTAGTGTATTTTCACCAAACTAAGTATATTATGAACACCATAAGAGGAATATTCGGCTGCTGTGGCGCCGGCCCCATAACTTGGCGGCCCTAAAACGGTTTTAGCTTTAATTTCGGCTTCCTCGCGCGCGTGGGCGATGTGTGAAAGAAGTATTGGACTGCCGTACAAACCATAAAAACGTATGTCACTAGGAAAGTCACAGGGAGTGAGGACTTTTTGGCTAAGGGAAAACAGGATTCTTGTTCGGTACGGTACGACCAGTTAATTTGTAGGTAGCGATGTGTCAAAGATGCTTTGTGGCTCCTTTTATGGAACAACCAGACGAGTTTAATATTAACACGTTCGGGAGCCACTGACACAAGGCTCGTGTCCAAAAACATCTTACTCTTATACCAAGCACCCTCATTCAAAGTCCTAGGCCACTGATTCCCTTGTGTGTCATGATACTCGTATTAGTTAGCCGGTAATACGGGTAAAGACTCGAAAATTATTATTACTCCTAAACAAAGAAAGCAAAACAATTATGCCTAGTGACGAAAATCCCATTCAGATATCTCAAAGAATTACGTAGCTACAACCTTTTTAATATTGCTTGTTAAAGAGAGAAAATGCTCGCAGTCATCGTGATTATTTAACCTCTTGCGTTGCTTATTTGTACATTTGACTACATTTCAAATCCTTTTTCGATAAAATACGACATTATTGCTCATTTTATTTAGTGTCTAAGTCTACACCCCTATTGGTATAGCGTCGACGTGAGAGACGGGGGTGAATAACGCGATAAATGTATGAATGTTAGTGCGACGGAGATATTACAGTAACATTCCCATTTCGATTGGTCGTTCCCTGATGAACGCCGATGGGACCAGTCCAGACTCCCGCAACCTTCACCAGAGGCTCTAGTATAAGTTTTACCGAAACAAAACTTTACGATCGCGTTTGCGTTTTACCCTCAATTTGTATGGGATTTGACAGCTAAACGCGAACGCGGTCGTAACGTTTTGTTTCGGTAAAACTTATACTAGAGCCTCAGATCATCCTTGCGGTCTTCTCACGCTGACTTCCGTTACGTGGTCGCAACTAGTCAGCAATCATTACTGGCAATGCTCCCCGCCCATTCCCGCTTCAGGTTACGAGATAATTCTTACAACTGCATTAGTTTGTTGCTTTCTTTCAACGGATCTCTTCATCGGTGATACAAGTCGCAAGGAAACTTTGCTTTGCTATTTACGTGATTATAATTCTCTTCTTTGTCCTTACGTGGTCCATATTAAGCAACCATGATCACGTGACTTGGTCTCTGCAGTCGTCTGCAGAGAAACTGAGATCAGACCCTTCCATTTCTAAATATTTGGATCGAATCTCTTTTGATATCCCTAATGAACAACAGCACTTGTAATCTGTATTCATTCATCACAAACAATGCATGCCGTGAAATACCCTTTACATACATTCGTCGGTAGGTAGGTACCCACAAAATCTTAGATATAGACAATCTATTAGTATTAGCAATCAGCCCTAATTTTCGCATTCTAATTCAATGTGGGCAGGTATTTAGGCCGCGTGGTCGTTGCCTTGTTTCTAGTAGCCGGGTAATTGTTATTCCCATTTATCACTAATTGCTACGTGCGAAGCTACTATTTGTCGACCGTTAATTTTCAATTACCTAACGCATGCATTGACTTAAAAAGTCGTTCATTTTGGTACTAGGTTTTACCCGCAACTCCTACCGCGTGAACTCGTATTATTAGCTTCCATCCCAAATTCCTTCGCTGGGAAAAGAGACCTTAGTACTATAGTACTTTCACACTTACGATTAGGTTGGTACTTAGAATAACGATACTTCTGTATGCCAAATTTTATCCAATCCCTTTCAGACGTTTTTTTGCGTAATTGAGCGAAAAACATTCAAACTGTAACATCTATATACATATAATATGTGTAGCATATAACTAAAGACTTTAGACAGCCAGCCAAAAATCGCTCGGTATGATTATTATTATTATAAAAGAGAAATGGCAGCCTCGAGGGCCTTTGCCAGAGTCAGTAAGTGTATAAATTAACTACGAATAACGAATTAAACCATTATAAAATCAAATAGACGTGACTCTCGCCAAGATCATGGTTATAAATCCTCGGTATGATCAGTGAAGTAAAATTTCCGGTCATTTTGTCATGTGTCATGTTCTGGGTTAGCTTGATCTATACGAGGGAAAAACGAACAAAACACCGAATGGCAGCTGTCATCTCGCCGATGACGCACAAAGATAGTTTTAGCGTAGGTATACATTCATCTTATAGAAGCTTGGTTGTCCAAAACCTTCCGGTTCAAAAGAACCCAGTCTCAAATTACACTATTTCACAATACAACTGATTCTCATTTAACACCTATGGTCATATGAACATAAACTCAAAATAGCCCAGTGTCTATTTACCTTAGTCCCGAAATACCCTAAAATGTTAAAACCAAAACGACCTATCTCTATTAAGAACTTATGTCGAAAGCACCTAATGTCATCAAAGCATAAACTCAAAACACAATGTTCCCAAAATACACTAATTACAAAATACGCTACTCTCAAAATACCCTAAATTATTTATTTATTGATTTTCGTTTTGTGCTATTATGATCCATGTGGTATACAACTGATAATAGCCAAAAAAGTTGATCCCTTACTTGTGTACGTGTAAATTCGTACCAGAAGCCGACATAGAATTAGGACCTGAACTATTTAGAGTATTTTGAGAGTAGTGTATTTGGCCAATGGTGTATTTCAGGATTAGTGTATTAATGGGAATAGTTTGTTTTGAGCTTCAGCGTTTATGACTTTAGGTAATCTTGGTAATAGTTATAATATAGACAAAGTCGTTTTGGTTTTAGGGTATTTTGGGACTAAGGTAAATAGACACTGGGCTATTTTGAGTTTATGTTCATATGACCATAGGTGTTAAATGAGAATCAGTTGTATTGTGAAATAGTGTAATTTGATTTGAGACTGGGTTCTTTTGAACCGGAAGGGTCCAAAACTATAAACACAGAACCGGAATCGTTTGAAAAACTGGTACAATATTCTCGTTTTTCTCTTCGCATCTCACACCGAAGTAATTCACTCTTCATGGATATTAGTATGGAATGGAAACAAGCAATCGGGTATAATATATTAATATCTTTTTAGGGTTCCGTAGCCAAATGGCAAAAAACGGAACCCTTATGGATTCGTCATGTCTGTCTGTCTGTCTGTCCGTCCGTATGTCACAGGCATTTTACTCGAAAACTATAAGGTGTATTTAAATAAAATTTTGCGGATAGGTGTATTTTGTTAACCGCCACAAAGTTTTATAATCAAATTACTAAAAAAAAAATTTTTGCGGTGCAACTCCATACATAAAACTGAAAGTCATTTTTTTTTCATTGCAAGCCCACGTGTGGCATATCAATCGATAGGCCTTTCAAAATAAATAAAAGGCTCCTCAGCAATTTTTTTGATTAAGTGAATACAGTCGGAGATAATCGCTACGAAAGTCACTAAAATTGTGCCCCCCCCCCCCCTCTAATTTTTGGACCGTGTATTTTAAAAATATCATGCTCATAGGGCTTATTTAATTCTTTTAGCGAAAATTGTTTTGAACAAGATCGGTTCAAAGGTTTTTGAGATATTTCTAAAAAACTGCCTTCCTTAAAGAAAAGGACGTAAGTGCCGTAAGATTTCAGTAACAGTACATAACTTTAATGGGACTTCGATGGCCACTTCCTATTATTAGCCTCGGGTGCTTTGCTAGATTTCCACTTTTTGCACAAACAGCACTAAACTCATAAGCCTCAGATTAATATCCTGTCCCGCTTAGTTTGACTCATCTACTATCTACCGCTTCTTTCAGTTTTTGTTAATATAAACCGGTCTTAAATCCCTCCACTTACTTTAATGCTCATTTTCTATTTCCAACATCTAAACATCTTCCGTACAGAAATACCCTACTGCACTCTGCAATCATCACTGAGCTAACAAACCCTCAGGTACTGACACACTTCGCGGTTACCACACGTCTAAACAGTTAATAAGTGTGTAATACGAAAGAATAGAGAGTGTTTTGTTTAATTAAGATTTTTGATAAGAATTATAGTTTCTAAAGGAATCGATCTCGTTGAAGCCATCATTGAGATACTGAGGTAATGAATGATTTAGCAAAATCGAATAGTAAATAAACGCCAAAAATCCCGCAATGACGCTACTAGTGAAAGCATTTAGTGTCATTTGTCGATTTCATGTCGTAAAGTTTAAACATAGTGTTAAGCTAAATAAGGCACATAGAGAAAAATGTGAAATTCTTCAGACGCGACGAAAATATTCACATTTTTACCTACATGAGGAAGAAATTCTGACTAATAAATTTACATCATAGTAGCTTCTTATTGATATAACTATTTATCATGATGTTATACGAGAGCATATTTATTTATGCCTATATCAGATGACATTTACGATGCGACAACAAAAACTTTTATTTTATCGAACCATGACCAATGAGACTGACAACAATGGATCGTTCGTCCGTGTGATATCACGGCCCCATGGTTTAACTGCCATGTCTTAGACGCTTGGCTAAGTTAATTAAACGTTTCTTAAACAGTTTACCCGATGATGTCATTACCAAGGTCTTGGTGTTATCAAACTACGAGCAATGACTTCACGAAGTGTATACAACGCTTTGATATTCCAGCTTGAAATACATTTGATCCACGTCCTTGTATTGAATTTCGTGTAAATGAATACTAATCGTACTGAAATGACCATCCCTAATTTTTGGTCCTTTAAGCCGGATATTAAAAGTCCGCTCTGTGTTAAACTATATCTCCGTAAGATTTCCGATGTTTCACGTGTTTCGAGTTTTGCAAACAAATAGTTCAGCAAATTCCTTTCGTTTTAAGGGATTCACGTTATATTTACACACATTCCGATGCACAAGCGTCGATGACTCAGGGATGATAACTTCCGTATTAATCACATATAGATCAATAGTGGGACCGGATTTTTGGCCTAAAAGTTTTGATAATTCTAAAGATGGAAAAGTGATGCTTATATGACATCGGACATATTTTTAAGTATATTTGCAAAATATGATGAAAAGTTAGAACGAGCGTTAGGTATAAATTAGGTATTTATATATTTTTATTTATAATTTGTGAATATTGAATTAAAGTGCAAAGTTTTAGCTTCATCGTTTATAATATGTATGACGCTATATGTTATTAAGTTTGTAGAACTTTTTTTACGCAGCTTATTTGTCAAACCAGAATTAGGTTATTACTTTGTCGATATTGAATTAAAGTTTAAAAATCCTCAACAATATCTCTTATTTCTTAAGTTAATAGACAAAGCTAAAAATGTAGAGGAATAGGATACATGCTATAAAAGTAATATGCGTTTTTTGTCCTGTAAGATCTAATATTGAATTAGAGTCTGTAAAAATAAGTCTAATACTATAAAATAATATATGCAACCATATTATGAAAAGTAAGAAAATTCTGTGTATTGCTTGCATTAATAATAGTATAATTTATTTAAAATGGCGCGAAATTCATAACCACGCCGCGCTGGCCCTTCAACGGCGGCGCGCGGGGGCCGATCGTAGCCGACCTAGCGAGCGATACCTCGCCCCGCCCTCCCCGCATTACCGCGCAAGCGCTGCTGTTGTATTTCAAATCATTCATTTGTTTGTTTATCGTGCACATATTAGATGCAATTTTTAATACATTTGCTCAAAAAGTTCTACTTTTACGTAGCTGTTTAGCGTGCGGAAAAATCATTCGAAATCATTTCACGAACTAGTGCTTTTCACTTTTCCCACTCAATAATCGTACAAATTGTACCATTAATTATTATGTCAATAAAAAATAAATAAGATAGAGCTGTACTAAATAAAATGATTATTGAACTTCATCTTTTTTCAACTGTATTACAATGACGTTAGTTAGTTAGTTAGTTAGTTTTACTGGGCTTTTTTCCGCAAGTCGACATCCAGTGTGCCTATTTTGCGTGAATCGGTGGGGTAGCGCTACTCTAACCACCCCAGCTCCTCCAGGAAGTTTGTGAGTGCCTTGGTGTTGCTGACTGCGTTCAATAGTGTGTCCGGAGACCCTAGGTGTTTTTTCCTGTATACTTCTACCTGCTTACAGTCCAGTAGAATGTGTTTAGTTGTTTCTTCTGCTTCCATGCACGCTCTGCACATGGGGCTGTCTGTGATACCTAAGTTATAGAGGTGTCTGTTCAGAGTGTTATGTCCTGTTATTATTCCAACTATCTTGCGTAGTTGGCTTCTCTGTGTCCTCAGTAGTGCGGTTGTAAGTTTGTTGTCGCGTTTCGACAAAATCTCTTTAGTCTGTCTGCATGTGTCTATCTCCTCCCAGTATCTTTGGTGTAGGTCTTTGGTGTATAGGTCCAGTTGATTGTATATGTAGCTTTGTGGCAGGGGCATAATTGGCTCCGGTCCGTATGCCGTTGTTTCTGAGCCTTTTCTGGCCAGTTCATCCGCTGCATCGTTTCCTCTTGAGCCACTGTGCCCCTTGATCCATTGTATAGTAACGTTGTTTTTATCTGCGCACACCTCTGTGAGGATTTGGTGGCATTCGTATATCAAGCTAGATGTGATGCTATCACTGCTCAGTGCTTGTAGTACCGATTTACTGTCAGACAGTATCCGTATGTTTGTATTCTCGACTTGTCGTCTTTTTATGGCATTGCAGGCTTCAATTATCCCTACGCATTCAGCCTGGAATACTGTGTTATGTTCACCTAGTGGTTTGGCTATATGTATGTTTAAGTCCTCTGAGAACACACCACATCCCGTTCCCGTGTTCGTTTTTGACCCATCTGTAAAAATTCTAAGGTCTGTTTGGTTTAGCCCCTCTCTCGAGTCTTCTGTTAGTGATATACCATAGTCTTTCCTGAAGACTGGAGTTCTTGGTATTTTGTCGATTGAAGCCTCCATGATAGGGAGGCTTGTGATCAGTCTGTTATGGATCTTTGTGTGGGGTGTGTTTAGTTTTGTCCATAGGTTGAGGCTTTTTAGGCGTATTGCCGTCGCAGCCGCTTCCTTCAGTATATGCATGTGTAAAGGTAGGAGTCCTAGCATGATTTCTAGTGCTGCTGTTGGGGTTGTTCTCATACAACCTGTAGCCGCAACACATGCTAGTCTTTGTGTTTTTTGGATTTTGTTAATTGCACTCGTGGTTTGGGTGCGCGGCCACCATACTATGGCACCATAGCTTATCATTGGTACTATCACCATTTTGTATAGCCACAGTACGATGTGGGGAGCCAGGCCCCATCTCTTCCCCACCATCCTTCTGCATTGCCAGAAGGCTACTGTTGCTTTGTTTAGTCTACTGTCTAGGTGTTTGCTCCAGTTCAGTTTATCATCTAGTGTTATACCTAGATATTTCACCTCTTTCGAGAGTGTTAGTTTTGTGCCGAATAGAGTTGGCATTTCGTAGGTACCCAATTTTCGTTTGTTTGTAAAGAGAATTGTGTCGGTTTTCTTTGGGTTCACCGATAGGTCATTCTCCTTGCACCATTTCTCTATTATTTTCAGTGCCGTTTGTGTAAGTTCACATAGTGTGTTTATGATTAGTCCGCTGACCAGTATTACTAGGTCGTCCGCGTATCCTATCGTCAGAAAGCGGTTATTGTTTAGTTTTGTTATTAGGTCGTTTGCTACCAGGTTCCACAATAGTGGCGAGAGGACGCCTCCTTGTGGGCATCCTCTTATAACTAGCGCCTGATGACTTTGGTTTTCAGATAGTTTTATGATTCTCTTTTTTAGCATGTTCATAATCCATTCTATGAGCAGCGGTTCGGTTTTGTGTCTTTCTAGTGCTAGTTTTATGCTGCTAAAGTTCGTTTTGTCGAAAGCACCCTCTATATCAATGAAGGTGCCTAGACAGGAGTTCTTTCTAGCGAGCGCGTCTTCTATGTTCGTTACTACAGCGTGGAGGGCTGAGTCTGTAGATTTGCCCTGGCTGTAGGCATGCTGGTTTGGATGTATCTTTATGTTTTTAAGGGCCGTATCCTTCAACTCCCTGTCGCAGAGTCTCTCCAGAGTCTTTAACATGAATGAGGTTAGGCTTATGGGTCTAAATGATTTTGGGTCCGAGTAGTCACTCTTTCCTGGTTTTGGTAGGAAAATTACTTTTACCTCTCTCCATTTCGTTGGTATGTATCTGTAGGCAATGCAGCTGCATAATAGGTTTGATAAATGCTCGATCAGCTTATGTCCTCCCCACTTTAGTAAAGCAGGGTAGATACCGTCCAGGCCCGGAGACTTATAGTCGTCGAAGCTTTTTATCGCCCAGGCCGTTTTGTTTGTGTCTGTTATTCGTTCTGCTGTCTTCCACTCATTATCTGTTGGATGATAGTTTTCCTCCTGTTCTGCCCAGGTTTGTACGTCAACTACTTTGCACCCCGGGAAGTGGGTTTCCACCAGTAGACTTTCAGTCTCAGATGGATTGCTGGTGTTGGTGTTGTCTGGTCTTCTCAGTGTGCCCAGTAGTTGATTAGGTTGGTTGGCTAGTATCTTCCTTGTTCTGTTGGCCTGTGTGCTGTTAGATATCTTATCACAGAAGTTCCGCCAGGACGCAGATCTTCTGTATCGTGTTCGTTTTTTGTATTCGGCTTTGACTGTTTTGTATTTGTCCCAGTCCTCTTCTGCTTTTGTATTCATTGCTCTGTTTAAAAGTCTTCTTATTTTGGTTCTCATCCGCTCCATTTCCGGGCCCCACCACACACACATGTACAATGACGTTACAGAATTAATAATATAAAAGTTTCGAATTCCTTACTTGTTGTTTTTCTTATTTTTTCGCAACTGTATTAAAAAACGTCGTTGTGTAGATATTACATATTATATTATACATTGATTCGAAGGCTATATCGGCGCATAAAAGAAGAATGGAGATGGAGGCGCCAGTAGCACAGCCTAGTGACGATGAGGAATGCTTTGATTTTCAAAACTTTTGTTTTTTTTGCAACGAAGCTGCCAACGAAGTGCTTAAACAGTCAAACGCCCTGTTCAAGTCAGAATCACTGTCAGCGAAATAAAGAAATGTACTTACTACACAGATGTTGTTAAACGCAGCTATAGCTGCTCGCCGCAAGCAAACCAATGTTAGTTTGCCCCTGATTACGGATTGCTGTTACGAACACCAGGGTGATGTTGCAGGGTAATATCGCCGGTTAGCGACCACCTAATTTATGGTTCCGGTTTGCGACCACTCATTTCAATTGGTGTCAGGAATCTACCGCAAAAAACGACAATATATCCTTTCAGTTTTTTCAATAGATTGCATACATACATACATATACTCACGCCCGTATCCCATTGGGGTAGGCAGAGACTAAGGAACGCCAAATACTACGGTCCTTAAATACTTCTTCAATAGATTCCTGTTTAATAATTACTTTAAATAATACATGCGGGGCACGGTTTATTTAGAGTGCGTTGTAATGTCATTTTATTAGGTATATTTAATTGAAAAAAAAAATACGTTGTCTTTCACGTGGTCGCTAACTGAAGCTGGTCGCGTAACCGGGGCGGCGTATTGACCCAACGTTATTAAATAAAACATTCCCATTTACGTTAACACTTAAAATAGGCCGTTTCTGCTCTAATAGTACCTGATTAAAGAAAACTTAGAAAGTAGAGCATAATTTAAACCAAAACAGTGAGAAATATATTCTTTGATTACAAATATTATTTGTATGCAGAATGTAATGATAGTGAATGAAGCAAGAAAGGCTTGTCAAGATCGTAGCAAGTGGAAATCCGTGATTTCTGCCTATCCCTCCGGGAAATAGGCGTGATGTACATTTGTATGTATGTATGTATATTATTTGTAGTAAGGTAAATCTCCAATAACTGGCCACCCTTGAATAATCGGCCCCCTCATACTAAAAATTAACTCTATTCACGTATAATAGAATAGATATAGATAGTATGAGGTGGCCAGTTATTGACGATTTACCCTACTTGTTAGGAATATTCGAGACAATTAAAGGTTTACTAAGCAGAAACGTCCGCTAACGAAGTTCTAAAGGACAACGCTCCCTAGGATGAAAAAAAAGTTGAAAATTTTGTTGAAAAAACTATTTTGCGTATTAATGTGTATTATTTCAAAAAAAGTGAGTACCTTTACATTTTGAGGAAAAGAAATGTGAATGGTGACCCAGATTTGAGCTGTGTAGTAAAATGTATGGAGAAAAAAAAAGTGGTCAGATTGAAATGAAAATAATGTATGTCATAAGAATCGTTTCAAAAACAACTTGAAAAAAAATCTTACTGGTAAAAGTAGGAAGAATCTAATCACTTATTTTTTTTTCTTTTACATTTTACTATGAAGCTCAATTCTGGTTCAGTTAACAGTTTTCACAAAATATATTTTATTGAAAAACTAATCCTTACTTAAAAAGTTTTTGTACCTTCATTATTTTTAAACATACTTAAATACACAAAATAGTTTTTTTTATTCAAAATATTCAGTTCTTTTTTTCCATACTAGGTGTGCGGTGTTTTTTCGATCAGAATAAAAAAAAATCGCCAGTAGCCTTTTCAGGTTTGCGTAGGCAACAAGGAACCCTTATAGTTTCGCCATGTCCGTATGTCCGTCTGCGGCTTAGCTCAGTCACCCTTACTACTAGAAAGTTGTAAGATTAGAATTGAAGACTTTATTCTATTGCACTTCGAAGAATCGAGATTAGACTGTAAAAATTAGAGTTCAATTTTAATAATAATGAAAAAAAAAGTTCCGTCTTAATTATTTTAGTTATTTTGTGAAAAAAGCTGCACAGAATAATGAGAAGTCGCAGAAGTTCACTTAGAATTGTCATTAGGTGTAAAAAAATATGAATGATTAATACTTATACAATACCTACTTGCAATTTTATTATAATGTTGTCGTAAATGGTTGTATTTTTTTGTAATTTTTTACTATTGTGTTAGCCATCCATACTGACTTTAATATAAAACAATAAGTACCTACTTTATAAAGGACTTAACGTCGAAAATTTATAACATTTCGACTGAAAATTTTATTCTTTGACACTTCGAATAATCGAGATTATACTGTATTAATAAACGTTCGCTGTCAGTTATATTATATTGTGAAAAAAGTTACAATTAATTTTTTTGACTGTTATTGTAATAAAAATATACGAGCTATTCACAACTATTTTTATTATTTCTGTTTATCCTGGTTCCTATTGTCATATCTTGTCCAGTCCTATTCGCCGTCATGTATTATACTTACCCCACCATATTATACGGTCATTTTACGCCGGTTTCGTGACCAACTTCGGTTAACGACCACCTTAAGGACTAGGTTTTTTTTTTCAATTAAAGATATAATAACATTTAAACAGGCTGTAAAAATGCCTCGGTACGTACGCAATTTTTAAAGCAGATATTAGGCAGCAATCTACTTAAAAAACGAGAAAATATCCTCTCGGTTCACCATTTATTACTCCCGAGTGGTCGCAAACCGGCAAACTAAATTAAGTGGTCGCTAACCGGTGAAATTACCCTACATCCTAAATATACAATTTCATCTAAGGTAAATTGAGTTTAACTATAGCTTACTGCTGACCACGTCGCAAAAAAATACATGTAGGTTATTTGTTAGTAGGTATTTATGCAGCTGGCTTAAAGGAGTAACAAAACATGGAAGAGTGGTCATTTGTATAAGGGGCGATCCCTAAAATATTTTTAAATTATGTGTATAACGCGATAACCAGTTCGACGAAACCGCGGGCAATCCCTAGATAGTTGGTAATAAATAAGGATACATTTCTTCTTTGTATTTCCATTAACGTACGTATAACAAAATAACATGTGTTTTGCCATTGATATTTATTCTTTGTGGATTTTTTTATGGATCGTGGACGCAATCAAGGGCACTCCTCTACCGTTGCGTTGATCGCTGCCTGCTGCCACAGCGCACAGCGCGGCGCGCGCATACATGCCGCGCTTTTTAAATGTATTCATTTACGGCGACACTAAATATTGATACCTAAGTAAGGTATCAATATTTAGTGTCGCCGTAAGTTTATTTTTCTTAACTTTTGTTTGGTAACTGATATCATTGTCATGATCGTTTACTATTAACTCTACAAACTTTAATTCAATATTGGCTATACTGTTTAACCGGAAATCAATATCTAGACAAGCCGATTGTCTACATTTCTAACTTTTTTCCAATATGTTAAGTGGATCGACAATATCGTAACTTTGCAATATCAGCTACTCTAATTCTTTATTTACAAAATTATTTGGATTTTTACGTTCACCAGGATGCAGAAGTCCCAGATTTCTAAAAACAGAATATCGTATATAAATTAAAGTGTTACGAGAACAATATTTCTTTGCTATTCCGCTAAAAAAACGTGCTGGTCTATCAGTGAAGATAAGATGCAACTATTTGCGTATAAACATGCAAAAAAATTACAGCAAACCACCACCAATATTGACAAAAACCTCGACACGTGTTTCGCCTCTCTACGAGGCATCATCAGGAGATGCTGGCAGGAGATGTTGCTTGCGCCACGTCCACTGAGCAAAATCAGTGATAGTGATTTTTGCTCAGTGGACGTGGCGCAAGCAACATCTCCTGCCAGCATCTCCTGATGATGCCTCGTAGAGAGGCGAAACACGTGTCGAGGTTTTTGTCAATATTGGTGGTGGTTTGCTGTAATTTTTTTGCATGTTTATACGCAAATAGTTGCATCTTATCTTCACTGATAGACCAGCACGTTTTTTTAGCGGAATAGCAAAGAAATATTGTTCTCGTAATATATCATGGACTTCCGCAAAGTAACGCCTGATTCAATAAATTAATTAAAGTGTTATTGGATATGTTACAGTTTTTTGTAACTCTAATTCTATATTGACATAGTTATTGGCAAAAACTAAAATATTTCAATATAGCCGAAAGCTCCACCTAAAATTTTCTAACTTTTTACATAAGTATTATTTAACATGCCTCCAACGACATATCAAAAAAGAAAAAACTTTAATGTTGTAATAACCCATTTTTGTTCAACCGCTGGTCTAATAGGTTGTCTATAGCATTATCAATAGCTACTTAGTCCACACTTAGGGCGCCGTAGGTTCATGGTCTTCTCTCCCTCTCACTGAGCATAAGCGTGAGCGAGATGGAAGTGCGTGCTCGGAAGCGCGGATATCATGTTTTTTATGTTTAATTTTTTGGCCGTTTGAATAAATAAAAAAGTAATCACTGGGTTCTCTCAAACATGATATTGCCGATTTTTAGAAGCAATTTTAACAATTTTAGCTTTTGTGCATAATTTGTTACGAATATTTTAAGTGTATTTTATATGTATGTTCGTGATTTTTTTCTATCGAGCGAGAATTGCTTAATCATGTTTTTAATCACTGATCTCGCTGCAGAAAAGCCTCAAGATTACTATTCGTAGTTTTTGGAAACCATATTATTATAAACAGACGCATTATATTGTTTCAAAACTCTGTTCGCTTAACTTCGCTGAACCTACGGCGCCTTAACAGCGCAAATAACCAGTGAAACTACTTTAATAAAGCACCTGTCATTTGAAATCGCTTAGTTCTGCAGCATTATGGGGAAACTTGGAAAGTGCCAATTATCTTGACTTATCGCTGTATCTAGATTAGAGATTACCTGACTTCCAACTTGGTCTGGCACCGTGTTCATTTCTTTTATGCGATTATAATTATGTTGCCTGACGGGATTCTTAAAGGAAACATTCGTGAAACGATTCAGTTTCGTATCATAATTTTAAATAAACTTTTTCCGCTATTAGTAAGTAACATTTACCTCTGATAACTTATCACAAAAATAGCAAGCGTTATTGATTAGATGTTTTTTCGTCTATGTCAGTTGGTAAACTTTCATCATGAATTGTTAGTTTCCGTGTGCCTCAATAGTTTGCAATCCTCTAAAAGTCTGCCAGCTTTGTTTTACTAGTTGAAAGTTAACCGGCCAGTGTAACTTTCGACCTAACGCCAGTATTGGCAATGTTTACTTTTCCGCAACAGGGTAAAGTTTCAATACAATACAACTTTGCCACTATAATGGCGACAGGTGCAGCGTGTTCGACCGAGCGTCACTCCGGATACAGGGGACGATAACACCAACGTAATTCCAACTGACTGCGTACCTATGTAACCTAGACCATTTGATAAATTAATTTTAAACCTTAACGCTTCAGCAATAAAATATCAATTTCGAAGCTCAGTGGAACTAGATTTATCCTCACCTCACCAGACCTTATTCACAACGAAACTTGTTAGACTAGTGGCGTTTGTAAAAAAGGTTAAATAGAAAAAGAGGGACCTCTATGGAAATGATGACAGACACAGTAAAGATAACGTAGAGCCTGTTTCTGAGTGGTTTCGAGTGGGAGTTGCGTTAGAAAAAAGGTAAACAATTTTTTACGCTGTGTTTTATCGGGATAAAATAAACATTGCTGTGAGCTTAGCATTTCCCAGGATCATACAGCCTCGGTTTAAAATAGACTCTTTGGTTGGTTAATCTATAAAAGATACAAAAATATGTGTTCTATATTATAATGTTTATAATATACATCTAATGGGCATGAAAGTATACGACCTCGAAGTAGCTATAAAGGGATGCAGCTTTACCTGGCTAACCCTTGTGATTTTCCAATTGATCGCCTCGTTACGTAGAGCCTCGGTCAATTGACGCAGAATACACAGCCTAAAGGGTGCAGATTAATCAAACTCGCCATCCTATGCATATTCATAGACATGGCGTAGCAAACGGCATGCAAATTCGGCAAATGATTCTTTTGGCACGGCCGTTTTACAATACGTCATTCTTATTCGTATCTGATAGGCGCTGCTACTCCTTTGAATACTGATTATTAACCGGCCACGGCATTAGATACCCCACGATGAGGATACCATTGCATTTTTAAGGTTAACTTGTATTGCCGGTTAGCCGTGTTGTAATAAATCAAAATGCAAGTGGTGTTCTGTTGCTTCCAGTGCAGCAGGATTGTCTGGTCGTGTTCCAGAATTATCATAAACGTATTTTGCATTTGTGTAATTTTATGCCTTTTGCATAATGCCAGTCATTAAACTTCTACTCTTGTTTAAATAGTTCTCGTCAAGCCAAACAAAAAAGGATGAGCACCTATTGTTCTTCATGGATATTCATTTAAAATATTGCTACAATGATGATACTACTAAAGATGTGCGGTGTGAATAGACAAAAACGTCAATGCGCTATTCAGGTAGAAATTTCTAATCTAGTTAGCGCGCAACGAGCTTTGATCGTGAGAAATCCGTTCAATTAAGAATATTGAGTTAATCGCTTCAGCCGGAGTTGCAAGCACAGGCTGATGTCCGGATAAACAGATGTGCGCGAGTTTAATGCTCGATTCGCGAGCATAAGGGGATCTTTTTCGCCATGTTTACTTCTGATAATCCATCCGATGGAAATAAACCTATTAGCAGTTGTTGATGAGGGAGTGTTATCATCTTTACATTGCAGTCGTGGCAGTTTAGATAATATTACAGATCCCTTTTATAAGCATTTCTGTACTCTGCGAAATTTTATAAATTCCTCAATAGTTTTATCGTGTAGCTTAATTATCAAGAATCCCTCGTGGATCATTAACGAGTTTATCGAAAGCTATTTTCGTCCTGTTTAATGCTTCGGCAATTTACTTGTGGAGGGCGTGAAGAGTAATTAAATGAAGACCCAAGGTGGGTAAAGGACAATTTCGTTAAAAACCGACGATCGCAGACAGTGTAAAAGAAAATAACGCGCTAAGGGATATCGTCTACGGTTTCACCCTAGTCTTGTAGTTTCCTGTCCTGGCTGATTAAAACAATTGGGTACACTTTAAGAAGTGGTAAAACTACCGGTGTTTTGAAAGAAATAACGTAGGTCAAAATAACATTTTGTATGATCTCGGAAAATTCAATGTCTGTATGTACTTGTATTGGCGAAAGTTCTGCGGATGCTTATATATTTAATTTTATAATAAACCAATCAAAGAACCATATAGTTACGATAAAATATGGGTATATTTTTGTTTTTTTACTAATTAGCTACATAAAATACCACCCGCTAAAATACTTTTTCGCTACTCGAATTAACAACCAATTTGGGACACGCGAAACTACGCTAAATAGGCCGTTAATCTTCTGAATTATTTCGAACTGCTTTTTTAAATGCCCAAACCAGAATTGAAAGTGGTCGGACCTACGGGCATGTCCAATAAAATGTATGGTACCGTTGTAATAAGTAAGATAATCAATTGAATTGCTTCTCAAAATCACAAACGAAAAATCTTACAAAACTGTATCCGATTTTCATAGTCATACTACTCGTAAAGCATGTACCGGTTATACGACAAATTGCCGACTCATTTTCCGTTGGTTCACTTTTAAGTATCAATGAGTGCTCAGATCGATCGATACCCTCGTTGAAACCCTCTTATCTCGCCCTTTTCTACTGCATCAAACAGCATCTGCATGCGGTGACCCAAATATGGCGTTGACAACTTGCTGTTTCAATACTTCATCATGTTCTTTAGAAGCACACTATTGTATTGCTTTGCTTCTATACTTTATCATCTGGTTTCACTCCTGTGAAATTACGTTTCTCGTGTCCTTCTAGGATCAATTGAATTTACGTCTTGTCTTCGGAATCGCTTGATTTTATCAGCTTCGATTGGACAAAAGTAGCCTGTAATATGTAGCCTGGGAAGTTACTTCAAGGTTAGTTATTAACGGTAATGTTTAACTAATTACATTTTATTTGTCATCGTGCATTCGACATGCGGAATATGCGGATTTACTTACCATTTAATTACTGAACGTGTAAATGTCGATTTGCAAAACTAGAGATTCAGCATATTCCCCAAATATACCTAGATTCAAAATTTAAATTTTTTCGTAATAAAATATCAAATCAGATCTTAACGTAAGTCTATTATTAGTTTTAAATAATGTTCAATATAGTCAAAAATACAACATCAACTTAGTTGGTAACCCTATCCGCAAACTATCAATAGCTTCAATAACTCGTCGAGCGTGCTACGAGCTTTCAAAGCTTGCTCAGCCTCTTATGTAATTGTGTTTTATGTTCACGTCCATTGCTTGTGCAATCTATCTCTAGTGTGTTAATTGTGTTAACAGTCTTTTAGGCTTTAGTCTGTTGAAGTTTTTATGGAGTTTTTTCAAGACATTTCGTCGGCTTCCATCCGGAACTTACGATAACAGTCGTTTATAATATCAGTAATGTTACAGTTATAAGTTATATCTTGTTATCCTTATTTCTTTTTCCTTCACCGTTTTTCACCAGGAACACAGAAATTAGGATGTCCTGGCTGACTGGATGTGCAAAAAATCTCCAGTTCACCCAGGCTAGATTTAAACTTGACAACTTTGTCACTTAATAAAGTGTTAAACTAATTTGCATCTGCGCCTTTAAAGCCAGTTTCAGTTCACTTGGCCAAGTTTCTTGCGCAATATTCTATTGTGAATAGCGCACTTAACTTGAACTCTGAACCAACAGACTGAAAAGACTTCTGAACTGTATTATTGGAACGAATGTAGGTAGGTACTTGTACAATATATGAGGAAGAACGTTTATTGACGTACATTTTTTTTAGCGATTATATTGGTTGGGCTTCACGTAACGCTGATAAGATATCGTTGATGTCATCGCCTTTCTTCATATCACAGTATGCCTTATTTATATTGAATTGTATTATCCCCTTATCAATTTAACTAAAATTCAATTTATGTTTTTAATCTCAATTAATTATTTTTGTTCATCATCAAACCTCACGGCACTTGTGAAAGTTGATGTGCCAATAATACTTTTAATAATACTTTATTTACCCCAAAGCATCAGGCATGTAACCTTTACGGGGGGCGGAAGTACCGCATTAAATGCGCTAAACGTCACATTATAAGGAACAAATGGTCTCTGCAGAAGGTTCTCGAAGGCTAGCTATTTCCTGTGTCTTCGCGCGTGAAGGAACTACGCTTCTTTTGATTTTACTTGGTTGATTATAAGACAATTCTCTAAGGAACAACTCAACAGTGCTTACAAAAAATACCAATAATTTTACTGAATAAATCCATAAATTCGCTGTGAATCATTGTTTTACAAAAACGAAATGAATTAACAGACTGAAGAGACAACATTCATTCCGTAAAACAGTTAGAGTAGAAAGCTGTGAAACAAGTATTGTAATGTGGTAAATGGGTGACAATCTAAGACCAATGTGCATTGTGGCTTTGTAAGTTGTATTATTCAATGTAACTCAAGCCCTGACAAGCCTTTAAATCACCAGAATCGCCTGCATTGAAGGCTAAAGGACATTTCCTGCGCCCCCTTCGAGCGTGAAACGGAACTGCGCTTCCTTCACTTTCCACTTTGTTGACTCCACGACCCACAGATACTTAATATAATATATGCCGGTCTGGACTCTGACAGGTACTTTGAGTCTGGCGAGAAATACATCTTGAAACGTGCCTGTACTACTAGTATGAATTTCTTAGATATTCAAAAATATTCAATGGAAGCCAACATAGAAAACGTGCACGACCTTTTTAGAAATCCGTTAATTAAAATAATATGACATCCGCTTCTTAAAAACCACGTTACAATCTTGAAATATTACATTCCAAGTTGCAGATTCACAAACAAAACATTTTCGAGATTCTGTCACAATTATTTCCAGAACATCAATATTCTACTGACATCGCCTCATCTCCGCCAGCGCTATAAAACGCGCCTGCATATAATAAAGGTGTCTCGCTCGAACTCGAAAGCTTTGTATGCTAATACACCGAGTTCGTCTGCGGATCTTGAAACTATAATCATTCTGATTGACGACCTGCTTTCGACACTATTGCCAGAGAAAGGGCAGCTTGGAATCTCTCAGCTTTGTCAACGGTTGCAGACGTGTAACACCCAAGGCGCGCGGATTAAACAATAATAGCCTATCGGTCAACTACTAAAGTCGCCGTCAATGGAATTTGCTAACTATGTAAACAAACCGCCATAGAAAGACAATTTCAATATGGCGGTTTGTTTACATAGTTAGCAAATTCTATTGACGGCCACTTTACATTAATTTATGTTCTCCTATATCAGCGTATTTGTAAGCAATTATTCACGTGGAATAATTACTCCCTATAAATCTTCTGAATATCTCAAGAGCCCGTCGTCATACTATAATATGTTTTTAAAGTACTTGTTTATTATCACCGATACGGTTATTAATTTGCACCCGGTATACCCACTCGAAATCAGTTGATGGAACGTGCGAATATAACTAGAGCCAAACTAATATGCGCACCCAATATTTCATTAGTCATGCTAATCTTGGCATAGCGCGAACACGTATTCGGGTCACATCGCATACGGTGTTTGGCCAGCCTTCTGAGAAAGCCCAGATAATCTGCGCCGATTATTTAATTTTGTAACAGCAGTACCCGATGGGTAATTTCAAGACAATTGTTCTATCAAGTAGTCTAAAAATAAGAAGTGACAGTATGGTCGCGTGCGCTCGCCTTATCGTCGGCCCCCTGCGCGGGCGCACCGCTAGGGGAGTTCCACGCACGTGCTACATTATAATTTCAAATCGCGTCCAAATAAATGATCGAGACAACTTTGTGGCTGTAACGTTTACCATACTTTTTGCCGAAAGAATCAAATAAACACGTTCCAATGTGAATACAATTTATTGTCTGACTAGAAATCAATGAACTGCGACTCATAGCGGCACGTTCTTGCGGGCACTATCGGCTCCTCTTCGTAACGGTCGAAATTACTCGTGTCACCCGGAGTCTTATATTTAGGTATAAATGGAGGGGGTGTTCGGCAATTCAGGATCGAATCCCATTCGATCCCCTTGAACCACGGATGGTTTTTAAAATCCAGCGTACCATTTCTCATCATTCCCAATCTTTTCGTTATATCAACCTGCAACGTGTTCCGAATCAAATCGCGTAGACTAGAATTAAAGCTAGACGGACATCTGTATTTTCCGGCGACAATCCTTTCGTAAGTTTTCATAGGTTCGCTTGCGTAGAATGGAGGGTATCCCGAGTTCATTTCGAATAAAAGTACACCGAAGGACCACCAGTCCACCGAACAGCCGTAACCTTTGCTCAAAATCAGCTCTGGAGCTAAATATTCAGGTGTACCACACAGAGTCCACGTTCTCCCATGCACTTGTTTACAGAATCCAAAGTCAGTTATTTTCAAATAGCCGGTTCTGTCTATCAATATATTTTCTGGCTTCAAATCGCGGTAGACGAGATTGCAGAAATGTAAATATTCCAGTGCCAAAACGACCTGGCTAGCGTAAAATTTCGCTAATGGCTCCTCAAATTTGTGCATCTGCCTCAGATGCATAAACATTTCCCCTCCAGGCACGAAGGGCATAACGAAGTAAACGTAACTGTTATCCTTGTGGCTAAATTCCATAGTCACCGTGAACGGGAACCGTATGGCTTCCAATATTCGTTTTTCGTTCAACGAGTGTTCTACTTGTTTCATTTTGATTATCTTCTCCTTTTCTAGCACTTTCATCGCGTAAAATCTGTAACTTTTCGAGTGCTTTAATAGTATTACCCTGCCAAATGCGCCCGTGCCCAGCGTTTTTATGTGTTCTAGATCATCGAAACACATATTGAATGTTGGTTTTTTGCACCATCGTTCCTCGAACTCGAGTCTCAACTGGGTCATGTATTGCATGTATAGTTTCTGCTGTTGCTCTGTGTACCCACTCTGTGCTTCCGGAGAACTTCCGCTTAGCTGCGACACTGCTTTGTATGTCGACGTGTCTCTGGAAGAGGCTGCACTTTTTCGGGAATACATCTTTTACTGTATATATTTTTCGCTGATACAATTGACGTAATTCGACATTTGGCCCGTAGCCATCGAGATTCCAAACGCTCCTAAAACGTTATATGCTAGTATCTCTCCTAAATCCTTCAGTACTAGCAAATGTATGGTTATAAACAGTAAAATTGGGATTTCCTTAAACAAGTGCCAGAGGGGAACCCTAACGTAAATATTTCTCGTAATGTAGAGATGGAAAGTACACGAGGGTGCATAAGGGCGAGGGGTGAGGGGTGAACGAACTGGCTGAGGGGGCAGGGGTGGAATCAGCTGTGTCTAGGGGTGACACGCCATGCGGCAGTGGCCGCCGTCCCGACTGGCATATTGATCAGTGCACGTGAAACTGTATGTTCCACGAAACTTGGTTCCCCTTGTAATCAATATCTATACCGACATTAATGGTTTCAATTATCCGATTTCTCGTTTACAAAATTGAATGACGGATATTAACGAGCAATAATAGAAAACAATTAGGAAGAGCGCCATACTTGTCCCTAATTCAATTGAGTTATGATACGGAACGGTTGACCCGTGCCATTTGACGGACGATAAGTATGTTGGTTTAGGCTGACTCGTTTGCATAAGCCGGTCGTAACGACTCCGTCCTCGATGACAGCACTGTAATGTTTGATATCAAAAATATTTGCTATGACTATACCCACTAATAAGTTCATCTATGAGATATGTCTTCAGTATTTATCATTTTCGTTTAACTCTGTCCCCCCTCTATCTTTCTATTATAAATTATACAGTTGATATTGTCATACATATTTCAAGAGTTATGGACGTCAGTTTTAGTATAGCTTTCATATTCAAGTAATACATGTTCCCAGTTCACATTTCCGAACACTTCAGTAATTCTTACATTAATTCGTGCACATTTGAAATCTTTATACCTACTGTCAAATGACTACTACATATTTATAACACTAACGTAGTTAGCGGTGTCATGTTTAACACATTAAATTCAATATAGCTTGAACTATAGTGGTCGAGCAAAATAAAGGCACGCATCGCATTCGTTATTGTACCGTTATTGTTATACTCGGTCACATTCGGCGTACCAATCGCCGGAGACCATTTTTTATTAGGATGACGCATTATCAATAAAGCGGCTAGTAGTATGTGAAGAATGTACTAGAGTTCTTGGAATTCTTCGTTTTATAACCATATGTTGTGCGAAGACGTAGTTTTAATAAGCTTTATCAACAGCTATTGTGTTCTGGTAATTAAATATTGCAACTATTGTAAATAGTTGTAATCACAGCTAACCCAACTGAACGGGGGCATACGATCGGTCTAGAAAGATAATGGCTATAGTTGATAACCGATCTTGTCGCCAGCTCAACGGGTACCTATGCCAATAGTGATTGATGTCGTGCCTTATAAGACATCTCTCATATAGCGGACGATTATGGGGTACATTGGCCTGTCAACAGAATACCAGTCATGCCTCGATGATAATTTGATTTCGATATGAAGTAACGACTTTGTAATTGCAATGCAACACCTTGTAACCTTATACTCGTTAACCTCTTTCCACGCGGTCATATGATGATGCTTCAAGGCCAAGGCTTCCTACGTGATTCGTCTCGAATTCAGTCTAAATGTATCAAACAGATTTAACTACTGTAACGTGGAACGCTTTCTATTACCCGTTTGAATTTTCTACAATAGATTCCAGTGGTCGCCTGGCGTGTATGCGATTGTCCGTCGAAAATTGAAAAGATATTATTAATGGATTGGCTAGCCAAGCCCGACCGCAATCATTGCTCAAATGTATACGGTCGCCAGTCAAGGCTGTGGAGGCCCGCAGTCTTGGTTCGCACATTATCTGCAGCTTGGCACGTCACCAAAAATTGGCGCATTGCTTTTTCTTTAGCATCGAGACGGTGCTCGCATACGTGGGAAATTAATACAGCTGTCAAAATTACGCAGCGTCTGCTGTTTGGCTGAACTATTCAGTTGCCAAGAGATGCGTCTGCGTTGTTCAAAATTTCAGCAGTTTGTGAGAAGTTTAGTCCGCACAAACTCCTCCAAGTTTAATAGCATAAATTAATGTCACCTCAGTCACAAGTCGAAGTTTGTGGACTTTCTAACTAAAGCAATCATCGCTTTTATATATATCTCTTTCGTACAACACTATAGATCTTAAAATGTCACTCAAGATCTTTTAAAACGTGTTTATTTTTACCTTTCCGGTAACGACCGTGTGTAAATAGTAGAAGACGCCGTCTGTAGTTTGCTGTTGAAAAATAGGCTCGTTAGTGTTGCCACAGCGATGGCGGTTATTTCTCGAGGACGTTGGTCAACGTAAAAACTAGACGGGCAACTTCTTTCGGAACGTCCGATGACAGTATGTTACGTGCATATTCAACACATGCCGTTGTAATTTTAAACAATCTGACGTCAATCGTAGCATAGAAAGAACACGTAATGCTAAGTAAGCACAGATGATGTTGTTTTCCATTTCCAGGTCTATTTACGCTACCTGTTTGACATGTTGAATATTTGATTTGTAAAATAAGTTCTTGAATTTTGTAAGAGATCTCTTGAATAAATTACGAAATAAGCTCCGGACGTGCCCTCGTGCCCTGTGACCTTTAACAGGCCAAAAATGTCGCTAAAGGTTTCTTTAATTTCACTGAGTGCTTCAGGTGGAGCTAATATTCGTTTAAATGTAAATCTCATTATACTAAGGGGCTACCCGAGGTTTTCATCGATTTTTGACAAGTTTTGAGTCGTATCTCCTACTTTTGTTTATACAGATAGAATTATAAATCAAACGGCTATCGGTTCTTCAATCTTTTATCTCCATTTTGGTCCACCGGATTTTGAAACAAATGAATACTTAATTTCGTATGATTTTTTTAAACATTGTCTAAAAAAACCGGCCAAGAGCGTGTCGGGCCACGCTCAGTGTCGGGTTCCGTAGTGTTTCGTCCAGAAATTATTTTGTAATTTTTTTCAAAAACTATTCAACTTTCAATTCTTCAACAAACTTCAATCAAGTTCAAAATAATTTTCCTATTTTTAAATACCTATCCAACAGTATATCACACGTTAGGGTTGAAATTAAAAAAAAAAACACTCCCCACGTTACGTATAAGGGGAGGTACCCTAATGAAAAAAAAAACACTTTTTATTTTAACTCTTTGTCGGCGTGATTGATATACATATTAGTACCTAATTTCAGCTTTCTAGTGCTAACGGTTACTGAGATTATCGGCGGACGGACGGACAGACAAAGCGAAACTACTTATAAGGGTTCCTAGTCGACTACGGAACCCTAAAAACACTTATTTCGTATCTCTATTGACGTGAAAGATCTAACATGTACGAAATCTACATATTTGGGTTCGCCTGTGACGTCTCTAAAAACTGGTCCAGGGTTTTCATTTTAAACCAATTAACACAAAAGTTATGGCCAGAAAACAAAAAAAAATACGGGATACTATATTGCTTAAAGTCGTTGTTGTTAATATAAAAAGCAACAAAAAACATTAGAAAACTAAGGGATTCAGATCGAAGGTCATGGCGTATGGGAGCCCCTACAAGCTACGATTTGTCCCTGGCAGTTTGATGGGTGGATCAAATTGTATCTGATAAATCACTCAACGTTGAAGTGCCTTAAATATCGAAGCCATGTTATCAAGATAATGCCTGCGTCTATGTTGGTTATGTTTAATGGCTGTTCAGCAATGCACTGTATACAATACTAATACAAATATAGCAGGTTTTCGGGGCTGTTTTAAATACTCCTCTACGAACCACTCCACTTGTCCCTTCTCTTTATAAATAAATAAATAAATATAAGTAAATACTAGGGGACAATCTTACACAAATCGACCTAGTCCCAAACTAAGCAAAGCTTGTACTATGGGTACTAGAAGACGATAAACATAATTGTATAGATAAATAAATACTTAAATTAAATACATACAAAACATCCATGACTCAGGACATTGACATTAGTGCTCATCACACAAATAAATGCCCTTACCGGGATTCGAACATTTCGAACCGACCTTTTGCTTGCAGGGGCTTTTGTAGCAGGGTCACTACCAACTAGGCTAAAGCGGTCGTTTAAGCGCAAATTGAGCCTAATTTTGATATCCAAACAATTAGAAGCTGAAGGATATAATATAACTATTTAAATCTGGTCTCCTGTTATCATTATTATTATTTTACTTCTGTCACAGAATAGATAATAGTACAAGTACAGAAGGGACACTCCTTTGATCTTTACAAAAGGCGCTTTATTCTCAGCCAAAACATGGCCATTTATGGCCATCTGACGTCGTCGACGACAACGTCAACGTTCATCGCTACAAGTACATGCCGGTTCCCCAACGTTGGGGCACCGGCATGTACTTGTAGCGATGAACGTAAATCGCGGAGTGTCCCGCGCCTGCTTTTGTGCATTCAAAATAAATTAACCTGGCCGTTCCAACAAGAAGGTACTAAATTCAGTAGTAAGTAGTTTCACTGTATTTTCCGTACACATGCTAAGTATTATTTTTTACCGTTTTTTAGGGTTCCGTAGTCAACAAGGAACCCTTATAGTTTCGCCAAGTCCGTCTGGCCGTCCATCCGTCCGTCTTCGGCTTAGCTCAGTAACCATTACTACTAGCAAACTGTAATTCGGCATGGGTATATAAATCAATCACGCCGACAAAACAGTAGAATAAAATCTTGAATAACTTTTTTTTGGGTTACCTCCCCTACACCTAAAGTGGGTTAAGTGGGGATGTTCTGAAACCATTTTTCAATTTAGTGATTCGTTTGCAAGATATTGGGCATTAGAGCCGAATATCTCGCAAAAGACTTATTTTTGTTCGAGTCATGTCATGTTGGAGCGCGCGTGTCGATGTAACTGAGACAGACAGGCAACTACGGAACCCTACACTGCGCGTAGCCCGACACGCACTTGGCCGATTTTTTTATTGTATTGTATTTATTGTATTTTGTTTTTTTGTTCTACCTCGAACCGCACTAGCAGTCAATGTGGTATGAGTGAAAAGGGGACGAACTGAAAACCAGCGCTGTACAGTACAGCCTGCAATGACTGTCACAGCACATGCCAAGTTCGCTCCTTTTGTCACACAAATAATCTTGTTATTTTTTTTTTCTCCATATGTATTTTGCTTATGTATCTGTTTTTGTGACAATAAACATTTTCATTCTTTCTTCTTAAATATATAAACCCCCAATATATATATCCCGGTTTCTTTCAGAGAGCAGAACAGCGTATTCAAAAATGGTGAAATTATATCTATTGTCAAAGTCATCGAACGATATTGCTTGATTACCACTTAACGTAAATTAATTACGAGTATGATAAAACATAATTTATAAACAGATTAACCCATTTATTTATAAGGTGGACGGACGACTCACTAACTAAGACGTCGCGTCATATTTTACGAGTAGATACCCTCGTGTTCGTGTCTACTAAGGCAATTGCTTCTCCTTCGTCCTCAATCTTCAGAGTTGATGCTTACACTATTACAGAGGAGACATAATTGTCAGAGCCGTGTCGCTCGAGATCACTCCAGATAATTACAACCTGACTTTCCTGAACTATTCTAAAGCAACCTTCGCCCTTTACGCAGCGTCAATCAAAAGTCCGCGGGCATTACATCAACGCTAATGCCCTTTTACCCATCCCTTCCTGGGTCAAGTATAAATAAATACCTCACCTTTTGCACCACGTAAAAATAATCTGCTAAGGGTATAGATCAATATTCTCGTTATCGCCTGCGCCTGCTCCAGTTTAATCCCTGTTTATTCAGTGTTAGTGAAATTGAAAACAGCTAATTCGATACCGACTAATGAAGCAGTGTGGGCCATGTTGATGTGTGGCCGGTGTTTATGTTCGTTCCAGTTAAAATTAACAACCGCTCGTCGGGTTACATCATCGGAAAATGCAGCTTTACCGCTCTTCATATCAAACTATACACCATAAAAGTGATAGAAGAGCGCTGCACTGCGTCGTTTACATTTGATCATGAACATCACGGTGTTATAAACACAAGTGAGATGTGTCATGTGTCCTTGTTTAATATCTGATATAGAACAATATACTGGCTAACCTAATACTCATTCACTTCATAAGCTTTCGTTGCGTTGCCTACTTATTATACTACAACATAGACCTCTAGAGGTTACTCAGCCAAGTCTGGGCATGACTCACGCATCTCGCAAGTACTCGGTTGTATTTACGATATCCGACGGAAATACTTCGGCATAATTATATACGGCGAGGTCTTAAGTGTTAAAGCACTGTGCCATTTTCAAGATACAAGACTAATTGCTTAGTTAAATTACTTTTGATTGTCGGGCTCACTTTCATACACGTGAAGTTGGTACAACTTGTAAGACTTGTTTTCTTGGCCCCTTAGCATTTGGCTAAGTATTTCTTAAAACTGTGATTACTTTACAATGTTCGCAAACTGAAACTCTAGTATACATTTTGTATAACAACTTTAATTCAATTTGTAATAGAGACACTTCCTTGTCTCCTTAAAAGTGAGATGTTTCGTAAATAAAGTTCTATTAACCCGTCAACCTCATAGAAGTCCTCATCTAAAAACTTCTTGCGAGGCAAGACAATGTCTCGTTTCTTCCAGAACATACATACTCGAAAGTTTCATCAAGTCTGAAGTGGTTGGACCTCAGTTCATTGTTCAAAGGCGTCTCGTCATTAATGCTTAGGAACCTGCCTTTGTCTTCTGCTGGAAAAGGGATCCTTTATGCAGCGCTTATAAAGCGAAATCTGGGCATTTTTCTTCAGACAGAGTGATTATTCCAGAAATGAAAGTGTGCATTTATCATGAAATTTCCTGACCTAGTTTTTCTTTTTACATATTTGATGTCTCTTAGGGATTCATTAGGTTATACCTATACGAAGCTACGAACTGAAGCATTACTTAATTAAATTGCGTTTTTCGTTTTTGTTTAATTCGTTTACCAAATGTAGTTGTAGATATATCAGAATACTAATATTTACGCGTATTTTGATGCAAATTAGGGTAATTTACATTTGAAACGTAACATGTATTAGGTCAAAGAGGAGCAGAGGTAGACGTAGTATGTTTGACACAAATTGTTCCCTACCACGTTTCTCTCTCTGTGAGTTCAATTAGCGTTGAGTTGATTGTTTAATTTGGACCTAACTAGTTTCTCGATATGAGAAAATCCCTGGACCCGACATTGACTTCGCTTTAGCGGCGGTTGAATCATTCCACGCAGGTGTTGTGGTATTTCCTATTGCGACTTTTGCTCTATTGCGTTTTATTTCCTGTAATTAATTCCTATTTTGCACTGTTTTTTATGGCTCATTCATTATAATGAAGCTTTATCAGTATTTACATAATACGAAGTAATTTAGTCAGATTATGATATGGGAATTAATTGTACATTTTACCTCCTGGCGTGGAGCGAATTTTTTACATACCCAGTGCCATAATTAAATTCCGTCATATCTACCAAGACATGTCACTGTCATATGTCACAATGAAACCCACCATTGTCCGTATGACGTTCCAGCAGCACGATCGTCGATCACGTAACGCAGGGTACGTACGTCAGTTAGATCTAAATGTCAATTGTTGTATGGGAAAATGACAGTTGATTTGTCCTTACTTGCGTTCAAAAAGTTCGTGATCACGCCTCAGATGTAACCAACCTTATTATGATAACACGAAAATCTTCAGAAACGTACGCGAAGATAGGTTATGAAATGATGAAAGTCGAGAAAACTAAAATAAATATGGAAGGATATTTTCCTGCTCAACTCCTTTTCCTCCACAAGCAAAGCATGTTAAATGCAAAATAATAATGCAGCTTTTATTACATGCTTTATGGGCATAATGCCTAAATTATACATTCCTTAACAATAACAAGTTTTCTCGTAACATTCTAGCGGCTGCGGTTTTGTTCAGAAAGACGATCAGGGCCGTTATTCGGAACGAGCTAATGCGCCTCACCCCACCTGTCACGCCCAACGAAGCTAGACCTCTACCTAGGCTTAGTTACTACTAATCGGGGCTCAAGATACATTTGTGGTTGAACGGTGATGTGAGTTTAAAACACGTTACAGAATAGCGGGGCTGTTACCACACTTAGTCCTTAAGCATCGGTGTCAACGAACCTATCGCTTGCTTATGTGATTACAATGACTGATTGTTCGAGTTTCATCTGGCATGAGGCTTAGGTAATCATCTTCTTTTGTGCATTTAGTTGTAGGGATCTTAGGGGATAATTTACAAATGTTATTTTCACACAATGTTTTTTTTGTTGTTTTCAATATGATACCATTCTTTCAATTTTTTTAAGGTTAAGACATTTTTTTAATATATGAATTTGATTTGTATTGTTATTCATCCTATTTTAACTCATTTGTATTATTTCTCTATTAATGTAATTATGTTATCTCTTACTACCATTTTACTTTTTAATTTGATTGACATGTTTAAATTTAAATTAAGAACTGTATTCACAATGTTTATTTATTTTTTACCTAATTTTATTTTAACTTATTTGTAATGTTGATTTTGATATCAGATAGACATATTTTAATTTTGAATTTTAGTTTTAATTGGATTCATTAATTTTTATATTACAATTCTTAATTTAACCTATGACATTAAATTTTCACATGCCTGTTTTGGCGAAACATATTTAGGGACGCTAATTGATTGTAACATCTGTATGTACCATATGTTTCTGGTGAATAAACGACATTCATTCATTCATTCATTCATTCATTCATTCATTCATTCATTCACAAACAATGAAACTCCCATTCCCATCAGTCAGTCGTTTTGGAACATGCCAGAACGTGATACGATGTATGTGATTTCTAATGTACCGAGATAAATAAAATGTCTTTGGCATGGTTGGTAGTAAGTCACTCACTAGGTGTGGTTTCACTACCTATGGTTTCGTAGGCAGGGTCACTAGTATTTTATTTACAACCCTAGCCGTTGGTCCCGGGTCCAAATCCTGGTAAGAGTGGTAAGTGCATTTATTTGGGCGATGAGTACGAATATATTTTCCAGAGTATTGGATCATCATCAGCATATTAGCCGAAAGACGTCCACTGCTGGACATAGGCCTCCTCCAAAGAGTGCCAAAGTGACCGGAGAGTATTGGATATTATTCATGTATTTTAGTATTTGTATATCGTCATCCAGTCCGTTTCAGTAACCAATTACCCATAGTGTAAGCTTTGCTTCGTTTGGGATTAGACGATCATAGTAAGATTTTCTCCCAATATCAGAAAATTTTAACACGTTCGCTGCGTTATAAGGCCTAAAGGCCTAATACGTCGACTCCCACTCGGTGCGGGAGCAAAATATTGTGTACTCGCGTTCGTGCGAAGCGTATATCTCGTAGATTGTTCAGAGTACGAAAGAGACAAATATAGCTTTGTACATATTTATTAAAGGGCTACTAGTTCCGACAATAAAAATTGTATTACGCCTTTAGACCTAATATCGCACTGAACAAAAAAATTGTAATTACTTGCGAATATTAGGTCTAAAGACCTAATATGGAATAATAGGCGTATCAACCTACTGTCGCACTGATTGGGGGATTCTTTTTAGTTAGTGTTGTGCTGACGGTCGATAGTCTATGACGTAATTACGTAAAAGGAAAAGAAAAAATGAGTGGGGCGAGGAAGCGTTGCCGAAAACTGCTGCACTTATCTTTAAAAGAAAGAAGTTCAAGTGATGATTAAATTTACATATTATATAACAACAGTGCTAGTGCAAAACGTAAGACATTGAACAGCCGAGACGCCCAAAAAAAATCTAAAAAAATTAAATCTTTTGTGTTCAATGCCAAAATGGATATTGTGTAAAATGCTTTTATGATGAACATTTGTGAAACTGTGTATATGTCGCAGGGAAATGGCCAAAACAGAGATTTGAACAAATCTCTAAGGGATATGATCAAATCACGCAGGATGTTAAAATGGCGAATCCGTTTTATCATTTGCCTAGAAAAAATCAGTCATTTAATCAAATCTCTGAGTCTGTTTAGTGAAATGACGAAATCGGCCAAAAAAGGCAACTCGTTTTTTCATTTCACTAGATTTGTTTAGTGATTTGACAAAATTCCTGAACCGCGTCAGTGAGTTGACGAAACTAACTCGCAAAGCCAACTCGTTTTACCATTTCACTAGACAAGTTTAGTGAAATGATAAAAATCTCAACTCTAGTACGGATTAAGTCGCTAGTGCGGTCGTGTTACCCCCCTCCTGCACCTTACCGCTACCCGCTCTCGCCCTTGAGTGTCAGGGAAATGGCCAAAACAGAGATTTGAACAAATCTCTAAGGGATATGATCAAATCACGCAGGATGTTAAAATGGCGAATCCATTTTATCATTTGCCTAGAAAGAATCAGTCATTTGATCAAATCCCTGAATTTGTTTAGTAAAATGACGAAATCGGGCAAAAAAGGCAACTTGTTTTTTCATTTCACCAGATTTGTTTAGTGATCCCTGAAACGCGTCAGTAAGTTGACGAAACTAACTGCTCGCAAAGCCAACTCGTTTTACCATTTCACTAGACACGTTTAGTGAAATGATAAAGTCTCTACTGTAACATGGTATAGGTGATGTGATCAAATCTCTGAACTGGTTCAGTGTTACTCTACAATTAAGTTTGATCAAATCTCTCACAAGATGTTTCAGGGATTTTATCAAATCACTTAACAATTCTGGTGAAATGAAAAAAAAACGAGTTTACTTTTTTGGCTGATTTCGTCATTGCACTAAATAGATTCAGGGATTTGATCTAATGACTGATTTTTCTAGGCAAATGATAAAATGGAATAGCCATTTTCACATCCTGCGTGATTTGGTCATATCTCTTAGAGATTTGTTGAAATCTCTGACATGATTTAGTGAAATGGTAAAATAAAATGACGAAATTAGGTAATAAAATAGTATGTCAAATCAGATTTTTTAATCGTATACAAGAATTATGTAAACCAGAATATAATCATTTTAAGGTGGTTCGCTTTCCATACAAAAAATGACATTCGCAGGGTAACAGCGTGCTATTTACTGCGCACGTGCGTCTGAGCCGGCCGGTGCCTAATACGCAAGGGCGAGAGCGGGTAGCGGTAAGGTGCAGGAGGGGGGTAAGACGACCGCACTTGAGCGACTTAATCTGTACTAGAGTTGAGATTTTTATCATTTCACTAAACTTGTCTAGTGAAATGGTAAAACGAGTTGGCTTTGCGAGTTAGTTTCGTCAACTCACTGACGCGGTTCAGGGATTTTGTCAAATCACTAAACAAATCTAGTGAAATGAAAAAACGAGTTGCCTTTTTTGGCCGATTTCGTCATTTCACTAAACAGACTCAGGGATTTGGTCAAATGACTGATTTTTTCTAGGCATATATATATGTCGCAGGGAAATGGCCAAAACAGAGATTTGAACAAATCTCTAAGGGATGTGATCAAATCACGCAGGATGTTAAAATGGCGAATCCATTTTATCATTTGCCTAGACAAAATCAGTCATTTAATCAAATCTCTGAGTCTGTTTAGTGAAATGACGAAATCGGCCAAAAAAGGCAACTCGTTTTTTCATTTCACTAGATTTGTTTAGTGATTTGACAAAATCCCTGAACCGCGTCAGTGAGTTGACGAAACTAACTCGCAAAGCCAACTCGTTTTACCATTTCACTAGACAAGTTTAGTGAAATGATAAAAATCTCAACTCTAGTACGGATTAAGTCGCTAGTGCGGTCGTGTTACCCCCCTCCTGCACCTTACCGCTACCCGCTCTCGCCCTTGAGTGTCAGGGAAATGGCCAAAACAGAGATTTGAACAAATCTCTAAGGGATATGATCAAATCACGCAGGATGTTAAAATGGCGAATCCATTTTATCATTTGCCTAGAAAGAATCAGTCATTTGATCAAATCCCTGAATTTGTTTAGTAAAATGACGAAATCGGGCAAAAAAGGCAACTTGTTTTTTCATTTCACCAGATTTGCTTAGTGATTTGATAAAATCCCTGAAACGCGTCAGTGAGTTGACGAAACTAACTGCTCGCAAAGCCAACTCGTTTTACCATTTCACTAGACACGTTTAGTGAAATGATAAAGTCTCTACTGTAACATGGTATAGGTGATGTGATCAAATCTCTGAACTGGTTCAGTGTTACTCTACAATTAAGTTTGATCAAATCTCTCACAAGATGTTTCAGGGATTTTAACAAATCACTGAACAATTCTGGTGAAATGAAAAAAAACGAGTTTACTTTTTTGGCTGATTTCGTCATTTCACTAAATAGATTCAGAGATTTGATCTAATGACTGATTTTTCTAGGCAAATGATAAAATGGAATAGCCATTTTCACATCCTGCGTGATTTGGTCATATCTCTTAGAGATTTGTTGAAATCTCTGACATGATTTAGTGAAATGGTAAAATAAAATGTCGAAATTAGGTAATAAAATAGTATGTCAAATCAGATTTTTTAATCGTATACAAGAATTTTGTAAACCAGAATATAATCATTTTAAGGTGGTTCGCTTTCCATACAAAAAATGACATTCGCAGGGTAACAGCGTGCTATTTTAACTGCTACGTACTGCGCACGTGCGTCTGAGCCGGTCGGTGCCTAATACGCAAGGGCGAGAGCGGGTAGCGGTAAGGTGCAGGAGGGGGGAAAGACGACCGCACTTGAGCGACTTAATCCGTACTAGAGTTGAGATTTTTATCATTTCACTAAACTTGTCTAGTGAAATGGTAAAACGAGTTGGCTTTGCGAGTTAGTTTCGTCAACTCACTGACGCGGTTCAGGGATTTTGTGAAATCACTAAACAAATCTAGTGAAATGAAAAAACGAGTTGCCTTTTTTGGCCGATTTCGTCATTTCACTAAACAGACTCAGGGATTTGATCAAATGACTGATTTTTTCTAGGCAAATGATAAATTGGATTCGCCATTTTAACATCCTGCGTGATTTGATCATATCCCTTAGCGATTTGTTCAAATCTCTGTTTTAGCCATTTCCCTGCGACATATATATAAGCCATTTTTTTTAATCACTATTATTATGTAACCTGCAATAAACAGAATTTGTTTTTTTTTAGTTATCGACTATTTATTTCCCATCACTAATATAAACCTTAAATGTACCATTGAATGGGTGCGGTATTAGGTCTAAAAACCTAATGTTTATATTGACGTTTTTTTTCAAATATGACAATTGGGAGCCTCAGGCGAAGCCAATGGGGCAAAAACATACTCTATTACAACAGCATAGATACAAAATTCGCGTGATTTTATTAATATTCAGATAGATAATTGAGGTTAAATCAACCTCTAACTCACTAGGTCTTTGAACCTAATGCCGCACCAGCCGAAAGTGTACGTCTTAGGCGTTTTGACCTATGAACGCACTGGAGGGAAAACTTGTAAAATTGTTACCGCAGCGAACGTGTTAATTGAATATAATATAACCCTCTCACGCTACATTTAACGCGGAAAAGTGAACGGCAACCCGCTTCACAAAGTATCAATAACTCCGCAATCAATATAGCGCTCAATACAATTTGGTCAGCAATTTCACGGCTACCATTATAGCATTAAGCTCGTAAAGTTATACGTCGCTACGCCACAAAACACGGCCCCAATTTCTTTTGATGTTATCCTCCCCCATACAACCATAAACTCCATAAATCTAATAGGATTACGCTTATGGTTTCCAACTTAATCTTGACTTTGAGCCTTTGTATGTCTTCAGGAACTTTAATTAAACGTATTTCTTTTGTTACAGATTTATCGAAGAATCGCTTCTGTGAAGTGCCCGAGGAAGTGACCACTTACATTTTTTTAGAAAAGTTGTTGTTATCGCAGAATATACTTAGGAATCTACCTGATGCCGTGGGCGGTCTACAGTCTCTCACATTCTTGGATCTCAGGTAAGAATTACAATTATCTAGGATTGCCTTTGCTGGTATTTTGATATTTAACCGTGCGGAAGCCATTAGTCACGTTCGATAGTGAGATAGTGACACCTACACACCATTTTTTTTCCCACTTGAGAGTGAATGTGACGAAACGCAACGCCTATAGGCGTTCTTGGCGTCCAAAGGGTTAAATTGGCAATTCCTCGACACGGTATAATTTCTTGTTTAATAAACATAACATTTGACAGAAATCGGAAATACATAGTTTTTATGACTGTTAATTAATCGTTTCCCGGGGCGGGCACCCCGCCTGTTGAAACAATATGTAGGTAAGAAAAAAAATATACAGCTTAATCTGTTGTGGTGGGGTCGACAAAACACCCCTTCCCGGAAAAGGGTTAAGTACCCTTGTTTGATGTATACTTTATATCTCAAGTAATACAAATGTTCGACTGTTCCAATTAAGGCCATCATAATAGAAATTTACCTTAACTTTGTATCTGTAATAAAACAAAAACCATATTCAGCCATACATTTATTTTACACACATTATTGTGTAACATTACTAATATCACTAACTGAATTAACCATATGCTATTTTGAACGCACGTAAATAATTAATTTATAGATAGCCACGAACCTAAAGTTAAACTAAATCAGTTTGTGCTCACGCACCGTATTGTAGTGAGCATTTTGCAATACTTGCATTAGCTCCATCTTCACGTTCAAACGGAACTCGTCGGGTATAGCCTTGAAATGCGGCAATAGTGATAAGAAGAACAGCTTATCCGGATCTTCTCCGTCCTTCACTGGTGCCAAATCGACGTTAGCGAACACGAATTCTTCAGGGGGTTTTATCTTAGCGACTTTAGCAATAGGAACCTCCTCCGCGTCGTCTCCGGAATCGTTTGACCTGTTGTCGTCCTCATCGAAATCTTCGTCTTCGTCAGTGGTCGCCACGACTTCTCTAGGACGACGCTCTACCTTCTGCTTCCAGATCTTTCGCTTCTTGATCTTGGTGAACTTCGGTCCATCGTCTGAGTCGCTCGTGCCGGCTGTCTCTGCCGGTAAATCTTGGTCCTTGAGCAAGAATTGTAACTGTTTGCAGTATAGGTAAGGGCGTCTTGTTCTGTTTGGATTCGCGATGTACTTTTGGAAGCAGTCGCGGATACTCTTCCATTTCTTCTGCAGTTGAAGTTCTGAAAAAATACAAACCACTATTTTACTAAAACGCTTAGTCGAGTGATCAATTAATCTCCCTGCAGACGTTATTGTAAGCGTAATTGGTTGATGCGTCTACAATTTCGAATTTAAGGTATTCAAAATGCTTTTGTTTTTGGATGTTCAGACGGGTATTATGTAGTCACTCTTTTGTTGCGATTGCCATGCAAACGGAAGCGGGCGGAGGTCACCTTATTATGGCATGAGTAAACACTTCTTATAAGTACTTTGTATACTACTTGCAATGCACTTGGTTGTAAATATCACGTTCAATAAGAAGTTGCTTTAAATCCGTAACATAAGTTTTTGTTTATTTAATCTGCACTCAGGGTACCCGGCGTTGTTTGTTTACAAATCTTTATAGAGTTGTTAGGTATAATGCCCTACCCGCTTCGCTACTGAAGCGAAATGTGCTCTAATGGTTGAAATGAAACAACGAAATAATTTCTACTCTCGACTCTATGCCCATAGAAATAAAGCCGAAAATGAACTGCTTCACGTAGCGTTTTCAATCCCCTGTTATCAATTTAGTACAAAAACGGCATGATCGTTACCTAGCTCGCGCATTTCGCTCTTCGACACCTTGACGTTGGTCTGCAGCAATTCGTTGACGACTTCGTTCCACAGCTTGTGCCTAGTGTTCTTCGTCCTGTACTCCACATTGTCGAAGTCCCAAATGCCGGGGCGCTTCTTCACTTCTTCTATGAGGCGTTCTGGGTCGTATTCAAACTGCATGATGGAAAAACGCGCGGCCGTACACACGGGCGGGCGACGGGCGACTGACGCGCGGCGGGGGAACGCTGCGGTTGGAGCGCCAAGATGGCTGCCGCGCGCTAGGGTCTCCAAGATTTGCGGAGTCCTCGCCTAGGGAATAAAGCATGTTTGTTGTTTTTATTATGTATATGTGTAAGTTATTTCTTGTGAAATACTTTGTAATTGTTTCACCTTCAATGTATCTGTAAGTACATAGGTAGCTCCACACATTTTTATACGCATATTACGACATTCTACGACCGGATATAAGTATCTATAGTACTATAAGAAAATGTATATCATCACTTATACGCATATTATTCGTAATGGTAGAATGCATATTAT
The DNA here is from genome assembly GCA_947578815.1 of Epinotia ramella. Lineage (NCBI taxonomy): Eukaryota > Metazoa > Arthropoda > Insecta > Lepidoptera > Tortricidae > Epinotia > Epinotia ramella. Next base: position 22,416,176 of record OX388206.1, read on the forward strand.
TCGTAATGGTAGAATGGTACCAGCCTCTGCCAGGGGGGCTAGCACAACTGACGCCGTGCCGCGACACGAGTCGAGAAAGATCTACCCTTCTCTTTCTTATTTTCACGGTGCGAGTGAGACGGGAGACGCTCAGTTGCGCGCGAAGCGACTTGTCAGTAAGTTAAGCTAGGCTAGACGCACAGGTACCTCTGACTTCTATCGGCCTCTCGCGCCGAGATAAAGTGACAGAACGGGTGCCATGCTAATTCATTCACGCACACGAACTTGCACGCGCTCACTCACTCACAAATATACACACGCTCAATAAATATTCAGATAATAGTTCTAAGAAGTTCCTTTAGTAGTATTATACAACATAGTAAATTGTTAGTTATGGAAGAGCGGTGCCTCCTGACACAGGTTATTTTGTAAATAACTTACAAGGAGACGCCGGTCACTGTTTGATTATAACTAGTTGTTAAAGAAATAAAGAAAAATTTAATATATATATATATTTTTTTTTTAATTCATAATTTATCTGAGATAAATTCGTTTCGGAGATTAATATAAGCTGAGAAGAGAAAATATTGCTTCTAGTCCATCTGTACTCAAATTGTACACCCTTTCTATTCCCACTCATAATAATGAATATGTATCATAAACCTAATCAAATTACTGACCCATACTGTTTCCTTTATTTCAAACGGCTCGGAGACTGTCCCGATCCCGTCCAAACGCGCAGTCCCCATACCGTATCGAGCGACGAGCGGCGCAACCGCGCTCCCTCCCCGCAGGGGGAAACGATCGTTTTTATTTCTCACACGATTAAATGACAACCGCTGTGCTCGCTGTTGTAAACGCCCGGCTAAAATAATTTATAGGAATTTTATAGTCCCTTTGACGTTTATTTTCGTCGACTTTCAATTTGTTTTTATATGTCACATTGACTTTTTTTATCAAGGCGTTGAATTGAAACCGCCATAGAGGTTAGTATAGGTTCGGAACGTTATTTTATATTACCTTAGCACATAGACTATCACAAGAGGGCGCGCGAGCTCTCGATTTTTCTCTCACTATCTCTTTCTAAGTTTTCTAATTAGAGAGAGACGGATAGTCAAGTCGCGCGCCGTCCTGTGATAGCCGTGCCGGTATGGAGTATTAATCTCGTAATTTGTTGAGTACAGCTTTAGTTTGCGTATAGAATAGAAAACTATAAATTGAAATGTAGGTACTCCTTTGCAGATATTAAGACCTATGGATAGGTAGAGTGCCTACGCACGGAAAATAGGGAAGTAACGTGTTAATTATTAGTGTGAAGAGTAAAAAAACATATTTCTTGTTGACATTTGATGTGTAGTTTGTAGGTGGCGAGATGGACCTGATCTCTTGCTGTCTGGGGCAGCTAAGCGTTCTAATTAGAAAGAGACTGATAGTCTATCTCGCCGCGACACAGCTCGCGGACCGTCCTATAATAGCCGTGCTGGAGCCGCAACCGCCAAGAGGCTACGTTGTTTGCTCGATGGTGGCTGCGTATTTGCCTCCGTCGTGCAATAAAAACCTAAAGCCTGCACACACTGGGCCAACGTTGGCGCGTGAGCAGAAAGCAGCTATGCGTTAGAGGGAGAGGGCTATAATTTGATCTGTTTCGTTTACACAGCTGCCTCCTGCTCACACGCCAACGTTGGCACAATGTGTACAGCGGGCATAAGAAACAGCCAGCGCGCGCCTATGTTGCAAAGTGATGGCTCGTTGCTGCTCTTTTTGATTTATGATGGGAAGCATACATGGTTCCTACTTCCTTCCAAACACACTAATCGCGATGGGGCTCGTTTCTATTTTAGTAACATGTCCTGTAATAGTTATTGCGAAGATGAATTAGTTAAGATATTTTATACATGAAACTAGCTGTAGGTAGATGTGTGATTTTTGATTTAGGTCACCGGAACTCCCCAGAGTCCCCGAGTCCTGGAGTCGCAAGCGTGAATATGCTACGGTGTTCGCTTACCACTAGACTGGCTGTAGTTTTATTTGCCACCGTCGTGCAATAAAAATCTAACAAACGGTCAGCGCGGCCCTACGTTGCAAAACTTGCAAAGTGATGGCTCGTTGCGCTCTTTTTGATTTATGATCGGAAGCGTATATGGTACGTACTTCCTTCCAACGCACTAATGTGCTCGTAGTTTCTTATTTGTTTTGGTTTTGCTCAATAATGTAGCAAAATATCAATCCAGCAAATAAGCCGTTGCCCCTTCTAAGTTTAGACTGAAATAATCTCGTGAGGCGATTTAGGAGATTGCCCTAATAGCGAGATGGAAATAAACGCAGCAAAGGGCTTTATTGTTATGATGCGCTGTAGATATTCATGTTTACCGAAGCGTAGTTATATTCACAGGCAAAATAGTGGTTGGAAACATTCTTCACTCTTGGATCTTACCGGAATTGAAATAAATAATCAAACGTTGTGTTTAGATAGGTATGTTATTGTTTAATTTAATTTGTGTATATATTGATACTTACCGTGCTTTCACCGAATGGACCCTGTGGAAGACCAGCGCTGGCTGTAAAGCATAGCATCATGCTGAGCTGTCAATTTCGTGACAAAACCTAATGTGTTATTTCTTACTTTCTTTTGACGACCGCTTTAGCCTAGTTGGTAGTGATCCTGCCTACGAAGCAAGAGGTCCTGGGTTCGAATCCCGGTAAGGGCATTTATTTGTGTGATCAGCACGAATATTTGTTGGTTTACCATTGAATTGCCGACAAACATTTAATCGAATATTATTTCAAAGACAACCTTTTAAGTATTTTCATTTCATCGACAAGTCATTGCGTCGAGGACTCGATACTAGGTAATTTGAACCGAGGTCTTTTAATTGGTAGTTGACTTATTTCAATAAAATCTATGTCATGGCTTTTCATTTCGGGTTTTTTTAATTTTTTTTTTTTTACATGTAATAATATTTATTCCGCATAAAATTATTTCGGATCTGTATTATCTGAATCCCTAACGTTTTAAACATATTTTTACCGTGCAGCGAGTCGACGCCACCCCGCTGCGCGGGGTGTCTATTTCTGGTCTGAGGGACACAAGTGAACCCTAACCTAACCGACCTAAAACAGATTTCGCTTATGACAAGCCATTTTTGTCCGCCCTGATATTTTTTTGTAATAAACGATTTACACGAATGATTCTTAGTTTTATTATACATGCATATTATACATATTTGTATGTCACACAATTAGCTACATAATTTGAATAATGTATAAATGTAGGACATATAAAATTGTATTAAAGTAATACTTACGTCAAAGAAATGAATTGCAATATTTTGTAGTTGTGCCAATTAAGATAATTTGAAACAAATCAGCGATTAAGTAATATTCGTTGAATAGTATTTCTACGTAGTAAGATAAATTTAAATAAATAGTAGTTGAAATAAAATAACGCCAAACAATATTACTAGTACTAAGGTTTCGATGGATCGTTGTCGATGAAATAATATTCGATGAAAAGGTTGTCGACAAAACAAGGGTACACCATATTTGTTCCTGAGTCATGGATGTTTTCTATGTATTTAAGTATTTATTTATTTCTCTATGTAATTATATTTATCGTCGTCTAGTACCCACAGTACAAGCTTTGCTTAGTGTGGGACTAGGTCGATTTGTTAAAATTGTCCCCTAATATAAAATAAAAAAAAATATTTCTTTTATTATTTTTGTGTAATTGTTTGTCACGGATGAATCAATCAATCAGTTTGTACAGTCGAGGTCAAAGATATGTTTACACTTTTGCACCTTATTGCCTTGTAATAAAGTGCAAAAGTGTAAACGTATCTTTGACCTCGACTGTACCTACTAGGACTAGGTATAGGTATAACTCACACCTCACATCAATCTAGAGCTAGACGAACAATTGAGTGAAACATGCCTTACTTACGGAATTCCCGAGGCCCGTTGTTGACTTGACACTCTGGGCTGGTTACCTACTTACAACGAATGCTGTCAACTTTCCTCAGAAAAACCTGTATTAGTCTAACCTCCATAGTATTTACAAATCGCGGAATGAACTTGTGTAATACTAGCTTCTGCCCGCGACTCCGTCCGCGTGGAACTCGTTTATATGTCGTAGCTCCATACAAACTTTCACCCCCCATTTCACTCCCTTAGGGGATGATTTTCCCCGGGACTCAAACTACCTCTATATTAAATTGCATCTAAATCGGTTCAGCGGTTTAAGCGTGAAGAGTTAACAGCCTGACTGACAGATAACACACACTTTCGCATTTATAATATGAGTATATGTATACTTGAGGTTATTTGAGTTGGCTGAATTGCATCAAAGTATAGTAGTTTTAGTCCATTCAAAAAGCAACTCTACTCTCCAAGGTTTTTTCAATTCTAATGACAGTTTTATAAAAAGTCGGTCATATTAAATTATCTCAGCCAGAAGTTGTTATTGTCAATCGTATATACTCGTAGGTATATGTTTTAAAGTTTTCGTCACTATCACAAACATCGTACGCTATTTGGTATTGATAACTAAATGGTTGTATTCTTACCCTTTTTAAACCATACTCAAAAACCGGTTTTTAACTATCATAGGGGTTTTACAATGAACGGCATTCTCAAACTCATCTTTACTTTTGTTAATTTCATGTTGCTGGCGTTTTGGTAGCTCATTAGCATATAAAACACCGTGCTTTAATGTTTTCATATGGACATGAATAATATAACAACATTCCTTATTAACAGGCTTAAAAAAAGGAGGTTCTCAATATGGTTGCATTTTGACGTTGAAAAAAAAAATTTATTTCGGACAACTGTTGATCCATAGATTGTTAGCGTAGTACACGACTGATGTGACTATGTTAGGACCTAAACTTAAAATTCAATTAAAAATTTAGGGAGGGCCAGTGCCTTAGTAGTCTGCCGTCCAATCAGAATTATTCGATTTACCGAATTTACCTATCTTATCATTTTGGTCTGAAGTGATGACGAACTAGTTATCTACAGTTACTTGCCTAGCTAAGTTCTTTAAGCAGTCAGCGAAGATAAACTGGCGTCATAAAAGCTACTACTTAGGCGTCGCTGTACTTATACGAAATGCCCTGGACTAAGGAGTAGCATCTAACACTTTCATACTTGATACGAGTGTAAGAGATACAACTGATATCTTGAAACCGCCGCCATATCGCCGCAGCGTCTGATTGCTTTTGTTTTATGTTTACCGATAAAACCGTAGTTCCTATTGAATAGGCGATAATGTGTAAAGCATTACGGGGCATTACAGGTAGGTACAAAAGAAAGGTTCACATTGTTAAAGTTTGTAGGTCGGTATAAAGATCAGTGGGCGGGGTGAATGACCGGAGATGTCACGGCCGACGGTTCAACACACGTGTGTGTGTCTATACAGTTGAGCCGTTACGTTACTAGCGAATGATTTCATTCATAGATATTGACAATATTGACATCTCATTCATTATTTGACAGAATAAATTTTATTGCACATCCTGGCATGCAATTCAATTTGTATTTGCATTTCAAATTACGCTTTGTAATTGTAATTTATAATTGAAATTACATTTTGTAATTGTGATATACTGTATTTCAAATTTCAATTACTTTTTGCCCCACACTGCTTCCCAGGGTTTCAAACTATCTCCGTACTAAAATTCATCTCAATTGGTTTAGCGGTTTTAGTGAGAAAAGGTAACAGACAGACAGACAGACAGACAGAGTTACTTTCGCATTTATAATATTAGTATGAATACATACAGAAGGGGCAGGCAGAGCCCATACAATTCCATTTTTAGTGCCACTTCTAGCAAATGTGGGTTTATTAAATTTACGAGTATGTGGTTGACGAAAACAATGTGATACTAGACAGTTGCTAGCTTATCGCCCATAAGTCCCATAACACACCTCAATCCGATCCCGTAGTCTACTTTTACGACACCTACGGAAAGAAAGGGAAGGATAAAAATAATTTGTAATAAATAGCGATTTCTATTAGTAGATACTTATCTACATCCGCACTACATAGGTAATGCTTTATGTTTTCACCTCACCACATAATGTGTTCCGACAAAAAGAGCGCGCGTTACTATTTATAGAAAATGACCGAATTCTTGTATTGTGTACCCTTAAAATCTGACGAGTTCCGTTGACTCCTCGATCGCGATTATCATATACATGACCAGTTCCACTCAGCAATGTGCAATTTGATGAGGATTGGATTTAACATTGAGAAATTTCCGTGGTGGAACTCTTACCATTCCGTATATGGGTCATATCATTAGATCGTGATTAAAACAGTTTGCCTTTTATCGGACTATGTGGCAGCTTAAGCGACATGCGTATGTCCCAACCTATATAGATTTCTCATAGAACCAGTTTACCGCCATACGAGTTGAATTTATTTGCTAGTTATTTGTTACTTGTTTGCTTGAAGTGGCTTTTCAGGAAGATTGGTGTTCTCTGCAAATCGATGGTCCATTAACATATTGCCTGCCAAACTACATCTTTCTGAGACACCATTATGAGGCTTGCAGATCGAATGTTGAACACACAATCAAATCATTTCCGCTTCATAATTGTACGATTTGCAATATTGCGTCGCATATGACGGTCCCTCGCATATGAGCACTTCGTACGTGCCGCTAGGGTGCTTCAAGGTTGCTATCGATTCTAGGGTGCCAGAGAACTTGCACCGGAGGGTGCCTGCAACTACTCTAGCTAGGCAACTATTTGTATGTTCCGTTTGTACAGCCTAACCCCCTCATAAAACTTAACAAACCTCTATTAACTAAAATGTGTTTTGTCCCTTTCTTACAAACAAATGTCAAAGTGAAGAAAAATCTATTTTGATATTATAAATAATGCGATATTACAACGATATTATTATTGCGATGTACTATAAGTTGTTCTTTTGTGCAATAAAGATTAAATAAATAAATAAATATTACTATAATATTTACTATTAGTTTTTTACGACGGAGTCTCGTTTGAGCCGCCGTGCCGAACGGTCGCACGGACCCTTACCGTCCTCTGTCATTGTTTCTCCAAATTGCATAAAAAGCGCAGAAACAAAGGGCGCTTATCGCCAGATGTTCCAGTAAATTGCTCGCCGCGATCCCTGCCGTAGCCTAACCACGCTATCCGCTCCGATACGCGTATTATATATACATCTCGCGATACATACCGGTTTAAACAAATGTGCAGTGCGTCTATATATTATATAACAGTGAGTGCGACTGATGTGAGGGCGGTCCGAGTCTTCGCTACAAAGTCGCCCAAGCTCAACAGATAAATCCGGTGAGATCAGACCATTTTTTACTTACTGTATTAATGCTAAAATCACAAGAATGTGGTGTTACGAACCCGCCAGAGGGAACCCACCATGTCTGATTATTTCTAAAAAGGTAGCATACATAAAGTAAAGGACGTAAAAACAAAGACTCCTAGTACAGAGTAGGTACTGTATAATGACTGGTTAATGTGTCGACGCACTGCACACGCAACCGCGCAGCGCGCATGCACGGCGTAGGTATACCTAGTTATATGCAATCCTTTACTTAGTTGGGCCTGATGACTTCCTAGCCTAGTAGAGAATAACCCATGGCGATGAGCTTCTCGTTTGTGCTGGTTTTTCTGTACAAGTTTAATTGCACATATTAGCCGACTTGTAATCTAGCTTTGGTAGCTCGCTTCCTATCGCGATGGAGATTCAACACGTCGGACTCTTAATACTATGCATACATGCCTGTATGCATAGTACCGGCAGAATACCATCATAACAGTAGGTCAATATCAAAATCAATCAATTGTAAAATGCTGTCTACATAAGATATAGGTACCGGATACATGAAATCGAATAATACCTAACAACTATCCCAAACCGCTTTGGTTCAAATATTTCCCAGCATCAGGCAGCAATTTTTTTTTTTTTTCTATGTATAACCCCAAGTACCTCGGTGAAATGTATTATGATAGTGAACCTTTTCTTAAAACAACAACCGTAGCACACCGTCATAAAACACTTTTTCCTGCGTACACTAAAGACAAAAGCACACTAGCCCTATGACAACTGACAACATCTGCTGGCTATTTGCCTGCATCGCCTACACGAAATTGACAAAGCCCAAATATCGGCAAACAATAGCGCATATTTAAGCAAATGACGTAGTTATGCAACAAACCCAATTTTTTATCGTCATCGACTCAAATTAAGGCGCACCGATAGCCAGATACAACTACAGCAGCCAAGAACTACCCAACGCTCTCCAAAGGGCAATAGAAAAACCACGGAAATCAATCGCAATCACTTTAGGTGAATTTAATGCACGCATACCAACAATCGGGGAACATGGTGACTGTATGAACCCACGCTACGCTAGATGGGCTTGAATAGGCAAGCGATATTAAAAACATAGAGGATGAACATGCTAGATTCATAATCTTGTAATAAATACCGAAAACACCAGAACGAAAAGAAAACCAAACTCCAATTAAACTGGATGCCAAAAAAATACCTAGAGCTTAAGCGAGGAGCAAAAAGCGTTGAATTGTTATGCAAGCCTCAGAAGACTGAAGAACCTTAAGAAAAAATACGAGTTATGCTTTTGTTCCACATGAAGAAGACGTCTCCTTAGGAAGATCGCCTAACCACGAAAACAGGCAAATTAAATACTGGCTGCCGGTCAACTCTCCTAGGGACAGGGTTTGTTACACTCTGTTTTGTTGTGCAGTGAGCAGTGTCACCATCTTGGTTAAGTTTATGAAAATAATTAACGTGGTGTCTGTGTTTACAGGTAAAAAACAGTGGTATCGGTGAATTTAATAGTTTATATCTGCGACAATGTTTGGTGTGTAGTAACAACATTTTAAGTAGGTAATAGTGTCTTTATCACGTATGCCCTTGTCAAGCAGCAAGTGCGCACATGGATACGTACTGGAAAATACAAGTTGTCGTTGTTGCGAGTCATATTATGACCTCATTACAACATGACAATACAACCACAGAAGCACACAACTAAAGAAACTTTTAACAACACTGCACGAGAAATCGACGCAATGGAAGAAACAGACTGCAAATAAGAAGAGCAGGTAGAATGATCGCCTGAACCTCCCTCTAGAACTGATCGGTCGAGAACACCTTGCAACGTGGACCAGCTAAATTTTCCCACACTAATAACGAAATAGACACCAAACTCCAATAAACCCGGAACGAAAAAAAAAATATATATATACATATATATATATATATATATATATAAATACCTACAGTTTATGTGACATATAAATAAAAAGGGAAAAGCGTTGATCATGCAAGCGTTAGAAGACGGGACCACCTTACGAATGGATACGAGATGTTTTTATTTCAAGGGCGATGACGTCTCTCCGGCATGATCGCTAACCCACGAAAACAGGCAAATTAAATAATGGCTGCCGGTCAACTCTCCATGTTGTCACATGACAATGTTTAGTGTGAAGTGATAAAATGTAACGTAATAGTGTCTGTATCGCGTATATTCATCAAGCAGCAAGTCATGCACCCACATGGATACCTACTGGAAAACACAAGTTGTCAATATTTTGGGACAAGATATCCAACGCACCAGGGACTTCGATAATTCCAAAGCAACAAACGGATTAAAACCAAAGGAGAACGGCAAACAAAGGCCAAGAAAACAATGACACAATAACAGCAAAATGCTCAGATGGCATCGCAGCATAACCTAATCGCAGTCATTTACCCTTCTATACATATTTACACAATTATATATCCATACTTCCTTTCACTGGGCACGATGCAAGTATTCGGTCTGGTTTTCTTCCCTCGCTCCTCATCCTGACTGCAACAGCCCCACACTCCTGTCCTATACTTATTGGCTCACTGGTGCCTCGGATAGGTGGGTCAGTTGACCTTGCCAGGGCGGCAGAGGACGAGGAAGTACAAGAGAGAGCCCGAGTGCACGCCCTGTCTCGGAACTGGTAGTTCCGGACAGGGGCTGTTAAGGTTCCCATACACCCCTGGCTGTGTCTGCCCGTATCGTGCCAGCGCGTGCTCTCGAGCGATGTCAAGGAGCCTCCTCGTCGCTCCCTCCCGGGCATGGCCAACGCCTCCGCGTCCTTGCAGCAGAACTGCTGGCTGGCTGAGTCACCGGAACGGAACGGAACGGAATATTTACTATTAGTTTTTTACTACAAAAATCTTTGAATAATTTCCTCTCTCCAATTTCATAAACGGAACGCACAGACAGACAGTTATAGACAGATGAGATGGCCATATGGTTGATATGGTAAATAATATGTGTAGCGTCGTTGTCAGGAGCTGTCTTAAAACGTGCTTAGATAAAACTTGCCATGCCCCGCTACTGTTAAATATATACCCGTCCTTTTGCATTTGTTTAGCTGTTTATGCAGAATCTATTATGTACCAATGGAGCCAAGAGACATCTTTGCGTCTGACAGAAAACTATTGTACTACATTTCTGATTTGCATGCCTGTGTAGATTCGGACTCTTCAGATTGTTATTTTAGGACATACACGTTCCGACTGCCAACACAAGCTATTCAATGAAGATCTAAAGACGAAGTATGTGATGTGATGAACGTGGGCGTTTGAGAAGAAATAATTACGAAGGGTAGCATTACGCACCCACGCATTTGTTTTACACGAGGTAATACGCCGGGACTGGTTTATCTTGATAGTGCGTCATGGCACTATTTGGCTGGTGTAATTAGCCCGCTTGATTATGTGTCTGTCGTAACTCGTATATGAACTCGGCTAAGTTCAGTAAATGCTCGTAATGGTATCCGTTCTTACATGAAAATCTTGGAGAGTACGCGTTGCCACAGTAAGGGACGGAAAGGCTCCTATGCAGCTAAATTAAGAACTGTCTTGAAATGCATGTCAGCTCACCTTAAATTAAGAACTGTCTTAAAATGGATGTCAGCTTACCTTAAATTAAGAACTGTCATAAAATGGATGTCAGCTTACCTTAAATTAAGAACTGTCTTAAAATGGATGTCAGCTTACCTTAAATTAAGAACTGTCTTAAAATAGATGTCAGCATACCTTAAATTAAGAACTGTCTTAAAATGGATGTCAGCTTACCTTAAATTAAGAACTGTCTTAAAATGGATGTCAGCTTACCTTAAATTAAGAACTGTCTTAAAATAGATGTCAGCTTACCTTAAACAAGCTACTTAATTTGAACGAGTAATGGTTTATTTGCCGCAACATCATACTAACTCAGTTGGGCCAAATAAAAAAAAAACTATGACAACGCCAACGAATGATATATTCCTTTTTGTCACACCTATTGAGTTTTGTATACTACCATCTCGCTCGGTCGTGGTATTATTATTACTATTACGGTTACAATATCTGTGGACCTGTATTCGATGTATCGTAACAATGAAATGTTCAAAAATATAGCAGTAATAGCACGAAAATGAATGACGCGTATCGGCAACGAAAGTGCTAACCGTACTGACGCGACGTGGCGAGCGCGGGTAGGTAAAAGGAGAAGGGGGAGGGGCTTCACATTCCAGCGAGGCCCACAGATATTGTAACCGAGTTGTAGCTTGTCCTGAGTATTATTGGATTTATCCTACTAATATCATAAATGCGAAAGTTTAGATGTTTGGATGTTTGTTACTCAATCAAGCTTAAACGGCTCAACCGATTTAGATGAAATTTTACACGAAGATAGTGTATAGCCTGGATTAAAATATAAGATAGCTTTATCCCGTGTCCACGCAAACGAAGTCGCGAGCGGAAGCTATTATTAAATAAGGGATAAAACTGGCCGAGATGGTGTCGGACTTTGGCAGCGATGAAGCGCGCCGGGTGCCTTTGAACGTGTTAAAAGTCTTAAAACTAACGCAATTTCAGATCTTTGTTACAACGGATATTAACAATAATATATTCATGATGATGAGTCGAAGATAGTTTATAGCCTGGATTAAAATATAGGATAGTTTTTATCCCGGGTCCACGCAAACGAAGTCGCGGGCGGAAGCTAGTTATATAGGTGTTGATGAAAATATAAACGAAATATAGTACAAAAGCTTCTTGAGTCTCCGACTAGCATTATGAAGACTCACGAACCTTCAAAGTCCGTGTTTCTAAGTTCATCTTACTCTCATTTATTCTTATTTATAGTCAAGGGAGGAATGCAAATCTCCCCCAGTTGATGAACCATTTGGACTTAGCAAGCGATTTCAAAGCACTCGAGCGGTGAACCGCCAAGAACTTCACAACACAAGTATGTTCGTGTGGGCGGTTTAGTCCTGAAAGATTAAATATTACGAGGGTTAAGCGCCCACGAACTATTCCGAATTATTAAAAAGGCCAGACTTCGCAATTTAGACTAATTTAAAATAACAGCGGCAGACCTTTGCGTGGGTTTAGAATTAACTCGAGATTTAAATTATTTTAACAAATTCAAACGTAAAGCTACTTTATATAACTTAACTTTAAGGCAATAAATTCCATTTTGTTTTCATAGAAATACAATGTGTGGTTACACGTTTTAGGCTTGTACAGTCAGCGTCATATAGTTAATAGCAGCCAGAGTAGTCAAATATTTCGGTACACGTCTTTATTACTGTAAGAATAAGGGTGTGTTACGAAATATTTGACTACTCTGGCTGCTACTAACTATATGACGCTGACTGTATCACACTAACGCGGCCTGCGGTGACTGAGAAGTTTACTATTGACCGCCACGGCAAGCCGCGTCAGTGTGATTCAGGCTTTATTCATATTCGCTATAATATATCAATAGAGGCTTAGGGCGGGATGTTTCAACCTGTCGGTACCTAATCGCAAGTTATTTTTGTTAAAAATGGATTGCACGGGAAGTTTGACAGTTCTCTATGCCATAACAGTTGCTGGCGCCATATTTAACATTAATCGGCAGAACCGGATTTTCGCCTAGGCCTACAGGCCTGCCTGCAGGCTTGCCCGCGCCACTGTGTGATAGAGATAGTTAGAGACATATTAAATACGTTGGTAGTGAGAGAGATACCGACCCGCGCCGCGCACGACCCGCGCCGCGCCCGATGTGTGAAGGCCTTTAGTCCGGGCCTGTTAGTCGGTCTGTAAAATATGTTTGATACAACCGGTCCTTAGAGTTCATGATATGACAGTAATAATGCTAAAAAGTTCTAGGTAAAAATACTACCTTTACCTACGTCAGCCTCCTTTTTTAATTGCACAGTTTTTTATGACAGGCTAACTACAATAATCGTTTACGGGCCGGAATAGACTCAATTATCGCCTTGCTTTTCAAAACATACCAGCGATTCATCGGAAACCACAAATATAGCCCTATCAAACAGTTTCCACCCATTTATAGTCCACTATAAAACCTTTCGTAATGGTAATGATCATTGTATGTTAGAAACGCATGTTCCATTTTCGAAAGCTCACGCGCCGATTCCGCAGTTTAAGTATTGTTCAGTATTCTGACTCTAAGGATAGAGTCAGAACATAAAGATAAGGAAGGAAGGATAGAGCAGGAGCTCGAAAACTCTACAAACGTCAGTTGTACTTAGCATAGTCAGTTTGAAACATTGCTTTCTTCCCACTACCAATTCCGTAATTAGGTAGATAAAAATAAGTGAAAGATGAAGTTGAGTGATGAAGTTCTTGGACTTGGACTTGCTCCCACGGGCGCGTAAGAGTGAGATGCAATTAGCAGACTGGGTATGTTTCGTACAAGCTTTTATTGCCGACTGCACTTTTCTGTATACCATCATCAACTACTCATTGAGACGATTCTAACGAACCCAAACTCAACGGGGTTATGTCGGTTAAGTACTGAATTCCCATGGCCACCTTCTGTCTCCATCATCAGATCAGCTCGATGGTACCATAATATTGAATTGTCATCCAAACTATACTTATAACCAAAATTTCAGCTCAATCGGTCGCCGGGAAGTGGGTCAAATTTAACTTGCAAGATTTGTCCCATACATTACTAACAGGGCAAGTTAATATAAAGCTTGTAAAAAATACGAGAATATGGAAGTTGTTTCCGGTGTCCACCGGCCCTTCATTCTGTCGGCGGCAATGATATTTCATTCATTTTATCGTCGACAGTATTAACATTCATCTATATATATATACACACACCGGTCACTTTGGCACTCTTTGGGGAAGGCCTATGTCCAGCAGTGGACGTCTTTCGGCTGATGTGATGATGATGATACTGTCTCTGATCGCCGCTGGAAAAGCAACTTATGATAGGGCCGGTGTCTCAAGGCAAGCGATAAGTGTGATAGCAAATTGCGATACATCATATTTGGCAAAATTAAATTAAGTGGAAATGAAACCCAAGACAAACTAATAACTAAGACATTCCTTGGTGATTATACTGTCTATGCTACGTTTACCGTGCGCATGCGTCACGCTGCTGCGTGTGCGCCGAGGCGCGTTCACAATGCGCGATTTACGGCATGTTGCGGGTTTATGACAGTATTTCGTGAACGAGAAACCATGATATCATAGGCAGTATAGTTTCGCGCTTCAACTCCTTTAACTATGCGTGTATAGACGTTACCAATCCGGTTATATAGCACCTAACCCGAAGACAATGGCTTTGCCAAACATTAATTCATGATGGATAAGCAACGATGTGTAATTTTAAGTTTGAGAGAACCATTCATACTCAGATTACCAGCAATATAGATGTTGCTGCTCATCTAATCTAACTAAACCTTTGGCTCATTTGGTGTGGCCTAACAAAATGAGAAATAAGATATCATCTTGGACCTTGGTGTCTTCCCGTCCGCCTGTCGCAGCCATTTTTTAGGGTTCCGTACCCAAAGGGTAAAAACGGGACCCTATTAGTTACTAAGACTTCGCTGTCCGTCTGTCTGTCTGTCACCAGGCTGTACCTCAAGAACCGCGATTGCTAGACAGTTGAAATTCTCACAGATGATGTATTTCTGTTGCCGCTATAACAACAAATTTTAATACTAAAAATAAAATAAATATTTAAGGGGGCTCCCATACAACAAACGCGTTTTTTTTGCCGTTTTATCTGTCGCGAGGCTGTATCTCAAGAACCGCGATAGCTAGACAGTTGAAATTTTCACAGATGATGTATTTCTGTTGCCGCTATAACAACTAATACTAAAAACAAAATAAAATTAACATTTAAGGGGGCTCCCATACAACAAACGTGTTTTTTTGCCGTTTTTATAGATAATGGTACGGAACCCTCCGTGCGCGAGTCCGACCGTACCGTACCGTAGATCCGCGCTGTAACATACGGAAGATTAAGTATTTGTCGTGATAAATATGGTAGCTCCCGTTTTCTCTCGATCCAGTAGCTTAGTCTAATCTCCGACACTTATACATTTCCTACATAATATTACTCGTAGGTCACTGGTTCATATCCGGTTCGGAGGACATACATTACTGCACCAAGGTTTCGAAAGGGATGCACGAATTAAACACCGGTTTTAGAACAAAACAACGTATGTATAATCGTACATAAATATCTCCACACAATTCTCAATACAACCAAAACTATTGTAACATCTTATGAAACTACGGGAAACAACCACTTGCGCGTTATACAAATCGGGCCGGACGTAACAGCACCATCTACCGTGCAATTGGGTAAAGTTTGCCCAGTATAGATCGCTTTATACACATCCAATCCAATTACCAATTTACCTGTGTCAGCCACTCGCTTAACGCCAGACGATAATCAAGAGAAAGCATGATAGATGCAAATAAATAATGGCCGATTCTGTTTCCGCAATGCGCTATTTAATTCATGTTTTGCTCTGCGCTTCGAACGCGAACTTAGCAGCGTTCAGTGTCTGCTAAACAGATTTGTAGAGGCAATCAAAACAAGATTATATTAAGAATATTAATGGGAAATAATATTCTTGATGTAATCTTGTTTTCATCAAGCCAAATGACTAATGAAATTTCTAACCCCTTAAATTTGAGAGAATAACATTTCCTGTGCCTACGCCTAGTGCTTTTTGTTTAGTTTGCCACATAATAAATTGGACCGTAATACGCCTTTTTAACTAACCCCCGAGGTAAACAAGGGGTGTTATGGGTTTAACATACTGTGTGTCTGTGGCTTCACGCTCCCAAACGGCTGAACCGAATTGCGGTTTTTAGGGTTCCGTAGCTAAATGGCAAAAAACGGAACCCTTATGGATTCGTCATGTCTGTCTGTCTGTCCGTCCGTGTGTCACAGCCACTTTTTTCCGAAACTATAAGAACTATACTGTTCAAACTTGGTAAGTAGATGTATTCCGTGAACTGCATTAAGATTTTCACACAAAAACAGAAAAAATATATATTTGGAGGTTCCCCATACTTAGAACTCAAACTCATTTTATTTTATTAAACCCATGCGTGTCTATGGATAGGTCTTCAAAAATGATATTGAGGTTTCTTCTAATATCATTTTTTTCCAAACTGAATAGTTTGCGCGAGAGCACTTCCAAGTGGTAAAATGTGTCCCCCCCCCGTAACTTCTAAAATAAGAGAATGATAAAACTAAAAAAAAATTATGATGTACATTACCATGCAAACTTCCACCGAAAATTGGTTTGAACGAGACCGAGAGAAGTAGTTTTT
This sequence comes from Epinotia ramella, assembly GCA_947578815.1. Lineage (NCBI taxonomy): Eukaryota > Metazoa > Arthropoda > Insecta > Lepidoptera > Tortricidae > Epinotia > Epinotia ramella. The sequence goes on from OX388206.1 coordinate 22,432,785, forward strand.
TTTTAATACGTCATCCGGCTGTCACACCGCAACGGAACCCTTCATGGGCGAGTCCGACTCGCACTTGGCCGCTTTTTTATCGAGTCTTGTCTACCGAAATGTTTACTAGTTTGTTGTGTCGGGGTGTTTAGAATTCTTAATTTATGCAGTTATTTTAGATAACCGTAGATATATGCCACGTTAAAGATATGTAGAAATTGGTTAAACATCACGGTATTCACTTGTATCTTGCCTTTCCCATTTTACGTGCATATACTTGAAGCACGGGTACTACCGCTAATACGGTGATTAGGCATGCCTTGAAAGTAATGTAGGTCGACGAAACTGCAGTGGAGGATGAAACATGCATTTAACAAGGAGGTACATTTTTAAACACTCCTAAAAGCTTAATTGCAGTCGTGATAGCCCCTAGCCTACATTTTCGGAGAGATGCGAGCATTCGACTAATGAATGTGACATTTTAATGAAATGGCCGGCTATTGACGCCGCAGGGAACCATTCTCCCCGCATTTCCCAAAAGACTACCAGATTCCATAATAATACATTGCATGGCGTTTGCGATCGATGGCTGGAAAGATGAATTAAAATTCAATCATCATTCATTAGTTTCATAACACATATAACAGCCGTATAAAGCCAATTAAAACGAAAAAATCTAGGCAGCCTTCTCAGAAAAGGTTTCCCATACACTATCAAATAAGCCCTTGTTTGCTTGTTACACTTGTAGCAATGCTGAACTGTCTTTAATGTGTTAATATATTCGGCTATCCGCAACCAAAGGAATTCAAGGTGCTCCCGTTAAGCTGCATCATCCGTTTCGTGGAAATGATGGAGCGAGCTTGGGAGTAGACATAAAGGAGAGGGCAAATGCACAAAAGATCCCATAGGGTCGAAGTGTATCCGAAAGGGCCCTCATCTATATAAGATAAGATAAGATAATGTGTTAATAATAGGATCAGTCAGTACCTAAGAAAATAGACAAAGCGTCAAAATTATCCTCACACCGTGCCTGGCAAACTGCGGAATGGTTAACCAGCCAGACCCTCGTTCCCACAGGGGACGACCCTAGCTCGTAAACGGGTCTCATGGGCAAATGTTATCATTGCGCGGGCTAATTTTACGTAGGTATATCTACGCTGATGTGTTTGCGTGGAGCTCAATAAGTACGAAGTTTGTACAGGGCCGCCTTTGAGCAGCTAATGACAGGCTTAGACATTTAGACCGTATAAACATGTCTGTTTAGTATAAAATTGAATGTGATTGCTTTTCTGACACGTGCATAAGAGGCAAAGTACGAGTATATGTACCTACATACAGCAATTCTTACACGTCACCACGCTTGATTGTGTTATAATTAGAGATCGGAAATTCGGGAGCTTTTATACCTAAACTTCGGCCCCAGTACCTACACCGCGTTGTTGTTGAGTAGCATGGAGGCGGACTCAATTTAATTTTACTAATACATTTCCAGGGATTTCCCGGAATACCGCAAATTAGGATAACATGAACACATACGTATTAAAGTATTTAAATAAACTATTTTAGTTGTTCCTATTTACAGAATATTATTTAATTCACATATTCATTTAACAAACAGTTAGATAACATCAAACCAAAATTGTTTTGTAACTTTTATTAAAAATAATGGTACAAACGTAAGTATCTCTGTTAAATCAATAAATTAAAACAAATGTACATAGCCACACAAAAGTGAATAGGTAATCAACCTACAGCGACACACGTGGTATTTTTGCATTTCCGTCCTTGTCTAATGTATGTCGTTAAAACTGTTTACCAACGTGTATGTTGACAAAAATCGCTGAAAATAGTCATAACCTAAAAAAAAAAGGTAGGCTTTTCATGATGCTTTATACAATCCCGGAACTTAAATAATTAAAATTTTCTTTTTAAGATGCCGACTCCATACTTGCTTCGCTTTTTCCGGGATTTTGCTAGGTTTAGGTATAAAGGCTCCCGAATTTCCGATCTCTGGTTATAATAGTTAAAGAGCATATACTCAAGTTTCCCGGTTTTTAACTGCTCTTAGGTACCTGCGTTATTGGGTCATACAGATTGAGTGAAATAATATAATAATATTATAGTATATTATATTAGTATAAATAAAACTCTTCTTTCCAGGGGTCTACAGTGAAGACCCCCTGATAGGTTGACTGAAAGCAATCACCAACCCTAAATACCAGTAGGCGGCAACTTAGTTGGGCTTTTTGTCGAACAAAGTTAAATTGCCGTGGTAACGTTGTTGACGACTTTTATCTAAAAGTTGCTCGGTCGGTTGTCGTGGGCGTGCGACTTTTCTGTTAATGTGGGCGGATCGTGTTACAAGTGTGTTTTGTTAACTAACGACACAGGGAAGTTACTTTAGTGCCAATGATACATTACACTGTATGAGAACAAATATGTGAAGAGATCGTCTAATCCCCTCTAATATGACATGACTAAGCACACTGGTCATACAGTGTTTAAAACATTTTTTTTCTTTCCTGTGGTCATCGAATAACATATCTCATGAAAAACATTCCATGTAAAAATGAGGCCAGGTCACGAAACTCTTCCACCGTAAAAAGTTGTGTGATATTTCATAGTACCAAGTCACAGGCATTCTTATTAATCTATATTTGCTAGCTAAATAAAATGGTGCCACTTGGCAATCACACAACTTTACTGCATTTATGGATTTTTGCATACCTAAAATAAAACTATGTAGTGCGCGCGGTGGAAATAGGTAGTAAGTCCCATACGATTTCAATTCTCGCATCGTCTCGTCTCGTCTCGCCCCTCCGGTGGAAAACCAGCTTTAGACTTGGTACTAAGAAATATCTCACAACTTTTTACGATGGAAGAGTTTCGAGACTTGGCCTCTTTTTACATGGGATCTCACTTCTTTTTGTCAATAAATACAAATTATGATTTCAGTCGTGTTTCAGTCCTTTTCTTGCTTTTAAATTTTTGGCCCATTCACTGCAAATGTAACTGTAATCCCATATAAATGTATTATCCCATAAAAATAAAGCTTGAACTCGCCAAAACGTGGGCACACATGAGTGCTTATATTTTTTTATTTACTTAGTATACCAACTATTTAGTACTTATTTTAAAATCTCCATGATACGATGATTAAAAAATATTATGACAGAGTCTCATTCGTTCATTTTTTTTCGTGATGGTGAGCTCTGAATATCAGCAGCGTGAAAACATTTTACTCAAACATACAGAAAATCGACATTTAAGCTATAGATCTCTAGAAAAATTGTTAAAATATCCACAATCCACCGTATGTTTGGTCCTACAAATAGTTTCGGGAACGGTCAACGTTAGAACGGAAGCCAGGAAGCGGAGGAAAGCAAGGAGTAAAAGACAAAAAAAAGGAAGCCCGGGTCTTGCAGCTTTTTAGAGCGGGTCCGAAGTTATCATCACGTGATGTCGCAAATAAGGTACAAATGTCGCAATCTTACATACAGAAAGTTAAGTCCAGGGCCGGATTAAGATCGTACAAGGCCCAAGCTGCAGCTAATCGCGATGCTAAGCAGAATTTATCTGCAAAAAGAAGGGCACGAAAATTGTGTGACGAACTTTTAACAAAATTTGAATGCGTTGTACTAGATGACGAAACGTACATAAAACTTCAAACAGATACCTGGGCAAGAATTTTACACTTCTACGAGTCGTAAAAACGCTCCAGAAGATTACAAAAAGAAAATGAGATCGAAGTTTCCAAAAAAGTTCTTGTTATGGCAAGCCATTGGTAGTTGTGGCAAACGAAGTCGTTCGTTCATCACAACAGGGACAGTAAACGGTGAAATATATAAAAAATAATGTTTGCAAAAGCGTCTTCTACCCTTTTTAAGAAGTCATAGCTCACAACCATTGTTTTGGCCTGATCTTGCAAGCTGCCACTATTCTAAAGCAGTGACGGAATGGTATGAACAGAATGCGGTTTCTGTGGTACCTACCTAAACAGTGCAATCCTCCGAACTGTCCTGAACTCAGGCTTATCGAAGAATATTGGTCCATAATTAAAGGAATTTTAAAAAAGAAAGGCGGTCATGTTAAATCAGCTGCGGAGTTGCAACAAATATGGACTTGAGCTAGCAAAAAGTACCCCGATACTGTGTGCAAACCCTTATGAGCCGCATCCGACGCAAAGTACGCATGATGGCGTATTCTAATTATAATTAAACCTGTGTATCTGTTTTTAAAATGTACTTTAACATTGTAGACAAACACAATAAAAATCTTCATGAATTATAGCCTATATATTTTTTTATTTGTTAATTTATGGGCCCACATTTTGGCGTGTTCAAGCTCTTAACTTTCACAATGTCCACAGGAAAAAGCGCGAACCTAAATCTGTGTATCAAAACCACTCAGTATAATTGGTATACCAATTGACATGAAGGTTCCGTTCAGAAACAATTCAAATTCATTATACTCCTTAGCGAAACAAATTATTTTATTAAATATTTTTCGTGTTAATTTTAACGAGGGAGTTACCTCGATCATATGTTGTCCTGTCGGGGGCTACATACGAAGATGGTTTATTTTTCCATTATATTATTTCTCTCTGTATCATATCGTTTAAGTCAAATTCAGTTGTAATTCTGCATCTTAGACAGATTTTTCATATACATTACATATCAGTACAGTACCTTTGTATCCACCTAGAAGTAGTCGGATGAACAATTTTTGAATATTTGCATCAACACAGCATAAACATATGTATGTGTGCATAAACGTATCGGCGAGACAACCAGGCGCTTTGATTAAAAAGTAGGCTGTTGGAAAAATATGTGGCGGAATCAAAGGCGATACCTACCCATAAGGCTAGTCGCAGCCAAAGCCTGCCGCTGCCGCCAAAGAAAAAAATATGTGTAGTACTAATAAGCCGTTATGTCGGGGATACCGCAATTAAAACAGGAAACTGAGTATGTTTTTATTATTTAACCGAGCTATAAAGCATAATTAATACATTATACAATGCTGTTAGAAGCATTCACGGGCCGTTGGCCCGACGTATTCATAATTTGGCGCTCATAACGCAGTATAATTATTAGAACCAGTATTTTAATGTCCTAGAAAAATCCTAGAGCTGCAAGGTTATCATATTAGTGAACCGTTTAGACAACCGTTATTTCCCAGATAACGGTACTTATTAACCTACTATTTGTACTGTCAGTTCAGTACATTTATTCATCATCGTCACATCATCCGAAGCATGTCGACTGCTGAACAAAGACCATATAGAGTACATTTATTGCGACGTCTAAACTATAAAAATAAGTATACATAGTTGTTTTCTAAAGTAAATCTGGCTAAGCTAAAATCTCTCTATTTAGGGTGAATATTCAACTCTGTGATAAAGATCAAAAACTTCCAACTCTATTCAAACCAATGCTAACATTTTCAACGTAAACCAAATGTAATTCAATGTGAACACACCTACCAAGATACGCGCGACGTCATCGCTAGTGCACGGACGATGACTCGAACTAGAATATTTAGTCAAGATACTGCATATCACACTTCTATTGTGTTGATACTGAATATTGCAATATAGCCCCGTGAATTAATTACGTAGATGCACGGTATTAGGGTGCTCACCGTTTCGCCGACGGAAACCGCTGGAAAATTCGAGACAAATTTATCTACCGGCCAAAGCCGGTTTCCACAGAAATCATAAAATATTCAATCGGCATAGGCGTGACTGGTTGAATTTGCAAATTGAGCGGGGAATATTGGAAAAGTTTCGGAGATAAATAATCCAAAATCACGCCGAGATGGCGCAGATTTGGCTTCGTGCAACTTTCTTCGCTTTGCGCAATGCTCAATATGCAATTCCTAAATGCATTAGGTACGGATTACTGGCTAGCTAGCATGATCCAGTTTATGTTGTACTCGGACATGAAGCATTCGTCCTTCTCGCACTCACATACTTTGCTAGTAAGTGACGATTTACATAAATCGCCAACCAACATACATATGGCCAACATAAAAGCGATCACGTTAGCTAGGCTAATCCATACTTGGGATAATTTATAAACGGGGTGTGGGCCTGCGACACAGACATTCCACATTGATGTAAACTTATGACGTGGCTGTAATTCGACACGTTAAATAGTTAATTGAGTCGATGTCATTCATGTAATCAGTGCAGCCGCGCAGTGCAGTGCAGTGCAGTGCAGACCAGTTGAACAAAATATAGGGATATCTTAATTTAAACTAACTCTGATTACTGTTTAACATGAATACTAATCGCCTTATACATAAACGTGCATATGTCGGCGGCAGATCGTTAAATACGCCAGATCACGAAATTCCTAGGCATATCGTGAAACGGCGCCATTTCATGATATGCCTAAAAGTCGGCTAGGCTTATCACGATGTGCCTGATAAACAATACGGCAGATCGATTAGAGCAACGCATTCGTCGATATTCCTAGCTCTATACCGGGCACATCGTAAAATAGTTTCTTTCTTGGCCACTGGTGGCGCTGCACATGCGATGGCGGCCGTTTTTGTTGGGGGCTAATAATCAGGGCGGACAAAAATGGTTTGTCATAAGCGAACTCTGTCTTAGGTCGGTTAGGTTAGGGTTCACTTGTGTCCCTCAGACCAGAAATAGACACCCCGCGCAGCGGGGTGGCGTCGACTCGCTGGAGATTATCAGTCCGCACTTCTTATTTTTTTTAATTTACCTAATTCAATTTTGGACACCCTACTTACGTATAACGGTGAGTATTGAACGATATGCCGGCGTTTCATGATATGCCTAGGAATTTCATGATCAGCCTAAACGTCACTGGCTTGGCCAAATCATGAAATGCCGGCGTTTCATGACATTCCTAGGAAGTTCATGATCTGCCTAAACGTCACTAGGCAAATCGTTAAATGGTGATATTTGAATAATATGGCGGATGTCCTTTAGCCAAATCATGAAATGGCGGCGTTTCACGATATGCCTAGGAATTTCGTGATCTGCCGGATTTTACGATCGGCCGCCGACACATAGACTGCCGTTAGACTTTAAAGTTTAGGTTGTAGGTATATTAGGTATGGTATACCTACTCTTATTTTGAAATTCTCCAAACGAGCGTCCAGGCCTCTTGTACCAAGTAACCCTCTCACGTGAATGTAACTGTAACTTTAATAACACTAGTAGACGCCGAAAGCTTTTGTCCTTGCATAAAGCTCTGCTCGTTAGCGGAGAGCTTTTTTTGCGTTGCGAATTTGCCCTGAGTGGGGACATTTTAGGTCAATTGCTGCATTTTGATCTTCAAGCACGAAAGCTTTTACTTGCGACCAAATAATGTAGAACTTAAGCAAATGGGTAAAGGCTATTTGTGGTCATTATACTCATTATATTGTATTCGCTAGAACAAAAAGAACACTACGGTAGTTTGGATCCATATCCAATAATTCCTGTACTAAGGACGAAAATAACTCCTTGGTATACAGTTCTGAACAGGTAGGTATTCAAGATTTAATTCAATCGGGCCGACAAGGGTCCGCCAATAGCCGAAATTTACTTAATCCTAAATCCTTTCGCCTCACAAAGATTCTGAACTCCGTTCATTTTTCTCAACCCCTGTCATAATAATGACTGATAGTATGTAAATGAGCCAGTCTCCCCCAATTTCCCCGGGTCAGAGTTCAACATCCTAAAAAATCGTTTAACGCCGACAAAGACCCTTCCCATCCAAGAAATTCATAAAGCAAAAACTAATTATTCATGGATTGCTAACAGAACATACTCTTCGGATATTATCAGTATTCGTATTGTGTATCAGATAGAACTGGATATGTTACTTATACCAACTTACATTACACGTATTGTATTACCTTACCACCTCAAGTATTTGCAAGTAAACAATGACATATCCGACGTTTCGTTTTGTTGCATTCCAGTATATCAGTTCAAAAACACGATTAACTGTGGCTATTTGGTAAATCCTATCTACAGTAGAGGTTTTTTGTCATCTCTACAAGGCGGTGCCAGGTTTTTCACAGCTAAGACGTGCGTTCGAATTAAATCTATTAATTCTCGGTCGGGTTTGAATTCAATCCAGTTTCAAAGGAGCATGTCTAGGCGTCTAGACTGGCAATTGGCTAAAAAACGATACGACTCGGCTGCATCCTTCTGTTGTATTATTTTCATTTTCTCTCTCAGGTTGATTTCAGTTACAGTCGGGTTGTTGCAGACAAGAGACTGCATTTAAATACCGTTTTGTAGCATGTCCTAGTCGAGAACAAATACATTTTGTACACAATGAAATTGATACAAAATCCCGTTAACACAAAACACATGGTCGAATGAAGCTATGCCCATAGTCATAAACAACAGTTAACACCTTAACATTGTTTACAAATTCAATTTATTACCAGTATCAAGTTCTGTTCTATTCTGAATATAAACATACGAAGCTATACTATAAAAATGTGAGAGTTTTATGTTGTGAAACATCATAAAAGTCAGGAAGCATTCCACTTTGACTTTTAACTACAGTTGGCACAGACTCCCAAACTACAAGATTGGGCGACGATATGTTGGATCCGAATCACTTGCAATCACACACTCGAAGTGGTGGTAAAAATAGTTTATGAACTATGTGCATTGTTTATGTCCGTGGTCGACGGTCGTTCGCTGCAGGGATAACCTACATCGTTTTGTTTATTTTGATGATCGATTGTTTATGTTATGGCAGCGTGTTTCCTTTCACTGAGTATCGTATTGACTAGTTTATGTATCGGGTTGACCTTTCCTTCCACTTGGATTGGAAGCTTTGTTATATTACTGAAATAAAAATGTGATATTAAGTGATATTTTAGCGCCTAACGGCCTTGCTACATCATAGCTTAACAGACCGTTGAACCACGGTTTAGTTAAAATGCGCATTTTTATTTAAAAAAAGTATGAGTTATTTATAAACCTTTGCTAAGCCTCTGCTACCTAAATGGGCCGATATTTGACAGAGTGCTACCTACTAGTTATGATAGTCTTCAAAAAGTCTCCTTTTCAGATGGAGGTTTTGTACGCTAAAATAATAATAAAACACTATGACAGAAAAAAAAAGACCGGGTTGCACTCCGGGAGTGCCGGCAGAAGTGAAAACTCAATAACATTGTAACAGTTTTTCGATCAGGTCACGTGACATCTTACGGTGTCACCCTAAAAATTAATTTGACGCAAATTTATAAACAATTATCAATTATTTAGGCGGACGGCACGCGGGCGCGTTGGGTGCGGCGGGCCCTACGCGCCGCCGCGGCGCAACGGTGCCGGGGTCCGGCGCGCCGACGAGCGGCGGCAAACACAATACCAATTTGTTTTTGCCATTGCCAAATATTTTTCAAAGCTTTATCTCTTTAGGAATAACGTCTAAATTCAAACTATTCGAATTTGCAAGAACAGCAGATGGCGGTGCACGGTGGCGTCCAAAATATTAATTTGTTTTTGCCGTTGATAAATATTTTTCTAAGCTTTATCTCTTTAAGAATAACGCCCAAATTCGAACTATTCGAATTTTCTCAATAGCAAAACGGTGAAGGACGCGTTGGTATTATTACAAATTTATTTGCAGAATATGCTATTGCAAAAAGTGTTTAACGGCTTTATACTCTTACGAATAGCGTTCAGTTTTGAATGAAGTCGAATCGGCTAGCAGCAAAAAGTGACCTCCTTCATCTGACGTCACAAAACTCTGTCGCGTATTTAACAATTTTTCCCCATCCGAAAAAGTGCTCAGCGCCGCTAAAGAAGTTATCACTTCAAAAAAAAACCTGTGTTTTGGGCCCATTATAGCGCTGCTTTCATGTTTTATGAATAAGACCGTAACTCATCAAGTTCTATTGCTGTAGGCGACCATTACAAGCTTACAGCCATTCATGATTTGCATTAAGAGTGATCGATTGCGATATTCTGATGAAGAAATTCCAACAGTACCAGACAAGAAATTTATGAATCATATTGTTCAACGCAACTACGAGTACACCTAGTTGTCTTTCTAAGGACTGACCCTAAGTCACGACTTCGACAGACATTAAACTGATTTATCTGCACAGACAATAACCTTACCTTTATTGTTTATCAAGCTAACCTACAAAATCTTTGTCCGCAGTTCGAACCAGCTCACCGAGCTGCCTCGTGAAATATGTCAGATGCCACTACAAGTCCTGCTAGTGCCAGACAATCTCCTAACGACACTGCCGAAGGAGATCGGCAAGATGACGACGCTGGCGGAGCTGGTGGCGTCCGACAACAGGCTGACGCAGGTGCCGATGACGCTCGGTGACTGTGCTGGCATGCGGGCGTTGGATTTGAGCAATAATCAGCTGGGACTACTACCGCTACGTGAGTACCTTACCATTACAAGTCCTGCTAGTGCCGGACAATCTCCTGACAACACTGCCGAAGCATATCGGCAAGATGACGACGCTGGCGGAGCTGGTGGCGTCCGACAACAGGCTGACCCAGGTGCCGATGACGCTCGGGGACTGTGCTGGCATGCGGGCGTTGGATTTGAGCAATAATCAGCTGGGACTACTACCGCTACGTGAGTACCTTACCATTACAAGTCCTGCTAGTGCCGGACAATCTCCTGACAACACTGCCGAAGCATATCGGCAAGATGACGACGCTGGCGGAGCTGGTGGCGTCCGACAACAGGCTGACCCAGGTGCCGATGACGCTCGGGGACTGTGCTGGCATGCGGGCGTTGGATTTGAGCAATAATCAGCTGGGACTACTACCGCTACGTGAGTACCTTACCATTACAAGTCCTGCTAGTGCCGGACAATCTCCTGACGACACTGCCGAAGCATATCGGCAAGATGACGACGCTGGCGGAGCTGGTGGCGTCAAACAACAAACTGACGCAGGTGCCAATGACGTTCGGAGACTATGCCGGCATGCGGGCGTTGCTTTTGAGCAATAATCAACTGGGACTACTATCGCTACGTGCGTACCTTATCATTACAAGTCCTGCTAGTGCCGGACAATCTGCTGACGACACTGCCGAAGGAGATCGGCAAGATGACGACGCTGGCGGAGCTGGTGGCGTCCAACAACAGGCTGTCGCAGGTGCCGATGACGCTCGGGGACTGTGTTGGCATGCGGGCATTTGAGCAATAATCAGCTGGGACTACTACCGTTACGTGAGTACCTACTAGTATTCATCGTAAAACTAGTCAGGGGGACTAGTACAACTGGCAACACGCCGCGACGCGGTCGAGAAAGATCTACCCTCCTCTTTCTAATTTGCACGGTGCGAATGAGACAGGAAACGCTCAGTCGCGCGCGAAGCGACTTGTCAGCAAGTTGTGCTAGACGTACACATGCTACTCCAACTCCTGCTAGTGCTGGAAAATCTCCTGACGAGACTGCCGAAGGATATCGGCAAGATGACGACGCTGGCGGAGCTGGTGGCGTCCAACAACAGGCTGACGCAAGTGCCGATGACGTTCGGGGACTGTGCTGACATGCGGGCGTTGGATTTGAGCAATAATCATCTGGGAGTTCCGCCGCTACGTGAGTACAGTCAAGGATTTTAATTGTTGAGCCATTTAGAGATCACTTTATACTGGACACTTTAAAGCTACTTTTAAAAACCAAAATTAGTTGACTCCTAAATGGCCCATCAAATAAAAACCTTGACCGCTATTTGTATTCATCGTAAAATATGTCAGATGCCACAAGTCCCACTGCCCTAACTATACCACCTACTGCTGAAGGAGATCGGAAAGATGACGAGAGAGCGAAGCGAACGAAGTTCTCTGACTACTGGAGCAATCGGAACGTCGTGCAATTTGGTAGGCGAATTAATGAGACAATTTTTTTTTTTTCGAACTTGAGCCAAATCGGTCAATGGGTTGCCGAAATACAGAAGACTTGATTCTTTAAAACGAGTACATTACGATCACGAGTTCACTGTTCGGCCAGCAAACTGTTTGCCAATGTAAACTTTGTAATACTGATATACGTAATTGGGTGTTCTGTTATCGTAGTTCAGAGCTCTTCAGTAATATATCTATAAATATTCCAGAGGTCACATACCTCCGACTGGAGCACCTGGACGTCAGCTGCAACTGCATCTCTTCCCTACCTCTGGAGCTGCGCAACATGACCACGCTCATTACACTCAACCTGGACAACAACCCTCTTGTCTCACCTCCTACCACGGTTAGTTGATTTTATATTTGTTATGCAAGTCGCCATCACCAAAACTGGAACGCGTGCAACGTGCTTTGAAGTATCTGAAACGGTCACAGGACTCCCTTCTACCGTCGATTGTCGACATGACGTCTCCGTTCCATATCAAAAAGCTACAAGTTACAATGCCTAAGTGTTGCCAGTTTAGACTTTTACAATTGTAACTTGTAGCTTCGTGAAACGGGCCACTAGAACTAAACTTAAACTTAATTGAAGTTCTGCAATCAATATCTCCCCACCCTTAAAATCTCCTTCATTAGCTTATATGCGGCACACTGCTCGGCACATGTCTCCCAAGATAAAAACCATATGATGCTTAGTCTAGTCTTACCTATTTATTGCAAGACAAACCCCTATTCACAGGTATGCATGCGCGGGCGCGTGCACATATTCAAATACCTAGAGAACATGGCGAACAAGGACACTCCCGCGCACCGCCGCAACGAAGACACACGGAGAAACGCGAAGCACACATCCTACCTGAACAGCCCACAGACCAGCCAAATAACGTCGGGTAATGCCACGATAGACTGCCTCAGGCATAAGCCGCGGCATGTCGTGGATAGCGGGTACAGCACTGATGGCGTGGAAAAGAGGTGGTCGAATGACGGTGAGTCCAATGGTTAAGTTATTCAGATTTAATCCTGGAAACGTCCTAGTGGGAATGTCTTTGTGTTCGTACACCGCTTTCGTCCATTGTTTTAAGTAACGCCTAGGTATAGTCTCTAGTTTCTTTGGGTGCGAAGGTCAGACTGTGTAGTCGTTCCGCAAAAACTAGCAACCTACACAAATTCTTGGGATTAGATAGATTAGCAAATCTCGAGCTCCTAAACAGGTTCCAACCTGGCAAAACGCACAGATGCGAGACATACTTAATTAGTTAGAGAGTGACGTACGCTACCTTTACCTGATTTTTTACGCTTTGTGAAGAATAAGAAGGAATATTTACTTTCTCAGGTGGAGGCGAAGCCGGGGGAGGGTCGGGTCGGTCTACACCCAGCACTCCCTCGACGTTGTCACCAGGCGCGGCGCTATCGCGCGCACAGTCTTTATCCAGTGATTCCCCTTTACCGCAATTGACTCCGCTACTCACCGGGTAAGTGCAGTTTCTGCATATCGAGTTCGGCATTTCTTCTTTTCGAAGTATCGAGTTCTGCAGCGTGGGTTTGGGATAGTTTAGTACTGGGTATAATTAATGTGTACGTACACGTTGTATAAGGACAGGCCAACTTATCATTCTATGCATGGTGATAAAACTCTGTCACGAAGGTACATTTGAGTGAATGACATTTTAAGTCAGGTCTTATGTTCATCATCATATCAGCCGAAAGACGTCAACTGCTGGACATAGGCCTCCCTCAAAGAGGTATGAGGATGTTCATACTGTAAAAATGTACAATAGGTTGGAATTCACGACGGGGACTAACAAAAGTATGAATATGAATAGGTTCTTGGGAACATCCTGGCTTTTCTTTCCTATAATAAAATGATGTACTTATGTTTATTTATGTATTATGGATACATTATGTTAAATGGGGTTTATTAACCTAAATCAGGACCGTCTTTAAATTGAAGCTTTCAAAGTTATTCTAACAGAGCTGAAGAAGAGAAGAAGGTTTAGTCGAACCCCTGCCGTAGTTCCTGGGATCTAAACACGGTTCTGAGTTTAAGATGTTTGATGAGATGATGTTGGGGTGTTATCACATTTTTGGGTGCCGTGACCAAGATTCCTCGTAATTTCGGTCATTATTGTAGAGTTCGATGACTTCTGTTATTAACTGTAGTAAAAAGTTGTACTAACTTTATTTAGTAAAATTATTTTATAATAGTATTTGGCTTGTTTAGCGCTTATATTAACGTAGCGTACTATTTGACTAGATTTTAATTTGTATAATTTCTTTTATTTCTCGTTGGCCGAACCAGAGGTAAACTTTAAACCTAGCTATCGTCATCACCACCACTTCCTCTGTCTCACTTGAGTTCCTTTTTTAATTTGTTTTTATTATTAACCCCCGGTGTTGTCCCTTTCAGCCTCCGTATATCACCCGAAGGGAACATTTCCAATGGCGACGATAAGAGTAAATTAGCTCATCAGCAAACCTACAGGTACATTAATCATTTGCACACATTCACGCACATAGATGCACATTTGGTGTTTCAAGAAAACTTTCATCTGATAATAAAATCAGCTTGAAACTTTATACCTACCTTCTATTCCATTTCCATTTGAAGATGAAGGTTTTCTTAATATAAGTAGAAGTTTTATTGACACTCAGATGAATAACATATTGCACACTAACATTACTAACCAAACCACAAATGTATCAAAGGGTTTTATGCATGCGATATGTTAATATTTAATGTACGATAAAATTGCGCAAAGAACCAGCACGTCTATCATGCGACGGCCGCGACATACTCTCGATTTAAACTCGCACTATATCTCTTGTTCTAAGTGTTCTAATAAGAAAGAGACGGATAGTGCGAGAAAAATCGAGAGAGCTCGCGCGCCGTCGCATCGCATGATAGCCGTACTGTCTTTTCGAAGATCTCACGGTTTACACTAAATTGCCATACGATAAATAATAGCCGTGCTGAAGATGTTTTCGACTCGACGTCTGAGTTTCATTAAAACTCGTCAAAACAACCGAAAACGTCGTATTAATTTAACTTGTTACTAATTCCAGGCAATACAAAGAAGCCCTAAGACAGCAACGCCAGCAAGACATATACCGCCCCCGCACGGACCAATCCTCGCCCGACCTCGACTCCTCTCCCCACCAAAGCCCCATCCACCACCCCCACTCTCCAGTCAACGGCCACAGTAACGTATCCCCTAGTCTCTACCGAACAACATCTTCCAATTCTAGCATATCGCCAAACTCCTCACAAGTGCCAAACTCCCCACTCCTACACTCGACGCCTAGAAGATTCCAGAACCAAAATGGGAACACGGAAAAGGAAGAACATAAGCGGCCGGTGCAGAAAGTTGTGCCTTCGAGGAATGTTAATAAGATCTATTCTGCTGTGAACGGAAACGTGGAGTATGGCAGAACGAATGGGCACGATTCGTATACGAAACCAACGTCTCCTACTAAGTCGCCCACGAGTACTTTAGGTTATAATAGCATAGGTAGGTACTTTCATTTTTTTTATTGGGGAAAAAACAGAAATAAAAATATACAGTTATTTACAAACGGAGAAAAGTTATACTTAAATATTTCAAATCTATTACCTAAAGCATTCCCACTAGAAGGAGATTCCTAGAACTGTTGTCGCGGCATATTATAGTTACCGTTGGTACCACTGGCTAGTACGCTAAGTTTTATGTCGGACATAAAGCATTCGTCCCATTCTGGCCAATATGCGAGTGCAAGAGGGACAAATGCTTTATGTCGGACATAAAACCTAGTGTGCTAGGGGGGCAGATACGAGGGCGACACTGAAAGTCTTTAGAACTGGCCACTTGTAATAAATATAATAAAAAAATAAGTTCAAAATTTGAAAATGGAACTCTTTCTTAATATTTTTGTGTACGAATTCCACTCGATTGTCATTTGTTTTACGATTTGGCGGCAAATTGAAAATTGTGTGTACTACGTGAGCATGAATTTAACGCGAGAAAATTTTCGAGCAATGATTTTTTACGACTTTCGATGTAATTTAAGTCAACAAGAAAGTTATGATAGACTTCGATTGGCCTTTCACGATGAAGCCCCATCTCGTGCTACTATTTACAACTGGTTTAATGAATTTAAACGTGGCCGCACTAATCTCACTGATGATCTGCGTGAGGGCCGGCCTTCTACGGCGACTACTGAAGTTAACATCAGTGTTGTGCGGCGTATGATAGAGACTGACAAAAGAGTAACCTATCAGCAGATTCGTACAAGCTTAGCCATTGGTATGAGTCAAGTCCACAAAATCCTCCATGAACATTTAGCGGTGAGGAAGCTTTGTGCCCGGTGGATACCTCATAATTTGACAGAAGCCCAAAAAGTCCGTCGTGTTGATTGGTGCCGTGAAATGGGTCAAAGATTCAACGGAGGTGACTCAAATGCTGTGTTCGACGTAC
The DNA here is from genome assembly GCA_947578815.1 of Epinotia ramella. NCBI lineage: Eukaryota > Metazoa > Arthropoda > Insecta > Lepidoptera > Tortricidae > Epinotia > Epinotia ramella. Next base: position 22,449,083 of record OX388206.1, read on the forward strand.
ATAGTTACGGGTGACGAAAGCTGGATTTACTGTTATGATCCTGAAACTAAAAGACAGTCTGCTGAGTGGGTGTTTCCTTCCGAGGAGTTGCCTACTAAAGTGAAGAGAGGTAGAAGTGTGGGAAAAAAGATGGTGGCCTCGTTCTTCGGAAGGACTGGTCATTACGCAACAATTATTTTAGAGGATCAAAAAACAGTTACTGCGAAGTGGTACACTAACAATTGTTTACCACTTGTCTTGGAAAAATTTCGAGAAAAACGGCCTCGCAGTAGGATCCTGCTTCACCACGACAACGCCTCATCGCACACCGCCAAGCAAACGATCGACTATTTGGCGACGGCAAACGTGGAATTACTGGGTCACCCACCTTATAGCCCCGACCTTGCACCTTGTGATTTTTATTTATTCCCAATAATTAAAGAAAAACTTTGAGGAAAACGTTTTATGGACGCCGACGAAGCAGTGGCTGCGTTTCAAAAGGCCGTCGAAGAGACCCCTAAGGACGAGTGGGCAAAGTGCTTTTCTCAGTGGTTCTATCGAATGCAGCGATGTATTGATGTGAAGGGAGGCTATTATTGACCCACGCATAACTTAATTAATAACCCTTAATTAGACTGACATCTACAATGTCAATGAATATTTTTTTTAGGAATATTGTATATCTATTTATAATTAAAACTACCTTGACATGTATAAAACGTATGTACCTACCTACTCTATTTGACATATAAAATAATGTATTTTATGAATAAAAAATCTAAATCTAAATCTATTTTGAAAAGATATAATAAAAGTAATAAGTTGCTTGATTGCTCAGTTTTTGATTTTCTAAGAACTTTCAGTTTGACCCTCGTATTATATCTTTTCAAAATAGCCTCCCTTCACATCAATACATCGCTGCATTCGATAGAACCACTGAGAAAAGCACTTTGCCCACTCGTCCTTAGGGGTCTCTTCGACGGCCTTTTGAAACGCAGCCACTGCTTCGTCGGCGTCCATAAAACGTTTTCCTCGAAGTTTTTCTTTAATTTTTGGGAATAAATAAAAATCACAAGGTGCAAGGTCGGGGCTATAAGGTGGGTGACCCAGTAATTCCACGTTTGCCGTCGCCAAATAGTCGATCGTTTGCTTGGCGGTGTGCGATGAGGCGTTGTCGTGGTGAAGCAGGATCCTACTGCGAGGCCGTTTTTCTCGAACTTATTCCAAGACAAGTGGTAAACAATTGTTAGTGTACCACTTCGCAGTAACTGTTTTTTGATCCTCTAAAATAATTGTTGCGTAATGACCAGTCCTTCCGAAGAACGAGGCCACCATCTTTTTTCCCACACTTCGACCTCTCTTCACTTTAGTAGGCAACTCCTCGGAAGGAAACACCCACTCAGCAGACTGTCTTTTAGTTTCAGGATCATAACAGTAAATCCAGCTTTCGTCACCCGTAACTACGTCGAACACAGCATTTGAGTCACCTCCGTTGAATCTTTGACCCATTTCACGGCACCAATCAACACGACGGACTTTTTGGGCTTCTGTCAAATTATGAGGTATCCACCGGGCACAAAGCTTCCTCACCGCTAAATGTTCATGGAGGATTTTGTGGACTTGACTCATACCAATGGCTAAGCTTGTACGAATCTGCTGATAGGTTACTCTTTTGTCAGTCTCTATCATACGCCGCACAACACTGATGTTAACTTCAGTAGTCGCCGTAGAAGGCCGGCCCTCACGCAGATCATCAGTGAGATTAGTGCGGCCACGTTTAAATTCATTAAACCAGTTGTAAATAGTAGCACGAGATGGGGCTTCATCGTGAAAGGCCAATCGAAGTCTATCATAACTTTCTTGTTGACTTAAATTACATCGAAAGTCGTAAAAAATCATTGCTCGAAAATTTTCTCGCGTTAAATTCATGCTCACGTAGTACACACAATTTTCAATTTGCCCCCAAATCGTAAAACAAATGACAATCGAGTGGAATTCGTACACAAAAATATTAAGAAAGAGTTCCATTTTCAAATTTTGAACTTATTTTTTTATTATATTTATTACAAGTGGCCAGTTCTAAAGACTTTCAGTGTCGCCCTCGTAAAAGTAATAAGTTGCTTAATTGCTCAGTTTTTGATTTTCTAAGAACTTTCAGTTTGACCCTCGTATGAGTAACTTTTAACTTATAAGGGCTCTTGGACTGTGGCCAATCTTGATGTTCGATTGACTGATTGCTTTTAATTTACTGTACTATCACTCATTTCCTATCTACCGGTTGGGCCATTGGTTGCCATGTTAAACTACTTAAAAAGCAGACGTTTCGAGATCAATCCGCAGTTAGATGCAGATGCTGCCATCATAAATGTTCCTCGTGTTTTTTAAGGAATTCCTAGATTGACATCGACCCCAAGTATTACTTGAATTTCAGGCACAAAATCCAACATCCCCCGGCAAGCGGTGAACGGCGACGTGAAACTCCTCACAACAACGGTGTCGTTCCTCAAAGGCGCTGCGGCCAAGCCCGCTGGCAAACCGTGGGCCAAGGACGACAAGCTCAGCTTCACTATGAAGAGAGAGTTCGATAAACAGAAGGAGGAGTCTGATCTACTGGCGCAGTTGAGAACGGTACGTCGAGATTTATAGTAATTTTGGTTTTCAGTTTCCAGTAAGTTGTAGGCGAGGACGCAGTTGATAAGGATGGCCAAATCGTGCGGCATAGGTCAAGCCTACTGGCAACTAGGGATTGCAATCCGGATTATTCGAAGTTCCAAAATCCGGATTTTCAAGGGATTTCACGATACGTTTCAAAATCCGGATTTTTAAACCTAAATCCGGATTTTCGGATTTTTATAATATTAGTGTTAAAACTGTAAAAGTATTCTAATAGAGATCATTTTCGGCAGCTAGGATGCTATTTAACCTTAAAAATGCGGTTGAACGGCTCAAGACTTGATGCGTTAATGTTTTTAACATTTTTTTTTGGGGAATTTTCAATAAACTTCACGCTGTATAAAGACGTGTTTAATTATTTTGATTGTTAATTAGAAGTTTTTTATTTTTGTATGTTCAGTTTCCAAAATTTGCGTAGAAGTGTACATAATTATTTGTTTTAAAAAAGACTGATAACTTTTTTTGGTTGTTTCAGTTGTTAGTCTATTTTTTGTAGTATTGAGAAAAAACCTCTTTAAAATCCGGATTTAATCCGAAGTCCGGATTTTGGCCGAACCATTATCCGAAAATCCGGATTTGAGAAAGTATTTCCGGATTTGCAATCCCTACTGGCAACCCGTGGACGATAAGTTCAGCTTCATTGTGAAAATGGGGCTCAGCAAGCAGAAGGTAGAATCCGATCTACTGGTACTATCGACAACACAGCTAACTGACAACCCGTGCACTATGTGCATTGTAATAAAGTTCCATATTAACAGACAGGATGGTCAGTTAACTGTGTTGCCGTTTGTACGTCAAGATGAATAATTAGATTAGTAATTAGTGACAGTCCAGGCAGTAGCAGACGAGGACATGCATGGTGCAACATCAGCTCAGCTTCGCTATGAAGAGGTAGTACGGTTTGTCAGCAAAACCCTACGAAGTGGGGGGTTATTTTATACCATTATAAGTATTTGTTTGATTCGTGGTGTGTATTGTACAAATTCTAACTGGGCGATAATAAGGGGTGTAGTGTAGAGTCTACACTACACCCCTTGTAGACACTAAATAAAATAATCAATTATGTCGTATTTTCTCGAAAAAGATCAAAAATGTTGTCTAATGGAGAAAAAAGCAACGCAAGAGGTTAAATAATCACAAAGTTATAAGTGTCCAAAGTTTTAAGAAGGGGTATGTGCTGTCCCATTTCCGCAAAACTTCATATGAAACGATTGTCATTTATTGTGACGCTCGCAGATTGTGACGTCACTAACTGCGAGGGTTTTCTCTCTAGAGAGAGCTTGCTTGCTTGTTAGAACAAGCAATATTAAAACGGTTGCAGCTTCGTAATTCTTTGAGATATCTGGACGGGACTTTCAACCCATGGGACTAGGCACATTTTTTTGCCTTATTTCTTTTGGAGTAATAATTGTTTTCGAGTCTACACCCGTATTGGGGATATCAATATTTAATTCAACATGTTAAATATTGACGACCGGTTAGTCTAGTGGGTAGTGACGCTGCCTACGAAGCTGAAGGTCCTGGGTTCGAATCCCGGTAAGGGCAAATATTTGTGTGACGAGCATGAGTATTTGTTTCTGAGTCATGGATGTTTTCTATGTATTTAAGTATTTCTATCTATTAAGTATATCGTCGTCTAGTACCCGTAACACAAGCCTAATTGAGCTTACTATGGGACTAGGTCGATTTGTGTAAGATTGTCCCCTAATATTTATTTATTTTTATTTATTTATTTGCACCTTGAACAGTCCACGCATCAACCTATTTTCTTTGATTGACATTATTCGCAACACAACAACAGGATCATTCAAATCAATTGTCTCGTCTACTATCAGAGTCCTGTATATAAATGAAGCGTTGTTAGTTCAAGTCCAAGGGTCATTTGTTTAGTTGATTGTTTTGAGTGTATCACTATTGAAAACACGAAAGCCGATCTTCAAACAGTGAAGCATATGATTCGATCAATCGGATGGAAATAATTCATATTTTTAATATGTAATGCTTTTTGAATGCTTAAAACAAGCACCAGCTTGCTTTCGTAAAATCTAAGTGTTATAATAATAAATAATAAATATTAGGGGACAATCTTACACAAATCGACCTAGTCCCATAGTAAGCTCATTAAGGCTTGTGTTATGGGTACTAGACAACGATATAAATGACGACGTTATGAATGTTCTACGGATGTAGTTCTGACTAAGCGAGTGGATTTTAAATCTTTGGCAACCGGGATGGAAAAAGACAAATCAGGGACCAAGTCCGTGCATGACTAGCGTGGCATTAAAGATTTTATACTTGCTTCAAAACAGCTGTAATATCCTAATCATCATCACCATCACTGAAGTATTCTTAGATCTTTTTCAGACGAGAGTGAATAGGCACTATCTAGGCATACATGTAACACCCCCGACCTCATCACCATTTACCATCAGGTGAGATAGTGGTCAAAGGCGTAACGTATATTCAGAGCAATGACGCGTAGTTGCAGTATCCAAGAGGCAACCGGATGGCGCGTAGTATTTGAGCTCCCGAAGTGTTGTGGAACCGCCCTGTGCAACCCGAACTGAGCCAACTTGCACAGTCAGCATCATATAATTAGTGGCAGCCAAAGTAGCCAAATATATCGGAACATGTCTTTATTACTATAGGAATAAGGAAGTGTTACGATATATTTGGCTACTTTGGCTGCTACCTAACTATGTGATGCTGACTGGACCGGGGCGGAAAATACAGGGGGAGTGAAAAAAATAATTGTCGCCAGGTATTCGATTGAAACAGCATTTCATTATAAAAACAGCGTACGCACTTTCAGGCAACCGCTGTTTCAATCGGTTGCCTCGAACCAAAGAAAAAAAAATTTCTATTTTTTTTTCTATTTCCGCCCCAGCCCAAGTTCGCTCAGTTCGGGTTGCACAGGGCGGTTCCACAACGCTTCAGAAGCTCAAATACCGCGAGCCATCCGGTTGCTCGGACACTGAAACTACGCGTCATTGCTTTAAATTGTACATAAGTAATTTAAAAAAAATATGTCCCACTGCTGTTAAAACATTTATTTAATTTTATTTATTTATTTAAAAATAGTTACGCAGCATAACTAGATCACTGTGAAACAACAATAAATAACAATACTAATATATAACAAAATAAATCTCAGACAGAAGAGAGACATACATACTTACATCCATCTTCTCGCTGAACCTCAAACATTCATCACGCACTACTGCCCATCTGCTTGCAAACACATCACATTCAGAAGCTGATGCGAGGAGTGCCAAAACCAGCGGCGAATTTCTGCGTGACACAGCTCGCGATATTGGCACAAACATCTCATAGACAAGCTCATTCCTCTTCAATAGGGCAAATCGGTAGGCATTGGAGTTCTCTGAACCTATTTACTGACATTCTTACACGTATAATACGGGGTAGACTCGAACATTATTATTACTCCAAAAGAAATATGCCTAGTGACGAAAACCCCATTCAGATATCTCAAAGAATTACGAAGCTACAAACGTTTTGATATTGCTTGTTATGTTGGGGCCACACTAACGAGAAATGCCATTAATTATCGCGATAATCGTAGTGTGGCCGGTACCTTTAACGTCCATTATCGCGATAATAAATGGCATTTCTCGTTAGTGTGGCCCCAGCATTAGAGAGAGAAAACGCTCGCAGTGAGTGACGTCACAAATTACGAGGCTGCCGCAGAGCGCGTCGCGGGCGGCGCCGAACACGATGGGGCACGGCACGTCGCCGTCTTCTAGTGACGTCACTAAGCGATCGTCAATTGTTTCATATGAAGTTGCGTTTTGCGAAGAAGGGACAGAACATGCCCCTTCTTAAAACTTTGGACACTTGCGTTGCTTATTTCTCCATTTGACTACATTTTAATCCTTTTTCGAGGAAATACGACATAATAGATAATTTTATTTAGTGTGTACACCCCGTATTGTTAGACGTATCTGTGCATTGTTCTAGATAATCGAGAGCCGGCTGAAGATGAGCCTGCCGGAGCAGCTGGCGCCGGCGCTGGCGGACGGCGTGGTGCTGTGCCACGTCGCCAACCTCGTGCGCCCGCGCTCCGTGGCCTCCGTGCACGTGCCCTCGCCCGCCCAGGTGGGATATTTACCTTCCATCCCAATACCTTGTCACTGTTGCACGTACAGTCGTCAGCAGCAGAACTAGCTAAGCAAAATGCGACGCTCGAAATGATCTAGACAGTCCTTATCCTCTTGATATTTGAGTCGTGTGTACGACATTTTGAGCACTTGACGCACTTAGCTACTTTTGCGGCTGACTGTATACCGGATACAACGAGTCCAGCAATCCCTGTTCCGGCCGAGGATTGTATAGTACTTTTCTCAAACGATGTGAGG